>JARGYO010005626.1:41227641-43627641 GCA_029206835.1 Rana muscosa
CCGTCGTCACCGTCGGCTTCTTCTTCCCTCTTCTCCTTCTCGATGTTGACGCGTCGCCTCCTCCCGCTGTAATACTGGCTCTCCGCTCCGCTCCGCATTAATATAGGCTTCTCATGACGTCACAGTCACATGTTCCAGGGCACATGGCCCCGGAGCATGTGACTGTGACGTCATGGGAACATGTGACTGTGACGTCATGAGAAGCCTATATTAATGCGGAGCGGAGAGCCAGTATTACAGCGGGAGGAGGCGACGCGTCAACATCGAGAAGGAGAAGAGGGAAGAAGACGCCGACGGGAAGACCGGCCCCTCCACTAGCGAAAGAGCTACAAGATGTTAGTGGAGGGGCCGGCAGAAGAACAACGGAGAGCCGGACGAGACAACGGGAAGACCGGGCCTCTGTTAGCAAGAGAGCTAAAAAGAAGTTAGCGGAGGCCCGGCGGAAGAAAGAACCGGAGAGCGGGAGACGACACCGGAGACCCCCGGAAGTCGGAAGAAGACCCCCGGAGCTGTGCAATAAATTACTTTGAAAACCTGTGTAGTGTTTTTTTATTGCAATTTTTTTTCCACCAGGTGAATGGGTAGGGGTACGATGTACCCCATACTCATTCACATAGGGTGGGGGGCCGGGATTTGGGGGCCCCCTTATTGAAGGGGGCTCCCGGATTCCGATAAGCCCCCCGCCCGCAGACCCCGACAACCAACGGCCAGGGTTGTCGGGAAGAGGCCCTGTCCTCATCAACATGGGGGCAGGGTGCTCTGGGGTGGGGGGGCCGCAGGTCGCCCCCCTGCCCCAGAGCACCAAACCCCCCCATGTTGAGGGCATGTGGCCTGGTACGGTTCAGGAGGGAGGGGGGGCCGCTCTCTCGTCCCCCCTCTTCCCCTGCGGCCGGCCAGGTTGTGTGCTCGGATAAGGGTCTGGTTTGGATTTTGGGGGGACCCCCATGCCGTTTTTTTGGCGTAGGGGCGCCTGTTCAAATCCAGACCAGACCCAAGGGCCTGGTATGCCTCTGGAGGGGAACCCACGCCGTTTTTTTAATTTAAAATTTGGCCTGGAGTTCCCCTTCAAGATTCATACCAAACATAGTGCCTGATATTGGCGGGGATCCAAGGCGGATCCCCGTTCATTGAAAGTCGGACATATGTCGGCTTCATGTCGCAGGGCAAAGTCGGATCCAAAGTAGGACGGATGTCGTGTCGCACTAGTGTGAACCCGGCCTAACAGCTCACAGTGCATGTCAGCGCAAATGAGAATCATGAGGTCAAAGGAACTGCCTGAAGAGCTCAGAGACAGAATTGTGGAAAGGCGCAGATCTGGCCAAGGTTAAAAATTCTGCTGTACTTAAGGTTCCTAAGAGCACAGTGGCCTCCATAATCCTTAAATGGAAGACGTTTGGGACGACCAGAACCCTTCCTAGAGCTGGCCGTCCAGCCAAACTGAGCTATCGGGGGAGAAGAGCCTTGGTGAGAGAGGTAAAGAAAAACCCAAAGATCGCTGTGGCTGAGCTCCAGAGATGCAGTCGGGAGAAAGTCAACCATCAATGCAGCCCTCCACCAGTCCGGGGCTTTATGGCAGAGTGGCCCGACGGAAGCCTCTCCTCAGTGCAAGACACATGGAAGCCCGCATGGAGTTTGCTAAAAAAAAAAAAAAAACCCCCACACACCTGAAGGACTCCAAGATGGTGAGAAATAAGATTCTCTGATCCGATGAGACCAAGATAGAACTTTTTGGCCTTAATACTAAGCGATGTGTGGAGAAAACTAGGCACTGCTCATCACCTGTCCAATACAGTCCCAACAGTGAAGCATGGTGGTGGCAGCATCATGCTGTGGGGGGTGTTTTTCAGCTGCAGGGACAGGACGACTGGTTTCAATCGAGGGAAAGATGAATGCGGCCAAGTACAGGGATATCCTGGACGAAAACCTTCTCCAGAGTGCTCAGGACCTCAGACTGGGCCGAAGGTTTACCTTCCAAAAAGACAATGACCCTAAGCACACAGCTAAAATAATGGAGTGGCTTCACAACAACTCTGTGACTGTTCTTGAATGGCCCAGCCAGAGCCCTGACTTAAACCCAATTGAGTATCTCTGGAGAGACCTAAAAAATGGCTGTCCACTAACGTTTACCAACCTGACAGAACTGGAGAGGATCTGCAAGGAGGAATGGCAGAGGATCCCCAAATCCAGGTGTGAAAAACTTGTTGCATCTTTCCCAAAAAGACTCATGGCTGTATTCGATCAAAAGGGTGCTTCTACTAAATACCGAGCAAAGGGTCTGAATACTTAGGACCATGTGATATTTCAGTTTTTATTTTTTAATAAATCTCACATACATACATACATACATACATACATACATACATACCATAAAACTATCCCCCATTTTGTAGACACTATAACTTTTGCGCCCATCAATTTTGCATGGACACAAATCGCACCGCAAAAAGTTATTGGTGCATTTGCACAAGTACTCATGCAAATGTTTAGTATCGGCACAGATATCGGTGCAACTCCAATGATTTTTATATACCTTGTAGGTAGAGCTGCACAATTAATCATAAAAATAAATCAATCAATCTCAATTCAACCCCCCTCAAAATCTTAATTCGGCATTTGCACAATTCATGTAACAAGCGCAGAGCAGTTCCCTGCTCACATCCGTCAAAAAAAAAAAAAAAGCAGCCGGCGTTCTATCAAGAAGTGCATCCCGTCGGATAATTCCTCTGACGATCTGCGCATGCACAGTGTTGACATCACATGTGATAGATTAGATATTTTTATCAGAGACCCTAGAGAATAAAATGGCATTCATTGCAATATTTTATGTCACACTGTATTTGCGCAGTGGTCTTTCAAATACAAATTTTTTTAGGGAAAAAATACACTTCAATGAATAAAAAAAAAAAAAAGAAAGTGTAAAGTTAGCCCAATTTTTGGGTTAACCACTTGCTGTCTGCCGCACGCGCCGATATACGTCAGCAGAACGGCAGGGGCAGGCAAATGGGCATACATGTACATCCTTTTAATTTTTCTGCCTGGTGCGCCCCGCCGCGAGCTCCGCAAACTCGATATTTGCCGGCGGCCCGTGATTGCAGCGAGGAGATGCCCATGTAAACAAGGCATTTCCCTGTTCTGTCTAGCAACATGACAGGGATCTACTGCTCCCCATCATCGGGAGCAGTGATCTCTGTCATGTTCTAGTGAGACCACCAGCCCCCCCCCCCCCCACACACAGTTAGAATCACTCCCTAGGACACACTTAACCCCTTGATTGCCCCCTAGTGTCGTTTATACAGTAATCAATGGCTATTTGTAGCGCTAATCGCTGTAAGACGACCCCCTAAATTTTACAGTTTAAGATTTTTTGCCTGTACTCACCGTATAAGACGACCCCCTTCCAACGCTTCATATTTCCTTCTTCTGGAGCCATATCCTTCTTCATTCTTGCTGGAGCTATATTCTTCTTCCTTCTTGCTGGAGCCAATCACGGCGAGCGATGTATTCTATTAATGAATACAAAGCCCGTTTGGATTGGCAGAGGCTGTAACATCAGCCCGTGCCTCTGACTCTCAAAGCCAATCCGAGCAGGCTACTGTACGTAGCCTGCTCGGATTGGCAGGAGGTTTTTACTCCAATCTGGGATTGGCCAAGTGGCATATCATGTATGTAGCCAAAGCTACATCCAGTATTACCGCACATCCAGCAGGCATCCGAGCTGCTGACCCAGCATATAAGACGACCCCTGCTTTTTGGGCAGTTTTTTTAAGTGTAAAAGGGTAGTCTCATACGCCAACAAATACGGTAAATGACAATGGTCCCAAATGTGTCCGATGTATCCGCCATAATACCGCAGTCCTGATATTAATAAAACAAAAAAACACAGATGACTATATGTAGATGGGGTATTGTCCTGTAGGGTGGGCACACTTTAGCTTCTTTGTGGGTTCTAGAGGAATTCATTTTGACTATTCCGCAGCGACCAGAAAGTGACAGTACACTACAAATACGTTTTCCTCTACTTTGCATCACAGACTAAATTCTGCTGAACTGAAACCTTGGAATTCCTAACATGCACAGATGACATCAGCAGCATCAGCCCAGTCATACAGAGGAACAAAGACAAAATAGCACATGTGGAAAGAGGGTGGGGGATGCAGTGTTTATCACAGTTTGCCTTTAGCTCTGCCAACATTATGCTAGCTTTACACTTGCTGGTTTTCATTTACAATATAAAAAAGGGATATTAAAAAAGGCTTTTACGCAAGAGAAAGAAAAAGAAAAAAAAATTCACAGAACACCATCCTCCTCCTCCACAATGATGCACTTACTTCACAATTTCCCTTCTTAAAAAAGCTACCCCCCCCCCCCTTTCCATTTTAACAGCAATGAGAAACAATGGTGTCTATATTAAAAAAAAGCATGGAAAAAAAAAAAAATGCTGAATAGCTGCATTACGAAGTGAATATGCATTGCGATTTTTGGGATATAGGGGTGGGGGGGGGAAACCAAGCAGACACATACAAATTCTGACATGTCACTGAACACTTGCTAGATACTAAAATATTCTTGTCGTTCAATAAAGAATTGGAATAGCATCAGTTATTAAAGTTAATCTCCAGGTACATATAAAAACGACAATAGAAATCGGTTTAGGAGTGTAAAGAATACCTGAAAATGTAAAGGTCATTTTATTTTTTGGGGTTCTCTTTTTAAACAGTGCAGCTTCCTTAATGGATATTGAAGGTGCATCAAGTCACCAGGATGACCATTTTTGTGCTAGCCTCTTAAAAGCATATTAGCCCCCTGTCCCTCTAACTTCCTCTTGCCTCGGGCAGGTGCTGGGAGCCAGAGAGAGGCACTTCAATAGCAAACCAGCCATTTCCTTGCTAGCTGCAGTGCAGGGCGGACTTGTTCCAAGGACAGCGCCCTGTCTGACACCCCAACTAGTGTTTCAGGGTACCTAGGAAAGATGGGAGAAAGTACTACAAGTATTTTGTCCCAACAGGAACGGAATAAAAAGAATGAGAGAATTGTTATTTAACCACTTCCCTACCCAGCCATAGTCAAATGACGTCCACAGACGGGATCTCCCATCCTGGGTGGACGTCATATGACATCCTTGGTTTTGTAGGGGGATATCTGAATGATGCCTGCAGCTAGAGGCATCATTTAGATATCCTTTTGACGTGCCGACGATTCTGCGCACCATAAAAACTATCATAGCGGCGGTTCCGGCGCTTGATCGTTCTTATAGGCGGCGGGAGGGGACACCCCCCCCTCCCACCGCCATCCGGTGCTTCTCCGGGCTCTCCCGTGCGATCGGGGACCCGGAGAGAATCTTCCGGCGCCGGTGGTGGGTCACGGGACGAGCATAGAGATGACTGGTGACCAGATGGTCACCAGTCATCTCTATGATCGTCGGAGACCTGGGCGCGATGTGATGACGTCACGCCCGGGTCCTCAAATGTAAACAAAGCTGCCATTGCGGCTAGTAAGTATGAGATCAGTGGGAAAAAAAAAATTCACTGATCTCATGCTTTCCAGCCTGGAGGAGAGATGTGGGGGTCTTATTGACCTCACATCTCTGAATAAAGAGGACCTGTCACACACATTCCTATTATAAGGGATGTTTACATTCCTTGTAATAGGAATAAAAGTGATAAAAAATAAATAAAAAGTAAAATAAGTGTAAAAAAATAAAGTACAAAAAAAAAAAAACAAAAAAAAAAAAAACACCCCTGTCCCCGGTAGCTCGCGATCAGAAGCGAATGCACACGCAAGTCGCCCACATATGTAAACGCCGTTCAAACCACATATGTGAGGTATCGTCGCGTGCGTTAGAGCGCGTGCAACAATTCTAGCACTAGACCTCCTCTAATTCTAACCTGGTAACCTGTAAAAAAAAGAAAATGAAGCGTCGCCTATGGAGATTTTTAAGTACCGAAGTTTTGGCGCCATTCCATAAGTGTGCTCAATTTTAAAGCGTGACATGTTAGGTATCTATTTACTCGGCGTAACATCTTTCATACTTTCCCCAAAAATTGGGCTAACTTTACAGTTTTGTTATTTTTTAATTCATGAAACCATTTTTTTTTTTTTAAAAAAGGCGTTTGAAAAATGATTGTGCAAATACCGTGCAAGAAAAAAAAGTTGCAATGACCGTCATTTTATTCCCTAGGGTGTCTGCTAAAAAAAAACATATATAATGTTTGGGGGTTCCGAGTAATTTTCTAGCAAAAGAATGATGATTTGTACATGTAGGAGAGAAGTGCTAGAATAGGCCCGGTATGGAAGTGGTATAAAAAGCCCTGTATTGAAGTGGTTAAGGAGCCACTTCACTGGTAAAAGTATGAGTCCCTGTTCACAGTGGTGCGATGCAGGAAACTCTGCGATTCAGTGCCGTTTCCGCATTGCACCTAAATAAACACACTGGTTTGGACCGACATCTGGGACCCGCTGGGGGTGTCAATGTAAAGTTAATGCCACGTCCAGATTGCAGTGCAAACTGTCAAATGGTGGAGGAATCGGATCGCATGTGACAGACATCGCATGTGATCTGCACAGCAATGTGGAACGAATCAAATGCGATATCTGATCGCACAAGTGTGAACCCAGCCTAAAAAGGTTAGTTCCACCAACACTTCCCTGGCTGCACATTTCAATCAAGTCCTCAAGGCACTACTACAAGAATGACAAAACAAAATGCAGGAGTCATTGCGGTGTGGATTACTCCCCAATGTATTAGTTGTTTAAACATGACAGAAGTAAGGAAGTTTTCTGGTTATGGCAAACTTAGTACCAAGAACACACAAAATTTACCAGCCCCAGGGCTGCTAAACCTGTGAATGTAAATCACTAAAGACTGGATTTACATTTTCTCTGTGGTAGGCTACCACAACAAATTATGTGCACAGCTCAAATGTATGTGTTGCGGCATGCTACCATGCGGTGTGGTGATCCGCATTGTCAAAAATGGTACATTGTGAGCCCATTCATTTGAATGAGCCTCATCCCAATGCATGTTAAAAGCGGTAGTATAGTCCAACAAAAAAACAAACACACATACGCGCTGCAGGATTAATCGTTAAGAATCGAGATCGCAATTTTCCCCCCCCCTTTCGATCCTAACAAAGCATTTACCCGATTCTATGCAGAGTTCTCTGCTCCAGCCCACAGCTGTCAAAAAAACACACACACACACACACACACACACACACACACACAGCCAAGTTTCACAACATTCCTCAGCTGCTGAGCCAACTATAAACATTGTAACGTTTTGTTCTTTAGATCAAAAGGAATGAACTTTGGTCTGTAAATGAGGGAAGTTTAACCACTTAACGCAGTTGTGCACCCGCAAAAATAATAATCCTAAAGCAAAAAGGCATAATAAGCTAGTATGCACCGCATATTAGCTCATCATGAAATACTTACATCGCCTCTCGGTCACCGCTGAGGGAGCCGACATGTTCCCTCAGCGTTTCTTCCGGGTTTGCGGCTTTGATCTCTCAAAGCTTTAAAAGACTAAATCTGACACTTGTTGGTTTCAAGTTAAAATCATTTTTTGCTAGAAAATTACTTAGAACCCCCAAACCTATATTTTCTTTAAGTAGAGACCCTAGAGAATAAAATGGTGGTTGTTGAAACATTTTATGTCACACTGTATTTGCGCAGCAGTCTTTCAAATGCAATTTTTTTTAGGAGGGGGAAATAACTAAACGGTAATGTTAGCCCAATTTTTTTGTAGAATGCGAAAGATGTTACGCCGCGAGAATCATGATCTTTATTCCAAGCAAAAAAATTGTGGGATTCTTATTTTGGCCATAATTGTGCAGCTCTAAGGCCCCCATCACACTGGGGCATCCGCAGTAAAGCGCCGCTATTTTTAGCGGCGCTTTACCGTCGTATTTGCGGAGGCATTCGGCTGCTAGCGGGGCGCTTTTAACCCCTGCTAGCGGCCGAGAAAGGGTTAAAACCACCGCAAAGCGATGCTGCAGTGGCGGTATAGCCACGGTGCCCTTTGGATTTCAATGGGCAGGAGCAGTGGAGGAGCGGTATACACACACACACCGCTTCTTCACCGCTCCAAAGATGCTGCTAGCAGGACTTTTACCATCCTGCTAGGACACCGCACCAGTGTGAAAGCCCTCGGGGCTTTCACAATGTAGAGACAGCAGCGGCTATTTCAGGGCGCTTTTTTTATCTTTATAATCGCCTGCAAAGCGCCCCAGTGTGAAAGGGGTCTAACAGACACACAGACACCCCACGGTCTCTCTGTTCTTAATTGCTAAGAGAGGTGGGGGTGGAGACTGCAGGGGGGCATGTCAGCAGGTGGCAGAGAAAGAGCAATACAATACAGCGTAATTCTTGGTCATAGGAAGACAGGCAGGCTTGTACTCTAAGCAGTGTCATTAAACAGACCACACTGGATGGATGAGCTTCCATGTCTACAGTGGTCAGTTTGAAAGAGGAAAACAGGGGGACTGGTAGGGTTCGCATTGATGCGGTGCGGGATTTGCAGCGATTACCATGCATTTTCCGCACCACAATAGCACTCTATTCATGCGAACCAAGGTGGCCATCAATGTTACGTTAATGATAGCCTAAAAATGGTTTACAAAAAAAAAAAAAAAAAACCTGCGATTGGCAGGATCAGATCACATGGTTCTGGATACCCATGCGATCCAATTCCAGTGCAAAAAAAAAAAAAAAAAGAAGGCGCATGCACCCATTTCGTGTGGTGCAATTTGAGCCATACAAAATGAACAGGTGTAAGTCGCACTGCAAAGAACCACATGCGATTTGAACAGGAATGCGGTGTGATTCCTGTCTGAATCACATGCGGTTCCCGACACTGCACCAGTGTGAACCTAGGCTAAAGCTACATTCACACCCTCTCAATCAATCAACATTGAATAATGTTTAATCCTTATACAGCTAGCATTAGTAAATAAATATTACTTTCCTATTATATTCCCTGTTTTTTGTTTTTATACATTTTTTCAGTTACTTCCCAGTTTTCAGGCCCAGGCAATTGATACAATACATCCCAGGAGTCTACAGGAGGAGGGGTTTTCTCAGCTAAAATCCAGGAAGTAAAAATGCTACACAAATCATCTGCCCTTACTCAAGATGGCCACGCCCAGAAATGCTATGTTGGCGTTTTTCAAAGTGATTTCTCAGCAACAAAAAGCATGGAGACGTGGACGTTTACTTTGAATATTAAAAATGAATTTAAGTAATACTTAAAACACACACACACACACACACACACACACACACACACACACACACACACACACCATTAAAAAGGTAAAAAAAAAAAAAAAAAGGTATACACCATACTACCTGTATCTGATGTGACAACAGTATAAACACGCAGTGGGGTTTAGGGAATATTTCAGCTTTAAATTACTTTTCGTTTCTTGAAAACAAATAGGCGGCATTAAACAATATGACCTAAAATCCACCTTCAGTATCTTACAAAATATCTGAGCTTCCACACGCAAAAACATAGTTGTGTGCACATGTGGGTCTATGCCGTTAAACTTACTTGCGAACTGATGCTAATATTTACCATTAGAGTGTTATGAAAAGATCTGAAATAAGCAGTTTATTTACAAAGCAGCACTGACACATCTGATGAACGCACACCAAAGTCTGTGTCCAAACCTTCTGCAACAGAAATCAATATGAAAATGGTGGGGAAAAAAAAAAAAAAAGGGAATAAAAATTTAGAACCTGTGATCGAATAGGAAATGTAGTGGTTTTCCGTCTGTTCTCTATACCCAGAGGTAATATGTATTCTTCCTAATTCAAGGCGTCAAAACAGAACAGAAGGCGAGTATGTGCATAGGTTCACTTTAAGGCCTCATGCACACTGGACGATAAAATAACGTTGTAAAAACGCCAGTAGCCTTTCAGTGAGTTTTTCAACTTTTTTCAAAGTTTTTGCAATAGCGTTTTTCTTCTGAAGGAAAAACTTTTTTTTTTCCCTTTTTCAATGACAAAAAAAAAAAAAAAAAAAAAAAAAAAAAAAAAAAAAACGCTGGTGAGTGACGTTTTTGAGCATTTATCTGCGTTTGATGTTAACCACTTGTCCCCCGCCCACTGTCAATTGACGGCGGGCGGAGGACACTCTCGTTCTGGGAGGACATCATATGACGTCCTCCCTTTAAAACGACCTAGGAGGCGCGCGCGCCGCGTTCACAAGGCCCCGGTGCGCGTGCCCGGCGGCCGCGATAACGAGCAGGAAAGTGGATCTCTGTGTGTAAACACAGAGATCCACGTCCTGTGAGGGAGAGGGGACCGATGCTGTGTCCCTTGTACATAGGGACAACCATCGGTCACCTCCCCCAGTCAGAACACATTGAGGGAACATATTTAACCCCTTCCCGCCCCCTAGTGGTTAACCCCTTCCCTGCCAATCACATTTATACAGTAATCAATGCATTTTTATAGCAGGGATCGCTGTATAAATGTGAATGGTCCCAAAAATGTGTCAAAAGTGTCCGATGTGTCCGCCGCAATATCGCAGTCACAATAAAAAAAAAAAAAAAAAAAAAAATGCTATAAATCTATCCCCTATTTTGTAGACGCTATAACTTTTGCGCAAACCAATCAATACGCGTTTTTTTTTTACCAAAAATATGTAGAAGAATACGTATCGGCCTAAACTGAGGAAAATGTAATAAAAAAAAATAAAAAAATAAATAAATAAATATGGGTATTTATTATAGCAAAAAGTAAAAAAAAAATTGTGTTTTTTTCCCCAAACTGGACGCTCTTTTGTTTATAGCGCAAAAAATAAAAACCGCAGAGGTGATCAAATACCACCAAAAGAAAGCTCCATTTGTGGGAAAAAAAGGACGCAAATTTCGTTTGGGAGCCACGTCGCACGACCGCGCAATTGTCATTCAAAGTGTGACAGCGCTGAAAGCTGAAAAATGGCTTGGGCAGGAAGGGGGTTTTCGTGCACAGTAGGGAGGTGGTTAACCACTTGCTTACTGGGCACATAAACCCCCTTCCTGCCCAGGCGAAATTTCGGCACTGCGTCGCTTTGAATGACAATTGCGCGGTCGTGCGACGTGGCTCCCAAACAAAATTGACGTCCTTTTTTTCCCACAAATAGAGCTTTCTTTTGGTGGTATTTGATCACCTCTGCGGTTTTTATTTTTTGCTCTATAAACAAAAAAAGAAGAGCGACGATTTTGAAAAAAAAACACAATATTTATTACTTTTTGCTATAATAAATATCCCAATTTTTTTTAAAAAAAAAAGTTGTTTTTTTTCTCAGTATAGTCCGTTACATATTCTTCTACATATTTTTGGTCAAAAAAAAAAAAAAAAAAAAAAAAAAAAATCGCAATAAGCGTTTATTGATTGGTTTGCGCAAAAGTTATAGCGTCTACAAAATAGGGGATAGTTTTATAGCATTTTTATTAATATTTTTTTTTTTTTTTTTACTAGTAATGGCGGCGATCAGCGATTTTTATCGTGACTGCGACATTATGGTGGACACATCGGACACTTTTGACACCATTTTGGGACCATTCACATTTATACAGCGAACAGTGCTATAAAAATGCACTGATTACTGTATAAATGTGACTGGCAGGGAAGGGGTTAACACTAGGGGGCGAGGAAGGGGTTAATTATGTTCCCTACTTGTGATTCTTACTGTGGGGGGAGGGGACTGACTGGGGGAGGAGACCGATCTGTGTCCCTATGTACAAGGGACACAGCATCGGTCTCCTCTCTCCCTGACAGGACATGGATCTCTGTGTTTACACACAGAGATCCACGTCCTGTTTCTGTAACTGCCGATCGAATGTACCTGGCGGACATCGCGGCCGCCAGGCACGCTCCTCGGCATCACGTGATGCGCGACGCACAGCTGTTCCCCGCCGCGCGCCCTCGGCGCCGCGCGGCGGGATGTAAACAGATAAGGACGTCCTGGGGACGTCCTCTTGGCACTTGAGAGCTGCGCTGCAGCCGTCTTTCGGCTATAGCGCGGGTCTCAAGTGGTTAATCAGCGTTAGAGTGTTTTTACAGCTTAAAAACATCTCTCAGAACCCACTAGTTTTGGGGGGTTTTTTACTGCTCAAAACTGCTGATAACAGCCTGTGTGCGCATGGACACATAGGATAACATGCTGGAGAGTTTAATGACTGTAGAAACGTCCATTGCCAAACACAGCTGCTGTAAAAACGTCCAAAAATGTCCAGTGTGCATGAGGCCTAAAGCTTATAATGCCAGCAGCCAGACAATGATATGCATGTCTTTACTGCAGTGGTAGGAAGCATTTATATCATGTAATGTACTGAGAAGGACAGATTTTAGAAGGCATCCCTCAACTTCTTCCTAGCAATACCTTGTCAAAATCTGTCAAGTTCTAAGAAGCTGAAGTGATTTTTACTGAGTGGAAAGGCTCAATGTCACAAAGCATGAAATCTCTGACAGAAGGATCTTCCATTCTTGTCAAATGTGGCTATTAACCACTTGTTGCCCAACCAATTTCTGACACTTCTCGCATCCAAGTGAAAATCTTCACTTTAAAATTACAAAAACCCCCAAACATATTTTCTGAAAGCAAAGTTGTTTTTGCAATTTATGTCAAACTATATATGCATTGCCAGATTTTGTGTACATAATACCCCTTTGTTTTTTTTAGTAAAAGCTGTTTTTTTGTATCTATATACTCTGCGCATGTCACACTTTAAAATTGTGCATGCCTGTGGAATGACAACAAGCTACAGTACCTAGAAATCTCCAAAGGCGAGGCTTTAAAAGCCTTTACATGTTACCGGTTTAGAATCAAACAGGAGGTCTAATGCTAGAATTATTGCTCCCACGGTCTCTTTACATTTTTGGTTTTCAACTTTTTTACCATCACAAGGGATGAACATCATCCTATTAGACTCCAGATCTCTCTGCCCTCAAAAGCATTTGATCAAACCAAGATCGGTTTGATAAGATGCTTTACAAGCCGGTAAAATTAAACCAAATGACAAAATCTGTCGCTTCCAGATTCAAACACCATTACAGAACGGAAGTTCCGCCGTTCTCACTATGGTAAGCTGACCCGACTGTCTGATACTGATGTGAGCGGAGCAACCACTGTAAAAGCGATTGAGTGGCTCTATAGTTGATGGGTCACTTATTGCTGGCTTTAAAAAATAAAAAGTTTTGTACCCAGTTATAGAATGGGAAATATCTGCCTCATTATTGAGCGAGTAATTTCAGCACTAAGACCCACTGAAATTTTTGTCTTCTGATGGCAATAAGCTATGATCGTACCAAGTTACAGGTTAACCACTTCCATACAGGGCTTTTTGTACCTATTCAATACCGGGCCTATTATGGCACTTCTCTCCTACATGTACAAATCATCATTCTTTTGCTAGAAAATTACTCAGAACCCCCAAACATTATATATGTTTTTTTAGCGGACACCCTAGGGAATAAAATGACGGTCATTGCAACATTTTTTTCTTGCACGATATTTGCGCAATAAATTTTTCAAACGCCTTTTTAAAAAAAAATAAAAAAAAATGGTTTCATGAATTAAAAAAAAAAAAAAAACAACAAAACAGTAAAAAAGTTAGCCCAATTTTTGGGGAAAATATGAAAGAATGTTACGCCAAGTAAATAGATACCTAACATGTCACGCTTTAAAATTGCGCACACTCCTGGAATGGCGCCAAACTTCGGTACTTAAAAATCTCCATAGGCGACGCTTTAATTTTTTTTACAGGTTACCAGGTTAGAATTACAGAGGAGGTCTAGTGCTAGAATTGTTGCACGCGCTCTAACGCACGCGGCGATACCTCACATGCGTGGTTTGAACGGCGTTTACATATGTGGGCGACTTACGCGTGCATTCGCTTCTGATCGCGAGCTACCGGGGACAGGGGTGTTTTAATTATTTTTTTTGTTATTATTAAGATTATTATTTTTTTGTTTTTTTACTTTTATTCCTATTACAAGGAATGTAAACATCCCTTGTAATAGGAATGTGTGCGACAGGTTCTCTTTATTGAGAGATGCGGGGTCAATAAGACCCCACATCTCTTCTCCAGGCTGGAAAGCATGAGATCAGTGAATTTTTTTTCACTGACCTCATACACAGCCGCAATGGCGGCTTTGTTTACATTTGAAGCCCGGGCGTGACGTCCTCACATCGCGCCCGGGCCTCCGACGATCATAGAGATGTATATAAATAAAGTGTGGCGCTGTGTTAATCACAGGAAGTGATATCAAGTGAAAAAATATTGAACTTTTAGAAAGAACAATGTGCCATATTGAACCTCAATACGGTCCTGTGTGCCCTATGGATGAAAAGCGTGTGACGTGCACTAAGAGCATAGGGTAAATATCAAATGGTGATACAATGATGGATCAAAAATGAAACCTCAATGTGGTCCTGTGTACCCTATGAATAAAATGCATGTGATGTGCCCTAGGGGCATAGGATAAATATCAAATAGTGATACAGTGATGAATCAAAATGAGACAATATAAATAATGATAAATCTCTAACAAGAGGAAAAAAAAAAAGAAAGTGGTCCACAGGATGTGGTGGTGCCAAGTTTTTTAAACAAGTCTCTCAATAGATGAATAGACTAATAGCAATATCAACAACCATCCTGTGTGTAGCAAAGTATAAATACAGTCCCAAATAATTCCTTGGATAGAACGCTCTCTATATCAATGGGTTATGACACCCGGGAGTGCCTTCACCGTTGGATCAGGGAAGTGAATACGTAATGAATACTCTTACCGAGTGTTGTAGATCCAGCTCACCATATAGCGGTGGATCTATCAGGCTTATGTCCACATCCGGGACTGGTAGATGGAAATCCAAGTCCGATTGTCAATCGGCGTCTTTCGGTGTTCCAGAAAGTGTTCAAAGGTTTTTCCACCGTAACACTCGCTTCCAATGTAAAGGATCAGTATGTGACACCAAATTCCTCCATGTAAGCAAAATCACCATGAAAAAAAAGGGAGAAAAAATCCTCCACATAGTGTAAATCCGGATAGGAATTTATTAAAAATGGTAAAAACGATAAAAAATAATCCAATACAAAGATCTCAATGAACAGTTCAATCCAAAGGAAGTAAAACCAAACAAATCCAAAATAAAACTTCAAAACAAGAAAACGGCAGCTCTGAATTTCATAAATGCGTGGAGTAGGCAACCAAGGCTGGTCACCAGTCATCTCTATGCTCATCACGTGACCCCACCAACGACGCCGGAAGATTAGCTCCGGGTCCCCGATCGCACGGGGAGCCCGGAGAAGCACCGGATGGCGGCGGGAGGGGGATGTCCCCTGCCATCGCCTGTAGGAACGATCAAGCGGCGGAACCGCCGCTATGATCGTTCTTATGGTGCACAGAATCGCCGGCACTTCAAAAGGATATCTGAATGATGCCTCTAGCTGCAGGCATCATTCAGATATCCCCCTACAAAGCCGAGGACGTCATATGACGTCCACCCAGGATGGGAGATCCCATCTGTGGACGTCATTTGACTATGGCTGGGTAGGGAAGTGGTTAAAGGAAAAAAATAAAATAAAAATTGTATTATATTAATGTCCTGAATTTGTCGGCACCATTACCACAAGAAAGAAAAAAAAATAAGATTTCTTCATCAATTCAGTCCAATATGTATTCTGCTGCATATATTTTTGGTAAAAAAAATTAAAATCTCAATAAGCGTATATTGATTTGCACAAAAGTTATAGCGTCTACAAACTATGGGATATTTTTATTAATTTTTTTTCAACAAGAAAATATTTTTATTTAAATTTCTTTCACTAGTAATGGCGGCAATCAGCGATTTTTAGCACGACTGCAACAGACAAAATCAGGCATCTGACACTTTTTGGGGACCAGTGACATTATTAGAGATCAGCGCTAATAAAAAAAAAAAAAAAAAAAAAAAAGGAAGGGTTAAGTGTGTCCCCAGGGGGTGCTTTGACAGGGGGGAAACAGATCCGCGTTTCTGCTTAGCAGAAAACACAAGATCTCCATCTTCCCCTCTGGCAGAACGGCGATCTGCCTTGTTTACATAGGCAGATCACTGTTCTGCCTCTTAGAATAATCGGTGGGTCCCGGCAGACATCACATCCGCCGGACCCGCTGGTTGGCTCCCACTGTGTTCAATCACAGCGGGAGCGGGTCACCTGCAGTGCACACGCACACCCTAGACCCCATGCACAAAATCATGAACAGGTACGTTATTTTGCACAGGAGGGCCGTCCTGCCGCAGTATATCTGCATGGGGTGGTTATGAAGTGGTTAAATTCTATGCATGTCTTGACACTGGTCGGTTGCGCTTTGGTTGTGGTGTTAAAAATATTGCTTGCTGCATTTTTGGTCAGAAAAAATAAATAAGTGCAGATCACATGCGATGTCTGTGCAATGTGAATTCAGCCATACAGATTGTATGGCTGAATTCGTATCACATTCGGACCAAAGTCGTGCAGGACCCTTTTTTTGATCCGCACTAGAATCGGATTGCATGGGTGTTCACACCCATGTGATCCGATTCCTGTTAGAATTGAAAGATCACACTGCAGCGATGTGCATAAGCAGTGTGAACCGAGCCCAACAACAATTACCAATTCTGCAGTACCCAAAGTCTACAAAAGACTGGGGACTTGTCATCTGATCCGCACCTTCATTTTAAATATTTGTTTATTTGCATTTTTAGCACAGGTGCAATATTCTTTCGCACAGGCAAACCCAGCTAAAATTGCAATTACGCACACAAGGAAAAAAAAAAAAAACACAGCAGCATAATATATTGCATGAGTGCATATACGTAGTTATTATTAAAGGGTAGTTATCCTTTTGTTACCGCCACCCATCTCAAAAAAAATCTTTTACTCAGAAGTCCCTGCTCCTGCCAGATTTACCGAAGCAAACTCCAGCCAGTCCCTCGTCTTTAGGCACGTGTGGAAAAATTGTATCATTCCTATCCAGAGGCCTCCTTTTGTTGGGATGCAGAAGAGATGACTGCTCCACAGAAATAAAATGGGATTTGTATGAAAACACGCAGAAGAAGCAAAAGGGAAGTGCCAGGAGAGTTTAGAGTGCTGGCTCTCTGTGGGCGACACAGCATGAATCTGGAGTGCTGACATACAAGTGTAATGCAGGCCATACATGGGTCGAATGCCAAACGTTTTGTCGGTCAAAAATTTTTGTGTTTTGTAATCCGATGGTGCCACCATTGATTTCGAAATTCGATCAACCAAACCTTCAATTTCACCTCATGCTGTTACGGAAAATAAAAATTGTGGCCGGAATGCTGGGAAAAGTGGGTGTGCTGCTCAGGCTCGATAGGGAGGGGATACGTAGACAGCGCATCCGCAGCTGCTGCCGACAGGGGATGGAGCCAGCCTGGCTTCTGCAAGAGTTCAAGGAAAGAAGGGTGACTCTTTGAAGTCACACATCTATGGTGTCCTACTATGATTGATGGAGTGGCAACCTCAGCCTGGACTCTGACCAGGCCACGCCAAAATCTTTTCTTCTTTCCAGGTCACAGCTCATGAGCATTTCTTCCCATCATTGGTTAGAAATTTTTTGTTTTCCAAAAATTTTCCAACATGTCCAATTACTCAAATTTAAAGGCCGCACGAAAAATCAGCCATTGCTTCGGCCCCACTAATGGCCAAAAATCGAACGACTTTCAAACGAAAAATAGTTTGAAATTCGACACGTGTATGGCAAAACACTGTGGGGTGGAATGACAGAACCCAATTATGCAAAATTAAGACGCTACCAAGTGCCTTAACAGTGGCACTCACCTTTCTTTTTCTGGGCGGAGTGCTAAACTTGGCGGGGATGGGGATAAGGAGTCACAGGTAAGAGTTTGGGAGCCATTTTTCACTTTAGTTGATTATAGGCAGCACGGTTCTTTAGTACTGTTCACACTTGTATCCACAATGGGTTTTAGTGGTAAAGATATATACCAAAAATGTACCAGAAAAGGTAAAAAATTCCAAACACAAAATGTGATGGTAAAGCTTCAGTTTTACAAATGTCTCCAGAATAGGAATAGTGGGAAATCATTAAAATGAGAACTCTGTTCTGGTGACAGCTGTCAAAGATGGGATTTACATTACTTTTCCTCCCACTTCCTGTTGTCTCTTAGGCTGCATTCACACCTGAGTGTTTTTGTACAGGTCAAATGGTCACCAAAGTAGAAAAAACGCCTGTAATCTGCCTAAAAAGAAGCTCCAGAACTTGTTTAAGCTTCAGGCGTTTTGAAGTGAAAATGTGAACCATCTACATAGAGAATAATGGATTTTTTTTCCCTCCAGCGTTTTGTAGCTTCAGACTTCAAGCTACAAAACACTCAGGTGGGAATGAGGCCTTAAAGTGGTTGGGGGAACGGAGAAAGGGATCCTGCTCCCTTATAGAAGGTTAAACAGCACAGTCCTTGTGCTGTCTAACCTGTCCCTCTCCAAGCTGTAAAAAACCTGGTTGATCCTGCCTGTTCCTGTGCCCCCCTTACTGTAACCATGGCTTCTGAGACCTGATTACCATGGTCAGTTTACATGCCCCCCATCTGCCGCTGATTTCTCTCCCCCCTCTCTGCCAGCATGTCTCGTCTCACCCCGACCCCCCCATGCCACCATTAGTAGCAAAGTAAACTTAAGAAATTCACTGCCAGGCCCTCTTTTATCCAGCCATGACACACTAAGTGTTGGTTGAAAACAAACCCTCTAAATACCTTTTTTTTTTTAGCTCTTCAAGCTGGTCACGTGACTCCCGGCCGATCTCCTGCCCCCCAACTAAGGGCTTCAGCAGGAGGGGCTGAGCAGCCAGCACAGTGGTCACATGACCTCCCTGGGCCACATCAGAGGGAGATCTCGGTCTCTCCCACTGTAGCCCATAGATCGGAGTAGGAGAGTGGCTGGGAGTCATGTGACCGGCCAGAAGAAATCTGAGAAAAAAAAATAAAAAATTTAGGAGGCTTTGATGGATGGATGTATGCATGCAAAGAGCATTGTAAATTGTTAGTACTATAGAAGTACCTGCAATAAATGAAGGAAAAAATAAGTTGGGCTTTAGACTTTTAGGCCTCATGCCCACGGACGTTTTTACAGCCGCGTTTGAGCGTTTTTTTACAGCTTAAAAACGCCTGTCCATGTTATTGTATACATTTGACCGTATTTTTTTATTTTTATTTTTTTCGAAAAAAAAAAAAAAAAAGTCTGAGCTCAAAGACGCAATCGCGGCATTTTTGCGCGTTTGAGCGTTTAACGCTTCGCGTTTTTTTATGCCCAACGCCGACGAACGCACTGGTCCTGGGTTTTTTTTTTACAGCTTAAAAACGCCTATGCTATTTGCAGCTCAAAAACGCCTAGGTGGGCATGAAGCTATAGACCAACATGGACAGGCGTTTTTAAACTGTAAAGAATGATCAAAAACGCGGCTGTAAAAACGTCCGTGGGCATGAGGCCTTAATGTTTAAAACGTAAGACAGGGGTGGATAAACAAATATAGAATTCAGGAGTCAAGTTTTTCCATTTCTTTTGTTTCAGTTCCTGAATCCTGACATCAGCCCAGTGATCAGTGTGGGCTGAAGCTCACGTACAGTGCACCCGGAAAGTATTTCACATCGCTTCACTTTTTCAAATTTTGTGTTATGTTACAGCCTTATTCCAAAATGGATTAAATTGGGCGGAGCTTGACGGCGACCGAGATGGCCGCATGAGACCGGAGCTCCAGGCATAACGGGGACTTAACGGCACTTAGCAGCCACAGAACGGCAATCGAGCCATACCATTTGAGTCTATCACCTCCCACTGACACCGACCACCATGCCGGGCAAACGGAAGGGGAGCCAGAGACCGCAGAAACTGACGGAGTTCTTCACATGGGAACAGAGGCAAGATGGCGCCGGATCTCCTGGGCCAGCCGCAACTAGCACTCCTCATCCCACTCAAAAGGACAAACCTCCCAAAAGGAACTCACCATCAAGTAAGGAGAACTCCCCTACACCTTCATCTGCCTCTGGAAGGCCTGAGAAATCCAGGTTCAAGCAGGATGGCACGGATGCATCCCACGAGGTGAGCGCGGGCCTAGATTCAGGGGATCTCCCCGACTCCATAGATAGATAGATTCCCCACGAGTAATTAGCCTGTCTTAGACACCACTTTAAAAGATATGCTAGTTTTCCCTCAGGAGTTCCCTCCATAAGGATATGATGGCATGTGTACGCAAGATTGGGAAAGACTTGCAAACAGTAACAGGGAGAGTGGAACATGTGGAAACTAAGATGGGGGAATTTGCCTCTACCATCAATAATCTTATTGATGCACATGATGCCAGGGATGAGGAAATGGACTCGGTTAAGGCTAAAATCACAGATATCGAGGACCGTTCCAGAAGGAACAACCTCAAGCTTAGGGGAAGGAGTTTCCGAGTCTGTGCAGCAGGCAGATCGGCGCAGCTATGCCGTCCAGGTGTTTACCTCTATTTTGCCTGATCTTACTGAAATTGACGTCACTATAGATAGGATACACAGGCTTCCAAAACCTTCCTATCTACCTGAGAAAGTACCCAGAGACATTATACTAATATTACACTTTTTCCATGTGAAGGAGCGCTTGATGTCTGCGGTGTGCAATAAAGACCTACTGCCAGCGCAATACAAAGAATTGCAATTTTTCTCGGACTTGTCTCAGTTTACTTTGCAAAAACGGAGAAGCCTGAACACAATCTCCAAAACTTGGCGAAATAACAAAATAGCCTATCGCTGGGGGTTTCCAACCAAACTTATAATCACCAAAGATGGAAAAGAGCATGTAGCCGATTCCCTGGCCAGGGGTCTGGAATTACTCAAAACGTGGCATATTATCACAGATGAATCTCCTCCTAGCCTTAATAACCGCCAACCGGACCACATTACAGAGGAATGGAACCTGGTTAACTCTAGGAATGCTCGCTTGCACCGTTAGAGGCTTAAGGGCTTCCCAAGCCCTCTACTACGTTTCATGTCCCTGTTCTGGAGACATCCTGTTAAGCTAAACTTTTACCCCTTACAACCTAGAGTAGCTATCTGCTACAGTTCGGTCATCATGACCAACAAGTTTTTTTTGTGCTTTATTTTTTCTGTTTTTCTTGACTTTTATTCGTTTCAGTGTTTCTCACTTGCAGTCAGCTGTACAACTACCTTCCTTCATTCTGGAAATCTCATGAATGGACATCAACATTCCTAGCCGCGCTTGGCTGACTTCCTCTCACTAGTACTGGTATGGGGACCCATACCACCTAATGTAAGTGCTTTGCACACACTGCTCACATGCTGGAGACCCTGCACCTTCCAAAATGACTATCACTTTTATGACCATTAATGCCAAAGGCCTTAATCATCCAGCAAAGAGGAAGTCATTATGGAATGAAGCGCATCAGTACAAATGCGATATTCTCTGCATCCAAGAGACTCACTTCCATGATCACAAAAAAAACAAAAATGTACTCATCCTAAATTCCCACATGTTTTCACAGCAAGTACTTCCGCAATAAAAAAAAAAAAAATAAAAAAAAAAATAAAAAAAAAAAAAAAAAGGGTGTGTCATGACCGCAATTAAAGACACAGTTGTATTTAAACTTCACAGCGAATGTGCAGACCCCCAAGGTCGCTATCACATCCTGATCTGTGACATTAATTCCGTTACATACACAGTGGTCAATATATATGCACCCAACCAGCATCAAATACGATTCTTGAATCGAGTTATGAAGAAAGTTAGGAAGATGCAGAGAAGCTTTCTTTTGATTTGTGGTGACTTTAACCTACCACCTGGCCCTCAATTGGATTCCACAACTACCTCCAATAGACATCAGCACTCACTTCAACCGACATTGCACTCGCAAGAACTCTATGCCTGCATGGTACCGAAAGGGACTACTCTTTTTTCTCCATTTAGCCATAATGTTTACACAAGATTGGATCTCTTTCTGACAGACAAATGGCTTACACCAGTGGTTCTCAACTCCTGTCCTCAGGACCCACTAACAGGCCAGATTTTAAGTATTACCTTGGTGAGATGCAGACTAGAATACTGCAATCCCTGAGCAGCAAATTATATCACCTGTGATGCATTTCAGTTATCTTGCAAACCTGGCCTGTTGGTGGGCCCTGAGGACTGGAGTTGAGAACCACTGCCTTACACCCAACATCACTGACTCTAATGCCGCGTACACACGATCGATTTTCTCGACGGTGAAAACACCGTCGAGAAAATTGACAGGAAAAACGAGGGAACGGCTTGGTCCCCTACACACGGCCGGTTTTCCCAACATTTTTTTTTGGGTCGAGAAAAATTACCGTGTGTGGGCTCCTTGGCAGTGTTTCCCTATGGGAAAACTGCCGCAGAAAAAACTACGGGAATCACGACGAGAAAAATTAGAGCATGTTCTAATTTTTCTCGTCGTGATTAATGCCGTTTTTCCCGTCAGGAAAAATGACAAAAAGCCCACAGACGGTCGTTTTTCTTGTAAAAAAAAAAAAAAAAAAAAAAAAAAGAAGAAAATTACATTTTTCCCGACGGGAAAAATTATCGTGTGTACGCGGCATAAGATAAATGTCATCACATGGTCAGATCACGCCTCGGTGACGCTTTTGGTTGAAGATTCGCCAAGCGTTAATACTACATTCGTTTGGCAATCCAACCCGAGATTGTTCCAGGCTGATCCTTCCAAAACTCAGCTACAGGAAGAATTGTCTGAATTTTTTTCTAATAATGTTGACTCTGTATCTGATCCGATGGTTCTATGGAATGCTCATTAGGCTTATATGAGAGGGGTTTTGGTAAAATTGGGGGTAAGGGTTAAGAGGAAGAGGAGACAGCAGGTCCAAGACCTCATTTCTAAAATTCACACTCTAGAAGCCCATAACAAAAATGAATTAAATTCATTTTGGAGGACAATAAATTCTACAAAACAATACCCTATAATGACACTGAAAGAAGTTGGTTTAAAATATTTGCAAATTTAATAAAATAAAAAATATCACATAAGTATTCACAGCCTTTACCATAACACTTTAAGGCCCCTTTCACACTGAGGCGTATTTCAGGCGTTTTAGCGCTAAAAATAGCGCATAAATAACACCTGAAATAATCCTGCCCCAGTATGCTCAATGTGAAAGCCCAAGGGCTTTCACACTGAGGCGATAAGCTGGCGAGAGGAAAAAAAATCTCCTGCAAGCCTTTTTTGGCCGCTAGTGGGGGTTAAAACCGCACCGCTAGCGGCCGAATATCGCAGTAAATACGACAGTATAGCGGCGGGCGTCCATTCATTTTTATTTTTTTTAAATCGCGGCTTCCTCCTGGTCCCGTCCCACTCCGTGATAGGCGGTAGTGGAACACGGTGTCAACACCTATCACGGAGGTCCTCTCATCCTCGGACTCCGTTTCCCAGCAGACACTGTGTTCAGTGTTCCGCCAATCACGGACGTTCTTTCATCCTCGGACAAGAGAAGGTCCGTGATTGGCAGAACACTGAACACAGTAGTGTCTGCTGGGAAACTGAGTCCGAGGATGAGAGGACCTCCGCGATAGGCGGTAGCGGAACACACAGTGTCAAACGCCTATCACGGAGTGGGATGGGACCAGGAGGAAGCCGCGAGTTTTTAACAACAAGGTTGGTCTTTATTGAAAATCATGGCATCACACAAGGCAGACATAAAAGGTATACTCAATTACAAATCAGGTGAAGGTAAGTAGGTTAGTGGTACAGAAACTCAATCATAGGCAGACAACATTCAAGTACAAACTCCAATACCTGGATACAAACATGTAGAACTTCAAACGTATTCGTTAGTACCGATGGAACCCCACAGATACCCACCCCTGGGGAGGGGGGGGGGGGGGGGGACAGCCGCCCCCACTAATACAAATCTCAAGTGTTAAACCAAAGGTCCACCACCCCAGAGCTCACATCTGCTCAGTCCAAGGCAGCCATAAGCGATCAAACTTTAGGGGACAGCCCCTGTTAACATAAGTCATCTTGTACAGGGGCAACACTGAATTTATGGAGGAGTCCCAGGACTCAACTGTGGGGGGAGAGGGGGATGTCCACCTTAGCAAAATCTCCTTTTTAGCATAGAAAAGGACATAGGAGACAAGCAGCTTAGTATAACGAGGCCTCTGTTCGTCATCCTGAATGCCCAGCAGTGCTAGTTCAGGCGAAACGGGAAGGGACAACTGCAGGCGGGCATTAATGCAGTCAAAAACTTCAGCCCAGTACCCAGTCAGGGACGGGCAGGTCCAAAACATGTGCATGAATGTGCTGTCCGGGGAATGACATCTCGGACAGTACTGTGATCTCTGTGGATAGATCCTGTGCAATCTTTGCGGTGTGTAGTAGACACGGTGCATGAATTTGGTGTGTATGAGTTTATCCCTGGAAGAAACCATTAGCCTGGATCCTGCTTCAAAGCACTCCTCCCATGTCTCCCTATCCAGGTCAGGAATGTCAGCCTGCCACTTCCCCCACAGGGCCTCTATCCTAGGTGAGTCCCCTCCTAAGAGGGCGAAGTACAGAGTAGAAAGGGTCTTTTTAAGATTCTCCTGCGCCAGGAGTGCTTCGATAGAGTCAGCTTTAAGAGTTATGGGGAGCGGGAATTGTGCCCTCACAGCATGCCTTAACTGGTAATACCTAAAGAACATCCCCCCCGGAAGTCCAAACCTAACAGACAGTTCCTCAAACGTCAAGAGCATCCCCCGGAGTGTTGTAATCCCAAAACGGGCCCAGAGGTGTGGGTCAGGAAGCATCCGAAGATGCGGGAGCGCAGGGTTACCCCATAATGGACAGAAGGGAGAATAGTGACGCACACAAAGAAACCTCTTTCTAGCCACCCCCCACACCTTCAGGGTCACTCTAGTGGGGGCCGGGAGCGATGGGTACGCAGCAGCAACCCTATACACTAAGTTCCCTAGTTCCCGGAGAGAACCCAAAATGGCAGCTTCCAAGCACGTGGCTGCGTTCGATCTGGATTGCTCGAACCACCACCGTACAGTCACTAGCATGGCCGCCCAGTAGTATACTTTTAAGTTGGGAGACGCGAGGCCTCCACAGCTCACAGGGAGCTGCAGGATCGACCTGGCCAGCCTAGGATTAGCATCCCTCCAGAGAAAAGAGGTTATACAGCTGTCCAGCTCCCTAAAAAAAGTAGCCGGAAGCCACACCGGGCAGTTACGAAAGATATAGTTAAACCTGGGCAGGTAAAGCATTTTTAGTACATTAATGCGTCCAAGGAGGTTAAGAGGTAGATCCCTCCATTTAGAGCATTGGTCCTTCAGTCTCGCCACTAAGGGTTGTAGGTTGAGACGCCGAAAGGCCCGAAGGTCTCTCGACACCACCACACCTAGGTATTTGAATTCGACCCAGAGCAGCGGTGTCTGCGGCACCATCAGCCCGGCCCGAGGATCCAAAGGAAATGCTGTGGACTTGGAGCCGCGAGTTTTTAAACATGGACGCCCACTGTACACTGACTCGAGAGCCCTAAAAAAAAAAAAAAAAAAAAAAAAGAAGGGGGGGGGATCTTAAAAAAAAAAAAAAAAAAAAAAAAAGGGGGGGGGGGGCTGAAAAACTTGGCTTATACTCAAGTATATACGGTATATTGCATTGGTCCCTCCACACATGCCAGGGTGCTGGGTGTAACCCTTGACTCTGACCTCTCCTTCAGCCCCCACATCCAATCACTGGCTAAAATTTGGATGGCTTAACATCTCCAGAATTCACCCCTTCCTGACCAACGATACCACAAAGCAACTTATTCACTCCTTGGTTATTTCCCGCCTGGACTACTGTAACTCTCTCCTTAATGGCCTACCCTTACACAGGCTATCCCCCTTCAGTCTATTATGAATTCTGCTACTAGACTAATACATAGGGCTGGGAAAAAAATCGATTTTAATCTTGAATCGAGTTTTGAGCTCAAATCAATTCCGTTTTGAAGAAAATCGTTTTTAGATATTTTTTTTTTCCCCTTCCCTTCAAAGTTTCCGTAGCAGGACTGCAGGGGGCGTATCCGGAATGGCACTGGGCAGCGTTACCCCAATTACATCTACTCGCTGCAGTCGCCGTCTGCCTACCTGATCAGCGTGTCATGCAGACAGACGGTGGCCAATGCAGTGTTCAAAAGCCGCGCCTCCCGAGTCCTCGTCGTCTGATAGGCGGAACACTCAATTTCACAGCAGGCAGTATTCAGCCTATCACGGACATCCTCTCATCCTCGTCTGTGTTATAAGGATGACCATGATAGGCGGAACACTGAATGCTGGGAAATTGAGTGTTCCGCCTATCACAGACGAGGAGGCGGCGCGGCTTTTGAATACTGGAATGGCCACCGGTGTAGCAGTAAAATCCGTATACCATGAAAATCTGCATCAGGTACGGGCACAGTGATTGAAGC
Source organism: Rana muscosa (assembly GCA_029206835.1). NCBI lineage: Eukaryota > Metazoa > Chordata > Amphibia > Anura > Ranidae > Rana > Rana muscosa. The sequence goes on from JARGYO010005626.1 coordinate 41,254,082, forward strand.
ATGGGCACAGTGAGACACGGGCACAGTTCAATTCAACCAAGAGTAACCTCAGGATTTTTTGTTGTTTTATTAGCTAAATCCAAATACAGTATTAATAATTTGGATGTTTAACAATCTTTGTTGCACACTGCAAAAAACAACAAAAGGTCACAAGCGCTAAATTGGTGGATAAAGAAAAAAATATAATGGATGATAATAATAATAATAATAATAATAATAATAAGAAAAAAATCCCAAATATTTTGGGAAGTACAAAGTATCCAAAAGGGGGAAAAAAACAGGATCCAGCGCAGCAAGAAAAAATCCGTACCCAGAAGTACAAAATACACAACATGCACACAATATAATCCAGCGCTCATGGAACATACATTATTAACTATTGAAAACTCTTGAAGAATTGATAAAAAAGCTTAGTCCATTTATTAATCACAATAAAGAGAGGGATCCAATCCCAAATGTGCAGAGGGCAAATGAATCTTAACTCTCCAGTTACCAGTGGTGACAAACTTGTTAAACTTGCAGTGACATCTGTGGAGCAAGGAGGGGTTAAAAAAGTCAAAACAAAGCCTGTGGCATGATCTCTGTGTGAGCACAGTACCTTGAATGATGGACAACAGGCAGACCAGCGTGTGGAGGGCCCTCCAACCCAAAAGGATGCAGAGCCAGGATCGCAGCAAGGCTGGGACAGAAGGAATCACACACAGAGTTTCAAGATTTTTCAATAGTTAATAAATGTATGTTCCATGAGCGCTGGAATATATTGTGTGTTTGTTGCACACTGACTTTGCAGTTAGAGAAAGGGTTTGCCTTTGCAATTTTGGTTTGTTGATGCACTTTAATAAATATAATAAAAAAAAAAAAAAACGCAGATTTTTTTTTGGGGGGGGGGGGGGGGGGGAAGATCGCCCAGCCCTACTAATACACCTCACTAACCGATCCGTGACTGCTGCACCTCTCTGCCAATCCCTTCCACTACTCCACCGTATAAAATTCAAAATACAAGGCCATCCACAAAACCAACCTCATCTGCAGATTTTGCCCAAATCATCCCCGCCGCTCCTCCCAGGACCTCCTGCCCTCTAGCTCCCTTGTTACCTCCTCCCCCGCTTGCCTCCAGGACTTCACTAGAGCCTCTCCCATCCTCTGGAACTCCCTGCCCCGGTATGTCTGATCAGCCCCTACCCTGTCCACTTTTTAGGAGAGCCCTGAAAATTCATTTATTCAGAGAAGCCTATCCCACACCTACCTAAGAACTCTACCGAGCTACCCCCATCAAATCTCCCGCAGCCATTACCTTTTGTACCACCAACGTCTCCCTAAAGAATGCAGGCTCCACGAGCAGGGCCCTCCTGTACCTTCTGTATTGCAATTGTGCTGTCCCCCATCCACATTGTAAAGTGCTGCGCAAACTGTTAACGCTATATAATTTGTGCGTATTATTATTACTTACCAATCATTAGATGTGGTGGCGGAGTTTGTTTTCTTATTTTAGTTCCCCCCCCCCCCCCCCGTGATCTGGACAGTAACACCTGTATTAGAAGTATCTACACTCTGGATAAAGGCGCAACAGACACCTTTGGACAGCACCATTTGACAATCTTGGGGAGGGGAGTGTTAGATGTATTAGCAGATTTAGATACAATAACAATCTAAAGCCAAACTCCAGAAAACACTTTATAAGCAGTTACAGCAAGAGTTCCCCCCCCCCTCCCTTTTGGGATAAAGGTTTTACATAAATAAAAGCTGATCATTGTAAGCAGCCAGTGTTAAATGGCTTGTATCAACCCTCTAACTGCTACATCTGCAGCGCAGCTTGATCCATTGATAAACAGACACACAGGTAAAAATTAAATAAAGTCTTAAAGAAAAAGAAAAAAAAAACCACATACAACACGAATGCAGCCACCACATTCTAAATAGGTAAGCGCAATGTAATAAAAATTTGCTTTCTAGTTTAACCACTTCAGCCCCGGAAGATTTGGCCCCTTAATGACCAGGCCATTTTTTGCGATACTGCACTGCATCGTTTTAACTGACAATTGTGCAGTCGTGCGACATTGTACAAAGACAAAATTGACATCCTTTATTCCCCACAAATAGAGCTCTCTTTTGGTGGTTTTTGATCACCTCTGCAATTTTGATTTTTTTTGCGCTCTAACCAAAAAAAATTTAAAAATTATGATAGAGAGATATATTTTTTACTATAATATCTCCAAAATAAAAAAAAATACATTTCTTCCGCAGTTTAGGCCGATATGTAATTCTACATTTTTTATTTATTTTTTACCAAAATGAAAATCGCAATAAGCGTATATTGATTGGTTTGCGCACAAGTTATAGCGCCTACAAGGAAAAAAAAAAAAAAAGGGGGGATAGATTGGCATTATTATATTTTTTTTTCTACTAGTAATGGCGGTGATCTGCGATTTTTTATCGGGACTGTGACATTGCGGTGGACAGATCGGACACTTAACACTTTTTTGGGACCATTGACATTTATACAGCGATCAGAGCTAAAAATAGCCACGGATTACTGTATAAAATGTCACTGGCAGGGAAGGAGTTAACACTAGGGGCGATCAAGGGCTTAAATGTGTTCCCTCATGTGTGTTCCAACTGTGGCTGACTAGAGGAGAGAGATTGTTGTTCCTATTTAAATAGGAGCACACGATCTGTCTCCTCTCCCCTGAAAAGAACCTGGATTTGTGTGTTTACACACAGAGATCCCGATTCTCACTCTGTCATGAGCGACCGCGGGTGCCTGTTGCTCACTGCGCCTGCCGGGCACGCACCTTCAGTGACACGTGCGCGCCTGCTACAGCGTCTTAAAGAGCCGACGTACAGCTATGACGGCTCGCCCAGGGGAGCCAACCTGCCGCAGTATAGCTGCCGCGGCTGGTCGGGAAGGGGTTAAGGGCTGGTTCAGGCTGGGATTGCACATTCCCATGCAGTGCGGTATGACAGCAAAACACACCTAACTGCGCAAAAATGTAATGCTAGCACTACTTTTAAAAATGCATTCTGCACCAAACCGCACGTGGCATCATGTAATTGTGCCCACAAACGCTCTGCGTTCGGGGTGCTGTTAATATATAGGCACCTGCAAGCATATCGCAAGGGCAACATGTTCATATATGTTTAGAATGCAGTGTGGGACAGGTGCATTCTGGTGTGAACCAGTCCTAATACCGCTTGAAGTTCCTTTATAAAAAATTGTTGTTAAACTTGCAATGTTATAGACACTTTCTAATACAGTTATAACTATGCAGGCACCATAACTGCTTTTTCTTAGTTTCAGGCACGACCTTTCTTGCAAGGGTAAAATGTTCTGTCAGGTGACCATGCATCTCCTCTGCCCGATAGTGAGGAGCGGAGTTACAGGACACTGTGCAGACATATGTTGCCTGTATTCTATAGGGTGCTCAGAGGCAAGATGCAGTCTGTGTTTGAGCAGTTAAAGAGGTAGGCTGTGTGTCTGCACAGTGTCCTGTAACTCTGAATGGTAAACCAAAAGATTAGAACAGACAAGAATAGATCCACTTTTGTGCTGTCAGTTTAGAACAAGAAGAAAGGCGACTAGCAGGATCATCCAGGTACTTCAGATGAAACTGATAGGGACTACAATTTATAAAAATACACATGTGTAAATATTTAGAGTACCGTACACTTAAGTCTCATTGGCTACCTGACTTCTAAGAGTAAAGTGGAAGTCTGGGCCTAAAAACTATCCAAGCGTAAAACTTCTCCCATCCCCATTCTAGGCCGATACTAACCACCTTGTAACGCAAAGATGTGTATACTTACCTAATCTAAAAGGCAACAGCAACCAACTTCAGGAGGAGAGAGCAGCAACAACAGCTGCAATGCCTATGCAGTGACGCCACCCATAGACTTACTATGGGGCACCCGTTGTCCACTGTTCCTCCTCTCCAGACGTCAGTTGCTGGGATCCAATCACATAACCTGACCGCAGCACCCTTAGATTGGCAAGTATACACAGCTTTCCTTTACACTACAGCTGTGGGGGCCGGATGCAAACGCTCTGCTTGCCTTCATCTGGCCCTTGGGAGGCCATTCCTCCGACTCACGACAATGATGGCGCGCCATTCTCCTCCCACTGCACGCCAAAATGGAGCGCCATTCTCCTCCCACTGCACGCCAAAATGATGGAGCGCCATTCCTCCCACTGGACGCCAAAATGATGGGGCATTATTCCTCAGACCGATGCGGCACTATGCCTCCCACTATGGTGAATGATAGGGCACTATTCCTTTCACAGATAACAATGATGGGTTGTCAGTACAGAGGTCAGGACAGTTTGGAGACCCCCCGATTTACAGGATAGTTATATGGCTTAGAATGGAGGAGGGAGCAGGTTCAGGCTGGGTTCAAACCTATGCGAATTGGTTGTGGGTTTCTCCGCATCCAATTTGCATGACAGGAAAGTGTGACCGGCTGTCAATGGAGCCAGTTCACACATCTCCGGGGCTGCCGCAGAGTGCACAGCAGAAGGGTCCTGTGTGTCTTTGGCTCCGTTTCAGGTCCGAATTGAGGCTAAAAAATTGGACCCGATTCGCCCCTGAAACGGTGAAGAGCACCAGACCCCCTACTGTGAGGCTCTCCGCATAGTGTGAACCCAGCCTTAATCTTAAATAACATTAGCCTGGACTATTTCTTTAAGACACAACTTCTCTGTGCCAAAACATATTTAACCCCCCCCCCCCCCCCCATCGATGCCGCTTACCTGCGAAAGCTGTCTTGGGTTGGGGCATCCAAACAACGCGGAGCTGGAACTGAAGCTGATGGCACCTCTGCGGCTTAGGACATGCTTGGGCACCGGCCTGTCCAGGGGCAGCACCGGCAGCTGGTAACATACTTCCATTGAACAATGCCTCAGGGGGGCAAACTCACCAAGAAACACAAAAGCAAGAACACCTATGTATATATACAAAACACCCACACCTACGTGCTTCAAATAAAGACTAAAGGGGGGGTAAAAAAAAAAAAAAAAAAGGGGCAACTCAGAGAATAGCCAGACTACAAATAAAAATCGCAGTCCAAAAGGAGAACATCTCTAGCAAAAATCCCTCATCAACAGTTTATCACAGAGTCATGCCATGCAAACCAATGAGGAGTGGAGTGGGCAGAGGGTGGACAATATAGGATGCCAACCTTGCCCAGGCTGATGGAGAGGCGCTGGTCCTCTATGAGGGTCCCAGCAATTGTTAGAATAAAAAGGAGGAGATGGGAGCACAAGGGACACTTCCAGACACAGCAGCTCCTTTGGCCAACACTAGAGCTGCCAGATGGCCAGTCTGGGCCTGGAGGGGAGTGCAGATCCTGGGAGTAAACAATGAATGAGTGCTGCCCCTCTCTCTCTCTCTCTCTCTCAGTGGGATGTGTGGTGTGGCCCTGCACTGGGGCCCCCAAGGACAGTGCTCCCTGCTCGTGCCCGGGGCTGGCACTGATATGAGCTCGGTGCTGTGGACGGGCAGCTGGCTCTTCTTCTCCTCCCTCCGGACGGGCTCAGCACTCCCATCTTCTCCTCAGCAGCCGCCGCCGCCGGGTCACAGTCTCATCTTCTCCCCCTCCTCCCCCCTCTCTGAGGCAGCTGTGGGGCCTCCCCCGCCCGGGTGCTCGCTGACTGGTGCCCTGGATGGCCGGGTGACGCAGGCCGTGTGTGTGTATGTGAGAGGAATGGCAGCCGCTCTATTGTCAGTCAGCGAGCTCCTCCTGCTCCGTCAGCCCCATAGAGCCTTACACAGCCCCCCCTCTCCGGTGCTCCGGGATCCCGCGGACACAACACAATGTATAAAATAAATGAATGCAAACTAAAAAAAAAAAAAAAAAAAGTAAATAAAAGCGCCGTGTGCACGCCTCTCAGCAGCTGCCCATACCGCCGGCTGCAACACACTACAGCCTGGATTCCATGGGCTTAAAGGACACTTCATGACATCACGGTCATATGATCGGCTCGGGAGTGACGTCACGGCGCCACGTGATTCGGCTGAAGGAGCAGGCGGGAGAATCGAGTGGAGACGACCCGGTGATAGCAGGCGGAGAGCCCGGCTATGAATAGAGCAGCAGGGTGCCATGTCGGCTTATGGCCTGTGCTGTTAGGGCAATAAATGGGATTTACCAGGATTGTTCGTGTTTTGTATAAATGTAGCAACCACGCCACCCGCCTTCTCCACTCCTTGGCTCGTTCACTGGAGAGGAAGGCACGCACGGTCTCCGCCATGCCCGTACCCCTGGGTTGCAGAGGTTAAGCACACTTACGGGTCTTTGTAGCGACACCCCTTAGTGTTGGTTTCCGTCCCTAGAATGTAAGGACAAAGTCTCTATACCCCAAGTAACTCCAAGGTCCACACCAGTGTCAACTCCAACATAGAGTTTATTTCATTATGCACGAACATCCACAAATGAGGAGACAAAGGTGTTAGGAAGACAGATCAGTTCAGGCACTCTTGTTTCTTCGCCACTCGATCCTGAGTGGGTATTGCATAGTTGCCAACAGTCACGGATTGGCCGGGACATTCCCGGGATTCAAACCCTTTTCCCGGATTTATTTTGTCCCGGCCAATCCGTTTTTTCCCGGTTTCCACGACTTTGGCCGCCGCGGGCCGACGCCGCTAGAAGTCCACGGCCGGCGGAGACAATGTCTCCGCCGGCCGCCATTTTAAAGAAGACCAAAACCAGGATGTAGTACAATAGAAAATAAAGCTGCTGCGGCGCCGCCCACACCCCGCGTCTCCCCGTGGGTGGGCGGCGCCGCAGCAGCTTTATCTTCTATTGTACTACATCCGTGTTTTGGCTGGCCGGCCACCCCCCTGCCCCGCCCCGCTGCAGGTCTGTCTGTAATGGAAAGGGGCGGGGGTGGGCGGCGCCACAGCTTAATTTTTTGTGCAGCCACGCGGTCGGCTCCGCCTCTATTTTGTTCCCCCTCGGGGAAGGGGAAACAGTAATGGCGGTCGAGACAGGAGACACCTGGTTAAGGGGGGACTCCGCTGGGGACGCCTGATGTAAGGGGGGACTCCGCTGGGGACGCCTGATGTAAGAGGGGACTCCGCTGGGGACGCCTGTTGTAAGGGGGGACTCCGCTGAGGACACCTGATGTAAGGAAGGACTCCGCTGGGGACGCCTGTTGTAAGGGGGGACTCCGTTGAGGACACCTGATGTAAGGAAGGACTCCGCTGGGGACGCCTGATGTAAGGGGGGACTTCACTGGGGACGCCTGATGTAAGGGGGGACTCCGCTGGGGACGCCTGATGTAAGGGGGGACTCCGCTGGGGACGCCTGATGTAAGGGGGGACTCCGCTGGGGACGCCTGATGTAAGGGGGGACTCCACTGGGGACGCCTGATGTAAGGGGGGACTCCACTGGGGACGCCTGATGTAAGGGGGGACTCCACTGGGGACGCCTGATGTAAGGGGGGACTCCGCTGGGGACGCCTGATGTAAGGGGGGACTCCACTGGGGACGCCTGATGTAAGGGGGGATTCCGCTGGGGACGCCTGATGTAAGGGGGGACTCCGCTGGGGACGCCTGATGTAAGGGGGGACTCCGCTGGGGACGCCTGATGTAAGGGGGGACTCCGCTGGGGACGCCTGTTGTAAGGGGGGGACTCCGCTGGGGACGCCTGTTGTAAGGGGGGACTCCGCTGGGGACGCCTGATGTAAGGGGGGACTCCGCTGGGGACGCCTGATGTAAGGGGGGACTCCGCTGGGGACGCCTGATGTAAGGGGGGACTCCGCTGGGGACGCCTGATGTAAGGGGGGACTCCACTGGGGACGCCTGATGTAAGGGGGGACTCCACTGGGGATGCCTGATGTAAGGGGGGACTCCGCTGGGGACACCTGATGTAAGGGGGGACTCCGCTGGGGACACCTGATGTAAGGGGGGACTCCGCTGGGGACACCTGATGTAAGGGGGGACTCCGCTGGGGACACCTGATGTAAGGGGGGACTCCGCTGGGTACGCCTGATGTAAGGAAGGACTCCGCTGGGTAAAGCTGATGTAAGGACGGACTCCATTGGGGGCACCTGATGGCATCTGGTGGCAGGCGACGTGGCAGGTGACACACTTGGGGCTTACAGTGATTCGGCATTATGGTGAGTTGAATGATTTCATTTTATATTAAAATGTAATAATAGAAATAATGCACTTCAGTCATCCTGACACCCTAACAACCATGGTGCCAGGATAATTGAAGAGCTAACACCAGGTGTTTGTAGTATCTTTATCTGCTGATTGGTAAACTCTGGAATACACACATATTTCTATTGTGGTGTAGGATCGGGGCCTGCTGTCCCTCCATCCTTCCTTCTCTTTCCTTCCCTCCCTCTTTCTTTCTCTCTTTCTTTCTCCCTTCATCCCTCATTCATCTCAGACTCTAACCACACCCCCTTTGAGCCACGCCCATTTAAGCCACTCCCACTACCCGCGTAAACCATCGCGCACCGCTTTTTTTCTGCTAGGGTGTGACACACCTACAAACGAATGCCCCGCCCCCTAATTATAGCAAGGCTCCGCCTACATGCGAAAAAGTGTCCCGGATTTTTTTTTTGCAATGTTGGCAACTATGGTATTGCTCACCCGGATAGTCACCCGAAGGCACTAGCAGCCGGCGTGTAACTCGAACAGTCTATTTGATTCCCTAATGGATGCATTCAGGAGATCCTCTGCCACAGGATCTATGGTGCCCCAAACCTCCTACTGATCCTTTTGGTTAGATCCCTTTTTCCGGATGGATGACATCCCTCCAGAGAGTTACTGGGCCCCTTCCTTCACTGTGATCTCTCACCAGTCCTTCGGAACGGTCCTCCTCTTCTAGAAACGGGTCCCCTCGCAAGGCGGCACCCTGGGATTCCTCCTCCCGAAATGGGCTCCAGCTAAAGGTGCTGGTCCCAGGGCTGAAGTTGCAGTCCCAGGACTAAAGGTGCCTGGGACTGAAGTGCACGTGGCCCCATGGCCTGGAGGGCCACACGCTACGCACCAGGACTCCGACTCTGGAACCAAAAGATCCCCCTCCCAGGCGGCGTCTGCCCCTTATGTATCCTCTCCCAGCATGCCCGGCAGGTCCACCACACCCACTGTACGGCTGCCGAGAGGAGACACCAAATCACTGCCCTATCACCTGTGGTTCCACCCCGAGCATAAGTCACAGCGCCACCCACACTTCTAAGGGGAACTGCACACCGGGCAAAACAACAGCAAGGCAGAGTCCAGCAAATTGAAAAGATTCGAGAAAAACTATCACTCGAATCACCCTTAAATTTGGCATAGCAGTCCCTAAATTTGGTACCCCCGCTACACAAAGAAATAAATAGTGTGCTGATTATACTGGGCAGCAGAAAGATTGAAGGGGGAGGGGCAACTAGCCCCCCCCCTCCTCCACTGAGAAAATATATTACCAACTCCGAGACACTGAGGAAATATATTACCAACTCCGAGACACAACAACCCTTCTAAACTAGTTTGCCGTAACTGGTTGCTAGGGCCGCCCCGCCTGGCACCTAGCAACCAGTGACATCACAGTCTCACTCACAGTGAGGCCTGCACCTAGTGCTGCACTGCACAGCTGTCTCCAGCCACCTCCTTCTCCAGTGCACAGGGAGTGACTTGGCAGTAGAGAGGGACTGGTCGGTGTGTGTGTGATCTTCTTCATACCAGTGTCTTCACGGCTCCGTTCCATCTCCTGCAGCATTGCATGCAGAGAGAGTCACTAGCAGCAGCCGGCCCAACCTTTTCTGCCTGTGTGCTGTTGCTGCACTGTTGGCTGGGCTGGCTCAGATCCACGGCTGCCAAAGGTGACACAAGTGGAGGATAGTAATGAAGGAGAAGGTGACACAAGTGGGGGACAGTAATGAAGGAGAAGGTGACACAAGTGGGGGACAGTAATGAAGGAGAAGGTGACAGAAGCGGGGACAGTAATGAAGGAGAAGGTGACACAAATGGGGTACAGTAATGAAGGAGAAGAAGTTCACACAAGTAGGGGACAGTAATGAAGAAGGTGGTGACACATGTAGGGGACAGTAATGGAGAAGGTGACACAAGCGGGGACAGTAATGAAGGAAAAGGTGACACAAGCGGGGGGCAGTAATGAAGGAGAAGGTGACACAAGCGGGGACAGTAATGGAGAAGGTGACACAAGTGGGGGGCAGTAATGAAGATGAAGAAGGTGACACAAGTGGGGTACAGTAATAAAGTAGGAGACACAAGAAGGGGACAGTAATGAAGGAGAAGGGGACACAAGTGGGGACAGTAATGAAGAAGAAGGTGACAGAAGTGGGGACAGTAAAGAAGGTGACACAAATAGGGGACAGTAATGAAGGAGAAGTTGACACAAGTGGGGAAAATAATGAAGGAGAAGACGGTTACACAAGTAGGGGACAGTAATGAAGAAGAAGGTCACACAAGTAGGGGACAGTAATGAAGGAGAAGGTAACACAAGTAGGGGACAGTAATGGAGAAGGTGACACAAGTGGGGGACAGTAATGAAGGAGAAGGTGACAGAAGCGGGGACAGTAATGAAGGAGAAGGTGACAGAAGCGGGGACAGTAAAGAAGGTGACACAAGTAGGGGACAGTAATGAAGGAGAAGGTGACACAAGTAGGGGACAGTAATGAAGGAGAAGACGTGACACAAGTAGGGGACAGTAATGAAGGAGAAGACAGTGACACAAGTAGGGGACAGTAATGAAGAAGAAGGTCACACAAGTAGGGGACAGTAATGAAGAAGAAGTTCACACAAGTAGGGGACAGTAATGAAGAAGGTGGTGACACATGTAGGGGACAGTAATGGAGAAGGTGACACAAGCGGGGACAGTAATGAAGAAGAAGGTCACACAAGTAGGGGACAGTAATGAAGAAGAAGGTCACACAAGTAGGGGACAGTAATGGAGAAGGTGGTGACACATGTAGGGGACAGTAATGGAGAAGGTGACACAAGTGGGGGACAGTAATGAAGGAGAAGGTGACAGAAGCGGGGACAGTAAAGAAGGTGACACAAATAGGGGACAGTAATGAAGGAGAAGTTGACACAAGTGGGGGACAATAATGAAGGAGAAGGTCACACAAGTAGGGGACAGTAATAGAGAAGGTGACACAAGTGGGGGACAGTAATGAAGGAGAAGGTGACAGAAGTGGGGACAGTAAAGAAGGTGACACAAGTAGGGGACAGTAATGAAGGAGAAGACGGTGACACAAGTAGGGGACAGTAATGAAGGAGAAGACGGTGACACAAGTAGGAAACAGTAATGAAGGAGAAGACGGTGACACAAGTAGGGGACAGTAATGAAGAAGAAGGTCACACAAGTAGGGGACAGTAATGAAGAAGAAGGTGACACAAGTAGGGGACAGTAATGGAGAAGGTGACACAAGTGGGGGACAGTAATGAAGGAGAAGGTGACAGAAGCGGGGACAGTAAAGAAGGTGACACAAGTAGGGGACAGTAATGAAGGAGAAGGTGACACAAGTAGGGGACAGTAATGAAGGAGAAGACGGTGACACAAGTAGGGGACAGTAATGAAGGAGAAGACAGTGACACAAGTAGGGGACAGTAATGAAGGAGAAGGTCACACAAGTAGGGGACAGTAATGAAGAAGAAGTTCACACAAGTAGGGGACAGTAATGAACAAGAAGGTGACACATGTAGGGGACAGTAATGGAGAAGGTGACACAAGCGGGGACAGTAATGAAGAAGAAGGTCACACAAGTAGGGGACAGTAATGAAGAAGAAGGTCACACAAGTAGGGGACAGTAATGGAGAAGGTGACACAAGCAGGGACAGTAATGGAGAAGGTGAAGCCTTGCGGCTTCACAGCCTGGTTCCCTACAGTGCATGTGCGAGTCGCGCTCTGGCTGGTCCCTGCTGTTTTCTGGGACCTGTGTGTCTCCCAGAAGACAGCGGAGGGGCCAGACATGGCGTAGGTCGCCGTGGACTCTGCAGCGATCTATCGCCGTAAGTGGGAGCAAATGCCTGTATTAGACAGATAAGCAGAAGTTCCATTTTTGGCTGGAACTCCGCTTTAAATACACCACTTTTTTTTTATTTTTATCAAGCAATGGGGTCCAATTTATGATCTTGCACATAGGCCCACTGATTTCATAAAATGCCCTTGGGATAAATACTACACTTGATCTTAGCCAAAAGCCTGAGAAGCATTTATTTGTTTCTTTCTATCTTTGTATAACAAGGTATCTGGCACTGCAGATTTAAAAAACAGATAGCAGCAGCAGTAATATATAGAACATTATCAGTTTACAGTTTGTATTCTCAGTGCCTTAGAGCCTTAGCCATAGAATGACACTGTTGGTGTAGGAGAAAGGACATGTGTCATAGTGTGCTGCTGACTTGCAGGCAAGGGATATTCCCTTCAGATCTGGAGGTTTCTTCTTATGCTGATCTGCATTACTGATTACCTTTTCCCTACACAGTGTGAGTCATGTTTAAGCTCTGGGGATTCACTTTAACTCTTTACCAGTCTCCTTTGTGAACATACTCGAGAGAGCTGTCTATCTTACATGCTTTATATAACTTATTTCTAGGGACAGCGACAGGATTTGAAAGATGAGTCTCTGAAATTTTTCCTCCTAAAGATGACCAACTCCACCATAAAATGCCTTTTACTTATTCTTCTCATTCTTATAGTGCAGTTTTAAACCATTTCACCTTTAATTGTCCTCAAGGTACATGTAATCTGAGGTCAGTTTAGGTGAAAGCTTATTAACCCACCAGGAATTGGGCTTTGCTTTAGCTGACCCAGGCAAAATTTGCATATAGCTCATCCACAGCAAATGTACAGTGTGATTTGCTACTGGGGAAAGAGGAGAAACACTTAAAATAACACTAAATATTTTTATCTACACAAATAATCTATATACTGTATATCCACTACTTAGGTTAGGTTCACACTGGTGCGATGCAGGAAACCCTGCGAATCCAGTGCGGGTTACCGCATCGCACCTGAATCATGCTGCCCTCTGCGCAGATCGCAGTGCGAACTGTGATTACCGCCAGAAATCGGATGTGTGAACACCCATTCCATGCGATTCTGGTGCGGACAAAAAAAGGTGTCCTTTATGAGTTTGGTCCAAATGCAATGCAAATTCAACCATACAGTTTGTATGGCTGAATTCGCATCACACAGACATTGCATGTGATCTGCACAGCAAAGCAGTGCAAATCACATGCAGTGTGAACTGGCCCTTAAAGAGGAAGTAAAGCCAGAAAAAAAATACCCCCCAAAAGACAAAGGCATAATGAGCTAGTATGCATAGTATACTAGCTCATTATAAAGTACTTACCTGAGATCTAAGCCCCCGCAGCCGACCTCGTTCCCCTCTTCCGTCGCCGTCATGTCTCCCGGAGTGACTTCCGGGTTTCGCGGCTCCGGCGCTGTGATTGGCCGGAGCCACGATGACGTCACTCATCGCACGCATGCACGCGGGAGCAACCACTAACGGCATGATAGCCGTTAGAAGCGGCACGCTCAGTGCACCTGCGTACCGTTGTCTACAGCGCATGCGCCGTAGACATCGGTGCCTGTCTGTTGCAAAATATCTCCCAAACCGTGTAGGTTTAGGATATATTTCTTGTACCTACAGGGAAGCCTTAATCTAGGCTTACCTGTAGGTAAAAGTGGTCTGTAAGGTTTTACAACCACTTTAAAGTGTTACAAAACCCAGGACCCTGCACTATACAGTACACAGAACATGGAAATGCATTTATTTTAGTAAATATAAACACCTTTTCTCATCAGCAGTATATAGCAGCAGTCTTGTGACTTCTATCAGCATCCGGCCAAACACTGGTTAAAGCTTGTAGGAGGAGTTTTCATTCTCCTCTGATTGTCCTTTGAGGCTGCAGGACCCCTGACCCTCTGTCTGGACAGTGCTTATTGGCCCTGTGCTGATCGCATTCACCCTCCTAAGGCCTCATGTACACTGCTGCTGGTAAACGGACGTTTAGGAGCAGTTGGGCATTTCTTTCAACTGCTCCTGAACTCTCCTCTATGTTATCTTATTAGTACATGTACACAGGGTCGTTTATAGTCGTTTCTAGGCAGTTGAGTTTAGAGGCTTCTTTTGGAACCCAAAAAATGCGTTCAGAAGCTGTGTTTAGAGGCATTTCAAGCGCCAAATGCAGTAACACGCGTTTAGCAGCGTTTCGTTTACAGACGTTTTTCATTTTAAGCCAAAAATATATATATTTTTTTCAAACGCTTCTAGATGCAAACTGGGCTAAACTTTACTAAACGCGGCAATTAAACACGGCTAAACGGCTGTTTTTAGACGCCGTTTTCTAGCTGTCAAGTTAAATCGCTCAGGAGAGGTTGAACAATGTCCCATGTACATGAAGCCTAAGGAAAAAAATTTTTTTTTAGCAATACACACCAAACTGAGCATGTGCAGTGTGTCCCATAGGCTCTGTTCTATCAGCATATGGATTGGGGACAGCAAAAGAAGAGGAGGATCAGAGAAGACAGGATCAAAAAGCCTTTTTTACACAATGCAGAGGATTAACCCCTTAGGTTTCACAGTGAGTATAACGAACATGCAAACATCCATACTCACCTCTTATACTCACACTGATGATGCAGCTGTCCTCTGTCTGTCCTAGGACTGATAACTGAAGGATCACATGACTGTTGATTGCTCAGTTCTTGATCTGCTCAGAGCATAGAGCAATGGCTGTTGGTCATTGCTCCAACACTCAATGGAGCGGACAGGGGAGAGGGCAGGAGTAGCTGGCTCAATCATCTTGAGTCATGAAGCTACGATTGCATGTGACAAGATGGGGAGGATGGGTGGACACTACTTTTTGGAAGTTTGTCTGAGAACCATCTGTACATGGGTATGTGAAATTAGTCTGACGTTTATCTATCCCCTATCTGTCTGTAGCAATGTCTTCCCTTATTTACCTTTCTGTGTTCTAGACAAGTGCCAGAAAGGTTTTTAATGGCATTGTGGGATTATGTTACATCTGTGCTATCCTGGAGTTGTAGCATACTGTTAGCATGAGTGACTGGAAACCAGTAGGAACATAGTAACAACCTCGAAGTTAACCTCAAAAGATCATTTAAAAGGAATCACAGATTTCGTATTGTGAGAGAAACACTGATAAAACAGTTTGGTAGTGAAAGAATGTATTTGTGCTACTGGATTTCCTGAAAGCTAGCCTAATAAGGCCACAATTATGATAAAGCTACGGCTGTCCTTATTAGTGAAAGTTAACTATTCACAGATTTGCAGCAATCTGCTGAGCTCTACTGTATGTATTTGTGAAAACTTGTGTACTTAATAATACAGAGGTAATTATGTATGTACTTCCTGTGTCCTGGGAGGCAGGACTAAAAACCCCAGAAGGGAGGGCGCATGCGCGAAGCTGAGACGGCGGAACGTGTGAAGCCTCAGCTCCGCTCCCCACCGGCCCGCTCGTCACACACCGGGGCAGTTAATGATCCCACCCATCGCTACAAATAACCCGCTCCGTTTCCCGCCGCCTTGGGGATTTGATCCACGGCCCGGGATACACTGAAATAGCCTCCACAGAAGCCGCTGGAACATAGACTAGAGAAGGCATTAGCAGCTGCTGAAATACAGACCGGAGAGTGCCCGAAAATTCAAGATGGTGGCGGCAACGCAACTAACAAATACACAGCAGCCTTCCTCACAGCCACATTCTAGGGATGTCTTATCACTCAGCCTGGCAGGTGAGACAAATGTTATGGCTGCTCAAATAGCTTCACAATCACCAGAAGGAGACATTTTCTCCTCACACTCTGATATGGATAAGGCTCTGGGGAACTTATTATTCAGTAAGGGGAGCCTAGATAATATCCCTTCTTATACATCCACCATGCAGGCTGCTCCACCACCCATTGAATACTCTGGGGACCCCATACTTCTAGCCAGATTTTCCACATTACTTGACTAAGGCCTGGAAAAAGTCAGTAAACGCATAATCTCTGACATTAAAAGTGAATTCCAAATATTGGGAACCCGTATAAAAACCCTGGAAAACACACTGGATGAAACTATTACCAGGACCAACCAAAATACTGATTGTATAGAAAATATCCATATAAGACTGGATGACGCCTTAAATAAGATTGACGACCTGGAAAAACGCCTTAAATAAGATTGACGACCTGGAAAACCGCTCTCGTCGCTACAACTTCAGGGTTCGCGGTATTCCTGAATCTTTCACAGATTCTAAGGCCATTGTCAAGGAACTAATTTTACACCTTATTCCGGATATACCTCCCCATAAAATGGAACTTGACCGAGCCCACAGAGCCATGACTGCACACCGATTAGATAGTCTACCGCAAGATATTATTGTAAAACCTCACTACTATGCGACTAAGGAAAGAGTGATGGCTAGAGCTAGAGAGATTGCGGATTTACGCTTGAGAGATCACTCTATACAGATTTTTGCTGATATTTCACCTGCTACAGTACAAAAACGCAGAATGATGAAACCCTTGTTACAACCACTCATTGCTAACAATATCAAATATCATTGGGCCTTCCCGTTCCGACTAAATTTCACCTTCCATAACAAGAAACACACCTTCTCAAACTTATCTGAAGGTGAAACATTACTAAAAAGCCTGGGCCTAATTTCCACTGAACCTGGAGATCCCCCCCACACTCCACAATTCAAAATTCCAGACAATGGGTCAATACAAAGCTCTCTAACCCAAGTGAGACGCTCCGCAAGACACAAGACCAAACTCAAGACTCAACCTCCATGATGAAGACGACAGTCAAGAGGTCTTTTTTGAGACTTCACAAGCTATTTTTGACGTTGATTTCCCCAATTAATCCTAGGGCGGGATCACAGTTCGAACACTTTCTGATGGTTCTTTAGTTTACCGTTATCTTTAACAAAGAAGAAAGCTCTCTCTTATAAACTAATACTATTTTTAGTTTTGTGTTCAACCACAAAGAGACTTCCGTTCCTCATTAAAAAATGTATGTTTTTTTTTAAAGTTAATGATTCAAGGGTGTACCAATGACCGGTGGCGGTTGTCATTTGCCCTGTTTGATTTTGTTTTCCTTCCTTGTTGAGGGGACTGGGATCAAACCTGACTCTGGGTCCAACCCAGGGTTACTACTTATTGACGACAAAGGGTTTATAACCCCCCTTTTTTTTCTCACAATTCAGTTATTGTATTGTTTTAAAATTGTTCCTTGCAATTTGTAGGACAGTATCTGTTCTGATTGTTTATCCTATTCCTTCTCTCTCCTTTATCTTCTCTTCTTTATTTTCTCAAATTTTCATTTCCTCCGGAATCCCTCAGTCCTGAGTAGGGATGAGCCGAACACCCCTGGGTTCGGTTCGCACGAGAACCTTCGAACGGACCGAAAGTTTGCGCGAATTTTCGAACCCTATTCGTTATAATGGACGCGAACGTTCAAAATCAAAATTGCTGATTACAACGGCCAATATGCATGTTAATGTCATAAAACAGGTTTGGGGACCCGGATCCTGCCCCAGGGGACATATATCAATGCAAAAAGAAATTTTAAAAACTAACGTTTTTTCGGGAGCAGTCATTTTAATGATGCATAAAGTGAAAAAAAAAAGTGAAATTTTCCTTTAAATATGGTACCTGGGGGGTGTCTAAAGTATGCCTGTGAAGTGGCATGTGTTTCCCGTGTTTAGAACTGTCCTTGCACAAAATGACATTTGTAAAGGAAAAAAAGAAGCCATTTAAAACCACTTGCGGCTTTAATGTCATGTCTTGTCCTGGCCGCCATATGGCTGAAAATCCTTGAGAAAAATGGCATGGCTACCCCATCACACCCCCCCCCCACCCCAGCCCCTTTGGGTCTTGTATGGATATTAAGGGGGACCCCGCACCCAAAATAAAACCCTATACCTACAACCCTATATACTCTGAACAGCAGTATATAGGTGGTGCAAACAAGACACGGACTGTAGGTTTGTTCTTAAGTAGAATCTGAACAGGTACATTATGAAGTGTAGCTCCATCCCAAAAAAATCTATTTTTAAGCTTTTTGGAGAACATAGGGAGGGGTTATCACCCCTGTAACATTTGCTGTCTTTGCACATCTGTTCAGAACATGTCACCTCACTTTCCGTCCCAATGACAAATGTTTTTGGAAAAGTGGGGTTTTAATTGAAACAAGGATTGGTGATAAAGCATCAGTAGAGAGGAGATACCTTTTTCCCAAATTAAATCTAACAGGATAGAATTTCCCTTCCTAAGGGTAGATTTCCTCTCACTTCCTGTTTTCTCTTGCCGTTTGCAAGTAGGAGTCGTTTGTAAGTTGGATGTTTGAAAGTAGGGGCCTGCCGTATATACTCTGCAGAAATTTGCCCTATTAGATGTTGGTGTAGCCACAAGACTGGTGGGCACAGGAATGGGCCCTGCTGTGAGTTAATAGATCAAGATTTGTACTTGCATGCACCTGTTGAACCGGGCAGAAAAATTGGGCCTTTGGTGGTGGTGGTGGTGGTGGTGGACGGTGTTGCCACAAGACTGTAAGCCCTCACAGTTACTCTTGGTGGGTGCAGGAATGGGCCCTGCTGTGAGTTATTAGATCAAGATTTGTAATTGCATGCACCTGTTGAACAGGGCAGAAAAATTGGGCCTTTGGTGGTGGTGGTGGTGGTGGACGGTGTTGCCACAAGACTGTAAGCCCTCACAGTTACTCTTGGTGGGTGCAGGAATGGGCCCTGCTGTGAGTTATTAGATCAAGATTTGTAATTACACGCCCCTGTTAAACAGGGGCTGAAAAATTGTGCCTTAGGCATTGGTGCTGGTGCCACAACACTGCAACCCCTCACAGATACTGTACTTGGAGCACAGCAGTCACACCTGTTGCGAAGCATCTTTTTAAAAAAGTGTAATTACACGCCCCTGTTATACAGGGGCTGAAAAATTGTGCCTTAGGCACTGGTGCTGGTGCCACAACACTGCAACCCCTCACAGATACTGTACTCTGAGCACAGCAATGAGACCTGTTGCAAAGCATTACCTAAAAATTTTAATTACACGCCCCAACAGGGGCTGAAAAATTGTGCCTTAGGCACTGGTGCTGGTGCCACAACACTGCAACCCCTCACAGATACTGTACTTGGAGCACAGCAGTCACACCTGTTGCGAAGCATCTTTTTTAAAAATTGTAATTACACACCCCTGTTATACAGGGGCTGAAAAATTGTGCCTTAGGCACTGGTGTGGTGGCATGGATCATTGAGGAGGAGGAAGAGGATAGTCAGTGAACATAACAGGACAGTCACTCAGCATCAGCATAGGCAGTCTTGAAGGGATGTGACATTATAAATTATTCCGTTATATCCGCTTCAGGTGTCTGGTAGCTGGTGGTGATCCAAGACTGATTCATTTTTATGAAGGTCAGTCGATCAACCGAGTCGGTGGACAGGCGCACCCTATGATCGGTGACAAATCCTCCAGCAGCACTGAATGTGCGTTCGGAAAGAACGCTGGATGCAGGACAGGCCAGTAGCTCAATTGCATACTGTGCAAGCTCTGGCCAGTGATCCATCCTCAGGACCCAGTAAGCCAGAGGATTTTCGGTGGGAAAGGTGTCCAAGTCTGACCTTGCCCCTAGGTATTCCTGCACCATGTATATCAGACGCTGGCGATGGTTGCTGGAACCGATCATACCTTGGGGCTGCGGACTAAAAAATTGTCTGAACGCATCGGTCAGACGTCCACCTTCCCCACCGCTCCTTCTGCTACTGACCGAAGCCTCAGCAACTCGTCGTCCAGGACCAGGAGTTTGTAACCTCCCAGTTTCTGGGAACGCGTTGCACAGACCTTTCTGCAAGGCCTCCCTGAGATGTCTCATCCTCTGCTCCCTCTGCGACGGCAAGATAAGGTCCGCAACCTTACCCTTGTACCGTGGATCAAGGAGAGTGTGTTTTAAATGACTTTTTTTCCGTCAAAAATTACATTTTAAATGACTTTTTTTCCGTCAAAAATTACATTTTGACAAAATGTAATTTTTGACGGAAAAAAAGTAATTTAAAACTCACTCGCGGCTATTAATGAATTGTCAGCTTTTATCAATACATAGAAAAGTCATTGATAAAAAAAAAAAAAAAGCGTCAGGGTTCCCCCAAATTCAATTACCAGGCCCTTCAGATCTGGAATGGATATTAAGGGGAACCCCGCCGCAAATTAAAAAAAAAAATGGCGTGCGGTTCCCCCTAAATATCCATACCAGGCCCTTCAGATCTGGCATGGATTTAAAGGGGAACTCCACCCCAAATGAAAAAAAAATGGCGTGGAGTCCCCCCAAAAATCCATACCAGACCCTTATCCGAGCACGCAACCTGGCCGGCCGCAGGGGAAGAGGGGGGGACGAGAGAGCGCCCCCCCTCCTGAACCGTACCAGGCCACATGCCCTCAACATGGGGAGGATGTCCCCATGTTGATGGGGACAAGGGCCTCATCCCCACAACCCTTGCCCGGTGGTTGTGGGGGTCTGCGGGCAGGGGGCTTATCGGAATCTGGAAGACCCCTTTAACAAAGGGGACCCCCAGATCCCGCCCCCCCCCTATGTGAATTGGTAAGGGGTACATTGTACCCCTACCATTTCACAAAGAAAGTGTAAAAAAAAATGTAAATAAAAACACACAAACACAAAACACACAAACACCTTGAAAATACTTTTCCTTGAACAACTCGGAAGACACTTCTCCTGTGACTAATTGGGCAGCCCACAAGGCTATGATTAGAGGCTATCTCATACAAATAGCGTCTCAAATAAAAAAACACTCCAACGCTTTAATAAAAGAAAAAGAAAAGGAATTGAATGAGTTACTGACCCAACACAAACTACACCCCGACCTGAACCTTAGGAAAAAAATTGATTCAGCTCAGTTGGAATTAAACCTCTGTTTGACAACTAAACTAACTAACTAACTAAAGCAGAAAAAAGTCTTAGGTGGACCCAGGCTTCCTTCTACACATTAAAGGATAAACCTGGTACATTACTAGCTCGCAGACTTATGCCTCGGATTCGTCAAACTATACTCCCAAAACTTAAGCCCCGTACACACGGTCGGACTTTTGCCCAACAAACTTAGTTTTAAGCAAGTTGGACCAACAATCCGACCGTGTGTACGCTCCATCGGACAAACTTTTTTCGTTTGGTTTTGGATTTCATCGGACAAAAGTTGGGTCTGCAAACGGACAAACTTTTGCCCAACAAAAGTCAGATGGAGCGAAGTCCGACCGTGTGCACAGATAACCATCGGACTTTAGTCCGATGGACAAAACAACTAATGTTAAAATCAACCAACAATAGCAGAAGTTGACCAAAGGGTGGCAGTAAAGATCAGAAAAGAGCAGAAAAAACATGTGATGTTGTAAGAAGTTTTAAGAAAGTTTGCAGAAAAGTCCGAGTGTGTGTATGCTATGGGTGTTCCTAACCAACTCCGTTCGGACAAAAATCCACGGAAAAGTCCAATGGAAGTCCGACCGTGTGTACGAGGCTTTAGACAGCCCAATGGAACCTTGACACAGAACCCACAGATCATTACAGAATTATTCCATTTCTACTATTCCACCCTATACTCTACACAGAGCGGCCCTCCCCCAGGAGCCTAAGACGACTTTTTTAACAATGTGCCCCTCCCATCTTTTTCAGATTCACACCGTGAGATCTTGGAAGGAGACATTACAGCAGCAGAAATATTAACTGCAATTAAACAAGCTAATGCATCCAAGGTTCCGGGGCCTGATGGCTTCTCAGCCTCTTATTATAAGAAGTTTGCTCCACTTTTAACACCTCATCTACTAAAATTCTTCACAGCCCTTCGCAATGGGGAGACACTTGACGCAAACTCTAATAGAGCCCACATAAGTCTAATACCTAAACCAAATAAGGATCATAGTGATGTGACGAACTATCGCCCAATATCACTGATCAATAACGACTTGAAACTACTCACAAAAATATATGCAAACTGATTTAATACATTTTTGACACAATATATCCATGTAGACCAAGTGGGATTTGTTGTGGGGTGACAATCTGCTGACCTGATTTCTATCTTACACTCTAATTGGGATGGGTTAGGTGCTAGGCAAGGAATGCTTCTGTCATTGGATCTTCACAAGGCCTTTGATTCCATTTCATTCACTCCTCATTCTTCCTCTTTCACATATTGAGACAATGGAATTGCGGACATAAATTTTTAAGTCTTATTGGCATTCTATACTCAAATCCTTCGGCTAATATTGTTGCATATGGACGCAAATCGGATCTTTTGCAGATAAGGAGAGGAACTAGACAGGGATGCCCTCTTTCACCTCTACTTTTTATTTTGGCTATAGAATCTCTAGTGGTGGCCATCCGTGCTAACCCTAACATTCATGGTATCTCTAGTGGTGGCAAGACACATATATGTGCTTTATTTGCCGACGACTTGTTATTATTTATCACAGATCCCATCACGACTCCGACTACGAATTAATCAATCTGACTCTGAAGCACTGGACATAAACCTTCCTGCCTCAATACGGGATACATTACATCAAGTTTTTCCCTTTAAATGGTGCACACAAACACTGCCTTATCTTGGAATTAAACTCACTCGAGATGTTTCAGGTTAATTATACACCCCTTTATAAATCCATTGAACAGGAGTTGAAGGACTGGCAGACGTATGGTCTTTCCTGGATGGGTAGAATATCGGCTATTAAGATGACAATACTCCCTCGATTCTTATATTATTTTCGATCATTGCCGATTCCGATACTATTTGCATTCTTTAAAAAACTTCAATCGCTACTTTACAAATTCATTTGGGGTGGTAATAGATGTAGAGTGGCTCACTCTATTCTCTACATCTCCAAATGGAAAGGTGGACTGGGAGTTCCACACTTCTTAAAATATTATAGAGCTGCTCAATTGGTACAACTATACCAGATTTTTTCTACAAAATACCAACCTGACTGGGTACAGTTGGAAGCACAGGCCAGTCCCTCACTACCTATAGACCTCTTGATGTGGCTTCCAAAAAAAGAACGTCGGGCCATTTTGAGTCCTTCTTTATCCCACTCTCTGCGTCTATGGGACACAGCATGCAAATTATACCCCCTGAAATCTCCTCATTCTCTTGAGGCCCCTATATTTAATAACACACACTTTCCTCCAAGACAAAATCCCCAACAATTTACATGGTGGGTTAACAAAGGCCTTTACAGAACAGCACACTTTATAGATCACAAAGGGATCAAACAACAGACTTATTTCCAGGAAACGTTAAAGATGCCCAAGACGGAATCTTTTCGTCTACACCAAATTATTCACTTCATAAAATCAGACATAACCACTAAGACCTTGTTTGAGAATAATTGCTTATGCAAACCTGAATCACAGGGGGGGGGGGGGGGATCTCGGAACTCTATGCCCTCTTCAATAATCAACAGACCAAGCCTTCATACCAAACAGCATGGGAATCAGATCTAGGTGAGATTATAGAGGAAGAGGTTTGGGGACAGTGGTCGAACATGGTGCACAAGGGAATACTCAATACTTCCCTGGTGGAAGGAAATTACAAAGTACTATCTAGGTGGTACCTAGTTCCAGCGAGACTGGCGAGAATGTACCCTGACACTTCACCCCTTTGCTTCAGAGGATGCAGGCAAGAGGGTACCATGTTTCATGTGTGGTGGTCTTGCCCTAAGATCCAGCACTTTTGGATCACAATATTTACCCTGGTCTATTCAGTAACAGGACAGAATCTAAAAATCCTAAAACGGCGCTGTTTGAGACCCCTAGACATCTCCGTACTCTCATCTTTTTTATTTTTTCAGCAGCTAAAACTACAATAGCACGAGCTTGGAAAACTCCAGTGGTAAATTTTGCACTGGTAAAACATAAAACTTTCCTGAATGGAAAATTGACCAGTATCCTTAAAGATAGACAGACCAGATTTGACAGAGTATGGTCTCCTTGGATTAAATACCTCCAAGCTCCATAATCTCTTTAACTGGATAATGGGGGATCTAGGCCGAGAGAAATGACTCCTTTTTTGAATTCCTGACCTTTACTCTTCTACTTTATATATCCTTCCATTCCTCTCCCTCTTATCCCTTAATTTATTTTGATAAATTTTACTCGCTTAATTGAAACAAAGTTATAGGTACTCCGCTCAAGTTCGAGCATACAATAACCTTATTTAATTATAATTATTATTATAATTGTTTTGAATTTTTTTTTTATATACTATAGAAATGTGCAAAAGGAAAAAATTTGTTTCGTTTCATTTCGTTTTAATTAGTTAATTAATTAATTTAGTTTAGTATTTGACCGAATTCGAAAAATCGGTTGCATTTGAAAATATTTCAACCAAATTCAAAAATATTTCTACTGGATTCCATAATATTTCATCCGCATTCGTTAATATATCAACCAAATTCAGTAATATTTCATTTGGATTCAAAATTATTTCAACCGAATAGAAAAGATTATAATAAAATAGAAAAACAGAGAATAGACTAGAAAAACAATAGAACAGAATAAAATATATTATATTTTATTCTATTCTGTTCTATTTTTTTCTGGTCTATAATTTTATATTCTATTCAAATCTTTTCTATTAAAATCAAAATCATTATATACTAAATTCGAATTTCGGAAGATTATATATATATATATATATATTTTTCACACATTCAAATTTTGTATAGAATGAATTCGAATTTGAATAGAAAAGATTAGAATAGAAAATAGACTAGAAAAACAATAGAACAGAATAGAATATAGATACTATCTTTTTAATTTTTTATTTTTTTTGCAGATTACTATTTGTTTCCATAAGATCTCCTGCAGGCTATTAGCATCTATTTAATTTTTTTTGCAGATCTCCTGCAGACTATTAGTATCTATTTTGTTTTCTCACCAGATCTCCTGCAGACTATTAGCAACTATTTCTTTTTTTAGCAGATCTCCTGTAGACTATTAACAGCCATTACACTTCTTTTTTTGTGCAGATCTCCTGCAGACTATTAGCATCTATTTCATTTTTTTTGCAGATTACTATTAATATACTGCAGGAGATCTGATGGAAATAAACATCTATTTCATTTTTTGCAGATCTCCTGCAGACTATTAGCATCTATTTCATTTTTATTTTATTTTTTTGCATTAGAGCAGCCATTTCCTTTATTTCAGCAGATCTCCTGCAGACTATTAGCATCTATTTCATTTTTTTTGCAGATTACTATTTATTTCCATCTGATCTCCTGCAGACTATTAGCATTTATATAATTTTTTTGCAGATCTCCTGCAGACTATTAGTATCTATTTCATTTTCTCATCAGATCTGCAGACTATAAGCATCTATTTCATTTTTTTTGCAGATCTCCTGCAGACTATTAGTATCTATTTCGTTTTCTCACCAGATCTCCTGCAGACTATTAGCATCGATTTCTTTTTTTAGCAGATCTCCTGTAGACTATTAACAGCCATTTCACTTCTTTTTTTGCAGATCTCCTGCAGACTATTAGCATCTATTTCATTTTTCTTTTCTTTTTTTGCAGTAGAGCAGCCATTTCCTTTATTTCAGCAGATCTCCTGCAGACTATTAGCATCTATTTCATTATTTTTTTTGCAGATTACTATTTATTTCCATCCGATCTCCTGCAGACAATTAGCATTTATATAATTTTTTTGCAGATCTCCTGCAGACTATTAGTATCTATTCCATTTTCTTATCAGATCTGCAGACTATAAGCATCTATTTCATATTTTTTTTGCAGGTCTCCTAAAAACTATTAGCAGCCATTTCCCTGTGTATAGAGATATAAGCGGTGATGATTTCTCTCTTGTTGTCTCTTCCTCAAACCGTTCCTCCATTCATAAATGAAATAGATGCTAATAGTCTGCAGGAGATCTGCTGGAAATAAAGGAAATGGATCGTAATCTGCAAAAAAAAATAAAAAAATGAAATAGCTATTAATAGACTACAGGAGATGTGCTAAAATAATGTGCAGGGTATTAGTGAGTGTGGGGGATGGATGGAGATGCTGATCTCTGATTGGATGGTGTATGGAGGTGATTGTCTCTCTATAGATGGAGGAGGGGGGGAGGTGATGACATCACACAGTATTTATATATTTATAAAACCATCTTCCGAAATTCGAATTTCGTATAGAATGAATTCAAATTCAAATCAAAAAGATTAGGATAGAATCGAAAATATTGGAAAGAATCGAATAGAAAAACAATAGAACAGAATAGAATAAAATAAAATATATATATTATATTTTATTCTATTCTGTTCTATTGCTTTTCTAGTCTATTTTCTATTTATATTCTAATCTTTTCTAATTGGAATTCAAATTCATTCAATATGAAATTTGAATGTCGGAACATGGATTTATATATATATATATATATATATATATATATATATACGTGTATTTTTTTTTCTGATTTGTTCTATTGTTTTTTTTATGATATTGTTTTCTATTATTTTAGAATATTTTCTATTCAATTGCGATTTCATTTTATATGAAATTCGAATTTTGGAAAATGGTTATTTATATGTATATATATATATATATACATATATATATATATATATAACCGTCCATCTTCCAAAATTCGAATTTAGTATAGAACGATTTCGATTAGAATAGAAAAGATTTGAATAGAAATGAATAGACTAGAAAAACAATATTATATTTTATTCTATTCTGTTCTATTGTTTTTCTAGTCTATTCTTTTCTATTATTTTCTATTCTATTTTATTCTAATCTTTTCTATTCAAAATCATTCTATACGAAAATCGAATTTCAGAAGATGGTTATTTATGAATATATAGATCTATATCTATAGATATAGAGATATATCTATATCTATAGATCTACATATATATTATATTTTTATAGGGTTAGGGTGAGGGTTAGGGTTGGGGTTGGGGTTAGGGGGTTAGGGTTAGGGGGATAGGGTTAGGAATAGGGGTTAGGGTTATGGTTAGGGGTAAGGGTTAGGGTTATGGTTAGGGTTTAGGGTTGTGATTGGGGTTAGGGTCAGGGTTGGGGTTCGGGTTAGGCTTAGGGTTTCCCCTTGAAGAATAAGGCTTGGACTCAGTGATTGGAATAGAATAAAATAATATTTTATACTATTCTGTTCAATTGTTTTTCTAGTCTATTCTTTTCTATTCAAATCTTTTCTATTCTAATTCATTCTATAGGAAATTTGAATTTCGGAAGATGGATATATATATATATATATATATATATATATATATATATATTAGGGCTGTGGAAATTAACTATTAATTCCTCGATTAATCGATTAAGTTTTTTGATCGATCAAAATTCCGGGTCTTCAGGGAGTTCCGTCGGAGATCCGGTGATGCCACAGACACCGGTGGGGCTTGCCGTGTCCATCTGAAGGGCTCCTTTAGTGTGCCTTCATATCTGGATGCCGGCGGGACCTTACTATTTGCCACATGCAAGGGCTGTTACACTTCCCTCTATCAACCTGGGATTCTACAGCCATCCACTGGGAGTTGTGATAGTTCCCTTCACGGGACATCTACATGCCGACGGACTGATGTTAACCCCTCCTCATCTGGATTCAGCAGTGGTATCATTGTACACATTTTTATACCAGTATCATACTTAGCTACGTGTTTTTATGACTGCTTTTGCTACCGTTTGGTATTACTCGCACCATTTTTACAGTTTATGTAGCTACATCGATTTTATCTCCAGTGCAATATTTATTTTGTTACCTACTTGAAGACTATAAAAGTTTTAATGCTTTTTCCATTGAGCGCTGCCTTAGTGTGTTTTTTGTATCCTGCTAATCATTTTTCCAGTGGTTGGTAGCTGCACTGGAAATCAGCCTGCAAGGAGATCAGCTAAAAGTAGTTGGATCTGTATGTGCGTTTATAATTAATCAAAATTAGTCGATTAAAAAAAGTTGATTAATCAAACACGAAAATTTTAATCAGTAACAGCCCTAATATATATATATATGTATATATATATGTATATATATATATATATATATATATATATATATATTTTTCAGACCTGTTCTATTGTTTTTCTATGCAATTCTTTTCTATTCTTTTCTATTTTATTGTAATCTTTACTATTCAAATTCTATTTCATTCTATATGAAATTCAGAAAATGGTTTTATATATATTTATATATATATATATATATATATATATATTTATTTTTATATATATCGTGTGGGAGATAAGCTCGTGGGGATCACCTTTTCTCAGAATGAAGGTCAGCATAGGTCAGGCAGTTTCTTTAAAACCTGGCGTATTGCCAGCTTTATTTACAAGTGGTTTGCAATAGTCATACAAAATAAACAAAACAGAAAATCAAATCCTTGCTGTCCGGCACTAAACTAAACAGTAACCGCTCTCTATACGGTGAGGGGCTGGTCCCCGTCACCCACAAAACACAAGGTGAAGCAAACCTTTATTTTTCCAATCCAACAAACAGAGCTCCTCTGACTCAGGTTCCCCTCTGAGTCTCAGGCCAAAGCCCTGCTGTGTTCTCTTCCTGGTCTTTTAACTTCCACCTAAGTGTGGACTCAGGTGGACCAGAACATCAGGACCGGAACCCAGCCTGCCACAGAGGCTAGAAAAACAGGACCGGATTCCCGTTCAGTCCCTTACAATGGACCGAATGCGAGGTGAAATGTAGCGATTGTCATGTATCTCACCTCGCATACCGTCACATATCCTCCCCCTCTGCTCAAGCCCCTGCGGCTGAGCACTTGACCCAGCCATACAGTGCACACGGGAGAGGGCATCGGCATTATCCTGGAGTTTGCCCGGCCTGTGCTCAACCGTGAATTTAAAGGGCTGTAAAACCAGGAACCACAGTTTCACATGGGCATTTTTGTCCCTGTTGTCACACATCCACTTCAGGGGAGCATGGTTAGTAACCAGCCTAAATGACCTCCCGAGTAGATAATACCTCAGGGAGTCTAAGGCCCATTTAATGGCGAGACATTCTTTTTCAACAATGGCATAGTTCCTTTCGTGCTTGTTCAGTTTCCGTCTCAGGTATACAACCGGGTGCTCCTCACCATTCCTGTCCTGCGACAGTACGGCCCCTAGGCCCACCTCAGAGGCATCTGTCTGTATGACAAACTCCTTTGTGAAGTCCGGGGTCACCAGCACCGGTAGTGCACAAAGGGCCTGTTTTAATTTCTGAAACGCCTTCTCTGCCTCAGGGTTCCATTTGACCATGACAGACCCTCTGCCCTTCGTCAGGTCAGTCAGAGGGGAGGCAATGGTGGCAAAGTCAGGTATAAACCGTCGGTAATACCCCGTAAGGCCTAGGAAGGCCCAAACTTGTTTCATGTTGACAGGTTGGGGCCATTTTTGAATTGCATCAATCTTATTGGTCTGAGGCTTGACAAGTCCCCGGCCAATAACGTAGCCAAGGTACTTGGCCTCCTCCAGGCCTATGGCACACTTCTTTGGGTTAGCCGTGAGGCCTGCTTCCCTAAGGGAATCTACCACCGCCTGTACCCGGGGCAGGTGCGATTCCCAATCTGGGCTGTGGATGACCACATCGTCCAAATAAGCAGCCGCATACGGGCGATGTGGTCTCAAAGTTTTGTTCATCATTCGTTGGAATGATGTAGGGGCCCCATGCAGACCAAAAGGCATCCGCTTGTACTGAAACTAGCCCTAAGGAGTGGCTGATTCAGTTTTTGCCAATAGCCTATATGCCAATAGCCTTTTGTTAGGTCTAGGGTCGCTATATAGCGAGCCTGTCCCAACCTGTCCACAAGTTCGTCGACCCGGGGCATCGGGTATGCATCAAACTTGGACACACTGTTGAGTTTCCGAAAGTCATTACAAAACCTGATAGTGCCATCAGGTTTTGGGACCAGTACTATGGGGCTCGACCACTCACTGTGGGACTCTTCTATCACATCCAACTCCAACATGTTTTTAATTTTTTTTGCGACTGCCTCACGCCTGGCCTCTGGGATTCTATATGGCTTCACATTTACCCGAACCCCTGGTTCCGTCACTATGTCATGTTGGATCACGTTGGTCAGTCCGGGTAAGGGGGAGAAAAAGTCTCTATTTTTATGCACAAACACCCTAACGTCACTTTGTTGTGCCACGGACAGGGTATCCGTGATGGGAACGTCAGGTGTCAAGGGTACCCGGTCAGTTGGAGGCGGGGAAGTGGCAAGTAAAGCCTCTCAGTCCTTCCAGGGTTTTAAGAGATTCACATGGTAAATTTGGTGTGGTTTCCTTTTCCCTGGCTGGTAGACTTTGTAGTTTACCTCCCCCACCCTTTCGACAACCTCAAAGGGACCCTGCCACTTGGCTAAAAACGTACTTTCCACCGTGGGAACCAATACCAACACTCTGTTCCCAGGGCTGAAAGTACGGACCCTGGCACTTCGGTCATAGACCTTCCTTTGGGCCTCCTGGGCTCGCTCCATATGTTCTTGCACCAGGGGTAGGACAGCTGCGATTCGATCCTGCATCAAGGAGACATGCTCTATGATGCTTCTATATGGGGTTGCTTCACCTTCCCATGTTTCTTTGGCAACATCTAGCAGCCCCCTGGGATGCCTACCATACAAGAGTTCAAAGGGGGAATAGCCTGTGGACGCCTGCGGAACCTCACGTATTGCAAACATGAGATATGGCAGCAAAAAAATCCCAGTTTCTCCGATCTTTGTCGACCACCTTTTTCAGCATACTTTTCAAAGTTTTATTAAATCTTTCGACCAGACCATCCGTTTGGGGGTGGTAGACAGAGGTACGGAGATGGGAGATTTTGTATAACTTACAAAGCTCTTTGGTAACCTTGGACATGAAGGGGGTGCCCTGATCGGTTAAGATCTCTTTTGGGATCCCCAGTCGACTAAAGACATGGACTAATTCCTTGGCGATAGCCTTAGCAGAGGTATTGCGCAAGGGTATGGCCTCAGGATAGCGAGTCGCATAGTCCAGAATCACCAGAATATGCTGGTGACCGTGGGCAGATTTCACAACCGGCCCCACCAGGTCCATGCCAATCCTCTCAAAGGGGACATCGATTATTGGCAGAGGAACAAGGGGGCTGCGAAAATGGGGTGCTGGTATTTGGCACTCGGGGCACGATTCGCAGTACTCTTTGACATCTGCATGCAACCCAGGCCAGAAAAATCTCTGGGCGATTCTCTCCCTGGTTTTTTCAACACCGAGATGCCCCCCCATTACATGACCATGGGCCAGGTCTAGCACCACCCTGCAGAAAGGTTTGGGAACTAGTAGCTGTACTACCTCGTCCTTTCCATGTTTTATCACTCGATACAATAAATTGTTTTTAATTGCCATGTAGGGGAAAGACACTACCCAATTAGGATCCACCGGTTCCCCATCTAACATCTTAACGTTTTCCCTGGCTCTCATGAGGGTGGCCTCTCGTAGTTGCTCGGTACAGAAATCCTCTCTCCTGACCTCTAAATCGGGTACCACATTTTGGCTACTCTCAATGTCAGAGTCAGAGGGGTTCTCCTGTTCGTTACCCTCAGGCTGGGAGCTAACTTCCAGGTCCTCCGGCTCCCCAGCCATGACAGGGAAAGGAAGAGGGTCTCCAGCTTCCTCGATCCCACCAACCAAATCCTCTTCCCTTTGGCAAAAAGGGTCTGGCGAGAGTTCCCATGCTTCCCCAGCAGGGGGAGCTCTATCTACCAGCCTCTCTTGGCTCTCCCATAAATTCCAGAAATGGGGAAAATCTCTTCCCACTAAGGCTTCGTGAAGCAGTGAAGGTACCACCCCCACTGAATGCGTTACACTGCCCCCGGGGGTATCAACCTCAACCACCGCTGTCTGGTAGTCTCGAGTGTCCCCATGGATGCGAATTACCCCAATAGTACTGGGGTGTAGTTTTGTGGGGTTCAGACAATCACTCCTGACTAGGGTCACCACACTACCAGAGTCTAGCAGGGCTGTCAGTGGCTTTCCATCCACTGAAATAACACACATCTGTTTTTCAATGCGACTCTGACATGATGCAGTACATGCGACCTGTGCAAACAAAGAAATGCGTCTTTTCATATAAGCATAATCGCATTGCATAGGTTCATCATTTATAGGACAGTTCACAGCAATATGCCCTAATGCATGGCAACGAAAACATCTTATATGCTCAACCCCCAGTCCTCTAAACGGTCTCAAAGACCTTCCTGGCTGCTTTGGCCAGTCTCCAGGTCTAGGAACCACAGTCTCATCAGTTGGAACAACAGTCTTATCAAATCTCCCCAAGCTCTTGGACACCGGAACAGTCTTACCAGAACCGCCGGGAGATCTCGCATCCCTAGATACACCGAAGTGGGGCGTAGATGGATTCACCAGGTCCTCAGTAGCACTGTACCTCTCCACTAGGTCGACCAGTTGGGCTGCAGTTTTGGGGTCGCCCTGTCCGACCCACTTCCTCAGAGCAGCAGGGAGTGCACACAGATACCGGTCCATTACCACATGCTCCACAATCTGCGGGCCTGTCAAGGTCTCTGGCTGCAACCACTTCTTGGTGAGGTGAACCAGGTCAAACATTTGTGAACGGGGTGGCTTGTTGCTGGAGTAGGACCACTGATGCACCCTCTGGGCCCGGATTGCCATGGTGACACCCAAGCGTGCGAGTATCTCTGTCTTTAGAGTCTCATAGCCCTGGGCCTTATTGGGCTCTAGGTCAAAATAGGCCTTTTGGGGTTCTCCTGTTAGAAATGGGGCCAAGAGACCCACCCACTGCTCTGTTAGCCATCCTTCGCGGTCAGCAACTCTCTCAAAAGTCGCAAGGTATGCCTCAACATCATGAGCAGATGTCATTTTTTGTAGGTAGTAGGATGCACGTACCATCTTTGCTTCCACTGGCACAGGAGGTGCGGACCCCTTTTTCAGTTCCACCAGAGCCTCTGCGAACTGCCGGTTCATCTCCTGCTGGGCCACCTGTTGTGCTGCAGCGGCCTCTGTGACTTGGCGGTACATTTCTTGCTGGGCCACCTGTGAGTGAGTGAGTGAATAACTTGTATAGCGCTACAAATGCGAACTAAATCGCCTCAAGGCGCTGTTGACCTGTTGTGCTGCCATGCCCTCTGTGACTCGCCGGCTCATCTCCTGCTGAGCCTCCCGTTGTGCTGCAGCGGCCTCTGCGACTTGGCGGTTGGTGTCCCGCTGAGCTGCATTGGCCTGTAGCAGGGCCTTTAACATTTCCTCCATCTTCAGAAAGTGCCCGCTGAATCCACCACGTGTGGGAGATTAGCTCGTGGGGATCACCTTTTCTCAGAATGAAGGTCAGCGTACAGGCAGTTTCTTTAAAACCTGGCGTATTGCCAGCTTTATTTACAAGTGGTTTGCAATAGTTATACAAAATAAACAAAACAGAAAATCAAATCCTTGCCGTCCAGCGCTAAACGAAACAGTAACCGCTCTCTATACGGTGAGGGGCTGGTCCCCGTCACCCACAAAACACAAGGTGAAGCAAACCTTTCTTTTTCCAATCCAACAAACAGCGCTCCTCTGACTCAGGTTCCCGTCTGAGTCTCAGGCCAGAGCCCTGCTGTGTTCTCTTCCTGGACTCAGGTGGATCAGAACATCAGGACCGGAACCCAGCCTGCCACAGAGGCTGGAAAAACCGGACCGGATTCCCGTTCAGTCCCTTACAATGGACCGAATGCGAGGTGAAATGTAGCGATTGTCATGTATCTCACCTCGCATACCGTCACAATATATATATATATATATATATATATATATTTAAAACCATCTTCCCAAATTCGAATTTCGTATAGAATGAATTCAAATTCGAATCGAAAAGATTAGAATAGAATAGAAAATATTGGAAAGAATCAAATAGAAAAACAATAGAACAGAATAGAATAAAATATAATATATATATTATATTTTATTCTATTCTGTTCTATTTTTTTTCTAGTCTATTTTCTATTTCTATTCTAATCTTTTCTAATTGGAATTCAAATTCATTCGATACGAAATTCGAATGTCGGAACATGTTTTTTTTATATATATATATACATATTAGTTTTGAATATTTTCTATTCAAATTCGATTTAATTCTATATGAAATTCGAATTTCGGAAAATGGTTATATATATATATATATATATATATATAATATTTATATATATAACCATCTTTTGAAATTCGAAATTCATATAGAATGAACTCAAATTCGAATAGAAAAATCTTAGAATAATGGTAATATAAAATATATATATATATATATATATATATATATATATATATATATATATATATATATATATAAAAAACATCTTCTGAAATTTTAATTTAGTACAAAAATTTGGATCAAATTCGAATAGAAAATATTAGAATATAAAACAATAGAAAAGAATAGGCTAAGAATAGACTAAAATAAAATATAATAAATAATAATTTTAGTTTCCATTGTTTTGAGTTATTTTCCAATCTATTCTCGAATTCGAATTTATACTATTCGAAATTAGAATTTCAGAAGAAGGTCATATTCTTCTATTGTATTTTATTACATTCTATTCAATTCTATTCTGTTCTTTACTATTCTTTTATTTTAATTATATTGTGTTATTATTTTATATTCTATTTTATTGTATTCTTCTTTAGAAATCGATTTATATTTTTTCGATTTCGATTCGAATTTGTTTTCGATTTCGAATTGAATTGTTTTCAAATTCGATTCGAATATAATTTGTTTTGAATTCGATTCGAATTTCGTCCGTGGTTTTTCGATACGAAACGTTATTTCGGATTCGGTTAAATTCGTTAGTATTGAAATTTGGTAATTCGCATGCATCCGAATGTCCGAATAATGAAACATTTGTCCGAATTTCGTTTCGGAACGAAACTAAATGCACATGTCTAATATACTACAGTTACATGGATTAAACATTTTGGGGCTGATTTACTATAACTCCAGGAAGTACTGAGCACTATTGCAAATAATAGCTCCCATTTTAGCCAATTAAAAAATTCAATGTGCGAATTTGCGAATGAAAAAGAGCGCTATTAACAGAAAACAAGTGTTAGTAAATATGAAATCAGCGCTAATTAGCGAATCCGCGTACATGCAAATGCCAATTTCAGCTAAGTTTTTTTATAGCACTGCACTGTAACCATGATCCATGTATGTGAAAGAAACATTTTTATATGAGACGTGCTCTACCTCGTGTGCATCTATTTCTGTATATTGCAATTAGTATTCCTAGTTTTTTTCCTTCTTTTGCTAATGAATGCAGTTATGAATGATTATTACATAGTAATGTCTGCTATTCTGTAAAATTACATGTATTAAACATTTAGGTTACCCATTTGTTGTATGTTGTTTTTTTCATGTTTTTTTTTTCATTTAGGTGGCTATAAAGCGGTAATTATTCATGTTCATTCTTTAATCATACTACACTATTATGCAGGTCTTGTACTTAGCACAATGGCTTAGTGGTCTGCTCAGATGTCACCACAGCTCTCATGGTACAAGTTCAAATACCAGCCAATCTACCATCCAACAGCTATGTTTATTTTTTGCACAAGCAAATTAAAATAAACAAAGAAATGTAAACTGCCCATTAGCTAGTGTGTGATGGTTGGAATTCCACACCATAATATTATTGAATAAAAGTGCATTGGCTAATTGGCATTCACCTATTTTCAGCATATGCTGCTTTGGCTAATTGGCATTTGCCTTTTTTTCACCAGTTCAATCTTTTAGTATCTCTCTGTGGGATTTGAACCCATGAGTGCGTCAAAGCCTGAGTTTTTCAAGGTAGAAGTGCTGACCACTAGCCTATTGAGCATAGCACAAACATCTACTAGTGTGTGATGTTTCTTCTCGCCGAGCTATCTCTCCTGCCACCGCCGTCTTTTCCCGCTGCTGTGTTCTTCCACACAGTCGATTACCCGCTAATAAAAAAAAAAGCTGCTCTTCTTCTGTGGCCATCCGATAACGTCACCCGGAGAGCCCGCTCCATGGCTATGTAAGAGACGCCACACAGCGGGTAACAACACAGAGGAGGAAGACCGCCACAGAAGAAGAGCGGCTTTTTTTTTATTAGCAGGTAACTGACTGCGCAGAAGAACACAGCAACGCGAGAAATATGCTGCTGAGTAAAATGCACACATTCAGGAGGTGCTGCCGTCAGTAGGATTTGAATTCATGGCTTAAACCTTTGAGGGCAGCAGGGAATACCACTATGCTACAGAGCTGAGCACATACCTACAGAGAAAATACATTTACTAATGTTTAATTCTATACAATAATGTTTTGCATTTCAGGCATTAAAGTGGAAGTAAACCCATTTTTTTTTAAAACCCTGCAAAAGAAAGGCATAATGAGCTAGTATGCATAGCATACTAGCTCATTATGAATGACTTACCTGAGATCGAAGCCCCCGAACTGCTCGTCGCTCCCCTCCGCCACCATCTTGCTTCGATGTCCATTCACTGCCGTCAGTGTATCGCCGCTCCGGCGCTGTGATTGGTGACGTCACACGCATGCGCGCTGGGGCCGGCAAGATCCCATTCAGAAAACCGGCAATGATGCCAGGCCTGCTAGTGCGCATGCGTGTGACGTCATCGGTGCTGTTTTAAAAGCAAATATCTCCTTAACCGTGTAGGTTAAGGAGATATTTCTTGCACCTACAGGTAAGCCTTAATCTAGGCTTACCTGTAGGTGCAAGTTGTCTAAGTGGGTTTACAACCACTTTAATATTATAGTAACAACCATGTTAATGCTGATGTGGCATTGGCTAATAGGCATTCGCCTCTTTTCAGCATATGCTGCTGAGTGTTTGATGGTGGGACTACTTTATATTCTAATAGTACTCAGCACAGTGACTTAGGCCCCTTTCACACTTGTGCGACCTGAAAGTTGTGTGATTTTGATGCGACTTTAAGAAATGCCTGTGTAATCTTGAGGTCTATGGACGCAGGAGTCGCAGGGAAAGGCGTCTGCAATTTTTCTGCAATTCCAGGGAATGCCTGCAAACTTAAGGTCTATGAACCTCAACTCGTATCAAAGTCGGACCAAAGTAGTACAGGGACTACTTTGAAGTCGGTGTAACTTGAAGTTGCACAAATATAAATGGAACACATTGAAAATCATGGGGTATGACCAGGGCCGGATTTCCCACAAGGCCAACAAGGCCAGGCCTCGGGGCGGCACTGTGTGAAAGGGCGGCGCCGCGGAGGAGACAAGTCCTCCTAAAATTCATTTACTGTGTCCCCGGCCGCCTGAAGCTCCGGCCGCCATTTTTCAAAGTCCGGCGCCCTGTGATTGGGCCATGGGGGTCATGTGCGGCGTGGGGCTGGCCTGTCCGTGATCTTGAACTCCCCCCTCTGCACATGACCTCCATACGCCCAATCACAGTGCCCGGGACACTAAACAAACATGGCGGCCGCCTCCTCCTATCCTCCAGGCCTATGTCCATGATGCAGGACAAGCAGGTGAGGAGGAACACAGACTGGGGAGAAAAACGGAGGCAGAGACAGAGCGGCAGAGGCAAAGAGAGAGTGAGGCAGAGAGACAGAGGCACTGAGAGAGAGAGAGAGAGTGAGGTAGAGAGACAGAGGCACTGAGAGAGAGAGAGACAGAGGCACTGAGAGAGAGAGAGACACAGAGGCACTGAGAGAGAGAGACAGGCACTGAGAGAGACAGAGGCACAGAGAGAGAGAGAGACAGAGGCAAAGAGAGAGCGAGAGACAGAGGCAAAGAGAAAGCGAGAGACAGAGGCAAAGAGAGAGCGAGAGACAGAGGCAAAGAGAGAGCGAGAGACAGAGGCAAAGAGAGAGCGAGAGACAGAGGCAAAGAGAGCGAGAGACAGAGGCAAAGAGAGAGAGAGAGACAGAGGCAGAGAGAGACAGAGGGAGAGAGAGGCAAAGAGAGAGAGATCCAAAGAGAGAGAGAGAGGCAAAGAGAGAGGCATAGAGAGAGAGAGAGGCAGAGAGAGGCAAAGAGAGAGAGAGAGACAGAGGCAAAGAGAGAGAGAGAGAGGCAGAGACAGAGAGAGAGGCAAAGAGAGAGAGGCAGAGAGAGACAGAGGCAGATAGAGAGTGAGAGACGGGGGCAGAGAGTGCAAGTGACATTCCCATCTGGTGACAAGCGATGGTGGCAAGTAACACGCTCAGAGCTCCCACTCATTCTGCTTTATGGTGAGTTGAACTATTTCATTTTATATTACAATGTAATGATAGAAACAATGCATTTCAATCATCCTGGACACCATAACAACCATGGTGCCGGAATGATTGAAGCACTAACACCAGTCATTGTCTGCGAAAAATCGATTATCCCCCCCCACGCGTCGCCCCCCCGCCCCCCCCTATGTGATGGTGGGGGGGCGGCATTGAAGGACCCGGCCTTGGGGCGGCAAAGGGAGTAAATCCGGGCCTGGGTATGACTTGTCATGCAACTCTGATGACCAAAGTCACAGGAAAAGTCGCTCAAGTGTGAAAGGGGCCTCAGCCCGATTTTGTGAGCGCTTTCAGAGACATCAGTGCACTTTCCTGCACAGATGTCTAGTGAAATCACATAGGTCTCAACTGTCCCTGATTTGGAAAAAAGTCCCTCTGTCCCTCTTTCCTCCTCATTTGTCCCTCATTTTGTTCTGATCTGTATAGTTTTATATAAAATGCAATTTTTATCTTTCAAAAAGGGTTTTCCAGCACTAAACCTTTCATCTAATTTCTAAATTGCTTGGCTTTGGGAATTTACAAACAAATCTAAAGGGATATTATTGTTAAAAAAAAAAGCACTTGGGGGTTTAACTAATCCTTTTTTTTGGGGGAATAATTCTCCTTTAAGAAGGTGTTTTAGGAGGTGTGTACTATGCCTACATACTTTTGCTAATAGGTGTCCCTTATACCCATCTCAAAAAGTTGGGAGGTAAGAAATCGCCTCCTGAAGTCGCCCAAAGTAGTGTAGGAAATACTTTTGGGAATCTGTGTGGCGTCGCACCAATTTGGACAGTTCTATTGCCGTCAATAGGCGCCGATTTGGCCTGTAATTTGACATGTCAATTCAGAGCTATGTGAACATGGGTGAAGTTGCATAGATATGAATGGAACTCATGGGGGGTAACTTTTAATGTGACTCTGAGGTCCAAAGCTGCATGAAAAGTCACATAAGTGTGAAAGTAACCTAATGAGATTAAATTATAACACCTTTGAATAAAGCCCCATTTGCACTTGTGCGACCTTAAAATTGCACAGCTTTGCCATGACTTGAAGCAATGTCTGTTATCTTGTGGTGTATGGACCTCAAATCGCATCAAAGTCAAACCAAGGTAGTGCAGGGACGAATTTGCCCCACTTTCAGGATGCACAAGTGACAATAGGGCCAAATTTAACCACTTCACGCCCAAGGACGTCCATGGACGTTCTGGACTTTGAGCCAGGATATCTGAATGATACCTGCAGCTACAGGCATCATTCAGATATCGTTTTTTAGAGCCGGCAATTCTGTGTACCGTAAGAATGATCATAGTGGCTGTTCCACCGCTTGATCGTTCTTACAGGCGGCGAGAGGGGACGTCCCCCCCTCCCACCGCTTTCCGGCGCTTCTACCGACTCACCTGTGTAATCGGTGAGTCAGTGACAGGATCCGCCGGCCCCGGCTTCTTACCATAGAGATTTACGGTGGACCAGATGGTCGCCAGAGTCTCTATGATCGTTCGGAGGCCGGGCGCGATGTTATGACGTCACGCCCGGCCTCTGCATTCAAAAAAACGGCGCTGCTTCGGCTAGGAAGTGGTGATAGTTTTTTTTTTTATTTTATTTCAGGCTTTCCAGCCTAGAGGTGAGATGTGGGGTCTTATTGAACCCATATCTCACTGTAAAGAGGACCTGTCATGCTTATTCCTATTACAAGGGATGTTTACATTCCTTGTAATAGGAATAAAAGTGATCTTTTTTTTTTTTTTTTAAGTGTCAAATTAAAAAGCTAAAAGTAAAATTAACAATAAATAATAATAAAAAAAGTAAAGTGCCCCTGTCCCCGGTAGCTCGTACGCAGAAGCGAACGCATACGCAAGTCCCGCCCACATATGAAAACAGTGTTCAGAACACACATGTGAGGTATCACAGCGAACGTTAGAGCGAGAGCAATAATTCTAGCCCTAGACCTCCTCTGTAACTCAAAACATGTGACCAGTGAAAAAATTTAAAGCGTCGCCCATGAGGATGTTTAAGTACCGAAGTTTGGCGCCATTCCACGAGCGTGTGCAATTTTGAAGGGTGACATGTTAGGTATCTATTTACTCGGCGTAACTTCATCTTTCACATTATGCACAAAAATTGGGCTAACTTTAATGTTTTAATATTTTTTAATTCATGAAACCGTTTTTTTTCCCCAAAAAAATGCGTTTGAAAAATTATTGCGCAAATACCGTGCACGATAAAAAGTTGCAATGACCGCCATTGTATTCTCTATAGTCTTTGCTAAAAAAAACATATATAGTGTTTGGGGGTTATATGTAATTTTCTATCAAAAAAATTAGGATTTTTACATGTAGGAGCGAAGTGTCAGAATTGGCCCGGGTGCGAATCTCTTTCACACTGCTGCGACCTGAAAGTCACACTAATTTGCTGCCACTTTGCCGCTGCAACTTGGCCCCAACTTCTGGGAATGCCTGTGTAATATTGCGCCCTATGTACCTCAAGTCACATGAGGCTCTGTTTCCACTATTGCAACCCTAAATTGGCATGATTTTGCAGCGATTTTTTTGCCGCGATTATGATGCGACTTGGAGCAATGCCTGTATATTCTTGAGGTCTATGGACCTCACGTCGTATCAAAGTGGGACCAAAGTAGTGCAGGGACTACTTTGAAGTCGCACAGATATGAACCATACTCATTGGAAATCATAGGGTATGACATGTCAATCGACTTTGCAGTCCCAGGTCGCATGACAAGTCGCACTAGTGGAAACTGAGCCTGAAAGTCACACCAAAGTAGTACAGGGACTACTTTGAAGTTGGTGTGACTTAAAGTAGCACAGATATGAATGGTTATCATTGAGAATCATGAAAAGTCACCCAACTCTGAATCAAGTCATATATATTTTAATAGAAAGGAGCTCTCATTTATACTTGCATAGTCCTTACTGATTTACATCAGCAGAACAAATGCAGGAAGTAGTGATGTGTGCACATGGGCCAGAAGCAAACGTGTGGTGATGCCAAACAAATCAATGAAGCCCACCCACACCAAATCCACCCCCACCTTGAGTAAGCACAAGTACATATCCTACACTTACCCAGCAAATCAGCAGCACCTCCTCTATGCTAAAGAGGGACCTCGCCATGTCCACCTAGATGGAGATCCTGACCAGCACAGGAACCTCCGGGTGATTACAATGACTCATTTCCGGATCAGGAGGTGAAACCACGCTCTGTTGATTGCAGCTGCGAATATTTGATCTCAATCACGATTAGAATTTATTATTTTTGATTATTTGCAGATATGCAAATCTGTATTTTTACATA
This sequence comes from Rana muscosa, assembly GCA_029206835.1. NCBI lineage: Eukaryota > Metazoa > Chordata > Amphibia > Anura > Ranidae > Rana > Rana muscosa. Next base: position 41,295,596 of record JARGYO010005626.1, read on the forward strand.
TAAAAATATTTGAAGGTAAACTTAAGGGAGTTTGATAAGAAATGGTGTCTCTGGCATAGCAGCAGGTGAATTACAAAGGCAAAAGGCCCAGTTTGAGCCCTGCTTCACACTGACAGCGGGAGGAAATCGTTCAGCTGAACTCATACGATTTCATTCCCGCATGTCAGTCCCAACTGCAGGGGGGAGACATCAGAGAAATCTGTGCAGGTTTCTGCACTGATATCAATACAAATCGCACCAATTAGAACAGTGCAATTGCCACCGATATGACATGTTAAATCGCACCAATGTGAACCAGAGCTGACTCACACAACACTGCCTATCCTCCACCTAAATTCATTACCTGCAATTCTCCACAGCTGTTATATATAAAGATTCCACCTTTATCATTTACTTGCAGGTGTACTGAAGCCTAGGTTTACATTGGGGCGATTTGTCATGCAATTTCAGAAATTAAATCGCATGACTATTGGTGGCAATGGCACTGTTCCAATCGATGCAACCCCAATTTTGTGGCACCGCACCGATTTGCAAAAGTAGTTCCTGCACTACTTTTGCCGATTTCAGGTGCGACTTCAATAGGCATTTGTATAGGAAGCCACACAGATGTCTATCAAGTAGTACCTAAAACCACGCTAGCTCAAGTGAAGTAGCGCCATTTCAAAGTAGCATCAATGTGAACCAGGGTGAAGAGATTTGTTTTTTGGTGCACAAACGCATATAGAAATAAAATATAAAAGATATTGCACTTTGCCAAAACCACCAAAAAAAAAAAAAACACACCAAAGCTCAATAATGTACTTTTATTTTGCCAGCAGAAACAAAATTATGTACATTCATTTACTAGCTTGAAAAAAATTTGGACAGGATACATGGTACTACATTTAGCAATTGGATTTTAAGGACCCTGCTCATAGGAGCTTACAATCTAAAATTTGTCAAAACCTTAGAGTGCACACAGCTTTACTTTTAGTGTATAACGGGCAACACATCACATTTTTATCTGCAAGATTATAGAAACATACTTAAGTAGAGTTGAGCGGACACCTGGATGTTCGGGTTCGACGGGTTCGGCCGAACTTCGGAAAAAAGTTTGGGTTCGGGACCGAACTTTAACCCGAACCCGGACCCGAACCCGAACCCCATTGAAGTCAATGGGGACCCGACTTCTAAGGACTAAAAAGGCTCTAAAAAGGTAATGGAAAGGGCTAGAGGGCTGCAAATGGCAGCAAAGTGTTGTTAAGAGCATGGCAAGTGCTCTGCAAACAAATGTGGATAGGGAAATAACTTAAAATAACATTAAAAAAATAAAAATAAAAAATAATAATCTTGACCTAGGAGGACGAGGTCCATATGGAGTAGGAGGTTGAGGTGGCGGTGGATGTGGCTGTGTAGGTGGAAGCGGCGGTGGAGGAGGACGAGGTAGCCAACACTGATTCAAAAATACAACAATGGCTGGGTAAGGCCGGTGATGTGTCGAATTCTGTCCCCCGTCAAATAGTGTCCACCCTGTACTGCGCTTGCTCAGTATGTAGGACAAGGGGATTTCGAAAATCTCCCAAGACGAACGGCGCCTGCGTGGTGAGTTCAGGTGAAGGCCACACCATCCGTGGTTCAAGCCGAGCCAAGTGAGGCCGTGCCCGAAGCGTGGCGATCGAACCGAGCCCGTGAGGGGCCCTGTTACTATGTGCTACCGTATGTCCACTTGGATGGTGGGGCTTGAACCTGCACTCACAGCACAGGCGCCGTTCATCTTCGGAGATTTTGTGAATCTCCTTGTCCTCTGTACTGCGCAAGCGCTGCGCCTTCGCAGTATGGGCCGGACACAATCCGATGGCCGGACAGTTTTTGTCACAACACCGGTATACATGTCTATTCTGCACAAGGTACGGACAAGTCCTGTGGGATCCATGCCTGGTTCATTTTAATGAACGTGAGCTTGTCCACATTGGCTCTGGACAGGCGGCTGCGCTTGTCTGTGATAACGCCCCCTGCCGTGCTAAATACACGTTCAGATAATACACTGGCTGCAGGGCAGGCCAGCACCTCCAAGGCATAAAGGGCAAGCTCAGGCCATGTGCCCAATTTGGAGACCCAGAAGTTAAAGGGGGCAGACCCGTCATCCAGTACGTGTAGGCCTGTGGACCCATACTGCTCAACCATGTTGGTGAAATGCTGCCTCCTGCTAAGACGTTCCATCTCAGCTGGTGGTGCTGGTTGTTGTGGCGTGCTGACAAAGCTTTTCCACATTTCAGCCATGCTAACCCTGCCTTCTGAGGTGCTGCCGGTGCCCCGGCTGCGTTGGCGACCTCTTCCTCCTCCTCTGCCTTCGCCTTGTGCTTCCACCGTACGCCCGCTGTCAGGTGGGAATGCCACCAGCAGCGCGTCTACCAGCGTGCGCTTGTACTCGCGCATCTTACGATCCCGCTCCAGTGAGGGAATTAAGGACGGTACGTTGTCCTTGTAACGGGGATCCAGCAGGGTGGCCACCCAGTAATCAGCACCAGTTAAAATGTGGGCAACTCGGCGGTCATTGCGGAAACACTGCAGCATGTAATTGCTCATGTGTGCCAGGCTGCCCAGAGGCAAAGAAAAGCTGTCCTCTGTGGGAGGTGTATCGTCTGTGTCCTCTGTATCTGAGCTGGTCTGGGTGCCACCCTGCTGTGAAAATGGCTCCTCCTCCTCCTCCATCTCTTCCTCCACCTCATCATCCTCCAGAACTGTGCCCTTTCTGCCGGACAATTGTGTACCTGGCGTTTGTTGGTGCAGGAACCCACCCTCGTAGCCACTTGTGAAAGACTGCCCTGAAAGCCTTTGAAATGATCCCGCTTCCTCCTCCTCCTCCTCATCCTCCTGTGCCACATCCTCTTCCATCATCGCCCGAAGCGTTTTTTCAAGGAGGCATAGAACTGGGATAGTAACGCTAAGAACGGCGTCATTGGCACTGGACATGTTGGTGGAGTACTCGAAACAGCGCAACAAGGCACACAGGTCTCGCATGGAGGCCCAGTTATTGGTGGTGAAGTGGTGCTGTTCCGCAGAGCGACTCACGCGTGATTGCTGCAGCTGAAACTCCACTATCGCCTGCTGCTGCTCGCACAGTCTGGCCAGCATGTGCAAGGTGGAGTTCCACCTTGTGGGCACGTCACATATGAGGCGGTGAGCGGGAAGGCCGAAGTTACGCTGCAGCGCTGACAGGCGAGCAGCAGCAGGGTGAGAACGCCGAAAGTGCGCACACACAGCCCGCACTTTCTGCAGCAGCTCTGGCATATTGGGGTCATTTTTAAGGAACCTCTGGACCACCAAGTTCAGCACATGCGCCAGGCAAGGGATGTGCGTCAAACCAGCTAGGCCCAGAGCTGCTACGAGATTTCGCCCATTATCGCACACCACCAGGCCGGGCTTGAGGCTCACTGACAGCAACCACTCATTGGTCTGTTGTTCCATGTCCCTCCACAACTCCTGCGCGGTGTGGGGTTTTTCCCCCAAACAGGAAAGTTTTAAAACTGCCTGCTGTCGTTTACCCCTGGCTGTGCTGAAGTTGGTGGTGAAGGTGTTATGCTGACCGGATGAGGAGGCGGTAGAGGATGAGGAAGCGGAGTAGGAGGAGTTAGCAACAGGAGGCAAACTGAAGCGCCCTGCAATCCTCGGTGGTGGAAGGACATGCGCCAAACTGCTATCTGCCTCAGGCCCAGCCGCCACTGCATTTACCAAGTGTGCTGTTAGGGAGATCTAACGTCCCTGACCGTGCTTACTGGTCCACGCATCCGTAGTTAGGTGGACCTTGCCACAGATGGCGTTGCGCAGTGCACACCTGATTTTGTCCCCCACTTGGTTGTGCAGGGAAGGGATGGCTCGCCTGAAAAATAGTGGCGGCTGGGCACGACGTACTGTGGGACAGCCAATGCCATCAGGCTTTTAAAACTCTGCGTCTCCACCAGACGGAATGACAGCATTTCAAAGGCCAGGAGTTTTGAAATGCTGGCATTCAGGGCCAGGGATCGCGGGTGGCTAGGGGGGTACTTCCTCTTCCGCTCAAATGTTTGGGAGATAGAGAGCTGAACGCTTCCATGGGACATTGTGGAGATGGTTGGTGACCCAGGTGGTAGTGTTGCTGGCAGATCCTCTGTTTGCGGGGTGGCAGGTGCCACTGTCACTACAGAGGTGGATGAAGAGGCCGAGACTGCAGCAGAAGAGGAAGCAGGAGGAGCCAGAGACCTTTCTTGGTTTTTGAGGTGTCTACTCCACTGCAGCTCGTGCTTTGCACTTAGATGCCTGGTCATGCAGGTTGTGCTCAGGTTGAGAACGTTTATGCCTCGCTTCAGGCTCTGATTGCACAGCGTGCAAACCACTTGTGTCTTGTCATCAGCACATTGTGTGAAGAACTGCCACGCTGGGGAACTCCTTGGACCTGGCTTTGGTGTGCTCGGTCCCTTGCTGCGTTGGGCAGTAGCAGACATACTGTCTAGCTGACAGACGCTCCGCTTTTGCACCCTGCTCCCTCTTCTGCTGTGCTGGTGGCTCTGTGCGACCACCGCCTCTTCCTCCAAACTACACTGGTCACCTGCATAACGTTGATTCCATGTGGGGTCGAGGACCTCATCGTCCTCCACATCATCTTCCACCCAGTCTTCACCCCTGCCCTCCTTGTCTGTCTGCACAATTGCGAAAGCAGCAGCAGTTGGCACCTGTGTTTCGTCATCATCCGAGACGTACTGCGATGGTCCTCCCATGTACTCATCATGAAACATAAGTGGTTGGGCATCGGTGCACTCAATCTCTTCCACTTCTGGGGCAGGGCTAGGTGGATGGCCCTGGGAAACCCTGCTAACAGAGTCATCGAAAAGCAGAAGAGACTGCTGCATGATTTGGGGCTCAGACTGCTTGGCTGATTTGCAAGGGGGTGAGGTGAAAGACTGATGGACATGGGTTTCAGGTGCCAACTCTGTTCTTTCATCAGAAGAGTGGGTGGGAGACAATGTGAAGGAACCCGAGGCACTGTGAGCAACCCAATCTACTATCGCCTGTACTTGTCCTGGCCTAAACATTCGTACAGCCTCATTATGCGCGACAAAATACCGCCGCAGGCTCGGTCGCCTACTCGCACCTGAGGAAGGTGTTTCACTTGTGCATGTATCTGGCACAGATCCACCACGTCCTCTCCCTGCAACAGGAGCTCCACCAGCAGCACCACGACCGGGGCCACCACGTCCCTTTGACCTTCTCCTCATATTTTCAAAATTTAGGATCTTGCCCTAAACACAACCACAGTACGTAACCGCTGAATCGCACAGCTACAGAACTGCAGAAAATGCTATTAAAAAAAAATGTTGTTTTTTTAGTATAGCACAGTAGGAGAAAACTATATAGAAATTGTTTATTTCACACACCTCAAAATATGTATAACACACTGCAAACTTTTTTTTGTGCCCCTAAACGGCGTTTTTTGGAAGAGCAGAACACAACCAAAGTAGGTAACCGCTGAATCGCACAGCTACAGAACTGCAGAAAATGCTATTCAAAAAAATTTTTGTTTTTTTAGTATAGCACAGTAGGAGAAAACTATATAGAAATTGTTTATTTCACACACCTCAAAATATGTATAACACACTGCAAACTTTTTTTTGTGCCCCTAAACGGTGTTTTTTGGAAGAGCAGAACACACCCACAGTACGTAACCGCTGAATCGCACAGCTACAGAACTGCAGAAAATGCTATTCAAAAAAAATTTAGTTTTTTTAGTATAGCACAGTAGGAGAAAACTATATAGAAATTGTTTATTTCACACACCTCAAAATATGTATAACACACTGCAAACTTTTTTTTGTGCCCCTGAATGGCTCTTCTTGCAAGCGTACATTAAAGTGCAAATTTTTTTTTATTTTAATTTTTTGCCCTAAACGGGTCTTTTTTTGCACTAGCAAAATAAAATGCTTTTTTTTTTTTCCCTATGGGTCTTTCGGAAAAGAGCACAATAAAGTGCCTTTTTTTCTTCCCCTAAAAGTTAGATTTTCTCTGACACTGGGCTCATGGCAGTGTAAAAAGACTGCACTGCAACACAAACAGGTAAACCTATGCAGATTGCTGATTTTAATCTCTGAATCTGGACTCCTATATAATATTCTCTCTCCCTGAAAGCACCAACACAGGAACCTGGCCCTACACTACACTATCTCTCTATCTTTTCCCTCAGATTGTAGAATCAGGACTACCTCATCTATCTTTCTATCTCTCCCTAAAAGCAGCAGCAGCAGACTAGATCCTCTCCCTATCTATTCTGAAGCAGAGTGACATGTGTGCTGTGTGCCTCTAGCTTATATAGAAGCTGGGTCACATGTTGCACTGACCAATCACAGCCATGCCATTAGTAGGCATGGCTATGATGGCCTCTAAGGGCACACCAGCTAATCAAAAGGTGATTGGCTGGCCCCTGAAGCATTTCTAAATGCGTTATTAGATTGCCGAACCCGAACCCGGACTTTTGGGCAAAGTCCGGGTTCGGGTTTCGGGAAAAAGCTAAAGTTCGGTACGAACCCGAACTTTACAGTTCGGGTTCGCTCAACACTATACTTAAGTCATTATTCTTACAAAGCATTCCAACATAATATTAAAAAAGACACATGTTCAAAACACCCACCCCCACCCCACAATCCACATATAGATACATTGGTGTCCATGTTCTGCTGGAATCTGCATTTCTCTGTACATGATTAAGCAATGAGATCCAAGAGTAGAAGGTCAGCAGATGCTTCCAAACGATTTTGCATGGTCAGACAGGAACAATACACACACAATTTTTGATTGAAAAAATGCACAAGAATTTCAGCAAATAACACTAGTTAGGGGGTTTGTCAATCTGCACAATATCATTCCTTATCACCCCCCCCCCCCCCCCCCACAAATCACAGCAAAAAACCTGGCCTTCTCAGACCAAACGATCCCCCATACTGCAGGCCTTTATATAAGAGAGGTTGTATTGTTAGCAAACTGATACACGCCCAATAGAAGTACACGCCCAATAGAAGTACACTCCCACCAGTATCTTTTAATCTGTCTCTTCGTGTATGTCTAAAGTGATTTCACCTGATGGGCAGGAACACATAATACTATTTGCAACTGTGTTAGCCCTTGGCTATGTGCATCAAATCTCCAACTACAGGCCAAAGTTCCAAGTCCATTTGCATGCACATAAACAAAGCAACAGTTTTCTAAGCATATGTACCTGTGCAGTGTAAACCCTACAATTTTAAATGTCCAAGTCCCTGGGCATGATTAGTGCTAACAAACATTAACACCAGGCCCTGGTGCCAATGAGCTCCAATTTAAAGTCCAAAACTAACTTTTTTACATTAGAGACTATTTTGACAGGAGTCAAATAAAATACCAGCATGTCTTTGGATTGTGGTGAGAAACCCACACAGGGAGAACATATAAACTTCAACACAAGCATTAGCATGTTGGGGAATTGAACCAGCAACCCCAGTGCTGCTAGATGGCATTGCTACCCACTTAGCCACCAGGCAGCCTCACACATGCTCTCTGCATCTCTGTGGTGTGAACCAGCCCTAAGTCCATAGCCATGTTCAGTGTCTCCAAGCAATATACAATATATTGGCCTAAGTATTGGGATGCCTGCCTTTAAACGCACATGAACTGTAATGGCATCCCAGTCATAGTCCCTAGGGTTCAATATTGAGTTGGCCCACCCTTTGCAGCTATAACAGCTTCAACTCTTCTGGGAAGGCTGTCCACAAGGTTTAGGAGTGTGTCTATGGGAATGTTTGACCATACTTCCAAGTGCATTTGTGAGGTCAGGCACTGATGTTGGACGAGAAGGCCAGGCCTACAGTCTCTACTCAGACCTTCTCATCCAACATCAGTGCTTGGCCTCACAAATGCACTTCTGGAAGAATGATCAAACATCTCCATAGACACACTAAACCTTGTGGACAGCCTTCCCAGAAGCTGTTCTAGCTGCAAAGGGTGGGCCCAATCAAATTTTAACCCTACGGACTAAGACTGGGCTGCCATTAAAGTTCATGTGTGTGTAAAGGCAGGCGTCCCAATACTTTTGGCTAAAATTTGTATCTGGCAAGATTTACAATGGTGGTGGAACCCTCCTACACATAAATATGACATCTAGACATATTTTTAAGACCTGGGAGATGAGACAACTTCTCTACATGAAGCAGCATGTTTGGGATTTGAACCCAGACACTCAGGGATGCAAAGCAGAAGTTCTAACCTCTAAGCCACAGAGCTGCCACATGTGAGATCCTCATGGGCATAAATACATAGAAATACTGCATTTCTTTGGGCATACAGCTGATGGAATTACATTACTCAAGAGTTATTCTTCTTGATTTATTCTGTGAAATTTGGTGTTTTTTTGTGGGTGAGTTTAGAATAGTGATATTACCCTCAAATTTTGGGGAATTACATTTTGATTTCTGATGTTGGAACACATATCAAATTTTTGGGGCTCAAATTATGATTATTTAGAAATAATAAAAAGCACAAAAAATTGTGACCCATTTTAAATTTGCATCAGCAATGGTATTATTTGTGCATTGTAAAGACACCTGTGTGAGTTTGGGTAAAGATTGTTGTGAGATGGAGAGTAACAAGTGAAAGTGACAGAGAAAAATATATTTTACCAAAACATCAAAACATTCCACATTCTAGCATTCTTAAAAACAAAATATTTTAATTAGAAGCAACATTGTTGCAAAGGAAAATTTATTTCAGAGAAAGATACATTTCATCTTAACATTAAAAGAATTTATTTGTAAAAGTTACAATTGTATCATTAGAATCAATGGCTAAAACCTGCATTGGACTAAAATAGAGCAGATTTTCACTTCCAAAAATGGCTCTTTAATTAGCTCTCTTTTTGGTATTTACTATAACTCTTGTGAAAAAAGACACTTGAGTTAAAATTTGAGTTATTTTAGGTCTGAGCATGCTCAGTTGTGTTGCACCTATTTGTCCAAAAAACAAGGAATTTTTCACTTCTCAGACTTTTAAAGATATTTCAGTGTAGAAATCACCTTTTCACACAGTTTAAAAGCAGATTATCTTTAAATAATATACCGCATATTTCAGTACCATTTAGGCAATTATATCATGCTCTAAACATTATTTCCATGTGCAATTCTCCAGCTTTAATAGAGTAAGGATTTGGGCACTATTTGGATTCTGGGAGCTATAGTAAATTTGATTTTGGGAGTATTTTCTCTCCAGCGCTATAGTGAATACCATTTTAGCGCTAATTAGCGCAAATTGCTAATTAGCGTGAATTTGCGGCAATTAGCGCTAATTAGCGCCACGGCGCTATAGTAAATTACCCCCTTTGTCTCCAATTTAAAATGTATGAATCTTTCTGTATTAACATACTATTTGTATCACAGCAGAATTTGTTAAACTTTTAAATAAAAATCTATTAAAAAGAAATTTTAGAGTAGAAAGTTTGAAACTGACTTAAGGTATCACATCACAGTTTCCACTGGTGAGAAGCTGCTTTCCAGGCTAGTTGGACAATGGATGAAAGGTCCCCACATCATCACTGATTCTGTCTTCAACATCTAGACCAGGGGTCTCAAACCTGCGGCCCTCCAGCTGTTGCGGAACTACAAGTCCCATCATGCCTCTGCCTATGGGAGTCATGCTTGTAACTGTTTAGCCTTGCAATGCCTCATGGGAATTGTAGTTCTGCAACAGCTGGAGGGCCACCAGTTTGAGACCCCTGATCTAGACAGACACTGCATTGTGATCATCGTCAGGAGCAAGCCCCTTCAATTGGACTTTTCTGCAACATTCATGTGGAGGTATTTTTATAAATCACTTTATATACCCAGGTATACTGTATGTGCACAATTTCACCAGAACTCCTGTTGGGCCTTTTGTTCATATTACCTGTTTGTACATTGGAGTTATGTAAAGACAGTCCCCGGGTTACAAACAAGATAGGGTCTGTAGGTTTGTTATTAACCTTTTTTTATACAAATGTTATATTATTCCCATAGTGGTGTATATCTGTTGCTCATGGTTAATGTCATATGTTGGCGGCAGTAGTTCCCCTATTACTTTGATTAGAATACTGGTTAATTTCCCAAAAGGGGAATCTCCTCTGTTCACAGATGCCCTGTCATGTGTGAATTCACTGCCAACGTTTTTATGAAACCCACTCTTCCACTTAGCAAAGGTTCTGGCTATTTTATTTATCTACAGGTAGCACAATATCCTGTTTGGGGAGGGCCATTTCTTATAACCCCCCCTCCCCCAAAAAAAGGGTTTTACATTCTTTCTCAAACCTTGGGAAAACCGGACTATGTTGGTCTGCAGAGAGAGACTGTGTGATGGCAGCCTTGTATGTACAAGCTATGATTTTGTGGAGATGGACACAGGGTCCATTTCCTTTGTATAAAAGAATTGTAAAACCTCATACACACAATCAGATTTTCTGTGGACAAAGCGTAAGACTTTTGTCCGAAGGGCGTTGGACAGGAACTTGTATTGCATAAAAACGGCAAAGAATTGTCGGCCAACAAACACGACACTACATGTTTTTTCAGCTCTTTAGCGCCATCCTTTGGGCTACTTCTGCTAATGTTGTGTTATGGTGAGCATTGCTTCTGTGCATGCGTGTTTGTACGTTGGATTTTTTTCCGACAGACTTGTGTACACATGATCGGAAAATCCGACATCACACATTTGTTGTCGGAAAATTTTAAAACATGCTATCCCACATTTGTCCAATGGGGCATACAAACGGTCGGATTTTCCAACAACAGCCTGTCATCACACTTTTCCCGTCGGAAAATCCGATCGTGTATACGAGGCTTTACTCTGTATTAATGGCTGGGCAGGCTAGGTTTATTTTATGTTATATATTTTTTCTTTTTTTCCTGAAGTTGTTTGATGCCAGAAATGTTGCTTTTGTGTATTTAATAGTGGAAATGCAATAAAGCTAGTTACAATCATTGATACATTTGTGCTACTGTGTGCAAAAATCCTTCTCTCTGCCTCAAAAGACAGCATTCACAAGGCTGCTGTCATTACATTTTCTGCCTGTGTAGTCTTGATATGGTTTCTCTTGAAACTTCCCTCCTATAGTTTGTTCTCTGGTTTTTGTTTTGTTTTCCAGATGTTAAGGTTCTCATTTGTGTTTTTTTTTTGCTTCTTATATATTATGTCAATTTTCCTTCATTTTTCCATTTTGTTTTCTTAAAAGTGGTAGTAGAGTTTTTTTTTTTTTAAATGGTCCCCTGTGCAGGCTTAGGTGATAATGTACTAGTATGCACTGCATACTAGTACAATATCACAGACTTATAAACAAAAAAAAGAAAATTAAAAAACTGCTGCAACTGGTACCTATTTTTCTTTTATCCCAGTGCTATGGTGTTCAATTTTGGTAAAACAAGAGTCTAGATCCTATCACAGTAGAAATGCTGATAAACCTCACTCTTTACAACATATTCTAGATCAGCAGCCTCATTCGCAAATAAACTTATATTAAAAAAAAATGACAAAATGACAAAAATGACAAAATAGAAAATGACACCATGTCCGGTTGCCATAACATCACGTCCTGACGCGTTTCATCATTACAACTTTGTCAAAGGGCCCTTTGACAAAGTCGTAATGATGAAACGCGTCAGGACGGCAACCGGAAGTGACGATTGACGCCATGCGTTCTAAGCTACTGGGTTGAGAAACCGGAAGTATCACCTGACGAACTGAAGAGCGGTGAGTTAAGGTAGATACAACACGGGACAAACCATCTTCTCCCCAGCTACTCACTGATTTTGGCTTGTGAAACATCAAGTTATCAGATTAGCAAGAACCTAGGCTGCTGTTGGCTAAAGACGTTTTTAAATTGTCTTTTTTATGGAAATAAGCTGAGTAAAGAGATATATATTGATTTTTTTTTAAAAATAACGTTTTTTTTTTAAACTGGACTATACTATGTGGAGTTTTCTCTCTCTCCTCATAACACCATCTATGGAGAAAGCTTGAATATCTCTATGAAAAGGACACACGCAGGAGACATCTCTCATTTGGATTTCCTTTTGGATTTCGTATGAGCCTGTTACCTTCTGATTTCTGGTGAGTGCAATATCACAGACTTACCTGCAGACGGAGCCTTCCAGTGCTGCACTGACAGGACACTCTTTGGTCTCTGGCAGCTTTCATCTTTGCCGGGTCTTCCTTCCGGGTTCCCTATCTTCAGGCGCTTGAATGGCTGTGTTGCAGGTGACGTCAATCCCGCACATGCGCACATGAGTCACATCTCCGTGGTACGCAGAGCGGATCATAAATGTGGTCTGAGCTGCACATGTGCAGCTGTTGGCGGCAGTAGTAAGGGACTACTGCACATTGTGGTGTGCTGTATTACAAAAAATAGTGTGTGCAGCCTTTTTTTTCATGTGGAATTAGTGTGCGGCATACCATGCTTTAACACGTGTTCTAATGCAACACAACAGTGTAAATCCAACTTAAAAATGAAAACAGCTTTCAAACTAATGGTGAGGTACAGCAGTACAAGGCTGTAGTCAACATTAATAATCAGCAGTGAACATATGAAACAAAAGATGAACTATAGCAAAATTTTAATGTTTCCCAATTATGTTTCATAACCATGTGTACTTTAGAAAGCAGAAAACAAGGTTTATCAGTAACGTATTTTCATGCTCAAACAGTGTGAGCCTTTAAGTGACTGTAACACACTTTTAGTTTTCTGCCTGACAGTTTCTGATGACAGATAAGAATTCCTTGATCCACAATGTCATGCCTGAACCTGTTGAACCTGAAAGTGTATGTAACGTTAACAATTTTGTTTTACATTTTGAAGAGAGTAGGTGAGAACCCCTGTCAAGTTTTTAGGATTTTTGTTGCTGTCCCATCTGGCACATTTCCCATCACTTACTGCCCAGAGATACATAAAGAGGTAAGAGACAATTTCTCCAAAATGAGGAGGCATCCCCTTTTAGGCAGGCTTTGTCCGAACATGTTCCTCCATCTGAAAATCTCCCATTATCTCTTGTTCCTGTGATAGCTGTAAAATATTGAATTTCTTATCTTGTTATGTAATGTAATAGAGACAATGATGATCATGACAAATAGAGAGGGTGAATCTTCCCAGCATGGACATAGAATAGAAACAGGTAGCAATAAAAAACCAACACAAAAATGGCTATATATATGTAGCACTACCCCCGTAGGAGCTGCTGGTTTAAAGTTTTGGGCCTACCGTTACCTTTTGCTGTTGGTTTTCAATATCTATATTTAAGATTTAATATCTCACAGATATGATATAGGTTTAATAAGAGTTCTTTTTTTGACAAGATTTGAAAGCTTTAACATAATGAACATATTTATTATGTATTTGGTAAAGTCTAAACTAACACAAAGAAGCTATCTATACAGTCTTAGACAAGCAGGAAATAGTAGGTTAAAATATACAAAGTATTTACATGGAGAAACATAGAGCATCCTCCTAAAACCTTAAAGTACTAACATGAGTAGTTACATAGACAGACCTTTGGCATAATTACCCCTTTAGACCCGTCCTTTAGGCCATTCTTCCATCAAGTACTGAGCTCCCATCTCCCTTACTCTGAGTATATCTCTCTATACTGATACCCCATTGATTGGCCTAGCTTGGGTCATGATTGGAGGGCTTACTCCATAAGTCAGCCCCCCTTTCATGCAAATCCAGGTGACTCTATGTGATCAGGAGATGTGCTTGAAGTTTTCTAAAGGGTTATAGGTGAGGCTCTGTCCATTGTATTATCCCAGCATGGGACTCATTGACGAGAGTGGGTTTAACACAATGGCATTGTCTCCCCAAGCTTGGGGCTCCGCAAGGTCTAGCGTTTAACAAAGGACTTCGCAAGGGTGAAGAAAGGGAATATATTCCGAAAGCTAAATGAACTATATCTACAGCAAGCTAATTGAAATACATGTACAGCAAGCTATTTGAAATATATTCATATTTACAATATTTTACTGCTCTTCAATGCAGTTTATACATGTCCCATAAGGCAACACTGCACTCGTGTCAGGGATCCCTCTTGAAGAGCTTTCTTAAATGTTCACACCAACACTTGGATACGTTTTCTTCAAGGCTTTATTTTACCAGTTCCAACAGAGGGATAGAGGGATAGGGGAGTTTCAGGAACTTTGCTTTGCGGATCACGGGCACAATCCTATATCCAGAGGACAACTTCCACGCTGGATTCAGCAACCACCGGATAGGCCTACTCTCACTGGCCTAGCAACCGGTGCGAAGCTCGCTCAAAGTCTCTGCCTCAGACTTGATGAGTGCCGTCAAGTCGTTCCACAATGTTCTTGATTGTGTAACCACACTGACACTTTGCAAAAAGTTCCTTCAAAAGTACACAGCTCACGGTACCAGAATCTTTCAGCTGTCCAGGAGCACCGTGAGGCAAACTGGCCAGGATGCGTCCCTCAATTGAGTCCCCAATTGTTCCGCTTCTTCCCGCAGGCAAGACCGCGTAGGACCATCCCTGGACTAGTAGGCCCCAGCAACTCCTGGGCCTACTTCTCAGTTGCAGAGCCTCGGGCCAGCAGGCCCCGAGGCCGAAAATGGCTTGCACATCTTTGAGGCCAGGAGGGCCCTCAGGTCTGGATCCGGCAACGACCCCTGGCAACGAACCCCGATAGAGCGGTCTCTGCCTCTTAAGTACCCCCTCCCAGAATCCACAGCGGGCTGACCACGCCCCCTGAGCCACTTCTGGGAAAGGAATACCCAATACACCTAGCCTGCTGCATTTCCAACCCTGACCTGTGGTGACAGTGACAAATACTGTCAGGTGAAAAACGTGCAACCCAGCTAGACTGAAACAGAGCCAACAATTTACATAATTCTTTCTGAGCTGAACTACAGCTCAGATAGCTAAATTTAACATATATCGTCTACCCAACAGGAGTAGGGCGCTACATATATATATATATATATATATATATATATATATATATATATATACGGTATATATATATATATATATATATATATATATATAGTGCCCCTCTACTTTGAGGGGTGCTGTGTGCCTAAATTTAGGGGTTGGTCTGAGCTAGTAGCCAGGCTCAGACCGCTTTTATTGATAGGTTTGGTTATTTGTTCTTCAGGTGTTGTACTGGTGTGCAGTTCCCTGTGGCCTGTAGGTGGCACTGCCATGACAGGTCAGGGTTGAACCACTGGTAACAGTGCTGTGCCTTAGAGTGTCCTCTCTCAGCAGTAGTACAGTGGGTGTGGTCAACCTGTTGTGCATTCTGGGAGAGGATACATAAGGGGCAGACGCCGCCTGGAGGGGTTGTTGTTCCAGAGTTCCGGGGCTCCGGAGTCCAGGCCAGGGGTGCACATATGCATCAGTCCCAGGCACCTTTAGCCTGGGGCTGCAACTTCGCCATTGGGCCCAGCACCTTTAGCTGGGGCTCAGCTCTAAGAGGAGGAATCCCAGGGTGCCACTGAGAGGGGACCCACTCTAAGAAGAGGAGACCGGGGGAGGACCTTTCTGAGGGACTGGTGAGAGTTTCACGGTGAAAGAGAGGCCCGGTAAACTTCTGGAGGGACTCCACTAATCATCTGAGGCCTTGTAATGTGCGGCAATTTGCACCTGTTCTTTAATTACAAGCGCTGAGAGGTTCGGGGTTCAGAGATTCTGTGGCAGAGAATCTCCCGATTGTATCTCCAAGGGAAAATTAAGAGAAGTAAAGTTCGTGCATCACTTCGGCTGCTAGGCCCGTGAGAGGGGACTATCCGGATGAGCAGAGCCCACTCGGGATTGAGTGGTGATACCAAGTGCTTGAATCTGCCTCCCTGTTTCTTTTATTCTTCAACTCCAACTTTCCTATCCAGTTGTCAGCATAAAGAAAATAAACCTTCCTTCATTAAGGTTTAACTTTGTCTGGACATTGGCCTTATTGGTGCACCTACAACAGACTTTTCCCTACACTCTAGGGGTGAGATCCAACCGAGAGAAGGTAACTCGCTGCGGGACCCAACAATTTCTGAACACCGCTCACCCTCTTATTCAAGAAGGAATCTGGGCCTTGTGGTACGGTGTGTCCTGCCTTGAGGAGGTAAGGCCAGGGATCTGTGTGCTACACGTGGGGGCTCGAGTCCGGGATTCTTCAGCTACCCCCCGGAGGTTGGACTGTTTTCGGCCATTGTGAAAGTTGGACTGCGTCACGTTTTATTGAAGAAAATGGAGGTACAGGACTGTGTTTGAGTTTTTTCTAGGTGCGTAGTTCGTGGGCGTGTCCAGAACTAGGAAAAGCCTGCGAGCTGCATGCAGAAAAGGAAAAGGGGGAGGAGCTCCCAACAAGTGTGTGTTGCACATGGTGTCATTGGCTTCAAAGGGACAGTACGAGCCAAATCAGTGAAGAAGAAGCAACATGTCCGCTACTACTCCATGGATTCCAGTTCCACCGGGACCTCGAATGTTCCTGACTGCTTCAACAATGAATATTGCTTCCATCACTGCCCCCCTGACAGATACAGGGATCCGCTTCACGCTCTATACCTGTAGGGATGCAGAGGGCCTGGGCGTGCTCTGTCCGAGTTGCCAAGGACTGGCTGTGCAGATACGGCCATTCGGAAGATGTCTGACCTGTGGAGAGTTCTTGTTTGAAGTGGAACAACCCACCGAGTCACCCCGAGTGTACCAGGTCAACTTCCTTACGGGGATGGTTACTTCTGCGGAAGGGAAACATGCCCCAGTGGCCAGGCCCATGCGCATCACTACGGCTGTAGCGGATGTAAAGGATGAAGTCCCAGCCACCGCAGAGCCAGCGACGGATACTACAGCGGATGCTGCCTCCGTCACTACTGAGACGTCCATCCCGCCTGCCAAGAGAAAGGTGGGCTACGTGAAAGCCTCCCGCGGCCGCGGTCGAGGTCCACCCCAGTGCCTGCCTGAACCGGAGATCCAGCCCGGAGGGACCTCCAGGAGATCCACAGCTGGGGACGGTAAGGAGGCTGGGGACATTGTGGTGAAAAGTTTGCCAGGGAAGGGGAAGAAGCTCAGTGTCCGTACCATTGGGGATGCTTGGATACCTGACCCGCAGAAACTTTTAAAAGACAGTGAGTCTGCGTCTACTAGAGACTACCTGCCAGCAGATTAGTACGACACTTCCGACCTGGACTCGTCCTCAGACGTGGGGGATGATTTTGAGGTGGACGGGTTGTTTGTAAAGAAGGGTTGGGACAGAATTTCGTTAACCTCACCCCGAAGCGTTATAGAGGGATCACCCATGGACTCTGGGGAAGCTACACCCCGGGTGGATGCCCCTACACATGAGGAAGAAATTGTTCCAGCACCTACATTGCCCGTTCCCGCATCACCAGCGCCTGCCACTACAGCTGGACGTGTACCTCTCCGGGCACCTTTGCCGGAGCTTGAGGCAGTGAAAGTGCCTAGATCCCCGGACGCAATTGTCTTGCCTGGCAGAAGAGACCGCGCAACCCTTCCACCTATTGCTAGGTTGCAGTGGCTCCTTAACAAGAAAGTTGCCACTGAATATGGCTGGGAATACCCCTATGTTCCCAAGGAACTTTTGTTTGAAATTGAGGCCTACCGTGAGAGGTGGTATGCTGATTTTTTCTGGGAACACTTGAAAGTGCCTGCAGCCCGCAGATACTTTATATGTTCAGCTGCTAAGGCGGATCGTTTCAAAGGATGTCGGCAAGAATGGAACTATTGTCGGCACATACATGCAGACCGAGTGGTAGTTTGCAACAAGGATCATTGAAACTTTCAACACAAAGTGGAAACTTCTTGTCTTGCCGGATCCTCACTACTATCTCTAGAGTGGGAGCTTGTGATTTTTTTGGAGCCTTCTCTGGGGGTTGTTCCAGAACTTGATAACTTTGCCCTCCACTACTTGGGGTGATCTACTCTGCTGAGGACAAGGAGAGCTGTTGCTGTTTGTTTCTCTCCATCTGCAGCACCACTAAGAACTGAACTTTGGGGTAGATAAGTTAGGGCAAAGGCTGGAAACCCGTCGTGTTCAAGATAGGAAATGCTTGATTTCTGGCCGCATTTCTATAGAACAAGTGTTGGTTGCAGTGACTTTGCGCTGCCACCAGATGGCAGTGTTCTGCAGAACTTTTCAGTAGCCTGCAATTAGGAGAAATCTTATAGCATGTACTAGGCTTAGTATGTGTAATTCTTATTGAAGGAAGTTATCTCCCTCTTTTGGAGATGGCTCACTTCTTGTAGATAGTTTAAAGATAGGATGTTTTATTGTGTGAATTGTTTTCTCTCCCTCTACAGGTGAAACTGCAAGCAACTCTACTGAGAATGGGGTGGGGTAGTTAGTCAGGAGGGGGTGGATTGTATAATGTGTATTTCATAAATATGGCATTGAGATTGGGATGTCAAAAATATTTTTTGTACTCTTTGTTCTTCTATCCTTTCTTTTCTGTCCCTTCCCTTTATATTGGTTCAGGCACCAATGTTCATATTTGTATATAGGTTTGGAAATAAATTCTTGCCTACTCAGGCTTGAGATGGCTCAAGCTTATTTCAGACACTGGGGACAGTGTCTACTTTAGGAGGGGGTGCGTGTAGCGCCCCTCTACTTTGAGGGGTGCTGTGTGCCTAAATTTAGGTGTTGGTCTGAGCTAGTAGCCAGGCTCAGACCGCTTTTATTGATAGGTTCGGTTATTTGTTCTTCAGGTGTTGTACTGGTGTGCAGTTTCCTGTGGCCTGTAGGTGGCACTGCCATGACAGGTCAGGGTTGAACCACTGGTAACAGTGCTGGGCCTTAGGGTGTCCTCTCTCGGCAGTGGTACAGTGGGCGTGGTCAACCTGCTGTGCATGCCGGGAGAGGATACATAAGGGGCAGACGCTGCCTGGAGGGGTTGTTGTTCCAGAGTTCCGGGGCTCCGGAGTTCGGGTCGCGTGACCTGGCCCTCCAGGCCAGGGGTGCACATATGCATCGGTCCCAGGAGCCTTTAGCCTGGGGCTGCAACTTCGCCATTGGGCCCAGCACCTTTAGCCTGGGCTCAGCTCTAAGAGGGGGAATCCCAGGGTGCCCCTGAGAGGGTCACTGTCAGAAGTTTTTTCACCTTAATGCATAGGATTTACAACCCCTTTAAGTAAATCCAGTTATCCTATAATCATATATCAAACACCTCACATGGGCTGTAGCCATCTTAATCCTCCTTTTTACTGTTTACTGTTCTGCCTAGGCAAGAGGCTGGATAACAGCATTTTTTTTTTTTTTAAAAGAGGTATTTTTTTTTTTAAAACAATTACATGATTCAATAGTGTCTAAGTACATCTTAGTGCATCATTGTGAGTTTTAATGAAAGGTCTATTATACGGTCACCCCAAACTTTGCACAAGGAAATTATTTTTCATAATAATAAATAACAGTATAAATGCATGCATTGGTCTATAGGTGCTTTCTAAATTATTTTAACCATATTCTTATTGTATCATATACATAAATAAAAAGTCAACTATTAAATAGAAATAACTAGCCTTAAAAGAAAAAAGACGTCAGGTATAAATTGCAAATATGTAATAGCTTGTTAATTGCTAGTTCAATAATTCAATTACCAAAAGATTTTTTTAGGCAACTAAATGTGAAGTGTCTGATTTCCAGGTCTTTACCATATCCAGGAGCCTATCTGTGTACTTCACAAATAACAAAACCCCCCCAAGGGCTTTTCCTAATGTGCACATAGCCAACATGCACTATGATAATTACAGCGTGGAGTGCACTCTACTCAGATGGGAACCAAACAGAGAAATCTTGTGTGAGTTCGTAAGCATAAGGGATCTAACGTAATTAATGTATTTTCTCTTTACAATTAAATTACACGACTTTCCGTCTTTTAGAATACAATTTGTACTTTTCAAAAATTAGCACATTCCTAATGCTGAAAGTTTTCCTGATTACAAATAAACCAATTATAATTTTTCAGACAGGAAATATTTTTCTTAGATTTATAAAATGGTATAAACTCCAATTATCAGTCTGGTCTCAGCAAAGCATGACTGCAAATAGGACAAATTGCTAAGTAGGGATGAGCAAAATTGAGAGGTTTTATTTCACTCAAGATTTTGGAGAAAACTTTAAGATTTCTGTTACATTTTTGGTGAAATGTATTGAGTGAGTGAATAACTTGTATAGCGCTGCAAATGCAAACTGAATCGCCTCAAGGCGCTTTGCCTCCATGGACGTCCTGATCCTTCAGAAGAGGTGGGTCTTATGTTTTTTCCTGAAGGCCTGATGGTTTTCTTCCATGCGGATGTCCGTGGGTAGGGCGTTCCATAGCCGTGGTCCTTGGACTGCAAATCTTCGTTCTCCCTTCGATTTGTAGCGGGACTTGGGGATATGGAGGAGGTTTTGGTTGGTTGATCGGAGAATGCGATTGGGTGTGTTTTATCTTCTCGCATAAATATTGAGGAGTGGAGAGGTGGCCGGAACCTGACCTGAATGGCAGCATAGCTTTGCAGCTCTCTCTCAGCCCGCAGCTAAAGATCAAAAAAAGGGTGCCATACCTCTCCAAAATGGGTGGATCCAGAACGACCCGCTCTACGAAGCCTCGGGGGTCCTCGCAACCCCCCCCAGGTTCGTCATCCGACCTCCGGGACTACTTCAGTCACCCTGACCTCCCACCGTGCAGGATGATCAAGATGGCGCCGGCCGGCGCCATGGAGCAGGCCGCAGCCCTCCATCCGAACTCCATCCCGGCCTCCCAGCAACAACGGGATCCCCTGGGCCCAGGCACCTCACAGCAGAGGACCGGGGAGCCACCCCGGGTCCAAGGAGCGGTGAGTCCCCCCCTCGGGCCAACGCTACATTCCGCAGCCAGCCGCCCCTCATCCCCGGCGGCCATCTTGGGACTCCCCACGAGGCCTCAGCCATACACCCAGTGCTCTGGGGCCTTCCCGCAGCTGCTCCGTACCGCCTCAGATCCGGGCCTAACGGACACAGCAGCCAGCTCGCAGCCCTATGCTGGAGGGGGAGAGGACCATCCATCCCTGCCAAGCCTCCCTCACACACCCCCGACCTGCGAGTCACCGGGAACAGGTAACCCCACTGAGACCACCGTACCGGACCCCCTATCACCCAGGACACAGAGGCAATCCAGGTCGAGGGCCCCTCTTTTACAGGGCCCACACGCAGCACCAGCCCTCTCCTATGCCCAGGCAGCAAGCCCCCCTCTCCCTCCTCACTCCCCGAAGTCCCCTGCCAGGAATCTCCCACCCTCGCAAAGCCCGGACTGGAGTGACCCGTGGGAATACCAGGGGGCCCATCATACCTCACCAAATCCCCTCTGGGGAGCTAGCCTATACCCCCACTATCCCCATGATCAGCCGGACAACTGCCCCAGGGCACTGGGACAGGAGTACCCCCCCCAGATACCCCCGCCGTGGCAGACATATCTCCAAGCAATGCCGACTAAGGATGATTTCAGACAACTTGTCGAGGAAGTGAAGTCCACTTGCAGATCGGAGATTCAAGCCCTCCAATCGGGACTCAAACACTTGGCAGACAGGGTGGAGATGGCTGAGGAGGAAATCCAGGAAACCAAAATTGCAATACATAGAACCCAAGTTCAGGGGTCTGAACACCGCACCCTCCTCCGAGACATGCAGCGCCACGTAGAGGACCTGGACAACAGGGGGCGCAGGAACAATATCCGTGTCCGGGGGGTTCCAGAAGCAGAGGGCCCGGAAGATGTCCAGAATACGCTACAAACTCTCTTTAATGACCTTATTGGGGCGGCCCCAAACCACACTATCGAAATGGATAGAGCACACCGAGCATTACGGCCCAAGGGCACTGCGGCCAGACCCCGAGATATTATTTGCAGGCTATCATCGTACCCTCTGAAAGAAGATATCATGAGGCAAGCCCACCTAGCATGCAAAGTAACCCTAGGAGACCACCACATCCAACTATTCCCGGACTTGTCCTGGATCACTTTGCAAAAAAGACGGCTTCTCCAACCACTGCTGCGAATGCTCCAGGAAGAGAACATTCCTTACCGATGGGGATTCCCCTTCAGCCTCACAGCCAAACGTCAGGGCAAGACGGCGACCCTGAGATACCCGGAGGACCTCGACCCTTTTTGCAACACCCTGGAACTTAGAGTACCCCAGCTTCCCGAGTGGGATCTCATAGCCACCCCGCCCCCACCGCCCACAGTCTGGCAGACGGTCCCTCCACCTAAGCGCTCCAGAGGACCGGAGAGATCCCCGAGGGGCCGGGGATCACACCAGCGAAGATCATGAGCAAAGTCACCCCACTACCTCATAGCATGCGTGAAGGACCGTTCCTTCACCCCCTTTTCTTTCTCCTCGTTTTTTCATTTTTGCCCATCCAGGTGGAGCATCCCTGGCATCAGGCTGTTCACTGACCCACCTTTGGCACCCTAGCTATACCCAGATAAACACTATGGGCGAGTCTCGGAAGAGACTTTGGAGAGAGACTGTCCGAGTTACCCCTGCCTCCCCCCCTTTTTTATTCCCTTTTTTGGAATACTGGACTACCAGAGCAAGCGGGTTTACAATGTCTTGCATGTTGGACTTTGGGTTCCCCTGGGGCCCCCTGGCTCACCCTCATGAGGTGGGGGCGGGGGGGCCCACGGGAAGCCTTTTGGACCTGGGCCGGCTGGTCCCCTTAGGTCTGATAATGTTATTTTTTGTGTTCATACATTGATTTGTTGCACTAACTACTCTTCTCTCTTTCTTAGCTATTCTTAACCCCCTCCCTTCCTTTGTCGTCACCTGGCTCCACCACCGGGACCCCCGGATCTCCTCCAGCGCAAAACCGGCTTCCAGCCATGACGGTCCGGACCATCTCCGCCACCACCAGATGAGTATATACACTCCCCACCCGAACACTCATGGCTAAAATATTATCTTTAAATGTCCACGGCCTGAACTCTAATCGTAAGAGACATCTGGCATTGAGGGAGTTTAGGCAGTCGGGGGCGAGTGTTGTCATGGTACAGGAAACCCACTTTGACAAGGAGGGCACCTTCGCGTTCGCCTCCAGGTATTACCCACAGGTCTATTTATCCTCAGGGCCCCACAAGAGAGCGGGTGTGGCCATCCTGATTAAACAGGGGTCCCCCTTCAAGTACTCGTCCCACTATAGTGATCCTCAGGGCCATTTCCTTATCCTCCGGGGCCTGTGGCTGGACAGGGAAATCACGTTCTGTGTAGTTTATGTCCCAAATGTCAGGCAGACGGGATTCCTTAATAGAGCACTAGCTCGCCTTTTCCGCTCAGACCATGGACTATTAGTGGTGGGGGGGGGGACTTTAACCTAACCCATTCGGAGCTGGCGGATCGCCAGGGACTGGGCCCCAGGGCGCCTACTGCTCGAGCACTTAGAGACTCAAGGCTCTTCCGCCAAATAACCAGAAGGTACGCCCTCTTTGACGCCTGGCGGGCCCTCCACCCTGGTGACCGACAGTACACTTTCTATTCTGCCCCACACCGAACGCACTCCCGCATAGACTACGTCTTTGTTAATAATGCCACCCTACGCGTGGCCCGAACCGCACAGATTCTGCCAATCTCGTGGTCGGATCACGCCCCGGTGGTGCTGACCCTAGACATAGGCACCCCGACGCGAGGACCATGCACCTGGCGACTAAACACATTCCTGCTGCAACACCTCCCCTCGAAAATGGAACTGTCCTCCACACTACAACATTATCTGGCAGAAAACAATACGGGGGATGTAACCGCATCCACTCTATGGGAAGCCCACAAGGCGGTGATGAGGGGCAGATGTATGGCCCTCTCCTCTGCCATGAAGCGGGACGCGCAGGCCTTGCAGACCCAGACAGAAAAAGAGCTTAGAACCCTTGAAAAACAACTCCAATCCAACCCCACTCTGACTCTCCTAAAAAAAATTACTTCCCTTAGAGCAACCTTAGGTGACCTGGCCCTGGGCCGAGTTGAGAAAGCCCTAATCAAAACTAAAACAGAAGTTTTACGACAAGGGTAACAAAGCCCATACACTGCTAGCTCGGAAGCTCCGTGACAGCACCCAGGCTTCGACCCCACATCAGATCCAAAACGGTTCGGGCACCCTGGTTTCCCAACCCACGGACATAGCACAATCCTTTGCGGAATTCTACGAGGCCCTGTACAACAATCCTGATATTCCCGCAAACCCCCCCAAGCCCGAAACGGCCAAACGTATCCAGCAATACCTGGACTGTAGTGGAATATCGCAACTCCGTTCTACAGATCTGGACTCCCTGAACGCCCCGATAACACATGAGGAAATAGAACAGACAGTCAAATCCCTACCCAATTGTAAAGCCCCAGGCCCAGATGGCTTTCCTTATGAGTACTACAAGGAATTCCTCCCACTCCTGCTCCCCTCCATGGGCAGACTCTTTAATGCTTTCCTACATGACACCCCGATCCCGAGGGATATGCAGAGCTCCTTTATCACAGTGATCCCCAAGCCCGGGAAGGACCCCTCCATCTGCGCTAACTATAGGCCAATTGCCCTGCTTAACTCGGACTTAAAAATATTCACTAAACTCTTGTCTATACGCCTGAACACGGTCTTACCCTCCCTGATCCATAAGGATCAGGTGGGCTTCGTCCCCCTTCGCCAGGCAGGAGACAACACCAGGAAGATCATAGACTTGGTGGAGGTGGCGAACAGGGAACGCACACAAGCCCTGTTGCTGAGTCTAGACGCAGAAAAGGCGTTCGACCGCCTGGGGTGGCCCTTCCTGTTCGCCACACTCCGCCACGTGGGATTTAGGGGACCCTTCTATAGAGCCATACAGCACCTATACTTAGACCCTTCCTCCCAGGTCAGGACCCCCTTCGCCCTGTCAGCTCCGCTACCGGTGCGAAATGGCACCAGACAGGGGTGTCCGCTTTCACCCCTGCTATTTGCACTGTGTGTGGAACCCCTAGCAGCCACAATCCGTAATAACCCGGACATTAAGGGCATAAAGGTACGAGACAGGGAGTTTAAAATCTCCCTGTTCGCAGACGACATTATTCTCTCATTAACCCATTAACCTAGAACCTCCCTCCCAAATCTCCACGCAGAACTAGATCGATACGGGGCTCTATCGGGTTATAAAATTAATACATCTAAGTCAGAGGCCCTCCCAATCAACACACCGGGGGAGGAGGTAGCACACCTGAAAGCCAACTTCCCCTATAGCTGGAAAACCACCGCCCTAAAGTACCTGGGAATTAATATCACCCCACAATTCGCTACCCTCTACCGGGAGAATTTCCCTCCTCTTTTCCACAATATCAGAACCCTTCTCCAACAATGGAAAAAACATCACATCTCCTTGCTTGGAAGGATCGCGTCTGTGAAAATGACGATCCTCCCAAAATTACTGTACCTCTTCCAGACCCTACCTATCCCTGTTCCCTACGGCCAACTGAAACACTTACAAGCGGACCTACTGCAATTTACATGGAACTACGGGAGGCACAGAATCCCACGTTCAGTATTACAAGCAGCTAGGTCTGACGGGGGCCTGGCCTTCCCTAACCTGGTAAAATACTACCAGGCGGCACAACTGAGAGCGATAACTTCCTGGTTCACACTCCGCTCTTATAATAAATGGACAGAGATAGAGAAATTATGGTTAGCCCCGATACACCCAAACAGCCTGTTATGGAGCGCGAACGCGGAGGTGGACCCTGCCCGATTGCTAGGCCCGATGGCACAGCTCCGGAGGCTATGGCGTAAACTAACACGACAACACAAACTGTCGTCGGACAGCTCGCTCCTGACCTCCTTTGCCTGTAACCCCGACATGCCAGATAGCTTAACCCACCAAATGTCCTCCCCCTGGACAACGAGAGACCTCTTTCACTTTGGAAACTTGATAGACCCATGCACCCGTAAACTATGCTCTTTTGAGGACTTGCAATCACACTATGACCTCCCTAAACAAGCTTTCTACGGGTATCTCCAAATCCGCCACTATGCCCTAACGTTTGCTCCAAACCTGCATTTCTCCCCACCTACCCCTTTTGAGCGCCTAATTCTGGCAGGCTCAGCTCAGAGAGGCCTGATCTCAGATATATACAAAATACTGAATGAGAGGCCCCTTGATTCAATGGGCAAACACAGATATATGATTAAATGGGAAAAGGCTTTGGGTGAGGAGATACCCGTGGACCAATGGCGGGCCATTTGGACCCAGGCGTCCAAGACATCGCTATGTACGCTCTATAAAGAAAATATTTACAAAATAATGTACTTCTGGTACATGACCCCTGATGTTCTCCATGCCATTCACCCGGCCAGCTCAGATCGCTGCTGGCGATGCATGGGGGCGAAGGGGACTCTATATCATATCTACTGGGAGTGCCCACTGATAGCCCCCTTCTGGGCTTCTGTACACCAACTACTAATTCGACTCCTTGAAACGGAGGTCCCCATGACCCCTAAATTTTTCATACTAGGACTGATGTCTCTGAAGGCCCCACGCCCACATAAGAAGCTAGCTAGTCATGTCCTTACGGCAGCCCGCTGCTTAGTGGCACTGAACTGGAAACGCAGCTCCCCTCCTCCGGAGGGAGCGCTGTATGCCAGGATTAGAGATGTAGAAGTAATGGAGAGGATGACCGCAAGAATTCAGGATCGCCTGGACGCGCATAACATGGTTTGGGAGCTCTGGCACCGAAGGGAGGAACGCGGTGACTTGGAGCCAGGTATAACTTGACGACACCCCCCCCCACACCCCCTCTACCCCCCACCCTTCTATTGTCTTTTCGCCCCCTCCCCCCCCTTTTTTTTCATTCTTCTATTTCTTTTCTTTCTTCTCTTGTTATATTATCCTCTTCATGGGAGCCCCTTTGGGATCCTCGCACTAATGTACATAATAACTACATTGGCTTGAAAACTTGGTTGACGACATACCATGTCCCTGTTGTGATAACTAGATAGGATTGGATAATACAGCACATAGCAGAGATACAGTGATTACATGCTCAGGAACTGTTACGACCCTATACCCAGACGTGTTAACGATTATCCTGTTGGTTGTAAAACTATTGCATTTGATTTGTGTCCGATGTGGCTTTCAATAAAAAGAGTTATTGATAAAAAAAAAAATATTGAGGAGTGTTTCCTTGTGTGCACTTATGGGTGAGGCAGAGGGTCTTGAATGTGACCCGATCCTTTACGCTTAGCCAATGCAGGGTCCTAAGTGAAGGGGTGATGGATTCCCAAGGTTTTTTCCCTGTTACCAGTCTGGCTGCCGTGTTCTGGACGAATTGTAGGTGCAAAATCTGATATTTAGGTAGTCCTATGTAGAGGGAGTTTGCGTAGTCGAGTCGGGAGTTGATGGTTGCTCCAACTACTACTGCTATGTCCTCTTCCGGGATGAAGGGGATGAGTCTACGCAGCAGGCGGAGGAGATGATGCGATCCGCTGACTACTGATCCTATTTGTGCATCCATCGACATCTCTGCATCAAAGATGACTCCGAGACTTTTGACTTTGGTGCTCGGGGTAATGGTCTGTCCAAGAATGGTGGGTGGTGTCCAAGAAGTCTTGGTTTTTGTCTTTCGGTTTACGTGGAGGAGAAGAAGTTCTGTTTTGGATCCATTCAGTTTTAGGAAACTCTCTGTCATCCAATCATCGATCAATGTAAGACAATTTTCCAGTCCGCGATATTGGTCTTCTTTCCCGGTGATACAAAAGTAGAGTTGGGTGTCGTCAGCGTACGAGTGGTGGCACAAGTCCTGTTTGCTGATGATTTTGAGGAGTGGGCGGAGGTAGATATTGAATAGCACGGGTGACAGTGGTGATCCTTGAGGAACTCCGCAAGAAATTGCGCGAGTTTCAGAGGTGAAGTGTCAGGGACGTGCTGGGCTTGAACCTGGGACCTCTTCTGTGTCTGGCATTGACTCTTCCAGCGGAGCTATCTGAGATGCTGGACAGTTCCCTGCCTGATCTGCTGGATAACCTATCTGATCCATTAGACTACTCTGCTTGGTGTCTGATTACTGTTGAACTCTGAACCCCTTGCTCCTCCCATGTACTTCCTATAAAAGACATTCCAGAGATGTTGCCCCTTGCGGTTTGATCTGCTTCTGTTCCCTGAGTTCCTGATTCTGTGCTTGTATCCTGTTCCTGTGTTTGACCCGGCTTCCTGACCACGCTTCTGTCTCCAGTCCTGACCTCGGCTCGTTTGACCCTGCTCAGTTATCTGCCAGTCTGCCTGTTGCCAAGATTCGGCCTGGACTTTGACTACTCTCTGCCTGCCACTTGTGATGTTTACCTTGATGTGTATGACCCGGCTTGTCTGACTCTGCAAACCTGCACCAGCTTACCTGCATCCTCTGCTCTGCAAGCTGCACACGCTGACCTGCATCCTTTGCAATGCAAACCTGCACCTGCTGACCTGCATACCTGCTGTGCAAACCTGCACCTGCTGACCTGCATCCCTGCTCTGCAAACCTGCACCTGCTGACCTGCATCCCTGCTCTGCAAACCTGCACCTGCTGACCTGCATCCCTGCTCTGCAAACCTGCACCTGCTGACCTGCATCCCTGCTCTGCAAACCGGCACCTGCTGACCTGCATCCTCTGCTCTGCAAGCTAAACCTGCTGACCTGCATCCGCTGCTTCCGGAACCAGCCGTTCCAGTCTTCACTCGGCTCCACCACTCCAAGCAGTGAGGATCAGACAGGCACCCTTACGTCACCGTGCTCTTACCACCACTGTCCCCACTCCAGTGGTCTCCGAGCCGGGGTTGTACGGGAGGTCCCTCTCCGCACGTCAGGCTCACACCTAAGGTACGTTACAGTATCAAACCGCCATGCCTGAGCCTGCAGGAGATACCTTGCCTATGGACAATGTCTATCAACACCTTACAGCTCTCACTCAGATCGTGAAGTCTCTGCAGGGCAGCCATGTCCGAATGGATAAGCAGACACAAACTCAAGCCACCTCTGCAGATTCACCTCCAACCCCAACTTCCTCTATTGGAATGTTACCATCTCCTGAGCCCAGGGTCCCTGTTCCTGAGAAGTTTTTCGGGGATCGGAGTAAATTCCGTGCGTTTCGCAACGCATGTGAACTTTACTTTTCGTTGCTACCTCTGACTTTTTCATCTGAAGCCACCAAGGTGGGCTTCGTTATCGCTTTGCTGCAGGGGGAACCTCAAGCTTGGGCCCATCACCTACTTGAAGTCCGCCATGTAGTTCTAGACTCTCTGCCCTCTTTTCTTGATGCCATGGCCCGACTTTATGACGATCCACAGCGGACTTCTACTGCCGAGGCTGCTCTCCATGCGCTCCAGCAAGGCCGCCGAGCGGTCGAGGACTATGTGACTGATTTCAGACGCTGGAGCGCGGATACCCAGTGGAATGAGGCGGCTCTGCGGCATCAGTTCCGTCTTGGTCTCTCTGAAAGCCTGAAGGATGAGTTAGCACGGGTCGGTGTTCCTGATGTTCTAGAGACTTTAATTAATTTGTCTATCCAGATAGACCGACGACTCCGTGAGCGCAGAGCAGAAAGGTCTACCCAACAGCTCCGCCCAGCTTGGATGCTACCCCGGATACGAGCCCCTGTGTACCCTGCCAGTGCCAGTACGGTTCCAACTGAACCCTCATCCCTCAACCAGACCATCAAGCCAGGGCAGCTTGGACTAATGAAACATTCCCTATCGGCCAAGGAACGACTTCGTCGGCTGCAGAATTATCTATGCCTGTATTGCGGTGAACCCGGTCATTATGTCTCTTCTTGTCCTGCTAAGCTGCGCAAGGTCCTGGCTACCTCTTCTCCCAACTACTCACCTCCATCTACCAATGCTACTCACCTGGCTCTTCCTATCTCTTTCCAACTAACAGGGAGGACAATACCAGTAACTGCAATAATCGACTCAGGGGCATGTAGTTGTTTTGTCGATCTAGACTTTGCAGCACAACAACACATCCCACTCCAACCTAAGACTCAGGGACTTTCCATTTTCCTGGCAGATGGGTCTCGCATCAAGTCCGGAGTAGTGACCCAGGAGACCCCTCCTTTGCCTGTGATCACCTCCATGGACCATAAGGAACTATTGACTTTGGATGCTATTGCATCTCCCATGTTTCCAGTTATCCTGGGTCTACCCTGGCTTCAGGCACACAATCCACAGATTGATTGGGGAACCGGAAGTATTAAGTTTCAGTCACCATACTGTCAACGCCACTGCATGCTTCCACATCCCAGCACCTTGGGGCCTCTGTTCTGCCTGGATTCAGATCCAGAGATACGAGCTTCTGTACCCAAACAATATCATGAGTTCCTGGACGTCTTCAGCAAACGAGGGGCCGAAGTCCTCCCGCCTCATCGTCCTTACGATTGTCCAATCGAGCTTCTTCCCGGTGCTGAGATTCCTTTCGGACGGATCTTCCCCCTATCTGAACGGGAGCTTGAGGTACTGAAAGAATACGTTGATGAGAACCTTAAGAGGGGTTTCATCCGTCCTTCCACTTCTCCAGCAGGGGCAGGAATCTTCTTTGTGGAGAAAAATGACCATTCTCTTCGGCCCTGTGTAGATTACCGGGAATTAAAAAAAATCACGGTCAAGAACCGGTACCCTCTGCCTCTGGTACCTGAACTTTTTCAAAGACTCAGGACTTCCTCTGTGTTTACCAAATTAGACCTGCGGGGGCCGTACAACCTGGTACGCATCCGAGCAGGGGATGAATGGAAGACTGCCTTTCGTACCAGGTTCGGCCATTACGAATACCTAGTAATGCCCTTCGGCCTATGTAACGCCCTTGCCACCTTTCAGCATCTAGTCAATGATGTTTTCAGAGACTGTCTGGACATTTATGTAGTTGTCTATCTTGATGATATTTTGATTTTTTCCTCCTCTCTTGAGCAGCACCGGAAACACGTCAAGAGTGTACTCTGTCGTCTCCGCCAGCATGGACTGTACGCAAAACCAGAAAAGTGTGAATTTGAGCGACAGAGTATCCAGTTCCTTGGCCTAGTGATCTCTACAGAGGGATTCAAGATGGACCCACAGAAGGTTTCAGCCATTCTAGATTGGCCTGCACCTTCAGATAAAAAGGGGATGCAGCGCTTCGTTGGCTTTGCCAATTTTTATCGGAGGTTTATCAAGGGATTCTCTGCTATTATTTCCCCGATTACGCAGCTAACGAAGCAAAATGCTCGATTCCAGTGGACATCTGAAGCACAGGCTGCTTTCACAAACCTAAAAATACTTTTTACGTCTGCTCCTATCCTAAGTCATCCCGATCCTGCCCTACCGTATCTACTTGAGGTAGATGCCTCAGAGACAGGGGTTGGAGCTGTTATCTCCCAGCGCCAAGGTCTCAAGGACTTGATACATCCGGTAGCCTTCTTCTCCCGTAAGCTTACCCCATCCGAGAGGAATTATGATGTTGGAGACCGGGAGCTCCTGGCCATTAAATCTGCCCTTGAGGAGTGGAGGTACTTGTTGGAGGGAGCAGCGCATCCTATACTCATTTACACAGACCACAAGAACCTAGAGTATCTGAGAGCTGCCAAACGTCTGAGACCACGCCAGGCACTATTTTTCTCTAGGTTCTCGTTCCACATAACTTACCGGCCAGGCTCCAAGAACACCAAACCAGACGCTCTTTCCTGCATGTTTGATGATCCAAAAGAGGTGTCAGCTCCAGATACCATTCTATCGGAAGGCAACTTCTTACTTTTACAAACTAGCCTGATGTCTGTCTTGAAGCAAGCTTCTACAGGTGTGTCTGGTCCCTCTGAAATCACTCTGGTACCCAAGGACGGGTTACTTTGGAAGAATGACAAAATCTTTGTGCCAGAAGAAGTTCGAGTCACAGTGTTAAACTTGTGTCATGATCATCCCCTGGCAGGCCATTTCGGAATGCATAAAACCCTTGAACTGATTCAACGCACGTTTTGGTGGCCGGATCTTGAAAAAGACTGCAGGGAATATGTAGGTTCATGTGCCACCTGTATCCGTAGCAAGACCACTAGAAGCAAGGCCTGGGGTCTGCTCAGACCCTTACCAGTCCCTGGAAAATGATTGCCATGGACTTCATAGTGGAACTCCCCCCGTCTGAAGGTTGCACAGCCATCTTTGTAGTGGTTGACCGTCTATCCAAGATGGCCCACTTCGTGCCTCTCAAAGGCACGCCCTCTGCCATGGAAACTGCCCAGGTCTTCATTAGGGAAGTAGTAAGGCTACATGGGGTCCCTGCGGACATCGTTTCGGATAGAGGGGTGCAGTTCACCTCTCGCTTTTGGAAGGCTTTGTGCAAGGTCCTGAAGATTGAGTTGTCCATGTCCTCAGCCTATCACCCCCAAACTAACGGGCAAACCGAAAGAACGAATCAGACGCTCGAACAGTACCTCAGATGCTTCACCACCTTCGTTCAAGATGACTGGGTAGCTTTACTACCCTTGGCAGAGTTTGCCTTTAACAACGCCAGTCATTCGGCTACAGGTCAATCGCCATTTTTTGCCAACTACGGGTTTCACCCGACCTTCTTACCTGATCTCATCCCTGATTCAACAGTCCCAGCGGTCCAGAGTATTGTTGATTTCCTGACCCGTAACAGCAGGATATTGCAGGAAGCCATGACTAAGGCACAAGCAGCCAATAAAAGGATCTTTGACAGGAAAAGGAGAGGGGAATTATGCCTGCAACAGGGTGACCAAGTATGGTTATCGACCACCAACCTTAAGATGGCTTGCCCCGCAAGGAAACTGGCACCCAAGTTCATCGGTCCTTTCCCAGTAAAACGGAAATTAAACAAGGTCTCCTATGAACTTGCCTTACCGGAGTCGTTGAAGATTCACCCAGTCTTTCACGTTTCCTTGCTGAAACCCGCAGTGCCCGACCCGTTCCCAGACAGGGGATCGGGACCACCCAAGCCTGTAATCATTGACGGTGATGAGGAGTTCGAGGTGGAGGCCGTCTTGGACTGCCGAAGAAGAGGGAACCAGCTTCAATTCCTGATCAAGTGGAAGGGGTACGGTCTGGAGGAGAACTCCTGGGAACCCCCAACAGAACATTCACGCCCAAGAGTTAATCCAGGCCTTTTTTCGCAGTCACCCCCAGAAAAGAGCTCTATTGGGCACCCGGAGGTTGCCCTTAAGGGGGGGCACTGTCAGGGACGTGCTGGGCTTGAACCTGGGACCTTTTCTGTGTCTGGCATTGACTCTTCCAGCGGAGCTATCTGAGATGCTGGACAGTTCCCTGCCTGATCTGCTGGATAACCTATCTGATCCATTAGACTACTCTGCTTGGTGTCTGATTACTGTTGAACTCTGAACCCCTTGCTCCTCCCATGTACTTCCTATAAAAGACATTCCAGAGATGTTGCCCCTTGCGGTTTGATCTGCTTCTGTTCCCTGAGTTCCTGATTCTGTGCTTGTATCCTGTTCCTGTGTTTGACCCGGCTTCCTGACCACTCTTCTGTCTCCAGTCCTGACCTCGGCTCGTTTGACCCTGCTCAGTTATCTGCCAGTCTGCCTGTTGCCAAGATTCGGCCTGGACTTTGACTACTCTCTGCCTGCCACTTGTGATGTTTACCTTGATGTGTATGACCCGGCTTGTCTGACTCTGCAAACCTGCACCAGCTTACCTGCATCCTCTGCTCTGCAAGCTGCACACGCTGACCTGCATCCTTTGCAATGCAAACCTGCACCTGCTGACCTGCATACCTGCACCTGCATCCCTGCTGTACAAACCTGCACCTGCTGACCTGCATCCCTGCTCTGCTGACCTGCATCCCTGCTCTGCAAACCTGCACCTGCTGACCTGCATCCCTGCTCTGCAAACCGGCACCTGCTGACCTGCATCCTCTGCTCTGCAAGCTGAACCTGCTGACCTGCATCTGCTGCTTCCGGAACCAGCCGTTCCAGTCTCCACTCGGCTCCACCACTCCAAGCAGTGAGGATCAGACAGGCACCCTTACCTCACCGTGCTCTTACCACCACTGTCCCCACTCCAGTGGTCTCCGAGCCGGGGTTGTACGGGAGGTCCCTCTCCGCACGTCAGGCTCACACCTAAGGTACGTTACATGAAGGCTCCTAGTTTCACTGTCTGGGAACGATTTTCTAGAAAGGATGCGAACCAGGGTAGGTTAGGGTCTGCGACTCCTGCTACTTCTTTAAGGCGGATGAGTAAAGTTTTGTGGTCTACTGTGTCGAATGCTGCACTGAGATCCAGCAGCACCAGAAGACATGATTCTCTATCATCTGCTGCTTCGAGGGCGTCATCCCATATTTTCAGAAGGGCTGTTTCTGTGCCATGGCCTGGGCGGAAGCCTGATTGTAGTGGGTCCAAAAGTTTGTGGGAGTCCAAATGGAGTTGTAGTTGTTGAACTACTGCTTTCTCCATGATCTTTGAGATGGTGTTGAGACTTGTTACCGGTCTGCGGTGGTTTGGGTCTTTTGGGTTGAGGTTGGGTTTCTTTAGGAGGGGTTTGACTGTGCCTTGCTTAAGGGAGATCGGAACAATACCTCCTTTGAACGATTGATTTACGAGATGTGTTATGGTGGGTGCCAAGATGTCGGTACATTCCTTCAGGAGTTTTGTAGAAATGATGTAATTTGGTGAAGTGCTGTCTCGCAGACTTTTGATGATGTTTTTGGTGGTGTCGATGGTGATCGGGACCAGCGAAAATTTAATCGATTTTAAAATATTTGTATTGATTCCCTCTTCTTGCTTAGGCTGAGTGATGTTGGTTGTTTTTTTCTGTTGAATTATTTCTCAAATGTTTTCGATTTTGTCGATAAAAAAATCCGATAGTTCATTGCAGAATTCTTGAGTTTCGTTTCCTGGGGGCTCTAAACAGGTGGGGTTCATAGTCTGCGCGACTAGTTTGAAAAGTTCGCGAGGCCGGTTTATGGCTTTTGAGATGGTGTTTGAGAAATGTTCTTTTTTTGCTTTGAAGATCGCTTTGTGGTATTTATTTGTGATTGCTTTGTAGATTGTGTGGTTTTCCTTTGTTGGGTTTCTTCTCCAGGCTCCTTCCGCTCTTCTGCGTTCTTGCTTCAATAGGGTAAGAGTGTCATTAAACCAGCCAGAATTGTTTTTGCGGATGAGTGCTCTGCGTCTCGGAGCGACTGTGTCTGCTGTTCGTAGTAATGCTTTGTTTAAGGAGTTGAGTGTTTGTTCCGTTGATTGGTTTTGATTTAGCATTCCTATGTTTTTTGCTAGTGTGGTTTTGAAGAGTTCAGAGGGTAGTTTCTTCTGAGATCTTGTCCAGTAGTTTTCGAGTGTTTCGGTTTTTGAGGGATGGCGTTGGTGGTGATTTTAAATTTGATAGAGTGGTGATCGGTCCATGGTAACGGCATGTTGTCCAGCGAGTTGACGTCCATGTTTTGCTTGAAGATGAGGTCAAGAATGTGACCCGACCCATGCGTGGGGGCTTTTATCAGTTGTTGCAGACCTAGTTCTTCCAGTTGGTTTATGCAGGAGGTGGCGATGGGGTCCTGGGTGGAGTTAGCCCAGAGGTTGAAATCCCTGAGTAACAAAAAGTTTTTGGTTTTTAAGGTGTATGTC
The DNA here is from genome assembly GCA_029206835.1 of Rana muscosa. Classification (NCBI taxonomy): domain Eukaryota; kingdom Metazoa; phylum Chordata; class Amphibia; order Anura; family Ranidae; genus Rana; species Rana muscosa. The sequence continues at coordinate 41,331,137 of JARGYO010005626.1, forward strand.
GAGATGAATTCTGTGAAGGGTGTGAGGAGATTTGTCTTCGGACCTGGTGGTCTGTAGCATAGCAGTATGTGGATGGTTTCCTCTGGTGTAGTTTGAAGTTGCAAAGTGAGTGTCTCCATGAACGGCAAGGAGTTCTGTAGGTTTGGTTTGATGAGAGAAAGGTGGGATTTGAAGATCACTGCTAGGCCTCCTCCTCTTTGTCCTATTCTATGCTCGGTTAGGATGCAGTAGTTCTCCGGCACCAATTCTGTTAGGATGGTGTTACTGTCAGGTGTTAGCCAGCTTTCCCTGATAAAGAGGCAGTCAATGTCGTTTTGGGTGATGAAGTTGTGGATTTCTTGTCTGTGCTTGACTGCAGATCTGGTGTTGATCAAGGCGCATGATAGATGTTGTAGTTGAAGTGATGCTATCTTGTTTTTGGCAATCGATTGTCGATTGATTCTTAGCAGGTGTTCTTTCCTCAGTATTTTTTGGATGGAGGTTGGTATTCCTTAGGCTACGCAGGGAGTCCGCTGAATATTAAATGTTGAACATGGTGAAAAAACAACTGATGGTGATGGGATGATGCGATGGTGATCCCGGTTGATAAGATGATGATGCTGATGATAGTACGCTGGTGATGCTAAAGATAAAAAAAATGTGGGACCCCAATCTACCTCCCCCAGTTGATGCAGAGGAAGGCGAAAAACCCTTGCAGAAACGGGAAAGGTAAAATTAAAGAGGAACTTCGCTCTCTCAATCAACAGACTATTTTTAATCCTTATGCTTCTGGCATTATTAAATAGATAGGAAAAATATATCATATTGACTTGTTTTAAAAAAAAAAAAAGTTTTTTGTTTTGCATTTCTTCAGTTACTTCCTGGATTCCAGGCCTAGCCGAAATGATGTCATACATCCCAGGAGTCTTCAGGGGGAGGGGAATAGGGGTTGTCTCAGCTAAGCACTCCCTCCTGTGGGCAGATGAATTGCTATATAATTTATTAATGATTTACTATTTATTATTTATTTATTATTGATAAATGCTACATGAAAGTGATTTCTCAACAAAATAAAGCATGAAGACATGGATAGATGGGTGAATTTTCTTTGAATATTAAGCATGAATTAAATATAAGTTTTTGAAAGTTTTTTTTAAATAAGCTTTTGATTTGTTGTGTTTAGTTGCAGTGTAGTTCCACTTTAAGGTTTTTTTTTTTTTTGCAGGAGGGGTACAGGGGTATTAAATAGCTCCTGAGGATTACGTAAGCTCCTTTCAATGACCCGTGACCTCTTTTGCGCCAAAAAGGGTAAAATAAAAGTGCCAGAACACAAATAATGAACAAATGCACACAAAACTGATAAACTGATCTGCTGAAAAAGTATGTAGCAAGGGCTGGATTTACCATTCAGCCCTGTAGGGTTAATATGGGGCTCCCTGCCCCAGTATGTCCGACCAGCCCCTACCCTGTTCATCTTCAGGAGATCCCTGAAAACTAAATTATTCAGGGAAGCCTATCCCACACCCACAACTATACCCGAGCCACCACCATCAAATTCTCTGCAGCTATTTTCTTTTGTACCACCACCCCTACCTTTAGAATGTAAGCTCTACAGGCAGGGCCCTCCTGTACCTTTTGTATTGAACTGTACTGTAATTGTGTTGTCCCCCGTATACATTGTAAAGCGCTGCGTAAACTGTTGGCGCTATATAAATCGTGTATAATAATAATAATAATAATAATAATAATATATTTAACTATAACTGAAGGCAAAACGTTTTTTTCCTCAGTTTAGGCCGATACGTATTCTTCTACATATTTTTGGTAAAAAAAAAATCGCAATCAGCTTTTATTGATTGGTTTGCGCAAAAGTTATAGCGTTGGATAGTTTTATGGCATTTTTATAAAAATTTTTTTTTTTACTAGTAATGGCGGTGATTAGTGATTTTTTTCGTGACTGCGACATTATGGCGGACACATCAGACACTTTTGACACATTTTTGGGACCATTGTCATTTTCACAGCGATCAGTGCTATAAAAATGCACTGATTACTGTGAAAATGACACTGGCAGTGAAGGGGTTAACCACTAGGTGGCGCTGTAGGGGTTAAGTGTTCCCTGCATAGTGTTTCTTACTGTAGGGGGGATGGGCTCTGTGTCACATGACACTGATCTCCGCTTCAAGTACACAGAGCCGAGATCAGTGTCATTGTCACTAGTCAGAGCAGGGAGATGCTTGTCCCCGCGCGCGACCAAATGGACAGGCACTTAAAGGGGACGTACAGGTACATTGATGTGCCTGTACGTGCCATTCTGCCGACGAATATGTACAGGAGGCGGTCGGCAAGTGGTTAAAGTGGATGTAAACCCAATTCTTGAAATTTGAGCTGGGCACATACTGTATATCTGCAGTGTTTTCTCATCTCTCTCCAAAGCACTACGTCCTGTGGCTTTCTTCTGCTCAGTTCTTCTGTTATCAGCATGATAGCTTCTGACAAGTTCTCCGACAACTGTGATAAAACTAGCCTGCATTTTGTGACAGGGTGGGTGCTATAAATAGATTAGCAGAGATAAATAGATTCTGCAAGTCTCTGCCTGTGTGTGTGTGTGTGTGATGGGGGGGGGGGGGGTGTTCCCTTCCTCCAATCAGCTGTCTCACAGTGTATGGCAAGAATCCACACCCACAGGTGAACCAGGAAGAGAAAATTCTAACGCAATGTGCACTTTCTAAACAGCATATAAAGCTGAAGACAGCATATACACATGTAAAACTTATGTAGGAGGGTTTGTTTCATTTCCCGTTTATCATCTGAGGCTGTTCACTTCACTGGGTGTATGAGATGGTGTAACTTTAAAAAAAAGTTGAAATTGTTGATTCTAGCAGATGTCTGCGGCTTTGGGCACCTATAGATTCTGGTGCTGGAAATCCAACCCTGTATATTAATATCTAATGTAAGTGGTTGCAAATTTATAGCAGCACATGCACATCGTTTCTACTTTGCATGGGTTGAATAGACTGTTTGTTCTTTTTTCATACATGTATCGGTTATAAATAAATAAACTGCAACTTCTTTTGTACAAACTACCAGTTGTGGGTTTTAATTTTTGCCCTATCTATGCCAGAAATGCCAGCTGGTAAAGCTATAAATAAATAATTACTTTTATGGTGTGGGGGGTCATAAATGGGAGAGAAAAAGTCAGGTATTAGTTTAGGTAAACCAATTAATCATTTATGATATTTGTGATCAATGTGTTATTTCAGATGATGTGGATGCAGGTAATGCCTAATACACGCGATGAGAAAATCGGATGAAAAATACCACTTTTGAAGCATTCGTATGATAATCTGATCATTAGTACACAGCTTTCGAGAGCGGATCATGGCAGTTCATGCTAAATTATCTGAAGGGACACACAAGAATTTTTGTAACTTTAGTAACCTATTGGTTTTTCGTGTAGCGGGGTGTTCAATTTAAGGGAAGTCTCTGAGTGGTAGTTAGGCTCAGACACCTTGATTGTTAGTGGCTATGGACCAATATTTGTCCTCAGGGGATAATGCTGGTGATGAGTTCCCTGTGGCCTGAGGGTGGCGCTGCCATTCTGGGCCGGGGTTGAACCACGAGCGTAGTGCTGTGCCTTTTGTGCCCCCTCTCGGCAGCTGTACGGTGGGGCGGGGAACCTGCTGTGCATGCTGGGCGAGGATATAAAAGGGGCAGACATCTCCTGATCGGGGTCGGCCCCCAGGCACCTTCAGCCTGGGAGTGTGTGTGGCTCATCTCCGGGTGCCCTAGGCCCGGAGGCTGTGTTCCTGTTCCATCTCAGGCACCTTTAGCCTGGGATGAGGTACTACCCTGCTGTCCTGATCGCCTGGGTATGAAGACCCAGGGGATGCGGAGAAGGCCCGGGGCCCAGCACCTTCGGCTGGGGTCCGCTAAGGATTGAGGAGTCCAGGGTGCCGCCTTGCGAGGGGACCCGCACCCTAGGAGAAGGGAGGATCCATTCCGAAGGACCGATGCGGGAGTCACGGTGAAGGAAGGGTCTGTTGACTCTCTGGGGGGACATCTTCTCCTTGATAGGGGCCATGTTCTAAGAAGGAAGAGATTAAGGTTCACCAGGTCAGTGGCAGTGGCCTGGTTCACCGGGTTAGTGGCAGTGACCTTATCCACCCGGTCAGTGGCAGTGGCCTAGTTCACCAGGTCAGTGGCAGTGACTTTATTCACCAGGTCTGTGGCAGAGACCAACCTCGCGGTCTGTGGCAGAGACCATGCGCCTAAAACTGTTTTGAGAAAACCGAACAGTCGAGAATTTGAGCTACGTTTGTGCCTCTGACCTCCTCCACACCTTAAGCTGTCCTGTTTCCTTGCTCCAACCTTTCCTCTATCCAAGAGAATTTTTATTGCAAAGTGAGAATAAATATTGAGTTGGACTTTCAGCTGGTGTGGACAATTACGTTACTGGGGAAGTCAAGGACTTACCTCTACACAAGGAAGAGGTGAGAATCATTCTCAGGAGGACTTTGACTCTGGCTGCAGACAAGACCCAAAAATAACACCGCTCAACCTCTTTACACAGGAGAGTACGGGCTGATAGCGTGGTGTGCCTCTCTCCCCCTGCGAGGAGCCGAGTTGAAATGCAGGAGGGGGATAGGTGGTTTGCGCTACATTCATATGAGACTAGCATGCAAAAAAAAAAGAATGTTAAGTCGTCCGATATTCTCATCTTGTGTACAAGGCTTAAAATGAAATAGTACATATAGTAGCTACAGTACATAGACAAAGTACTGTTAATAGCCACCTTACTTTCAGATTTAAATTGCTGTCCTTTTGTTGTGTACTTGGATAATGAGAGTGTAGGATGAAAAAAATGTATTCAAAACTGATTGTTGTCCAGTCAACCTGAAAATACCCAGATTAGGTGACTGTCTTCTCAAGGCTTATGGGTTCCTTTACTGTAGTCTGTCTCTGTCCCCAAGTCATGATTCTCTCACCACCTTGACTCCATTTCTTCAAATACAGATTTTTAAATATCTGCTTGAGCAGATGCCTAAATTATGCATTTTTAAAGAACAGTGGCACATTATTGCATGTTCCAAGTTACTGTAAATTAGCTGAATCAGTAATTTGACTTTTGAGTAATAACAGAGACAGATGTTGTCTGCAAAGGATTTTTTGTCAATAAACAGTATTGTTTTGCACTTTTGCACCATACTCGTGTAGCACTACCCCCAGTTAAGAGAGCTGCTGGTATTGTTTGGGCCTGTACCGTACTGCTGTCAACCCCCAAACTGGCTCTAACCCTCCGCTGACACAGCTGTAAATAAATGGGATTGTGAAACCCACTGGCTATAAGAACCACAATGCCGCAATAGAGCATACAGTACAATTCAAAATTGGTTTACCTGTGTTGGCCGTCTCCCTGGAATAGTTAACACTCCACACAATGTGTTTGCTTAACCACAAAATTATTTTTACTGATTAAGAAATTACAGGTTAAACAAAATATGCATTTGCTTATGCAGAGCCCTGCAAAAGCCAAAGTGATAGATATATAAAGGTACCAAATATAATGCAATCCTATATTCACTAAATGTCTTTGAACTAACTATGCTTGCAAGCTTTCCCCTCGTGGGCAATATGGCGCCCACACAGTGTCAAAGTGAGTTCCAGTCAGGCCTGACTACCTCCAAACACTGTCACTCCCATAAAAAGGATCTCAAGTAACGTTAACTGAACTCCAGCTATACTTAGGACGTGAAGTCACAGGTGATAAAATGCTCTGCCTTAGTCAAAGATGACGGGCCTAATTACAGTTAAAAGTCCTGGGCAAGTGCTCTCTCACCTGACCAGGCCCAGTCCGTTCTTCTGGTTCTGTGCTGATGCTCCGGCACACGATCTCTCCACCACCCGTAGTCTCCGGTCCCTCAGACAACCGTATGGAAGTCGGTAGATGAGTCGACTCTTGGATGCTCCGAGATATCAGCAGGCTCTTCGGATGAGATCCCTCTCTCTGCGACGAGCAGGTTTTCCAGATTCGGTAGGCCCAGGCTCCCAGCCTAGACAAGCACAACAGGCCCCAACACAGGCTCCGACTTGCTGGGTGGGCAGTGCCCAAAGAGACCGCACGTTGCTCCTCCTCCACTTAAATAACCCTTCCCCAGCAGACCTTGCGCCGGGCAATGCACTGTGGGTGTACAGCTGCACTGTGGGCACCATAGTCTATATAGTATCCACTGCATTGGAGTCCATGTCTCTCTGTACTACAAGTCCCACTATGCACCTTTCCTTCCAAGTCAAACAGTAGTCAATAGAGTTCCGAAGGGATCTGGGTGCATTTGCGTATAAAGTAGTCATTATAGGCGACTACCCGCTACACTCATATATATATATATATATATATATATATATATATATATATCCCTACTGAGCCCTGCTTACACTAAGGAGAGGTTCAGATGGGGGTGGAGACAATGGGGGTTATTTACTAAAGGCAAATCCACTTTGCACTACAAGTGCAAACTACGAGTGCAAAGTGCACTTGGAAGTGCAGTTGCTGTAGATTCGAGGGGGACATGCAAGGGAAACAGCATTTTAGTTTGCACATGATTGGATGATAAAATCAGCAGAGCTTCCCCTCATTTCAGATTTACCCCTCAGATTTACAGCGACTGCACTTCCAATTGCACTTTTAGTGCAATTTCAAGTGCACTTTTCACTTGTAGTTTGCACTTGTAGTGCAAAGTGGATTTGCCTTTCGTAAATAACCCCCATGGTCTTTATTCTTCTTTCCCTCTATTGAGATAATGTTATTAAGCTGCACCATCCTCTTCTGGACAGCATGGGGGGTAAAGCTAGAGCCAAGCAAGCCCATAGACTTCTATGCAGAGCACTGAGAATCCTGGGGATTGTAGTTTGAGACCACATTTCGCAATATACACTAGGCAGCAGGAGGAATGAAGAGAGGATTTTTATTAAACTGCAAAGTTCTTACTCTTGGCACTGAGGGAGTTAAAGAGAGAGCACCTCTGTCTGAATATTCACCTGCCAGCTGGAGATCATACCAGTGGAGATCCAAGCCTGAGCCTGGAAGTGAGGACACCCGGGGGCAACGCAGCACTGCCCACATCATAGTACCTGCACCACTGCCGTAGAGAAACTGGAGCGTCCACTCATTCTTTGCTTCCCATGCTTCCCACCAATGACCACAGGAGGCTTTCAGGGAGAGACTGAGGGGGCCCCCCTTTTACTGTGAGAGGTCAATGCAGCATCCTGAAAACGAATGAAGTGTTGAAATACAGTAAACTAATAGCTGATACTGCTAGCTAAGACTGAGACACTTAGACCCCTTTCACACTGGAGGTGTTTTTCAGGCGCTAAATGGATAAAAATAGCGCCTGAATAATGCCTCCCTTGGCTCCCCAGTGTGAAAGCCTGAGTTCTTTGCGCTGGCAGGACGTTAAGACCCCTGTTACACTGAGCCGCCTGCCATTAGGGGTAAAGCGCCACTAGTATTAGCGGCGCTTTACCGTCGCTTTTCGACCGCTAGCAAGGTGCTTTTAACCCCCACCGCTAGAGGGGGTTAAAAGCACCCCGCTAGTGGCTGAAAAGCGCCTCTAAAACAGTGGTAAAGCTGCAAGTGGCTCGGTGTAAAAGGGGTATTAGAGCAGGACACCAAGTATACTCAATCCATATTACACCCGTACTGCCTCCTAAACCGCACTTATTCCAAACATAGACTGCCCCTATACCAACCATATTCCACAAAATAAGGAAACCTTTACCACCTCTAAACAGCATTTATCTTGCACCTGTGCTGAGACTATACTGTACCTTTACTGCGACTATACTGCATGCAGTTTAACTGGGAATGTCGTTAAATGCAGTGCAGTGTCTCCTAAAAGGCCCCAACGATAGCTGGCAGAAAAACATCTCAAAGGACTGCCCCTTCCATAATAATTATTCTGCTTTCCCCTGCGCTACCATCCTCCTTTTCTTTTGGACAGTGCATACCCAGTTGGTCTGGAACTAGCATCGTCGCCATAAATGCGCTCTGGCAGTATTGTTCCAGCACTGAGTAGGTTAAACTTTACTACTGCTGACTGCTGCACTCGAGGTGGCCTTGCTACCGTTTAGTTCCGAATTAGTTTTTAACGAACTTTGACAAATTCTAAAATAAGAAAATGGAAAATTCAGAATTCGGAAATTCGGAATTCCGAATTTCCGAATTCCGAATTTTCGAATTTCCCGAATTTCCAAATTTCCGAAAAAAGCAAAAAAACAAATGAAACGAAAACGAAAAAAAATAATTTTTCGGCAGTGCACATGTCTAATGCTAAACTGCATTATTACCATTGTTAATCTATTTTATTCTTGGCTAGTTACCAACCATATTGGGTGACAATAAATTAAGTTTGCATTTCCTACCTGGTTTGGTGCCGGTTTTCTTTGATTTAGCTCTACTACTGGGTACTAAGTATTACCTTCAGTGATTTCCTGTAATACTGTATGTTTTTGCACTCAGTCTGGTGTGTTAGAAGGGCTAAGGTTTTTTGGAAAAGGTTGAGGCAAAGAACGGAGGACCCATCCTAATCAATGGCTCCTATGGGGGGGAGCGCTACACATGATTACATACTACCCATATGGCTCCACATATACCTTGCCAATATCCCCTTTTTGTCCTTCAGAGCTCCAGTACAGCAGCACATATACAGTATTTGTCCTTGTACTGTCACAAGGACTACATTATATAAGCATCTACTGCAAAAACTCTTTAACCTTCCAGGTGGTATTCCTGAGTGTGGCTCGGGGTTAAATTTCAGTACCATTAGCGCTGACCCCATGCCACACTCAGAATTGCGATGCAGAATCCTGGTCCAGGTTACTTACCTTGTCACCAGGATCCTGCGATGTCCCCCACCAGATCATCCGCCCGATGCTCTGTGTGCCATGCTCCGTTCTCTGCAAGCGTTGCGACACATGGGGGCGGAGCCCGGCGGCAAATCCAAAAAGTACAAAAAACATAACACATACAGTACACTGTAGTCTTACAGATTACAGTACAGTATCAAATCATTTCACATCCCTTTTGTCCCTAGTGTTTTGTCCAGTGCCCTGCGTGCACTTTTATATTATATATTATATATACTGTTCTTTCTGCCTGGAAACTTGAGATTGTCCATAGCAACCAAAAAGTGACCCTTTACATCAAAAGTGGTTTTAGACCAGCTAGAAAACAGCGATAGTAAATTAGAACACTTGCAGAATTGAGCGATAGTGATTTGTGGGGAAATTAATTTTATTATTATTGTATTATTATGTTTTATAATTATTTATAGTTATTTATTATATTATAATTTATGATTTTGTGTTTCAAACTTTATCATACCCGGGATTTCTACTAGACTCTTCTTTGGACAGATTTAGGTGTTTTTATCACTAAGAATTACAAGCCTACATAATAAAACGCCAAATTTCTATGCAAAACAATGTACCGCTTTGAGGTTCAAAAATCTGACATAATCATACCGCCAGGGAGGCTATTAACCAGTTCCCGACCGGCTCCTGTACATATACGTCGGCAGAATGGCACGGATGGGCAAAGTAACGTGTATATATATACGTCACTTTGCAATTCCCGCCGTGCGGGCGCCCCTGCCGCGAGCTCCGTGACCATGCCGGCGGGACCCGCGGACTCGATGTCCGCCAGTGTCCAGCGATCAGGTCACAGAGCTGCAGAACGGGGAGAGGTAAGTGTAAACAAGCATCTCCCCGTTCTGCCTAGTGACACTGTCACTGATCGTCTGTTCCCTCTCATCGGGAGCAGCGATCAGTGACGTGTCACTCGTAGCCACGCCCCCTAACAGTAAGAATCACTCCCTAGGACACACTTAACCCCTTCAGCGCCACCTAGCGGTTACCCCTTCACTACCAGTCTAATTTTCACAGTACTCAGTGCATTTTTATAGCACTAATCGCTGTAAAAATGACAATGGTCCCAAAAATGTTTCAAAAGTGTCCGATGTGTCCGCCATAAAGTCGCAGTCACAAAAAAATCGCTGATCGCCGCCATTACTAGTGTAGTGGGTGTCAAATTTAGTGGGGTGTATCTGCGCAATAGATGGCCCAGATACATTGATTTTTAGGGATTTATGAACACTTTGGAGTGTGGGAGGTATGAATGGTGTCATGTTCCCTGCGTTCCCTAGGTGGCGCTGTCACCTGGGACCGGGGTTGAACTGCCATTCTAGAGCCGTGCCCTTTTTGTCCTCTCGCGGCAGTAGTACGGTGGATCGGGGAACCCGCTGTGAATGCTGGGAGAGGATATAAAGGGGGGCGGACATCTTGCGCACGAGGTCCATTCCCCAGGCACCTTCGGCCTGGGGGCTGCTGCGGTTCGTCTGTGCCCAGGCGCCCTTGGCCTGGGTGCGTTGAGTCGAGTTCCATCCCAGGCACCTTCAGCCTGGGGTGAGGTACTTTACAAGGAGGCCTGGAGCCCAGTACCTTCAACTGGGTCCCGCGAGGGCGAAGCATTCCTAATGTGCCCCCGGTATTGGGTGACCTCCCCGAAGAGCCAGCGCAGCATTTGCTGGTGACGGTGGAGGCCTCTGGTGACCGTCCGGATAGATGTTTTCCTCTGACAGGGGTCGTTTGTTCTAAAGGAGGTACTTCATGTTCTCATGGTCTGTGGCAGGGACCCATCTTCATCAGGTCAGTGGCAGGCCTCATCCAAGGCCTGTGGCAGAGGCCTCAACATTCACCTATATGTACGGAAAGGGGGTTCCTCTTAGGGGACTTTAAAAGGAAAAATTACTCTTGTAGTAAGTAAGTAGAACAAAAAGTTGCAAATAAAGGGTTGTTTATTTCAAACAGGGTAGGGGTGGTAGAAAAAAATAGGATTTTTATAACAGCTTACCTGTAAAATCCTTTTCTTGGAGTACATCACGGGACACAGAGCGACATAGTCATTACTAATGGGTTATATAGATACCTTCAGGTGCTGGCACTGGCAACTTCCAAAACCGGAAGTACCCTCCCCTATATAAGCCCCTCCCATCCGGGAGCACCTCAGTTTTGTAGCAAAGCAATAAGTGTCCCTAAAGAGGGGTGGGAGCTCTGTGTCCCATGATGTACTCCAAGAAAAGGATTTTACAGGTAAGCTGTTATAAAAATCCTATTTTCTTTCTCGTACATCACGGGACACAGAGCGACATAGTCATTACTAATGGGATGTCCTAAAGCAATGCCCAACGAGGGGGGGGGGATACACCATACATAAGCTGAGCCCTATCAGACATGAGGATCTTTTGCGGCCTGCAACACACTGCGCCCAAAGGCGACATCCTCCTGACTTCTAACGTCCACCTGGTAGAACCTAGTAAACGTGTGTACTGAAGACCATGTTGCGGCCTTACAGATTTGAGCCAGGGAGGCCTGGTGATGCGCTGCCCATGAAGTTCCAACTGCTCTCGTGGAGTGCGCTCTAACTTTGAACGGAGGCGGTCTCCTTCTCAAGCCATAGGCTTGCATAATGACCTGTTGAATCCACTTGGCTAAAGTAGATTTTGACGCTGCCTGACCCTTTCTGGGGCCTTCCGGCAGAATAAACAAAGTATCCGTTCTACGAATCTGAGCAGTGGCTTTTAGATAAGCTTTAACTGCTCTTACTACATCCAAAGAATGCAATAACTTTTCCTCTACCGAACTAGGTTTGGGGAAAAAAGAAGGAAGAACCACATCTTGGTTCAAATGAAAACCTTGATACCACCTTAGGAAGAAAGGCTGGATGAGGACGTAACACTACTCTGTCCTTATGGATAACCAGATATGGCTCTTTACAGGACATAGCTGCTAATTCCGACACTCTTTTAGCCGAACAAATGGTGTGAGGGGGTTGGCTCGGCAGCGGGTGTGTGTGACCCCCGAGATGGGCTCCCCACACAAAAACAGGCCCAGCAAACGGAGGTTGTGGTTTTCAAAATCAAAAAGGTGCGGTTTATTTTCTCTTTACAGTGACAAAACACAGCAAAGAAAAAGAAACATAAACAAAATAAATCCTGGTCAACTTGACCTCTGACTAAACATACAGGTTTCCTAACTAACAACTGGGATCAGCCTAGTGCTGTCCTAGTCCAAGTCCCTGGTTTTAAATGTCCAAGCAAATAGCCACACAGGCTTTGTCTCACCGCACAGGGGTTCACTCTCCCTAGACAGTCCACACAGGTCTGGTTCCAGGCATGAGCTAACATCTAATGAAGCTGGGAGTTCTTATAGAGGCCTAAATGAGCTGACAAGCTTCAGCTGGTCTCATCAACTCCCTGTCTGCACGACGCCCCACACTCTCCCTAGAGGTATGAGTCATCCATGAGCCCACTAGCCTTATACAACTCTCCACCTAGTTGTATAAGTCGGCGTAAAGCCTGAATCTGGCCGAAATATATCTACCCCCCTGGATGCAACCAGGTGACTTTACCTTCCTGCTGTCACATACCCCCCCCTCTTGTTTTAACCTCGGGGTTGGAACACCAGCAATCAGGCATTCATGTACTCGAGACAAAGCATCCACATTCCCCATTTGAACGCCAGGGCGATGCTTTACTGTGAAGTTGAATTCCTGGAGGGCCAGGAACCACCTATTCACTCTTCTATTTGTTTCCTTGTTTTGAGCCATCCTCTTTAACGGAGCGTGATCCGTAACCAAGTCAAAGTGCCTACCTAGCAGGTAGTACCGAAGGGAATCTAGAGCCCACTTCACCGCTAAACACTCCTTTTCAACGGTGGCGTAATTTACCTCATGGGACTTCAACTTCCTGCTGAGGTAAATGACTGGGTGCTCTTCCCCGTTCCAGACCTGGGACAATACTGCTCCTAACCCCACATCTGACGCATCACTTTGTACGACAAAGTCTTTAGAGAAGTCGGGTGAGTACAACACTGGCTGGCTACATAAGGCTTGTTTCAAGAATTGGAATGCTGCCTCAGCCTCGGGGGTCCATTTAATCATGACCGACCCTTTCCCCTTCGTCAGGTTGGTTAGGGGCACAGCCTTAGAAGCAAAGTGGGGAATGAATCGCCGATAATACCCAGCGATTCCCAGAAAGGCTCGTACCTGCTTCTTGCTGTTGGGACGTGGCCAACTCTGGATGGCCTCGACTTTGTTGAGTTGGGGTTTTATTACTCCCCTCCCAATGGTGTACCCAAGATATTTGGCCTCCTCCTGCCCAATGGTACACTTCTTGGGGTTAGCCGTAAACCCCGCTTCCCGAACAGAGTCCAGGACTGCTTGCACTTTTGGCAGATGTGAGGCCCAATCTGTGCTATGGACAATTACGTCATCCAGGTAAGCCGCAGCATACTTCCGATGGGGCCTCAGCATCTGGTCCATTTTCCGCTGGAATGTGGCCGGCGCATTCTGTAACCCGAACGGCATTCTTTTATATTGGAACGCCCCGTCTGGGGTTACAAATGCGGTTTTCTCTTTGGCCGACTTGGCCAGGGGGATTTGCCAATACCCTTTTGTGAGGTCAAGAGTCGTCATGTATCGGGCTGTTCCCAGCCGGTCGATCAACTCATCTATACGTGGCATGGGGTAGGTGTCAAATTTTGTAACTTTGTTCAACTGACGAAAATCGTTACAAAATCGCCAGCTCCCATCCGGTTTAGGCACCAACACAATGGGACTAGACCAATCACTTTGGGACTCCTCTATCACCCCTAAGTTCAGCATTTTCTGTACTTCCTCCCGTATTGCCTCCCGTCGGGCCTCTGGGATCCGATAGGGTTTTAACTTCACCCTTTCACCGGGCGGGGTAATGATGTCATGCTCTACCCCAGATGTTTGTCCCGGCAGCTCAGAGAATACCTCCTTGTTGCGAAGCACAAACTCCTTAACCTCCTGTTGTTGGGGTTGTGACAAGGTGGCTGCTATTCCAACCTCAGGAATCACGCAACCAGTTTGCGCTGGTGACCAAGTGTCTGCGACTAGGGACTCTCTATCCCTCCAGGCTTTCAACAGATTAACGTGATAGATCTGTTCGGGCTTTCGCCTTCCTGGTTGTCTGACCTTGTAATTCACTTCGCTCACTTTTTCCATTATCTCGTAGGGGCCTTGCCATTTGGCAAGGAATTTACTTTCAACCGTAGGGACAAGTACCAGTATCCTATCCCCCGGGGAAAAGGTACGGGTCTTGGCTCCACGGTTGTACACTCTCTGCTGTGCTAAATGCGCTTGGGCCAAATGTTCCTTCACGATGGGCATTACCTGTGCAATTCGGTCTTGCATCAGGGCGACATGCTCAATCACACTCCTGTGGGGAGAACTCTCACTTTCCCAAGTTTCCTTGGCAATATCCAACAGCCCTCTTGGGTGTCTCCCATACAGTAACTCAAAGGGGGAGAATCCCGTAGAGGATTGGGGCACCTCCCTAATAGCAAACATCAGATAAGGAAGTAGACAGTCCCAATCCTTTCCATCTCTATCCACCACTTTCTTCAACATTTGTTTTAGGGTTTTGTTGAATCTTTCAACCAACCCATCGGTTTGGGGGTGATACACAGATGTACGTAATTGCGTCACTTTGAACAATTTACACAGCTCCTTCATAACCCGGGACATAAAGGGTGTACCTTGGTCCGTAAGCAGTTCTTTACAAATACCCACCCGGCTAAACACAAGAGATAGCTCTTTGGCTATGGTTTTGGCCGAGGTATTTCGGAGAGGGATCGCTTCTGGATAACGGGTGGCATAGTCCATTATAACTAATATGTACTGGTGCCCCCTAGCGGACTTGATTATAGGACCTACCAAATCCATGGCGATCCTCTCAAACGGGACCTCAATGATGGGTAGAGGGACCAGCGGGCTACGGAAATGTGGCATCGGGGCCGACCTCTGACACACAGGGCAGGAGGAACAATAATTTTCTATGTCCTTCATCACCCCCGGCCAATAGAATCTCTGTAATACCCTCTCTCGGGTTTTCTCTGTCCCCAGATGACCTCCAAGAATGTGCCCATGGGCCAACTCCAACACCAACTTCCTGTAAGGTTTGGGCACCACAAGCTGCTCAACGGTTTCTTCTGCCCTTTTTGCCACCCGATACAGTAGGTCCTTCTCTACGCTGAAGTATGGGTAAGTGCAGGTATTATCTGGGTTCACTAACTCGCCATCTATTTTCACTACGTTTTCCCGTGCCTTTATTAGGGCGGGGTCTTTCAACTGTTCTGTGGCAAAGTTTTCCCTGTGAACCTCGAGATCAGAAAACTCCACAGACGGTAGGTTTTCGTCTGAGGAGGTGGGCTCCTCTCCAGTTTCTTGAGTCTCCCCTGCCAATACTGATAAGGGAAATTCCGGAGAGTCCTCACCACTCTCAGGGGAGTTCTGGCTATCACATTCCTGGTACATAGGGGCACCAGTGGGGGGCTCAGGATCATCCCACAGTTCCCAGAACTTCGGAAAATCCCTTCCCACAATGGCGTCATGCGGTAACTGAGATACTAAGCCCACTGGATGAGAGAGGGTACCTTTGGGGGTCTCGAAACACACTGTAGTCACTGGATACTCTCGGGTGTCCCCATGCACACAAATAACAGCTACCTTGCTATTCCCAGAGACCTCTGTTTTAACTAACTCAGCCTTTATCAGGGTCACAAGGCTACCTGAATCCAGCAATACCACAACATTTCTACCATTAACACACATTTTGCATAAATGTTTCTCAGTTCCTCGAATGGCAGTGCATGCGACTGTCGCACACAGCGACTGACGTCTGCCCGTCAGAAAGTCACACTGCATGGGTTCCTCCACAACCGGGCAATTGGCTGCAATATGTCCCGCTTGCCGGCAGCGGTAGCAAACGATCCTTCTTGCGGCCTCTTGAGCCGCTGATTTCCCAGGCTGTTCTCGCCAAACTTGGGGTAGAGCTCCCACCCTCTCACTCTCTCCACCCTCACCCCTTGGAATCCTCTTATCCGCCCCTGGGGATGGTCTGGTCTTAGGGTGGAAAGTCCGAGTGTCTCTGGAAGAGGCCGTCAGGTTCTCTGTAGCCAAGTATTTCTCCACACGATCCACAAGACCATCGGCCGTCTCTGGGTCTCCATGGCTTACCCACTTTTGGATGGCAGTAGGAAGAGCTCTCAAAAACCGATCCATTACAACACGTAATGTCTTTGTCTTTGGTGCGGACAAAGTCTCTGGCTGTAGCCACTTTCTGCTCAGGTGAATGAGATCATACATTTGAGACCTGGGGGGTTTTCCAAGCTGGAAAGTCCAGTTATGCACACGCTGAGCCCGGACAGCCTGGGTGACACCCAGCCTTGCCAATATTTCAGCTTTTAGCATCACATAGTCTTTTGCTTGGTTAGGCTCTAGGTCATAGTAAGCTTTCTGCGATTCACCAGTTAACAGAGGAGCCACCAGTCCAGCCCACTGCTCCTCAGGCCACTTTTCTCTTTCAGCGGTCCTTTCAAATGTGGTCAAAAATACCTCTGGATCATCCTCTCCAGTCATTTTTGTCAATAAACGACTCACCCCAAAGGACGCGGTATTAGTGGGACGGCTTTCCTCACTGGTCTGCGGACGTTGCTGCATTACTGCTTCCATCTGTTGTTGTAGTCTCTGCTCTTGCTTCTGCAACAGGTCTATGAAGCGGGCCTCAGATTGCTGCTGGGCTTGTTGCTGAGCCTCCAGACTCTGTTGCAAAGTTGCGTTTGTCTGCTGCTGGGCTGCAAGGCTCTGTTGATGAGCTTGCTGCTGGGCTGCGAAGTTCTTTTGCAAACCTGCATTTGTCTGCTGTTGATTGGCATTTGCTAGAGCCAGCTGCTTCAGTATCGCCTCCATGCTGGCTTAAAAAAAAACTGCCCGCATTCTCCACCAACTGTGAGGGGGTTGGCTCGGCAGCGGGTGTGTGTGACCCCCGAGATGGGCTCCCCACACAAAAACAGGCCCAGCAAACGGAGGTTGTGGTTTTCAAAATCAAAAAGGTGCGGTTTATTTTCTCTTTACAGTGACAAAACACAGCAAAGAAAAAGAAACATAAACAAAATAAATCCTGGTCAACTTGACCTCTGACTAAACATACAGGTTTCCTAACTAACAACTGGGATCAGCCTAGTGCTGTCCTAGTCCCTAAGTCCCTGGTTTTAAATGTCCAAGCAAATAGCCACACAGGCTTTGTCTCACCGCACAGGGGTTCACTCTCCCTAGACAGTCCACACAGGTCTGGTTCCAGGCATGAGCTAACATCTAATGAAGCTGGGAGTTCTTATAGAGGCCTAAATGAGCTGACAAGCTTCAGCTGGTCTCATCAACTCCCTGTCTGCACGACGCCCCACACTCTCCCTAGAGGTATGAGTCATCCATGAGCCCACTAGCCTTATACAACTCTCCACCTAGTTGTATAAGTCGGCGTAAAGCCTGAATCTGGGTGAAATATATCTACCCCCCTGGATGCAACCAGGTGACTTTACCTTCCTGCTGTCACAATGGCTACTAGAAAAACAATTTCCTGGTGAGAAGAACCAAGGAACTATGCTGTAATGGTTCAAATGGTTGTTTCTGTAGAACCGACAGAACCAGGTTTAGATCCCATGGACATATGGGAATATTAACCGGAGGACTAATACGCATCACTCCTTATCTAAAGGCTTTGACTAGTGAATGCGAAGCCAAGGGCCTTTGAAAAAATATTGACAAGGCCGAAAACTGACCTTTGATAGTACTCAAGGCAAGCTTCCTATCTACAGCCCACTGTAGGAAGTCCAGACTCCTACCTATTACGTACTTATGTGGATGCCATTTCTTGGCCTCACACCACGCGATGTACGCCTTCCAGATTCTATAGTAGATCTGCCTGGATACCGGCTTCCTGGCATTGATCATGGTAGATACCACAGGATTAGAGAGCCCTCTCTTTTTTAGAATGTGGGCTTCAATAGCCAGGCCGTCAAACCTAGGGCTGGTAAGGAAGGGTGGTATATCGGTCCTTGCGAAAGCAGGTCCAGACGACGTGGGAGAGTCCAAGGACTCCCCACTGACATTTTACAATCTCCGCGTACCACGCTCTTCGGGGCCACGCTGGAGCCACCAGAATCACTGGTTTCTTTTCTACCCTGATTCTGCGGAGTAATCGAGGAAACCCTTGTGGCGGTGTGAATGCATATATCAGCTTGAACTGATCCCAAGGGAACACTAGGGCATCCGAGCCGCAAGCTAGGGGATCCCTTGTCCGAGAGACAAACCTGTCCACCTTTGCGTTGAATCTGGATGCTAGAAGATCTACATCCGATGTTCCCCACCGCTGACATATTGTCCAGAAAACCTCGGGGTGAAGGGACCATTCCTCTGGGCATAATTGCTGGCGACTTAGAAAGTCCGCCTTCCAATTCTCCACTCCTGGAATGAATACCGCAGATATGGCTGGGACATATCTTTCTGCCCATTTCAGGATGTAATTTACTTCCCTCTGGGCTGCACGACTCCTGGTGCCCCCTGATGATTGATATATGCCACTGCTGTGGCATTGTCTGATTGAATTCTGACAGGGGACCCTTGGAGTTTGGATGTCCATGCTACTAGGGCATACCGGGCTGCTCGTATCTCTAAGAGATTGATGGGCAGGGCCTTTTCTGCATCCGACCATCTGCCCTGGAGAGACCATTGCTCCAGTACTGCTCCCCAGCCTATAAGGCTGGCATCTGTAGTGACCACCTTCCAAGAAATCGGACTGAAGGATTTCCCTTTTTCCAGATTCTGGGGAACCAACCACCAACGGAGGCTCTTGCGAACGGAAGGGGACAAGGACATTGTAAGTCTAGGGCCTGAACTTTTTTGTTCCAGGCTGACAGTATGGCCCCTTGCAAATTCCTTGAATGGAATTGACCGTAGGGTACTGCTTCGAATGATGCCACCATTTTTCCCAGCAGCCTCATGCACAGGCGTATGGACAGCTGTCTTTTTTGTACCCACTAAGTGGATCAAATCTTTCAAAGACAACACCTTTCCTCGAGGCAAGAATATTTTTCTCTGGCCTGAATCCAACCTTAGCCCCAAGTATTCCAGACTTTTGACTGGTTTTTAGGGCTGACTTGTCTCGGTTGATAATCCAACCGTGAGATTCCAGATACTTGATTGTCTTGTGAACGACCACGTCTAGTTTTTTCACTGAGTGGTCTATCAGCAACAAGTCATCTGGATATGCCATTATCATTACACCTTGTGTTCTTAGATTGGCCAATAAAGGGCCAGAATTTTTGTAAACACTCATGGTGCTGTGGCCAGACCGAAGGGTAAGGCTCAGAACTGAAAATGGCGCCCTTCTACTGCAAAGCGTAGAAATTTTTGGTGGACTGGAAAGATGGGAATGTGCAAATAAGCATCTTTGATGTCGATCGCGGCTAACCAATCCTCTCCTTGTAGGGCAGTGGCCACCGATCGGATCGACTCCATCGGAAAGTCCTGATATACAGGAATTTGTTTAGCCCTTTTAGAATTAATATGGGCCTCCCGTCCGCGTTTGCTTCGGGACTGTAAAGAGGTTTGAACCCTCATTCTTCCAGGGGAACCTCCATAATTACTCCTTGGAGCAATAGTTGTTCTAGTGCCAACAGGAGGGACTCTCTCTTCCGGGGATCCCTTGGCACGTTTGACCTCAAAAATGGGAAGGAGGAGAGTCTTTTAACTCCAAACTGTATCCCAAACATACTGCGGAGAGCACCTATCTGTTTTGATCGTGTCCCGCCAGGTCTCTTGCGAACAACTGGAGTCCTCCCCCCACCCGACTGAGTGGGGGCAACCCTTCAATGAATTTAACTTTGGGGGAGGTTTTGTACCTCCCCTGACCCAGGGTTTCTCATTACCCTGCTATTGTCCCTGTTTTTTTACCCCCGGGAATTGACCGAGGAGGCCGTCGGAACTGTTACACAGCCGATGCCCCAGGGACTGGAGAAGCAGGCCTCTTAAAGAAGGACCTCTAACTCTGTTTTTAACCGGCAAGAGCGTATTTTTACCGCTGGAAATTTTCTGGATATATTTGTCCAGGTTTTCCCTGAATAAGCGTTCACCATGAAATGGGACGCTAACCAGCCATTCTTTACAGGGAGCTTCAGCAGACCAGTTTTTGAGCCATAGAAGCCTACGCATATGTATTATAGACAGCGTAAGGCGGGAGGCCTGATGGACTGAATCCTTTATGGCGTCAACCGCAAAGCCTAAGGCTCTAGGTAGATCAGCTAGGGCAAGGCCTGCTGATCTGTCAAGTCCCTCAAGACCTGTTTCAACTGATCCTTCACTGCTTAGCAGACCTCACTGCTGGTTGTGTCACCAAGCTTGCTGTAGAAAGAAGCAGACTTTCATAAGGACTCCAATCTTTTATCTATTGGGTTCTTGAACATTTGGACATTATCCACTGGACATGTCAGTGATTTATACATACAAGAGATGGCTGCGTCCACTGTAGGGACCTTCCATTTTTTGATGAACTTATCCTCCATGGGATAGACCACCGGAAATCTCTTGGGGGAATAAATATTTTCTCAGGACGTTCCCAATCCTGGTAAATGAGCCCTTTCAGTAAAGGGTGAAGTGGAAAAGAACAGACAGTCTGGGGGCTTCTAGCGACCCCAACGAGGATACAGTAGTGGTTGATGGTTCCGCAAGGTGCATTTTTAAATGCTGATCGGACCATGTTAGTCAGAGACTGAACCCATAATCTTTCAGCTTGAGATGCTGAGAAAAGGTTCCCCCACTGTTGATTCCTCTATAACAGAATCAACCTCATCCTGATCCCCTTCAGGCAGGTCGATCCCTGTATGGGACTGTTGCTCTGCTAACAGGCACTCTGAAGGAGGAGACGGAGATCGGCGTGCTTTCCCTGACAGGGAGGCAGCGATCAATGTTGACAATCTCTCTCTAATCCTCCCAGAGCTGAGGAAAAAACCACCTCTGTTACATACACAGGAGCAGGTGAACTGAGGACAGCCACAGTACCAAGTACCCCTGCGGGGTCTCTACGGTCACTTACCTCTGAACTTCAGGGGAGACTGGTGCAGCAGAAGCATGCCCAAGATCCTCAGAGCCCGATGAGACCCCCTTCGCTTCCTGGAAGTTTCAGTTCCGGAGCTTCTGGACGGCATATTCCTAAGCCTAAAGCTGAGGTATTCCAGCCGTAATACACCACTTTTACTGAGAATAGTCTAGCACAATTGCTGCTATATCACAGTTGGTGTCTACTAAAGTGCCTTTCTAGGGGATGCCTGCATCAACCGCCTCTGTGTGCCTTTATACTGTTGCTAGCTCTGTCTGTGCACTTCAATAGCCAGCTATAATGTGCTTTAAAACACGCTGGACGCCCGCACATGCGCAGTAGCGCCGCGGCGCACACCTGAGCGTCATCCACCCGCTCCACCCCTTTTCCAGATCGCCTCTATATATAGAGGCGCGTGCACGCGCACGCGCGCGGGCACGTGCGCCTTCGGCGCCTTTTTTGAAAACAATAAGGAGCTAGATGGGAGCCAGGGTCCCTTTGCCGCAGGGCCCGGGGATGGATGAGCGCAGCAACAGGGCAGAGGAGACAGCTTCCCAGCAGAGAACATACCAACTGCCTGGATTTGATTCTGGAAGAAAAAAATCCACATTACAAGAAAAAGAACCATAGCGGCCTCTAGTGTCTAACACATGTACCGCGGTCTTACACATTTTTTTTTTTTTTTTCTTGCCTACTATTAAAATTTTTACATTTTCTCAGTAGTAACAGGCATACACAGAATATTAGCGGGAATACCTTAGGTAACAGGCAGAAAGACAAAATAGGCTTGGGGGTCCCTCAATAGAACCAAGTTCCCGAGGGCCCCCACTTACCTTTTCCTCGCCGCAGGACTCTGTTTGGTCCACAGAAGCCCAAACTTCACCTATCACGGCAGGCATTGTAATCAAACCTTCAGGGACCGGGTTCCCAAGGATTCCACTCCCCTGGACCTGTATAGCACCCTGCACAGAAAACATCTTGGTCGTGGGTATGACCAGAGCTCTGGATCCCAGGGTCCAGCCCTCCTAAGAGAGGCATTACAGGCAAAACCTTGCTCTTCTCTTGCAAGGCCCGGGTACCGACCGTTTAGCTATGAAGCTTTTTTGGTCGGATCCGGAATAGCTTACTGAGGCCCAGAAGAACCTGTACGCAAGCTCAGTGAAAAACACATGTTACTTCTTGGCCAACACCTTAGACACTGGCAAAAAACTGAGGTGCTCCCGGATGGGAGGGGCTTATATAGGGGAGGGTACTTCCGGTTTTGGAAGTTGCCAGTGCCAGCACCTGAAGGTATCTATATAACCCATTAGTAATGACTATGTCGCTCTGTGTCCCGTGATGTACGAGAAAGAAATGTAATCTACAGGGACAATGGGTATGACATAAACATTCACCTAGGTCAGTGGCAGGGACCAAATTCACAGTCGGTGGCAGCGACTGTGCGCCAAGCCTGTTTGCACTGAACGGAACAGGAGAAACTTTATTCATTGTGTTGTGCCTGGACCTACTCCTTCCCACACCCTGTCTGTTCTTTTAAAGTTCAACCAGCCTACCTATTGATCAAAGCAATAAAACAGTGTTGGACTTTTATTGGTGTGGAACTCGTGTTACTGGAAGCTAAGTGTCCCTGTCAGTGACAGTGGCAATCATCCTCCATAGGAGAAGCTGAGGCTCCGGCCTAAAACGCAGACCCGAAGGTAAACGGTTTAGCTCATATCTCTGCATCCTACATCAGAGAGCTGAGCTGGTGGTGTGCATCTTTCCCCCTTCTCCCAGATACCCCTAGATGAGTAAAACCAGCCATAAAGAGAGGGGAGAAGGTGGGGGAGGACCGCTACACTAGTAAAAAATAAATAAAAATGTCATAAAACTATCCCCTATTTTGTAGACGCTATAAAGTTTGCGCAAACCAATCAATATACGCTTATTGTGATTTTTTTTACAAAAAATATGTAGAAGAATATGTATCGGCCTAAACTGTGGAAAAATTTTGTTTTTTTATAGATTTTTTGGGGATATTTATTATAGCAAAAAGTAAAAAATATTGCATTTTGTTCAAAATTGACACTCTATTTTTGTTTATAGCGCAAAAAATAAAAACCGCAGAGGTGATCAAAAGAAAGCTCTATTTGTGGGGAAAAAAAGGACATCAATTTTGTTTGGGAGCCACGTCGCACGACCGCGCAATTGTCAGTTAAAGGGACGCAGTGCCAAATCGCAAAAAATGCTCTGGTCTTTGGCCAGCGAAATGGTCCGGAGCTTAAGTTGTTAATGTTGGGTGACATTCTCTCAAATTTTACTAATTAAAACCCCATTCCATCCATTTTTTCTTAGTTTTTAAATGCAAAAAAGTTGCAGTTTCCATCAGATTTTTATTGCTGCCTCTTATGCATTCAACACTTTGGTAGCTTGAACAGCTTATCAAATGGATATACAGGACTTTTTAGGTGAAGAAAGGATCCTCTGAGAGTCCAGTCATGTTGACCAGAAGTCATTGTGCTTTGATGGTACCCTTATGTAGTCCATCAAAAGTTTAAACTATGCCTTTTCAGGTAATCATTATCTACACTTTGAACATGTTTCTACATGCACAGCCTGCACTAGACAAAGATGTTTGCATGGTTTAATGGAAATGGTGTTAGTACGTTGTGTCAAATGCTCTAAACTCACACTAATTATTGTGTATACCTGATAATCTTTAGTAACTGACTCCTTGGAATCTCAGCCTCACCCTTCCTGATCTAATTGTAATCCGCCTACTAATCTATTTGTTATCTGATTTCCCTGTTTATGGGATGTTATGCCAGTTTAGTTTAAACTGTAATTTATCTGCCGTATATTTAAAAAAAATATTCTTTGACATGCTGCATCGCATGCTAATAGTCACCAAACACTTTTATATTTGTCAGGTTTAGCAGTAGATCTTTTGTCATATAATTCAGGGGTCTCCAAACTTTCTAAACATAGGGGCAATTTTCTGAACCTAGACCGTAGCCTCCCTGGCGGTATGATTATGTCAGATTTTTTAATCTCAAAGCGGTACATTGTTTTGCATAGAAATTTGGCATTTTATATTATAGGCCTGTAATTCTTAGGAATAACTCACTTAAATCTGTCTAAACAAGAGTCTAGTAGACATCCCGGGTACGATAAAGTTTGAAACACTAAATCATAATATAGAATATAATAAATAATTATAAATAATTTAAAAAAATAATAATAAAATGAATTCCCCCACGAATCACTATCGCTCAATTCTGCAAGAGTTCTGATTTACTATCGCTGTTTTCAAGCTGGTCTAAAACCACTTTTAATGTAAAGGGACATTTTTTGGTTGTCATGGCCAATCTCAAGTTTCCAGGCAGAAAGAACAGTATATATAATATATAATATAAAAGTGCATACAGGACAAAGCACTAGGGACAAGAGGGAGGTGAAATTATTTGATACAGTCATGTAATCTGTAAGATTACAGTGTACTATATGTGTTATGTTTTTTGTACTTTTTGAATTTTGCCACGGGCTCCGCCCCTATGCGTTGCGATGCACACAGGGAATGGAGCCGGAGCACAGAGCATCGACCGGAGGATCCGGCGGGGGGCATCGCAGGATCCTGGGGACAAGGTAAGTAGCCTGGACCAGGATTCTGCAATTCAATCCCGAGTGTGGTTCGGGGTTACCACTAATGGTAATAAAATTTAACCCAGAGCCACACTCTGGAATACCACCAGGGAGGTTAAAGTGGAATTAAACCCAAAAGCAAACATTTATTATATTGCATCTTACCAATTCCGAGATGTGATGGCAGCAATCGTTTTCGTTTTTGGCTTTCTTTCCTTTATTTTCATCTGGTGATCCAGCTAGTAAGTCTGTTGTTTTTCCACAGAACATCTCTCTTGCAATAGTGTCAGTTAGAGTGTTGAGGCAAACCATTTGCCACTTACAGGGGTGCTTGCAGTGGTCAGATTTTATTTACTTATGTAAAACCTTTATCCCAAAAGAACAAAAAAACAGTTGCATGTGTAACTGCAGTGTGAGTATATCTAAATCTACTAGTACATCTTACACTCCTTCCCCAATAGGACTAACAATGCTGCTGTCCAAAGGTGCCCCCATGCTCATTCATCCAGATTGGCACTCCAATACAGGAGGTGTGTTACTGGCAGTATCACAAGGTGAAAAGAGAGCGAAAAATGCCTGAAAAAGAAAAAAAATGCAGCCACCACATCTAAGGATTGGTAAGCTGCAATATATTATAACTTTGTTTTTTTATTTAAAGGAGTTGTAAAGTCTCATGGTTTTCTATTCTATGCATTAAGGTAAATAACCTTCTACGCTGCAGCTGCCCCCAAGAGCAACCCAATCGTTCCAGCAAAGAGCATGAGCCCATGAGCATGAGCCCAGCGGCTACAGCTGCTGTTTTGGGTCCTCATTGGATAGATTGATAGCAGCAGGAGCCATTGGCTCCCACTGCTGTCAATCAAATGCAGTGACATTGGGGGCGGGGCAGAGTCCTGCTGTCTGTGTCAATGAGCGCAGTAGCAGGACTCGGGAGCGTGCACGCACGGGTGGCCAAATGGAAATCGGCTCTCCGTAGGGGCACTCGATGAGGAGGAGGAGCCAGGGACGCTGCCCGGGGACTCGAAAAGAGGAGAATCTGGCCACTCTGTGAAAAACCTTTGCACAGAGAAGGTAAGTATAACATGTTTGTTATTTAAAAAAATTAACCTTTACAACCACTTTAAATATCACATTAAAGGCCTTTTCATACCAATGCATTGCAGTTACATGTGTTTGAAAAAAGCAAAGCAGGCTGCATTTTTTCGCAATGCATTGCACAGAAACGCGTGTAAATGCAATGCAACACATTTGAACACATCTCATTCAAAGGTTCCTTTCATAAAACAGGGTAACTCCACTTTTTTGGTAAAAAAATATAGCAAATGAAAAAAATATAACACATCATGTACAAGTGCGAAACAAGCCATATTGTGATGTAATGTTATTAAAAATGACCTTCCCTTTGCTATCTGCAGAGCTGTTATTTTTCCGTAAAAATCAGTGCAACAATGCAACCTAGGGGCGTTCTGTACACAATATGTAGCAGGGTTCTACTGTTATGGACTATTGTTATGGACTATTGTTATGTGTGTACACCCCAAACTTCCTCCTATGTTCCAGTTACAACCTTATAGACTATTGTTTACTTATGTTCAGTAATGCGTGTGGAACTTATGGTACAGGGAGAGAGAGAGACTCCGTTGCCATGGATACCTAATAAACTATGGTACCCACAGTGCAGCTGTACTCCCAGAATGCATTACAACCACCGCACAGCCTGCTGGGGGAGGTTACATAAAGGAAGGGAGGGGCCACGCTCCGTCTCTCTGGACTTCACCCTCAACCAAGCAGGAAGTCTGTGTGAGGCCTGCAGCCGGAGCGACTAGGCCCAAAGCCTGGGCCTGTAGTTTCGCGGAGGATCATCAAGCCAGAGAGGGATCTCTTTCCGTGTGACCAGCTCGCGCTTCTCAGATACCGGGGTTATCCACCAACCGACATCTACGGCGGCTGTGAGAGGGACCGGAGACTGTGTGTTGCGGAGAGGTCACGGATCGGGGTACTGACAACGAATCGTGTTAGGCGGACTAGGTCTGTTTGGGTAAGCGGGCACCTGCCCAGAATATACAACTGGTTGTTAGGCCTATGACTTTTTAAGGCCCACCATCATCCGAATAGTGAGCCGCACCTACGCTAGGACATAGCGCAGCGCATGGTAGCTACGTAGTTAAAGTTGGCATTATACTGACTGAGAGTTTAACTCCCAAAAGCATTACGGGAGTTTAGCTTACATCTTTAATCTCCTTTGGATTACAATTATAAAGTGCACCAACGTTTTGCTAGCGAAGACTCCCACCATTGAGGAACTCGTACAGGAATCTTAGTCGGGCCTGACTGGAACTAACATTGACGGGACACAGGGTGATATTGCCCACTAGGGGCTGAAAGGAGCCAGAGTGTGAAGACAGCTTGTCTTCAGGTGAGCCAGAGGGGAGCGCAGTGGTGGGGACTGGGGAGATTGATTGGGGGTCACTCAGCCTGCAGGCAGAGTTCGGGCCCTTGGAGGCTGATTGGGATGAGTAGTCCTCAGGCAGTGAATCAGAAGACTTTTGATAACAGAAAACAACACTCCTGCACACGAGCAGATTATCAGACAGTCAATATTAAGCCTCGTACACACGGTCGGACTTCCATCTGACTTTTCCGTGGTTTTTTGTCCGAACAGAGTCGGTCGGGAACACCCATAGCATACACACGCTTGGACTTTTCTGCAAACTTTCCCAAAACTTTTTGCAACATCACGTGGTTTTTCTGCTCTTTACCGCCACCCTTTGGTCAACTTCTGCTATTGTTGGTTGATTTTAACATTAGTTGTTTTGTCCATCGGACAAAAGTCCTATGGTTTTCTGTACACACGGTCAGACTTTGCTCCATCGGACTTTTGTTGGACAAAAGTTTGTCCGTTTTCAGACCCAACTTTTGTCTGATGAAAACAAGAAAAAAGCAAAAAAAGTTTGTCCGATGGAGCGTACACACGGTCGGATTGTTGGTCCAACTTGCTCAAAATGAAGTTTGTTGGCCAAAAGTCCGACCGTGTGTACGGGGCTTTTCGTAACAGTGACACTGGCTTTGCTGCCCTTCATGGATAGGGGTATCCTAGTAGCAAACGAAAAAAGAGAAGCACCAGCCTAGTGTATTATCGTATGGATAGATTTTTTAAAATGAAGTATAAAAACTTCTCACAAGTGTAGTAGAATAGTTCGCAGTACAAGAGTTATTTCCATAGGTGGCTGCAGCATGTAGAACCCAAACCGCACTCCAAATGATCATAAAAGATGTGATGAGGGCCACTGTCGGCTGACGCGTTTCAAAGCCCAAAGCTTCTTCATCAGAGCCTAGCCGTGTGGATCAGAAGACGAGTGGGATTGAGGAAATACTCAGGAGGAGGTAGAGATGCTGACGGGACTGTCAGAAAGACCTTCTACACCAGAACCAGCTGAGAGGGCAGAGGAAATGGAGCAACTGCTAGATTGCGCTGAAGAACTTCAGCTGACCGCAGCCTATGCAACGGGTCCAGTTGGGGCCATTAGGCACGTGGGCCAGGACTGAGGGCCAGAATTCTGCGTACAAGCATTGGATAGTCCTGTCACCACAATCTTGTGTTCCCACTGGTTAGGGCAGGCTACTAGAGCTTCCAAGGTTCTCCTGGTTTCAGCAGGAGATTCAAAAGAGAACTGCACTTGAGTGGGGTCTGGATTATCCTTATGTCCCACAACATATTATGGATATTATTGAGGCCTCTTGCCCACAGTGGGAAGCAGATATGGTGTGGAAATTACATGCATGTTCTCAAGTCACAGCGGGGGTCTCATAATTAGATTTGAGTTCGGTTTCAGAACATTCAGCAGGAACAGAAGCTGGGCAGGGCCATTCACAAAGACAGAGTAGTGGTTGTCAAAGCTGGATGGCTGAAATTGTGTTATTCAGCTGCTATCAGAAAATCTAATGGTGACATCATCAGAATGCCCAATCCCAAACTGTACTGTTATATTAAAGCCTTTCTTTAAAAAAAATAAAAAATAACAAACATGTTATACTCACCTGCTCTGTGCAGTGATTTTGCATAGATCAGCCCCGATCCTCCTCTTCTCTGGTCCCTCGCCGGTGCGCTTGGCCCCTCCCTCCTGCCGAGTGCCCCCATAGCAAGCAGCTTGCAATGGGGGCACCAAAGCAGGCTTGTTTTCGAGCTGCTGTGTGTACATTTACACACAGAGACGCGACTCGACACCGCCCACTCTCTTTCATAGGCTGTAATTGAACAGCAGCGGGAGCCAATG
Source organism: Rana muscosa (assembly GCA_029206835.1). Classification (NCBI taxonomy): domain Eukaryota; kingdom Metazoa; phylum Chordata; class Amphibia; order Anura; family Ranidae; genus Rana; species Rana muscosa. The sequence continues at coordinate 41,360,025 of JARGYO010005626.1, forward strand.
GTTCCCGCTGCTGTCTCAGCCAATGAGAAGGGAGAGTCCCCAGAGAGCCAGAGAGCCAAGGCTCTCATGCACATCGCTGGATCGAGCTGAAGCTTAGGTAAGTATTAGAGGGGGCTGCTTCACACAAGGTTTTTTACCTTCATGCATAGAATGCATGAAGGTAAAAAACCTTGAGCCTTTAGAACCACAGGTGTCCCGAACATTTTCTGATGACGGGGGTGGTTAGGGGCAGGACCGTGAAGGGCAGGTTAGTAGCGGAGCTGTAAGTTAGTACGAGGGGCGTGTCGGAGGAGGAGCTGAGCTGACAGGGGTGGGGTGGAGCCCCTGGTATGAAGTGTTCCCTGTGTGTCTCTCTCCTCCCTTCTGCTGGCTGTGGTTCTACATTTAGCTGTCTGGAGAACCTGCAGCAGGAACCGGCAGCTCTGAATGGGCACAGCAATGGCCCCGAGCCAGACACCACCTCGCAGGGGATCCCCCTGCTCTTGACTCTGCTTCCCCCCTGGACATCAGTGTCCGTCAGTGCAGCCTAATCAACGCCTGTCAGTGCAGCCTCATCAGTGCAGCCTCATCAGTGCCTATCAGTGTCCATCAGTGCAGCCTCATCAGTGTCCATCAGTGCAGCCTCATCAGTGTCCATCAGTGCAGCCTCGTCAGTATCCATCAGTGCAGCCTCGTCAGTGTCCATCAGTGCAGCCTCATCAGTGTCCCATTGGTGCAGCCTCATCAGTGTCCTATCGGTGCAGCCTCATCAGTGTCCATCAGTGCAGCCTCATCAGTGTCCCATCAGTACAGCCTCATCAGTGCAGCCTCATCAGTGTCCCATCAGTACAGCCTCATCAGTGTCCCATCAGTGCATCCTCATCAGTGCCCATCAGTGCAGCCTCATCAGTGTAGCATCAGTGCAGCCTCATCAGTTCCCTATCAGTGCAGCCTCATCAGTGTCACATCAGTGCAGCCTCATTAGTGCAGCCTCATCAGTGTCCCATCAGTGCAGCCTCATCAGTGTCCCATCAGTGCAGCCTCATCATCGCACATTAATGAAGAAAAAAAATTACTTATTTCCAAAATCTTTGTATTTAGCAAAAAATTAAAACCCCAGTGGTGATTACATACCAAATAAAATGAACAAAATGCAGCGCTAATGAAATGATAGTGCACACACCACTATACAAAGTAAGGGGGATATGTGTCCAGTAAGTGATGTAGATATGTGCAAACAAATAGTACAAGTAAATATATCTAAATAATGATTTAAAAAAAAATCGCATGATTCAAAAAAAATTGCATTAAAAAAATCGCGGGGCGTGGTCTGGTGCCGTTCCAGGATGGACGTGTAGTGTGCGAGCTCCCGTCCCGAGGTCCAGCAACTTCAGCTTATCAGCTTACCTGCTCCACCGGACATGGTGAGAACCGCTCGCAGTGCCTCGGCAACCCGTTCCCGATCCCCGCTGAACACCGACACCCCGCTGAGTCAGCAAATCCCCGAGATATTCCGGTCACAGCCTACGGCCAGGATGCAGGCCTCGCAAGCAGCCTCCTCCCAAGCGCCACGCGCCCAGAGCTCCAGCCCGCAGCGACCCGAGGAGCAGAGATCCCCAGGTCTGGCAACGGGGATGACTCACCCCCCGGCAGTGAGCCTTAATGACCTGCACAGCGTCGCTACGGATATTAAAAACACCCTCATGGCGGCCATCTTGGACATGAGGTCGGACATACACGCCATGACGCTTAGGGTGGAAGAGGTGGAATACGCTCAAGCCCGCCAAGACACAGCGATTTGTCACGTTCAACAGGTAACAGAGTCGCATGCGATCCACCTCAGGGAGATCAATCGCCACATGGAAGATTTAGATAATCGCGGAAGGCGTCACAACCTTAGAGTGAGGGGTATTCCAGAAATGATCGATGCCAGCCAGCTCCCAGTGGCAGTAACTACCATCTTTAACGATCTACTTGAAAGAGCCCCTGATACCCCGATCGCGTTCGAACGGCTCCACAGGGCACTGCGCCCGCGGGGAAGGGACACAGATCCCCCACGGGATGCAGTCTGCTGCCTCACAGACTTTCCCTTGAAGGAGGAAATATTACGCAAGGCCAGACACCGCAACCAACTGTCTTTCCAGGGAACGGATATCAGAATCTACCAGGACCTATCTAACATCACCCTGCAGCGCAGACGCGAGCTACGTCCCCTCCTGGAAACACTGAGGGCCAGATCCATAATCTACCGATGGAAGTTCCCCTTCTGCCTGACAGCAACTCACCAAGGCCGCACAGCCAATCTAAAAGTCCCGGAGGATTTAGACCACTTCTGCACGGCCATGGAGATACCGTATGTGGAAGTACCAGACTGGTACAGCGACTTCCGTATACCGCCATTCAGAAGAGTCACCTCCATGGAAGGTATCGCAGAAGCAGGCAACTTTAGTATCGGCCGCCGACGCTCTCACCCACCTCCTCCCCACACTCCTTCAAAGGATCAAAGAGCCCCGCGTAATGGTAGCCCGACGGCTTCTCCAGTGCCCCGCAAAGCACGCATCGCCTAACAAGAAACATGAATACCGTCCTTCTGTTTCCACCTCACAGCTGGACTCTGGACCACTCCAATTCGCAGGTAACTTTATACAGCAATCCCTAGGGAACACTGGCAGAACGGTTGGTACCCTCTTTCCCTCTTGGACAACTCCCGAAGGTTTCCCCGGTCGCCCTAACTTCCTTATGTCGGGTCAGAGACTACCTTCTCCCGCACTGATTGTCTTTTCCTCCTTCTCCTCACACTGTATTCATTCTTGCTCATCGGCTGTACCCTTTTTCTATTGAAGCCTTCTTCCTACATTCTCCTATCTACTCCAATGCAGCTAATGACATGTCGATATATAATCCCCCGATTGCATTATGTGCTGTCTTTCTCCCCACAGGCCCTACTAGCTCCTAGCTCCTGAATTTTCTGCTTTACAGCACTGAGGGTGGTCGGGGATCCGAGGGGGACATGCACAGGTGTGTGGCCTACGTGGATGTCGGGTAGAATCCATTCTCAGGTTTGGGAATGGGCGTGCCCCCCTCGGATTTAGACAGCCTGCCCTTAACCCCTGGGTATGATTTTGTTTACTATGTTTTTGTTTACTATGTTTTGTTTGCTATGTTATCCATATTTGGATTTTTGATGTCAGCCATAACTGCAGATGCATACTTGTTCACGGTAACGCAAGCTGTACGTTCTGTTCTGTTCTGTTTTAACTAATTCACCATGTTACTGACTCTGTTCCCTGCATATTCCTCTAAACCAAAGTATATGCCCCCTATTCTCTGTCATGTGACATCTGAAATTTGAGCAATACACTTAATTTCTTATCCCCCTCTTCCACACAAACCCCCAGATTACACAATGCTAAACATCCTCCTCTAATTGCCGAATAAATGCCCTTACAACTCCACAGCCTTCATGCTTTATGAGAATAAGCCGTTACACACAGCCCTGAAGTCACCTACGAATCACCCTCTCACCATGTCCTTATAGGATGACCTGTCCGTCATCTACACAACAAGATTACTCCTCTGACACCAAAATGAGCCATAGATGACGCTAACAATCAGCAGCGTCTGTTATCCTTAAGACCTCATAGAGAGACGCAGACCTCACCTCTCTCTAGTTGAACTCCACCTACCGCTCTCACACACAGCGGACTCTGGTAGACACCGCTGAACCTCACCGGTACCCCCACTCCTAATTGGTGGGCTTGCAGGTCAAGTCCCACACCCGGTATAATACCCCATCCCCCTACCTGTCCCCTCCTTCCTCCCTGGTTATCTTCCTCCTCAACGTCCTAACCTCACCTACCCCACATCTTCCCTTCTCCCCATCCGCATAACCCCCCCCCCCTTTCTTTTCCTCCCGTCTCTGACTTCCCCATATCCTCCCGCCCCCCACTCGCTTAAACCTCTACTACCAACATGAGCCCCGATAATGTCCGAGGCGCCAACCTGTCCCTAAAGGTAGTCTCCCTTAACGCCAAAGGACTGAACATACCTGAAAAGCGAACACAACTCTTTTCCCTCATGCGCAGCATGAAAGCTGACATAATCTTCTTACAGGAAACCCACTTTTGTAAGAAATCAGTTCCCAACATGACTAATCGCCTCTTCCCCCATAGTTTCCATGCCACCTCACCTATCTCGAAATCCAAAGGAGTCTCCATAATCATTTCCAAAAACCTTCCCATCCAAATTACAGACACTACATATATTTTAATTGCTCATTTTCTAAAATCCCTTAACAAGAATATACAATGCTCCAGAGAACTCACCCCTTTCGAAAAGCTATGTATCCAAACGACACCCCAATCTCATCTAGTTTCTACCACACATGAACTCCTCTTCGCCGAGATGAAAGCTAACGAGACCTTAGCCTGTAAGAACTGGGAGTCAGACCTCTCGGTATCTCTTTCAGCGGAACAATGGGAACTAATTTTCCTCAACATACATAAAGGGTCGACGAATGTGTCGACCCAGGAAAACGGCTTTAAGATCCAATCTAGATGGTACCGCACGCCCACCCTTCTGCATAAATATAATCCCACAATCCCAGAGGTTTGCTGGAGATGTCTCCGGGAAAGGGGAACCCTTCTCCATATCTGGTGGTCCTGTCCATCTCTAAAAGACTTCTGGGAAAAGGTATGCCATATAACCTCTCGAGTCACCTCATATCATTTGGACCTTTCCCCTTCTCAATTCCTTCTACACCATTCACCCCTGTCGCACAATTCCTATCACAAATCCCTAGCAATGCACATGATCAATGCGGCAAAGCAGTGTATCCCTATACACTGGAAATCGACTCACCAACCAACCATAAAAGAATGGTTTAACAGAATATGCAAAATTGAGGAAATGGAAAATCTTATACATATTGCAAGAGAGACTCCGTCATCATTTAGTAAAAAATGGGCCTGCTGGTTACACTATAAAACGACCCCAGAATTTGCAAACTCCCTGAACCCTGACAAAGGATAAATTACTCCTCTGAGAATTGTCATTAAAAATCTACGACGTGCCAGGATCTCCCCTTAACCCTAAACCTTACAAAGACACCTCTCTCCTCCTATATCTCCCCCTATACAGATCCGCCCCTAGTTTCTCATAACACGCCCCTTGAACACCCCAAGGGGTCGGGGAAGTCAGAGACGGACCCCCTGCCAACGCCATCCCTTCCTGCCTCACTCCCCTCCCCTCGATCCCCACCACACCCCTTCTCCTTCCACCACTTACCCCCTCCTACTTTCTCATCCACAAGCTTCTGTACAATACAACCACTAACATAGCTCCAGCCTACACTCCCGCATTCATACACTCTCAACGAAATAAACCTGTTTATAGCTCCTTCCCTCCCTTTCTGCCATATTGCACCTGTTGGCCTTTCCCTCCCACACAGACCAAAAGTCCATAACGGCATCCGTGAACCTACCTAGCTCTAACCTACCAACAAGATCTATCCCCGTCAATGGTAGTGGACTTTGACTAGACCCCACAACTACCTTGAATTAAGGTAGCCCACCCCAACACGGCCTAGTTCATGAAGGATGCACATAGCCATTTCATTTTCACTACCCGCAAGTTGAATTGTATGTGACACATGTTATTCATCCATGTTTTGTGGTTGTATTAATACCTTATTGTACTACTATTGTTCAAGATATCTGTAAATGCTTTTTACATTTCAATAAACTGTTTTTGGAAAAAAAAAAAAAAAATCGCATCACACTAAGGTGCATAAGTGCATAAACATGCATAGTAAATAATAGTGGTAAACAGTCCAATCCTTAAAAATTACACACAGGTCCATATAAAAGTATTCTAAGGTGCTTCAGTGTGGATAGAAAATGAATGAAAAATTCCACAGTGCTTTAGTGCATGTAATCAGTAGCAGCAATCCAAGGGTGATGTATAATACAGCTCATACAGCAACACACGGCCCAGTGAGTGATCCAAAAGTCATGCCAAAGTGTAGTCACACAGGTGCTCCCCTATGGTAATGGACGCTCACCTTAGAGCGTGCGACCTTGCAACTAAACATGGTCTGTGCACGCTTATGAACCACACCTGGGTTCTAATGGATAATCCTGGGTTCCTGGTTCCTTGGCAAGCAGCTCCAAATCATAGAATATATAAGAAAAAAACCCGGATGGTGCAAGTAACGTTTTAACAATATTTATTTAAATAAAAAAAGAGATCCCTTGCCGGGGTACTCATATTCTGCAGGTGCGACAGTACACCACTCTATAACAGGCTCGTAGCGAGATGTACAGATCGGGATATGGTAAACAGTCCTCACAGCCTCACACAGACTCTCCTGCCGTCCTGTCCCCTCCCCTACGCGTGACGATACAGGGGGCGTCGTATCCCTCTTCAGGGCGAAAAAGTTGCAAGGTCGCACGCTCTAAGGTGAGCGCCCATTACCATAGGGGAGCACCTGTGTGACTACACTTTGGCATGACTTTTGGATCAGTCACTGGGCCGTGTGTTGCTGTATGAACTGTATTATACATCACCCTTGGATTGCTGCTACTGATTACATGCACTAAAGCACTGTGGAATTTTTCATTCATTTTTTATCAACACTGAAGCACCTTAGAATACTTTTATATGGATTTGTGTGTAATTTTTAAGGATTGGACTGTTTACCACTATTATTTACTATGCATGTTTATGCACTTATGCACCTTAGTGTGATGCGATTTTTTTTTATGCAATTTTTTTTTTAATCATTATTTAGATATATTTACTTGTACTATTTGTTTGCACATATCTACATCACTTACCGGACACATATCCCCCTTACTTTGTATAGTGGTGTGTGCACTATCATTTCATTAGTGCTGCATTTTGTTCATTTTATTTAGTCTTTGGCATGATTTATGAGATGTGTTTCACGCTAGCAGCTTTATTTCTATACCTTAGCTGATAGGAGTGGTGGCTCGCAGGATTGCTGCATTTTTCATTTGGTGATTACATACCACCAGAAGAAAGCTCTATTACTATATGAGTACAGTGTTGCATGACCGCGCAATTGTCATTCAAATTGGTGTGACAGCGCTGAAATCTGGAAATTGGCCTGGCAGGAAGGGGGTGAAAATGCCCAGTAGGCAAAAGATAAAAAAAAAACTGGCTCCTAACTTTTTTTAGCTGGATCCTAGATTCAAAGCAAATTTGTCAATCCCTGCAGTACTTTCTGTCCTCTCAGGCCTTAAAGCGGAGCTCCACCCTAAAGTGGATCTTCCGCTCATCGGATTCCTCCCCCCCTCCGGTACCACAATTGGCATCTTTCAGGGGGGAGGGGGGTATTTGCACCCACTTCCGGGAATACACACTGCGGGTAGACTGCGGGCAGTGCGTCACTCCCCCCCCCCCCGTTGTGTTCTGGGAAACACACGGCTCCCAAAACACAGCGGGGACCAGTGAAAGATGTGCAGCGCTGCTTGCGCATGCGCAGTAGGGAATCGGGGGGTGAAGCCGCAAATGCTTCACTTCCTGATTCCCTCACCCATGATGGCGGTGGGGGAAGCCGAGAGACGAGCGATCGCTCGTCTTCTGCTGCCGACGTCGCTGGACTCCAGGACAGGTAAGTGTCCTAACATTAAAAGTCAGCAGCTGCAGTATTTGTAGCTGCTGGCTTTTAATATTTTTTTTTACGGCGGAGCTCCGCTTTAAGAGGGTAAATTTGTCTGACAAATTAGTTTATATTTTTTTAACCTTTAAACGATTCATATTTCTATTCCTCCACCATCACAACATTATGTTTACCTAAAGTGTGGTCAGTAAATTGTTTTTTCTTTTCCTCCTCTCAGTAAAATGGTGAGACCAACATCATTTGGAAACATTTCCACAGTGCAATTTCTGCTGAGAGCAATGCTGCAATTTGAAAATATTGTGAAATATTATTTTCCAAATACTACAAGGATGAGAAAATCCATTGTGAAATATTACTTTCCAAATACTATAAGGATGAGAAAATTAATCTTAGCATGCCAGAAGTAAATATAAAAATACTTTATGGAATTAAAACATGAGGACCATAATGAGGACCAAAATTTTAAGTAGTTTTTCCCTCCAGAGTTCTGCTGCTTCTGGATCATTCTGGATCATCATAAAGTACCGTATTTTTCGCTCCATAAAGCCCCGTACACACGGTCAGACTTTTGCCCAACAAACTTAGTTTTAAGCAAGTTGGACCAACAATCCGACCGTGTGTACGCTCCATCGGACAAACTTTTTTCGTTTGGTTTTGGATTTCATCGGACAAAAGTTGGGTCTGCAAACGGACAAACTTTTGCCCAACAAAAGTCAGATGGAGCAAAGTCCGACCGTGTGTACAGAAAACCATCAGACTTTAGTCCGATGGACAAAACAACTAATGTTAAAATCAACCAACAATAGCAGAAGTTGACCAAAGGGTGGCAGTAAAGATCAGAAAAGAGCAGAAAAACCACGTGATGTTGTAAGAAGTTTTAAGAAAGTTTTCAGAAAAGTCCGAGCGTGTGTATGCTATGGGTGTTCCCAACCAACTCCGTTCGGATAAAAATCCACGGAAAAGTCAGATTGAAGTCCGACCGTGTGTACGAGGCTTTAACCTAAAATTGTGATACCTTATTAAATAACAGATGCTCTTATTGCAAATCATACAGCTATTGCCTTATCCATTGTTTAAAGTGTCCACGTAATGAAAAGTGGTAAAGTGCAAAAATATATTGCAATGTGTATGTAGCAGGGTGTTCAATTTAAGGGAAGTGTCTGAGTGGTAACCAGGCTCAGACACATTAAATTGATAGGATTCATGGACCATTTTTTGTTCTCAGGGGTTAATGCTGGTGATGTGTTCCCTGTGGCCAGAGGGTGGCACTGCCATTCTGGGCCAGGGTTGAACCGCGAGCGCAGTGCTGTGCCTTTTGTGTCACCTCTCGGCAGCCGTACGGTAGGGCGGGGAACCTGCTGTGCATGCCGGGAGAGGATATAAAAGGGGCAGACATCTTCTGAGAGGGGTCTTCGTCCGTCCACGCCCAGGCACCTTCAGCCTGGGTGTGTGGGAGTGTGGTTCGTTATCTCCAGGTGCCCTAGGCCCGGAGGCCTTGTTCCGGTTCCACTTCAGGCACCTTTCTCACCGCTCCTGTTCACCTGGGCATAGAGGCCCAGGAGTTGCGGTGACGCCTGGAGCCCAGCAGCCTTCGGCTGGGGTCCGCAAGGGATCGAGGAGTCCAGGGTGCCGCCTTGCGAGGAGACCCGCACCCTAAGAGAAGGGAGGATCCTGTTCCGAGGGACCGGTGCTGTGGAAACAGTGAAGGAAGGGGTCTGTTGACTCTCTGGGGGGATGTCTTCTCCCTAGGAAGGAAATTTATATCCACCAGGTCTGTGGCAGAGACCCTGTTAGCCAGGTTAGTGGCAGTGACCTTATCCACCAGGTCTGTGGCAGAGACCAACCTCATGGTCTGTGGCAGAGACCATGCGCCAAAACTGTTTGAGAATCGAAACAGTCCTAAAAGTTGAGCTACGTTTGTGCTTGGACCTCCTCCACACCTTAAAGCTATCCTGTGTCTTTATTCCAACCTTTCATTCATCCAAGAGAAAAATGTGTTGTGCAAGTGGAAAATAAAGATTGAGTTGGACTTTCAGCTGGTGTGGACATTTACGTTCCTGGGGAAGTCAAGGACTTGCATCTACACACTGTAGAGGTGAGAATCATTCTCAGGAGGACTTTATGCCCCAGCTGCAGACAAGGCCCAAAAAACACCGCCTAACCTCTTAACACAGGAGGGTACGGGCTTGTGGTGCGGTGTGCCCCTTTCTCCTGAGGGGAGCCGAAGCAGACAAGGAGAAGGGGGTGAGTGCGCTACATGTATATTTGTAAACAAAGTCCTTATAAAAAGTGCTTCAGTGATATCACAAAAAATGTGTTCCAGTGCACTAAAGTGCTGCGTGCGGTTTTCTTCATGCGATCCAATGCGTTAATGTACATATAAAGTCCATTTCAATTCCATCAAATCCATAAATTCAGGTGATAAAAATCAAACGTGCATGACCCTAGGATCGGCTCTGTGCATATGTGTCCACTCTGGTGCTCCCCCTTCAGTAATGTGCTCACCTCATTAGGATTAGGCGATAATTACTTTTTCACAGCATTGTACACTGCATTTCACCTTCCCAGTGTAACAAAATACCTTTCAGTTTGTAAAACTACTCCACAATGATTTTTTTTTTCAATCTTTCCAAAAATGTATATTTTTTCTGGAAAAAATCGGGAATTTTTTTTTTTTTCCATATCTTCAAAATGTCTGGAAATGTTACATCTCTAGACATGCTATAACCTGCCTGCATGCAGCCTGTTATGTTTCAATACAAAACTGATAAGACAGCCCAGGCTTACTGGTTTGCTATGTGTAATATAACAATCTTCCTTCCTACCAGTTCTGGTTTCACAAAGACCTCTGTGTGTCTGATGCTTCACATGAGGCCAGCGGTTCGATTCACTCTAGAACACATACAGTTCACTTCCTATTATCTAAGCTAACAGTAAGATCTACACTCTAGTACACTCAGGCATATTCAGATCCTTGTCCGAGACCAATTGAGAAATCTCGCAAGGAAGCTGTCACTGTACGGAGTTAATGTTAAGAGGCATTTCCCACCCTACAGCCGTTCAGATATACGCCACTTGTACATGTGTGGCCACAAAGCAGGGAATGCATCAGCTGCTTACCATTGACTTTTCAGTGACAAGCTTCCTGGCAGGTTAGCTCTAGTGGGTTTGGGCAAGGATCCTAACCGGTTCCCGACCGGCTCACGCAGATTTACTGCGGCAGAATGGCTCTCCTGGCCGAAATCCCATACATATACGGCTTCGCCCAGGAGAGACAGCACAGGGCACGCAAATGCCGCCAGAGGCGCGCGCCCACTGCACAGCGCGATCGCGTGCACGAGTGTCAGCACCAGGGTTTGTGTCTGTAAAATCCCCATGCTGTCAGAGGAGAGAAGACGGATCGTGTGTAGAAACCACAATCTGTCATCTCTCCTAGTTAGTCCCATCTCCCCCACAGTTAGAACACACAATAGGGAACACAGTTAACCCCTGGATTTCCCACTAGTGTTAACCCCTTCCCTGCCAGTGACATTTACATAGTAATCAGTGTATATTTATAGCACTGATCGCTCTGTAAATGTCAATGGTCCCAAAAATGTGTCAAAAGTGTCCGACCTGTCCGCAATACCGCAAAAAAATTGCAGATCACTGCCATTACTAGTAAAAAAAAAAAAAAAAAACGCCATATAAATGCCATAAATCTTTCCCATAGTTTGTAGCAGTGGCGGCCCGTCCATAGGGGGCACCCGGGTGCCGCCCCCCCTCCTGTGGTCACCAAAAAATAAATAAAAAAAAACGGGCCCTTTAAGAGTTTTTTTTTTTTTTTTTTATTAAATGTTCTTTTTTTCACACAATGACGCCCGGCCGTCACTCACAACAATACATAGGTTCATGCATTGCATGAACCTATGTATTGCTGCCGCCCACTATTCAGATGGTCGGCCCCTTGAGCGCCGGCCATCTGAATCACAGCGTCTGGTTGGTCTTTAGAAGTGCCTATCAGAGCCAGCAGGCTCTGATAGGCTTCCCGACTACAGCCTGAGGGCTGTAATCGGCTTCTAAATATCTAATGAGAGGACGCACAGGGGTGCGTTCCCTGGCCAATCAGGTTCACCGGGTCTGGTTACCGGTAACCTGATTGGCTGAAGCGACATCGAGGGCGGGAGAAGACATCGAGGACGGAAGGACGGCGCTGACTCGAGGAAGGTGAGTGCAGGGCTGGGGGGGGGGACAAACTGGCTGTATTATGAGGACAAACTGGCTGTATTTGGGGAACAAACTTGCTGCATATTGGGGACAAACTGGCTGTATTATGGGGGACAAACTGGCTGTATTATGAGGACAAACTGGCTGTATTTGGGGAACAAACTGGCTGCATATTGGGGACAAACTGGCTGTAATATTGGGGGACAACCTGTCTTTATATTGGGGGCAACTGGCTGTATATTGGGGGGCAACTGACTGTATATTGGGGGACAAACTGGCTGCATATTGGGGACAAACTGGCTGTATTATGGGGGACAAACTGGCTGCATATTGGGAACAAACTGGCTGTATTATGGGGGACAAACTGGCTGTATATGGGGAACAAACTGGCTGTATATTGGGGGACAAACTGGCTGTATATTGGGGGACAAACTGGCTGTGTATGGGGGACAAACTGGCTGCGTATGGGGGACAAACTGGCTGCATTGGGGGACAAACTGGCTGCATATGGGGGACAAACTGGCTATATAATGGGGGGAAACTGGCTGTATAATGGGGGGAAACTGGCTGTATAATGGGGGGGAAACTGGCTGTATAATGGGGACAAACTGGCTGTATTATTGGGGGGACAAACTGGCTGTATTATTGGGGGGACAAACTGGCTGTATTATTGGGGGGACAAACTGGCTGTATTATTGGGGGACAAACTGGCTGTATTGTGGGGACAAACTGGCTGTATTGTGGGGACAAACTGGCTGTATATGGGGGGAAACTAGTGGCGTTTGGGCACAGTGGCTGCGTTTAATGGGCACAATGGCGGCAATTGATGTTTTTTTTTTTCTTTCAGTGTGTTTGCGCCCCCGAAAAAATTTGAGCACCAGCCGCCACTGGTTTGTAGACGCTATAACTTTTGCGCAACTAATCAATATACGCTTATTGCGATTTTTTTTTTTTTTTACCAAAATCATGTAGAAGGATACATATCGGCCTAAACTGAGGAAAAAAAATGTTTTTTTTAAAAAAAAGATTGGGATATTTACTATAGCAAAAAGTAAAAGATATTGTGCTTTTTTCAAAATTGTCGCTCTTTTTTTGTTTATAGCGCAAAAAATAAAAACCGCAGAGGTGATCAAATACCACCAAAAGAAAAAAAGAAAGCTCCAATTGTTAGGAAAAAATCGACATCAATTTTGTTTGGGTACAACATCGCACGACCGCGCAATTGTCAGTTAAAGCGACGCAGTGCCGTATCGTAGAAAATGGCCCGGTCATTGAGCAGCCAAATCTTTCAGGGTTGAAATGGTTAAAGTGGTGTTCTAGCCTCCCCTTCAAAAATTAAAAGTCAGCAGTTACACATACAGTGGCTCTGATGTTAACTGGGGGACACTGATGTGAGCTGAGGGATTTTGATGTGAAGGCAAACAGGAACGAAAAAGTCTTCTGGACTGCAGCACTCAAAAATAAAAGCCTTTATTTTAAAATAAGGAATCCAAAATACACACTGTACAACGGTACACAGGTCAAAAAAATATGGCTGACATGTTTCGCACTATGCTAGTGCTTATTCATAGATTTTGATGTGAACCAGGGGATTCTAATGTGAATGGAGGGACTATGATGTAAACTTGAGGACTCTGATGTGATCTGGAGAAATATGATGCAAACAGGAGAACTCTGATGTGATAGGCTGCACAGTGGCTAAGTGGTTAGTGCTTCCTCCTAGCAGGACTAGGATTGTTGGTTTGAATCCCAACCATGGCACTACCTGCCTGGAGTTTGCATGTTCTTCCTGTGCCTGCTGGAGTTTCCTCTGGGTTCTCCGGTTTCCTCCCACACTACAAAGACATGCTGGTAGGTTAATTGGATCCTGTCTAAATTGGCCCTAGTATGTGTATGTATGAATGTACAATATATATGTAAAGCTCTGCATAAATTGACAGTGCTATAACCTTATAATAAATAAATAACGTAGGGACTCTGATGTGAACGGGGTACTCCTAAGGCTTCATGGAGTGAATGTGTACTCACTGGTTTCACTGATTTGAATGTGTACTCCTAAGGCTTCATGTACACCCTGCCTACATTTACCGCAGGCACAGCAAAAATCTCGCTGTGGTTTTGCAGCGTTTTCCAACGGCTTGGCGGTCAAAACATTCCTATCCTGAACGTGATTCTTCCGCGTTCAGGGGAGGGAGGTCGAAGCTCACCTAATCGCAGCAGCTCCTAAACTCTGCTAAAAGCCTATGTGTACATTGACACATAGGCTTTTATGGAGTTGAGTTTAGGAGCGTTGCCAAAAAGAAAAAACAAAGCTCTTAAACTCAAGTTTAGAAGCTGCTAGTGTACATGAAGCCTAATTTGAAGGTTAAAGGGGTTGTAAAGGTACACGTTTTTTCACCTTAATGCATTCTATGCATTAAGGGGAAAAAACATCTGAGGATTAGCGGCCCCCCCAGCCCCCCCGTTTACTTACCTGACCCCTCGAAAGTCCAGCGCCGTAAACGCGCTGGCTTCATTCATTGGTTGATTGAAAGCAGCGCAGCCATTGGCTCGCACTGCTGTCAATCACATCCAATGACGCGGCGCGCCAGGGGGGCGTATCACGGGAGCGCGCCCGCAAGAACTTATCACCATGCGAGCTCGCTCGCATGAAGGTGGTGAATTCTTGCAGGGAGGAGCCGAGACAGCCGCTGAGGGACCCCAGAAGACCAGGTTTGGGGCCACTCTGTGCAAAACAAGCTGCACAGTGGAGGTAAGTATAACATGTTTATTATTAAAAAAAAATAAAATACATTTACAACCCCTTAAGAGTCGGTTCACACAGGGGCAACACGACTTTGAGCGCGACTTTGCGAGGCAACTTGGACACGACTTGAGCCTGAACCACAGCGCGACCTGGAGCGACTTGAAGTTGCCTCCAGGACAGGCTGTGTTTGGTATGAATCATGAGGGGGAACTCCACGCCAAATTCACCTGGGGGAAAAGTGTCAATAAAAAAAACACACTAGACAGCTTTTTAAAGTAATTTATTAGGCAGCTCCGGGGGTCTTCTTCCGACTTCGGGGGTCTTCTTCCGACTTCGGGGGTCTCTTCCGACCTCGGGGGTCACCGGGTGATGTGACCCAGCCCTCTTATGACGTTACAGTCCCATAATGCCCCGGGCATCACCCAGTGACCACGCCCCATGCCTATATAAATTATTGCGTGCCGCGCACACTGCATTACAGCGGGAGACCTCGTCATGTCAACATCACCAGGAGAGAAGAGGGAAGAAGACGATGATGAAGACCGGGCCCCTGCTAGCAAAAGAGCTGGAAGAAGATAGCAGAGAGGCCGGCAGAAGGCAGAAAGCACCGGAGAGCGGGAGAAGAACCGGAGAGCGCGGAGAAGTCGGAAGAGACCCCCAAAGTCAGAAGAAGACCCCCCGAAGTCAGAAGAGACCCCCGAAGTCGGAAGAGACCCTCGAAGTCAGAAGAAAACCCCCGGAGCTGCCTAATAAATTACTTTAAAAAGCTGTCTAGTGTGTTTTTTTATTGACACTTTTCCCCCAGGTTAATGTGTAGGGGTACGATGTACCCCATACTCATTCACATAGCGTGGGGGGCCGAGATCTGGGGGCCCCCTTATTAAAGGGGGCTCCCGGATTCCGATAAGCCCCCCGCCCGCAGACCCCAACAACTAATGGCCTGGGTTGTCCGGAAGAGGCCCTTGTTGATGGGGACAGGGTGATTTGGGGTGGGGGGGCCGCAGGGCGCCCCCCTGCCCAAAGCACCCACCCCCCCATGTTGAGGGCATGCGGCCTGGTATGGTTCAGGAGGGGGCCCCCGCTCGCCCCCAACCCATTTCCTGACCGGCCGGGCTGCATGCTTGGATAAGGGTCTGGTATGGATTTTGGGGGGACCCCCACGCCGTTTTTTTCAGACCTAAGGGCCTGGTATGCTCTTGGAGGGGAACCCATGCCGTTTTTTTGTTTAAAATTTGGCGTGGAGTTCCCCCTCATGATTCATACCAAATACCAGCTCTGTGTGAGGGGTTTGCCTTAGAGCCGGTTCACAGAGGAGCGACTTCCTGTAAAGTTGCCTCTCTATGAACGGGTATCCGACTTGGAGGTGACTTCCATTGAAATCAATGGGTACAAGTCGCCTAGAAGTCGGATTGAAGTCGTACAGGAACATTTTTTGAAGTCGGAGCGACTGCAGTCGTGTACATTAAGACGACTCCATTCACTTCCATTCGTTTTAAAAACAGTGCGACTTGGGGCGACTTGAAGTCGGATCCCGAGTCGCCCCTGTGTGAACCGGCTCTTAAGCTCTTGATGTAAAGGTTGTAAAGTTGTCATTGACCATTTTATTAAGTTCTTCCTTAAGGTGGTCTGAAAAGCATATTTTATGGAAGAGTTTCAGTATTTTAATGATTGTGTTAAGTGTTGTATGGGTCTGTTAGATTTGGGTTTTATTGAACTGTGCCCCTTTAAAGGGGTTGTAAAGGTTTGTTTTTTATTTTCTAAATAGGTTCCTTTAAGCTAGTGCATTGTTGGTTCACTTACCTTTTCCTTAGATTTCCCTTCTAAATATTTTTTTTCTTTGTTTTCTTTGTCTGAATTTCTCACTTCCTGTTCCTCCTCAGTAAGCTGTTCAGTAAGCTGTTCTGGATGACTCAAAACCACTCGGATGATGGTGTGAAGTTTAGTGAGGAGAAACAGGAAGTGAGAAATTCAGACAAAGAAAAAAAAACATTTAGAAGGTAAATCAAAGGAAAAGGTAAGTGAACCAACAATGCACTAGCTTAAAGGAACCTATTTAGAAAATAAAAAACGAACCTTTACAACCCCTTTAAGACCTCCCCCCACTGTTAGTGTAATCTGGCCACACCCACCATTTGGCACAGCGCATGTAGCTGAGATTGGGCCCAATTTATGGTCTTGCACACATGCCCACTGCATTCAGACCTCTGATAATATAGCATATAGAATGCAGCGTCAGAACTATGTGGGGTGTAGCGTGCACAGTCAGGACTATATAATGTCCATAGTATATAGAGTGTAACAGGGCTATGTAGCGGATAGTGTGTGGCAGTCAGAACTATGTGTTGCACCCTCCTAGATAGGTGCTAGGGTTAGATAGATAGGTTTAGTGTTGGCTCGTTGTATTTAGTGGAACTGTGTTTTGGTAGGTAAATTTAGTTGCCTCCCTGTACTCAATCTGGTTGTAACTGTAACTGTTTGTTAGGTAAATTTAGTTTGCTCACTGCAATCAGTGTAGCTGCATTCTACTAGTTAGGTCTGCTCAGTGTGCTCAGCTGCTGCCAGACAGATATCTCCCTCTGTCTCAAGAGAGCTTCAGAAGCTTCTGGATCATAGGTGTGGAGTTATGCAGAGATGGCAGCAGGAATATTGATACAGCCCTGGCCAATCCCAGAGAGGCAGGCTCTGAAGGCATGATTTGAGCACACTGGACTTTGGGTCTTTTCCTATAGAGGATCAGTCCAGCCTGGAGGGGCTTGCTGTCCCTTAGGGCATTGCTGCCACATGTCTGCTGTTGTGAGACCTCAGGAAGGGTGACCCGAGGGCCTGGATGCAGGGACCCTGAAGCTAGAGAGAGAGAGAGAGTTGACTGAGGGGCCCTGTCCGCTGAACATCTAGTCTGGTATCACCGGAGTAAGTTGTTGCTTGGAAGTTGGTAGGAGGCAACCAGTTTTCCTTGGGCCTTGTGTGTGTACAGATGGTTCTGAAAGATCTTGGGGACTTTAGGGCTGCTGCCACCTCCTCTGGTGCTAGAGATTGAGCTGTGGGTTTGTTAAACCACTTAAGGACTGCCCCACGTACATATACTGCGGCAGGGCGGCCCTTTAGCGTGAAATCACGTACCTGGTATGTGATTTTTTTCTTTTGGGTCTGGATACAGCGGGAGCCAATCAGCGGGTCATTCCCGAGGCAGACACAATGGTGGTCAAGGTGGTCAAGGCAGCTCGCCATTCTGTGACAGGAGAAGACAAAGATCTTGTGTTTCTGCTAAGCAGGAGCACAGATCTCTGTATTCTTACAGTACAAGTACCACCCACACAGTTAGAAAGCACCTGGGGACTCATTTAACCCTTTGATTGCCCCTGATGTTAACCCCTTTCCTGCCAGTGTAATTAGTACAATGACAATGCATATTTTTTAGCACTGATCACTGTATTAGTGTCACTCGTCCCCAAAAAAAGTGTCACTTAGTGTCCGATTTGTTGCAGTCCCGCTATAAGTCACTGATCGCCGCCATTACTAGTAAAAAAAAAGAAAAATCAATAAAGATTCCATAAAAATATCCCCTAGTTTGTAGAAGCTACAACCTTTGTGCAAACCAATCAAAATACGCTTATTGGGATTTTTTTCCCAAAAATATGTAGCAGAATACATATTGGCCTAAATTGATCAATAAATGTTTTTATTGGGTATGTTTTATAGCGGAAAGTTAAAAAAATTATTTTCAAAATTGTCGGTCTTTTTTGTTTATAGTGCTAAAAATAAAAACCGCAGAGGTGCTCAAATACCACCAAAAGAAAGCTCTATTTGTGGGGAAAAAAGGACATACATTTTATTTGGGTACAGCATTGCACGACCACACATTTGTCAGTAAAAGTAACGCACTGCCGTATCGCAAAAAATGGCCTGGTCATGAAGGGGGTAAAACCTTCTGGGGCTAAAGTGGTTGGCGTTCTGAAGAGTCCACCTAGTTCTATATAAATGGGACTCTGCTCTTGTTGCTCTATAAAGCCCCGTACACACGATCGGACTTCCATCTGACTTTTCTGTGGATTTTGGTCCGAAGGGCGTTGGCCGTGAACTTGGTATGCATACACACGGCCCAACATTTTCAGCCAACATACACCAAAGTTTGTGTTTTTTCAGCTCTTTACCGCCACCCTTTGGGCAACTTCTGCTATTGTTGTCTGATGTTTAGCATTGGTTCGGTGCATGCGTGTTTGTACATCGGATTTTAGTTGGACGGACTTGTGTACACACGATCGGATAAACCGACGTAACAGATTTATTGCCAGACAGTTCGTGAGCATGAACAGCCAACTTTAGTTGTCGTTAATTCAGCCAACAATTGTCTGATGGAGCATACACACGGTCGGATTATCCGACACAACACGTCCATCACACAATTATGGCCATAAAATTGGATCGTGTGTACGGGCCTTTAGAGTTTGAAATTACTACTACTACTTCAAAACTGAAGTTCACTGTTTGTTGAAAGCACAGACTTTATTACAGCTTTTCCAGAAAGAATACTTGGTCCTCAACTTGTACATAGTTCCTGTTTTTGGAGTATCTCACCTAATTCTCTCAACCCTTTCCAAGTTCTCCAAAAAAGAAAAAAGAGAACAAAAACAACTCCCTTAGACTGGTCCTCAGAGAAGTGTGTGGATGTGCCTGTGTGTCTGGCTGCGGGGAAGCTTTAGCCTAGGTCAGGCATGTCCAAAGTCTGGGACGCGGGCCAACTGCGGCCCGCGATCTTGTTTAATGTGGCCCCCTGGTAATTTGGATATATATATATCTTTTGTGGCCCCCAGGGTCACAAATGATATATACTGTATTTATCTACGCTGTCTCGGAGGGAACAGGGAGGGGGTGGAACTAGCGCCGTCGTATTACATACAGGATAATCTCCTGTTTACTCAGCAGCGTCTGTAATAGGAGGTCCCGTCTTCTGAGCTGCCATTGGACGACTGTTTTTGTCTATCATAGGAGGCGAAACTTTGTATTAAAGAGGCCACTGAGTAAACAGGAGATGTATGTAATCTGTTGGCGCTCGTCCCGCCCCCCTCCCTGTCCCCTCCAAGGCTGCAGATGGGCATCCATCAGGCTGCACTCATTGCAATGGTAAAGCTACACTCATGGCAATGGTAAGGCTGCATTCATGGCAATGGTAAGGCTGCATTAATTGCAATGGTAAGGCTGCATTCATGGCAATGGTGAGGCTGCATTCATGGCAATGGTGAGGTTGCATTCATGGCAATGGTGAGGCTGCAGATGGGCACTGATTAGGCTGCATTGATGGGCACTGATACTTATTTTGCTTCAAAGTTCTTTATTTAAAATTTACATTTTCTCCTGAAACTTCCCTCTAAAAGTGAAGGTGCGTGTTATACGCCAATAAAAATATGGTATATCCAAAAAACATGACAAGCTCATCCTTAGTCCTGAGCGGCTCTCGGGGATTCGTTGGGGGCCACAAAAGATATATATATCCAAATAACACACCCAAGCTCAAATCTTTACCAAACACAGCCACAAGGTCAAGAGAATTCTTGTTGGGCAGTGTATTAGTGCTCAGACGAACACACTTATGCCGCGTACAGATGATTGGACATTCAGACAACAAAACCGTGGATTTTTTTCCGATGGATGTTGGCTCAAACTTGTCTTGCATACACACGGTCACACAAATGTTGTCGGAAGTTGTGAACGTCAAAAACGCGGTGATGTACAAGATGTACAACGAGCCGAGAAAAATGAAGTTCAATAGCCAGTGCTTGATCCCGAGCATGCGTGGAATTTTCTGCGTCGGAATTGTGTACACACGCTCGGAATTTCTGACAATCAGCTCTCAAACATTTGTTGTCGGAAATTCCGACAGCAAATGTCCGATGGAGCATACACATGGTTGGATTTTACGACAACAAGCTCACATCGAACATTTGTTGTCGGAAATTCCGAACGTGTGTACGCGCATTAGACCGAATTGTAATGGTTCTAAGAATGTCAGGTAAAATGGTCGGCCCTCACGCATGTTCACTTCATCAAATTTGGCCCTCTTTGAAAAAAGTTTGGACACCCCTGGCCTGGGTTCACAGCTGTATGGCTGAACTCGCAGTACACAGACATGTGATCGGCACCATAGTGCAGGTGCGATGTCTGACATGGTACAAGTGTGAACCCGGGCTTAAATGGAAGAGTAGAAAGAGATAAAAACACAGGTCACTTTTTCTGACGTCAGGCTATGTTTCCATTGTTAACATATAAATATCAACACCATGGTCAAAAATTTAAATTCCAATCTAGGATATTTACAGTACAGACAGATAGCCTTGAATTGGTGTATATGTCAACAAATTCTTGTTAAAACAATCATTAATAAAACACGATGGGGGTTATTTACTAGAAATGGAGAGTGCAAAATCTGCTTCCAGGTTTTATTGCCAAAGCTCTGCAGATTTCCATCTTCCAGTCATGTGCAAGCAAAAATGCCGTTTTTTTTTATTTTTCTTGCAGCTGATTGGGTATTTTGTACAAAGTGGAGTTTAACTATATTCACTAAGCTCTGGGGAAAATGAGTGCAACTAGCAAAGTGCATAGTATAGTTGCTTTTAGTAAATCAACCCTGTTGTCTCTCTGGAATTTCAACATCTTGGTTTACATAAAAAGCTCAACTTGATTTATTCAGTAACTTACTCTCAAGCCTCATACACACGACTGGTTTTCTCGGCAAGAAACGACAAGAAAACTGTTGGGAGAGCTTTCTTGCCGAGAAAACCGTGCGTGTGTACGAGGCTTTCAGGTTTCTCGTCAAGAAAACTGCCCAGAATCTCGACGAGAAAAAAAGAAGACCTGCTTTCTTTTTTCTCGTCGGGAGTCTCAGTTTTCTCGTCGTGATTCTCGTCAGACTGTATTTGGACGAGAAAACCGTTCGTGTGTATGCTTTTTCGAGTCTTCAAAAACCGCGCATGGTCAGAATCAAGTATGAGACGCGAGCGCACCTTCTTGTAAAACTAGCGTTCGTAATGGAGATGGCACATTCGTCACGCTGTAACGAACTGAAAGCACAAAGACTGAAAAGCGTGAATCGTCTTTCACTAAACTTTTACTAACACGCAGTAACACGAGATTAGCAAAAGCAGCCCAAGGGGTGGCGCCATGAGAATGGAACTTCCCCTTTATACTGCCGTCGTACGTGTTGTACATCACTGCACTTTAGACCAACGAGATTTTGGATTGACAGTGTGTATGCAAGGAAAGCTTGACAAGAATCTCGTCAAGCTTGACAAGAAACCCGTAGAGAAAAACAACGTTTTTTTTGCGACGAGATTCTCGGCCATGTGTACTAGGCTTAAGTCTTAAATCTTGACCTCTAATGATCCCATGTAATTACATGGGTTAAAACAAAGAAGTGCAGTGATTCTTAAGCCCCGTACACACGGGTAGAATGTCGGGAGACATTTGCCGGTACAAAAAATACCGGCTGACATTCTGCCTGTGTGTATGTCGGTCTGTCCGAATGGCTGGCTTGGACGTGTACACTGGAAAACCAGCGGCCGGCCGACTCCCGATCAGCTCTCTCAGCCATTGGCAGAGAGCGCTGAGGGCTGAGGGCTTTCACACTGGAGCCGTGCGCTGGCAGGGCGTCAAGAAATGTCTTTGGAGCGCATTAGGAGCGGTGAACTCACCACTCCTAATGCGCTCCTGCCCATTGAAATCAATGGGACATTGCGGCTATAACGCTAGCAGTACGCCACTGTAACAGTGCATTGCGGGTGGTTTTAACCCTTTCTCGGACGCTAGCGGGGGTTAAAAGCGCCCCGCTAGCGGCTGAAATGCGCTGCAAATCCGACGGTAAAATAGCATTTTTCTGCTATTTTACCGCCGATGCTATGGGCGGCACCAGTTTGCAAGGGCTCTTAGGGTAAAGTGTGTACCAGGCTTTACCCTTGATGTAGTAACCTTTCACACTACTGCAAGTTTGCCGCAATTTCAGGGAATGCCTGTCTAACTGGCATCAAAATCGGACCAAAGTAGTACAGGGACTACTTTGAAGTCGAACAAAGTCGTACTAATATGAATGATTGTCACTGGAAATCATGGGGAACGACTTGTCATACTACTTTGCAGTCCCAAATCGTGGGACAAGTTGTGGAAGTGTGAAAGGGGCCTAAGGGACAATGTGATATGTGGTTAAACCACCAATTCGCACCCAGTACTTATTTTTCAATACTGAGTGCAAGTCATGGGCATCCGCTCCATAGGGCAAGGGGGGTCAATTGCCCCCCCTGGAATCGTAAGAGACTAAGTGTTGAAGTCAGTGTGAAGAAGACACTTGCCCCCTGTGTTGTAATGGCCGCCAGGCTCCGTGGACTTTTTTTTTTCCTAAGACTGCTGCTGGCCTGGGGGCTGAGGCTGCTCAGCTCTGTCTTTTCCAACTACACATCTGATTCGCCCCTCCCCCGGCCCGAGCATCGGATTGGCTCTGCCGACTGCCACTCGGTCCTCTGCTTAACATCACCTGTTCCATGATTGGCTGCTGCCTCAGCCTGCCTTTGCCTGTGTAAATGAACTTGTGCCTAGGCCGATCCAGCTGGCACAGCGCCATCTCCTCCCACAGGTCACGTGAGAGGCCAGCAGTGGCCGTGACAAGAGAGAATACGCTGCCTGGCCAGTGCCTGCCCTGGGGAACTACAGGTAAGGACTGATCTGCAATTGACCTTATGCAAAGTCAAAGAGATATACTGGGAAGCCGGCCTGTTTCCTTCCTCCTCTCTGTTTCTTGCACCAGTTTACAACTAGTTAAATTTCCTTTATTTGTTTAAAATGCAGCAAAGGGCCCACTCCCCCCCCCCCCCCACTCATTCGTACAGATGATATGGAGATAGGACTGCATGAAAAACAACGAAAAAAAAAAAAAAAAGAAAGTTCGGGCGTTTTTGGGAGCCTAACAATAAATAAATAAATAAATAAATAAATAAAAGTAAATAGATTGTTAATTCAGGGTTTTAGAAATGTGACTTAGGGCCCTTTCACACGGGCGGATCCTGCGAGGATCCGCTCCGTGAACATCCGCTTGCTCAGCGGTGATCGCTCCGTTGATCCCCGTTGAGCCGGCGGATGACTAGTCCGTCTCTGTACACTGTGCAGAATTGAACCAGTCAGATCTCCGCTTTCCTCTATGTGGGGATCGGATGAAAACGGACCGTCTGTCCGTTTTCATCCGATCCGATCTGTAGACGGATGGAAAAATAGGTGTAGCGGGTATGTACTTTCGCGGGTGTAATTTGAACTTGGCAGAGACATCAGTGATGTGTAATTCCCTGCAGCCCAGCAGGTGGCGCTGTCGCCCTGGGCTGGGGTTGAATTATTGCTGTGTGCCGTGCCTCCATTTTTTCCTTCCTCGGCAGCGGTATGGTGGGGCGGGGAACCCGCCGTGCTTGCTGGGAGAGGGTATAAAGGGGCCGGCCATCTTTGTCACAGGGTTGTGTCCCAGGCACCTTCAGCCTGCGGGCGGTGGTTCGTGTCGGTCCTCTAGGCGGCCTAGGCCTAGAGGACAGTCGGAGGTCGTGTTCCATTCCAGGCACCTTTAGCCTGGGGTGAGGTACTCGGATGGAGGTCTGGAGCTCAGTGCCCAACACTGAGTTCCGCGAGGGAAGGAGATCCTAGGGTACCCAGGGAGTGGGTACCCGAATCCGGAAGGCGCAATGGACCGGGGGGAGCTCCTCACTCGAAGACCTGGTGCAGTATATTGCCAGTGACGGGTGAGCCTCTCATCGGAGACCGCCTGGAAGGAAATCCCCCCCCCGCTCGGAGACCGCAACCCACTTTCAGGGAGGAAAGTGGAGAACACATTGTGTCTGGGCCTACTCGCATCCACACCCCCTTTTCTGTTCTGTTTCTACAAGGGAGTTCAACTGATTGTGTTCATTCGAGAGGAATAAAGGAGTGTTGAACTTTAATGGTGTGGGGCTCATTTTCTGACAGACATTGTTCAAGGTAACTCTCGGTGGAGGCTCCAAGTGCACAACACTGACCCGAAGGTAAAAGAACTTTGCTTGTATCACACTGACACCTGTGGTGATAGCCAGGCGTGGTGTCCCCGCTCCCTTCCCCTCTGAAGGTACCCCTAGACAAGAGACAGACGAGCTGAAGAAAAAGGGGAGTGAGGAGGGTGCTACATAGGATTTTATTCCGTCATGATAAACAGACCATAGCGGAGACTGATGTCATCGGATGTCAGCGGATGTTCATCCTCTGACATCCGCTATCCCATAGGGATACATGTATGTCCGTTCTTCATCCGAAAACGGATGGATAAAAAACGGACATACGGTGAAAAGGGCCTTAAGTGTTTTTATACCATATATAAAAAAAAATACTCAACTTAACAAAAAGGTTCATTAGGGTCAAGAATGTAATCATTAGTGTCTTACAGGTGTATATATAAAGAAAAAACACTTACATTTCCCATACAGGCTAACAAGGTTCATGCACAGGGCACCATGATAAATTGGGCACAATTATTTTACCTACTTTTTTTTTTTTTTATTAAAGCAGGCCTGATTTTTTTACCAGCCCCCAATGCAAATGTAGCAGACACCCTCTCCCCAGTCCCCTCTATTAAAGTTCAGCGCCAGGCTTCCACCACAGGTGTGATGTGGTATCAGCAATGTCTCTGTTGTTTTTACCTTCGGGTCTGTGCTGTGCATCTGGATCCTCCTTCCGAGAGTCTCCGTGAACCTCGTCTGCCAGAAATTGAGCCCCACACCATTAACGTCCAACTCACTTTTATTGTAGAACATAACATGGACTCCCTTGGCTATAGAACAGAAAAGAAGGTGTGGGTGCGAATAGGCCCAGACACAAATTAGATCCTCCACTCTCCTCCCTGAGAGTGGGCTATGGTCTCCGCACGAGGGAAATTCTCCTTCCGGACGGTCTCCGACAAGAGACTCACCCGTCACCGGCAGTATGCTGCACCGGGTCTTCAGATGAGGAGCTCTTCCCGGTCCATTACGCCCACCTCGGATTCAGGCATCCATCCCCGGATTGCCTTAGGATCCTTCCCTCGCGGAACTCAGTGTTGGGCACTGAGCTCCGGACCTCCATCCAAGTACCTCACCACAGGACTAAAGGTGCCTGAGGTGGAACACGATCTCCGGTGGTCCTCTAGGCCTAGGCCGCCTAGAGGACGGACACGAACCACCGTCCGCAGGCTGAAGGTGCCTGGGACTAAGACCCCCGTGACCAAGATGGCCGGCCCCCTTTATACCCCCTCCCAGCAAGCACGGCGGGTTCCCCGCCCCACCATACCGCTGCCGAGAGAGGACAAAAAGGAGGCTCAGCACACAGCGGTATCCGTCCGTCAGCCCATGGTGACAGCGCCACCTGGTGGGGCCGCCGGGAACACACCACTGGTGTCACTGAAAAATTAAAAAAATAACCCTGGGAAAGTAAGTACCCGCTACACAAATATGACTGAGCCCCTCCCCTTCACGACATTGTCAAAAAGGGACCGAGCATGGATGACCTTTAAAATGATGCCCCCCCTGGAAAAATTTCAGCGGACGCCCATGCTTCCATGGCTTTCAATATCATCTCTACGCTGATGACACACAAATCTATCTCTCCACCCCCCAGCTCTCTCCATCTGTCTCCTCACGCATCACCAACTTACTAGCAGACATATCAGCCTGGATGTCACATCACTTCCTCAACCTCAACCTATCCAAAACCAAGCTCATGATATTTCCTCTCTCAGGTGCCATTTCCCCTGATTTGTCTGTCAATATCCATGGCTCAACTATCAACTTGTCCCCCCACGCCAAGGTCCTAGGTGTTATCCTTAACTCTGAATTAACCTTTCGGCCCCACATCCTATCGCTATCCAAAATTTGTCGCCTCAACCTCCGCAACATCTCCAAGATACGCCCCTTCCTAACCAATGCCACCACAAAGCTTCTAATCCACTCCCTGGTCATCTCCCGCCTCGACTAATGTCTCCTCATTGGCTTACCTCTAAATAGGCTATCCTCGCTTCAGTCCATCATGAACGCTGCTGCCAGACTCATCCACCTCACAAACTGCTCAGCGTCTGCTATACCCCTCTGCCAATCCCTCCATTCGCTTCCACTCAGCCAACAAATTAAATTCAAGATACTAACTATAACTTACAAAGCCATCCACAACCTGGCCCCTAGCTACATCACAAACCTAGTCTCAAAATACCAACCTAATCGTTCTCTTAGCTCCTCCCAAGACCTCCTGCTCTCAAACTTCCTTTGCACCTCATCCCATACTCGCCTTCAGGACTTCTCCAGAGCCTCTCCCATCCTCTGGAATGAGGCAAATGGCTACTCACAGGATAGTGGTTAAAACATTGTATGAAAGTGGTGATGATAGTCTGCAGGGGATATCTCCTCGGTCTCCGGAGGTCCCGTAGCGCGGTGTTGCTCTGGTAATGAATCCTGGTATTGTTAAACCGGAGGAAGCAGGTGTGGGTATCCGGCAGTCAGGAAGTCACTGTGCCGCAGCGTGCGGGTCAAGCCGGAGCGCAAACAGCTACGGCGAGAGGAAGTGACGTCAGAGTGGGCTCAGATAGATGACGCGTTTCAATGCTTCCGCATTTTCTTGAGATCTGAAGAAAATGCGGAAGCATTGAAACGCGTCATTTATCTGAGCCCGCTCTGGCGTCACTTCCTGTCGCCGTAGCTGTTTGCGCTCCGGCTTGACCCGCACGCTGCGGCGCAGTGAATTCCTGACTGCCGGATACCCACACCTGCGCCCTCCGGCTTAACAATACCAGGATTCATTACCAGAGCAACACCGCGCTACGGGACCTCCGGAGACCGAGGAGATATCCCCTGCAGACTATCATCACCACTTTCATACGATGTTTTAACCACTATCCTGTGAGTAGCCATTTGGCTGATTTTTATGCACCATTAAAACCGAGTTTTACATACTGCACTTAGTAGGCGCATTTTTTCTTTTTCTTTTCATCCACAGAGCCTACTTCACTCTTAAAGGTGCTGCCAACAGTGCTTATGTAATTATATACATTCTTAACCAGCTCCAGTACTACTACTATTATATGGACTTATATTATTGGGACTTCATTACCTATATCTACTTGTGTTTATTATTTATTTGTAATTTTCATACCTTTCCTATAAGGTTTACTATAGTATTATACTACTGCACCATCTCCCACCTTTTATATTTGGTATTTCTGTGTCCGCTCCTCGCGCCGTCATTTTTTGTTTGTTCATCCTCTGGAATGCCATAACCCAATCTGTCCGATTTTCTCCACTTTCAGACAATCCCTGAAAACTCATCTCTTCAGAGAAGCCTATCTGGACCCCACCTAACAACTGTCCATTTATCTTCTCCATCAGCACATCCCCCACAGTTATTACCTCTTGTATCTGTTGACCATCCCTCTTAGATTGTAAGCTCTAAGGAGCAGGGCCCTCTCATTCCTACTGTATTAAAGTGTATTGTATTTGTACTGTCTACCCTCAAGTTGTAAAGTGCTGCGTAAACTGTTGGCGCTATATAAATCTTGTTTAATAATAATAATAATTGTACCCTTTACTTTCTCTACTGTTATGTTGCTAAAATGGGGTCTGGATGGTAAAATACCATGGTAAAACTGTGCATTATGTGAGATATTCATGTTTAACAACTAGTGCATAATATTATACTGGTGCTATAAAATCATCACATACAACACTTTTTGAACGCCATTATTCCAAAAGCATGACTGTTATGTGACACATATGACATTTATGTTGCACGTGGAACAGCGATATGCAGTTATATTTAGATAGCTGTTGTGATTTTCTTTGATATGCTTTAAAAGGTCCGTGAGGGAGCAATTGTAGGCATGGTGGGACTTTATGATTCAGCCTTCCATTTATCAGCAGCAGAAGAGAAAGTACACTTCAGTATGTGGTAAGCATTGTTTAGTCGATTTCTTCAAATAGGTCACAGAGAACAATGAACTTACTTGCGTCATATACATTTGGACATGTTAACAAGTTACAAAGCCAAAAATAAGATAACATTGACTTGTGTCATTGCTTTCTTGGCTTATGCACTAAGTACGCAATAGAAGATTGCGACTGAAGGAGAGGAGAATTAAACTATATAGTTTAGATGTATTTGCTTAATGTCGGCAATAAATGTAAAGTATCACTTCACTGTGGCTGCTTGTAATCAAAGTAAAATAAATATGCTTGAATATAAAATGATACAGTAACAATAATTCAAAGTGACTTTTTAGTGAAGGACATGCAAATGTCATTGATGTGTATTTTAGTGTTGAACAAAAACAGTTGGCTTGTTCTGGGTATGACGAACTTCACTTGCTCTTTATTGAATCTCAATGACACGGGGGATCCTTTAGTTCTGAGTTTGGACTTTAGACATGAAGTTGTTTTCTTTCTGATTCTTGCAGACTTACAGTAAAAATTAAAAAAGGGGAGGGGAAATTGGGACTTTATATGAGGAAATGACTGGGATGTTCATATACCTCCATCCCTAGTACATATGAAAAAAAAGGGGGGGGAATTGTGGGACTTTATATGAAGCACACAGCTGGGAATGAACCAAACAATGATTATATGGTAATGCATGTTTATTATATAATGTGTATATAAAATACAATTCTGTAAAAATTCTCTATACAATTCATATATATTACACAAGTATTCCAAAATGATACCACAGAAATGAGCCTAGGGTATGTGTACCCAAAGTCAATAGGCATGGTAGCATATATACATGATAATTGATTGGAACAGTTCATTATAATAATAAGTATTGAATAAAATGTTGCACATGACTACTGTGAAACAGTATCGTAGGAAAGCTTGAGACGTTTCGTGGACAGCTTGCCACTCATCAGGAGCAGATGCAGATAGGACATATCTAATTGTAGTATAAAAATATAGATATTGATAACAATGCTGAAGGCACTATGGGAAACATCACCCCCGGGAGCTGAGGTGGCAATAACTGTGGCAAACCGGCAGCACCAACAACAGTGGGTGAATATTAGAAAATGATCCCCAATTATCAGCTGCATTGTATAAATGGTGCTATATGAAATTCCAAGGAATGTCTTGAATGTGAAACAGAGGAATACTCCAGAACGGTGCAACAGTGTCTCAGGAATGAAGAAAAACAGTAATGTGCATTTATCTATATAGTCAGACATAGTACAGTGTGAGAGTGAGAGCCCCTGTCTCAGGGAAAATTAGTTTAACCACTTCCCGACCAGGCGAGCTGTCGTGGCTGTACGTCGGCTCCTCAAGACGCTCTAGCAGGCGTCTAAGTAGGAACAACGATCTGTCTCCTCCTCAGGAGTCAGCCACATTCCCCCCACAGTTAGAACACAGTTGAAACACAGTTAACCCCTTGATCGCCCCCTAGTGTTAACCCCTTCCCTGCCAGTGACATTTATACAGTAATCAGTGGCTATTTTTAGCTCTGATCGCTGTATAAATGTCACTGGTCCCAAAAAAGTGTCAAAAGTGTCCGATCATTACTAGTAAAAAAAAAAAAAATTATAATAAAAATGCCATTAATCTATCCCCTATTTTGTAGACGCTATAACTTTTGCGCAAACCAATCAATATACGCTTATTGCGATTTTTTTAGAATACATATTGGCTCAAACTGAAGAAGAATTTTTTCTTTATTTTTTTACATTTGGGCGATATTTATTATAGCAAAAAGTAAAACATATTGTTTTTTTTCTTCAAAATTGTAGCTCTTTTTTTGTTTATAGCTCAAAAAATTTAAATCGCAGAGGTAATCAAATACCACCAAAAGAAAGCTCTATTTGTGGGAAAAAAAAGGATGTAAATTTTGTTTTTGTACAATTTCGCACGACCGTGCAATTGTGAGTTAAATGGACGCAGTGCCGTCTCGCAAAAAATGGCCTGGTCATTAAGGGGCCAAATCTTCCAGGGCTGAAGTGGTTAAAATTGACACAGGACTATTTCAGCCTGAATTTTTGCCTGATATCGGACCTGAAATGGCCCAAAAGACGTACAGGGCTCCTGTGCAAATTCGCACCAGAGCCGCAGCGGAGATATGTGAACCGGCTCCATAGAGAGCCAGGCAAAATCTGCTGCTATTGCAAAACCGCATCCAATTCGCAGTGGTGTGAACCCAGCCTCAAAGAGTCAGTTCGAGAAGCTCCAGCAGAAGAAAATAATGTTTTACAATTTCTCTGGATTTGGCAAGTCTGGATTGGGCCTGGAGACTTGAAGACTCACTGGGTGGGATGGAGTCTTCAGTTTTGTGTCCAGGTTTTCCAGAAATTCTGAAGGTTGTGTGTGTGTCCAGTTGCACACTTTCGTTATAAGGCAGATCTGAGCATATCTCAGGGAGGTGGGGGTAGGAGTGAGGCCGGGTTCACACTTGTACGAAAAACGCTCCGACATTGGGAGCTCATGTCGCATGACATGTGAAAATCAATGTTTCCCTATGGGAGCCATCTGGTCCCACACAAGTCGGTCCGACTTTGAAAATGCTCCCTGTACTACTTTGGTCCGACTTTGATTCTACTTCAGCCCATTGAATATCACTGAAGTCGGAGTTGGCTGATCCGACTTTGACATGCGACTTGTGCTCTGATGATCTTGAAGGGGAACTCCACGCCAATTATTTTTTTTTAAACGCCATGGGTTCCCCCTTTAAGAGGATACCAGGCCCTTCGGTCTGGTATGTATTTTAAGGGTAACTCCTACGCCGAAAAAACGGCATGGGGGTCCCTCCACAATTCATACCAGACCCTTATCCGAGCACACAGCCTGGCAGGTCAAGAAAGGGGTTGGGGACGAGTGAGTGCCCCCCCTCCTGAACCATACCAGGCCGCATGCCCTCAACATGGGGGTGGGTGCTTTGGGGCAGGGGGACGTCACCGCCCATCATGCCCCGGGCGGTGGTGTCATAAAGGGGCGGGGCCTCTGGATGACGTCATATGGTGACCCTGCCCCATGCCAATATAAGTAGTGGCACGCCCCACACCGCGCACCCGGCATTAGAGCGGGAGAGAGCCAACATTGGGAGAAGAACAGAGGCAGAAGACAGCGGAGAAGACCGGGCAAAAGAGCGAGCAAAAGAGAAGAAGACAGCGGAGGAGACCAGGCAGAAGACAGCGGACAGAGGGAGAAGAACTGGAGAAGAGCCGGAGGGGGGAGAAGAATCGAAGAAGGGAGAAGAAGTCGGGAGAGACGCCGGAGCTGCTTAATAAATTACTTTAAAAACCTGTGTAGTGTGTTTTATCTTTGACACTTTTTTTTTTAGATGAATGGGTAGGGGTACAACGTACCCCATACTCATTCACATAGGGTGGGGGGCCTGGATCTGGGGGCCCCCTTGTTAAAGGGGGCTCCCAGATTACGATAAGCCCCCTGCCCGCAGACCCCGACACCCAATGGCCCGGGTTGTCGGGAAGAGGCCCTTGTCCTCATCAACATGGGGACAAGGTGCTTTGGGGTGAGGGGGCGCTTTTGGTGATAACCAAAAGCAACCACTGACAGAGAGTCTGCGAAATTGAAAACTCGAAATGTATTATGATTCGCATCATGTGACCATATACAGTATATGGAATATCCGTTCTAGTGGTAATCACAAGAGTATGTGGATTACTCTACAATTAATTTGGCAAGCTTACAATTCTTACTTGCATTAAAGCAGTTGTAAACCGTGGCAGTAAAAAAAAAAAAAAAAATTGTAAGGAAATTCCTAAATGTGCTAGCATACAGTACTAGCACAATATGAAATACTTCCCTTAGAACGAAGCCCTCCACGCTATCACCGCTGACAGGGCTTCCGTCTTCCTGTGGTCTTCCTTCCAGGTTTGCGGGCTCTGGCTGTATGAGTGGCCGAAACCATGATGACGTCACTCCCACGCATGCACATTATGCTGGACCTTCAGAGCGCATGCGCCAATGACGTCACCGGCTGCATCCAATCTTAATAGATCTCTTAAATTGTGCACGCTTGGGAGATATTCATTTTACCTACAGGTAAGCCTTAAGCCTCGTACACATGGTCGGACTTTTCTGTGGATTTTTGTCCGAATACACACGGCAGGACTTTTCTGCAAACTTTCCCAAAACTTTCCCAACATCACGTGATTTTTCTGCTCTTTTCTGCTCTTTACCGCCACCCTTTGGTCAACTTCTGCTATTGTTGGTTGATTTTAACATTGGTTCTGGGCATGCGTATTTGTACTTCGGACAAAAATCCGATGGATTTCTGTACACACGATCGGACTTTGCACCATCAGACTTTTGTTGCCGAAAAGTTTGTCCGTTTGCAGAGCGAACTTTTGTCCGATGAAAACCGAAAAAGTTTGTCCGATGGAAAACGTGCTCATTTTGAAGTTTGTTGGCAAAAAGTCAGACCGTGTGTATGGGCCTTTATTATAGGCTTACTCGTAGGTAAAAATAAAAAAGCAGACTTTACTACCGCTTTACCCAAGCATTTGGGTAGAGTTGCCATTTAAAATCTTTCCCAAATCACATAATGTTACCAGTGTCCTGCAGCTGAACCGAATATCACTGATGAAAGACCATAGAAAATCTGAGAGATCTGCAGGACAGGATGACCCAGAACTGCTGGGTGTGTGGCTATAAATCTACAGACTGAATGTTGGAGCAACTTGAATTCCCAAACAAAGAATAAAATGGTAAAAAATATATAAATGAAATAGTTGTTGTTACGCAAGTGCACAGTGAAAGAAATACATAAATATTGAAGTAGACATAAAAATATCAAAAATTCTTAATTTTAGCAAGTCCACAGTGAGAAAAAAAATATATATATTCAAAACTTATTTTCAGCATGTGCACAGTGAAAAAAAAAATATAATATAATGTCCCATAAAGTGACTCTGTGATGATGATCCAAATAATATTAATCGTGACATGCAGGCTTGTGTGATTCAGCAGCTAGCTCAGAGAGCAAGTGACTGTCTCCTCCACCATCCTGGCTCCTCCCCTAAACGTGATGACACACGGCGATCACGTGTCTTCCTCTTGTTAAAATTACTTCAATATTTGATCACCTCTGCGGTTTTTATTTTTTGCGCTATAAACAAGAAAAGACTGACAAATTTGAAAAAATATATATATATTTTTGACTTTCTGCTATAATACATATTCAAAAAAACTATAAAAAAAACAAATTTATTCACCAGTTTAGGCCAATATGTATTCTACATATGTTTGGTAAAAAAAATCTTAATAACCCTACTTTCACACCTATGCGTTTTTTTGTGTGTTTTGCAGTTTGCAGAAATGCACTACAGTCAATTTAACATGGTTTCCTATGGTTTTCCTATGGTACTAGTTCACATCTATGCGTTTCACAGCCGGTGCATTTTTGGTGCGATTTTTGATGTGTTTTGCATTTTGTGGTTCTTATTTTACCACTGTATATAGCTGGTTGCTAAGCATGGGGCCGCTGCGTCCTTACCAACCGATGAGCCATCAGCTGTCAGCGGGGTTCCCCGTTGAAAGCTGAATGTAAAAAAAATTATAAAATATTTGCTGCCCAAAAAATTAGCAAAAATAAATAAATGGTGTGGCGGCCCCCCAGGTCCATATCAGGCCCTTCAGGTCTAGTATGGACTCGGAGGGGACCCTCACGCCAAAATGTAAAAAAAAAATGTTGTGCCCCCCCACCAAAATCCATACCAGACTCTTATCCGAGCATGCCACCTGGCAGGTCAGGAAAGGGAGGGGCGAGTGAGCGCCCCCCCCTCCTGAACCATACCAGGTCGCATGCCCTCAACATGGGGGGGGTGGGTGCTTTTCCCCCATGTTGATGAGGACAAGCACCTTGCCCCCATGTTGATGAGAACAAGGGCCTCTTCCCAACAATCCTAGCCGGTGGTTTTCAGGGTCTTCGGGCGGGGGGCTTATCCGAACCTGGAAGCCCCCTTTAAGAAGGGGGCCCCCAGATCCCGCCCCCCCTATGTGAATGGGTATCGGGTACATCGTACTCCTACCCATTCAGCAAAAAAAGCAGTGAAATGTAATAAAAACACAAGAGCTGGTTTTTGACAATTCCTTTATTAACCTCCCTGATGGTTTTCCCGAGTGTGGCTCAGGGTTAAATTTCTGTACCATTAGCGGTAACCCCGAGCCACACTGGGGATTGCATTGCAGGATCCTGGTGCAGGTTACTTACCTTGTCCCCAGGATCCTGCGATGTCCCCCCGCTGTATCTGCAGCCTTTTTTTTAGTTTTGGATAGAGTGGAGAGGAATTAGAACAACTGTCAGTTTTTTTTTTTTGCTGTCTGCCTCCCGTTAAGGAGATACTATGATCATTAAAAGTTAAAGGATACGTTTTGTAACAATGCATACGATATACGGCCCAACAGCTTACACACACAGCTTGCAAGAGCCCTGCATTGCACCCACGATCTGCTGATCGTGGGTGCAATGCTTTTTAGGCTCCCAATCAAAAAATAATAAATGCACATTTTTTTACCTGCAAAAAAAGGTGAACATATCCTTTAAAGTAAAAGAAAACACCACATTTTGGGTTGTCCCCAGAAAAATAATATAGGGAAAATCTTCCAATGGAGACACTAGTTCTGGTGATCAGGGGGTTCCCAAGGAATTCCCTTACTTTGCAGGTGTAGCGCCTTCCCCTCTTCCCTCTCCGTGCGGCTCGCACTGTCTCTTGTCTAGGGGTATTCGATGGTGGAGAGAGAGAGAGAGCGGGTGGACTACGCCTAGCCTCCACCACGTGTAGACTACCTGTGGTATCAGCAATGTCTCGTTTACCTTCGGGTCTGTGCTGTGCACCCGGATCCTCCCTCCAAGAGTCACCGTGAACTTCGTCCGCCAGGAATTGAGCCTCACACCATTAAAGTCCAACACTCCTTTATTAGAACACACCATACAGGGACTTCCTTGATAGATAGAACAGAAAAGGAGGTGTGAGTGTGAATAGGCCCAGACACAAATTCGCTCCTCCACTCTCCTCCTGGAGAGTGGGATATGGTCTCCGCACGAGGTAAAGGGGATCCTTCTGGACGGTCTCCGACAAGAGACTCACCCGTCACCGGCAGTCTGCTGCACCGGGTCTTCGAGTGAGGAGCTCTCCCCGGTCCATTGCGTCTTACTCAGATTCAGGCCTCCATCCCTGAAGCACCTTAGGACCCTTCCCTCGTGGAACTCAGTGTTGGGCACTGAGCTCCGGACCTTCTTGCAAGTACCTCACCCCAGGACTAAAGGTGCCTGAGGTGGAACACGATCTCCGGTGGTCCCCTAGGCCGAGGCCGCCTAGAGGACGAGCACGAACCCACATCCGCAAGCTAAAGGTGCTTGGGACGAAGACCCCGTGACCAAGATGGCCGGCCCCTTTATACCCTCTCCCAGCAAGCACGGTGGTTCCCCGCCCCACCATACCGCTGCCGAGAGAGGACCAAAAGGAGACCCGGCACACAGTGATATTCGCCCCTTCGCCCACGGTGACAACGCCACCTGGTGGACCGCCGGGAACATAACACTGATGTCACCGCCAGATTAAAAAAATGCACCCGGGAAAGTAAGTACCCGCTACACAGGGATTTCCATTCACTTCCTGTTTGGCTATGGGACAGGAAGTAAAGGGAAATCTCCGCAATGGCACACAAATGGCAGAAAAACATCTGACAGGGGTTTTAATCCTCCCTTACTCTATCCATAATGAAAAAACAACAACATTGTTTTGCCTATAGTTCTACTTTAATTGTGGTGGCTTTTCTTTTCTTTCTTTTCTTTTCTCTGGCCATCCTGGCAGTAACACGCTTCCTGTCTTAAGCCCCATACACACGGTCGGACTTCCATCTGACTTTTCCGTGTTTTTTTGTCCGAACGGAGTTGGTCGGGAACACCCATAGCATACACAATCTCTGACTTTTCTGCCAACTTTCTCAAAACTTTTTGCAACATTACGTGTGTAGCACCCTCCTCACTCCCCTCTTTCTCTTCAGCTCGTCTCTCTCTTGTCTAGGGGTATCTTTTAGAGGGGAAGGGAGCGGGGACACTACGCCAGGCCTTTGTCACAGGTGTCAGTGTGATACAAGCAAAGTTCTTTTACCTTCGGGTCAGTGCTGTGCACCTGGAGCCTCCACCGAGAGTTACCTTGAACAATGTCTGCCAGGAAATGAGCCCCACACCATTAAAGTTCAACACTCCTTTATTCCTCTTGAATGAACACAATCAGTTGAACTCCCTTGGTAGAAACAGAACAGAAAAGGAGGTGTGGATGCGAATAGGCCCAGACACAATGTATTCTCCACTTTCCTTCCTGAAAGTGGGTTGCGGTCTCCGAACGAGGTGGGATTTCCTTCCAAGCGGTCTCCGGTGAGAGACTCACCCGTCACTGGCAATCTGCTGCACCAGGTCTTTGAATGAGGAGCTCCCCCCGGTCCATTACGCCTTCCGGATTCGGGTACCCACTCCCGGGGTTCCCTAGGATCTCCCTCCCTCGCGGAACTCAGTGTTGGGCACTGAGCTCCGGACCTCCATCTGAGTACCTCACCCCAGGCTAAAGGTGCCTGGAATGGAACACGAACTCTGGCTGTCCTCTAGGCCTAGGCCCGCCTAGAGAACCGACATGAACCACCGTCCACAGGCTGAAGGTGCCCTGGACACCCACCCCATGACAAAGATGGCCGGCCCCTTTATACCCTCTCCCAGCAAGCACGGCAGGTTCCCCACCCCACCATACCGCTGCCGAGGGAGGACAAAGGAGGCACGACACACAGCAATGATTCAACCCCAGCCCAGGGTGACAGCACCACCTGCTGGGCTGCAGGGAATTACACATCACTAATGTCTCTGTCAAGTTCAAATTTACACCCGGGAAAGTACATACCCGCTACACGTGGTTTTTCTGCTCTTTTATGCTCTTTACCGCCACCCTTTAGTCAACTTCTGCTATTGTTGGTTGATTTTAACATTAGTTGTTTTGTCCATTGGACAAAAGTCCGATGGTTTTCTGTACACACGGTCGGACTTTGCTCCATCGTACTTTTGTTGGGCAAAGGTTTGTCCGTTTGCAGACCCAACTTTTGTCCAATGAAAACAAGAAAAAAGCAAAAAAAGTTTGTCCGATGGAGCGTACACACGGTCGGATTGTTGGTCCAACTTGCTCAAAATGACGTTTGTTGGCCAAAAGTCCGACCGTGTGTACGGGGCTTTAGAGTGTCTCCACTCTGGATGTAGAAGCACTATCGGGTAGCAAAATCTAGGGGAGATAAATTAAAATCAAACTCCAGCTAACACTTTTTTTAAGCAATTACAGCAACAGCGTTTTTCTTTTTGGATAAAAGTTTTACATAAGTGAATAAAAATGGACTATTGTAAGCACCCTGTCAGTGTTAAAGTGTTACTAAACCCAGGACCCTGCATTCACCATATCTGGTCTCCCACAGTACACAGGACATTGAAATGCAATTATTTTTGTAAATATAAACTGCTATATACTCTTTCTCATCAGCAGTATATAGCAGTTTTGTGACTTCTTTAAGTGTCCGGCCAAGCACTGGTTAAGGCCTCATGCCCACGGACATTTTTACAGCCACTTTTATGAGCGTTTTTTGCAGCTTAAAAACGGCTCTCCATGTTAGCCTATGGCCTCATGCCCACCATGACGTTTTTGAGCTGTAAATGGCATAGGCGTTTTTAAGCTGCAAAAAAAAAAACCAGGACCAGTGGGTTCTGAAGCTCCGACGCCGGCAATGGGTGTAAAAACGCAATGTAACGAGGCTTAACGCTGTGTTAAGCCTCATCCGGCGTTTCTTTCTCTATTCCAAATCAATGGTTCCCTATGGGAGCCCATTGATTTGAATAGAGGTCGCACCAGAAGTCGGATCAAGATGATCCGACTTGCGGGGCGACTCGTGTGCGGAGAATCTTGAAAGGGAACCTCGCGAAAATTAAAAAAAAACAGACCCTTATCCGAGCACGCAGCCCGGCCGGTCAGGAAGGGGGGGGCGAGCGAGCGCCCCCCGCCTCCTGAACCGTACCAGGCCGCATGCCCTCAACATGGGGGGTGGGTGTTTTGGGGCAGGGGGGCGCCCTGCGGCCCCCTCACCCCAAAGCACCTTGTCCCCATGTTGATGGGGATAAGGGCCTCTTCCCGACAACCCCGGCCGTTGGTTGTCGGGGTCTGCGGGCGGGGGGCTTATCGGAATCTGGGAGCCCCTTTTAATAAGGGGCCCCCCAGATCCCGGCCCCCCACCCTATGTGAATGAGTATGGGGTACATCGTACCCCTACCCATTCACCTGGGGGAAAAGTGTCAATAAAAAAAACACAGTAGACAGTAGTGCTGCAATGGATCGGTGGTGATCCGTGATCCGAACGGGTAACCGTGTTCGGATCGGATCACCACGCGATCCGCGGACCGATCCACGGCCTCGGCCTTAGGAAAGGCCGTGGCTTCGGCCTAGCTCCGGAGCCGCGGCCATCTTGGTACACGCGGCGGCGGCGGCTGCCTTGTGCGCGCTGAGCGCCGCTGACGTCATCACCCCTCACCCTCGCTGGTCGTGTATCTGAACTGGCCGGTGGGAGAGATTAAAGTAAGTGGGGGAGATGCATATTACAGAGATTGTGGATATTAAAGTAAGTGGGGGAGATGCCTGACTCAGTGGGAGAGATTGTGGATATTACAGTGGGGGAGATGCCTATTACAGTGGGAGAGATTGTGGATATTACAGTGGGAGAGATTGTGGATATTACAGTGAGTGGGGGAGAGGCCTATTACAGTGGGAGAGATTGTGGATATTACAGTGAGTGGGGGAGATTGTGGATATTACAGTGAGTGGGGGATATTGTGGATATTACAGTGGGGGGGGGGGGATGATGTGGATATTACAGTGGGGGTCTGGGGGATATTGTGGATATTACAGTGGGGGGGATGACGTGGATATTACAGTGGGGGTCTGGGGGAGATTGTGGATATTACTATTACAGTGGGGGGGGATGACGTGGATATTACAGTGGGGGAGATTGTGGATATTACAGGGGGAGATGACGTGGATATTACAGTGAGTGGGGGAGATGACGTGGATATTACAGTGAGTGGGGGAGATGACGTGGATATTACAGTGGGGAGATTGTGGATATTACAGTGGGGACTCTGGGGAGATTGTGGATATTACAGTGGGGGAGATGACGTGGATATTACAGTGAGTGGGGGAGATGACGTGGATATTACAGTGGGGAGATTGTGGATATTACAGTGGGGACTCTGGGGAGATTGTGGATATTACAGTGGGGGGGATGACGTGGATATTACAGTGGGGGGGGGGGTGACGTGGATATTACAGTGGGGGAGATTGTGGATATTACAGTGGGGCCTATATGGTGGTGGAATTTTCACAAGTTTTTGCGAATTCAATTAATTGCATTTTGCACATTTATCCAAATTGACTTTTAGATTATCCATATATTTTTCTAATTATTTTTTATATTTTTGGTGTTCTTGTCAATTCATGTGTTTACGTTTACGTCGGTCGGACTCGTTCACTATTGTAATATTACGTTTAGCGCGATCCTATTTTTTCTATATTTTATTCACTGTATGCGGGTTTTGCAGAAGGATTGCTTCCACTGAGTTTTAGGCGATTTTTGTGGTGGGCCGCACAAGATCGCTTCTAGGTCTTAGCGCAGTTTCTTTCCTTTTTTCCAGGTGAGCTTCCCTGACTGGCGAGTCGGGCAACCGACTGCCCACTGTGCCCAGTGTTCCGTCCTCCCCTGGAACGTGCTCCAGGTTCGGCGCCTCCACATCCTGCCTCTACATTGGGGAAGGAATCAGTCCACACACACACACAGTGAGTGTGGTCATGGCGAGCGGAGGAATGGAGGAGCTTCAACGCCCCGCGTCATTTAAATCCCCTGTATGGGAGCATTTTGGCTTCCCTGTCAAATATGATGATGAAGGAAAGAGGTTAGTGGATAAAACCATGACGGTGTATAGGCACTGTGGCACAAGAAAGCCAAATTACAAGGGAAACACATCAAGCATGGCCACGCATTTGAAGCAACATCACCCCGGTGTTTCACTGACAGGAGTGAAAACGAAAGCTGCTCAACAACCACTTATCACCGCGGCATTTAAGCAGCCCCTTGTTGCACAATCAGACCGGGCTAAAGCCATCACAAAAGCTATCGTTGTGTTTATAGGTGCAGACATGAGGCCATATTCGGTTGTGCAAAACGAGGGATTTAAACACATGCTGAAAGTGCTTGAGCCACGTTACGACATCCCGTTGCGCACCCACTTCAGCGAAAAGATTGTTCCAGATCTTTATGAGCAGGAGAAGAAAAAAGTTGTGGATGAACTATCCTGAGCATCCTCTGTTGCGCTCACGACAGACGGGTGGACCTCCAGGGGAACGGAGAGCTATGTGACGATAACCGCTCACTTCATCACAGCAGACTGGGAGATGAGAAGTCCGGTGCTGCAGACACGCCCCCTCTACGAGAGTCACACAAGCACTCATCTTGCTCAGGTACTAACACAAGCAGTGGAGGAATGGAAGATAAAGAGGCCCAGTACTAATATCCCAGTCACAACTGATAATGCCAAAAATCAAATAAATGCAGTAAATGAGGCAGGACTGGGCCCACAGATAGGGTGCTTTGCACATGTAGTGAATTTGTCATCATAGAAGGGAATCTCAGTCAATCGGATGGACCGCCTCCTTGGGAGGATCAGGAAGGTGGTTTCCTACTTCCACCAAAGCACAACAGCTGCTCATGTGCTTAAGACAAAGCAAGAAATGCTAAAGCTGCCTATTCATAAGCTCATACATGATGTCCCAACAAGGTGGAACTCCACTTATGATATGCTGGAGCGTTATCTGGAGCAGCAGGCAGCTATATACTCTGCATTGACCGACAAGACCCTGAAGAAAATTGTCAAAGACATCATTACCCTGTCTGATGAAGATGTGAGAGTGGCAGAGGAGGTCCTCCAGGTGCTTAAACCCCTCAAAACTCTTACATCTCTGCTGAACACTGAAAGTTCACCATCTGTGTCAATGATCCTGCCGCTGAAAACAAGGATTCTACAATCCATGGCTCCAAGTGTGGAAGACAGCACCATCACTCGAGATGTCAAGACTGCCATTAGAGAGGACCTGCAGCCCAGATACACTTCACCCCCTACTCTACAGGACTACATTCACAGATCTACTGCCCTGGATCCGAGGTTCAAGTCCCTGTCTCACATGGACCCTGCCCTACGCCAGAGGACATACAGTGACCTCACCACTGAGATTGTGAGCAGTCTGGGCACTGAAGACTGTGATGAGGTAAAGAAAAAGAATATTATTTAAAAATGATAAATTTAAATCTAAATACATTTTTTATTTTCCTAATAATGGCTTTTAATAAATATTATTTTCATGTTTCATAGACATGAAAAATGTGGCAATAATATTGCCACATTTTTCATGTCTATGAAACATGAAAATTAAATAATAGGTTTAATTAATCAACTATTTTTTTTCTGCAGGGTCAAGCTGCAGAGCCAACAGGAGCAAACTTTGACTCATCTTCTCCTCCACAAAAGAAGTCGGCGATGGCAGAGCTTTTTGGAGAGACCTTTGCCAGCAAAGACAACAAGACTCCCGCTGACATCATCAAAGAGGAGGTGGCATCCTACCTGCTGGCAGCAAGCGGCATTACAGTGGATGGTGATCCACTGGCATGGTGGAAAAGCAATGAGTGCAAATACCCTCATATTTCCAAGATGGCAAGATGCTATCTCGCTGTGCCAGGCTCTTCAGTTCCTTCCGAGAGAGTGTTCTCAACAGCAGGGGACATAGTGACTGCAAAGAGGTCCAAACTCTCCCCAGACAATGTAGACATCCTTGTCTTTTTGAAAAAGAATTTGAAATTATAAGCTCAGGAATGCTTTGCTTTCTTTCTTTTATTCTTCTTTGATGATGTGGACAATGGACATACAAGGCTTTCGCTATCGCGGTTTCAAGGAAGATGATGTGCCTTCTTATGTTGCACTTTACGTTGTTTTTGGCTCATTGCCCATTGGTCCATGTTTAAAAGGAAGGAGATATGCCTTTTTATGTTGCACTTTAAGTTGTTTTTGGCTCATTGCCCATTGGCCCATGTTTAAAAGGAAGGAGATATGCCTTTTTATGTTGCACTTTAAGTTGTTTCTCATTATGTTAAAAAGAAGATATCATGCCTTGTGCACTTTAACTTGATTTTATATATTTTCAAGTAATGTAAAAGTGTTAATAAACAAAAAGACAAAACTTATGTTTATTTGTCTTGTGTGTTTTTTTTTTTTGCTGATCCGAAAATGATCCGATCCGTGGCTCTGATCCGAGGATCGATCCGATCCGTGAGTTTTTTGATCCGTTGCACCCCTACTAGACAGCTTTTTAAAGTAATTTATTAGGCAGCTCCGGGGGTCTTCTTCCGACTTCTGGGGTCTTCTACCGACTTCTGGGGTCTTCTACCGACTTCGGGGTCTTCTTCCGTCTTCGGGGGTCTTCTACCGACTTCGGGGGTCTTCTTCCGACTTCTCTGCTCTCTCTGGTTCTTTTCCCGCTCTCCGGTGCTTTCTGCCTTCAGCCGGGCACCTCCGCTATCTTCTGCCAGCTCTTTTGCTAGCGGGGGCCCGGTCTTCATCGTCGTCTTCTTTCCTCTCCTCTTCTTGAGATGTTGACATGACGAGGTCTGCCGCTGTAATGCCGTGTGCCCGGCGCGCAACCACGTATATCGGCATGGGGCGTGGTCACCGAGTGATGTGACCCCGCCCCCTTATGACGTTGCAGTCCCGGGGCATGATGGGACTGCGATGTCATAAGGGGGCGGGGTCACCGGGTGACATCACCCGGTGACCACGCCCCATGCCTATATAAGTGGTTGCGCGCTGGGCACACGGCATTACAGTGGCAGACCTCGTCGTGTCAACATCTCAAGAAGAGAAGAGGGAAGAAGACGACGATGAAGACCGGGCCCCCGCTAGCAAAAGAGCTGGCAGAAGATAGCGGAGGTGCCCGGCAGAAAGCACTGGAGAGCGGGAGAAGAACTGGAGAGAGCAGAGAAGTCGGAAGAAGACCCCAGAAGTCGGAAGAAGACCCCCGGAGCTGCCTAATATATTACTTTAAAAAGCTGTCTAGTGTGTTTTTTTTATTTACACTTTTCCCCTAGGTGAATGGGTAGGGGTACGCTGTACCCCATAATCATTCACATAGGGTGGGGGGCCGGGATCTGGGGGGCCCCCTTATTAAAAGGGGCTCCCAGATTCCGATAAGCCCCCCGCCCGCAGACCCCGACAACCAACGGACCCACCCCAGACAACGGACAAGGTGCTTTGGGGTGGGGGGGCCGCAGGGCACCCCCTTCCCCAAAGCACCCACCCCCCATGTTGAGGGCATGCGGCCTGGTAAGGTTCAGGAGGCGGGGGGCGCTCACCCCCCCTTCCTGACCGGCCGGGCTGCGTGCTCGGATAGGGGTCTGGTATGGATCCTGAGGGGGAGCCTCACGCAAATTTTTTTACATTTTCGTGGGGTTCCCCTTCAAGATTCTCCGCACACGAGTCGCCCTGCAAGTCGGATCATCTTGATCCGACTTCTGGTGCGACCTCTATTCAAATCAAAGGGCTCCCATAGGGAACCATTGATTTGGAATAGAGAAAGAAAAACGCGTCTGAAAGCTAGCGCGGGGAAACGTGCATTGAATTCAATGCAAAATGCGGAAAAAATTGCGTTAAGAACGCTGCTTTTTTCCTGGCGTCTGTACTAGCTTTACAGCCCGTTTTTTAAAACGTCCATGGGCATTAGGCCTAAAGCTTGTAAGAGGAGTTTTTATTCTACTCTGACTGTCCTATGAGGCTGCATGACCCCTGACCCTCTGTCTGGACAGTGCTGATTGGCCCTGTGCCAATCACATGCACCCTCCAAAAAAAAACCTCTTAAGCAATACACACCAAACTGAGCATGTGCATAGTGCCCCCAAGACTCTGTTTTATAAGGAGATGGTTTGGGGACAGTGGAAGAAGGGGTGGATCAGAGAAGACAAAACCAAACAGCCTTTTTACACAATGTGCAGGATTAACCCCTTAGATTCCACATTAAGTATGTAGCACCCTCTACTGTAGGTAGGTGCTAGAGTAGGATTTTTGCAAAGGGAAACTGTCAGTGCAGGTAAATTTAGGCAGGGCAATGCTTCAGGCTAGGCCTGC
This sequence comes from Rana muscosa, assembly GCA_029206835.1. Taxonomy (NCBI): domain Eukaryota; kingdom Metazoa; phylum Chordata; class Amphibia; order Anura; family Ranidae; genus Rana; species Rana muscosa. The sequence continues at coordinate 41,404,850 of JARGYO010005626.1, forward strand.
TTGTTTCGATCTGGGGGCAGGGAGTGGTTAGTGTAGCAGTGGGTGTGACCATCTGTGCTCTAGTTCTGGGGCACCTCCCCTGCTTCCAGGGAGAATGATCTGGAAGAGGGGCAGGGCACAGGACTGGAGTGACAGGGAGCTCATGTGAGGATTGAGCCCTGACCAATCCCCACTTGGAATTGGCAGGGGGCAGGCCTCCCATATAAGCTCAGGTCCCAGCCCACTGGGGAGGAGTTGTCGGCCAGGAGACGTAGAGAATGGAGCATAAGGCAGCAGCAGGGGATAGCCCCACCCCCATCTGGGGGGGGGGGGTGCGAGGTCTAGCGGAAGAGCCCAGGAGAGATGGGAGGGAGCTACATCCTTACATGGTCATGGATGGAGTGTCCTGGAACAGAGGGGCTGGAGAAGCTGTCGGAACATGTGTCTAGATAGAGTTCTTCATCATGGACTCGGGGCAGGAGAAGGTTGGTGAGTGGACCACAATGTATTACTGAATGAGGCATGACAGGGGAGCTAAGTGCGAGGCCAGAGGAGAGACTGTGGGGAAAGTGTCAAATCGATGCAGCCTGAGGGCGCAGGATTTGCGGACCGGACTGGCTGGGAACAGTAGTCCACCAAGCAACACGTGCTACTAAATTACTAGGCCGCCGGGGAGAGGTACGGCAGACCTCTGGCCTAGTAACAGCACTTATGATAGCCAGCCATTGAGACTGTTCAGAGCGGTCTCTTTAGCTCACATGAGGAGGATGTGACAGGAAAGATGATAATGATCTACAGTGAAGTTTGTGCAGGAGGAGAGAAGTCTGCAGGAGATATGCAGAGGAGGAGAGGAATTCTGCATGGTAATGCAGGGGAAGTGACTGCAGATATTATTTGTACATCAGTGCTTCAAGGCTCAACCAAATTCCAATTTCTTTAATATGATGGCAAAGCAACATGTTCTATGGGCATTCCATATCCCCCAACCAAGTTATATCCCCCAATAAACAAAACAACGCAAATGACTGTTCATTGTCTCTGAGGTGATAGGTGGAGGTCTGGCAGCAGGGTAATATGGTGGATGTTAGTTACTAGTAGCAACCAAGCGCTACAAGTATATCAATTATGCTTTACTGCATATACAGACTGGTTTTACTGTTGTGGGTTTAGTAAAACTTTTAAGGTTTAGCTCATCAACAACTAGAACAAAGGGGTTATGATCAAGTTTCTGGTAAGTTGATTCATCACTGAGCAGTCGTTTAACCTCTAACTCATATTGCTGCTGATTGAGCAAGACCACGTTGCCTCCTTTGTCGCTATTTTTTTATAACGATGTTCCTCCTATTTTGAAGGTCCTTCAAGGCATGTCTTTCCCCTGTCGATAGGTTGTCGGGAGATTTTTTGGTCCAATCTATCCTTTCCAGGTCCGTTTGGACTATGTCAAGGAAACGATTGAGCCATCTATTTTTAGCCAACGGGGGCATCTTTTGGGATCTTATTCTCAAGTTGGCACGTCTTATTAATGGAGTGGGTTCTTCATTGGGCCTGTCGTTCTCATCCAATAATGAGTTTAGTATATCCAGAGCTCTTTGATCTTCAGCTTCAATTGGCTCTATTATATCAATCACATTATCATTTTTGGTATATAGTGAACGAAAAAATACCTTTCTTAAAAATAGAGTAACGTCTTTGAATATCGTAAACTCGTCCATATTGGCCACTGGGGAGAAGGTCATGCCCTTTTGTAGAAGATTTATATGGTCAGAGGTCAAATCAAGGTCAGACAAATTAATAACTTTCATGTCATTTGGTCTCTGAATCGTCTGTTGGTAGGGCCCCCCTATTATTGTTTTTTCTGGCTTCTGGTGTAGGTCCGTTCGTGTATTGTTTTGGGTAGTTTTTGACTCCTGGACGAGGTTTTGGATTTTGGTTTTGGGGGTGGTACCTGGTCGTGGCCTAGGTCCCCCCCTCCTGATCTAAAAAAATAACGGTTTTGGTTGTCTCGTCGTCAGTGTCGCTATGTGACTTGGTACGACGACGTCTCGATTGTGAGCGAGATCCACGTCCCAATGATTTACTTTGTCCGCGGCGTATTGTAAGATCGAAAACTTCGTCTTTTTCAAAGTCTGCTAAGTCACGTTGGAATTTCCCTTGCTTAGTGTTCTTAAGGTTTAGTTGCACCTTTTTGATCTCTTTCTGTGTTACTTAATCCTGACCTCTGCACTCTGTTCTTTATTCAATACTGACCCCAGCACTCTCTGCATTACTTAATCTTACTCCTGAACTCTGTGTTACCTAATCCTGACCCCTGTACTCTATGCTTTGCACTCTTTTGACCCATAGAAGCATAGACTCTGAGGGAATCAGTGTCCTGGCTTTGGCAGCTTGAGTGAAGAGCAGTTTGTTCTTAGGCGGGCCAGCGGCTGGCTGAGAAAAGAGCCTTATGCTCAGCCAGGGGCCCCCTACAAGTGTATGGGCTGTCCCCCCTTGATGGCAGCCCTGGCTAGGACTGACAGGGTGTCAGTCTAATTTAGTGGAAGGGCACATGGGGGGCAAGGAATCATCTGGGGGGGCATTTGCCCCCCTTGCCCCACTGTAGCGATGCCACTGTTCTGCAGTGTATGCATGCCTTTTTGCTAACCTGTTTTGTAGTATTGTTTCTATCTTTGCACCTGTTTAGTAAACTGTAAGTTACATTAGCTCGTTGTCTGATCATTCAGCCACCTACTCAATCTGTTAAATCTGGTGTCATGAACAGGATCAGCCATGTCAGACAATGGTAATGGGAGTGGCCGGACAGCAGTGCTCGGTAGTACTACTCCAGAGGAAAGCAGGCAACCTACTGCCCCTGCAATAATAACCTCCTTATTACTGGCAGAATTCCTGCTGCAGCAATTACCCGTGTACACAGGGCCAGGGCCTTGCTTTATTCGAACAAGAGATTATGGGGACTGATCCGACCACATGGGATTCTGCCCCATTCAGAATAACAGCCCACTAATGACTTAGAGAGGGAAGCAAGAAGGTTAATTCCGCACTTCTCAGTGGAAGGCCAGGGCTCCCTTAACAAGGTAGTTAATTGCTCAGAAGCGCTATAAAGCCAAGCGGCAACATTAGATGATGATCAGCAGAAAACAGAGAGTGGGAGAATCCATTCATTGTGCACTGAAACGGGAAGTTATAGCAGCAGAGATAAGCCTTAGGCAAAGGGGCCAATAGGAAGGCCCAGCTGCAGTAATGCTGAATGCTGATGGTTGGATGAAGAAACATTTTGTAGAAAGACTGCTGTCTGTGACGAGGTCAGAGAAACCTCAATGAGAAAGATATAGGGCGTTGAAAAAGTATTCACACCCCTTGAAATTTTCCAAATTTTTTGTTATGTTACAACCAAAAATGGGAATGTATAAAATCCCCCCAATTTTTTTTTATGTTTTTGGTTGTAACATGACAAAAAGTGACAGCACTGTGACAGCACTGTGCTGTGTAATCTGAGACCAGGATCTGATTTTTTTTTTTGGGGGGGTTAACAAACAGTTTAATTGACAACTTTAAAAAAAAATTATTTCCATTCTGCATTTTCCAAAAAATCCTCAAAAGACCCACTATGCCTCTTAAAAAATATCTTGGGGTCTTTACTTTCCAAAATCTGGTAATTTTGTGGGTATTTCTACTGTCCTCTAAATTGTGATAGGTAGTCAGGAAATTAGATGTGTAATTTATGCCCCTGGAAACGTCTAAAGGTGCTCCTTGGATTTTGGGCTCCTCTATGTGGCTAGGCTGTGAAAAAGTTTCACACATGTGGTATCGCTATGCTTGGGAGGAGTAGCAGAATGTGTTTTGGGGTGTAATTCTAAGTATTACTATGCTGTGTGTTAGAAATACCCTAAAAGAGAGGTATGGGGTATAAGAAACACACGTTATACTCACCTAGGTGGATACAGTATCGATCCGATGCTGCATCTGTCCCTCACCACCTCTGCACTGAGAACTGAGCTATCAAGTACCACTGATTGCTCAGTTCTTCCCTCTGCTCTGAGCAGAGAGCGGTGACTGTCAGTCACGGGCTCTCTGCTCTGCCCCTCCAGCGCTCAGTGGAGTGCTGGGCTGGGAAGGGGAGAGAGCAGCTGGCCCAGTCTCCCAGCGGTGCAGCTGAGAGGCTGAGCCAGCTGCCAGTCCAGACATCTGGGTGGGTCCATAGGGATCAGTGACATCAGCTGACAGTGGGCTTTAACCCACTGTTGGCTGAAAAGCTGAAAACGGGCCACAGGAGTGCAGAACTAACTGCACTCCTGTGATCCACAGGAGAAGTAGGGCCAAAAATGCCATAGTAGGCCCAAGAAGTAGGGTCATACTTATCCTTTAATACTTGACAACTTTGTGTAAAAAAAAAAAAAAAAATCTCACACATGTGGTATTGCTATACTTGTGAGGAGTAGAAAAAGTGTTTTGAGGTGTAATTGTAAGTATGCCTATACTGTGTGTGAGAAATAACCTAATAAAATAACCTAAAAAAAGATTTTGTAATTTAAAAATTTTCCCCAAAATTGTGACAAAAAAAATTACAGCTTAAAAAACTCACTATGCCACTTAGGCCCCTTTCACACTGGGGCGGGAGCAGCATCGATGGTAAAGTGCCGCTATTTTTAGCGGCACTTTACCGCTAATTTTTACGGCACTATTTGGCCGCTAGCGGGCGGTTTTACCCCCGCTAGCGCCTGAAAAACGGTTAAAAACCACTGCAAAAAGCGCCTCTGCAGAGGCGCTTTGCCGGCGGTATAGCCGCAGTGCCCTATTGCTCTCAATGAGCAGGAGCAGTGGAGGAGCGGTAAACACACCGCTACTTCACCGCTCCAAAGATGCGGCTAGCAGGACTTTTTTTTCCATCCTGCCAGCGCACCGCTTCAGTGTGAAAGCCCTCGGGCTTTCACACTGGAGAAACAGCAGCCGCTGTTTCAGGTCGGTTTGCAGGCGCTATTTTTAGCGCAATAGCACCTGCAAACCGCCCCATTGTGAAAGGGGTCTTACTAAATACCATGCACTGTCTACTTTCTAAAAAAAATATATATATATTCTGGAAAACTACTATTACCCCTCCCCTGTCCTTGTGGGTCTCCGTGATCAATGACATCATGCGCATGGAAGAGATGTTAGCCCTTGATAATGACACCTTTGACAAATTTCAGACCCTATGGCTCCTATGGATTGACTACTCTGCCTCGGACTCCCTGAAAACATTATTGACATCTCAGGGTTAACCCAGACGTACACCCTGATTCCATTATGCAGGTTTGACACGCCAGGGTCTGCTCGGTCCACCTTTATCCCTATCCTCTCTTCCCCTTCCTCTTCTTCCCTCTACTGTCTTTTTTCCCCCCTTCTCCCTATGTCTATATTTTTCACCCTACAGTCAGGTGTCGTACTAAACAATTTTATTGACCCTCACTGCTTTTCGTATAGAGTATCACCATCTGCTCCAGGAAGGCGGCGGTGTGTTAAGGTTTCCGATGGAAACGCTTCGTACAGTGTACAGAAAGGGTGACTTGCATTTCATTACCCTATGTCATTGACATCTAAACGATATTTGTATTACTTTATTCTGTTGAAAGCAATAACAACATATTTGACTCTAAAAAAAAAAAAAAAAAAAGGTAATTTGAGGAGTATTTGTACTGTCCTGGCATTTTAAGACCTCAAGAAATAGACAGTCAGTACATCAGGATTGATCAATTTTCTAATACATACACCATAGTTTGTAGACTGTATTATCTTTCACACAAACTGAATAATGTACACTTATTTTGATTTTTTTTTTTTACAAAAGAAATGTAGCAGAATGCATTTTGGCCTACATTTATAAAAAAGTTTATTTGCAAAATGTTATAACAAAAACAAAAAATAAACTAAATGTTTGGCCTTTGTTCCCTTTATAAAGCATAAAAATAATATTAAAAAAAACAGTGGTGGTTAAATACCAACAAAAGAAAGCTGTATTTCTCTCAAAAAAATGAAACAAAATGATTTAAAACAGTTTGTAAGCCCATTAATGTAAATAAAATAACAATTATAGTTTACTTATCACAGAAGCAGATCAGAAGTTCTCAACCATGGCAGATTCAGGAGCTGGAAAAACCGGTGCCTTGGCTCCAGTCACTCCACACTTGCATAACAATCCAACAGTAATATTGAGCTGGCAACTCTGTATTATCCGTGCATATATGACTTTATTAGCTACTAACCCGGGTCAGACGTCCCTGGTGGTCACCACTGGAATATGATCATGTGCTTTCATTTTTAGCAGATTTGTAAGTATGGGGTACCCTATGAAGACCCTCAGCTTTAAAAAAAATAAAGGTACTTTTTTACCAACTTTGTCATGTATTTCAAAATTGTCTTATTTTACAGATATCTGTGAGTGCATCAACCCGAGGAAGTGAACGTTGATTCACACAACGCGTTGGGTATTAAAGATGCATTTTTAAACTAATTATGCACTGTTTTTTGTAATACTGTATTTTGTTGTGGAGTATATCATGTCAATTACTACAAATCTGCCCGTAAGCATGGTATTTGTCTGATATGCAATTTTACTATTATTGCACTATCAATAAATCTGCATACTATTTATAAATTTGTTGTGTGTGTTGCGCCTCATTCAAAGTCCCAAGGGCAAATCTATGTTTGTATATACAGTGGAACCTTGGATTACGAGCATAATCCATTCCAGCAGAATGCTTGTAATCCAAAGCACTCACATATCAAAGTGAGTTTCCCCATAGAAGTCAATGGAAATGAAGATAATTTGTTCCACATTGACTTCCATTGTATGCAGTACCGCATGTGGCCAGAGGTGGGGGGGGCACCGGAGAGACTCGGAAATACTCGGAGACCGTTCGGAGCTGACCGGATGCTCTCGGAAAGCCTCGGAGAGGCTCAGAAACACCCGAGTGTCACTGGCGCCCCCTGGCCAAATGTGGTACTGCACACCGCAGAGGCTTGAATCCTGCTCGTTTTGCAAGACAACACTCGCAAACAGAGTCAGGATTTTTTTTAAATAATAGCTCGTATTGCGAAACGCTCAATAACCCCATTACTTGCAATCCGAGGTATTACTGTACTGACCCAGTATTACAATTACTATGTTGGAAACATTATCAATGTTTCCAAACATTTTAACCACTTCAATACCCAGCCATAGTCATATGACGCCCACAGATGGGATCTCCCATCCTGGGTGGGCGTCATATGACGTCCTGGGTTTGTGGGGGGATATCTGAATGATGCCTGCAGCTAGAGGCATCATTCAGATATCCATCTCTTCTGCCGGCGATTCTGTGCACAATAAGAATGATCATAGCGGCAGTTCCGCCGCTTGATCGTTCTTATAGGCGGCGGGAGGGGACATCCCCCCCTCCCGCCGCCATCCGGTGCTTCTCCGGGCTCTCCCTTGCCATCGGGGGCCCGGAGAATGAATCGTCCGGTGCACGATAGGAAGCATAGAGATGACTGGTGACCAAATGGTCACCAGTCATCTCTATGACCGTCGGAGGCCCGGGCGCGATGTGATGACGTCATGCCCGGGTCCTCAGAAGTAAACAAAGCCGCGATTGCGGCTAGTAAGCATGAGATCGTGAAAAACATTTCACGATCTCATGCTTTCCAGCCTGGAGGAGAGATGTGGGGTCTTATTAACCCTGCATCTCTCCATAAAGAGGACCTGTCACACACCATTCCTATTACAAGGGATTTTTACATTCCTTGTAATAGGAAAAAAAGTGATCAAAAAAAAAAAAATTTTTTAAAAAAGTGTAAAAATAAAAAACTTAAGTAAAATAAATAGGGGTGCGGAAATTAACGATTAATTGCTCGATTAATCGTTAATTTCTTTGATCGATCAAAATTTTTTTGATCGATGACGATCCGCGGAGTGAGCTCCGCGGTCTTGTCCATAGGAAAGGCCGCGGCTTCGGCCTAGCTCCGGAGCGCGGTGGCCATCTTGGTCCACCCTGCGGCAGCCTAGTAGCGGCGCGCTGACGTCATCATCAGCCGCCTGCTTGTGCCGTCTACTCTGCGGACAGTTCTGCCTGGATCTTAAGGTATGGGGGGAGATGTGTACAATACGGGGGGAGATGTGGACATTATGGGGGGAGATGTGGACATTACAGGGGAGATGTGGACAATGACATTACAGTGGTAACACATGTGGGCATTACAGTATGGGGGGGAGATGTGGCCATTACGGGGGAGATGTGGACATTACAGAATGGGGGCACATGTGGACATTACAGAATGGGGGCACATGTGGACATTACAGAATGGGGACACATGTGGGCATTACAGTATGGGGACACATGTGGGCATTACAGTATGGGGACACATGTGGGCATTACAGTATGGGGACACATGTGGGCATTACAGTATGGGGGGGAGATGTGGACATTATGGTATGGGGGCACATGTGGGCATTACAGTATGGGAGGGGGGGGGAGTGGACATTACGGGGGAGATGTGGACATTACGGGGGAGATGTGGACATTACAGAATGGGAGCACATGTGGACATTACAGTATGGGGGGAGATGTGGACATTACGGGGGAGATGTGGACATTACGGGGGAGATGTGGACATTACAGAATGGGAGCACATGTGGACATTACAGTATGGGGGGGGGGGGAAGTGGACATTACGGGGGAGATGTGGACATTACAGAATGGGAGCACATGTGGGCATTACAGTATGGGGGGGGGGGAGTGGACATTAAGGGGGAGATGTGGACATTACAGAATGGGAGCACATGTGGACATTACAGTATGGGGGGAGATGTGGACATTACGGGGGAGATGTGGACATTATGGTATGGGGGCACATGTGGGCATTACAGTATGGGGGGGGGAAGTGGACATTACGGGGGAGATGTGGACATTACAGTATGGGGGGAGATGTGGACAACTAACAAACTACCTTTTTATGTTTTTCTTAAAGTTTAATAAAAAAAAATTATTTTAAAAACTGTATGTGCGTTATAATTAATCGAAATTAGTCGATTAATCGATTTAAAAAAAAAACGATTAATCGAACACGAAAATTTTAATCAGTAACAGCCCTAAAAATTAAAAAAAAAAAAAAAAAAAAATATATATATATATATATATATATATTTTAAACGCCCCTGTCCCCGGTAGCTCGCGATCAGAAGCGAACGCACACGTAAGTCCCGCCCACATATGTAAACGCCGTTCAAACCACACATGTGAGGTATTGCCGCGTGCGTTAGAGAGCGTGCAACAATTCTAGCACTAGACCTCCTCTGTAACTCTAAACTGGTAACCTGTAAAAAATTTCAAAGCGTTGCCTATGGAGATTTTTAAGTACCGAACTTTGGCGCCATTCCATGAGTGTGCGCAATTTTAAAGCGTGACATGTTAGGTATCTATTTACTCGGCGTAACATCATCTTTCATATTTTACAAAGAAATTGGGATAACTTTACTGATTTGTTATTTTTTAATTCAGGAAACCAAAAAAAGGCGTTTGAAAAATTATTGTGCAAATACCGTCCAAGATAAAAAGTTGCAATGGCCGTCATTCTATTCCCTAGGGTGTCTGCTAAAAAAAAACATATATAATTTTTGGGGGTTCTGAGTAATTTTCTAGCAAAAGAGTGATGATTTGTACATGTAGGAGAGAAGTGCCAGAATAGGCCCGGTATTGAGGTGGTATAAAAGCCCTGTATTAAAGTGGTTAAAGAACAACATGCGGGCAACATGCGCTCCTTTTTGTTTTGTGGTGTAGAGTTTATTTTGAAATAGGAGGTGATATGTACCAAAAATTGCCTAAAAAGGAGATACGGTGGCTTTATTCTTTACATACAATACACCATTTGACCTTAATCATAGGTGGGATGTGGATTTGTTTTTGAAGTAATAAATATTTGTTTTGATGTTGTTAAAAATTAGGCTGCATTCACACCTGAGCGTAGCGAATCGGGCGTTTTTACCGTCGTTTTTACCATTGTTTTGTCGCGCGAATTTGCGCCCGTCGGAACGCTCGGTGTCGCGCTAGACGCTTGAATCGGGCGTTTCCATTACATTATATGAATCCTAAAACGCCCAATCTGCCCGATTCGCGCGACAAAAAAGGGACCGGAACTTGTTTGAGCTTCAGGCGTTCGGCTTCAGGCGACATGGAGTGGAGATGTGAACCATCTCCATAGAGAATAATGGATTTTTTCCCCTCTAGCGTTTTGTAGCTTCAGGCTACAAAACGCTCAGGTGTGAATGCAGCCTTATATTATAGTCAGTGTTTTTGCAAAGAGCAGCCCCAATCCTCCTCTTCTCAGGTCCCCCTCGCCGGCGCTCTTGGCCCCTCCCTCCTGTTAAGTGTCCCCAGAGCAAGTAGCTTGCAATAGGGAAACCAGAGCAGGCTCCCAAAAGATTCACCCAGACAGTCTGGGTTTTAGATCCTGTGTACAGGTTTCAGTCCACCTGAAACCTGGACACATCAGAGGCAGCCCTGCAGCACCAGCCCTCCTATCCCCCTCTCCCCTCCCATCGGCTTCCAGTGTTTTTAATTATATTGTGGGGGGTGCTTTAACTGGCGTACAGACTGGCCTGGGGGGATTATACTGGGGGACAGACTGACCTGGGGGAGATGTACTGGGGGATAGACTGACCTGGGGGGATGTACATGGGGAAAGACTGACCTGGGGGGGATTAACTGGAGTACAGACTGACCTGGGGGGGACTGTACTGGGGGACAGACTGACCTTGTTTGATTTAACTACTTTCCTTAAAGTGGTTGTAAACCCGGATAACATTTAAAAAAAAAACACCTGCAAGACAAAGCCATAATGAGCTAGTATGACTAGAATACTAGCTCATTATGCATCACTTACCTTAGATCGGGGTCCCCGAAGCCGTCCTTGTCTCCCCCTCCAGCCGCAGCCATCGCTCCACATATACCCGGAAGGTTATTTCTCGGTATCGCTGCTCCAGCCAATCACAGCGCCGGCGATGTGATTGGCCGGAGCGGCGAAGACGTCACTCCGGGCATGCCCGTGGGAGCCGTCAAATCCGGGAAGGCCGGATTTGTGAATGGGGTTTAACCCTATGAATGCACCGTTGTCTACGGCGCTCATGCGCCGTAGACATCGGTGCCTGTCTTTTTTTGCAAATATCTCCTAAACCGTGTAGATTTAGGAGATATTTCTTGCACCTACAGGTAAGCCTTAATCTAGGCTTACCTGTAGGTGCAAGTTGCATAAGTGGGTTTACAACCACTTTAAGCTTCTCCCATTAGTAACACCATTTGGCCACACCCACTGTTCCTCACAGGATGCTACATGGGCTGCAATACTACTCTTCTTGGGGCACCCTAGCTGCACCGATTCCCAAAAGTAGTTTCTGCATTACTTTTGGCGACTTCGGGGGTGATTTCAATAGACATCTGTGCAAGAACCCACACATATGTCTCTGAAATTGCTCCCGAAGTCAGACTGACACCCGCACGATTTCAAACCCGCATTTCAGTGCAAGTTCAGGGGCAATTTAAAAGACATCTGGGCTGGTTAATGCACAGATGTCTATTGAAATTGCCCCCAAAGTCGCCAAAAGAAGTGCAGGAACTACTTTTGGAAATCTGTGCGGTGCCGCAAAGTCAGCGTCGCACCGATTCGGACGGTGCTGTTGCCGGCAATAGGCTGCGATTTGACATGTGAAATTGCATGTCAAATCGCCCCGATGTGAACGGGGGCTAAATGTACTGTGAGGGGGTTAACTCGGTAGCGGGTGTGTGTGACCCCCTGGTTGGGCTCCCCACACAAAAACAGGGCCAGCAGACGGAGGTTGTGGTTTTCAAAATCAAAAGGTGCGGTTTATTTCTCTATGTACAGTGACAAAAACACAGCAAAGCCAAAAAGAAACATAAACAAAATAAATCCTGGTCAGTTTGACCTCTGACTAAACATGCAGGTTTCCTAAACTAACAACTGGGATCAGCCTGGTGCTGTCCTAGTCCCTAAGTCCCTGGTTTAGTAAAAGTCCAAACAAATAGCCACACAGGCTTTGCCTCACCGCACAGGGGTTCACTCTCCCTAGACAGTCCACACAGGTCTGGTTCCAGGCATGAGCAAACACCTAATGAATCTGGGAGTTTTTATAGAGGCCTTTAAATGAGCTGACAAGCTTCAGCTGGTCTCCTCAACTCCCTGCCTGCACGACGCCCAGCCCTCTCCCTAGAGGTATGAGTCATCCATGAGCCCACTAGCCTCAGATGGGCTTCATCAACTCCCTAGTTGTATAAGTCGGCATAAAGCCTGAATCTGGGAGAAATATATCTACCCCCCTGGATGCAACCAAGTGACTTTACCTTCCTGCTGTCACATACCCCCCCCTCTTGTTTTAACCTTGGGGTTGGAACACCAGCAATCAGGCATTCATGTACTCGAGACAAAGCATCCACATTCCCCATTTGAACACCAGGGCGATGCTTTACTGTGAAGTTGAATTCCTGTAGGGCCAGGAACCACCTATTCACTCTTCTATTTGTCTCCTTGTTTTGAGCCATCCACTTTAACGGAGCGTGATCCGTAACCATGTCAAAGTGCCTACCTAGCAGATAGTACCGAAGGGAATCTAGAGCCCACTTCACCGCTAAACACTCCTTTTCAACCGTGGCGTAATTTACCTCATGGGATTTCAACTTCCTGCTGAGGTAAATGACTGGGTGCTCTTCCCCGTTCCAGACCTGGGACAATACTGCTCCTAACCCCACATCTGACGCATCACTTTGTACGACAAAGTCTTTAGAGAAGTCGGGTGAGTACAACACTGGCTGGCTACATAAGGCTTGTTTCAAGAATTGGAATGCTGCCTCAGCCTCGGGGGTCCATTTAATCATGACCGACCCTTTCCCTTTCGTCAGGTTGGTTAGGGGCACAGCCTTAGAAGCAAAGTGGGGAATGAAGCGCCGATAATAACCCGCGATTCCCAGAAAGGCCCGTACCTGCTTCTTGCTGTTGGGACGTGGCCAACTCTGGATGGCCTCGACTTTGTTGAGTTGGGGTTTTATCACTCCCCTGCCAATGGTGTACCCAAGATATTTGGCCTCCTCCTGCCCAATGGTACACTTCTTGGGGTTAGCCGTAAACCCCGCTTCCCGGATAGAGTCTAGGACTGCTTGCACTTTTGGCAGATGTGAGGCCCAATCTGTGCTATGGACAATTACGTCATCCAGGTAAGCCGCAGCATACTTCCGATGGGGCCTCAGTATCTGGTCCATTTTCCGCTGGAATGTGGCCGGCGCATTCTGTAACCCGAACGGCATTCTCTTATATTGGAACGCCCCGTCTGGGGTTACAAATGCGGTTTTCTCTTTGGCCGACTTGGCCAGGGGAATTTGCCAATACCCTTTTGTGAGGTCAAGAGTCGTCATGTATCGAGCTGTTCCCAGCCGGTCGATCAACTCATCTATACGTGGCATGGGGTAGGTGTCAAATTTTGTAACTTTGTTCAACTGACGAAAATCGTTACAAAATCGCCAGCTCCCATCCGGTTTAGGCACCAACACAATGGGACTAGACCAATCACTTTGGGACTCCTCTATCACCCCTAAGTTCAGCATTTTCTGTACTTCCTCCCGTATTGCCTCCCGTCGGGCCTCTGGGATCCGATAGGGTTTTAACTTCACCCTTTCACCGGGCGGGGTAATAATATCATGCTCTACCCCAGATGTTTGTCCCGGCAGCTCAGAGAACACCTCCTTGTTGCGAAGCACAAACTCCTTAACCTCCTGTTGTTGGGGTTGTGACAAGGTGGCTGCTATTCCAACCTCCGGAATCACGCAACCAGTTTGAGCTGGTGACCAAGTTTCTGCGACTAGGGACTCTCTATCCCTCCAGGCTTTCAACAGATTAACGTGATATATCTGTTCGGGCTTTCGCCTTCCTGGTTGTCTGACCTTGTAATTCACTTCGCTCACTTTTTCCATTATCTCGTAGGGGCCTTGCCATTTGGCAAGGAATTTACTTTCAACCGTAGGGACAAGTACCAATATCCTATCCCCCAGGGAAAAGGTACGGGTCTTTGCTCCACGGTTGTACACTCTCTGCTGTGCCAACTGCGCTTGGGCCAAATGTTCCTTCACGATGGGCATTACCTGTGCAATTCGATCTTGCATCAGGGCGACATGCTCAATCACACTCCTGTGGGGAGAACTCTCACTTTCCCAAGTTTCCTTGGCAATATCCAACAGCCCTCTTGGGTGTCTCCCATACAGTAACTCAAAGGGGGAGAATCCCGTAGAGGATTGGGGCACCTCCCTAATAGCAAACATCAAATAAGGAAGTAGACAGTCCCAATCCTTTCCATCTCTATCCACCACTTTCTTCAACATTTGTTTTAGGGTTTTGTTGAATCTTTCAACCAGCCCATCGGTTTGGGGGTGATACACAGATGTACGCAATTGCGTCACTTTGAGCAATTTACACAGCTCTTTCATAACCCGGGACATAAAGGGTGTACCTTGGTCCGTAAGCAGTTCTTTACAAATACCCACCCGGCTAAAAACAAGAGATAGCTCTTTGGCTATGGTTTTGGCCGAGGTATTTCTGAGAGGGATCGCTTCTGGATAACGGGTGGCATAGTCCATTATAACCAATATGTACTGGTGCCCCCTAGCGGACTTGATTATAGGACCTACCAAATCCATTGCGATTCTCTCAAACGGGACCTCAATGATGGGTAGAGGGACCAGCGGGCTACGGAAATGTGGCATCGGGGCCGACCTCTGACACACAGGGCAGGAGGAACAATAATTTTCTATGTCCTTCATCACTCCAGGCCAATAGAATCTCTGTAATACCCTCTCTCGGGTTTTCTCTGTCCCCAGATGACCTCCAAGAATGTGCCCATGGGCCAACTCCAACACCAACTTCCTGTAAGGTTTGGGCACCACAAGCTGCTCAACGGTTTCTTCTGCCCTTTTTGCCACCCGATACAGTAGGTCCTTCTCTACGTTGAAGTATGGGTAAGTGCAGGTATTATCTGGGTTCACTAACTCGCCATCTATTTCCACTACGTTTTCCCGTGCCTTTATTAGGGCGGGGTCTTTTAACTGTTCTGTGGCAAAATTTTCCCTGTGAACCTCCAGATCAGAAAACTCCACAGACGGTAGGTTTTCGTCTGAGGAGGTGGGCTCCTCTCCAGTTTCTTGAGTCTCCCCTGCCAATACTGACAAGGGAAATTCTGGAGAGTCCTCACCACTCTCAGAGGAGTTCTGGCTATCACATTCCTGGTACATAGGGGCACCAGTGGGGGGCTCAGGATCATCCCACAGTTCCCAGAACTTCGGAAAATCCCTTCCCACAATGGCGTCATACGGTAACTGAGATACTAAGCCCACTGGATGAGAGAGGGTACCTTTGGGGGTCTCGAAACACACTGTAGTCACTGGATACTCTCGGGTGTCCCCATGCACACAAATAACAGCTACCTTGCTATTCCCAGAGACCTCTGTTTTAACTAACTCAGCCTTTATCAGGGTCACAAGGCTACCTGAATCCAGCAATACCACAACATTTCTACCATTAACACACATTTTGCATAAATGTTTCTCAGTTCCTCGAATGGCAGTGCATGCGACTGTCGCACACAGCGACTGACGTCTGCCCGTCAGAAAGTCACACTGCATGGGTTCCTCCACAACCGGGCAATTGGCTGCAATATGTCCCGCTTGCCGGCAGCGGTAGCAAACGATCCTTCTTGCCGCCTCTTGAGCCGCTGATTTCCCCGGCTGTTCTCGCCAAACTTGGGGTAGAGCTCCCACCCTCTCACTCTCTCCACCCTTACCCCTTGGAATCCTCTTATCCGCCCCTGGGGGTGGTCTGGTCTTAGGGTGGAAAGTCCGAGTGTCTCTGGAAGAGGCCGTCAGGTTCTCTGTAGCCAAGTATTTCTCTACACGATCCACAAGACCACCGGCCGTCTCTGGGTCTCCATGGCTTACCCACTTTTGGATGGCAGTAGGAAGAGCTCTCAAAAACCGATCCATTACAACACGTTCCACAATCTCTGGTGCGGACAAAGTCTCTGGCTGTAGCCACTTCCTGCTCAGGTGAATGAGATCATACATTTGAGACCTGGGGGGTTTTCCAAGCTGGAAAGTCCAGTTATGCACACGCTGAGCCCGGACAGCCAGGGTGACACCCAGCCTTGCCAATATTTCAGCTTTTAGCATCACATAGTCTTTTGCTTGGTCAGGCTCTAGGTCATAGTAAGCCTTCTGCGATTCACCAGTTAACAGAGGAGCCACCAGTCCAGCCCACTGCTCCTCAGGCCACTTTTCTCTTTCAGCAGTCCTTTCAAATGTGGTCAAAAATACCTCTGGATCATCCTCTCCAGTCATTTTTGTCAATAAACGACTCACCCCAAAGGACGCGGTATTAGTGGGACGGCTTTCCTCACTGGTCTGCGGACGTTGCTGCATTACTGCTTCCATTTGTTGTAGTCTCTGCTCTTGCTTCTGTAACAGGTCTATGAAGCGGGCCTCAGATTGCTGCTGGGCTTGTTGATGAGCTTGCTGCTGGGCTGCAAGGCTCCTTTGCAAACCTGCATTTGTCTGCTGTTGATTGGCATTTGCTAGAGCCAGCTGTTTCAGTATCTCCTCCATGCTGGCTTAAAAAAAACTGCCCGCGTTCTCCACCAACTGTGAGGGGGTTAACTCGGTAGCGGGTGTGTGTGACCCCCTGGTTGGGCTCCCCACACAAAAACAGGGCCAGCAGATGGAGGTTGTGGTTTTCAAAATCAAAAGGTGCGGTTTATTTCTCTATGTACAGTGACAAAAACACAGCAAAGCCAAAAAGAAACATAAACAAAATAAATCCTGGTCAGTTTGACCTCTGACTAAACATGCAGGTTTCCTAAACTAACAACTGGGATCAGCCTGGTGCTGTCCTAGTCCCTAAGTCCCTGGTTTAGTAAAAGTCCAAACAAATAGCCACACAGGCTTTGCCTCACCGCACAGGGGTTCACTCTCCCTAGACAGTCCACACAGGTCTGGTTCCAGGCATGAGCAAACACCTAATGAATCTGGGAGTTTTTATAGAGGCCTTTAAATGAGCTGACAAGCTTCAGCTGGTCTCCTCAACTCCCTGCCTGCACGACGCCCAGCCCTCTCCCTAGAGGTATGAGTCATCCATGAGCCCACTAGCCTCAGCTGGGCTTCATCAACTCCCTAGTTGTATAAGTCGGCATAAAGCCTGAATCTGGGAGAAATATATCTACCCCCCTGGATGCAACCAGGTGACTTTACCTTCCTGCTGTCACAGTACATTCAGCTTGTGTCTGATTATGCTATGAATAAGGCTTGACAGACAAAATGTGTTAACATATCTGTTGCTGTATTTGACTATGTAGCTAATGAAGTCCTATATGCACAGATGATACAGAGTTGCCGACTCGATCGATGTTGGATGGTTTACTTATAACCTAGATATCGCTGCTACGGTTGAACACTGAGATAAAACAAGGTCATGATTTTTATGAGCGAAAAATTTGATGAACTGTTTAGACAATTTTTTAAAACACTTCCCCTTGTTGAATCAGGCAATATTATATATTTATCAAATAAGGTATTTCCATTTTTATATTATTTTTTTTAAACAACGCACACTCACACATGATGACTGATGTTAAACATTGCTGACTCTCAGTATAGCAAAACTGTCTGTGAAACAACAGTTGCCTTGGCAGATAAGGAGAAGACGGAAAAAAAAAAGAAAAAAAAAGAAAGACTTCTGTGGCCCCAAGACCTTGGATACAGCTAAACCTCCTAATAACATTACACTCCCCTTTGTGCTTGTTTCATTGCATAATTAGATTTTTTAACTGTATCTGACAGTTTAGAAAGCTCTGTGGTTCAACTGACAGGAAACTGCTCTTATTTATGAACCCAAGTGACGTCAATGCGCTCACTTTCAATCTACTTTGCTTTAAGAGAGAAGATTACTAGATGTATGGAAGTAATGAAGTGCAGTCATCAGAGCTGCCTTATCTTTCTCATGTCTTGCCAAAAAGAAAAAAAAAGAAATCTCAAATCCCCTCGATGGCGTAAATGCAAGCATTATTCTAAATAGAATGTACAATTTTACATTTTTTAGTCGTTTTGATGTTGCTTTAGCTCCCACATGTAGAACAAAGGCCTTATATATACAAACACTAGGAAAAATATGTAAGAATTATCATCTAGCACCTACTGTATGGTTGGTAATGGTAGGTGGACTTAGGGAACATTTGCTCTGCTGCATTAGATGCACTCACAGAAAAATAAAAACATTTCCCAAAACAATATTTCCTCATGCGATATCTTTTGTGTGGTCCTCAAAAACACATGAAACTTTTGCTAAAAAAAAAAAGGCACAAAATTATTGTACATATTTGCAATATGTCTAGCATAGATGTGCGCACAGGGTGTGCCAGGTGTGCCTGGGCACACCCTAATTCACCCCATGTGGTGCAGATTCCCCCTGTTTAGACCCCTAATATTTCACCAAAGACCCCTAAAAAAAATTATAAGATAAAGTAAAAAATTGTAAAAAATAAAAACTACTGCAAGCAATCTCTTCCCTACTGACACCGCCCATTGCTCTCCTGACACCATCAGTATATATACACATGCACACACGTGCAAATGTGCTTGAGTTTTGGGGTGCACACCCTAATGCACACCTATGATGTCTAGTCAAAATAGTCCTGAGTGGCTGAAGCCGTATTAAACCCAAAAACAATGATTATATAGCAACTTACCAATCCTTTGATTTTTCCTTTATTTTCTCCTGGTGATTGCCCAGTAAACCTGTTATTTTTAAGCTGTTCGGCAAAAGTAGCAGTTAGAGGGGTGAGAAAAACCATTAATTAAAACTAGCCAAGGATGAGGGCCTCTTAAAGGGGTTGTAAAGGTTCGTTTTTTATTTTCTAAATAGGTTCCTTTAAGCTAGTGCATTGTTGCTTCACTTACCTTTTCCTTTGATTTACCTTCTAAATGTTTGTTTTCTTTGTCTGAATTTCTCACTTCCTGTTTCTCCTCACTGAACTTCACACCATCATCCGAGTGGTGTGGAGTCAGCCAGAACAGCTTACTGAACAGCTTACTGAGGAGGAACAGGAAGTGAGAAATTCAGACAAAGAAAACAAAGAAAATAACTATTTAGAAGGGAAATCTAAGGAAAAGGTAAGTGAACCAACAATGCACTAGCTTAAAGGAACCTATTTAGAAAATAAAAAACAAACCTTTACAACCCCTTTAACAGTAAAATACTTCAATTACCTCTATGTCCGGGAATACAACATACCGACATTTTACATCATCCCTAAGGTTCATAAGAATTTACAGAACCCCCCTGGCAGACCGATTGTTTCAGCCTGCCAAGGCCCTCTTGAACGAATAGGGAAATACTTGGATTTTCTTCTCCAAGAGATGGTCGTGACTTAAAATCTTTTGTGCAGGATACACGTCACGTGTTAGCAAAGATTGATGAATTGGGAATTTGTGAACAACCAGATGGGGTGTTACTACTAAGCATTGATGTCGAATCACTTTATACATCGATTCCCCATCTGGTTGGCACACATTCCGTTAAAAGTTTCTTGGATTCCACTTACCCGGTATCAGGACCCCAAAATGAGTTTATAGTTGAGCTACTGAACTTTGCTCTACATAACAACTTTTTTCAATTTTTGAATACTTTCTATCATCAAATTCGGGGTACTTCTATGGGGGCAGCGTGGGCTTCAGCCTACGCTTGCCTCCATCTTGGTTTATGGGAAGAGGAAGATGTTTATACCTCGTTGATGTACCGCCGCAAAGTACTTACCTGGTGGCGGTACATCGACGATGTCTTGATGCTATGGTGTGGTACGCCTGACTCGGTGCACCAATTTATGTTGGAACGCAATAAGAACAAACGGAATATACATCTAACCTATTCCTTCGATCAGGAAAAACTGTCTTTCCTTGATTTACAAATCTCACTGAAACAGGGTCAATTCAGCACTTGCACATATCGTAAAGATACAGCAGCCAATACCCTGCTATACGCAACCAGTCACCACCCCCAGTGGCTGAAAAACGGGATTCCAGTCGGGCAGTTTTTGCGCATTTAAAGGAACTGCTCAAGTGCAAGTGACTAGAGACGAGAAAGTCAAGATCTATATGCGAGGTTCCGCGAGCGCGGGTACTCACATAGGCAGATCAAACTGACCAAAAAGAGAGCAGCGATCAGAGATCGCTCAGATCTTTTACTTAACAAGCCATCGACTGATGAGCTTCCACCAAATTCTAATGACCCAATACGAATCATTACCTCCTTCGGGTCACAGTGGAACTCTGTTCGTTCTGTTCTAGAGAAGCATTGGGGTATTTTGACTAATACATCAGACTTGGCCCAGATAGTCAGTGATTGACCCATGCTTGTGGCGGATGCACCAGAAGTCTTGGAGACATACTGATCCAATCCGAGTTCGTCAAGGAACCAGAAATTACATGGCTCTCTGAATATCCACGAACCATGGGCATGTTTCCGTGCAATAAATGCCAGGTATGCCCGTATGTTCATCGAACATCCACGTTTACTGATGCTCAGGGTGATGGATCCTTTGAAATCAGGAACCTAATAAACTGTTCCATCTCCCGTGTCATCTATGTGATAACCTGCCCCTGTCCTAAGATATATGTGGGTAAGACAAAAAGATCCCTTAAAGGGGTTGTAAAGGTTCGTTTTTTATTTTCTAAATAGGTTCCTTTAAGCTAGTGCATTGTTGGTTCACTTAACTTTTCCTTTGATTTCCCTTCTAAATATTTTTTTCTTAGTTTTTTTTGTCTGAATTTCTCACTTCCTGTTCCTCCTTAGTAAGCTGTTCAGTAAGCTGTTCTGGCTGACTAAACACCACTCGGATGATGGTGTGAAGTTTAGTGAGGAGAAACAGGAAGTGAGAAATTCAGACAAAGAAAAAAAACATTTAGAAGGTAAATCAAAGGAAAAGGTAAGTGCAGGCTGCAGCAGGACTAACAGTCTATACCACGAGAGTGACAGTGAGGAGTCCAGCAGTAACGTATGTAGCGGGTATTTAAATTTAGGGGGAGCATCTAGGTGGTAGTATAACCCAGATGCACTGATTGTTAGGGAATTTGGGACCATTTTCTGTTCATGGAGGACTCCAGTGGTGTGCAGTTCCCTGCGGCCTGTGGGTGGCGCTGTCACCCTGGGCCGGGGTTGAACCATCACTGCAGTGCTATTCCCTTTTTGTCCTGTTTCAGCAGCCGTACGGCGGGGCGGGGAACCTGCTGTGCCTGTCGGGAGAGGAGATAAAGGGGAGAGACGCCCTCAACACAAGGTTCAGAGTCGGAGGACACAGCCGCGCCCAGGCACCTTCAGCCTGGGTGCCAGTGTTCCGGAGTTCCGGGCCCAGGTGCCCTTGACCTGGCCGGAGCGGGAGATGGAGTCCATTCCAGGCACCTTCAGCCTGGGGTGAGGTACTACGGAGGAGGCCCGGGGCCCAGTACCTTCGACTGGGTTCCGCAGGGGTGGAAGAGTCCGAGGGGCCCTAAGGTGTTGGGCGCCCGAATCTGAGACGAGGAGGCCAGCGAGCGTAACCCCTCCGAACAGTCCGGTGCAGCATTGCTGGTGACGGCGGGGCCTCTGGTAACTCTCTTGGAAGGATGTTTTCCCTCTGACAGGGGCTGCATTTAGCGAAGGTAATTCTGTTCCTGTTCTACACGGTCGGTGGCAGCGGCTGTGCGTCATAACCATTGGTGACACTACAATGGTTAGTTCTATTTGAGGATTGTGCCTTGACCTACTCCCCACTTGTACTGAACTGTTCTTTGGGTCACAACCTGTCTGCTGTTAAAGGACGATTTATTGCTGTCAGAGAATAAATAAGAGTTGGACCTTTTCAGTGGGGTGGAACTCCAGTTACTGGGAGCAAAGGGGGGTCATCTGTAGAACGGACTTGGCTCTGGGTTATACACACGACCCAAAGGTAAACAGGTGTTGGCTTTCACCTCTACACATAAGAGGACATAGGCCGTAGTGTACCGCATCCCTCCTCCCTAATCCCCCTAGACCAGTCAACAAGCCAAGAAGAAGAAGGGGTGAGAGGGGTGAGGCCGCTACACGTGGGGGCATCGTCCGGGATGTGTGTTATACAGATGGAGCTGAGAATGTATACATTTGAACTTTGTTGCCCGGAGGAGTTCCGGGTAGGTCAGCCATGTTGGCCAGCGCTCAACGAGGCACACCATAGCTGCGCAGTTCGTGGGCGGGGAGAAGAGAAAGCCCGCGAACAAGTGCAGAGTATGGGAGGAGTCTGGCCATGTGGAAGGACACACGTGGAGATTCCGGCGCAAATTGGTCAGTGCGCAATGGAGCAGCAGACAGTCGGGATGACCTCAAGTGCCCCGTGGATTCCGGTTCCTTCCACCACGAGAATGACTTCCTTTGCTGCTCCGATCACAGACACAGGAATAAGACTAAGGCCCTGAGAACGTTTGGCTCTGTATACATGCAGAGACATAGAGGCCCTCGGTGTGATCTGTCCCGGCTGTTCGGGACTGGTGGTCCACTTGAAGCCGTTCGGGCGATGTGAGGCCTGCAAGGAGTTCCTTTTTGAGGTGGAGCCATCCACAGAAAGGCCTCGTGCCTTCCACCTCAACTGCCTCACAGGCACCGCCACTCCGGAGGGAGAGATCAGAGCCTATGCGGACATTCCTGCGTGCACTGACCGGGGCGAGGAGAAGGCCCCAGCGGAGACTAAGAAAGAGAAATCTGAGGATGCTGCCTCGGTCACCACAAGCTCCCTGCTCCCACTGCCGAAGAGGAAAGTCGGCCTGGTAAAGGCATCCTGTGGTCGTGGAAGAGCTTTTCCCCGTCGCTTGCCTGGCCTGGATGGATCCGGAGGGAAAAGCCCTGGACATCTCTGTTCTACTAAAGGCCCAGGTGAGCCAGGGGTTGGGACTGTGTGTGTGGTTGGAGGTGTCGGGAGTCCACAGTCGGTGGAGCCCGTTCAGGAGGGCAATTCCGTGTCCACTGGGAATTACCTGCCCGCGAAGGTCTATGACACCTCCGACCTAGAATCATTATCTGATGCTGGTGATGACGGGGAAATTGATGAGATTTTCCACAAGAAAGGTTGGGACAAGATGCCGATACCCTCGTCCCGTGCAACAAGGGACCCACCCATGTCTATTGGGGATAGTGCACCCCGGGTGGAGGCCTCGGAGCCTGGGGAGGAATCTGGTCCCCTGTCTGCCCTTTCACCCCCTGAATCACCTGCTGTTTCATCTGCTCCTGTTGCGGGAGTGCAACGCGCATCACTGCGGGCTCCTAAGCCCAAATCTACAGAGGTAGTTAAAGTACCTTGTCACCCTGAATCCATTGTTCTGCCTGGAGAAGGAGATCTGCCACAATGCCACCTTTGGCCAGTCTGCAGCGACTCTTTTGCCAGAAGGTTGCCCGTGAATATGGGTGGGAATACCCGTATTTACCCCGAGACTTGCTCTATGAGGTGGAGGTCTTGCGGCAGCGGTGGTACGATGAATTCATCTGGACACAACTTAAGGTGCCCCACGCTTGTAGATACCTCTCGTGCTCACCTACAGCTTCTAAGAAGTTCAGAGACTGTAAGGCGGAGTGGATGCTGGGTAGGCATATCCATGTGGACAGGGTGCTTATCTGTCGGAAGGACGGAGAGAATATTGAGTATAATGTGGAGACCTTTGATAAGCACTTAAAGCCCCTGTTCCTGCCGCACCCAAAGTTTTACCCCTAGGAGAAAGAGACTCCTTTGTGTTTTTTGTTCTCGTTGCTGGACTTTCCGGAGTGCCTTTGCCGGAACCTAGGGACTGTGCTCTAGTCATATGGCTGTTTTGCTCTTTTGAGAAGTGGGAGCTGTTGCCTTTGTTTGTTCTCCCTCCTCTCCTCTCACCACAAGGAACATAGACTTTGGGGTGTAGCCAGCATAGGGCCACAGCACAGAGAAGTAAAGTTTCATCTAGATTTGACCAAGTGTCTTTACCGCGAGACTACCACCAGGTGGTGGTGTTGCGCAACGATTGTTTGTTTTTTTACATTTACACCATACTTATTGGAGCGAATGGGTTTCATTTCGGATAGACCCATTCATTCCAAGAAACACACATTGTGATAGGATGTATGTTTTATTTCCCCTCTGCAGGAGATTCATCTATCAAGGCTGCTGAGAATGGGGTGGTCCTTAGATAGCAGAGAGGGAGGGGATGTAAATGTGTAAAATATCTAAAGTATATTTGATGAGAGTTCATTGTTTTATATTCTTGTTTTCCCTTACCCATTTTAGGTCCTGGCACAATTCATGGTTAGTTTGTAAGGTGTGGTCCTATGTGAAGTTTGGTCTCTGGGTTGAACTTATGTTACCACTATTTGGGAGACATGGGTTTGCACCAGACACTGGGGACCAGTGTCAAATCACCAGGGGGAGAGTGTAGCGGGTATTTAAATTTAGGGGGAGCATCTGGGTGGTAGTATGACCCAGATGCACTGATTGTTAGGGAATTTGGGACCATTTTCTGTTAGTGGAGGACTCCAGTGGCGTGCAGTTCCCTGCGGCCTGTGGGTGGCGCTGTCGCCCTGGGCCGGGGTTGAACCATCACTGCAGTGCTATTCCCTTTTTGTCCTGTTTTGGCAGCCGTATGGTGGGGCGGGGAACCTGCTGTGCCTGTCGGGAGAGGAGATAAAGGGGAGAGACACCCTCAACACGAGGTTCAGAGTCAGAGGACACAGCCGCGCCCAGGCACCTTCAGCCTGGGTGCCGGTGTTCCGGAGTTCCGGGCCCAGGTGCCCTTGACCTGGCCGGAGCGGGAGATGGAGTCCATTCCAGGCACCTTCTGCCTGGGGTGAGGTACTACGGAGGAGGCCCGGGGCCCAGTACCTTCGACTGGGTTCGGCAGGGGTGGAAGAGTCCGAGGGGCCCTAAGGTGTTGGGCGCCCGAATCTGAGACGAGGAGGCCAGGGAGCGTAACCCCTCCGAAAAGTCCGGTGCAGCATTGCTGGTGACGGCGGTGCCTCTGGTAACTCTCTTGGAAGGATGTTTTCCTTCTGACAGGGGCTGCATTTAGCGAAGGTAATTCTGTTCCTGTTCTACACGGTCGGTGGCAGCGGCTGTGCGTCATAACCATTGGTGACACTACAATGGTTAGTTCTATTTGAGGATTGTGCCTTGACCTACTCCCCACTTGTACTGAACTGTTCTTTGGGTCACAACCTGTCTGCTGTTAAAGGACGATTTATTGCTGTCAGAGAATAAATAAGAGTTGCACCTTTTCTCAGTGGTGTGGAACTCCAGTTACTGGGAGCAAAGGGGGGTCATCCGTAGAACGGACTTGGCTCTGGGTTATACACACGACCCGAAGGTAAACAGGTGTTGGCTTTCACCTCTACACATAAGAGGACATAGGCCGTAGTGTACCGCATCCCTCCTCCCTAATCCCCCTAGACCAGACAACAAGCCGAGAAGAAGAAGGGGTGAGAGGGGTGAGGCCGCTACACGTATGAATACTCATATTAATTTACCATCTTTGACAGCTGATTGAACACCAGTGTTGCTATTATCTTCAGCCCACAGCTGACTATGCCTTTTTGATTTGACTTGATCATGTGCAATTGATGATTGAATATATCACTACCAGTGACTCCTTAATCAAACTTAGTAATTCAACCACAATCTTGATGGACTAACACCACTACCAACTACTGGAATCATTCTTCTGCTTTTTTCAGGTCACCATGTTAGTTGGGACAGCCAATGCGACACACTACTCATGATCGCATGAGTTGTTTCAACTCAATCTAGGAAATTAACGATGCTTACCAAATTTCCCCACTCCGCCCCCCTCCTCTCACTCCATACTTGGTCCAGCCTCTTGTAAGTTGCACCCATTTTGATCACCAAAGGGGAATCTTAATTGACTGCATTATTAATTTATACAGATTCCTTCCCTTAGAGGGTTAAATTATTACTCTCATTTGACTAGAGTGCTCATAACTCGCGGCTGGATCACACGTCCGGACTAGTGTCTTGTTTTATGTCTTGTCATTTGTGCGTCCTGTTTGTCATTTATGTCCTTGGCAATTATTTTCCAATTTTTTTATATCACTTTTTCACTGGTTCTTCAAAACTGCATTTTTATCTCTTAATATATTGAATCTTTTGATATTGGAATAAATACATGAATTTTGGATTATTCCCATCTTGATCATAATTTGTTGCTAAAAGTAACCCCTTTTTAGCCTGTCTAACCACAGGCTACCCTTCTTCTCTTTGTCTATGCCAATTGGTTACAGCAATAAACACCCCATTGGGTGTATGATCTACTACAGGTACTCCATGTGATTATATTAGTTGCAATACTTCCTTTTCCATACCCCAAAATTCCTCCAGTCTTTGTCAGGGCAGTAGGCTTTCCTCTGGAGTAGTACTACCGTGCACTGCTGTCCTGCCACTCCCATTACCATTGTCTGACATTTCTGATCCTTTTCATGACACCAGATTTAACAGATTGAGTAGGTGGTTGAATGATCAGACAAAGAGCTAATGTAACTTACAATTTACTAAACAGGTGCAAAGGTAGAAACAATACTACAAAACAGGTTAGCAAAAAGGCATGCATACACTGCAGAACAGTGGCATCACTACAGTGGGGCAGGGGGGGCAAATGCCCCCCCCCAGATGATTCCTTGCCCCCCATGTGCCCTTCCACTAAAGTAGACTGACACTCTGTCAGTCTTAGCCAGGGCTGCCATCAAGGGGGGACAGCCCATACACTTGTAGGGGGCCCCTGGCTGAGCATAAGGCTCTTTTCTCAGCCAGCCACTGGCCCGCCTAAGAACAAACTGCTCTTCACTCAAGCTGCCAAAGCCAGGACACTGATTCCCTCAGAGTCTATGCTTCTATGGGTCAAAAGAGTGCAAAGCATAGAGTTCAGGGGTCAGGATTAAGTAACACAGAGTCCAGGAGTAAGAGTAAGTAAAGCAGAGAGTGCTGGGGTCAGTATTGAATAAAGAACAGAGCACAGAGGTCAGGATTAAGTAACACAGAGAGTTCAGGTCTCAGGAGTAAGTAATTACCGTATATACTCGAGTATAAGCCGAGTTTTTCAGCACATGTTTTTGTGCTGAAAATGCCCCCCTCGGCTTATACTCGAGTCACCTTTTTGCGCCTGATCTCCCGGACTTTGGGGGCCCAGTACCGGCCGGCTGTAGGTCCCCTGAACCCCAAACTTGGCACACATTTAGCCCCACTCTTCCTCTACAAGTGTGCAAAGTTTGTTGTCCGGGGGATCTACGGCCGGGTAACACCAATTTTTCAAACTGGGCACCCCTTCCACAGACTCCCATGTTAAACGGTAATTTCTCTGGTGACTTTGGGGACCCGGTACCGGCCGGCAGTAGGTCTCCTGGAACCGAAACTTAGCACACATGTAGCCACATTTCACCTCTATAAGTGTGCAAAGTTTTTTGTCTAGGGAACTTACGGCCGGGGAGCACCGATTTTTCAAAACCGGGCACCCCTTCCATAGACTCCCATTTTAAACCTCAGTCTAGGCATGGGCACAGTGAGGCATGGACACAGTGAGGCATGAACACAGTGAGGCATGCACATGAACACAGTGAGGCATGCACATGGACACAGTGAGGCATGCACATGGACACAGTGAGGCACAGTGAGGCTTGCAGATGGACACCCTAGGCTTATACTCGAGTCAATAAGTTTTCCAATTTTTTGTGGTAAAATTAGGTGCCTCTGCTTATATTCGGGTCGGCTTATACTCGAATATATACAGTAGTTCAGGAGTCAGGAATAAATAACATCTAGAGTGCAGGGGTCAAGATTAAGTAATGCAGAAAGTTCAGGGGTCAGAAGAAAGTAACACATAGGGGGTTATTTACTAAGATCCTGGGAAGTACTGGGCACTCTACATGTAGTAGCGCCGATTTCAGGCAATTAAGAGTTCAACTAGGTGAACATGTGAATGAAAAATTGCGCTATTAGCGGCGAACATGCCTTAGTAAATTCGGAATCAGTGCTAATTGGTGATTCCAGGGATCTGAAAGTGCCAATAGCTACAAAGTTATTATATAGCACTGCGCTGCAACCATGATCCATGTATGTGAAAAAATTATTTTTATATAAGATGTGCTCTACCTCATGTGCATCTATTGATGTATATTGCAAAAAGTATTCCTAGTTTCTTTTCTTCTTTTGCTAACGAATACAGTTATGAATTAGTATTGCAGAGTAATGTCTGCTATTCTGTTAATTTACATATATTAAACATTTACAGTTACATATCTGTCGTATGTTATTTTTTTCATGTTGTTTTTTATTTTATTTAGGTGACTATAAAACAGTAATTATTTATGGTCATTCTTTAATCATACTACACTATTATGCAGGTCTTAGTGTACTTAGCACAATTCCTTGGTGGTCTGCTCCGATGTCTCCAAAGCACTCATGGTATAAGTTCAAATCCCAGCCAACCTACCACCCACCAGCTGTGTTTATTTTTCCAGTGCACAAGCGAATTAAAATAAAAAAACAAAAAATGTAAACTGCCTGTTAACTAGTGTGTGACGTTTTGAATTCCACACCATAATATTATTGAATACTTACATACCATTGCATGCATTCAAAAAGTTATTAATAAAATCCACCAAACTAAAGTGCATTGGCAAATAGGGATTCGACTATTTTCAGCATATGCTGCAGAGTCCAATGCAATCTTTTAGTAGGTGATACCCTCTGTGCAGGGCTGGCCGAAGACATTGTGCTGCCTGGGCCCAAGAATGAAATGCTGCCCCCCCCCCCCCAAAAAAAAAAATCCTATGCCCATCCAGCAAAGAGACGTTTCCATAAAGCAAAGAGACAGCCCAATATATTCAGCAAGAGACATCCCATATATTCAGCAAAGAGACATGCCCCTTCTAGGGTGACCACACATTTTGCAGGTCTGTCCCGGGCACATTCATTCCAGGACAATACAGTGTCCCGGAATGAAACTGACACAGCCACCCCCCTAGGCCAATCTGATGCCCCCAAAAAAGGCCGCCACATCACCTCTTTACTCACTGACAGTACTTGTCCTGGCCGGGAATGCCTGGAGGAGCACAATCCCCGCCCCCTGCATGTGATTGGAGAAATCATAAATCCCACCTCTTGTGTCCAATCACTGTGCTGTGATTCGTTACAGCACAAGCTGATGTTTGGGAAGGGGGGGTGTCCGTGAATAGTAGTTTAAAAATGTGGTCACCCTAGCTCCTTCCTGCAAAGAGTATTGTGTAGCACCACGAAAGCTCCCCCCTTTCTCTCCACTGCCACCGACCAGCTACGCTCTGATCCCAGCTCAGTGATGCAACATGCTGCAACAACAGCGCTGCATTGACCACATTTCCAAACTGCCATTCAGGGATACCGCCCTTCTTTCCCAAAAAAAGATGAGGGGGGGGGGGGGTGTAGTCTCGCTGACAGGGAATTAGGCAGCGGGTGATTTGTCGGGCGAATGGCTGGTGTTAGCACTTAAATCATCCTAACATTATGATTGATATGGTGTCAGGATGATCAAATCACATTATTTCTATTACTACATTGTAATATATAATGAAATAGTTTAACTCACCATAATGCAGAATCAGTGGGAACCCTGAGCTTGTCATTTGCCACCATTGCTTGCCACCAGATGTAGCTTATTGCTTGCCACCGTTGCCTGCCACCAGATGCAGCTGTGCCACTTGCCACCCATAGCCTGCCACAACATGCAGCCTGTCACTTGTTACCAATGCCTGTCACCAGATGCAGCCTGTCACTTGTCACCAATGCCTGTCACCAGATGCAGCCTGTCACTTGTTACCAATGCCTATCAACCAGATGCAGCCTGTCACTTGTTACCAATGCCTGTCACCAGATGCAGCCTGTCACTTGTCACCATTGCCTGTCACCAGATGCAGCCTGTCACTTGTTACCATTGCCTGTCACCAGATGCAGCCTGTCACTTGTCACCGATGCCTGTCACCAGATGCAGCCTGTCACTTGTCACCGATGCCTGTCACCAGATGCAGCCTGTCACTTGTCACCGATGCCTGTCACCAGATGCAGCCTGTCACTTGTCACTGATGCCTGTCACCAGATGCAGCCTGTCACTCAGCCTGGCTCTCTCTCCCTCCCCTTCAGATGGGCATGCTGGGGGCTGCGGTTTCCCCCCTAGAATTGCAATGGGCCAGCCATTTGCACTATATATCCCATAATCCTCTTTTCTCCTTTTAGTTTTTTTCCCTGGCCAATGGGAGGAAAAGGGGGAAGAAACATAGCGGTGGCTGTCCTAGGAACAGCAGCATGAGGAGGAGAAGGAGGGGGGAGAAGAGCCCGCAGCTGCTCTCTCTCCACACACACACACACACACACACAGCCGCTCCGATCTCATGCTGTTGCATACAGGGAGGAGGTGGGTGGAGCTAGCGGAGGAGGAGGAAGTGAAATACTCTCTGCAATGAATGATGGGCCTCTCCCTCCTTACGTCACTGGTTGCTAGACACAAAGCGGTCCGCGGCTAGCAACCAGTTTGGGCAGTGAAGCAGGGGCCGCTGGAGAGACCCTTGAAGTGGGTCTTGCCACTGCGGCCAGTGACAGCGGCGCCGGCGATGCAGTACAGTATGACACTGCACACTAGATGGAGGGAAACCCAGATCCTCAGGCAGTGCGCCCCTGTTGCCGCCCCTCTTAAAGTGCCGCCTGGGACCATGGTCCCATCGGGTCCCATGGTAGGGCCGGCCCTGCCTCTGTGGGATTTAAGTCCTTCAAGGTAGAAGCGCTGACCACTTGCCTATTGGGCTGAGCACAATCATACATCCAAATTACATTTACTAGTGTTTGATGTCTTTAATTCTATACAATAAATGTTTTGTAAATGAGCCATTAATATTATGGAAACAACCATGCTAATGCAGATATGGCATTGGCTATTAGGAACATTTTGAGGAAAAAATGGCATGGGGTTCCCCCCAGTCAATACCAGGCCCTTCAGCTCTGGTATGGATTTAAAAAAAACTCAAAGGCAAAATGAAAAAAAAATTGGCGTGGGGTCCACTCCAAAATCAAAATCAGTCCCTTATTCAAGCATGCAGCCTGAAGGTCAGAATAGGGGGGGACAAGCAAGCAGCCCCCCCCTCCTGAACCATACCAGGCCACATTCCCTCAACATGGGGAGGGAGCTTTGGGGTGCCCCTCAAAGCACCTTTTCCCCATGTTGATGGGGACAAGGGCCTCTTCCCGACAACCCTGGCTGGTGGTTGTCAGGGTCTGCGGGTGGGGGGCTTATCGGAATCTGGAAGCCTCCTTTAACAGGGGGGCCCCCAGATCCCACCCCCCATGTGAATGGGTATGGGGTACCTTGTACCCCTACCCATTCACCAAAAAAGTGTAAAAAAATACAAGCCACAAGAGGCAGTTTTTGACAAATCCTTTATTAAAAAAATGAAAATAAATATAAAATATAAATAAAAGTGTCCCGTGATTTACATCCATCGTCCATCACGGCACCCGGCAATTTAAAAAAATCAAAACGCTCTGCCTCGATAGGAGGGCTCCCGTCATATGCGCTCTGTGCACTTTGACAGTCATGTGACATCAAAAGGGGGCGGGGTCACCGGGTTACATCACTGGGTGGCCCCGCCCTTGCCAATATAACACCTGTCAAAGCGCAGAGACAGCACTCTGCGGGAGCCCTCCCATCGAGGCGGAATGTTTTGTTTTTTTGCTATTTTTCAGGTCTATCGGGTGCCGTGATTGACGACGAATGTACATCGATTTGTCAAAACTGACTCTTGTGGTTTGTATTTTTGACACTTTTTTGGTGAATGGGTTGGGGTAAAATGTACCCGATACCCATACACATAGTAGACACCAGATTTAACAGATTGAGTAGGTGGTTGAATGATCAGACAAAGAGCTAATGTAACTTACAATTTACTAAACAGGTGCAAAGGTAGAAACAATACTACAAAACTGGTTAGCAAAAAGGCATGCATACACTGCAGAACAGTGGCATCGCTACAGTGGATCTGGGGGCCCCCTTGTTAAAGGGGGCTTCCAGATTCCAATAAGCCCCCCGCCCAGCGGCCAGGGTTGTCAAGAAGAGGCATCTCAAAGCACCCTCCCCATGTTGAGGGCATGTGGCCTGGTATGGTTCAGAAGGGGGGGCGCTCGCTCGCCCCCCCCCCCAGCCTGACCTATAGGCTGCATGCTCGGATAAGTGTCTGGTATGGATTTTGGGGGAGATCCTACATCAATTTTTTTTCCAATTTGGGCGTGGAGTTCCCCTTAAAATCTATGCCAGACCCAAAGGGCCTGGTATGGATTTTGGGGGGGCCCCGTCAAATTTTGTTTAATTTTTTTGGGGGTATTGTTTTTCTTAATTAAGTGCTTAGAGAGAATTCACATTTAGTTGACATATTTCATGGTTTACCTAGTCCAAGAATTTAATAGAGCCCTGAAATTCAGCATTGGAGCAGGGATTTTTTTTTTTTTGGGGGGGTTTTTCTTCCCACTCCCCCCATTACACTTTCTACTCCAGGACTTGCATGTGTGCACAAACAAATACTTTTGTATGCAACTAGATTTAATACAGATTTGAAGGGGTATGAATAGTTTGCACGTAGAAAATATGTATTTATAGTCTGCAAAAGTCAAACAAAGCAAAAACAAAATCAACTTTTTATTTCAACACAAGTATAAACATTTGGTACATTAATGTACTTGGGCCAGAAAACATAAAAGGCATGGAAATGATGCTGCAGCATTTGACAATATAGTTAGAAGGACCCTGCTCAAAAGAGCTTACAATCTACAAGGGTAAGACACTTAAAATTAGACACATTAAAAAATCACATTAAAAAAGCAGGTATACAAATCAAGCTAATAAAAAGCATGACTAACATTTTTGGTGATCAAAAGTCTTCGCCCCAAACCCCAAAAAAGTTACATGGCAGGTATACAAATCAAGCTAATAACCATCACAAACCTTTGTGGTGCTCAGAAGTCCTCGCCCCAAACCCCTACAAAGTTAAATGGCAGGAATATCATAAGCAAAAACTGACAAAATGAATACAAAAGGGCAGTGCACAAACTACATTGACACACACAGCAGGAATTAATTACCAGGAACCTTCCTTTTCATCTAAACCATTACATAGCATTTGTAAGTCTAACATGTGAGATTTAGAAGCAATCATCAAACCACAGCCTTAGTAGGGTGTGGGTCGCAAATTATGCACTCCCCCCAAAAAAAAAAAAATAATATATATGTAGCAGGGTCTCCTTTAAGGCCCCGGGACTACGTTACCCAGTACCCCGTTCGGCACCCAGGGTGCAGTTAGCCACCGCAGAGACTCATGGGAGGGGTTATTTAAGGAGGTGTATTTGGACACCGCGCTGCAAGCAAGAGTTTCTTCCTGTGCAGATCTGCTGCAGTGCAAGGCCTGAAGCCTGGGCCTTGCACAACTTCCAAAGAGCCTTCCACCCCACTGCGGAGCCTGGGTGGCATCTAAATTGTCGAGTGAGGACATCAGTGGATCGGGGACCCGATCGTTGCAGACGCTGTGTGTGGAGACACAGCAGGTGGAAGTCCCGGGCTGGGATCGCGCCCGGAGTGGTGAGCGAGCACTTGCTCAAATCCAATAGACTTTACTGATTCTAGGCCTATAGACTGCCGTGGCTCACCGATTGTTTGCTTGTTGTTCCACTGGGGGGACCGGTAGCAGGACAGAGTTGAAGTGTCCCCCCCCATCATTGTGTTCTTAGTGATTGCCAGTTGTGGATTACAAATACCATTCATCAAGTGCACCACCGAAAGTTTGCATGCGAAGAAATCCCTATAGAATGGACTGAGATTTATTCTGGGTCAGGCCTGGCCAGGGTGGGGATATAGGATATTGTTTAGTGCGCCACAGGGCGTGTATACTATAATAGCTACGCGTGGTGGATTACCGTGCAGCACCATTATTGTGTGCTATATTGATTGCTGCAGGGCTCTGCAAATCAGTTGTGTGTATTATATCCTGTTTAAACCTTTTCTTTTACAACCAAAGTAAACTGTTATACTTGATCTTTAACATTGGTGTGTTGTCTTACTATAAGGAGGGTGCCTTTACAATACCAATTGGTTATGATAAAAATATAACCCCTAGACTAACTGTGCCAGGGTGGATCGAGCAGATTGCTGGGGGTTGGTGGTGCTGTACACAGGGCCCGAAAACAAATCCAGCGGCTCTCTTAACTGGGGGTAGCGCTACATATATTTGTAACCCAATATACACACTGCAAAGAAAGGTTCAGGCCTGTTCTTAGGTCAAACACCCGCCACAAATGCACACCTTTAAATAACCTAGCTATGTTTGCTAGTATACCTCCACCCACCTAGTAAATGACACACCCACCAGTGTAATTGTTTCTGTCTCTTCATGTATGCCTCAAGTCAGAGGAATAGCTTGAAGCTTGTGGGCCCCGATGCAAAAGTTGACCTGGGCCCCCCGCCAACTACCACCCACCACTTCCACTGTGCGTGCAGATACACCCACTGCACGCCAAGATACTCAAAGTGGCTTAAGAGTTTTGAGTTCTCCCTGTCCTCCTTACATCAGAGGACAGGGATCACCGCTGGAGAATCAGAGGACAGGGACCCCTGGCAGGTCACTTGGCAGAGCTCCTTTCCCATCCCAGCACTGTATACAGCTCCTCCCCCCCACTCTACACAGGGCTGAAATCACATTCCTTTACACACAGTCTGTCAGCCTTCACAAGGTGGATCTGTTTTATTTGGTTGCCGTTCTGACCTGTGAAATTCTCTGGTCAGAATGGCAGTGTAGTCGCAGTAGGCAGGTACACCCTGTGCAGATCATGGGTAACTGGCTGTTTTGTAAAGGAATGTGATTTTAGCCCTACGGAGAAGCAGTATAGAGTGCTGTAATGGGAAAAAAGTTCAGCAGCCAGGCATAGCATCCAGGGTGAGGGGGGGGTGGTTAAGGGGCTTTGGGGGGGGCACAACTTAGATCTGGGGGAGGCAAAGCCATGTGGCACAAAATCTGGAACCTGCAGCCCCTCAGGAGGTGTTAAGGTATTTGTTTTAGCAATTTCTGAAGGTTTCTCTGTCAGTGTTGGCAGATGTTGGGGGAAGGTCACCTCCTGGAGGTGTGTGTCTTTTCCCCAGTTGTCAGGGAAGTGGGGTAAGCAGACATCCCCAGGTGGGGGTACAGAGAATCCCAGCTGGTGACTAGGAGACACGGAGCGGTGTCTTACCTCACCAGTGACATTGGTCCCATCGTGGCTACAGGACGGCACTCTCCTTCTCTTATATCGCTGAGCTCAGTTACCATTCAATGTTAACCAGCACACAGCACAAACACTTCCCCATCCTGGGCTGTTCTCACCCCATGCTCCTCTCTATTTATGAAATGGCTTACAGCTTCTC
Source organism: Rana muscosa (assembly GCA_029206835.1). NCBI lineage: Eukaryota > Metazoa > Chordata > Amphibia > Anura > Ranidae > Rana > Rana muscosa. The sequence goes on from JARGYO010005626.1 coordinate 41,440,366, forward strand.
CCCAGCCAATGAGAACAGAGGGGTGTGGACTGTGGAAGGCATAGTGGAAACCCAGTACTGGAGTTTGACTGTGGGGCCCTAAGGCAGATCGGAGCTGGACTTTGTGGAGGATATAATAATATGACATATAGGCTGCAGGGGCCCCCTGGGCTTAGGGGTGGGGTTGCGATTGTGACCCATGCAACCCCTTATGCTACGCCGATGCCTCAAGTGCTCACAGGAATACACACTCTTTACAAATGAAAGAATGCATCAGAATAGATATCTGTGCAGGGTGAACCTCAAAATAATAAATGTCCAAGGCTCTGGCCATGATCAGTGATCCCAAAAATCTCCAAATTAAACTTGCAGGGGGATGAAGATGACAGGGGGTGGGGTGGTGGGAAGCTGGCAGACGGGTGCAGAATGGGTTGATGATGACAGGGATGGGGTGGTGGGAAGCTGGCAGATGGGTGCAGGAGGGATGAAGATGACAGGGATGGGGTGGTGGGAAGCTGGCAGATGGGTGCAGGAGGGATGAAGATGACAGGGATGGGGTGGTGGGAAGCTGGCAGATGGGTGCAGGGGGATGAAGATGACAGGGATGGGGTGGTGGGAAGCTGGCAGATGGGTGCAGGGGGATGAAGATGACAGGGGGTGGGGTGGTGGCAGATGGGTGCAGGGGGATGAAGATGACAGGGATGGGGTGGTGGGAAGCTGGCAGATGGGTGCAGGGGGATGAAGATGACAGGGGGTGGGGTGGTGGGAAGCTGGCAGACGGGTGCAGGGGGATGAAGATGACAGGGATGGGGTGGTGGGAAGCTGGCAGACGGGTGCAGGGGGGATGAAGATGACAGGGATGGGGTAGTGGGAAGCTGGCAGACGGGTGCAGGGGGGTGAAGAAGACAGGGATGGGGTGGTGGGAAGCTGGCAGACAGATGCAGGTGGGTGAAGATGACAGGGATGGGGTGGTGGGAAGCTGGCAGATGGGTGCAGGGGGATGAAGATGACAGGGGGTGGGGTGGTGGCAGATGGGTGCAGGGGGATGAAGATGACAGGGATGGGGTGGTGGGAAGCTGGCAGATGGGTGCAGGGGGATGAAGATGACAGGGATGGGGTGGTGGGAAGCTGGCAGATGGGTGCAGGGGGATGAAGATGACAGGGGGTGGGGTGGTGGGAAGCTGGCAGACGGGTGCAGGGGGATGAAGATGACAGGGGGTGGGGTGGTGGGAAGCTGGCAGATGGGTGCAGGGGGATGAAGATGACAGGGGGTGGTGTGGTGGGAAGCTGGCAGACGGGTGCAGGGGGATGAAGATGACAGGGATGGGGTGGTGGGAAGCTGGCAGACGGGTGCAGGGGGGATGAAGATGACAGGGATGGGGTAGTGGGAAGCTGGCAGACGGGTGCAGGGGGATGGAGATGACAGAGATGGGGTGAAGGGATGTCAGGCACAGGGAGATGATTAGGAGGATAATGGTGATGACAGGGGGTCTGTAGGTGCCATCATTTGCCAGATGGCATACATATCATCAGGGCTGTGTGTGGGGCGGCTGTCAGCAGTGATTATTGATGCGCCTTCGGTCAGGGATTACGTCGCACGGTCACAGGATGTGTCAGTATCGGGCAGGACCGTCGGGCATGCTGTACCTTGAAGCTTCGGCGGCAGACAGTCCCCCCGATGATCGCCAGGCGTCTGGTCTGGCAGTGGCAGGTGAGGTCCCGTCCTCCATTACAGATGTCCATCCCGTGAGAGCTGCTCGGCCGCTGCTGGCATTATCCGGGCTCTGCACATGGCAGGAGATCTGCAGAGCCCGGCAAAAGAGGAGTCGGGGAGGGGAGTACATGGAGCAACGGTCAGCCACCCACTGAACCTGGGACGTCACCTCCGGTAGTGCTCTGCTAAAGTGAACAGTCCGCTCCTGGCAGGGGTAAAAGTAATAGCGGGCAGAGAGACGGCCCTGGGGACACCGACTGGGGAACATTCCCTCCAACTCCCGCACACGTCAGGCAAATTAGGCGGCAGCGAGGCCCCTGGGAGTGCGGGGCCTAAGGCGACCGCCTAATTTGCCTAATTAGAGAGCCGCCTCTGCTCTGTATCCAATCAGGCAAGCCCTTGCACTACATCAGGGGTGTCCTGTGGGCTGCATGCAGCCCCATGGAGTTTAGCATGCAGCCTGACCCCATCTGAAAGGAAGCTGGGGAAGCCAGGCAAATGCACACATGGAGAAATGCCGCAGATGCTGTAAAAACTTCATTGATCGGTGTGTGCTAATGAGGTTAGCTGGTAAACCCTTCTTGTGTCTTACTGGTTTCTCTGTCTGTATATCTCTGAAGCTTTCTAAGAAATATAGCAAGAGCTAAGGTAAGGTCTTGTTCTCAAAATCATAGAAAGCTTGTATTTTTCTGCCACCGAGGTATATTAATGGTATATTGGTACATAATGGGAGCTGGATTTTAGAAAAAAAATTAAATAAAAAGGCAAACTTTGACTTTAATCTCACCATACAAGCAAATGACTGCTCCCCAGTCTGTCCTGCACAGACATCTGGTTCTAGGGTGGAGCATCCTCCATACATTTATAGAGCACAGGGTATTCAACCCGCTACAGCTGAGCTCATTAACCTCTCAGTGAGCCCAACAGGCTAACTACACAGCACAAAAAGGAAAACAGTTTCCTGGTGCCTCCATGGCAGCATACCTGTGATAGAGCTCCGCCTCGACTCCTCCCTCAGGACTAGTGAATAGCATAAATTAAAGGCATAGTCCCTCCCCCAACATTCTCCTTTTTTTCCTCATACCTCTTGCGCTAGTGAAGAGTAGCAGTATGTCCATACCTCTGCCTTTGGCAGCATCCGCCGGGTTTAGCCTTTCCCTTGCGCAGTCCCTGTTCTTGGGCCGCTCACAGCGCTGATAAGACTGGAAACCCCTCTGTAGATCTGTTGGGGTCTTTTCGCAAAGTTTCCTCACAGGAATGCAGTCTGCAACCACATCCATGATGAATGCAGTGGTTGTCGCAAAAGGATCAGCTCCCATCTTCCCAGGCGGGTGGTTTCCGTTTTATCTCTCTTTTTTTTTCCTCTCTCCCCTCTCCCCTCCCATTTCCTTCCTTTAACTTTGCTTAGGTAGGTTTTCCTTTAAAAAAAAAAAAGGAGTGGTTGTTATCTATCTTCATCTTCTGGCTTCAGTCATTCCTTGGTAAAGCCGTTCATCCAGGCAGTCAAAACTGCAATCGCCTGGCAAGACGCAGAAGAGCCTCCCCAAGAGTCTAGGAGCTACTTCCCATTCCTCAAAAGGAAGCAGGTTCTCTTCCTGTTGATGGGCGAGATTAGTCAGGTCATTCAGAATGAATAGTCAAAGACTGATAAAAAAAAAAAAACTTTCATTGGGTCGGTTCAATAAACTATATCCCTTACCAAAGTCGGGAACGCAGTCGCTAAACTCCATGCCAGTGGTAGATGCATTGGTGGTGCGACTCGCAAAGAGTATAACTCTACCAATGGAGGATTCCGCTTCCTTCAAGAACCCTCTAGACAGGCGAATAGACCTGGACCTTAAGAGGAGCTACTTAGCCGCGGGAGCAGCGTGTAAGCCAGCTATCGCCCTCACCTCTGTGTCAAACGCCTGATCAGAAAATATTGAGACGGCTTTGCATCAGGATGTCCCCAAGGAAGATATAATTAAAGCCTTAGAAGTGCTTAGATTATCGGCAGACTTTGTCGGGGTAGCGGCCATTGACACGATTAGGTGCTCAGCAAGATCCATGCTGCACTCAGTAATGGCGAAGAGGGCCTTGTGGCTGAAACCCTGGATGGCGGACTTAACCTCCAAACAAAACTGGTGCAAAATCCCATTTGATGGGAAAGCACTATTTGGAAACAAGATGGATAAAGCTATCTCCAGGTTGTCAGGAGGAAAGTCTGGTATGCTTCCCCAAGACAGAAGGATGCAAAGACCCAGAGGTGGTTCTTCTAGGTTCCGCCAGTCGAATCCTAGGGATTTTAGGCAATCAAGGCAGCCCAGAGACAACAGAAGACCTTGGAAATGCACTCAGGCATCCTTTTTGAACAGGAAGATGAAGGCCCTTCTGGCTCCACAGGAGCAGAAGCAGTCTTTTTGATGCCAGAGTAGCCCAGACACTCCCGGTGGCTAAAGTTCTTTGTTCCAGTCTGGGCCACCCCTGGGTTCTGTCAACAATTCAAATGAGGGCACTTTTGGAATTTCTCTCATCCCCCACCTCGGAATTCTTTCAAAAGAACAGAGATTCCATCCTCTCCGCTAAAGGCTCAAGCTCTGAAACACTTCATAACGTCACTCCAGCTTCAGGGGTCAGCTGTTCCGGTTCCCTTGGCAGATCGCTTCGCAGGCTTCTACTCCACTCTATTTCTGGTCCCAAAGAAGACAGGTGTGTGGAGGACTGTGATAGATCTAAAGAGGCTCAACCGGTATAAAAGCCCCGAAAGCTTTAAAATGGAGTCCCTGTAGACAATTATTCAGGCAGTCCAGCCATCGGATTGGATGATTTCAGTCGATCTGCAGGATGCGTACCTACACGTTCCAATTCTACCTGCATTTCAAAAATACCTGAGATTTTCAGTGGGACGGACCCACCTACAGTATCAGGCCCTGCCTTTCGGTCTGTGCACCTCCCCCAGGGTATTCACCAATATACTAATATCCGCTCTGGTTCCCCTGCGGGAGAAGGGCTTGAGGATATACCACTATTTAGACGACATCCTCCTCCTAGCAAGCAATCCGGATCTGTTGGTATGTCACTGGGAAGTCCTTCTACAGTCCCTAAAAGAGCTAGGGTGGCTGATAAATTCCGACAAAAGTCAACTAGCACCAACACAGCAGATGATCTACCTGGGTGCAATGTTCGACACTCAGGAGGGGACAGTGTCATTACCACCGCCGAAGGCAAGGATTGTCATCCAGAGAATGATCAAGGTCATCCGGAGCCCGTATCTGACGGCTTCACAATGCCTGAGCCTCATTGGCACAATGTCTTCCTGCATACCCCTGGTTCCTTGGGCCCATTGGCACTTGAGGTACTTCCAGAAGGGTTTCTTGGTGCAGTGGAAGAAACAACGACTGTCTCAGACGATCCTGCTGACGGGTGTAATGCGCAGGAGTCTTCACTGGTGGACCGTTCCAGAGAACCTCTCCAAGCCTCGTCACCTGGGCTCCCTTCCCTGGATCACAATTACGTCCAATTCAAGTGGGCAGGGCTGGGGAGCCCATTGCGGGGAAACCAGAATACAGGGGAGATGGTCCTGTTCCACCCAGGGAGTGGTATCCAACATCTTGGAGATGAGGGCAGCCTTCTTGGCACTGACTTCTTTGGCATCCCAAATCAGAGGCCAGAGAATACTTCTACGTCTGGACAACAGGGCAGCCTTCGCTTATCTGCAGAGGCAGGGAGGCACTCACAGCAGGTCACTCCTCAAAGAGGTAGAGCAGATTATGCTCTGGGCAGAGAAGAACCTCCTGGACCTCAGAGCGATGTCTCTTCCGGGCAGGTTGAACACGGAAGCAGACACGTTGTCAAGAAACTTCCTGGACAACAACGAATGGGCTCTCCACCCCCACGTCTTCCATCAGATTGCCAGCATTTGGGATCCCCCTCAGGTAGACCTGTTTGCCTCCCCGAAGAACGCCAAGCTGGACAGATTCTTCTCTTGGCTGCCGCATCCACAAGTCGAGGCAGTGGATGCCCTGTCATGCCCCTGGAGGTTCACCACGGCAAATGCCTTTCCTCCCCATTCCATTAATATTTAAGTTCCTCTTGAGGCTCCTCAGAGAGTCAGTCCAGGTGGTGGCAGTACTTCCGTATTGGCCGAAGAGACCCTGGTTCCCTCTAGCCATGCGCCTCAGTGTGAGCTCTCCAATCAGGGTCCCTCCTTTCCCTCAACTTCTGTCACAGGGCAGTCTAGTTCATCCAAACCCTCAGAAGTTGAATCTTCGAATCTAAAGATTGAGAGGCGAAGTGTCACAATCAGGCGTCGGGCTTGAAGACCAATTGCAATAGCAGTGGCAGGACAGGCAGTCACTTCTGGCAGATGACACAGGCTCACCTGAGGTGCGGAGACTAAGTACTAGCTGCTTTTCCTCAGAGCTGCTGATGGTGGAGATGGATTTAGCTGCAAGCTAGTACCAGGTCGTGGTCCTCAAGTTTGCCCCACCAGGGTGTGAGCAAGCCGGGGTCCAATAGCGGATAACAGACAAGGATGAAACAGCAGAGTGGTCAGAAAACAAGCCAAGGGATCAATCACGAGTGGCTGCAGGTTGGAATCAAGCAGTAGAGTAGTCAAAGAACAGGCCGAGGGTCAAACATGGGTGGTTGCAGATTGGGATCAGGCAGTAGAGAAGTCCAGGAACAAGCCAAGGGTCAATCACGAGTGGTTGTAAGTATAGATGGCAGCAGGAAAGGCAGCAGGAAAGCAAGGCAGGGAAGGCACAATAACCTAGCCAAGAGGAAGGGCTGAGACAAGGCTGAGACAAGGCTTATATAGGAAGTTCATGGGAGGAGCAAGGGGTTCAAGGTTCAACAGCAATCAAGACACCAAGCAGAGTAGTCTAAAGGATCAGATAGGTTTGTCCAGCAGATCAGGCAAGGAGCTGTCAAGCATCCTAGATAGCTCAGTGGGAAGAGTCAACGCCAGACACAGACAAGGTCCCAGGTTCAAGCCCAGGTCCTGACACGAAGGTTCAAGTCCCTAGGGTGTTCCCCAGAAGTCATAACAACCCTTCTAAAAGCCAGGAAGCCTGCAACTAATTCCATATATTCAAGAATCTGGGACAAGTTCTTGTCATTTGCTGCCAGAAACGGGGCAGGGGCAAAGAAGCTTCCATCTGGCATCTTGGGTTGTAAAGTTAATCCAGAAGGCCTACAGGGTGAAGAATATGGAGCCTCCATCCTGAGTGAATGATCATTCTACAAGGGCATTCTCAGCTTCCTGGGCAACAAGGGCTAAGGTTTTGTTGGAGACGGTGTGCAGGGCCGCCACCTGGTCTTCTCACCATACGTTCCTCAGACACTACCATATTGATCCAGGAGCTCTCACGACTGTTGAGTTTGGAAGAAGAGCAGTTCAGGCTGCTATGTCCTTTTCTAATTAAACATATTGTTAAGCATTATCCCACCCGTGTCAGCTAGTTATTTATCACAGGTATGCTGCCATGGTATCCTACTTACCGTAATTTTCCTTTCCTGGTGCCTATCCATGGCAGAATACGTTCCCACCCTCGGTATTCTATATTACGGAGAATTTTGGGGAGGGACTATGCCTTTAATTTATGCTATTCACTAGTCCTGAGGGAGGAGTCGAGGCGGAGCTCTATCACAGGTATGTTGCCATGGATAGGCACCAGGAAAGGAAAATTACAGTAAGTATGATACAATTTTCCGTTTTGTATTCAGCATGAATCTGGTACAAATAAATCTCCCATCCTGGACACAGCCCATAGTTTTTCCTGGCTTCCTGTTACAATATACAGTATATACTGTATATATAAACATTGACACCAAAACATTATAGCTTTTCTTTAAAACGGTAAGTTCACCTATACAGAAAAATCTGTATGGTGAACTTACACAGGACCCCCCCTGGTCCTGCTGACCTGGACTGCGGTAATCTCCCGTTCTGAGCATCTGTGTGTCCACGTCAGGAGTCCGGGGCTTAGAAATCCCCTCGGCATCCATGTGTCTTCTTCCTAGCTGACAGGACGGGCTATGCGGCTGCTGATTGATCCGCGCCGCCCATATGCCATCGCTGACCAATTAGATTGCTCCGAAACATCCCTCCTGACGAGGTACGTTTTGGACTGGGGGGGGGGGAATTCAGCTGAGGGGATTTCTAAGCCCCAGACGCAGATATTCCTGGGGCTCAGAGCTGGAGATTACCGCGGTCCAGGTCAGCGGGACCGGGGGGGCCAAAGAGGGGGTCCTGTGTAAGTTCACCGTACCTATTTTTCTGTAAAGGTGAACTTACACTTTAAGAAAACAGTTTTTAGACTGGTTACACTGGGGGTTATTTACAAAAGGCAAACCAACTTTGCACCACAAGTGCAAATTACAAGTGCAAAGTGCACTTGAAAGTGCACTTGGAAGTGCAGTCACTGTAGATCCGAGGGGGACATGCAAGGAAAATAAAAAACTGAATTTTAGCTTGCACATGATTGGATTATAAAATCAGCAGAGCTTCCCTTCATTTCAGATCTACCCCTCAGATTTACAGCGACTGCACTTCCAAGTGCACTTTTTTATTTTTTTTTATTTCAAATGCTTTTTATTGTTTATTTTCATTACAAGTGGGCTACGCCACCACAGTGTAATACAATGTATATTGAGAGACAAAAAAAAATTTGTGACAGTGTACAATCTTTAAACCCACCTTGATATACTTTCCCCCACTCGCACCTCCCTCCCTCCCCCACACCACACTTTAAATTTGTATGTTCATAAGTTGCCTATAATTACAAGGGCAAAAGTAAAGAGGAGAGAACCAAGAAAAAAAGCAAGGTATGAGAAGGATAAAAAAAAAAAAAAGAAAGAGAGAAGAAAAAAAATAAAAAGAATAAAAGGAGAGGAAAAAGAAGGGAGGCTGGTGAAACAAGGAGGCGGAGGCTGAAGTGGGAGAGACCCCCTAGGGGTAGCAGCATAAGTGTAGAAACCAAAGAGGGATGGATATATAGCAGTGTCCAAGGCCTTCCACCTTCATGCTCCAGAAGGAGCCTAAGAAAGGATTCCCTTGTACACTGCCCAGCCCCCTATAAGGGGCACCCCATTTCGTCCAACCAAGGCCTCCACATTCTTTCAAATTTTCCGATTTTGCCCTTCTTAATATATGACACCCTTTCACTCCATACCATTGCATTTATAGTCTCTACCCAGCTTCCCACTGATGGGGGAGTTTGAGACTGCCACTTCTGTGCGATTAGCTTGCGTGCTTGAAATAGGCATCTCAACACCACTTCCGTGGTGTCTGGCAGGACTCTACTCCCCTCTATAGCCGTTGGTCACTAACCTCCCTGGATATTTACGTGACACCAAACAATTGCTCATAAAACTGAGGGATTTTCAGTGGAAGGCGGAGTACAGGTGGATCACATGTGATGTGACCAGCCTCTATTCGAGCATTCCCCATGACCTAGGAGTTTTTGCAGTTTCCACTTTTCTCAAAGAATCTGGGAAGTATTCGTTGGCGTTACAGGAGTTCATTTTGTTATCATTGGAATATCTACTTACACATAATTTTTTCATGTTCGACGGGGGTTATTATCTCCAGAAATGCGGGGCCTCTATGGGAGCGAAGTTTTTGCCTTCCCTAGCAAATCTCTATATGGGATTTTGGGAGAGGTCCCGCATTTTTGGACATGATAGCCCCCGACGTTTGGACACCGTTTTTTTCTGTAGATTCATTGATGACCTCCTGTTTGTTTCTTCTAACGGGGACACTGAGTTGCAGACTTGGTTAGATCATCTCAATGATAACTCCATGAATCTCCACTTCATGGGGAAACTCAGTGCTACCTCGATGGAATTTTTGGATGTAAATTTGTCAGTTGTCGACCATATAGTAGTCACAGGTATTTACAGGAAACCTACAGCCGGCAATGCTCTCCTTAGAGCGGATTCGGGTCACCCCAACCATACCATTCGCGGAGTTCCGGTTGGACAATTTCTCAGGCTCCGACGTCTATGCAGTAGACATGAGGATTTTATCACTGAAGCTGCCAATATGACTGAGCGATTTATCAGTAGAGGATATCCTCCCAATACTGTAAAAAGAGCTTTTACATTCGCTAGTGGTATCCCTAGAGAGACTTTGCTTCAGAAACACTCCAACAAACATAAGAATGAATCAGCGATGTTTTTCAGGGGTATACCGGTATTTTCCACACCATATAGCTTTGAATTTGGCAAAATAAAATCCACCATTGAGAAATATCTCCCCATTCTACTGAATGACCCCGCTTATCATGAGATACTCTCTAGGGGGGTCAAATCGGTGTCTCGCAGAGCCCCCACCTTAGGGAGTCGCCTTTCACCCAGTCTGTTCCTTAGTAAACCACCAGTAGCCAATTGGCTGCACTTTCAGGGCACTTTCAGATGTGGAGCGTCAAACTGCAATTATTGCAGACACATCAAAACAGGCGACACAGTCCAGTCTAGTACCAATTATGACATCTTTAACATTAAGCAATTCATTAATTGCAATACCAAATTCTTGGTATATGTAATTAAGTGCGAATTGTGTAATATCCAGTATGTCGGGAGAACCACCCGTAGACTTAGGGACAGGTTGTATGATCATCTGTACGACATACAGAAGGACAGAAATACTAATGTTGCTAGGCACTGGGTCTCTGTGCATCACAAGAATGTCTCATGCCTCTCTATACAGGGGATGGAAAAAACCAATACCCCGGTTAGAGGGGGAGACAGGTTCAGGACACTGTGCAGACGTGAGGTCTATTGGATTTTTTCATTGAATACGAGAATATCGGCCGGTCTAAACTTCGAATGGGATGTTTCTCATTACTACGATTAGCCCTCAATGTCCTGCACAGTGTCCTTTCAAAATTGTAGCCTGGTGCTGGTCGCTGGAATTTGAGTTGATGCTTTTGTTTTCATATGCTGCATACGTTTAGATATATATGCACACCATTGGGTTATTATTGGAGTCCCTTCATTTTTTATCTTCAGATATCATGATTTTGACTGTTTTCCATATATTCCCAAATTTGCTGCTTGCTAGACATATGAAACATAAGAGTTCTGCTATTTTATAGGGACCCTCGACTTTTCCTCTTTTTTCTTCTTTTAGTTTTGAATAACTATCTACATATTCTTGAAGAAATCGAATGGATTTGGTCCCTTCCTTTGCACTAAACACTATCTAGTGGTTGATCCATTATGTTTGTGCTGACATATCAAGTGTCTGTGTTTAATTCATTTAGTATGCGTGTCTTTTTTGTAAAATCTTTCTAGTCTATATTGTTTTTATTTTTGAGATTATGGATTACTCCGAGCCCATAGGAATATTAACTTATATACAACACAGCGTACTTTCCTGCTTTGCGCCAATGTGTATATAACAGTTATGGGTTATTGGTTTATCTGTGTAATTATATTATTCATTTGAAAATAGATGGGCATTTGTATATATATTTTTCATATTTATGCTGATAGAATGTTTGATTTAGAATTTTTCAAAGATCCAACCACAAGGCTTTTTTACATTTACATGACACCTGGTTTTGTTTAGGCCATACTAGTGGACCGACCCCATACACCATCGATCGATTCCAATCGAGGTGTTTACGGTTGGAGGTTTTTTGAGTTAATATTCTTTTCACATCCGACATAACATGTACATCTATGCATATGCCTACATGAATATATGTATCCTTTTTTATATTAAGGCCTCATGCCCACGGACGTTTTTACAGCCGCGTTTTTGAGCGTTTTTTTACAGCTTAAAAACGCCTGTCCATGTTAGTCTATAGCTTCATGCCCACCTACACGTTTTTGAGCTGCAAATAGCATACACGTTTTTAAGCTGTATAAAAAAACCAGGACCAGTGCGTTCCTCAGCGTCAGAATTAGGCAGAAAAAAACGCGAGCGTCAAAAAACGCGCAAAAACGCGCACTAACGCGCGGTCGCGTTTTTAGCTCCGACGTTTTTAAAAAAACAAAAAAAAACCCCAAAAAATTATTTACAATAACATGGACAGGCGTTTTTAAGCTCTAAAAAACGCAGCTGTAAAAACGTCAGTGGGCATGAGGCCTTATAAGTATGTTTTCTTTAGGTTTATATATATATATATATATGTATACACATATACATATACACATACTTTCCAATTTAAATCATGATTTTACTACACAGTCTCTAGTCCGGGAAATACTTATTTTTACTCTCTCAAATTACATATATAGATCTACACAGTACATTATTGCCACTTCTATTATGAATTATTAATTTAGGAGTGTCTGGCACGACCACGGCTTCCATTTCTTTTCCCATGCATTTGTACATTTTGATTATGCATATTGCATGGGTTCAACAACATTTTTTTACGCAATTACAGAGACACATGCATATATTTTGTATATGTATGTGTGTTCTCATTGCACATTCACCTAATAATGTTGATCCATGCATGGTGCAACCAAACAAGAGGTTTCTACTTTATGAGATGCACCAGTCTGGCGCGCCTCAAACAAGACACATTTTTTTATTATTATTAATATAAATATAACACAGCACTATATAACACAAGTTTAATTGGTATATTAGTATTTTCACCCACTATATTTTTACGCATTTTTTAAAATAAAAGTAAAAGATAAACAATTGAAAATTAATAAAAAGTAAAAAACAACGAATATAGAGAATATATAAAAAATAAAAGATAATAAATAAATAATCAAATACTGAAAAAGGTAAATTAAACATGCAACAACAAAGCATAACACACTAATTAAATAAATTCATAAGACAAAAACATCAAGTTATTGCAATCCCATGAATATATTGAATATAATAAAATAAATTCTGGTATAGAACATATCTGTTTTATTAATTCACCACTAGAATTTTAACTTTTTACTATTGCTGTTCGTACCAGTCATTTTTCACTATTCCATGGTTTCACTAGTTTCTCCATATTTCATGAAATTTCACTTCCATTTTAAACACACTTGATTTATATATACACACATTCACTTTTACACATTCGCTTCTCCACTTTTTGTCTTGCTTGATTTATATATATATATATATATTTTTGAATTTAGTTATTCAAGCATTTGCATTTTCATTGACATATTTACTTCATTCACATTTCTTTTAACTCATTCTCTTATATATTCTTTTGATACATATTTATTTTCATTTTTATTTTTATGTTTACTTTTATTTTTATTCTTATTTTATTTTATACCTACATTTTTATCTCACTTTGTTCACATCACATCCTTCAGACACTTTTTTATGTATATACACATTTCTCTATATACACGTTTTATATATTTTTACTGATTGCACATTCTAATGCCGCGTACACACGCCCGTTTTTCTCGTTGAGAAAAACGACATTTTTCCCATTCTACGAGAAAAACGATCGTCTGTGGTCTTTCTGTCGTTTTTTTCGACGAGAAAAACGGCATTAAAAACTACGAGAAAAATTAGAACATGTTCTAATTTTTCTCGTCGTTTTTTTCGACATGTTTTCCGCGGCAGTGTTTCCCATAGGGAAACACTGCCGCGGAGCCCACACACGGTCGTTTTTAAAACGGCCGTGTGTGGGGGGAACAAGCTGTTCCTAGTTTTTAACGTCGATTTTCTCGACGGTGTTTTCACCGTCGAAAAAATAGATCGTGTGTACGCGGCATTAGAGGGATTTCTCTATCACTGTGGTTAGAGAACCACACCTTTTTTACTTGAATCTCCTCACATGCAGTCAATCACTGAACAATCATTTCCACATTGGTGTTGGATCACATGACCTTCCTTTAGGGTATATTATAGTAAACATTTGTGCATTGGGTAGCTATGAGTAAGCATCATTTGATGTGAAACATGTCAGCTAATCTTTGATCAGTGTGTCCTGATGTGCAGTGTATGCTTTGGATTCCTGGACTTTTGAAATAAAGGCTTTTTATCTTGGAGTGCTGCTATCCAGAAAAATCCTTTTCCTGTTTTGCTCATACTTGCATTGCTTGCACCCTTGGTTGCTGGGAGGAGGTCGTTTGGAGGATATCTACACCTGAGCGGCTCCCTTTCTCTACTCCCCTCTATACCTAGTAAACAAGTCTTGGCCACCGGTTCTAACAGGGTCCCAAAGGTTTTATTTAGCCTGTCAATTATCTCCTCCCAATACCTGAATAACTTTGGACATCTCCAAACCATGTGGATAAAGTCCCCTGTCGCCTTACAACAAGGCATTCGTAGTTTTGCCTCCACCCGAGTCTGAACATCTTTTTAGGGGTAAAATAAACTCTATGTAGGAAAAATAGATGGGATATTTTCTGCGCAGGGGAAATCGAGACCAAAGTTCCATGTTCTAATACCTTGTCCCATTGTTCAATACTTATTGACCCCACATCCCTTTCCCATCCTATTTTGCTCTTGGAGTGTCCCGCTCTGCTTATTGCCCTAGCCTCTAGTCTAGTGTACAACTCGGAGATTAGGCCTTTGGATGTGCTTGTCATAGTTATTTTTGAGAGAGTGGGGGTCTGGGTCCATGTTATTGTTTGTGACTTAAACTGGTCCTGAATGCCATGCCTGATCTGGAGGTACTTGTAGAAGGTCTTGTTTGATATGTTAAATTCACTTCTTAAATCTGAGAATGTTCTCATATGGTTACCCCTGTATAGCTGAATTAATCGTTTGATACCCTGTCTATCCCATTCCCTGGGTTTCTCTAGGTCTCTAATTTCTGCTAGTTTTTTATTGCTCCATAGAGGCGTATACTCCGTTACTCCGCTATACCCCATTAATGCCTTTGTTCCCTGCCAAACTTTCTTGACTAGTTCTACAGTCGGACATCTACAAATAAAAGAGTCTGCCTCCAATGCCTCCACCAATATGCAGTGTGGGGCCCCCATTAGCATCATGCTGACACTAGAGTTAACAACATGGCCTGGGGAATGCCCAGGGAAAAACCAAGCCTACTTACCGACCAGCTCGCTGACAACCAATTAACCTGTCTAACAGTATGCGTTAAAAACAGGGGTTTGTCCGCACGCATTTGCAAACGCATGCGTGAGCCACAGAGCCATGCCAAGGCCCCCTGGAGTCTGTGGTCCTACACTAACATTGAGTGTCCCCACAATGGAGGCACATGCATTCTGATGGTTAGATGAGGGCAGGTGGACTGAAGGGGAGCCACCCCTCCTTAAAGGTACAGGAGCACACCAAACACCCAGCGTAGCACAATGGCAGCAAAGGTGTTGGTGCACTGCTGGACCAATACAAGCACCATAGGTGAAAACAAAAACATGTCCACCGCCCCCATCTGAGTGGGGGTCTGGGTCCATGTTATTGTTTGTGACTTAAACTGGTCCTGAATGCCATGCCTGATCTGGAGGTACTTGTAGAAGGTCTTGTTTGATATGTTAAATTCACTTCTTAAATCTGAGAATGTTCTCATATGGTTATCCCTGTATAGCTGAATTAATCGTTTGATACCCTGTCTATCCCATTCCCTGGGTTTCTCTATGTCCCTAATTTCTGCTAGTTTTTTATTGCTCCATAGAGGCGTATACTCCGTTACTCCGCTATACCCCATTAATGCCTTTGTTCCCTGCCAAACTTTCTTGACTAGTTCTGCAGTCGGACATCTACAAATAAAAGAGTCTGCCTCCAATGCCTCCACCAATATGCAGTGTGGGGCCCCCATTAGCATCATGCTGACACTAGAGTTACCCTCCATTGGGAGTCCACAACCCGCTAGGTGTTGTAGTTGGGAGGCCAAGAAATATGATCTCGGGTGTGGGACCGCGAAGTTGGGAGTTGGAGTTTGGGAGTTGCAAAGTTTGCAAGCTAATCCTCGGCTGTCCCCCCTTCCATATCAACTCCCTAAAGAGCGATTCTATTCTCTTATGCCCCATACACACGATCATTTTTCAAAATGGGCATTAAAACCGATCGTGTGTATGCTCCAGAGCATTTTTAACGACGTGAAAAACGGGCATTAAAAATTTCGAACATGCTCTCTTTTTTGACGTCGTTTTTCATGTCGTTTTTTTTTAACGACGTGAAAAACGATGGTGTGTATGCTTTGACGAGGTGAAAAAAAACGCGCATGCTCAGAATCAAGTATGAGACGGGAGCGCACGTTCTGGTAAAACTAGCATTTGTAATGGAGATAGCACATTCGTCACGCTGTAACGGACTGAAAAGCAGGAGGCTGAAAAGCGCGAATCGTCGCTCAACAAACTTTACTAACATGAAGGGTGGCACCATCCGAACGGAACTTCCCCTTTATAGTGCCGTCGTACGTGTTGTACGTCACTGCGCTTTGCTTGAACGTTTTTTAAAATGATCGTGTGTACGCAAGACAGGCTTGAGAGGAAACATGAAAAAAAAAACAACGAGAAAAATGTCGGTTTAAAAAAATGGCATGAAAAACGATCGTGTGTACGCCGCATTAAACCACTTTTGGCCTAACCAAATTGGAGAATTATGAAGCAGGTATAGTATTTGTGGTAGCCATATCATTTTTATCAGATTGCAGCGCCCAGCTACTGATAGGGGGTGTCGTTTCCAAATGTCACCTTTGTGTTTTAGTTTAAGTAGTAATGGGGCAATATTTAAGTTTACATACTGGTTTATGTCCCTGGTGATCCAGACCCCCAAGTATTTCAATTTTGTGACTACTTTTAGCTGGGCGGTACCAAACAGGGCCTGGCCATCAAGTGGGTCAACCGGCAGCAAGGCAGCAAGGCAGACATCGCTCCGGAAGGTTACTTCCGGGTATCGCCGCTCCGGCGCGCTGATTGCCCGGAGCGGCAATCCATTGATATTCCATTATCCATTGATAAAACTGGCGTTGACAGTGCAGCAGCGCCGTTGTCTATGGCGCGCATGCGCCATAGACAACGGTGCATTCTTTTTTGTAAAATATCTCCTAAACGTGTAGGTTTAGGAGATATTGCAAACACCTACAGGTAAGCCTTAATCTAGGCTTAAACAACAAGAAAGAGACAGGAAAAAACAAATCCCTAGAGAACATTACCACCAGTTAGAATTAATCTTATATAAATCATTATACCATCGGCCCGTATTGGCACTGTTCTTGTAGCAAAAGATTAATGGGCAAAAGAAAAAAGAAAAACACCCCCAAGGTTGGTTAATGGGGTGTAAAAAGTTGCTACTTTATACAACAGTAGGTATAGACTGAGACTGGGGTATGTTAAAAAAGTATAATTTAATAGTATCAAAAAGATGCAAGGAACATTTCACTAATGCACTTATTCAAATAAGGTACTGCATAAATTTACCGTATTTATCGGCGTATAACACGCACCGGCGTATAACACGCACCCCAAGTTTAGGAGGGAATTTTAAGGAAAAAAACTTTTAGGAGGGAAATTCAAGGAAAAAAAACGTACATTTAAATGCAGCATGCAGCCTTGCCCAGTGTCCATCTGTCCATCTGCAGCCGTGCCCAGTGTCCATCTGTCCATCTGCAGCCTTGCCCAGTGTCCATCTGTCCATCTGCAGCCTTGCCCAGTGTCCATCTGTCCATCTGCAGCCGTGCCCAGTGTCCATCTGTCCATCTGCAGCCTTGCCCAGTGTCCATCTGTCCATCTGCAGCCGTGCCCAGTGTCCATCTGTCCATCTGCAGCCGTGCCCAGTGTTCATCTGTCCATCTGCAGCCTTGCCCAGTGCCTTTGCGATCGTGTCAGTCCCGGCGGTTTTTAAAGTTTGGCGCCGATTTCTGTGGAGAGGAGCGAGCGGGGCCGAGTGTACTTCGGCTGGACTCGGCTCCTCTCGCAGTTCCGCCCATCTCCACTGACTGCGCCGCTGACGGAGAAAGCCGAGTGTACTTCGGCTAGACTCGGCTCTGCTCACAGTCACAGGCAGGACTGTGAGAGGAGCCGAGACTAGGCGAAGTACACTCGGCTTTCTCTATGTCAGCGGCGCAGTCAGAGATGGGCGGGACTGCGAGAGGAGCCGAGTAAAGCCGATTGTACTTCGGCTTCGGCTCCGCTCGCTCCTCTCGCTCGTTTTCAGCAGGGGAATTCGACGGAGTATCGGCGTATAACACGCACCCACGATTTTCCCCTGATTTTAAGGGGAAAAAAGTGCGTGTTATACGCCGATAAATACAGTAATACTGACAACCACCAAGATTGGTGATCTCAGTATGGTGACATGATCAATCAGACAGGACAAGACTAACATACACAACAATTTACAAATAAAGGGGGGACACACAACACAAAAGGTCCGGACGTCGGCACAGAAATTCAGAGTGAAGCTGTCAAAGTGTCACCTTAATTGGAAATATAAAATAAGGAATATAAACAAATACTGTTAAGTCATATGAAAGGTAACAGGTAATCAGCTTCACTGTGAATCACCCTGAAACTAACTGGAAACTATTGCCAATTGCCAATCCTTAAAAATAATCTCTACCATATGATTATCAAATAATAACAAAAGTAGCATAGGCCTTCAGGATCTTGATGTGGTATGAATAGTTGTTAAACTTGGTTATCCATTGAACAGCAATGTCTGAAATTATTGTTTAAGTTTATATAAATTTCAACATCAGCCACATTATCTACGGATCATATGTGATCAATATTCATTCCGGAGGGGTGAACAGTGTTCCATAAGGAAAAAAGGAGGCCGCTGTCCATATGGTATGAAAAGGATTAGGCTAGTGTAGCCTAAGATTACACAATAGTAGTCAGTAGAAACCGTTCAATACGTTACCATCCCGGGATCTGGTTTTTATATTGCAGAGGGCAACTATGCTAATTGCTGTGCTGGATCAAGTCTTTCCGACAGGACAGTTTTAAATCTGCTCAGCTTGCTCAATCAACTGTAAGCTATGAGCGCTGTACTCCACAACGGGAGATTTATGATGATAGTAACATTACCCTCGACGGCAGTATGATCCTTACTGCGGATCACCTCTTCAGCTCCTCCGGGATGGTTCGTCTGAACTAGATGTCAGCGTCAGCTGTACATCCACGCTGAAGAGCGCCGCTCTCTACTCCACGGCTGTATTGAACGGGGGTTGCGTAGCCGGCGTCACGTGACCGCTGTGACGTCAAAGCGTTTCGCTATCTGGATAGCGTAGCTGAAAGTTGCATAAGTGGGTTTACAACCACTTTAATATGTTAAAGTGATAATGTGAAAATATTATTGTAATAGTCCTGTCAATACGTGTTAATGTTTTAAAGGGCTTGTCTTAGTGTATAGTTTGTAACTACAATGAACAGATAACTATCTAATGTGCAAGCTGCACAGTGCTTGCATAGTGCTTGTGTCTTAGGCAGGCCATAGATTATACCGTTCTTTGCTGCATCACTCAATTCCCCCATCAACACAATCAGCGTTGAAGGGGGAATCCCTCCCATGGAGCTATTGTATTCTCCCGGTGGGAAGGGGGCTGTGGAGAGCTGTTCCTGCCAGGAGAACACAGCGATTACTGCTAGTGGCTTTAGCCACTGGCAATAATCGCATGCTGAAAATCTGACAAGCTGGTCATTGATCCATCGATCGACTTGGGTACAATCAGGCTGCCCATCAATGGTTCGAATCTCGGCCGGTCCCTGCTGAACCGGTCGAGATTCGATCGATCTATAGTGGACTTTAGGTACGCACAAAGATGAGATGACAATGGCATGATCTGAACATTTTTGGCTGAGTCAAGTGACAAACTTGTTTGTGGGTGTAGCGGTAACTCACTGCACTGAGGAAAAACTAATGATCATGGTTACAAAAACTAGTCCAATTTTGATTGTTCTCCACTCCTGAGATAAGCTGCAACAATAGCTCCAGGCAACTGATTCCCCTTAGGCTCCTTTCACACGGGCGGACCGTTCAGGTCCGCCTGTCAGTTTTTTAGGTGGACCTGAACGAACGCTCCATGCAGGTCTATGGAGTGACAGATGTCAGCGGTGACCAAGTCCTCTGACATCCAATCCGCTCCGCTAAAATCAGACGTATGGTGAAACGTTCACCATTCGCTCTGGCAGATCGGATCGGATGAGATCTGATGAAAACGGACATGCTGTCAGTTTTCGTCTGATCTCTCCATAGGAATCAGCGGCTCTCGACAGGAACCCTCCCCGCTCAGTGAGCAGAGACGGACCTGTCATCCGCCGGCTCAGTGGAGATCAACGGAGAGATCTCCAGCTGAGCTGGCGGACTCCGCTGAAACTGTTCTGCCTCGTGTGGAAGGGGCCTTACTCTCCACAGAGGCATAAACATGAATGGTTGGTTAAGGCAGACAATAATGTTTGGGGAAAGTCAATTCCTGCACATATGATGGTCAAACAGGGGTATCCATTGAAGTTGCAGAACGCTTATACCATTATCCTATTGATCTACATGAATTCAGTCCAGTCAGGCAACAATGATCTC
Organism: Rana muscosa; assembly: GCA_029206835.1. Classification (NCBI taxonomy): domain Eukaryota; kingdom Metazoa; phylum Chordata; class Amphibia; order Anura; family Ranidae; genus Rana; species Rana muscosa. The sequence goes on from JARGYO010005626.1 coordinate 41,460,462, forward strand.
ATGCTCTGGGCACCTCTGATTTACCTGAATTTTTACTATATACTATAGTATAGCAATATAATATAGCAAATATGTGACAGTTCCTGAACAGTTCAATTTCGACTGAATGTTAAAGTGCACCTGTGCCCAGACTATGGACATTAACATGTGTAGCGGACCCCCAAAATTGGGATCGCTATGCTCTAAATTTAAAGGCAGCCTGAGCAATAGTTTGACTCAGGTTCTCCAATTCTGTTAGTTTGGACTCTGCTCTGCTGTAATGTTGCCTGAAGTATAGTTCCCTTTGACCTGTGTGTGTCGCTGTCGCTCAGGTCTTGGGTTGAACCACAGGTGGCATTGTGGTGTGATTGGGTGTCCTCTCTCGGCTACCGTGCAGTGGGCGGGTTTTTGCCTGCTGTGCATGCTGGGAGAGGGTACATAAAGGGCAGACGCCATGATCTGGGGTGGTGTGCCGGGGGGATTCCAAGGAGGACCCCTGGTGGCGAAGTCGTGCCCTTTGGCCCTGCTGGCCGGGGGGTGTGTGAACTGGTCGAGGAGTCTCGGGCACCTTTAGCCCGAGGCTACAGAGTTCCAGGTAGGCCCAGTACCTTCAACTGGGTCTACAACCAACCACTGGAGTCCCAGGGAGCCCAGGTGAGGGTGGCCCACTCTGTAACAGAGGAAACCGGGGGGGGACCTGTCCGATGGATCGGTGAAGGAAGTCACGGTCTCGGGGAGGCCTGGTTGCCTATCAGAGGGAAGGATTCGTGAGTTGCAAGAGAGCTCCTGTAGTGTGCCCCATTGGCACCTATGGTCTCTAATAATCTACAGGCGTTAGGAAGTTCTAAATTCAGGAACTAAAGGATTCTGTGGCAGAGGATCTCCTGAACTTGTCTTTGAGGGGGACTAAATCTGAAGTGTCATGTTCGTGCTTCACTCCGGCTGCTAGAACTGTGAGAGGGATCTATCCGGGTGAGCAATACCCACTCAGGCTTGAGTGGAGAGAAGGGTGAATGGGTGCCGTGTGCCTGAACCTATCTCCCTACCTAATCCTATTGCTGTCTTCAACCTTTTTCCCCAATTTGTTTCAAGCAAGGAAAATAAACTCATCTGTTGGAGTTTAAATACTGTCTGGACATTGGCCTTCTTTCGGGAAAGAACAGACTTTTCCCTATATTCTGGGGATGAGAACCAATAAAGGGAGGTAACTCGCTGCAGGACCCAAAATTGTAAGAACACCGCTCAACCTCTTATACCAGGAGGATACGGGTATGTGGCATGGTGTGCCTTTACCCCTGCAAGTGAAGGTAGGCAGAAAAAAAAGGGTTTGTGTGCTACACATGCTAACACATTCCTTAAAGGGTATCTAAAGCCAAAACATTTATTTTTTATTTTTGAAAAGAGTGTTGGGTGGTTAGAACCCCTATTAGCTTTTTACTGCTATCACAACGTCAGGGAGGAACACTTTCATGATTCGTCCTGGTGATCATTGTCACTGGGACTACAAGTGAGGCAGAAACCAAACTATTTCTCTTACTTCCTGTTGTGTCTAGAAAGCAGGAAGTGAAAGAGAATCTCCCCAATATGACACAGATAGGAAGAAACTGACAGTGGTTTTTACCATTCCATACTCCATTTAAATTAAAAAGAAATGTTTTTAATTTACAGTGAGGGAAAAAAGTATTTGATCCCTTGCTGATTTTGGACGTTTGCCCACTGACCAGAAATGATCAATCTATAAATTTTAATGGTAGGTTTATTTTAACAGTGAGAGACAGAATAACAACAAAAAAATCCTGAAAAACGCATTTCAAAAAAGTTATACACTGATTCGCATTTTAATGAGTGAAATAAGTATTTGACCCCTTCGTAAAACATGACTTAGTACTTGGTGGCAAAACCCTTCTTGGCAATCACAGAGGTCAGACGTTTCTTGTAGTTGGACACCAGGTTTGCACACATCTCAGGAGGGATTTTGTCGCACTCCTCTTTGCAGATACTCTTCAAGTCATTAAGGTTTTTGCCTTGTACACACGAGCGGAATTTCCAATGGAGTTCCTACGGAATTCCCCTCAAGCTTTCTTTCATAAACACGGTCACACTAAAATCCGACCATCAAGAACGCGGTGACGTAAAACACTACGACGAGCCGAGAAAATTAAGTTCTATGCTTCCGAGCATGCGTCAAATTGTTTCCTAGCATGCGTGGTTTTTATTCCGTCGGAATTGCATCCAGACGAACAGAAATTGCTATAGAATTTTTTTTCATTGGAAAAATTGAGAGCATATTCTCTATCTAATTCCGCCGGAATTTCCAACGGAAAAAGTCCAAATGGGGCATACACACGGTCGGAATAGCCAATGAAAAAATTCCGGCAGACTTTTTCCTTCGGAAATTCCGAGCGTGTGTACGCGGCATTAGAGGCTGACGTTTGGTAACTCGAACCTTCAGCTCCCTCCACATATTTTCTATTCGATTAAGGTCTGGAGACTGGCTAGGCCACTCCAGGACCTTAATGTGCTTCTTCTTGAGCCACTCCCTTGTTGCCTTGGCTGTGTGTTTTGGGTCATTGTCATGCTGGAATACCCATCCACGACCCGTTTTCAATGCCCTGGCTGTGGAAAGGAGGTTCTCACCCAAGATTTGACGGTACATGGCCCCTTCCATCGTCCCTTTCATGCAGTGAAGTTGTCCTGTCCCCTTAGCAGAAAAACACCCCCAAAGCATAATGTTTCCACCTCCATGTTTGACGGTGGGGATGGTGTTCTTGGGGTCATAGGCAGCATTCCTCCTCCTCCAAACAACATCAACTCAAATGAGTTGAGTGGATGCCAAAGAGCTTGATTTTTGTCTCATCTGACCACAACACTTTCACCCAGTTCTCCTCTGAATCATTCAGATGTTCATTAGCATACTTCAGACTGGCCTGTACATGTGCTTTATTGAGCAGGGGGACCAGCCTTGTGTAGGTCTACAATCTTGTCCCTGACATCCTTGGACAGCTCTTTGGTCTTGGCCATGGTGGAGAGATTGGAATCTGATTGACTGGTTCCGTGGACAGGTGTCTTTTACACAGGTAACAAGCTGAGATTGGGAGCACTCCCTTTAAACAGTGCTCCTAATTTTTTCCCTCACTGTAGTTTTACTTTAACAAGCAGTAACAGGGCATAACAAGCCCTTGATAATCTCTGTACTTTAAAGTGCTCGTAAACACTTACATATACCCAGTGAAGTGGCTAGCCTCAGGTAGTCACATAGAGGTGAAACAATTCACAGAGATCAAACAAATCCTCCTACATAAGTTGTATCTGTTTATCTGCAGCAATCTCTTCTCTACATCTGTTTAAGATCTTGAATTTACACAGCTTGTCTGAGCATTCAGAGGCAAGGGGTGGGGATCTGATGCCACACACTGCACAGCTCAGAGGAAAAAAGCTGAGTGTATGCTGAGACCTGAGTTGAGGGAAGGGACACCTCCCCCTCTACACATAAGCCATAAGGAAACATGCACAGCTGTGCCTATCAATCACAGACTGTGTGCTGGAGCTCCCCTTCCCAATTTTCCTTGATCCATTGGAGTCCGCACAGCCTGCCAAAAATGACTCATGCAGATAGCAGAGGGACAAGACTGCAGACAGAAATCACTCTGTGTTTTTATTGAGGCAAGTACACACTATAGAAGGTTATGCATTTTTCATGCTTCATGTCAGAGGATTACAACCACTTGAATGCACAGTGGGGTAATTAATCCTTAAAATCACAACAGACTTTAAAGTCAGGTTTCATCAGTTTTTTTTTTAACAGGTAGAGAACCAGGTATATCTTTACATTAGATGCCTTGCAGGCTGCCAAGTTCCTTCTCTCAGGCCTCGTACACACGGCCGATTTTCTCGGCAAGAACCAGCAAGAAACTTGCTGGCAGAGAGGTCTTGCCGAGTAAATCGGTCGTGTGTACGCGGCTATCGGGTTTCTCGTCGAGAAAACCGACAAGAAACCTCGACGAGAAAATAGAGAACCTGCTCTCTATTTTCTCGTCGAGATTCTCCTCGGCATGTTTCTCGACGAGAAAAGTGAGTGTGTGTACACTTACCTGTCCTCCCGGAAGCCCGCGCATGTTCGAAATGAATTCGACGCATGCGTGGTAGCTTCCTAGGCATACGTAGGGTATACCAAGATGGCGGCGACGGCATCGAATGTGACGAGCGCATGCTCGTCGTAGTCGATGACGTCACCGCGTACGCTCCATTCAAAGAACATGTTTTTTTCAACGAGAATCTCGGCCGTGTGTACGAGGGCTCAGAGAAAATAATGGGAGAGGAGCTGTGATTTTAGTGCATCTTTTGTGAATTTTGAAGATGGATTTCTCCAGAAAGCCTGCCACTGCAGAGGTCAGAAAGGGCCAGTTTTATAGATCTTTTAATGCTTGTTAATGATAAGTAGATACTTTGGATATTAATAGTCTGGACACAGATGCACTTTTTGTGAACCTCTTACTTTGTCCTTCATGGGCAAAGCGCAGTCTCAGAAAGAGGTTTACATGCCCTGCCTGTACCTGGCAGTACCTTGTGTAGTGAAAGGTTCTCTTTGGGATTCAGCAGACCATCAGTGGTCTGCTGGATCCCAAAATGTATCCAAAATGTATTGGCTGCTAAAGATTCTTCAGCTGCTGTAGCTGTTCAAGAGACTGGAAAGTTTTGAAACATTGGGTCTAGTACAGAGGCAGCTACATCCCCATCTCTACAAATTTTCAAAAAGTTTACCAAAAATTGCCCTTGGACTTTTTTTGGGAGATAACTAAAGTACCAACATATAAAATCTAAAGAAGTCATCCACTTTATTCAAGTCTATAAAAACAGATAGCGGATTACAAACAAGTGCACCAAGGATAATTATTACAATTAGTCACAAACTGATTCCACATGGAAAAGACTCTTTATACAGGATAACGTCATAAAGACTTCTGTTTTGTGAATCACAGTTCACTTAATCAAGAGTTTTTATGTTACTGACAGGATGTCTGTGGAATAAATAACCAATTTTAAAAGACCTTTAAATAACATATCAATAAAGAAATTGCCCACCTCTGGGAGCAGATGATAGTGTCAATGCTCACAATCTAGTCCATCAAAATTCATTAAAGAAGAAGCACACCTTCCAAACCGGATGGTTACCATGAATGGGAAGTCTCTCCTGGGAGTTGTGGAGATGTGGGGAAGGAGGTCCAGTGGTGCACCTGACACACAGGCAAATGACCAGGTAAAATTATGGCCCAAGGAACAAGCAAGCTGAATGTTTTACTAGCATCACCAGCGCATGCACATATTTCCACCCCATTTACAGCACCGTCAGGTGTGCTGTTAGCCCATTAAAGAAGATGCTGTGCCTCAGTCATCACCGCTCTGTGGCATTGCATTGCAATCCTGTTAGGCCTCGTACACACGACCGAGAATCTCGTCGTAAAAAAACCCGTCATTTTTCTTGACGAGGTTCTTGTCAAGCTTTCCTTGCATACACACTGTCAATTCCAAATCTCGTTGTTGTAAAGCACGGTCATGTACCACACGTACGACGGCAGTATAAAGGGGAAGTTCGATACCCCTTGGGCTGCGTTTGCTGATCTCGTGTTACTGAGTGTTAGTAAAAGTTTGGGGAGAAATGATTCGCGCTTATCAGTCTTCGTGCTTTCAGTTCGTTTTAGCGTGACGAATGTGCTATTTCCATTACGAACGCCAGTTTTACCAGAAGGAGCGCTCCCGTCTTATACTTGATTCTGAGCATGCGCAATTTTTTAAGCCTCGGAAAAGCATACACATGAGCGGTTTTCTCGTCGGGAAACAGACGAGAATCCTGACGAGAAAATAGAGAATCCTGACGAGAAAATAGAGAGCAGGTCCTCTATTTTTCTCGTCGAGATTCCCGGCAGTTTTCTCGACAAGAAACCATACACATGAGCGGTTTTCTCGGCAAGAAAGCTCTCCCAACAGTTTTCTTGTCGTTTCTTGACGATAAAAATGGTCGTGTGTACGAGGCTTTAGAGTACAAGACCATTCACAATTTCTTGTGGCTTGCAACGTCATGGGGGGGTGTCATTCCCAGCTCTGAGCACGGAAAACGGAGGAAGGAGTTCCAGTATATCACTTGCTGCCTGTAGGGATGAGCTTCGTGTTCGAGTCGAACATACGTTCGACTCAAACATCGGCTGTTCGATCGTTCGACGAAGATCGAACGATTTGGGCCGTTCGCGCCAAATTCGAGTGACGCGAACGGCCCACAATGCACTACGCCATCGCAGTGTCATCCAGGCGCTGTGATTGGCCAAGCATGCACTGTGACCCCGCATGCTTGGCCAATCACAGCGCCGGCAGCGAGGAGAGCAATGATTGGCCACAGGCAGGATACCTGTGGCCAATTATTGCTGAGGGTGTTTAGTACACGCCCCACACTATAAAAGGCCACCAGCACGGCGGCCTAGTGTAGTGTGTTCCGGAGCAGGGAAAGACAAGCATAGGCAGGGACAGTGACATTTATTTCTTTCTTGCTTAACCTGGATTCCTTTAGTTTAGGGAAAGAGAAGGATAGGTAGGGAGAGTGTCAGTGTGTTTTACTGTGCGAGTCCTTGTTTCTACGGACAAAGAAGGAAAGTGAGGGGATTTCTCCTTGTGCTATAGTGTGCTTTAAAAAAACATTATTTCTAGGGACAGAAAACTCTAGGTAGGGAGAGTGTCAGTTTCTTTCACTGTGCCAGTCCTTGTTTCTAGGGACAAAGAAGGAAAGTGAGGGGATTTCTCCTTGTGCTATAGTGTGCTTTAAAAAAACATTATTTCTAGGGACAGAAAACTCTAGGTAGGGAGAGTGTCAGTTTCTTTCACTGTGCCAGTCCTTGTTTCTAGGGACAAAGAAGGAAAGTGAGGGGATTTCTCCTTGTGCTATAGTGTGCTTTAAAAAAACATTATTTCTAGGGACAGAAAACTCTAGGTAGGGAGAGTGTCAGTTTCTTTCACTGTGCCAGTCCTTGTTTCTAGGGACAAAGAAGGAAAGTGAGGGGATTTCTCCTTGTGCTATAGTGTGCTTTAAAAAAACATTTTTTCTAGGGACAGAAAACTGTAGGTAGGGAGAGTGTCAGTTTATTTCACTGTGCCAGTCCTTGTTTCTAGGGACAAAGAAGGAAAGTGAGGGGATTTCTCCTTGTGCTATAGTGTGCTTTAAAAAAACATTATTTCTAGGGACAGAAAACTCTAGGTAGGGAGAGTGTCAGTTTCTTTCACTGTGCCAGTCCTTGTTTCTAGGGACAAAGAAGGAAAGTGTGGGGATTTCTCCTTGTGCTATAGTGTGCTTTAAAAAACTTTTTTTCTAGGGACAGAAAACTCTAGGTAGGGAGAGTGTCAGTTTCTTTCACTGTCCCAGTCCTTGTTTCTAGGGACAAAGAAGGAAAGTGAGGGGAATTCTCCTTGTGCTATAGTGTGCTTTAAAAAAACTTTTTTTCTAGGGACAGAAAACTCTAGGTAGGGAGAGTGTCAGTTTCTTTCACTGTGCCAGTCCTTGTTTCTAGGGACAAAGAAGGAAAGTGAGGGGATTTCTCCTTGTGCTATAGTGTGCTTTAAAAAAACATTTTTTCTAGGGACAGAAAACTGTAGGTAGGGAGAGTGTCAGTTTCTTTCACTGTGCCAGTCCTTGTTTCTAGGGACAAAGAAGGAAAGTGAGGGGATTTCTCCTTGTGCTATAGTGTGCTTTAAAAAAACATTATTTCTAGGGACAGAAAACTCTAGGTAGGGAGAGTGTCAGTTTCTTTCACTGTGCCAGTCCTTGTTTCTAGGGACAAAGAAGGAAAGTGAGGGGATTTCTCCTTGTGCTATAGTGTGCTTTAAAAAAACATTATTTCTAGGGACAGAAAACTCTAGGTAGGGAGAGTGTCAGTTTCTTTCACTGTCCCAGTCCTTGTTTCTAGGGACAAAGAAGGAAAGTGAGGGGATTTCTCCTTGTGCTATAGTGTGCTTTAAAAAAACATTTTTTCTAGGGACAGAAAACTGTAGGTAGGGAGAGTGTCAGTTTATTTCACTGTGCCAGTCCTTGTTTCTAGGGACAAAGAAGGAAAGTGAGGGGATTTCTCCTTGTGCTATAGTGTGCTTTAAAAAAACATTATTTCTAGGGACAGAAAACTCTAGGTAGGGAGAGTGTCAGTTTCTTTCACTGTGCCAGTCCTTGTTTCTAGGGACAAAGAAGGAAAGTGAGGGGATTTCTCCTTGTGCTATAGTGTGCTTTAAAAAAACATTATTTCTAGGGACAGAAAACTCTAGGTAGGGAGAGTGTCAGTTTCTTTCACTGTGCCAGTCCTTGTTTCTAGGGACAAAGAAGGAAAGTGAGGGGATTTCTCCTTGTGCTATAGTGTGCTTTAAAAAAAACTTTTTTTCTAGGGACAGAAAACTCTAGGTAGGGAGAGTGTCAGTTTCTTTCACTGTCCCAGTCCTTGTTTCTAGGGACAAAGAAGGAAAGTGAGGGGATTTCTCCTTGTGCTATAGTGTGCTTTAAAAAAACTTTTTTTCTAGGGACAGAAAACTCTAGGTAGGGAGAGTGTCAGTTTCTTTCACTGTCCCAGTCCTTGTTTCTAGGGACAAAGAAGGAAAGTGAGGGGATTTCTCCTTGTGCTATAGTGTGCTTTAAAAAAACATTTTTTCTAGGGACAGAAAACTGTAGGTAGGGAGAGTGTCAGTTTCTTTCACTGTCCCAGTCCTTGTTTCTAGGGACAAAGAAGGAAAGTGAGGGGAATTCTCCTTGTGCTATAGTGTGCTAAAGCATTCCTCATCAACCATCTTTGAAATCCTTGTTTTTTGGACAGTCAGGGAAATTGTCGTTGTGCTATTCTGTGCAAAAGCAATAATCCTCAACCATATTTAGAAATCCTTAAGTAAAGGGACAGAGAAGGACACCTGAAGGTAGCCCTTATTGCTTTTTTCCCATCTCCCTGCAGGCCATCTATTAGAATGTCTGGAAGGCAAACAAGGAGAGGCAGACAGTCAGGAGGCAATAAAAGAGGGCAAGCAGGCTCTGTGTCTGGGGGCAACAGTGCTGGTCGTGGACGCGGTGCATTGTCATCAGCACATGGCCATGGAACACGCTTGTCCTTCTTTTCGGCAGCTGGACATGTTGAGCCACATCATGCCGAAGACTTGGTAGAGTGGATGACCAAGCCCTCCTCCTCCTCCTCATCCTCTCTCACCCAGGCTCAGGGTACTGGCAAAGCAGCTGCCAAAGCGTCCTCTTCCGTGGTATCAATGTCAGACTCATCATCAGTCACTCCTTCCCTAGACCCACCATGTCCTCCTCCTGAGGAGTCCCCCGAACTGTTTGAGCACAGTGTTGGGTACATGCTCCAGGAGGATGCCCAGCGTTTCGAAGGGTCTGATGATGAAACCCAGCTACAGGAAGGCAGTAGCGTGAGAGCAGACAGAGGGGATGCTCAAGAAGGACACCAATCTGGCAGTCATGTTCCAGCAGCTGCAGCATACTGCCAGATTGGCTCCAGTGATGAGGAGGGAGGGGATGATGAGGTCACTGACTCCACGTGGGTGCCTAATAGGAGAGAGGAGGAGGAGGAGGATGAGGAGGAGGCACATCTCCAACGAGGCAGGATACCCTTTGGTGGCCAGCGTAAGGGCAGTACACCGACGGAATCACACCGCAGAGCTCCGCCTGTGCAGGGCGCAGCCTCTGCCCGTCATTCAAAAAGTTCCTTGGTGTGGGCCTTTTTTGAGGCTAGTGCATCAGATCGCACAGCTGCTGTTTGTAACATATGTCTCAAGCGTATATCGCGTGGCCAAAACATCAGCCGCTTGGGTACCACATGCCTGACCAGACATATGTTGACCTGCCATGCAGCTCGTTGGCAAGCCTACCTCAAAGACCCACACCAAAGAACAAAGCGGACCTCTCCTTGCACCGCATCAGCTGGGATCTCCAACCCCACTATAACTTCAGTCCTCTCTGAAACATGCACTGAGAGGAATGAAGGTGTAGAATTAGGTGTGTCACAGCCAAGTACTTGCGGCCACTCTGCTAGCAGTACACCGACGTCCGATTCTAGCAGGCAAATTTCCCTGCCCCAGCTGCTGGGCCGTCGAAAGAAGTTCACTCCTAGCCATCCACATGCCCAGCGGTTGAATGCTAGCTTGGCTAAATTGCTAGCGCTTCAACTGCTGCCTTTTCAGTTGGTAGACTCGGCCCCCTTCCGTGAGTTTGTGCAATGTGCGGTCCCTCAGTGGCAGGTTCCCAAACGGCACTTTTTCTCACGGAAGGCTATTCCGGCTCTCTACCGGCATGTGGAAGGCAATGTCTTGGCCTCGCTGGACAGGGCAGTCAGCGGTAAGGTGCATATTACCGCTGACTCATGGTCCAGCAGGCATGGACAGGGACGTTACCTTTCTTTCACGGCCCATTGGGTCACTCTTTTGGCAGCTGGGAAGGATGCAGGACAAGGTGCAGTAGTGTTGGAGGTTGTTCCACCGCCACGCCTCCAAAATGCTACTACTGGTTGTGACACACCTCTCTCCTCCACCCCCTCCTCTTCTTCTTCCTCCATGGCCTCTTCCTGTGGTTTGTCCTATGAACCAGCGGTGCTCCGTAGCCGTTCACGGGGCTACGCAAGTACGCAGGCAAAAAGATGCCATGCCGTGCTTGCGCTGGTGTGTTTGGGGGACAGAAGCCACACTGGGGCAGAGGTCCTGTCTGCTCTGCAGGGCCAGGCCGAGAGGTGGTTGACGCCACGCCAGCTTAAGCCAGGAATGGTGGTTTGCGACAATGGCACCAACCTCCTCTCCGCCCTCCGACAGGGACAACTGACCCATGTGCCCTGTGTGGCTCACGTCCTTAACCTGGTGGTGCAGCGGTTCTTGGGCAGGTACCCGGGCTTACAGGATGTCCTGAGGCAGGCCAGGAAAGTCTGTGTGCATTTCCGCAGATCTTATAATGCCAGTGCTCGCCTGGCTGAGCTGCAAAAGGAGTTGAACCTGCCCAAGAACCGCCTTATATGTGACATGCCCACCAGGTGGAACTCAACGTTGGCCATGCTGCAGCGGCTGCACACGCAGCAGAGGGCCATCAATGAGTACCTGTGCGACTACGGCACCAGGACAGGGTCAGGGGAGCTTGGTTTTTTTTCTCCACGCCAGTGGGGCATGATCAGGGATGCATGCACTGTCCTGGCACCATTTGAGGAGGCCACGAGGATGGTGAGCAGTGACAGTGCATGCATCAGTGACACTGTACCTCTTGTCCACCTGTTGGAGCACACGCTGCGTGGAATAATGGACAGGGCACTTGAGGCAGAACAGAGGCAGGAAGAGGAGGACTTCCTTGCCTCTCAAGGCCCCCTTTACCCAGACAGTGTTCCTTCTGTCCCACCCATCGCACAGGAAGAGGAAGAGGAGGAGGAGGAGGAGGAGGATTGTGTCAGCATGGAGGTGAAGGCTGGCACTCAGCATCATCAGCAGCAGTCTTTTAGGGATGATTTACAGTCCCAAGAAACCAGTGGACTTTTACGTGGTTGGGAGGAGGTGGCTGCGGATCATGTCGTCCTTAGTGACCCAGAGGACTCCGGAGCGAATGCCTCAGCAAACCTACGCTGCATGGCCTCCCTGATCCTGCAAAGTCTGCGGAAGGATCCTCGTATTCTTCGGATCAAGGAGAGGGACCATTACTGGCTGGCCACTCTCCTTGATCCACGGTACAAGGGTAAGGTTGCGGACCTTATGTTACCGTCGCAGAGGGAGCAGAGGATGAGACAACTCCGGGAGGCCTTGCAGAAAGGTCTGTGCAACGCGTTCCCAGAGACTGGGAGGTTACAAACTCCTGGTCCTGGACAACGAGTTGCTGAGGCTTCGGCCAGTCAAAGAAGGAGCGGTGGGGAAGGTGGCCGTCTGACCGATGCGTTCAGACAATTCTTTAGTCCGCAGCCCCAAAGTATGATCGGTTCCAGCAACCATCGCCAGCGTCTGATAAACATGGTGCAGGAATATCTAGGGGCAAGGTCAGACTTGGACACCTTCCCCACCGAAAATCCTCTGGCTTACTGGGTCTTGAGGATGGATCACTGGCCAGAGCTTGCACAGTATGCAATTGAGCTACTGGCCTGTCCTGCATCCAGCGTTCTTTCGGAACGCACATTCAGTGCTGCTGGAGGATTTGTCACGGATCACAGGGTGCGCCTGTCCACCGACTCGGTTGATCGACTGACTTTCATCAAGATGAACCAGTCTTGGATCACCACCAGCTACCACACACCTGATGCTGATATAACAGACTAATTGATTTTAACATGTCACATCCCTTCAAGACTGATGCTGATGCTGAGTACCTGTGCTGTTATGTTGACTGGCTATCGTCCTCCTCCGAGTCCTCAATGATACGATTGATGATGATAGCTTGGAAGATCATTTTTGTTTATGGGTGCCGCCACCAGTGGCTAAGGCCCAATTTTTCAGCCCCTGTTTTACAGGGGTGTGTAATTACAATTTTTTTAGCAATAATTTGCCATAGGGCTCATTGCTGTGCTCCAAGTACAGTATCTGTGAGGGGTTGGAGTGTTGTGGCACCAGTGCCTAAGGCCCAATTTTTCAGCCCCTGTTCAACAGGGGCATGCAATTACAATTCTTGATCTAATAATTCACAGCAGGGCCCATTGCTGCACCCACCAAGAGTAACTCTGAGGGCTTACAGTGTTGTGGCAACGCCACCACCACCACCACCACCACGAAAGGCCCCATTTTTCAGCCCCTGTTCAAAAGGGGCATGTAATTACAATTCTTGATCTAATAATTCACAGCAGGGCCCATTCCTGCACCCACCAAGAGTAACTCTGAGGGCTTACAGTGTTGTGGCAACACCACCACCACCACCACCACCACGAAAGGCCCAATTTTTCAGCCCCTGTTCAACAGGGGCATGCAATTACAATTCTTGATCTAATAATTCACAGCAGGGCCCATTGCTGCACCCACCAAGAGTAACTGTCAGGGCTTACAGTGTTGTGGCACCAGCACCACCATCAAAGGCCCAATTTTTACTACCACTGTTCAACAATTATATGTAATTAAAATTCCTGATATAATAGTTGACAGCAGGGCGTTCCAGCACCAACCAAGAGTAACTGTGAGTGCTTACAGTGTTGTGCCAACACCAACAACTAAGGGGCCTATTTCTGCAGAGTATATACGGCAGGTCCCTACTTTCAAACATCCAACTTACAAACGACTCCTACTTGCAAACGCAAGAAGACAACAGGAAGTGAGAGGAAATCTACCACTACGAAGGAAAATTCTCTCCTGTAAGGCCTCGTACACACGACCGATTTTCTCGTCGTAAAAAACACGTCGTTTTTTTCGACGAGATTCTTGTTAAGCTTGTCGATTTTCTCGTCAAGCTTTCTATGCGTACACACTGTCATTTTCCAATTTCCTCGTGGTTCTCTGCGCTCACGTCCAGCACGTACGACGGCACTATAAAGGGGAAGATCTTTTTTCTTGGCGCCACCCCTTGGGCTGCTTTTGCTGATCTCGTGTTACCGCGTGTGAAGTAAAAGTTTGGGAAGAGACGATTCGCGCTTTTCAGTCTTCGTACTTTTCAGATCGTTTTCTGCCGTTCAGTTTGTGCTTGTGGGTTCGTATCTTGACTTTCAGGGCGTCTAGGCAGGTCGTATCTGTTTTACAGTGCGTTCTTGCCTGTTCGTTTCTGAATTTCAGTTCGTTATTCATAGGCCTTGCTGTTCTAAAGTGCGTTCTGTTCTGTACGTTCTGATTAGACGACCGTTTCCTAGCCATGTCGCCTGGACGTTCTCGTCGTCGAGTTCGTGCTGTGCGTGCGCTTGGTGTTGGTCTGCTTGTTTTGGACCAAGACCAGTCCATGAATGGTGTGAGGAGGAGTTCATGGACCAAGAATTGGTTGCTCCAGCGGGACCAATTCTGCCACATGCCTCTGCTGCGGGAGATCGTCGAGAATAATCCTGAGGACTACAGGAATTTTCTGAGGATGTCTGACCCCGTTTTTCAGGAACTGTTGGCTTTGGTGTCCCCCTATATTACCAGGAAGGACACCGTTATGCGGGAAGCCATCAGTGCTGAGCAGAGGCTCATCGCCACGTTGCGTTACCTGGCGACAGGGAGAAGTCTTCAGGATTTGAAGTTCACCACAGGCATCTCCCCCCAGGCTCTGGGCCTTATAATCCCAGACACCTGTTCTGCTATTATACAAGTCCTGCAGGAGGACTATATTAGGGTAAGTTTTCTCCCTTAACATCACATTTTATGTATTACATGTATGCTAATGTATTGTATTTCTTTCATCCTTCCCTAATTACCATGATTGTAATATGCTGAGAATGTCCCCTTTGTCCCCATGCATGTTGGAAGCTTTAGATTGCCCCTTTTTTATCCTCCCTAAATATTTCCCCTCACTAACTTTTCCAGCAGGGGCGCCTGTTGCTCCAAATGTTGGGGGGTTCCAACCCCAATTTCGGAAATAAACTTCCTCCTTTTTTGCTCTGTTGCCTAATAAACGCCCCCAGTTGTCCCCTCCAATGCAGCCATTTAGTCCCCTCTAATGCAGCCAGTTTCCCCCCAGCCCTGCACTTACCTTCTTGTGGTCAGCGCCATCCTTCTTCTGTCCTTGATGTCTTCTCCTTCCCTTCATGTTGCATCAGCCAATCATGTTACCATTAAACAGACTTGGTGAACATGATTGCCAGAGCAGCCTGTCAGTGTTTACACAAGGAATGCCCCCTCCTTGCGTCCCCGATTTTTCTTTGAGGAAGCCAATTACATCCCTCAGGTTGTAATTTGCAAGACTTTTTTAATACCTGTTTCTGCTCTGCAATTTTAACCCCCTAAATGACGCAATTATTCATATGTCAGTCGCTTTACAAGAGGCCATCCACCTGAATAGTGTGCGGCATAGACAATACATAGGTTCATGCAACGCATGAACCTATGTATTGTTCTGAGTGATGGGCACAGGAGAGAGGGGACAGTGCTCCAGCGCCCACTCTGGACGCACCGCCACTGCAATGCTATCCTGTGGCCAAACACATCTCCCCCCCCCAAAAATAATTTAGTAATGGCCCATCAGAGGGGGTGATGAATATGATAAATGAGCCTTCCATTATACTTTTTTTACACACCTTAATAAACGTATAATTAGATTGATGTTGGTCTCTAATTTTTTGGTCTAGAATTTGCTTGTAATGTATGCCTTTGTTTTTCTAATATTATTTCATCTTGTTTCACTCCACAGCTTCCTTCCACGCCACAGGAATGGCAGACTGTGGCATCGGAGTTTGCCACGCGGTGGGACTTCCCCAACTGCGGTGGTGCCATAGACGGGAAGCACGTCCGCATCGTGCCGCCACCCCGTTCTGGATCCTACTACTACAATTACAAGGGGTTTCATAGCATTGTGCTGATGGCGGTGGTGTCAGCACGGTATAAATTCCTCTATGTTGATGTAGGGAAGAATGGCCGGATGTCCGATGGGGGATCCTTCATCCAGACGGAGTTTGCCCTCCGTCTCCAGAGTGACGACCTTGCATTGCCACCGGATGCAGGGAATATTGAAGGACTCCCCTTTGTTTTCTTGGCTGATGAAGCCTTCGGACTCGGACGGCATCTTATGAGGCCATTTCCACAGAGGACCCTGACCCCAGAGAAGAGTGTGTTCAATTACCGGCTGGCCAGGGCCCGAAGAGTCGTTGAAAATGCCTTCGGCATAATGGCCAGCCGGTTCCGCCTTTTTATGACTTCCATCCACTTGGCGGACTACAAAATAAACTATGTAGTGTTATGCTGCTGTGTGCTACACAATTTTCTTTGCCGCAAATCTAATTCATATATGGCCTCAGTTTTGCCAGAGGCTGGACTTTCCCCTGCAAATCCCCTTCCGGGCCTGGAATCTGCCCGTCTTGGCTTGCCCCCCAAAATGCCCGTGTGGTTCGGGACAAATACATGGAGTATTTCACGGGTAGGGGGGCAATTCCTATGCCAGCCTATGTCTAAGTATCCCAATAAAAATCTTGTTTAAACCTTTAATTATTTGTTCTTTCCTGTCTCCTAGTTTGTCTTTGTGCATTTGTAGTGGCAAGTGTATTTTACTTTAGTAAATAACAACCAATTTCACTATGTTACCTTACAAAAGAACCAAATAAGCTTAGAGAGTATTATAAAAAGAAGCTACACGTTGTTTGTGGTCAAATTTTTTACTCTCTGCACATTTTTTTTTGTTTTACTTTGGGGTTGGCCTGGCCACAACCCGGCAAATTTTGGCTTATGAAAATACAAAAATACCACTTGCATTTCTAAAATGACAACATTGGATACCTCTGAGCAATCTGAGACATTCAGTTACACAAACTATGTCTCTATGTGCCCGTCCTAATATGGGGTCCTGCCACCCCTTGCCCAGCCAAAAATTCAATATGCACACATTTTTACTTTTTTGCAAATAGGAAGTTTACAATCCTGATCCCTATTGTCAACATGTGCTATCTGCCATCAGGGGTGATCAATGGACGTGTTTTGGGGGTGCATCCCCTTCCTCAGTTCACCGACTTTTGATACGAGGAAGGGGTTGCACCCACAAAAGACGTACATGGATATCCCCTGATGGCAGATAGCACATGTTCACACACTGTGTGCATATTCAATTTTTGGCTGCTTTGTTACTCAAAAAATTAGTAAAAATATAAAAACAAACATGTAAAAACAAATGTGTTTGGATGGCTTGTTGAATTCTCCCCAAAACATCGAGAATGTCTTTAAATGTTTGTTCCATCACATGGATTCTTTGTTTAATTAGGTCCAGTTCCGTGCTACATTCCATCACTTGCTGGATGAGGCGGAGGGCACTGTCAGCAGAGAACGGTGTGCTATCCTTCACAACATTTCCATCCCCTAAAAACCATTAAAAAAAATTAATAAAACTCTGCAGGCCTACCTCGCTTACCTTAAGCTGTGGTGTCAGATACTGACCTGTTGTGGTGACCAGATCCACAACGTCATCCACCTCTCCTTCCTGCACTTCTCCTTCCTCCACCTCAACTTCCTGCACATCTTTCGGTTGTGGATCTTTGGGAGTTTGGGGTTGCTTGGAAGTTGTGGGGTGCATGTGCTCCCTGGAGTGTCCTCCTCCCAGTCTTCTCTCCCCTATGAGAATAAAACCAAAGGTCTATTTATCACACTGTAAAAATCTCATTTTTAAACTTAAAACAGGCTAAATTGTTTGGAAGTGGGGTACAAGTGTGTGTTTGTGCGGAATTTAAAGAAAAATGCATTATTTATGACCCCAAATATGTTTAGTATTCACATTTGGATGTAATTTTTTGGACATGGAGGCACCACAAATAAACTCTGATGCACCTGTGTGGGACACCCAAAAAAGGCGGGTCTGGTGGCCCACACTATAGTGCTCCAAAGTACAGATGTGGAAGCAGCTGCTGAGTGTCCTCTCCTTTACACTGATTAAAGTTTGCATTTCATTCTCCTTACAAACACATCATCTAGACTTAAAAATGATCCACAATACTTGATCAAAAATGGCAGATGTCTAATTACTTTTGGGGGTCTAAAATAAGCCAAAACCGCGGATAGTGGCCGAACGAAGTGTCGGTAACGTAACGAACGATTACTGTGCCCAACCTAGTTCAAAATATTACATTTTGGAAGGGAGTCCAATATGATAAAAAAAAAAAAAATGTCAGTTTCTAAAAAGATTAATAGCAGAAAGGTCGTCATTTTACTTACTTTTAGCGAGCATCCTCTTTATGCTCCTCAACTGGTCTGGCTCCCTCAGTTTGAGGTCTGACCACCTCTTTCTGAGCTGCTCATTTGAGCGTTTCACCCCAAACTTCGCCCTCAGACTCTTCACAACTTTAGTGAGGATTTTGGCCTTCCTTCTATTTGGTTTGCTATACGGCCCATGCTTGGCATCATAATCAGCCTTGACCAAGATGTCCACCATCTCCGCCATCTCCGCCAAAGACATATTCGATGCCTTGAATCTCCTCCTTGATCGTGACGTGTCCTCGGTCTCCGGGCTTGTCTCCTCACTAGTTGCGGAATTATCAGACACCTGCTGTAACTCCGCCATATCTGTCTGCGCGCCGAAAGAGAAGGGGCGGGGAAAAGATGTTAGTTAGAATGTCATGGGCGGGCGACGTGTGCGGAGCGACGTGTTCGAATTTGGACGCATGCGTGGTGTGTATATAGCAAACACACATGTGACTATAGTACGTTCGGTGTGCGGAGAGAGGAGTTCAAGTGACGGACGTGCGAACGAAGGTATGTGATTTTGTGAGACTTGTAAAAATTGTTGGCCTATACTGTCTTGAGATTGGTGGAGGATATATATGGTGACTAGGATGTGAAGGAGGTTAGACTGTTTGCCTCACATTATTTAAATATAATTTATTTTACTTGCAGATACAATATGAATGTCTTTATTAGCGACAAAGAGTTCCTGGCGGAATTTATTGACCGGGTAAGGGAGCTGCCGGCTCTGTGGGAGACCAAAAACCCCATCCATAAAAAAAAAGGGGTGAGAAAAGCAGCGCTGGAGAAGCTGCTCCCATTTGTGCATACCAAGGTGCCCACAGCCACAGCAAAACAAGTGGACACTAAAATTGGGAGCTTGAGAGGTACCTACAGGACTGAACGCTCTAAGGTGCTGGCTTCTCAGAGGTCAGGAGCAGCAGCAGATGATGTTTATGTCCCGATTTTGTGGTACTACAACAGGATGTCCTTTCTGGATGACCACATTGAGCCAAGGCCATCACTCTCCACTCTTCCCCCCAGACTTCCCTGCAGCCAACCTGAGCCTTCTCTGGAGCAAGAGGAGGCAGCCATCCTGGATGATCCTGATTTGTCCATCTGGAGCCAGGTATAGTATTAACTGAAAATGTAGTGGGATAAAATTAATGTTTCCCAAATATGTCAGGATGAGAAACATACATTATTTTGTATTCCACAAGTGAAATCATGATCTGTAGACATTATTCTGCACTTAATTGTGTGGTAAATAGTCAAGCTGATGTAGTGGTAAATTTAAAGCAAGGATTTATGCATTTACATTCTAATTGCTTCCATCAGGATTACAAAGTTTGATGCAAAGATTAAACCAACATATTAAACTATGTTTCTTTTTCATACACAGGATGAAATCAGCCAGGAGGAGGGTCTGGAAACTGTCAGGCAGGAGGAGGAAGGGCCCAGTGGCAGCCAGGAGGTGGCAGGGCCCAGTACCAGCCAGGAGGTGGCAGGGCCCAGTGGCAGCCAGGAGGTGGCAGGGCCCAGTGGCAGCCAGGAGGTGGCAGGGCCCAGTGGCAGCCAGGAGGTGGCAGGGCCCAGTGGCAGACAGGAGGTGGCAGGGCAAAGGAGAAGCACCAGATCCCAGGTAAAGTTTGGTTTGGTATGGCGCACTTTGGAAAGGGCTGTATAGAGATCTATAATGAAGGAGAGGAGGGGGGAGGGGTAATGCACTGGGTGGAGTTGTGAAAGCTCAGTTATTAATAATAAATATGTATGTCCATGTATGGAGGAAAAGTTTAGGGCGAGAGTTGCTGAAATTGATTAGATGGCTGCCAGTTCAGATTGGAAGCTAGAAGAGGCTCTGGAACAGACAAGACGAAAAGGGAACGGCGCCCTCTAAATGCAGCAAGTAAAAACAGTTTTTTATTATAAAAAGGTTAAAATACACTCACATTTGAGCAGTGGTAATCGAGCGTGTCAGGGGTTGACAGGAACTTCATCCGCAGATCCTCAGGGGTGATGGTGGTTTCACGGGCAGTTGGGCTGGAGTCCTCGATCCTGTGTCTCTTCCTGCACTGGATGTTGAGCAGCGCCGGCCGGAAACTTCGATCTGGACTGTGTATGCTCCGTGCGGTCCTGGGGTCATCACTTCCGGGTCAGAGGTATGCGGGAGGTGCTTCGCGTTCGGGACATGCGTGTCCCTTCATCAGGCTAGTATGGCGGCCATCTTTGATGTGGTAATTTATACCAGAGTGAGGATTGGTGGGCGGGTTTGTCTTGTATTTTTGGCAACCATGGTAACCGCGCAAGCTGGGACATGCTGTGTGCGGCAGGGATCATACTGGGCTGATAGGTCGTGACACTCCAGGGAGGCAATGGCACAGGATGAGCCCGAGAAAATGTACACATATATAGAGAATAGCTTAGGCTGTGTATTTCGTGTGTTATTAGGAATAATACATGGTAGACTATATACTATCAATTTTTACTACATAAAACAAAACAAGCTATAAACTATATTCTGGTTCTATATTAATACTTACGGCCAAATACTGGGAATTTAATAGGAATCGTAGGGATATGATAAGAATATCTATATAGAGAAATAAAAGGTTACGTTTTTTAAAAAAAAGGGGGTTTCTTTACAGAATTATACTAATAATGAAGAAGATAACGTTAAAAATAAATAATAATTAAATAAAGATAAAAATATATATAATAACTATTAAATATAAATATAAAAATGAAAATGAAAATGTAATTAGAATGGAATTAAAATAGGATGTGATATATGAAATATGATATAGGATCTGAAAAAAAGAATCTAATGGTGCTGGGGGAATATGTATACATATGTACTTGGATTATGGCACTGGGGGTGTGTACGTGATGGATACACGCAGGACTATGTGCATGCATCCATATCGGCTGCATATATTCATATGGACGCATGCCCACAAGAACATATGGGTGCATAGATCTAGAATATTGGGGAAATATAGATTATTGGGGTAAAGTATACATATACATTAATTTGATAGGTACATGAGGATATGCACCTGCAATTACTTTTAAGGCAATAGGGGAGTATTGGGTCACAGCAGGATGTTTATTTCTATGCCCTCATTGAGGCCTCCAGGCGATAAAGTATCCAAAGTATAGATCCAATAGTTCTCTCTCTCGCATAGTCTCTTGTATCGTTCAGCGGTGGGGAGGGTGTGGGGTATTGATTCAATCACCACTACTTTTAGTCCTATAGAGAGTTGTTTATGATATTGCTTGAAATGTCTGGGTACACTATGCTTATCAGAGCCCTTCTCCACTAAATTTCGGTGCTCTCCAAAACGTTTTCGCAGTGTTCGTATGGTGCGGCCTACATAGAGCAAGCCGCAGGGGCATGTGAGGCAGTATGTGCAACGAAACCACTAACAGAACCAACCCTGTATCCAATCTCACCAACGCAGAACGCAGAGCCCTAAAACTGCTCACAGAGAATAGAAAACTTGTCATTAGGTCTGCAGATAAGGGTGGCGGAATTGTAGTCCAGGACCGCACCGATTATCTAATGGAGAATGCCCGACTCCTATCAGATGGTTCCACCTATAGGAAACTCCCTAGAGACCCATTACCGACTTTTTCTATCGAAGCACATAACATTGTCAATCAAGCCACTACAGATGGTGTAATTACAGCACATGAAGCTGCATACCTAAGGTACGACTTCTATAAAAGACCCTACTTCTATCATTTACCAAAGGTACACAAAGACCAAAAAAACCCCCCTGGCAGACCCATAGTCGCAGCAATGGAAAGCGTCACTAGCTATTTTTCCATTTATCTGGACCATTTCTTACAACCCATAGTGCAAAACCTACCTTCCTATATCAAAGACAGCATCCACCTCCTCGATATGCTGCAACATTATACCTGGGAACCGACCTATCGGTGGCTCTCCCTAGATGTCGTTTCCTTGTATACTTCGATTCCTCATAACATCGGACTCATGGCCATACAAGATTACCTCAATAATGAACCTTTACTCAACTCACGTCAGACACAATTCTTAATGGATATTTTGGAATACTGCCTCACCCACAACTATTTTGAATCCCAAGGAGACTTTTACATCCAGATACAAGGGACAGCTATGGGCGCTAATTTTGCCCCTAGCTATGCCAATCTAACTATGGGCTACTGGGAACAACGCCACATCCTCAACAATAACCCACACACATCCCATCTAGTCTATTATGGGCAATACATTGACGACATCATTATTATTTGGGATGGGCCCGAGTCATCTATCCCCCCATTCGTCCAGCACTGCAATGACAATGCCATGGGACTATCCTTCACCTCAGTCTCTGAGAGCGAAAAACTGGCCTTTCTAGATCTAGAATTATTCCACCATAATAACACCATTTGTGCTACCAACTACACCAAACCCACCGCAGGAAATTCTTATTTGCATTATAACAGCTGCCATCACCCCCGGTGGGTAAAAAACATCCCAAAAAGCCAATTTTGCCGTCTCAAACACAACTGTACCCGCGAACAGGACTATAATACTCAGGGCCTAATTCTCAAGACAAAATTCAAAGAAAAGGGTTACCCTGACCCGATGGTAGATGAAGCCTACAAACACTATCAAAATGCCAATATACTGACCACCAAAGAGGAGTCAACCAACAAAAACACAGGAGACACTACACAACCAGTCAGATTTGTGACTCAGTTTCACAACAAATTCAAAAAAATGGAAAAAATCTTTGCAAAGCACTGGTCTATTCTTAATGAAGATCCACACCTTAAGTCCGTCCTCAGTGAAAAAACCCCTAGTAACTTACAGGCGGGCCAAAAACATCAAAACCCAAATAGCCCCCAGCAAACTCAAACCACTGCGCCCTACGGCTAGTGCACCATCCATGTTCTTTGACATTAAAGGCATGTACCAATGTAAAAAACGCCTCTGCCTTACCTGTTCACACGTCACACATAGACAAAAAAACTTCACCCATAATGGAAAAATATATACCATTCCAGATTTCTATAATTGTGGATCAGAGTACGTGATATACTGCCTCACATGCCCCTGCGGCTTGCTCTATGTAGGCCGCACCATACGAACACTGCGAAAACGTTTTGGAGAGCACCGAAATTTAGTGGAGAAGGGCTCTGATAAGCATAGTGTACCCAGACATTTCAAGCAATATCATAAACAACTCTCTATAGGACTAAAAGTAGTGGTGATTGAATCAATACCCCACACCCTCCCCACCGCTGAACGATACAAGAGACTATGCGAGAGAGAGAACTATTGGATCTATACTTTGGATACTTTATCGCCTGGAGGCCTCAATGAGGGCATAGAAATAAACATCCTGCTGTGACCCAATACTCCCCTATTGCCTTAAAAGTAATTGCAGGTGCATATCCTCATGTACCTATCAAATTAATGTATATGTATACTTTACCCCAATAATCTATATTTCCCCAATATTCTAGATCTATGCACCCATATGTTCTTGTGGGCATGCGTCCATATGAATATATGCAGCCGATATGGATGCATGCACATAGTCCTGCGTGTATCCATCACGTACACACCCCCAGTGCCATAATCCAAGTACATATGTATACATATTCCCCCAGCACCATTAGATTCTTTTTTTCAGATCCTATATCATATTTCATATATCACATCCTATTTTAATTCCATTCTAATTACATTTTCATTTTCATTTTTATATTTATATTTAATAGTTATTATATATATTTTTATCTTTATTTAATTATTATTTATTTTTAACGTTATCTTCTTCATTATTAGTATAATTCTGTAAAGAAACCCCCTTTTTTTAAAAAAACGTAACCTTTTATTTCTCTATATAGATATTCTTATCATATCCCTACGATTCCTATTAAATTCCCAGTATTTGGCCGTAAGTATTAATATAGAACCAGAATATAGTTTATAGCTTGTTTTGTTTTATGTAGTAAAAATTGATAGTATATAGTCTACCATGTATTATTCCTAATAACACACGAAATACACAGCCTAAGCTATTCTCTATATATGTGTACATTTTCTCGGGCTCATCCTGTGCCATTGCCTCCCTGGAGTGTCACGACCTATCAGCCCAGTATGATCCCTGCCGCACACAGCATGTCCCAGCTTGCGCGGTTACCATGGTTGCCAAAAATACAAGACAAACCCGCCCACCAATCCTCACTCTGGTATAAATTACCACATCAAAGATGGCCGCCATACTAGCCTGATGAAGGGACACGCATGTCCCGAACGCGAAGCACCTCCCGCATACCTCTGACCCGGAAGTGATGACCCCAGGACCGCACGGAGCATACACAGTCCAGATCGAAGTTTCCGGCCGGCACTGCTCAACATCCAGTGCAGGAAGAGACACAGGATCGAGGACTCCAGCCCAACTGCCCGTGAAACCACCATCACCCCTGAGGATCTGCGGATGAAGTTCCTGTCAACCCCTGACACGCTCGATTACCACTGCTCAAATGTGAGTGTATTTTAACCTTTTTATAATAAAAAACTGTTTTTACTTGCTGCATTTAGAGGGCGCCGTTCCCTTTTCGTCTTGTCTGTACCAGATCCCAGGTGCCTCCCATCAGGCTTCACAAAAGAGGCAGGAGGGACAGGACCACCAGTGAGGCAGCAATGGCCCTTATTAAAGAGGCCCATGCCACCCTCAAGGAGCCCACATCCCCTGAAGAGGCCATTGCCGGCCTAGTGGAGGCTAAGTTCAAGGTGATGAGCATGGAGCAACGCCTCCTATGCGAACCCCTGCTCATCACCTTGCTCAACAAGGGGGTGATGGAGCAAATTACCCCCAATACCGCCATATGTGAGGTGGCCCAACTGACCCAACCTCAACCTCCACCTCCACCTTCCTCTTCTGCCCCACCCCCTTCTGCTACACCTCCACCTTCTGCCCCACCCCCTTCTGCTACACCTCCACCTTCTGCCCCACCCCCTTCTGCTACACCTCCAACTTCTGCCCCACCCCCTTCTGCTACACCTCCACCTTCTGCCCCACCCCCTTCTGCTATACCTCCACCTTCTGCCCCACCCTCTTCTGCTACACCTCCACCTTCTGCCCCACCCCCTTCTGCTACACCTCCACCTTCTTCTTCTGCCCCACCCCCTTCTGCTACACCTCCACCTCCTCCTCCTGACAGGAGTACCCCTCCAGTGGGCCAGCCTCCAGCTAAACGAAGAAGGAAGGCTGCAGGAAAGGCTGCAGGAAAGGCTTCAGGAAAGGCTTCAGGAAAGGCTGCAGGGAAGGTTGCCAGGAAGAAGAGGAAGTGATGGCCTTGCTTCATTGTGGTCGCACTGGTCGGACAGAAGGCAGCCTGTTGTAGTACCACACACTTGGGACATATATCTCACCTGCTGCTGTTCCTGACCTCTGGGAGGCCAGCATCAGATTGTGTTCTGAAATGTGGGCCTTCTCAAGCTCCCAATTTTAGTGTCCACACAGGGTTGCTGTGTGCTCTGGGGTCCCTGGGATGCACAAATGGCAGCAGCTTCTCCAGCGCTGCCTTCTCTTTATTTAATTTATAAACATGAATAAATGTGTTTTTTGTTTAAGTTCATACTTGACTATGTGTATTTTTAAATAAAAAAAAACAAGCTTTGGAGTAAGCAGATACATTTGACTGACAATAAAAGGCACAGATATCACCCCCCCAAAAGAATAACTAAATCTGATTAGCTCAAAAACATGGTGTGAAATTTTAAAAATATAGATTAGAAAATTAAATGGGAGATCGCTATCAAAACATTGAGAAATTATAATTAACATCATTTTGAAAAATCTAACCATTTAAATTATTCCTAAAAACTTGCACGATATAATACACATAAATCTTATAAAGAGCAGCATGAAAAAGGTTAAAAATAAGGCAGAACTCTGTGTGAATATCAGCAGCAAAAGAAGGTCTCTCGTTTTGATTAATGTAACATTCTAACGAAGAATTCAATGCAGAACATTTAAACGATGAAATATTTATGAGCGTGACGAATGTGCTCTCTCCATTATGAAGGCTTGTTTTACCAGAAGATGCGCTCCCGTCTCATAGTTGCTTGTGAGCATGCGCGCTTTTGGAAGAGTCGTAAAAGCATACACACGAACCATTTTCTCGTCACAAAACAGGCCGACGAGAAACACGACGAGGAAATCTGGAATCCTGACGAGAAAATAGAGAGCAGGTTCTCTATTTTCTCGTCGAGATTCTCGTCAAGTTTCTCGTCGTAAAACCATACACACGAACGTTTTTCTAGACAAAAAAACTCTCGCGGCACTTTTCTTGACTGTTTACGACGAGAAAATCGGTCGTGTGTACGAGGCCTAAGAATAAATATGGGAGAAAGGTGTCTCCTCTGTACTGATGCTTTATCAGCAATCCTTGTTTCAAGAAAAACACCACATTTCAAAAACAGTTGTCATTGGGACGGAAAGTGAGGTGAAATGTTCTGAACAGGGGCACAGACAGCAAAACAAATGTTACAGGGGTGATAACCCTTACCTATGTTTTCCAAAAAGTTTAAAAATAGATTTTTGGGCTGGAGCTACACTTCAACAATGTACCTGTTCAAAATTACAAACAGATTCTACATAGGAACAAACCTACAGTCCCTGTCTTGTATGCACCGCCTGTATACGGCTGTTCAGAGTATATAGGGCCTTTTTTATTTTATGTGCGGGGTTCCCCTTAATATCCATACAAGACCCAAAGGGGCTGGTAATGGGCTGGGGTAGGGGGGGGGGGTCATGGGGTAGCTATGTCATTTTTATTAAAGATTTTCATCCATATTACCGGGACCAGACATTACATTAAAGCCGCAAGCAGTTTTAAATGGCTTTTTTTTCCTTTAGAAGTGTCATTTTGTGCAGGGACAATTCTAAACACGGGAAACACGTGGCACTTCACAGGCATACTTTAGACACCCCCCAGGTACGATATTTAAAGGAATATTTGACTTTTTTTTTTTCACTTTATGCATCATTAAAATGACTGCTCCCGAAAAACGACCGTTTTTAAAACTTCTTTTTGCATTGATACATGTCCCCTGGTGCAGAACCCGGGTTCCCAAACCCTTTTTAGGACAATAACATGCATAATAGTTGTTATAATTAGCACTTTAGAATTCGAACGTTCGCATCCATTGTATTTAATAGGGTTCTAATGTTCGTACGAACTTTCGGTCCGTTCGCGGGTTCTGGTGCGAACCGAACCCGGGGGTGTTCGGCTCATCACTAGCTGCCTGTATAATACTGTGCCAAAAAACACATACCCACCCTAAGGGCTAGCTTACAATTGCTTCAAAACAAGGCTTCGGACACGCTTTGTTAAAGCTCTCTGAACGCCAGTCAAAGCTCCTGTCACTAAATAAAAATGGTTAGCTTACAGTCCTGTTTACACCTGCTTTTGCTTGGTGCTTCGATGGGGCTTTGGTGAGGCTTCGGTGGGGCTTCATTGAGGCTTCGGTGGGGCTTCATTGAGGCTTCGTGGGGCTTTGATGAGGCTTCGGTGGAGCTTCAAACAAGCTTTGCCAGAGACTTCTATGGAGGCTTTGAAGATGCTTTGAAGCACAACTGAAGCTACACGGGGTATAGATTTTGAAGTAAAGCAAACAAAGCAAAAGCAAGGTGTAAACAGGACTGTAAGCTAACTATTTTTTTTAGTGACAGGAGCTTTGACTAGCGTTCAGAGAGCTTTTACAAAGCCTATCCAAAGCCTTGTTGAAGCCTTGTTGAGACTGAAGCAAGTGTAAATGAGCCCTAAAACAGTAAATATCCTAAAACGGTATTCTCTATTTTACTCCTGGAATCCATAACGAAAATGAGGCTTGACCAATAAGTAATGTGCATGCGCAAGATTATGGCCAGGGCCGGATTAAAATGCATGATGGAAGTGGAAAACAATAGCTAACATGACGCCGGCTATGGCAGGGAAACATGAAAAGAAAATAGGGCAAAAATAATAATAATACTACATTATTAACCACTTAAGCCCCGGACCATTTGGTAGCTAGAGGACCAGAGGTGAATTCAGAATTTTGCACTGCGCTGCTTTAACTGTAAATTGTGCGGACATGCAATGTTGTACCCAAACGAAATTTGCGTCCTTTTCTTCCCACAAATAGAGCTTTCTTTTAATGGTATTTGATTGCCTCTGGAATTTTTATTTTTGGCGATATAAACGGAAAAAGACCGAAAATTTTGAAAAAAAATGATATTTTCTACTTTTTGTTATAAGAAAAATCGAATAAACTCAATTGTAGTCATACATTTAGGCCAAAATGTATTCAGCCACATGTTTTTAGTAAAAAAAATGTCAATAAGCGTATATTTATTGGTTTGCGCAAAAGTTATAGAGTTTACAAACTAGGGTACATTTTCTGAAATTTACACAGCTTTAAATTTATGACTGCCTATCTCATTTCTTGAGGTGCTAAAATGACAGGGCAGTACAAAACCCCCCCAAATGACCCCATTTTGGAAAGTAGACACCCCAAGGAAATTGCTGAGAGGCATGTTGAGCCCATTGAATTTTTTATTTTTTTGTCCCAAGTGATTGAATAATGACTAAAAAAAAAAAAAAAAAAAAAATTACAAAAAGTTGTCACTAAATGATATATTGCTCACACATGCCATGGTTATATGTGGAATTTCACCCCAAAATACATTTTGCTGCTTCTCCTGAGTACGGGGATACCACATGTGTGGGACTTTTTGGGAGCCTAGCCGCGTACGGGACCCCGGAAACCAAGCACCGCCTTCAGGATTTCTAGGCACAAATTTTTGATTTCACTCCTCACTACCTATCACAGTTTCGAAGGCCATAAAATGCCAAAATAGCACAAAACCCCCCCAAATGACCCCATTTTAGAAAGTAGACACCCCAAGGAAATTGCTGAGAGGCCTGTTGAGCCCATTGAATATAATTTTTTTTGTCCCAAGTGATTGAATAATGACAAAAAAAAAAAAAATTACAAAAAGTTGTCACTAAATGATATATTGCTCACACATGCCATGGTTATATGTGGAATTACACCCCAAAATAAATTTTTCTGCTTCTCCTGAGTACGGGGATACCACATGTGTGGGACTTTTTAGGAGCCTAGCCGCGTACGGGACCCCGAAAACTAAGCACCGCCTTCAGGATTTCTAGGCACAAATTTTTGATTTCACTCCTCACTACCTATCACAGTTTCGAAGGCCATAAAATGCCAAAATCGCACAAAACCCCCCCAAATGACCCCATTTTGGAATATAGACACCCCAAGCTATTTGCTGAGAGGAATGGCGAGTATTTTACAGCTCTCATTTGTTTTTGAAAATGAAGAAAGAAAATATATATATATATATATATTTTTTTTTTTTTCAATTTTCAAAATTTTGTGACAAAAAGCGAGATCTGCAAAATACTCACAATACCTCTCAGCAAATAGCTTGGGGTGTCTACTTTCCAAAATGGGGTCATTTGGGGGGGGGGCTTTGTGCTATCTGGGCATTCCATGGCCTCCGAAACTGTGATAGGCAGTGAGAAGTGAAATCAAAAATGTACACCCTTAGAAAGCCTGAAGGCGGTGCTTGGTTTTTGGGGTCCCGTACGCGGCTAGGCTCCCAAAAAGTCTCACACATGTGGTATCCCCGTATTCAGGAGAAGCAACAGAATGTATTTTGGGGTGTAATTCCACATATGCCCATGGCATGTTTGAGCAATATATCATTTAGTGACAACTTTGTGCAAAAAAAAAAAAAATTGTCGTTTTTCCGCAACTTGTGTCAACATATAAAATATTCCATGGACTCGACATGCCTCTCAGTATATAGCTTGGGGTGTCTACTTTCCAAAATGGGGTCATTTGGGGGGGTTTTGAACTGTTCTGGCATTTTATACACAACATTAGGAAGCTTACATCCACTCTTCTAACCACTTGAAGACAAAGCCCTTTTTGACACTTTTTGTTTACATGAAAACATTTTTTTTTTTTGCAAGAAAATTATGTTGAACCCCCAAACATTATATATATATATTTTTAAAGCAAAGGCCCTACAGATTAAAATGGTGGGTGTTGCATTTTTTTTTTCTACACAGTATTTGCGCAGCGATTTTTCAAACGCATTTTTTGGGTTAAAAAATACACTTTTTTTAATTTTAATGCACTAAAACACACTATATTGCCCAAATGTTTGATGAAATAAAAAAGATGATCTTAGGCCGAGTACATAGATACCAAACACGACATGCTTTAAAATTTCGCACAAACGCGCATTGGCGACAAACTACATACATTTTTAAAAGCCTTTAAAAGCCTTTACAGGTTACCCCAGTAGATTTACAGAGGAGGTCTACTGCTAAAATGATTGCCCTCGATCTGACCTTCGCGGTGATACCTCACATGCATGGTGCAATTGCTGTTTACATATGACGCCAGACCGACGCTTGCGTTCGCCATTGGGCAAGAGCAGGGCAGGACAGGGGTGCTTTTTTTTTTTTTTTTTTTTTATTATTAATTTTGCTTTTTTATTTTATTTTTAAATTGTTCCTTCCAAGTATTTTTTTTTTTATCATTTTTATTGTTATCTCAGGGAATGTAAATATCCCCTATGATAGCAATAGGTAGTGACAGGTACTCTTTTTTTGAAAAAACTGGGGTCTACTAGACCCTAGATTTTTCCTCTGCCCTCAAAGCATCTGACCACACCAAGATCGGTGTGATAAAATGCTTTCCCAATTTCCCAATGGCGCTTTTTATATCCGGGGGGGGGGGCATTCCCTCCCACTGCTTGTAAAAGCAGTCCAGAGGCTAATTAGCCGCTAGGATTGCTTTTACATGAAAGCCGGCCACAGGCTGAAAAGAATGATACCAAGATGATACCTAAACCCGCAGGCATCATTCTGGTATAAACATTCAAAGTCCAGCAACATACCAGTACGTTGCTGGTCCTTGTTGGACATGTATTGTAATCTTTTTATTTCATGCAGCCAGTTGGCTGAACGAAAAAAGAGATTGATCGGTGGGTATGCCCACCATTAGAATACCGCCCTTCATCCACCCACTTCCAATGATGGGCATACACGCACCATTTATATATGCCGAAGCATGGGGGCATCCTCCCGCAAAAAAGTTATGCCGCACACACATGGTCGGACTTTTCCACGGGCAAGCCTCCGTCGGAATTTCGACCGTATGTACGCGGCATTAGGAGCAAAATCGCTCCTCCGCCCCTGCTGCCCCAATGCTTCGGCATATTTGGTTTTTTTTTTTTAACTGTGGTGGTGAAATCACCTCCTACAGCACTGGAGTCGCAGGGATCAGGCCTGTCTCTGCGAACGCTGCAGTTATGTGTGTTTTTGTTTTGTAAGTGACAGTGATCGATCGATACTGCACTTGGGTGGCCTGGGCTGGACGGAGGGGCAAAACGCAGGTGCCAGCAGGTATCTGGGCTGATCCCGCTAACACTGCGTTTT
The DNA here is from genome assembly GCA_029206835.1 of Rana muscosa. Taxonomy (NCBI): domain Eukaryota; kingdom Metazoa; phylum Chordata; class Amphibia; order Anura; family Ranidae; genus Rana; species Rana muscosa. Next base: position 41,491,740 of record JARGYO010005626.1, read on the forward strand.
TGGGAACCCTAAACTGCTGGGGACGCTAGTATAGATCTGATCAGATCAGATATTGATCTGTTCAGATACTATACCACTAAGGGGGGTGTATGCTTCACGCGTGGGTGTTAGCGTTATTGGCACTAACCTGACGCTGCCTGGGGTGTGACGCAGACCCTCTCTGACGCTAAAACCTAATTGATATCACCCGCCGGGCGATCAGGGGGTTAAACCTTTATTGGGTTATATACACGGCGGGTGCCCTGACACTATAAAAAGCAAACTAACTAACCAGCGTCACCCGTAACACTTATATGGTGATCACTGGTGAAAGGGTTAACTAGGGGCAATCAGGGGGTTAAAACCTTTATTAGATAATATATGGGGGTACCTGACGCTATAAAAACCTGCGGCGAACCTAAAAAAAATTACCAGCTACCGATCTGCATCACCGACACTAAGACAGCGTTTAGAAAAACGATTGCTTAGCGACAGTGGTGATGGGGGTGAAAGGGTTACCTGGGGGGGCGATCAAGGGGGTTAAACCTTTATTAGATAATATATTGGGGTACCTGACGCTATAAAAACCTGCGGCGAACCTAAAAAAAAATACTGGCTACGATCTGCATCACCGACACTAAGACAGCGTTTAGAAAAACAATTGCTTAGCGACAGTGGTGATAGGGGGTGAAAGGGTTACCTGGGGGGCGATCAAGGGGGTTAAACCTTTATTAGATAATATATTGGGGTACCTGACGCTATAAAAACCTGCGGCGAACCTAAAAAAAAATTACCGGCTACCGATCTGCATCACAGACACTAAGACAGCGTTTAGAAAAACGATCGCTTAGTGACAGTGGTGATAGGGGGTGAAAGGGTTACCTGGGGGGCGATCAAGGGGGTTAAACCTTTATTAGATAATATATTGGGGTACCTGACGCTATAAAAACATGCGGCGAACCTAAAAAAAATTACTGGCTACGATCTGCATCACCGACACTAAGACAGCGTTTAGAAAAACAATTGCTTAGCGACAGTGGTGATAGGGGGTGAAAGGGTTACCTGGGGGGCGATCAAGGGGGTTAAACCTTTATTAGATAATATATTGGGGTACCTGACACTATAAAAACCTGCGGCGAACCTAAAAAAAATTACCGGCTACCGATCTGCATCACAGACACTAAGACAGCGTTTAGAAAAACGATCGCTTAGTGATAGTGGTGATAGGGGGTGAAAGGGTTACCTGGGGGGCGATCAAGGGGGTTAAACCTTTATTAGATAATATATTGGGGTACCTGACGCTATAAAAACCTGCGGCGAACCTAAAAAAAATTACTGGCTGCCGATCGGCATCACTGACGCTAAGACAGCGATCAGAAAAATTATCGCTAAGCGACAGTGGTGATAGGGGGTGAAAGGGTTATCTGGGGGGTGATCAGGGGGTTAAACCTTTATTAGGGGGGTTAGGGGGCTACACTGGACCTAAGACTAAACTTTGGTGACACTTTTACAGTCACAAATGTCACTGATTGCAGTGATCACTAAATAAATGGTCACTGCAATCAGTGACACTGTGACTGGGGGCTGGGGGGGTGATCTGGGGTGTCTGGGGGGGCCTGGGGGGGCGATTTATGTCCCTATGTGTCCTGGTGTCAGTGTAGTGTTGTGTGCACTGACCTGATATCTTCTCTTGTACGGCGCTCGGTATATGTGAGCGCCGCACCAGAGATGACATCACTTCCTCCTGCTCCCTCTGTCTGACACAGACAGAGGGGGCATTTCTATTCGCCGGGAGCGATCGCGAGGGGGTGGCCAGAAACGAATGGCTGCCCCCTCATCCCGGAACGCTCCCGGACACTTAGCCACCGCTCACTGTATAGAAGGGGGGTCCGATTGGACCCCCCAACTGTACAAAGGCAATCACGTACACTCTACGTGATTGTGCCTGTCGGTGCCATTCTGCCGACGTATATATACAGTGAGCGGTCGTTAAGTGGTTAACCACTTGAGACCCGCGCTATAGCCAAAAGACGGCTGCAGCGCGGCTCTCAAGTGCCGAGAGGACGTCCCCAGGACGTCCTTCTCTGTTTACATCCCGCCGCGCGCCGCCGAGGGCGCGCGGCGGGGAACAGCTGTGCGGCGCGCATCACGTGATGCCGAGGAGCGTGCCTGGCGGCCGCGATGTCCGCCAGGTACGCGCGATTGGCTGTTACAGAAGCAGGACGTGGATCTCTGTGTGTAAACACAGAGATCCATGTCCTGTCAGGGAGAGAGGAGACTGATGCTGTGTCCCTTGTACATAGGGACACAGATCGGTCACCTCCCCCAGTCAGTCCTCTCCCCCCACAGTAAGAATCACAAATAGGGAACATAGTTAACCCCTTCCCCGCCCCCTAGTGTTAACCCCTTCCCTGCCAGTCACATTTATACAGTAATCAGTGCATTTTTATAGCACTGTTCGCTGTATAAATGTGAATGGTCCCAAAATGGTGTCAAAAGTGTCCGATGTGTCCGCCCGCAATATCACAGTCACGATAAAAATTGCTGATCGCCGCCATTACTAGTAAAAAAAAAATATTAATAAAAATGCTATAAAACTATCCCCTATTTTGTAGACGCTATAACTTTTGCGCAAACCAATCAATAAACGCTTATTGCGATTTTTTTTGACCAAAAATATGTAGAAGAATACGTATCGGACTAAACTGAGAAAAAAAAACTTTTTTAAAAAAAAATTGGGATACTTATAGCAAAAAGTAATAAATATTGTGTTTTTTTTTCAAAATCGTCGCTCTTTTTTTGTTTATAGCGCAAAAAATAAAAACCGCAGAGGTGATCAAATACCACCAAAAGAAAGCTCTATTTGTGGGAAAAAAAGGACGTCAATTTTGTTTGGGAGCCACGTCGCACGACCACGCAATTGTCATTCAAAGCGACGCAGTGCCGAAAGCTGAAATTTCACCTGGGCAGGAAGGGGGTTATGTGCCCAGTAAGCAAGTGGTTAATGTGGAATGTTGTAGAAACCTTTGGCATACTGGCCTTATTGCTTTTGGTGATTTGGGTGGCTGAGTTTACTACCTCTTTAATTAGCTGAGAACACTGAATGTGCTACATGCACCCAGAAAAACATAAACGAAGTACAAATGACTTGTGCAGTACATGCATTCCTTCTGCCCTCTGTTGCCCCCTTTCCACTTGCTGGCAGTTCTCAATGGTGAAAATTCAGCCAAGAGTTGTGTACATACAGCAGCACTAACAGCTGTTGCTGTCAAAAAAAGAACCGTCTGACTCAATGTTTATCAACACTGTTCAAATGCCAAATAGAGAAAAACAAAATTAATTTGTTACTTTTGTATCTATCTGTTTCATTCATCTGCAGATCAAAGGGTTGAGCTTCAATCTGCAGATGATGTCAGTTAATGCAACCTGACAAGTAAATATTTATAATTTGTCTATTTGAAGCCTTAGGTTATTCTAATCAGCCCTAATTAACTCCTTCTTCCCTTTCTCCCCTCAACTATTTTTTTCCTGCTGATTTGTTTCGGTTTACTTATTTAACCACTTCAATACCCAGCCATAGTCATATGACGTCCACAGATGGGATCTCCCATCCTGGGTGGGTGTCATATGGCGTCCTGGGCTTTGTGGGGGGATATCTGAATGATGCCTGCAGCTAGAGGCATCATTCAGTTATCCTTCTCTTCTGCCAGCGATTCTGTGCACGATAAGAACGATCATAGCGGCAGTTTCACAGCTTAATCGTTCTTATAGGTGTCGGGGTGCTTCTCTGGGCTCTCCCGTGCCATCGGAGGCCCGGAGAATGAATCGGCCGGTGTTGCATGAGGATCATACAGATTTACGGTGACCAGATGGTCACCAGTCATCTCTATGACCGTCGGAGGCCCGGGCGCGACGTTATGACGTCACGCCCGGGTACCCAGAAGTAAACAAAGCCGCGGTTGTGGCTAGTAAGCATGAGATCAGTGATTTATTTTCCCGATCTCATGCTTTCCAGCCTGGAGGAGAGATGTGGGGTCTTATTGACCCTGCATCTCTCCATAAAGAGGACCTGTCACACACCATTCCTATTACAAGGGATGTTTACATTCCTTGTAATAGGGATAAAAGTGATCAAAAAAATAAAGTAAAAAAAAAGTGTAAAAATACAAAAAAAGATAAGTAAAATAAATAAATAAATAATAATAATAAAAAAATTAAAACGCCCCTGTCCTCTGTAGCTTGCGCTCAGAAGCGAACGCACACCTAAGTCCCACCCACATATGTAAACGCTGTTCAAACCACATATGTGAGGTATCACCAAGTGCGTTAGAGCGCATGCAACAATTCTAGCACTAGACCTCCTCTGTAACTCTAAACTGGTAACCTGTAAAAATTTTCAAAGCGTCGCCTATGAAGATTTTTAAGTACCGAAGTTTGGCACCATTCCATGAGTGTGTGCAATTTTAAAGCGTTACATGTTAGGTATCGTTTTACTCGGCGTAACTTCATCTTTCATATTTTACAAAAAAAATGGGCTAACTTTACTGTTTTTTGTTATTTTTAAATTCATGAAACCATTTTTTTTCCCAAAAAAAGGCGTTTGAAAAATGAGTGCGCAAATACATATTATATATATATATATATATATATATATATATAATGTTTGGGGGTTCTGAGTAATTTTCTAGCAAAAGAATGATGATTTGTACATGTAGGAGAGAAGTGCCAGAATAGGCCCGGTATTGAGGTGGTATAAAAGCCCTGTGTTGAAGTGATTAATTACCTATTAATACTGAGGCTCAGTTTACACTTCCGCAACCTGAAAGTCGCACGACTTACAGTGCGACTTTGCCAGGCGACTTGAGTGCAACTTGAGTGCGACTTTGAAGCAACTTCAGGGAATGCCTGGGTAATCTTCCTGTAATGTCGGATCCAAATCACGTCAATTAAGATGAGGGTCTGACTTGGAGGGGGCCTCCATTAAAGTCTAGGGGCACAAGTCGGATAAAAGTCGCCTTGAAGTAGTAAAGGAACCTTTTCTAAAGTTAGAGTGACTTCAGTAGTGCTAATTAGGACAGCTCTCATTGTCTAAAATTGGATTTTTACATGTCACGCGACTTGAGGTCTCACAAATCGAATCCCAAGTCACTGCAGTGTGAACCGAGCCTAAAACCTCTTCCTATTTATTTGTTTTTTTTTTATTTATTTTTTAGTGTCACATTAAGAAAGGGCAAAATTTAAAAAAAATAATGTTATTTAATTTGTAAAGAACTTTGCAATACTTTCTACCAGAATCATAAATCTACAGTAACACTGTTTTATTAATGAACACTGGTCAAAAACATTTTTTTTTTTAGTTTTGTTACTTCTTTTGTCTAAGGATTTGCATAACAAATTATTTTTTGCAAGATGATTTATCGAAAAGAAAGCATTTTTGTCCTTAAAAAACAATATACTATAGGTATCTTAAAGTAGACCTTTCTCCTATTTTACTAGAGTTCACATCAGCATGCACCTCTGCATACTGATAAGAAATCCTCTGAACCATTTAATACTGTGGGGTTTTTTAAAGTTTTTTTACCTTTTGTTGTGTCTACTTGATTTGATTTGATTTTTATTATTTGTAAAGCGCCAAATACAGTTCAAGAACTGCACCTTCCTTGTTTCACTGAAGGCACTGGGAAGGCAACCTCATCAATGCCTTCAGAGAGATCTAGTAAGAGATCTAGTAACTAATCTGTTAGATCTTGCAGTATTATTGTACTGCGCGTTGACAAGATGGAGCACATGGCATCATGCAGCACACTTGGGTAAAGGGCCAATCACAGCAGCCCTTTACCATGTGATCAGCTGCCAATGACAACTGATCACGGAAGTAAACAGAAGCCGGTTATCAGCTTTTTTTTCTCCTCATGCTGACAGCGTGAGGAAAAAGGAAGAAAGCCGCTAGCCAGCTTCTGTTACAGAGACATCGGTCCCACACAGTGCCCATCAGTGCTACTAATCAGTGCCAAGCAGTGCCACCTATCAGTGCCCACCAGTGCTGCTAATCAGTGCCCACCAATGTTGCTAATCAGTGCCCACCAGTGCCACCTATCAGTGCCCATCAGTGCCCCATCATCAGTGTCACCTATCAGTGCTGCCTATCAATGCCACCTATCAGTGCCCATCAGTGATGGGGCACTGATGGGCACTATCAGTGCTGCCTATAAGTGCCACCTCTCGGTGCCCATCAGTGCTGCCTATCAATGCCCATCAGTGCCACCTATCAGTGCTGCCTCATTAGTGCCCATCAGTACAGCCTCAATAATGCCCATCAGCACCACCTATCAGTGCCAATCAGTGCAGCCTCACCAGCGCACATCAGTGAAGGAGAAAAATTAACCGATTGCAATTTTTTTTAATGAACTATAAAAAAAAATTGGACTTTTTTGTTTCTTTAGCGAAAAAAAAAAAAACCCAGTGGTGATTAAATACCACCAAAAGACAGCTCTATTTGGAAAAAAAAATGATAAAAATGTTGTTTGGGTACAGTGTTGTATGACCGCGCAATTGTCATTCGAAGTTCGACAGCGCTGAAAGCTGAAAATTTGCCTGGGCAGGAAGGGGGTATAAGTGCCCAGTAAGCAAGTTGTTAAAGTGGTTGTAAACCCCTACATATACCCAGTGAAGTGACAAGCTTCACGTGATACAGACAGCTGGAACAAATATTTTTTACATAAGTTTGTCTGCACCCCTCTCTTCTCTACAGCTGTTCAAAATGCTAAATTTGAACAGATTTTGAGCTTTTAGAAAGTAGGGGCAGGAAGCTGAGGTTACACTCTGCAGAGCTCAGTGAAAGGTGATTGGGGGAAAGGACACACCCCCCCCTTCACACAGTCAATCACAGGCCGTGTGCTGGAGCTCCCTCCCGTCACCTTTTTATCTCTTGGTGTCAGGATATCTGGGATAGGGTGGGCACACAGAATACAAACCGAGTCCACCAAGGTGTGTTACAATAGCGAATGAATATTCACTATTGTAACACTGATCCTCCTCCTGGCCAATCAGGAAGCGGTTCCCGAGACAGCCGATCCTATTGGATGCCTAGGAGGAGGGGAGGAGAAGCACAGCCACTGTGATGGAGGAAAGGACACAGGTGTCGCTGCCCGATGCTGATGCCTGCTGCCCATGACTGCTGGCGATGCCCGCTACCTGCTGCCGATGCCCGCTACTAGATGGGGTAAGTGCCGGACTCACTGACAGACAGCGAGCGGGGGGGGGGGGTAGTTGTTTGCCTCACCCGCCCAAAAAAATAACACCAGTCGCCAATGCCCAGTTTTGAAGTTGACAAAACCATGACAAAACCATAGCCGCAACGGGAGTGGATAATGGAGGAGGGAAAGCCAACAGCCCCCGTCTTATGAAACTAACTGGAGTCCTAGTAGACACTAGAAACCGTGATGACATTTATTGCTACACCAGTGTAAATAGCACTGTGCTGAATCCGTTCTGAGGATATCATGCATTTAATTGCTGCTAATTGTGCTTTCAATGGGTGTTGCAGTTTATTCAGTAACTATAACAAAATATAATGGAACAGATGTAGTGATATTTGTGAATGGTTTTGTATGTATGTTTAACTGAACAATTGAACTACAGAAAAACAAACAGCAGTGTTACACTTTTCCCTGGTAAATGATGGTGTTTGTTTAGCAGGAGGTGTAAATATTGTAAAGATCTGGATATCCAGTTTTTTTAATAATGTGCCTGTCACCTGCACACTAGAACACACAAAAAAGCTGGTTTGAAACCAAACATTTGGACCCCTGAATATTTTATTCAACTGACATTCACATCAGCTATTCCGTCTGTGTCATAGGATCTCCCCCGTGCTCCCTGGGAGGCAGTAATTGTCATGTCAGGTTATGTCTTTTCATCTTAATAAAGATCTAATAAAAAAATTCCAGCCCAGCAGATCGCTAGCAATGCCGTTCATTCGATACAGTTGTTTGCACATACTGAATATTGTGTACAGTGAAACGATATCTGTTCATGTAGTAAAAAAGGCATTAAAGTGACACTAAACAATATAGTTAGGCTCCAAAAAATTTACCATAAACATCCACTACATTAATGGCGCTGTAATTTATTTTTCATAAAATATTTTTTTTTTTTACTGCTTTTTTCTGCCTACTTGGAAACAAAAACTGTAGCGCTAATAAAAAAAATGAACAAGAATGAATGACGCACTCAAATGAGTATATAAAAACGATGCAATATAAAAAAAGACACTCAAATATTAAGTAAGAACAGTAAGAAGTCCTCATATAGAAGGGGCGCATGCGCGACGCGATGCAGGAAGGACGCGCCTGAGCTGAGCTCCGAGAGACCCGGTCCTTCCAGGCCAGAAACCCAGGGCTATTTGCACTAAAAAGCAGCGATTGCACCCAGCACGCCTTTGTGTATGCCATCAGCAAAAAAACAGCGGAATCGGCGCTCCCAGAAGTGCCTTACTAACTTTCTCCTGGACATGGAGCAGAGAACCAGCAAGATGTCTCAAGATGGCGGCGGCAGCAGCAGCGCGGACACACACGCGGTTCATGCAGGCCCCTGTTCTAATCCAGCATCTTCACAGGGGAACAGTGAGTACAATCCACCCCTTTCCAAAGCAGACTTAGATGCTAGCCTCACTGCTATCTATGAAAAGCTTGTGGACAAGATAGAAAAGGAGGTACATAGCTCCACAGCGGCCCTCTCTCAAGAGATAGCCAGTATAGGCAACCGCACTGACATGCTTGAGACTAAACATGATGAGCTATCCTTGGCTCACAACGGTCTCAGAAAAGACCATGAGAATCTTGCTGATAACTTTGCTTTCATGCAGGCACAGGTTGAGGATTTAGATAACAGAAATAGACGCCACAATATTAGATTGCGTGGTGTCCCTGAAACCATCATAGACTTGGTGCCTGCAGTCACAAAGATCTTCCAAGACCTCCTGCCTGATAAATCCTCCTTTGCATTTCTATGTGACAGGATTCACAGAGCTCTCCCTCCAAAACCCACACCAGATAAACCCCCCAGGGACATTATAATGTGTATGAGAGACTTTCTGGTCAAAGAGGAAATAATGCATGCATCCAGAAACACGCCTAACATCACCTTTGAGGGGAAAAGATTACAAATATATCCAGATATCTCCCCAGCCACACTAGACAGGAGGCGCAGGATGAAGGAGGTCACTAATATCCTACAAGCAGCAAGAATCAAGTATCGCTGGGGCTTCCCATTTAAACTCTTCATCCCTCACAACGGCACAACGTACACAGTTTATAATGTTATAGAGGGCAAAGTTCTGTTGGTGAAACTTGGCCTTCTTCAGCAAGATCCCTCTATTCGCCCTTCAGCTACACCCAGGGCCGTCGGAACAGGACAGGCAAACCAAGCAACTGCTTGGGGCCCCCAGCTGGCCTGGGGCCCCAGCAGAGCTGCCTCCCCACCCGCGATTGGTGGCCCCCTCCTCCCGCGATTTGGCGGCCCCCTCCTCCCGCGATTGGCGGCACCCCTCCCGCGATTGGCGAACCCCCCCACCCGCGATTGGCGGCCCCCCACCCGCGATTTGGCTGCCCCCCCTCCCGCGATTTGCGGCCTCCCCTCCCGCGATTGGCGTCCCCCCTCCCGCGATTGGCGCCCCCCTCCCGCGATTGGCGGCCCCCCTCCCGCGATTGACATTCCCCCTTTCGCGATCGGCGTCGATGTCCCGCGTTAGCACCCCCCCTTCTGAATTAAAAAAAAAAAGTTAAAAAATTGTGTAGCACCCCCCCCGCTTCTCCAAAAAAAAATCAGTAGCTTGGGGGCCCCAAATTCTCAATCTGCTTGGGGCCCCCAAATTCCTTCAAACGGCCCTGGCTACACCTAGACCCTCTCCTATCTGGTCTACCCCTTCTACCCGACGAAATCAGAGAGACCAAAGAAGATTGTTCCACTTCTTTCAAAACCAAGGGATTTAACCTTCTATATGACATAAATTTTTCATTTACCCATACTTATCTCCCTAACAGAAACCCGCCTTTTCACATTTATGCTCTTGTAGCGGGTATATACTTTCCTATTATGTTTGAAACTGGCAGAGACACCAGTGATGCATAGTTCCCTGCGGCCCAGCAGGTGGCGCTGTCCCTGTGGGCTGGGGTTGAACCATCACTGCAGTGCTGTACCCTTTGTGGCCTCTCGCAGCACCTGTATGGCGGGGCACCCGCTGTGCTTGCTGGGGGAGGGTATAAAGGGGGCGGACATCTTTGTCAGGGGGGAGAGTCCCAGGCACCTTTAGCCTGAGGGCTGCGGTCCATGGTCGGTGTCCAGGCATCCTAGGCCTGGACACCAGGAGTTCGGGAGCCACCCCAGACACCTTTAGTGTGGGGTGGGGTACTTTGTTCCAGGCCTGGGGCCCAGCTACTTCCACTGGGTTCCGCCCGGGAGGGATCGTCCTAAGGTGCCCGACGGACTGGGTACCTGAATCTAAGACGCAATGGACCGCGCAGGTGACCTTCCCGTAGATCTGGTGCAGCAGATTGCCAGTGCCGGGACAGGGCCTCTGGAGACCGTCTGGAGGGATGCCTTCACCAAATAGGGGCCTTATTCACGCGGAAGGTGGTTCATGTGCTAAAGTCTGTGCAGAGACATTTTGCAAAGGTCGCATCTGAAGACCATTACTTTCAGGCTTGTGGCAGAGGCTGTAACAGTTCACCCGGTAGGTGGCAGCTACCAATTCACGGTCGGTGGCAGAGGCCGTGCGCCAAGCCTATAACTTAAGACCCACCTATTCTGATGGATCAGGACGTCACTGGATGCAAAGCGCCTTGAGGCGATTTAGTTTGCAGTTGTAGTGCTATACAAGTTATTCACTCACTCACTCTATTCGCACGCAAACAAAAGGAATAGGAGAGTTCATTGTGCCTGGGCCTACTCGTATCCACACCCCCTGTCTGTATGTTGAGGGAGTCCAACTGATTGTGTTTCATCCTGACATTGAAGAAAATAAAGGAGTGTTGGACTTTTATTGGTTTGGGGCTCAATTACTGGCAGACACTGTTCCACAGGAGAAGCGGAGGCTCCAAACACCGACCCGAAGGTAAATAAACTTTGTTCACACCACACAAACATCTGCGGTGAAAGTATTGGCGTGGTGACCCCGCACTCTCTCCTCCAAGGTACCCCTAGACTGCAGCCAAAGATATCCGATGAGAGAGAGAGAGAGAGAGAGAGAGAGAGAGAGAGAGAGAGGCCGCTACACTCTTTTTAAAGGAAACGAGAACTGGAGGATGTTTGGTGACTCTTGTCGACACACCCCATCTGATCTCAGTCCTCCTATGGTCAGGTGAGGTAAAACATGATTAAGGCGATAGGAGGAAGGGTTTTTTTTTTATTACCTCTCAGGACAAATCTTTGTGCTTTCTCCTGTTTTACTCCAACAAGGACTTCATACATAGTGACTCTCCTCCCTTAAAGGAAGCTGACTGCTTTTCATCTTTGTACCCTCATTTTTTTTTTTTATCTCAACTGTCAGACCGTATACCCTGATCCTATTACGCTTACTTATATAATGTCATATAATCATTATCACAGAACCGCTATACATAGTTTAGAGGTTAAAAAGCTCCCTAAGTTCTTATTTCTGCGCTTTTTGATCTTCCAACATGCACATTTACAGGAATCTTGATTTCCAAATTGGCCTGGAGCACCCGTTGTCGCTAGATTGACCCCACACCTGCTTACGTCGCTAACAGTTTCACCATCTTTGGTGGGGCCCCCGGCCTGTACAGTAGGTTTAGGACTTTAGGTCCTACTGTTCTCCCTTTTGATTTTTTCGTGACAGGACATCCCCTGTCCCCATGTTTATACATCTCATTTTTGCTTATTCATTTCTATCTGCCGATAGGGCTTACTTTAGAGTTTATAAAAAAATTGGAAATCGCAAGGCGTTAGGTTTTTCATTGTTCTCTTTATCGATATTATGGTTTGTTATGTCACAGTGTTTATGTCATATGGTACATGCTCTGTTATTTTCATCTTCAATGTCATACATCGCACACTTTGGTTTAATTTCTCTCACTATCTGATATGTTCTCATGAGTGCATTGGGACGTGGCTCTTGTTTCCCTATGCCTCTGTGGGAGGGGTTGCTCTAGATCATAGCTTTACATTTCTGGATTCTGATGGGTCTTAGGATTTTGTCACATACCGTCCAGGGTTTCAACTCTCCTCATAAAAGGAAAAAAGCTTTTCAACATTACAAAAGATTGGGAGCAGATATCGTTCTCCTACAGGAGACACACTTTGCTGCTTCTAACTGCCCTAACTACTTCAACAAGTCCTTTAATCAATTTCACTACACCACCTTTGAAAACAAAACATGCAGAGTAGCGGTCTTTGTACACAACTCAGTTATTTTTGATATCCAGACAGTACATAAGGACTGTGACAGTAGATATAGCATTCTCAAGGGCACCATAAATAACCGTGATGTCACGATCGCATCAGTATATGCCCCCAACACTTCCCAATCAACATTTTTCACGCAATTTTTTGAAACCCTGGACCGTTATAGCTCCCTCCATATCGTTGTCGGTGGTGATTTTAATCTAGCTGCACACCCAGCGTTGGACAGAAGTAGGACCACCCCCTCCTCTCAGGCCTTTCCCAAATCCATGAACCGATCCATCAATAGACTCCAACTAATTGATTCTTGGCGTGCTCACAATATAGGCTTAAAGTCCTACACTCACTACTCCCACCCTCATGATTGCTACGCCAGACTCGATTACATCTTTTGTACCCCCATTATTCTGGCCAACTCCTCTCATGCTCTTATACAAGCTTGCCCATGGTCTGATCACAACATCACCTCCCTTGAGACTTCATACATAGGCCTCCCCATTTCACCCTTCAATTGGCGGTTAAATGACTCCCTTCTCACTAATGCCTCCAATACCCAAACAGTGACGGCTCACATTGAAAACTACTTTAATGAAAACACAAACGAGGAAACCCCCCCCCACGGCTCTATGGGTTGCCCATAAGGCGGTCCTTCGTGGTCACCTGATCAAATTAGCAGCCACTAGAAATAGAGAGAGATTAGCGGATATCAGATCCCTTACAAAAAGAATTAGATCATTTATACGATAAATTACAAATCTCCCCCTCTCGAGACATCACCCAACAGATACAGTCCAAACGGAAAGCCCTAGACTTAATTCTCTCAGCTAATACAGAAAGATCCCTTAGGTTCTCCAAAGCGAAGTTCTTATTGCATAGTAATTCATTATCAACCATGTTCGTTAGAAAACTAAAACAGGACTGCAGACCCACTCATACATATAAGCTCCGAGACCAAAATGGAAATTTAGTCACACACCCAAAAGAGGTTTTGAAAAATTTCACTTCCTTCTATAAAGATCTGCTATCAACCCCCCGAAACCCACCTGACCCTGCTTCTGTGTCTTGGTTAGACAACATACAGATCCCCTCCCTTAATCAACAACAATCTGACTCTCTAAAAGTACAGAAGCGGAAATAATAGATATTATTAAATCTCTTAAAAGCTCCACAGCCCCAGGTCCTGATGGCTACTCGTCCTCCTACTACAAAAAAATTCTCTTCTCTCCTAGCCCCCAACCTCACTAAACTTTTCAACTTCATTCTAGAAGGGAATCAATTCCCTGACGAGATGCTTCTAGCCAACATGTCCCTCATCCCCAAACCTCATAAAGACCACACCCTCCCTCAAAACTTCCGTCCCATTTCTGTTTTGAATAATGACTTAAAGATATTCGGAAGGCTACTTGCAGATAGACTAGCTAAGGTCATTTCTCCCCTTATACACCCAGACCAGACAGGATTTATTCCTGGGCGTCAGATAGTAGACAATATAAGATTAGTCACCAACATAATACAGGATGCCAATTTATTCTCACGCCAAGTCTGCCTTATTAGTCTTGATATTCATAAGGCGTTCGATAGTGTGAGCTGGTCCTACCTGAACTATCTACTCCCAAAGTTTGGAATCCCTGATAAATTCTTGCAAGGCTTTAATGCCCTATACCACTCCCCACAAACACACATAAAAATCCAAGGTAACAATTCAGACTTTTTCCCACTGGGTAGATGCACGAGACAGGGCTGCCCCTTATCCCCCCATTTATTTGCTCTAGCTTTAGCGACATCAAAGGATACCTCAAAATACAAGATGAATTCAAGATCAGTCTTTATGCGGATGATGCTTTGGTGTTCCTCACCGAACCCCTCACATCCATCCTCATACTTCTCAAAGAATTAGACCTATTTCACAAAATCTCTGGTCTTAAGATAAATACAAATGGGCGCATGCGCGGATGCCTGAGGGAGAAGTCGCATCCCCTTAGAGCTCCGCTCCCGGGTTAAACAAACCGGAGAACCGACCGCTGTTTTTCACCACAAACAGCACCAGCTCCCGCGAATCCATACCAGGTACACTTTGGCGTATTGAGGATGGTCACGAGGGGGCCAAAAACGAAGTATAAGAATGGTATCTCTAAAGATACACCGGCCCGGCAGACATCCAAGATGGCGGCGCCTGGTACCTCACACACTCGCACACAGCGGGTTCCTAAATCCCTGTCACACAATGTCAAAACTCTGGACACAGCTGGTGAGATTGATTCTGACTATGAAACACCTGAAAATGTTATTCAGTCTAACATGTTTAGACAATTTGAGAAAATGCTTCAGAAAGCTTTGAAACAAACTTCTGACCAGATAACAGAAAAGCTGACAAGGGAGATTAGGGAGCTGGGGCATAGAACAGCTGAATTGGAAATGCGGGTAGATGATATAGAAACTACCACACAGCATTATGATGCTACTATTGAACAGCTTAAGGATGAGAACTCTTTATTACAAAACCGTTTGGAAGACCAGGAGAATAGGGACCGTCGCTCCAACCTAAGAATCAGAGGTCTCCCTGAATTAATCATAGACTTACAGGGAACTATATGTGCACTGTTTCAGGAACTGTTACCAGGTATTTCACCTGAGAGATTGGAAATGGACAGAGTCCACAGGGCCCTAACTCAACGCAAACCCAATGGACCCCCTAGAGATATTATAGTTAAATTTCATTACTATAAAACGAAAGAGCAAATACTTGCTGCTGCTAGAGGTAAAAACACTCTTGAGTTCCAGGGCAATATCTATCAGCTCTTTACAGACCTCTCCCCTCTAACTGTTACTAAGAGGCGTTCTATGAAACCATTGCTGCAAGTACTTCAAAAGCACCAAATCATATACCACTGGGGGTTTCCATTCTCTCTCCGCTTTACATACTTGGAAACCAGATATACCTGTCGCACGTCCGATGAACTACGGTCAGCCTTAATTGATCTAGGCCTGATGGATCACACCAATTCTAAGGAGCAACCTCGTAGACGTGCGGCTTCTAGATCACCTCCAAATGAAACCGACTTGGACCCAAACCCCTCTGGTTATACCAGACAGAATCTTCATAAAAGAGGACGTTTTGATAGTCAGGCACCGATAAATGTCGACTCAATGGACTGATTGTCCAACTTTCATTAATCTTATCCATGTTTCTCCCCTTTTGTAGGGTACTAGCCCCAATGCTTTATTCTGAAAAGCATTGCACTTTCTATGATTGAAGAATTAGAATCCTGTTCTCCATTTTTTTTTTTTTTTTTTTTTTAGTGGTGTCTTGTTTCTGACAAATATGTATATTTCTTTAATCTATATGCACATTATATATGCATATTAATTTGTACTTATGAAATATAAATCTAGGTTTTTATTTAGGGTTTTAGTCAGCCAGAAGGTTTACATTTCATTTACATTTTTGAGTCAAGTGTTTTGGGGTTTTTTTTTTTTTTCTTTTCTATTGTTTGTCCCCTTACTGACAAATATGTCTACTTAGTAATCTATATGCATATTATATTGTACTTATGAAATATAAATTTAGGTATTTATTTATTGTTTTAGTCAGCCAGAAGGTCTATATTACATTTAAATTTTTGAGACAAGTGTTTTTTTTTTTTTTTAAATATGGAATATAAATTTATGTATTTAATTTATGTTTTTGTCAGCCAGAAAGCTAAAATTTCATTATTGCTTCTTGAGACGAGTGTTTCTTGTTTTCTTTATTTGTCTCCTTATAGACAAATAAGTTTATTTCCTTGACTTATATGGTCATTGATATAGATAGACTATCCTCTTCCCTCCCCCTCCCCCCCCTTTTTTTTCTTTCTTCCCTTTCCTCTATATTTGCGAGCTTGTTTATTAATTATTTCGCTTGCGTAGACGGTTTGCTTCACAAGTGTTAAGATTAATATTTTCTAGCCTCCTTATGGACGCATTCATCTAGAAATTGACTCAACATAATTCCCGAAGGTGGTATGCTTCCTTTCTCTCTCTTTTTTGTTTATTGCATCTCCAGTCTTCTTGATAGAGAATTATATAAGTTTACTATTATAATACTTAAGTGTTCTCCGGCGTTGTTTTTCCCTCCGGAACTTCTTGCGGCCCCCTACGTACCCCTTGACTCCTGCTACTATTATGCAGGAGTCGGTCGGTGACCATGGAACCCCTCTGAGATTTTTTGTTATCTCTCCGAGATGTTCCTGCGCCCTACTAGTACATCATTATTTTATGACATTAATTGCAGTCATTAGGGCTACCTATTTATTTGGTTTCTTCTTTATTCTTTCTTTTCTGTCTTTCCTTTCTTCTCCTCTTCTGTCTCCCTTGGTGGCGGTTCAAACTCATAATATGGGTTTCATTAACCCTTATATAAAACTTACCCTTACTATGTCATGGCCCCCATAAACATTTTGTCCTTAAATGTACAAGGCTTCAACGTTCCACAAAAAAGAACTAAAGCTCTACGTTCCTTTTCAGCTAGAAAAGCTCACATCATTTTCCTTCAAGAAACGCACTTTATCAATAACGCCTCCCCTAAATTTCTTTCCTCCTCCTACCCTCAATTCTATGCTGCATCAGCTACAACTAAGCAACGTGGGTCCCCGATTGGATTCCACCGCTCTACACCATTTACCCTTAATACACAAATATGTGACCCTGAGGGTAGATATGTTCTATTAACAGGCTTTATTGCTGATACTGAAGTCACATTGGTTTCGTATTACGCCCCAAATAAGCGTCCTGAAGCTTTTCTATCACATCTTTTCCAACTAATCGAATCACATAAATTTGGAACAATAATATTATGTGGCGACTCCAATACTACCATCTATCCCTTCTTGGATAAATCCCCGTCATCTCCTAACTCTCCTACCCATAAACGGTCCTTCCAATCTCTACTTACTTCTTTTAATTTTGTTGATACCTGGCGGGAACTTAACCCAACTTCCAGAAATTTTACACATTATTCTTATCCACACAAATCTTTTTCACGAATAGACCATATTTTCCTCCCCTCTAGTATGCTCCCTGAAGTAATATCCTCTAATATAATCCCATTTCCATGGACAGACCATTGTGCGGTCACTGCTACAATTACCTCTCCAATACCTAGGTCACATGACACCACTTGGTGTATTAACGACTCCATCCTATCTCACCCCTCACACCGTTCAGATATTGAACTGGCTCTTAATGATTATATCTCATTTAATGACATTTAATGACACTACTGATGTCTCTGCCCTTACACTATGGGAAGCCCATAAAGCTGTCATTCGGGGCAACTTGATACAAAAGGCGAGATCTATTAAAAGAGATCGCAAGATTCTGTTCACCAAACTTGAAGCAAATTTTAACGCTTGTCATTTGGCTCATCAAGCTACCCCGAATGCAAACACTAACACTAAATTGGAAAGGGCCCGGCTTGAGTTGGATCTTTTTCTGACAGATTCGGCAGACAAACTCTTACGCAAGCGGCAACATACCCTATACCGCAAAGCCAATAAGCCCGATACCCCAATGGCCCGCAGCCTCAAGTCTATTGATCGTTCACAAGCTGCATTCCGACTTAGAACCTCCAGAGATGCATACACTAGTAACCCATTAAAGATCTTGGAAATCTTTCAACCTAAATTAGCTAAGCTCTATGACCCTGGCTTAATCTTTGATACAAACAAAGCAGACACGTTGTTCTCAGATGTTACACTTCCCACAATGACACCAAAACAGTGTGAATATTTGGAGAGTCCCATAACGGCATTGGAAGTTAAAGCTGCTATTAAAGAATTGAAGCCTCACAAGAGACCGGGCCCCGATGGGTTTTCTGCACTATACTACAAACAATTTGATTCGATTTTAACGCCTCTATTGACTAGAGCCTTCAATTCTTTGTTAGCTGGTCATTCGTTCAAAACCGAAACACTAACTTCCATCATAGCAATGATTCCCAAACCTAAATCTGACACTACCTCTTGGTCTAATTACCGCCCCATATCTCTTTTAAATCTAGACATTAAGTTATTAGCTAAGATCTTGGCAACTAGATTAAATAGCATTATAGGTAAACTTATCCATCGTGACCAAACTGGCTTCATGCCCTTGCGTCAAGCAGGGGATAATGTCAGAAGAGCACTTTTATTAATTCATGCCGCCAAAAAAAGACGTATCCCAACTTGCCTTATATCATTAGACATTAGGAAGGCGTTCGACTCAATCAGCTGGCCATATCTACAATATACTCTTCAAAAATTGGGTTTTGGGGAAAATTTCTTAACTTGGGTCTCCTCACTATACAGCACTCCGAAAGCTTATATTAAATATATGGGTTACAGCTATGATAGATATTAGGAGAGGTACTAGACAGGGTTGCCCTCTATCCCCTTTGCTTTTTGCCCTACTTATTGAACCCTTAGCATGTATTATTAGAAATAATCCTAATATCAAAAGGAGTAGAATTAGGTGGACATCACCACAAATTGAGTCTTTTTGCAGATGACATCCTGATTTTTTTATCCCATCCCCATGTCTCAGCCCCAAATCTAGTAAATACTTTGGACAAGTTTGCAAAGATTTCTGGATTATGTGTTAATCATTCCAAATCTAATGCCCTTAATATTTCCCTTTCGCCATCTGAGTTACAACAAGCTCAAACGTCTTTACCTTTCAATTGGGAATTGCACCATATTTCATATCTTGGAGTCCATTTCACTTCCTCTATATCCAACTTATTTTCAGCTAACTACTTACCCTTATTGAAGTCAACTACTAATCTGATGAAACAATGGTGTTCTCTTCCTTTATCTTGGATTGGGAGGATTAATGCTACTAAGATGTCAATCTTACCAAAGTTCCTTTACCTATTCCGAGTTCTCCCCATACATATACCTCCTTACTTCTTGAGGCTCACTCAAAAGAGAGTGATGTCTTTTATATGGGGCTCTACAAAACCCTGTATACCTAGATCGACTCTTTATCTTGATAAATTGAAAGGTGGTCTGGGAATTCCTAACATTTCCTCATACTACTTTGCTGCTCAGCTAGCACAACTCCCCAAATACCATTCTACAACAGAATCCCCTCTATGGGTAGCGATTGAATCAGTGGATATTGACCCCATTTCTGTGAATAATTTGCTCTGGTTAGCTCCTAAAGATAGACTAAACTTATCTAACCCCGTAACCAAACATTCTATAGCTATCTGGGACAAATATAGATCCACAAAAAGCCTACAATCCACTCATAACCCTCTACTCTCTTTTCTTCGAAATCCCTCATTTTACCCCACCTGGAAATTTCCCCTATCATTTGCAGCTTGGTCCAGAAGAAACCTACTTCAATTTCACAATCTAGTTTCCTCCAATGATATTCTTACGTTCCCAACATTATGTGATTTATACAAACTCCCCATGAAGGAGCTCTTCCGCTATCTACAAATTAAGAACTTTTATACACCCCTCGTTGATACGGGATCCCCTCTTACCCAAATGACTCAATTTGAACGTATCTGTAACAGTGATCCCCATACTAGAGGATTAATATCACTTTTGTATAAACGCATCAATTCCACATCCGACGATACTTTACCATCCTATACGACTAAATGGGCACATGACATGGATAGAACATTCAGTAAAAGTGACTGGGATAATATATGGTCAGCTACTAAGCATTCCTCGCCAAACTGTTTTGCGTTGGAAACAAATTATAAGGTCCTTTCTCAATGGTACCTGGTTCCGGCCAGGATTGCCAAATTTGCCCCCTTGTACCCAAATCTATGTTTCAGAGGCTGTTCTGAACCGGGCACGCAGTTCCATATTTGGTGGCAATGTCCAATCGCTCAATCCTTCTGGAGTAAAATATTTAACATGGCCTCTACGGCCTTGGAAATGCCAATCCCGCCAGACCCGGCACTGGCTCTCCTCAACCTCAAACCTCCTGAATTGAATAAATCACAATTCAAATTACTACTACATCTCACCACGGCGGCTAAACAATCTATAGCTAAGGCCTGGAAAACCCAAACTTTAGTTGTGGCTGAAACTAAACATAGAATTAACAGAGCCCTTATCTTTTCCAAAATGTCTGCTATTGAAGATAACAACATTACTACATACAATAAAATATGGAAACCATGGATTAAACACTTCCTACCCCCAGATTTTGATCAATTATTGTTGATGCCTTCTTGAAATACTTTAATATTTATCTATTAATATAATATTTAAACGGGGCCTTGATCTGACTGGACCGCCACCCGGGGAGACAACCTTTACCTTTATCTCTATTTTTCTATACCCATACCTTCTTTTCTATATATTTTACTTTTCTCCCATATTTCTTCTTCTTCTCTCTGTACTTCTTCTGTCTTTCTGCTCTGGTTAGTTTTGTTACTTGTGTAATACGGATTTTATACATATGCGATGTCCATTGCATGACTTATATATATACCTTTTAAGTTTCACTTTATCAATCACTAATATCTTTGTGTCTTAAAGATTTGTTAGGAAGGTCTCCACTAAACAATTGAGGTATGACAACGTTCATCTGGTGTATCCTTCTGGATAACCCAGTATACTCTCTCATACTTAATCGAGCCCCCATCTGCTCACAGCTTGCTCCCTTCGGGGGTGAGTGGATGGTCTGGAGGCATGATATTCTATCCTGATTATTGCTTATTTTCATTGCTCTAATCTTTTATACCTCTATTTGTATTGATATAATTGTTAATGAGGTTTATCCTCTACTACCTTTCTTTCAATATGTATTTTTAGTGATTGCTGTATTTATTTACAATTCTATTCTTGATCAGAATGTAATGTTCATTATACTTGCTATTTACTTGTAAAATCTAATAAAAATATTAAACAAGAAGATAAATACAAATAAATGCTCAGCCCTTTCAATTAATCTACCCCAGAATCTTCAGACACTACTACAGAATAACTTCCCATTTACCTGGTGCCCAACGTCCTTCAAATACCTAGGAGTCCATATCACATGCTCCCACAATCTTTTATATAAGACCAATTATATCCCTATCTTTACGCACATTACCTCCCTACTTAAAAAATGGTCCTCTTATCATATTTCATTTCTCGGTAGAATATGTGCAGCTAAAATGTCCATTATCCCAAAGTTACTATACTACTTTAGAGCCCTTCCTATCAACATCCCCAAATCTAAATTAACCTTTATTCAAAGACTTCTAAATAAATTTATTTGGGCAGACAAAAAACCTAGATGCAGCAATGCCCTACTACACAGACCTCAACCCAAGGGCGGTATGGGCCTCCCAAACCTTTGGCTGTATTTTAATGCCACTAGGCTTACCCAACTATGCCAATGGTATTCCCCAAGCTCAGACATTCCTTGGAATAGGTTTGAGTCCTCATCTGTGTTTCCACTTCACCTCCAGGGTATCCTATGGTCCAAATCAATTCTATATCGTAACCTACTTAAATATAACACCATAGTTGCACATTTCTATCAACTTTGGCTCAAAATTAAAGACATCTATTCCCTTTCCTCTTGTCCTCCACCTTTAGCATCCTACGTAGGTGAAGTTGGATTCAGTCCAGCCTTCAGAGACAGATCATTCATATCACCCTGGATAACAAACAACCTGACTACACTGAAATCCCTACAATCCAAATGGGAGTTCATATCATTTCCAGCCCTACAGAAAAAAATGTAACCTTCCCTCATCAGAACTTGTACAATATGAACTAATCAAATCCTTCTTTCATAAATACTATG
Source organism: Rana muscosa (assembly GCA_029206835.1). Taxonomy (NCBI): domain Eukaryota; kingdom Metazoa; phylum Chordata; class Amphibia; order Anura; family Ranidae; genus Rana; species Rana muscosa. The sequence goes on from JARGYO010005626.1 coordinate 41,513,922, forward strand.
CACTATCATCAAACTCTATTATCACACTATTTAAGAGAATTTGTACATCTTCCCCCAGAGATAGAGGTTTAATCTCCAGATTGTATCAATACCTAAATAATTCAGCATTACAAGATAAATCTGGCCCAATGCTTCTCTGGGAATCTGAACTTAAAATCTCCTTCCCAGTGGAGGAATGGTGTTCTATGTCTAACAACCTTCGCAAGAGCAATAGGGCAATTTCATTCAGAGAAACTCCAATAAAACTTTTTACCAGATGGTATCTATCTCCATCCAAATTACATACTTTCTACCCTTCAGTTTCCCCCACATGTTTTAGAGGCTGCCCTGAACTGGGATCTATTTTACATATTTTCTGGAGCTGTCCACATGTAGACAGGATATGGCGCATCGCTCTTGACAGGTTCGAGGAATCCTCAAAACACAGAATTATACCTTCCCCTCAGGTTTGTCTATTATATGGTAAAGCTTCTAATGTTCCTAGACCTTGCCTAAGACTGTTTCACTCCCTGTGCAGCTCCATTCAGTGGATGATTGCCCTTAATTGGAAATCTCAAACATTACTCTGGCCTCAGGTCCTGGACAGGATGGGAATGCTTAAACTCTCTGAAAAAATATACCATACCTTAAACGACTCTATTCATTTATACAAGCTAAATTTGTCTTTTTGGGATATTCCTAGCCCAGATCTGGTACCATCGTATAGCCTGTTGAGTTCCATTTATCCTCCTCTACTCCCAACGTTTTCAAACCCCTTCTGCTCCTTTTTGGGTACAACCTACCCCCAAATTGTGATTGTACTTTCTATGCTGTACCAATGCTAATAATATTGTACGTTTTATTGATTACTGCTGACTGTTTGTTATAAAAGAACATCCACTTTATTATGTAACGGCCTTACTTATTTTTCCAATAAACTTTTGTAAACAAAAAAAAAGAAGTCCTCATATATACAAAATGTCTATATGCGAAATACAAGTGAAAACTTGTGCAACTGAGTGTCCTAAAGTAATTCAAAAATGAAGGCAATGGTGAAATTCAAAAGTGGGTAAAGACTTTGAAGGAAAAGTGACGTGAGAAGATGAAGAGAACCACCACCAATAGGTAAGGAGCTTACCAGATAGTTTGAACCCAGAGGAACATATGTTCAGTGGGTCAAACGGGCTTGGTGTGGTGGAACCACGATGGAACCTGGACAATCTGTATGCTGCAAATTGCTGTGCTGGAAATGGCCAAACATCAACAGGGAGAGAGAAACCGCAGAAGAAAGATGACCTCTTAGCAGATAACCTCATATGCAGTAGTGGTCCGGGAATATTCCAATCAATATGAGCAGGTAAGTATCATGTAATAGAGAAAAGAAACAGCCACATAGCGTAACTCTGTATATAAATCTAAATTTAATGTAGTGGAAACACTTACATTTAAGTTGATATAAAAGCGCTTTGCAAAGAATGTGGCAACAATGGAGTCCTCCCGATGCGTTTCGTCTCCTAGGACATCAACTGTAACTACTTCCAGTAACTGTAACTACTTCCATGAGCTTCTTCTTCTCCCCCTTACTTCCGTTTGTTTGGAATAAGTAATGCATGTTTGTTGCGTTCAAGTGCACTGCTCTATGCACACTACAAATTCTATAGTTCATAGTCCTTAGTCCATCTCGGGAGGGAGCAAAAGATGGCGGCTAAATTCTTGCAACCATGGAGAACAAATGTAGCCACCCTCTGAGAACAACAGAAGGTATTTTATTGAGTTAAAGAATAAGTTCATCTTTACAAAAATAAATAAATAAATACACATTTTTGTTGCAGGCAAAAAAATGTGCATTTATTTATTTTTTGTTAGGAGCCTGTAAAACATTACACCCACGACCAGCAGATTGCGGGTGTAATGCCAGGCTCCTGCAGACTGTCTGTGTAGCTGTCTTCCTGTATCTCTGAGTGACAGGTAGCTCAATGAACTACCTAGATTGCTCATCATCACCTTGGTAGTTAATTGAGAACTACAAACTGTCACCCGCAAAAGCTGACGGTACTTGTAGTTTATTGATTCAGTGGGCCTCGCTCTGTTTGAATTGTGACAGTGAGTACAGGGAGAAGATTACAGGCTCGTTGTCACAAGGAGGCCCCCCTCCTGATCCCCCTGGATTAGGCCCCCCTCCTCCCGATCCCCCCCGATCAGGCCCCCCTCCTCCGATGATCCCCCCCGATCAGGCCCCCTCTCTGCTGACCCCTTTCCCCCCGTTCCCCCTGATCAGGGGGGAAGGGGTCAGATCCTGAACATGTTACACCTAAATATGGGTGTAACATGTAACGTGCTCAGAAAGGTGAACACACCCTAATCACCCTTTGTGGCCAGACTTTCCCCCTGTTTAAACCCCTGATATTTCACCAAAGCCCCCAATAGTGTTCCTAAATAACTTTTTTTTTATTATTATAAATAATAATAATAAAATAAAATAAAAATAATAAACATAAATAAAATAATACAAATAAAAACAACTGACGCCATCCACTGCCCTACTGACACCAATCTCTGCTCTACTGACACCGTCCACTGCTCTACTGACACCATCCCCTGCTCTACTGACACCATCCCCTGCTCTACTGACACCATCCACTGCCCTACTGACCCCAATCTCTGCCTACTGACCCTAATCTCTGCCCTACTGACACCTCCCACTGCCCTACTGACACCTCCCACTGCCCTACTGACACCTCCCACTGCTCTACTGACACCATCCACTGCTCTATTGACACCATCCACTGCTCTACTGACACCATCCACTGCTCTACTGACACCATCCACTGCCCTACTGACACCATCCACTGCCCTACTGAACTTAATCTCTGCCCTACTGACCCCAATCTCTGCCCTACTGACACTGTCCACTGCCCTACTGACACCATCCACTGCTCTACACACCGCCAGTATACAGTATATACACATGCACACACACACATACAGTGGGGCAAAAAAGTATTTAGTCAGCCACCAATTGTGCAAGTTCTCCCACTTAAAAAGATGAGAGAGGCCTGTAATTGTCATCATAGGTAAACCTCAACTATGAGAGACAAAATGTGGAAACAAATCCAGACAGACAATCACATTGTCTGATTTGGAAATAATTTTTTTTGCAAATTATGGTGGAAAATAAGTATTTGGTCACCTACAAACAAGCAAGATTTCTGGCTCTCACAGACCTGTATCTTCTTCTTTAAGAGGCTCCTCTGTCCTCCACTCATTACCTGTATTAATGGCACCTGTTTGAACTTGTTATCAGTATAAAAGACACCTGTCCACAACCTCAAACAGTCACACTCCAAACTCCACTATGGTGAAGACCAAAGAGCTGTCGAAGGACACCAGAAACAAACAATTGTAGACCTGCACCAGGCTGGGAAGACTGAATCTGCAATAGGCAAGCAGCTTGGTGTGAAGAAATCAACTGTAGGAGCAATAATTAGAAAATGGAAGACATACAAGACCACTGATAATCTCCCTCGATCTGGGGCTCCACGCAAAATCTCACCCCGTGGGGTCAAAATGATCACAAGAACGGTGAGCAAAAATACCAGAACCACACGGGGGGACCTAGTGAATGACCTGCAAAGAGCTGGGACCAACGTAACAACGGCTACCATCAGTAACACACTACGCCGCCAGGGACTCAGATCCTGCAGTGCCAGACGTGTTCCCCTGCTTAAGCCAGTACATGTCCTGGCCCATTTGAGGTTTGCTAGAGAGCATTTGGATGATCCAGAAGAGGATTGGGAGAATGTCATATGGTCAGATGAAACCAAAGTAGAACTGTTTGGTAGAAACACAACTTGTCGTGTTTGGAGGAGAGAGAATGCTGAGTTGCAACCAAAGAACACCATACCTACTGTGAAGAATGGGGGTGGCAACATCATGCTTTGGGGCTGTTTCTCTGCAAAGGGAACAGGACGACTGATCCGTGTACATGAAAGAATGAATGGGGCCATGTATCGTGAGATTTTGAGTGCAAGCCTCCTCCCATCAGCAAGAGCATTGAAGATGAAACGTGGCTGGGTCTTTCAGCATGACAATGATCCCAAACACACCACCCGGGCAACGAAGGAGTGGCTTAGTAAGAAGCATTCCAAGGTCCTGGAGTGGCCTAGCCAGTCTCCAGATCTCAACCCCATAGAAAACCTTTGGAGGGAGTTGAAAGTCTGTGTTGTCCAGCGACAGCCCCAAAACATCACTGTTCTAGAGGAGATCTGCATGGAGGAATGGGCCAACATACCAGCAACAGTGTGTCACAACCTTGTGAAGACTTACAGAAAACGTTTGAGCTCTGTAATTGCCAACAAAGGATATATAACAAAGTATTGAGATGAACTTTTGATATTGACCAAATACTTATTTTCCACCATAATTTGCCAAAAAAAATCTTTCCAAATCAGACAATGTGATTGTCTGGATTTGTTTCCACATTTTGTCTTTCATAGTTGAGGTATACCTATGATGACATTTACAGGCCTCTCTCATCTTTTTAAGTGGGAGAACTTGCACAATTGGTGGCTGACTAAATACTTTTTTGACCCACTGTATGTGTTTGAGGTTGGAGGTGCACACCCTAATGCAATAGGCTGTGCACACCTACAGTGTATCTGAAGAAAAATAAATTGTTGCAATATAATGGGAATAATTGAATGTGAATAATAATGTGAATGGTAATTAATAATAATTACTAAAGTAGCTGCTGTCACTAAAAGTGATTTCACTTCCACCTGTAAATACATTTTATACCAAAAAACAGTGCTGTGCTACTTAATAAATTTTAACATGACTAAAACCATGAATAACATAATTCGTAAATAATACCTGTGTAAAATCAATAAATATATATCATGCAAAATAGCGATGACTAATTAAATACTACGTGTACAACATCAATAATAATAATTAAAATCCACTTCTGTAAAAAATCTTATATCAAAAGTTTGTGTGAATAATGTTTGATTGAAGAAAATCCTACCACAAATCAATTTACTAAAAAGTGCAGACATGGATGAGTGCTCTCCGCCACCAGTTTCACAGGCTGCTCACCTCATATCAGAGAAAAATCAGCAGTTATCCCCTCTCGGGCAATGATGACACCGGGCATACCATGGATCACAGACCTCCTTGGATAAATGGCTCCTAATAGGGTATGCCTGATAGGGTATTATATGTAAAAGAAAGGTAACATCTAGTGCTCTCCTCTTCCAAAGAATTTAATATAAAGGTAAGTATGTACACTTACAAGTAAAGCACAATCAGCTTGTGCAAACTGCAAGGCATGGCAAACATCCAATATTCGTTATGGCCGCGGTATGACGTCAGTGCGTAATCTCCACCCCCTAGACTCGTATCGTCAGAGTTTTGAGGAGTTGACGTCTTCAGTAAGGGGTGGAGCCATACTGGCACTGCACAAGTTTATATACTTTCTTTATTCCCTACACACGTGCACAGCTAATTAGCCAACACTCACACTGCCCAGCCAGGCATAAAGTGCACAGGAAGGGATCACTTGAAATTCACTGGGGACATGACCAGAAATAACTAACCTGATATGTGCAACATTATTAAAATACAAAACCGGAGCCCGCACACTGATCTACCACACCACAACCATCTCTACAATAGCATACACTACCCCAAATACTAAATAAATCTTAAATATAAATAAAAAAAAAAAAAATTGTGTAGCACAGGTCTGCTACCAGAGTTATCATTAAAGTAATGTATTGTTTTCTTAAGTAAGGGTTTGGCTCCCTCTAGTGGCCGCTGAAACTTTGTCAGGATATTTCCTTCTGTTTAAGAAAAACAGTTATGCATTGTGGGATATGTAGGACAATGAGGAAGTACTCATGTTGTTATATCAGGCTGGGAACTACAAACCCACAATGCCAAGCTACAAACCCACAATGCCCAGCCACCGAACAGCCTGCTGGGTAAGCAAATAAAAGGACAGGAAGCCATTCAACAACCAGCAAGAGGCCTGTGTGTGTGTGCCCAGGTCTGAGAGAGCCTGCGGCCTACAGCAGAGAGCGGATCGCCTGCCAGAGGGATCCTTGTGAGCAGTCCCGCGGATTGAGCAGGAGGACTAGCCTGCGCTTAAGAGCTTTTGAAGCCATCTGCCTTCCAGCACACCAGGAGGGGCAGCACCACATGGAGGTGCCATCTACACAGAAGGAGTTCACAGCCAGCTGGGATCCATAGTGGTTAGAAGGCATCTACCTATCCAAGTAGTGACTGTAATATTGATAAGTGATTGCCTGCTATACAGACTGCTGCTGAGACCTGTAGTTCCACGGATGTGGATCTATTGCAACTGAGTATTCTATAGCTGGATTTTGGGGTTTCTGTTTCCTTTTTCCCCATGCTGCAAGGTCAGTACTGTACTGTTCACTCTCAGAAGGAATTACAAGTAAGAATAGTTTGCAGCTAAGTAATCAATCACACCATATTCTACAGTTACTGTTTCCTTTGCTATTTTGGATTACAAATACGTGCACCACCTCACACTGCAGTATAATTAAGCTTGCTGAAGAACAAACTGGGACTGGAGGAACTAACACTACTTTATTCTTCCACAAGGCTTTACTGCTATGCAATTGTGTATCACTGTACTCTAGAGGGAGCCATTAACAACAAACAGTTGGAACTTGTACTTTTTATTACTGTGTTCACTGTTGTGTATTCTGCGTGTATTGGTCTGTGTCTGTGTGCTGGGAGGTGCTTCAATACAGGTATTAAAGTATTGAGGAACTATTCCACTGTGCACCTGTTCACATATACCCTTATCAGGTTGCTATTTGATACAGTGGTATGACATTTTTTGCTTTGAACAAATATCTCTGTCAATTATAACTTGTGTTATTCCTCTATTATTCACACCATTGCTTTATGTTATTCTTCACCATTCTTCATCATAGTAAACTTTTACAAGTTGTTCATTGATATCTTGTGTGAGTCTCTATTCACTACCACAGCTGAGGAAGTGACTGAACCCAGAGTCTTGGTAAATATACTGCATGCTCTATTATTATTGTGTTTTCTCTCTGTTGCTGAGTTCTACACTAATATTACTAAACAGGTGTGCCAGAGGGGTTAAAGCGGAGGTGCCGCAGAAAAAAAAATATTAAAAGCCAGCAGCTGCAAATACAGCAGCTGCTGACTTTTAATATATGGACACTTACCTGTCCTGGAGTCCAGCGACGTTCACAGAAGAGGACGAGCAATTGCTCGTCACTCTGCTGCCCCCACCGCCATCCTCGGTGAGGGAACCAGGAAATGAAGCCTTGCGGCTTTATGCCCGGTTCCCTACGGCGCATGCGCGAGTCGCGCTGCGCCGTTCTGAATGGTCCCCTGTGTTCTGGGAGCCGAGTGTCTCCCAGAACACAGTGGGGAATCTGCGGGAAGTGACGTGCTTCCAGCAGATTTCCCGCAGAGAGGACTCCCGGAAGTGGGTGCAAATACCTGTCTTAGACAGGTATCTACACCCCCCTCCCCTCTGAAAGGTGTCAATTGTGACACCGGAGGGGGGGAGGGTTCCGATCAGCGGAAGTTCCACTTTAGGGTGGAGCTCCGCTTTAAGGCAGTTCTTGGGGTTGAGAGGCAGAGTGCAGAAACATACATACATTAGCGGGTCCTACGGGGGTAGCGCTACAATAAAAGAACACAAAACAATAAAAATAAAAATAAACAAAATAAAATAAAAATCAGCATAAATGAATACATTTATTAAAAAACACTATAAAAATAAATAAAAAAATCGACCACAGGAGATACAAATCATCTATCACTAATAAAGCAATTAAAATCAAAATCAACATTCAGGCCGCTCGGAGAATGGACCTTACATATGCCACGATCTGTAGAGCGAGAGCAATAATTCTAGCACTAGACCTCCTCTGTAACTCTAAACATGTAACCCGTAAAAATGTTTAAAATGTCTCCTATGGAGATTTATAAGTACTGAAGTTTGGCACCATTCCACAAGTGTGTGCAAAGTTTGACATGTTAGGTATCTATTTACTCGGTTTAACATCATCTTTCACAATTTACAAAAAAATCAGGCTAATGTTAGTGTTGTTTTTTTTATTCTTTATTTATTAAAAAAATTGCTGCGCAAATACCGTGTTACATAAAAATTTTCAGTGATCACCATTTTCCTTTTCCGTAGCGTGTCTGCTAAAATAATATTTATATAATGTTTGGGGGTTCTGAGTAATTTTCTAGCAAAAAAAAGGTGATTTTTACATGTAGGAGAGAAGTGTCAGAATTGGCCTGGGTGGCAAGGGGTTAATTACCATAAGTAATTTACAAATAATTATTATATATTGTTTTTAAGGTAATTTACTATATTTTCAAAATCTGCACTCAAGCAGGTGGCTGAACGGACAATTTATTGAAGTTTGAAGTTATAACTTACAACCAGTAATTTCAAAGTAAATAGATAAATAATAAATTGTTATGGTATCTTATAACATATAGCATAATAATATATGATTTAGCTTGAATATAACAGTACCAATCATTCTAGCATTCAATCCCAGCACCCTCCCCCCTATGGCTACAGTGATTACAATGTACCTATAGAGAATAGGTTCACTCCCCTATATAACCAATCAGGAGACCAGTCTACTGGTGTTTTTTTAGGAAAACAGATGGATTGCCAAAATATCATTAGAAATTATTGGGATATCTTAACCACTTAAGCCCCGGACCATTACGCAGCTTAATGACCAGAGGTGATTTCACAATTTTGCACTGCGCTGCTTTAACTAGAAATTGTGCGGACATGCAATGTTGTACCCAAACAAAATTTGCGTCCTTTTCTTCCCACAAATAGAGCTTTCTTTTAATGGTATTTGATTGACTCTGCTATTTATTTATTTTTGCGATATAAATGGAAAAAGACTGAAAATTTTGAAAAAAAATAATATTTTCTAATTTTGTTATAAGAAAAATCGAATAAACAAAATTTTAGCCATACATTTAGGCGAAAATGTATTCAGCCACATGTCTTTAGTAAAAAAAAATGTCAATAAGCGTATATTTATTGGTTTGCGCAAAAGTTATAGCGTCTACAAACTAGGGTACATTTTCTCGAATTTACACAGCTTTTAATTTATGACTGCCTATCTCATTTCTTGAGGTGCTAAAATGGCAGGGCAGAACAAAACCCCCCCAAATGACCCCATTTTGGAAAGTAGACACCCCAAGGAAATTGCTGAGAGGCATTTTGAGCCCATTTAATATTTTTTTTTGTCCCAAGTGATTGAATAATGACAAAAAAAATAAAAAAAATAAAAATTACAAAAACTTTTTGGGAGCCTAGCCGCGTACGGGACCCCGAAAACCAAGCACCGCCTTAAGGATTTCCAAGGGCACAAATTTTTGATTTCACTCCTCACTACCTATCACAGTTTCGAAGGCCATAAAATGCCAAAACAGCACAAAACCCCCCCAAATGACCCCATTTTAGAAAGTAGACACCCCAAGGAAATTGCCGAGAGGCATATTGAGCCCATTGAATATTTTTTTTTGTCCCAAGTGATTGAATAATGACAAAAAAAATAAAAAATTACAAAAAGTTGTCACTAAATGATATATTGCTCACACATGCCATGGTTATATGTGGAATTGCACCCCAAAATACATTTTGCCGCTTCTCCTGAGTACAGGGATACCACATGTGTGGGACTTTTTGGGAGCCTAGCCGCGTACGGGACCCCGAAAACCAAGCACCGCCTTAAGGATTTCTAAGGGCACAAATTTTTGATTTCACTCCTCACTACCTATCACAGTTTCGAAGGCCATAAAATGCCAAAATAGCACAAACCCCCCCCCCCAAATTACCCCATTTTGGAAAGTAGACACCCCAAGCTATTTGCTGAAAGGCATGGTGAGTATTTTACAGCTCTCATTTGTTTTTGAAAATGAAAAAAAAAACATTTTTTTTATTTTCAAAACTTTGTGACAAAAAGCGAGATCTGCAAAATACTCACCATACCTCTCAGCAAATAGTTTGGGGTGTCTACTTTCCAAAATGGGGTTATTTGGGGGGGGGGGGGTTTGTGCCATCTGGGAATTCCATGGCCTCCGAAACTGTGATAGGCAGTGAGGAGTGAAATCAAAAATGTATACCCTTAGAAAGCCTGAATGCGGTGATTGGTTTTTGGGTTCCCGTACGCGGCTAGGCTCCCAAAAAGTCTCACACATGTGGTATCCCTGTACTCAGGAGAAGCAACAGAATGTATTTTTGGGTGTAATTCCACATATGCCCATGGCATGTTTGAGCAATATATCATTTAGTGACAACTTTGTGCAAAAAAAAAAAAAAAAAAAAATTGTCTTTTTTCCGCAACTTGTGTCAACATATAAAATATTCCATGGACTCGACATGGCTCTCAGTATATAGCTTGGGGTGTCTACTTTCCAAAATGGGGTCATTTGGGGGGGTTTTGAACTGTTCTGGCATTTTATACACAACATTAGGAAGCTTACATCCACTCTTCTAACCACTTGAAGACAAAGCCCTTTCTGACAGTTTTTGTTTACATGAAAACATATATATTTTTTTTAGGGCTGTGGAAATTAACTATTAATTCCTCGATTAATCGATTAATTGTTTTGATCGATCAAAATTCTTTTGATCGATCAAAATTCTTTGGGCTTGCCGTGTCCATCTGAAGGGCTCCTTTGCTGTGCCTTCATATCTGCATGCCAGCGGGACGTTACTATCTGCCACACGCAAGGGCTGTTACACTTCCCTCTATCACTTCCCTCTATCAACCTGGGATTCTACAGCCATCCACTGGGAGTTGTAATAGTTCCCTTCACGGGACATCTACATGCCGACGGACTGATGTTAACCCCTCCTCATCTGGATTCAGCAGTGGTATCGTTGTACACATTTTTATACCAGTATCATACTTGGCTACATGTTTTTGTGACTGCTTTTGCTACCGTTTGGTATTACTCGCACCATTTTTACAGTTTTATGTAGCTACATCGATTTTATCTCCAGTGCAATATTTATTTTGTTACCTACTTGAAGACTATAAAAGTTTTAATGCTATTCCCATTGAGCACTGCCTTTGTGTGTTTTTTGTATCCTGCTATCGATTTTTCCAGTGGTTGGTAGCTGCACTGGGAATCGGCCTGCAAGGGGATCAGCTAAAAGTAGTTGGATCTATGTGCATTATAATTAATCGAAATTAGTCGATTAATCGATTAAAAAAAAACGATTAATCGAACACGAAAATTTTAATCAGTAACAGCCCTAATTTTTTTGCAAGAAAATTATGTTGAACCCCCAAACATTATATATTTTTTTAAAGCAAAGGCCCTACAGAATAAAATGGTGGGTGTTGCATTTTGTTTTTCCACACAGTATTTGCGCAGCGATTTTTCAAACGCATTTTTTGGGGAAAAAATACACTTTTTTTAATTTTAATGCACTAAAACACACTATATTGCCCAAATGTTTGATGAAATAAAAAAGATGATCTTAGGCCGAGTACATAGATACCAAACACGACATGCTTTAAAATTTCACACAAACGCGCAGTGGCGACAAACTACATACATTTTTAAAAGCCTTTACAGGTTACCACGTTAGATTTACAGAGGAGGTCTACTGCTAAAATGACTGCCCTCGATCTGACCTTCGCGGTGATACCTCACATGCATGATGCAATTGCTGTTTACATATGACGCCAGGCCGATGCTTGCGTTCGCCATTGCGCAAGAGCAGGGCGGGACAGGGGTGCTTTTTTTTTATTATTAATTTTGCTTTTTTATTTTATTTTTAAACTGTTCTTTCCATATTTTTTTAATCATTTTTATTGTTATCTCAGGGAATGTAAATATCCCCTATGATAGCAATAGGTAGTGACAGGTACTCTTTTTTTGGAAAAAATGGGGTCTCTTGGACCCTAGATCTTTCCTCTGCCCTCAAAGCATCTGACCACACCAAGATCGGTGTGATAAAATGCTTTCCCAATTTCCCAATGGCGCTTTTTATATCCGGGGGGGGGGACATTCCCTCCCACTGCTTGTAAAAGCAGTCCAGAGGCTAATTAGCCACTAGGATTGCTTTGACATGAAAGTAGGCCGCTGGCTGAAAAGAATGATACCAAGATGATACCTAAACCCGCAGGCATCAATCTTGTATAACCAAAGTCCAGCAACATACCAGTACGTTGCTGGTCCTTGTTGGACATGTATTGTAATCTTTTTTTCATGCAGCCGGTTGGCTGAACGAAAAAAAGAGATTGATCGGTGGGTATGCCCACCATTAGGTTCCCCAGACAACGCTAATTGTGGCGAAACGTACGTCGGGAGGCTGACGCGCTGACGTCATCGCTGCTGGACGGGAGACTGCATGCCGGCCGGCTCTCCTCTATTTTATGCTCGCAATTTCAGCATTTCTGTAAGTTGCCATTTTTATATAAATAAACCAGTTTGTTTAAACGATACACACTATGTGCCTCTCCTTTTCTATTTCTGGATAATGACCATTGGATACTGAGTCCCTGCCTCTGGAGTGTTCCATCCTTGAGTCCTTCATCCACTGCGAGGAAGTGAGCTATTCAGGCGTTTGGCTTGGAATTAGCTTGCCTTTGGTAAGCGCATTGATTTGGTGGTGGTGCACGTGTGTAGTTTGGTGCGAGTTTTGAAGTTCACCCTTTTCTTCTCCATTCACATCTTCATTTCAAGATTTACATCATGGATTCTATGTTGGATTTCATTATGGATTTTTTTATGGACATTCACATTATTAATTGAATTTTATTGGTGCTCTTTTATTGGTGTTCATCTCATTATCAATTTATTGGTGTTCACATTATTGTTATTTATTTGATAATTTCACATGTATGCACTTATTCATTTTCTGTCTCGGTATATGTGAGCGCCGCATGAGAGATGACATCACTTCCTCCTGCCTGTGTAAACATTACACAGGCAGAGGAAGTATTTGATTCGCCGGGAGGGATCGCGAGGGGGTGGCCAGAATCGAATGGCGGCCCCCTCATCACGGATCGCTCCCGAAGCGATCCCGGCCGCTCACTGTACCGGAGGGGGGTCCGATCGGACTCCCCACCCATACGAAGGCAGGCACGTACAGGTACGTGATTGTGCCTGTCCGTGCCATTCTGCCGACGTATATATACAGTGGGCGGTCGTTAAGTGGTTAAGGAAAGATAGGTTATTAGGACCTTTTCTGCCGGCACATCTGGGATTTATCTATAGAAAGGCCCCTACATTAAAAGATAGACTGGCCCCCGGGGTTATAGATCCACCAAAACAAAAAATAGTACCTTGTTTAATAATGTGTTGACAGGTTTTTAACCGTGTGGAAAATGTCTGACATGTCGACAGGCCAAGACAAATATTAAAAGGAGAAAAAAAATTACATATCCACCAGCACAGGGAAAGAGTACCCCATCCGGAATTTCATTACCTGTGGGACCACGGGTGTTATCTATGTGTTGCAGTGTGAACGTGGGTGTCAGGGCTGGGCTCAGCCCTTCCTTCTCTGAGCTGGCTGCTCAGCTGTCGGCTAATTGCCAGCTCCTATCTCTCCACAGTGACTCACCTGTTGATGATTTCCTGCTCTTCAGTCCTGCCTACTTAAGCCATCCAGCCCAGATGATCTCTGCCTTCGCCTTGGTCAACATCACAGAGACTGTCTCCTGCGTTCCTGTTAAAGACTTGCTTGGCTGACATTCCTTCTGGCTCCAGATCCGGCTTGCTGTTCCACTACGCTGATCCCTGGCTTCCTGACTTTCTGGCTTGTCTGACTATCCGTTACGGTTACCGAACTAGGTTTTTGACTACGTTTGTTCTATTTACTTTTATTATTAAACAAGTGGGATTTATTGGTCTGATTCATGGTTTCTGACAGTGAGCTCCAATATACTTGTCGTACATCTAGGGCATTACACATAAGAGGAATATTAAAAAGGAGTAGTCAAACATAATGTATTTAACCACTTAACGACCGCTCACTGTATATATACAGGTTGGCAGAATGGCACCGACAGGCACAATCACGTACAGTGTACGTGATTGCCTTTGTATAGTTGGGGGTCCAATTGGACCCCCCTTCTATACAGTGAGCGGTCGTTATCCATTGGGGAGCGATCCGGGATGAGGGGACGGCTGTTCGATTCCGGCCCCCCCCCGCGATCGCTCCCGGCGAATGAGAAAGCTGTGTAGTGTTTACACAGGCAGAGGAAGTGATGTCATCTCTCATGCGGCGCTCACATATACCGAGCGCCGTACAAGAGAAGACACACAGGTTAGTGCACCAACAGTACACTGACACCAGGACATATAGGAACATAAATCGGCCCCCCAGGCCCCCCCAGCCCCCAGTCACAGTGTCACTGTTTGCAGTGACCATTTATTTACTGATCACTGCAATCAGTGACATTTGTGACTGTAAAAGTGTCACTACAGTTAGTTTAGGTCCAGTGTAGCCCCCTAACCCCCCCTAATAAAGGTTTAACCCCCTGATCACCCCCAGATAACCCTTTCACCCCCTAGCACCGCCGTCACTAAGCAATCGTTTTTCTGATCGCTGTTTTAGTGTCGGTGATGCCGATAGGTAGCCAGTTATTTTTTTTAGGTTCGCCGCAGGTTTTTATAGCGTCAGGTACCCCCATATATTATTTAATAACGGTTTTAACCCCCTAATTGCCCCTAGTTAACCCTGCGTCACACCCCAGGCAGCGTCAGGTTAGTGCCAGTAACGCTAACACCCACGCGTGAAGCATACACCTCCCTTAGTGGTATAGTATCTGAACAGATCAATATCTGATCTGATCAGATCTATACTAGTGTCCCCAGCAGTTTAGGGTTCCCAAAAACGCAGTGTTAGCAGGATCAGCCCAGATACCTGCTAGCACCTGCGTTTTGCCCCTCCGTCCAGCCCAGGCCACCCAAGTGCAGTATCGATCGATCACTGTCACTTACAAAACACAACACACATAACTGCAGCATTCGCAGAGACAGGCCTGATCCCTGCGACTCCAGTGCTGTAGGAGGTGATTTCACCACCACAGTTAAAAAAAAAAAAAGCATATATGCCGAAGCATTGGGGCAGCAGGGGCGGAGGAGCGATTTTGCTCCTAATGCCGCATACATACGGTCGAAATTCCGACGGAGGCTTGCCCGTGGAAAAGTCCGACCATGTGTGTGCGGCATAATTTTTGCGGGAGGATGCCCCAATGCTTCGGCATATATAAATGGTGCATGTATGCCCATCATTAGAAGTGGGTGGACGAATGGCGGTATTCTAATGGTGGGCATACCCACCGATCAATCTCTTTTTTTTGTTCAGCCAACAGGCTGCATGAAAAAAAAGATTAA
This sequence comes from Rana muscosa, assembly GCA_029206835.1. NCBI lineage: Eukaryota > Metazoa > Chordata > Amphibia > Anura > Ranidae > Rana > Rana muscosa. The sequence continues at coordinate 41,529,321 of JARGYO010005626.1, forward strand.
AATACATGTCCAACAAGGACCAGCAACGTACTGGTATGTTGCTGGACTTTGAATGGTTATACCAGATTGATGCCTGCGGGTTTAGGTATCATCTTGGTATCATTCTTTTCAGCCAGCGGCCGGCTTTCATGTAAAAGCAATCCTAGGGGCTAATTAGCCTCTGGACTGCTTTTACAAGCAGTGGGAGGGAATGTCCCCCCCCGGATATAAAAAGCGCCATTGGGAAAGCATTTTATCACACCGATCTTGGTGTGGTCAGATGCTTTGAGGGCAGAGGAAAGATCTAGGGTCTAATAGACTACAGTTTTTTCAAAAAAAGAGTACCTGTCACTACCTATTGCTATCATAGGGGATATTTACATTCCCTGAGATAACAATAAAAATTATAAAAAATAAAAAAAAATATGGAAGGAACAGTTTAAAACTAAAATAAAAAAGCAAAATTAATAATAATAATAAAAAAAGCACCCCTGTCCTGCCCTGCTCTTGCGCAATGGCGAACACAAGCGTCGGTCTGGCGTCATATGTAAACAACAATTGCACCATGCATGTGAGGTATCACCGCGAAGGTCAGATCGAGGGCAGTCATTTTAGCAGTAGACCTCCTCTGTAAATCTAACGTGGTAACCTGTAAAGGCTTTTAAAAATGTATGCAGTTTGTCGCCAATGCGCGTTTGTGCAAAATTTTAAAGCATGTCGTGTTTGGTATCTATGTACTCGGCCTAAGATCATCTTTTTTATTTCATCAAACATTTGGGCAATATAGTGTGTTTTAGTGCATTAAAATAAAAATAAAAAAGTGTATTTTTTCCCCAAAAATGCGTTTGAAAAATCGTTGCGCAAATACTGTGTGGAAAAATAAATGCAACACCCACCATTTTAATCTGTAGGGCCTTTGCTTTAAAAAAATATATAAATAAAATGTTTTCATGTAAACAAAAAGTGTCAGAAAGGGCTTTGTCTTCAAGTGGTTAGAAGAGTGGATGTAAGCTTCCTAATGTTGTGTATAAAATGCCAGAACAGTTCAACCCCCCCCCAAATGACCCCATTTTGGAAATTAGACACCCCAAGCTATATACTGAGAGGCATGTCAAGTCCATGGAATATTTTATATGTTGACACAAATTGCGGAAAAAAGACAATTTATTTTTTATTTTAATTTTTTTTGCACAAAGTTGTTACTAAATGATATATTGCTCAAACATGCCATAGGCATATGTGGAATTACACCCCAAAATACATTCTGTTGCTTCTCCTGAGTACGGGGATACCACATGTGTGAGACTTTTTGGGAGCCTAGCCGCGTACGGGACCCCAAAAACCAAGCACCGCCTTCAGGCTTTCTAAGGGTGTAAATTTTTGATTTCACTGCTCACTGCCTATCACAGTTTCGGAGGCCATGGAATGCCCAGATGGCACAAAACCCCCCCAAATGACCCCATTTTGGAAAGTAGACACCCCAAGCTATTTGCTGAGAGGTATGGCGAGTATGTTGCAGATCTCGCTTTTTGTCACAAAGTTTTGAAAATTTAAAAAAAAAAAATATATATATATTTTCTTTCTTCATTTTCAAAAACAAATGAGAGCTGTAAAATACTCAACATGCCTCTCAGCAAATAGCTTGGGGTGTCTACTTTCTAAAATGGGGTCATTTGGGGGGGTTTTGTGCTATTTTGGCATTTTATGGCCTTCGAAACTGTGATAGGTAGTGAGGAGTGAAATCAAAAATTTGCGCCCTTAGAAATCCTGAAGGCGGTGCTTGGATTTCGGGGGCCCGTACGCGGCTAGGCTCTCAAAAAGTCCCACACATGTGGTATCCCCGTACGCAGGAGAAGCAGCAAAATATATTTTGGGGTGCAATTCCACATATAACCATTGCATGTGTGAGCAATATATCATTTAGTGACAACTTTTTGTAATTTTTTTTATTTTTTTGTCATTATTCAATCACTTGAGACAAAAAAATAAAAAAATATTCAATGGGCTCAACATGCCTCTCAGCAATTTTCTTGGGATGTCTACTTTCCAAAATGGGGTCATTTGGGGGGGGGGGTTTGTACTGCCCTGCCATTTTAGCACCTCAAGAAATGAGATAGGCAGTCATAAATTAAAAGCTGTGTAATTCCAGAAAATGTACCCTAGTTTGTAGACGCTATAACTTTTGCGCAAACCAATAAATATACGCTTATTGACATTTTTTACTAAAGACATGTGGCTGAATACATTTTGGCCTAAATGTATGACTAAAATTTAGTTTATTCGATTTTTCTTATAACAAAAAGTAGAAAATATCATTTTTTTTCAAAATTTTCAGTCTTTTTCCATTTATATCGCAAAAAAAAAAAAAAAAAAAAAAATTGCAGAGGCATTCAAATACCATTAAAAGAAAGCTCTATTTGTGGGAAGAAAAGGACGCAAATTTCGTTTGGGTACAACATTGCATGTCCGCACAATTTACAGTTAAAGCAGCGCAGTGCAAAATTCTGAAAACACCTCTGGTCCTTTAGCTACAAAATGGTCCGGGGCTTAAGTGGTTAAACATTTTAAATATGTTCATAAAAAAACCTGAGTTCATTGAAATTTTGGGGGATTGACAAGTCCTTCATTAAAAAAATAGCTCTGAGCCGTCTTCTCCCTGAGCCATCTTTCCCGGTGCTGTCTTCTCCCGCCGCCATCTCTCCCAGTGACGTCTTCTCCCGCCGCCAGCTTTCCCCCCTCCACTGTCTTCTCCCGCGCCACTGTCTTCTTCCTCGCCGCCGCAGTCTTTTTCCTTGCCACCGGTTACCCGCTAAAAACAAATAGGGCCACTCTTGTCCGAAGGCTGTCTTACTCCGTTGTGACATCCCCCGCTGTCTGACATCTCTTATATAGCCATGGGGCGTGGCCATGAGCCCACCCCTTGTGACGTCACAATGGACGGGCTCTCTGGGTGATGTCTTCAAATGGCCATGCCCCATGGCTATATAAGAGATGTCAGAGAGCGGGGGATGTCATAATGGAGGAAGACAGCCTTAGGACAAGAGCAGCATTTTAGGTTTTTAGCAGGTAACCGGCGGTGAGGAAGAAGACAGCGGTGGGGAGGAAGAAGACAGTGGGAGAAGACGGCAGCTGGAGAAGACGGCACTGGGAGAAGACAGGAGCAAGAGAAGACGGCTCTGAGCTATTTTTTTAATAAAGGACTTGTCAAAAATCCGCTCTTGTTTTTTTTTTTACATTTCACTGCTTTTTTGTACCCCTACCCATTCACATAGGGGGGGGTAGGATCTGGGGTCCCCTTGTTAAAGGGGGATTCTAGATTCTGATAAGCCCCCTGCCCGCAGACCCCGAAAACCCCCGGCCAGGGTTGTCGAAAAGAGGCCCTTGTCCCCATCAACATGGGGGCAAGGTGCTTTGGGATGGGGGCTGCCCCTGCCCAAAAGCACCCATCCCCCTATGTTGAGGGCATGCAGCCTGGTATGATTCAGGGGGGGGGCTCGCTTGTCCCCTCCCTTTCCTGACCTACCAGGCTGCATGCTCAGATAAGGGTCTGGTATGGATTTTGGGGGGTGATTTAAAAATTTTGCCGTGGGGGTGTCCCCTCCAAATCCATACCAGACTGAATGGTCTGGTATGGTCTTTGGGGGGGGGGGGGACCCCACGCCATTTTTTCATGATTTTTTTTAGCCTGAGAGCTGATGACTCACCGGTTGTTAAGGACGCGGCGGCATCCAACCTGTTCCTTAGTAACAGGCTATATACAGTAAATGTAAAAAAAAACAAAAAAAAAAAACGCATATTGTGGCAAAATCATGGTAAAAATGCAGTTACAAAAATGCAGAACGCACAGCAAAAAGCACAGTAGAAGCGCTCAAAAGCAACATGCATAGATGTGAATCGAGCCTTACTCCCTGTCCCATAGACAAACAGGAAGTGAGAGGAAATCCCTGCAATTTAAGGAAATTACTTGGAGGACCTCCAGGTCACCAGACCTAGTTTGTGAGATTTCCCCTCTATTACCTGTACTTTTCTGCGGACAACCCAATATTTGGGTTTTTCTTTTACTTTCAATAATAATGGTAAACAGGACAAATGGAGAGCATAAATCTCCCTAACGGAGGCACAGACAGCAATGAAAACCTGACAGGCGGTCTAATCCCTCTCCACTCTATTTAAAACTAAAAAAAAGTTTTGCCTTTAGTTATACTATAAGGTTTGAAATAAACCGAGGGTTGAATAAAAACATTTCTAGGATAACATTCAGTGGCGGTGCGTCCATAAGGGCGCACGGGCGCCGCCCCTGCTCTCCAGCCACCCCCTCTATCACCAATAGATAGCTTCATGCATTGCATGAATCTATCCATGGCTGCCGCTGCCACCCCCTATTCAGGCTCCTGGCCCCCTTTCGGGTGCCGGGCGCCTGAATTACAGCGATGTGGGGTGTTTTTGAAGCACCTGATTAGAGCCATAGCTCTAATAGGCGTCAAAAAAGGTAAACAGCCAGCACCATGTTTGGTGCTCACATTCGCTTTCCTAACACTGAACCACCTCTCCGCCAATCAGGTGCTCGGGTTTGTTACCCGTCACCTGATTGGCTGAAAACGACAGGCGCTGTGATTGGAAACCTATTAGGCGTCCAATCATAAGAGAGGACAGGAGTAGAGGAGGACGGGAGAAGACATTGAGGACATGGAGAAGCATGGAGGACACCGCCCGCAGCTGTCACCCGCTGCCCCACCGAGACAGGGTAAGTGCCGGGCAGACAGCGGGCGGGGCACAGTGGCAGCATTTTGATGGGCACAATGGGAGCATTAGATGGGCACAGTGGGAGCATTTTATGGGGCACAGTGGGAGCATTTGTTGGGGCACAGTGGGAACATTTGATGGGGCACAGTGGGAACATTTGATGGGGCACAGTGGGAACATTTGATGGCACAGTGAGAGCATTTGATGGGGCACAGTGGGAGCATTTGATGGGGCAAAGTGGGAACATTTGATGGCACAGTGGGAGCATTTGATGGGGCAAAGTGGGAGCATTTGATGGGGCAAAGTGGGAGCATTTGATGGTACAGTGGCTGCATTTGATTGTGTTTTTTGTGTGGCCATTATTATTTTCCAGCACTGCCTTAACCCTCTTGAGCATGGAGTTCTCCGAAGCTTCACAGGTTACCACTGGAGACCTTTTCGACGACATCACGGAGCTGGTGGATGTTAGAGACCTTGCGCTCCTCCACCTTCCGTTTGAGGATGCCCCACAGATGCTCAATAGCCTTTAGGTCTGGAGACATGCTTGGCCAGTCCATCACCTTTACCCTCAGCTTCTTTAGCAAGGCAGTGGTCTTCTTGGAAGTGTGTTTGAGGTAGTTATGTTGGAATACTGCCCTGCGGCCCAGTCCCTGAAGGGAGGGGATCTTTCTCTGCTTCAGTATGTCACAGTACATGTTGACATTCATGGTTCCCTCAATTAACTGTAGCTCCCTAGTGCTGGCAGCACTCATGCAGCCCCAGACCATGACACTCCCACCACAATGCTTGACTGTCGTCAAGACACACTAGTCTTTGTACTCCTCACCTGGTTGCCACCACACATGCTTGACACCATCTAAACCAATTAAGTTTATCTTGGTCTCATCTGACCACAGGACATGGTTCCATGAATCCATATCCTTAGTCTTCTTGTCTTTAGCAAACTGTTTGCCGGCTTTCTTGTGCATAATCTTTAGAAGAGGCTTCCTTCTGGGACGACAGCCGTGCAGACCAATTTGATGCAGTGTGCGGTGTATGGTCTGAGCACTGACAGGCTGACCCCCCACCCCTTCAACCTCTGCAGCAATGCTGGCAGCACTCATATGTCTATTTCCCAAAGACAACCTGTGCATATGATGCTGAGCATGTGCAGTCAACTTCTTTGGTCGACCATGACGAGTCCTGTTCTGAGTGGAACCTGTCCTGTTAACCACTTAACGACCGCTCACTGTATATATACGTCGGCAGAATGGCACTGACAGGCACAATCACGTAGAGCATACGTGATTGCCTTTGTATAGTTGGGGGGTCCAATCGGACCCCCCTCCTATACAGTGAGCGGTGGCTAAGTGTCCGGGAGCGTTCCGGGATGAGGGGGCAGCCATTTGTTTCTGGCCACCCCCTCGCGATCGCTCCCGGCGAATGGAAATGCCCCCTCTGTCTGTGTCAGACAGAGGGAGCAGGAGGAAGTGATGTCATCTCTGGTGCGGCGCTCACATATACCGAGCGCCGTACAAGAGAAGACATCAGGTCAGTGCACACAACACTACACTGACACCAGGACACATAGGGACATAAATCGCCCCCCCAGACACCCCCTGGATCACCCCCCCAGCCCCCAGTCACAGTGTCACTGATTACAGTGACCATTTATTTAGTGATCACTGCAATCAGTGACATTTGTGACTTTAAAAGTGTCACCAAAGTTTAGTCTTAGGTCCAGTGTAGCCCCCTAACCCCCCCTAATAAAGGTTTAACCCCTTGATCACCCCCCAGATAACCCTTTCACCGCCTATCACCACTGTCGCTAAGCGATCATTTTTCTGATCGCTGTCTTAGCGTCAGTGATGCCGATCGGCAGCCAGTAATTTTTTTTAGGTTCGCCGCATGTTTTTATAGCGTCAGGTACCCCAATATATTATCTAATAAAGGTTTAACCCCCTTGATCGCCCCCCAGGTAACCCTTTCACCCCCTATCACCACTGTCACTAAGCGATCGTTTTTCTAAACGCTGTCTTAGTGTCTGTGATGCAGATCGGTAGCCGGTAATTTTTTTTAGGTTCGCCGCAGGTTTTTATAGCGTCAGGTACCCCAATATATTATCTAATAAAGGTTTAACCCCCTTGATCGCCCCCCAGGTAACCCTTTCACCCCCTATCACCACTGTCGCTAAGCAATTGTTTTTCTAAACGCTGTCTTAGTGTCGGTGATGCAGATCGGTAGCCAGTAATTTTTTTTAGGTTCCCCGCATGTTTTTATAGCGTCAGGTACCCCAATATATTATCTAATAAAGGTTTAACCCCCTTGATCGCCCCCCAGGTAACCTTTTCACCCCCATCACCACTGTCGCTAAGCAATCGTTTTTCTAAACGCTGTCTTAGTGTCGGTGATGCAGATCGGTAGCCAGTAATTTTTTTTAGGTTCGCCGCATGTTTTTATAGCGTCAGGTACCCCAATATATTATCTAATAAAGGTTTAACCCCCTTGATCGCCCCCCAGGTAACCCTTTCACCCCCATCACCACTGTCGCTAAGCGATCGTTTTTCTAAACGCTGTCTTAGTGTCGGTGATGCAGATCGGTAGCTGGTAATTTTTTTTAGGTTCGCCGCAGGTTTTTATAGCGTCAGGTACCCCCATATATTATCTAATAAAGGTTTTAACCCCCTGATTGCCCCTAGTTAACCCTTTCACCAGTGATCACCATATAAGTGTTACGGGTGACGCTGGTTAGTTAGTTTGCTTTTTATAGTGTCAGGGCACCCGCCGTGTATATAACCCAATAAAGGTTTAACCCCCTGATCGCCCGGCGGGTGATATCAATTAGGTTTTAGCGTCAGAGAGGGTCTGAGTCACACCCCAGGCAGCGTCAGGTTAGTGCCAGTAACGCTAACACCCACGCGTGAAGCATACACCCCCCTTAGTGGTATAGTATCTGAACAGATCAATATCTGATCTGATCAGATCTATACTAGCGTCCCCAGCAGTTTAGGGTTCCCAAAAACGCAGTGTTAGCGGGATCAGCCCAGATACCTGCTGGCACCTGCGTTTTGCCCCTCCGTCCAGCCCAGGCCACCCAAGTGCAGTATCGATCGATCACTGTCACTTACAAAACAAAAACACACATAACTGCAGCGTTCGCAGAGACAGGCCTGATCCCTGCGACTCCAGTGCTGTAGGAGGTGATTTCACCACCACAGTTAAAAAAAAAAAGCAAATATGCCGAAGCATTGGGGCAGCAGGGGCGGAGGAGCGATTTTGCTCCTAATGCCGTGTACATACGGTCGAAATTCCGACGGAGGCTTGCCCGTGGAAAAGTCCGACCATGTGTGTGCGGCATAACTTTTTTGCGGGAGGATGCCCCCATGCTTCGGCATATATAAATGGTGCGTGTATGCCCATCATTGGAAGTGGGTGGATGAAGGGCGGTATTCTAATGGTGGGCATACCCACCGATCAATCTCTTTTTTCGTTCAGCCAACTGGCTGCATGAAAAAAAAAGATTACAATACATGTCCAACAAGGACCAGCAACGTACTGGTATGTTGCTGGACTTTGAATGTTTATACCAGAATGATGCCTGCGGGTTTAGGTATCATCTTGGTATCATTCTTTTCAGCCTACGGCCGGCTTTCATGTAAAAGCAATCCTAGCGGCTAATTAGCCTCTGGACTGCTTTTACAAGCAGTGGGAGGGAATGCCCCCCCCGGATATAAAAAGCGCCATTGGGAAATTGGGAAAGCATTTTATCACACCGATCTTGGTGTGGTCAGATGCTTTGAGGGCAGAGGAAAAATCTAGGGTCTAGAAGACCCCAGTTTTTTCAAAAAAAGAGTACCTGTCACTACCTATTGCTATCATAGGGGATATTTACATTCCCTGAGATAACAATAAAAATGATAAAAAAAAAAAATACTTGGAAGGAACAATTTAAAAATAAAATAAAAAAGCAAAATTAATAATAAAAAAAAAAGAAAAAAAAAAAAAAGCACCCCTGTCCTGCCCTGCTCTTGCCCAATGGCGAACGCAAGCGTCGGTCTGGCGTCATATGTAAACAGCAATTGCACCATGCATGTGAGGTATCACCGCGAAGGTCAGATCAAGGGCAATCATTTTAGCAGTAGACCTCCTCTGTAAATCTACTGGCGTAACCTGTAAAGGCTTTTAAAGGCTTTTAAAAATGTATGTAGTTTGTCGCCAATGCGCGTTTGTGCGAAATTTTAAAGCATGTCGTGTTTGGTATCTATGTACTCGGCCTAAGATCATCTTTTTTATTTCATCAAACATTTGGGCAATATAGTGTGTTTTAGTGCATTAAAATTAAAAAAAGTGTATTTTTTAACCCAAAAAATGCGTTTGAAAAATCGCTGCGCAAATACTGTGTAGAAAAAAAAATGCAACACCCACCATTTCAATCTGTAGGGCCTTTGCTTTAAAAATATATATAATGTTTGGGGGTTCAACATAATTTTCTTGCAAAAAAAAAAAATGTTTTCATGTAAACAAAAAGTGTCAAAAAGGGCTTTGTCTTCAAGTGGTTAGAAGAGTGGATGTAAGCTTCCTAATGTTGTGTATAAAATGCCATAACAGTTCAAAACCCCCCCAAATGACCCCATTTTGGAAAGTAGACACCCCAAGCTATATACTGAGAGGCATGTCGAGTCCATGGAATATTTTATATGTTGACACAAGTTGCGGAAAAAACGACAATTTTTTTTTTTTTTTTTGCACAAAGTTGTCACTAAATGATATATTGCTCAAACATGCCATGGGCATATGTGGAATTACACCCCAAAATACATTCTGTTGCTTCTCCTGAGTACGGGGATACCACATGTGTGAGACTTTTTGGGAGCCTAGCCACGTACGGGACCCCAAAAACCAAGCACCGCCTTCAGGCTTTCTAAGGGTGTAAATTTTTGATTTCACTTCTCACTGCCTATCACAGTTTCGGAGGCCATGGAATGCCCAGATAGCACAAAACCCCCCCAAATGACCCTATTTTGGAAAGTAGACACCCCAAGCTATTTGCTGAGAGGTATTGTGAGTATTTTGCAGATCTCGCTTTTTGTCACAAAGTTTTGAAAATTGAAAAAAATAAATAAATATATATATATATATATATATTTTCTTTCTTCATTTTCAAAAACAAATGAGAGCTGTAAAATACTCGCCATTCCTCTCAGCAAATAGCTTGGGGTGTCTATATTCCAAAATGGGGTCATTTGGGGGGGTTTTGTGCGATTTTGGCATTTTATGGCCTTCGAAACTGTGATAGGTAGTGAGGAGTGAAATCAAAAATTTGTGCCTAGAAATCCTGAAGGCGGTGCTTGGTTTTCGGGGTCCCGTACGCGGCTAGGCTCCTAAAAAGTCCCACACATGTGGTATCCCCGTACTCAGGAGAAGCAGAAAAATGTATTTTGGGGTGTAATTCCACATATAACCATGGCATGTGTGAGCAATATATCATTTAGTGACAACTTTTTGTAATTTTTTTTTTTTTTTTGTCATTATTCAATCACTTGGGACAAAAAAAAATATATTCAATGGGCTCAACAGGCCTCTCAGCAATTTCCTTGGGGTGTCTACTTTCTAAAATGGGGTCATTTGGGGGGGGGGGTTTGTGCTATTTTGGCATTTTATGGCCTTCGAAACTGTGATAGGTAGTGAGGAGTGAAATCAAAAATTTGTGCCCTTAGAAATCCTGAAGGCGGTGATTGGTTTCCGGGGTCCCGTACGCGGCTAGGCTCCCAAAAAGTCCCACACATGTGGTATCCCCGTACTCAGGAGAAGCAGCAAAATGTATTTTGGGGTGAAATTCCACATATATCCATGGCATGTGTGAGCAATATATCATTTAGTGACAACTTTTTGTAATTTTTTTTTTTTTTTTTTAGTCATTATTCATTGTACTGCCCTGTCATTTTAGCACCTCAAGAAATGAGATAGGCAGTCATAAATTTAAAGCTGTGTAAATTTCAGAAAATGTACCCTAGTTTGTAAACTCTATAACTTTTGCGCAAACCAATAAATATACGCTTATTGACATTTTTTTTACTAAAAACATGTGGCTGAATACATTTTGGCCTAAATGTATGACTACAATTGAGTTTATTCGATTTTTCTTATAACAAAAAGTAGAAAATATAATTTTTTTTCAAAATTTTCGGTCTTTTTCCGTTTATATCGCAAAAAATAAAAATCGCAGAGGCAATCAAATACCATTACAAGAAAGCTCTATTTGTGGGAAGAAAAGGACGCAAATTTCGTTTGGGTACAACATTGCATGTCCGCACAATTTACAGTTAAAGCAGCGCAGTGCAAAATTCTAAATTCACCTCTGGTCCTTTAGCTACAAAATGGTCCGGGGCTTAAGTGGTTAAACTGCTTTATGGTCTTGGCCACCATGCTGCAGCTCAGTTTCAGGGTCTTGGCAATCTTTTTATAGCCTAGGCCATCTTTATGTAGAGCAACAATTCTTTTTTCAGATCCTCAGAGAGTTCTTTGCCATGAGGTGCCATGTTGAACTTCCAGTGACCAGTATGAGAGAGTGAGAGCAATAACACCAAATTTAACACACCTGCTCCCCATTCATACCTGAGACCTTGTAACACTAATGAGTCACATGACATCGGGAGAGAAAATGGCTAATTGGGCCCAATTTGGACATTTTCAGTTAGGGGTGTACTTGCTTTTGTTGCTAGCAGTTTAGACATTAATGGCTGTGTGTTGAGTTAATTTGAGGGGAAGCAAATTTACACTGTTATACATTCTGTTCACTCACTAGTTAACATTGTAGCAAAGTGTAATTTCTTCAGTGTTGTCATATGAAAAGATATAAAATATTTACAAAAATGGGACGGGTGTACTCATATAAATTGAGTTTTATAGTTGACCCCCCTACATTTGTCCCTGTCCCCCCATGTGCCCCCCCTAAATATGAAAGCTGGAGATGCCACTGGCCTTAGGGGAGTATAATGAAACTTCTGTTGCAGCGGATTTTTGAAATTTGACTTGAATCTGAAAGCATATGAGCAATAAATTATTTTTGGGGTCAATCTGTGTCCCAATGTTGTACAAAACATCCCCAGCTTGCCATACTGCAAGGAAGCAACTGTTGAATGCTTTCACAATTACAGTATCTGTAGACTGAAATGAAAAGGTACTTTTTAATATGAATCAGTTATTATATATTATAGCAAGTTTTTTTTTTTTTTTTGAGATATTCTTTAAAGTTTGTAAGGAGATGACTAGTTAGTTAGGAAAAAGTGTAAAAATTAACTATACCTTTTATTAGTTTAATAAATATTTCTTATTGCAAGCTTTCAAGAGTGCAAAGTATTCTTTGTCAGGCATGGCTTCATATTGGTGTAACACAATGCTTAATAAAGAGAACTAAGTGTTTTCTAAAGATTACACTAAAATATGTTTATTTAGTAGGTAAACGGTATCACCTCTATATTTATTTTTTTATTTATATACTTTCCTGCATGCAACATTCAAATCCACTGTATTATATGGATATGAAATGGTGTCCCCTAGTGGTAAAGGTTAGAAATGCAAAGGTATAGACTTGATTTATCCCTTCCACAGAGCCCCTGTCACACAGATATGATCTTTCTTATCTGGAGGACTTCTGATATCATTCATATTTCACAAGGACTTTTCTTCTTTGATATGACAACGAATTCTGATGTCCCATCAGAAAAGGTCAAACAGCCAGAAAAAGGCATCAAAGAGTGTACATATTACTGATCTGCTCACTAAGAGTTTAGGGCATTGATTTAGTTTATACATTATTTAGTAATAGAAACGGACAAAAGTGCAACAAAAGTGACTGCCATTCTGTTTATTCATTTTTTCCTGTTTTAAAAAGAGATTAAAAATGAATATTTATTTTTAAGCGGTTAAGGTTTTTAGAGACCATTCACTGATGTAAGAGCTATGTGTATGGTAAGTCATAGTAGGTGTTGCTTTAACTTGATTAATTTTATTGTAGAAATATTTCATTATTAAATATTAATAATCTCTAAGGATAAGTGCACTTTCAAATGAAGTGCACTCATTATTTGTCCTCTTTTAACTTAAAGCATACTTAATACCTTGATTCCAAAGTCATGGCTTTCCACAGTATATACATCTTTCAGGGATAATTTTCACTGTGCTTGTTGTACCTGAACCAGCTGGCTTTTGTCTTCTCTCTTCGTCTTTTTTTCTCATTTTGTCACTTTCTCTTGTCTTTTTGTCTCTCTCTCTCTGCTCTCATTAAACGCATGCCATACTTTAATTGAACCAATATAGGAGAGCTGTAGTTATCCTGGCTAAAGAAAAACAACTGGTAGGAACCATGGACACTAATCCCAAGGTTCTGCAAGGTGCAGACATGAACATAGACAGCGGGGCACAAACTTTTGAAGAGCAAGGGCCACTTAAATGATTTGGTAACCAGTCACAGGCCACAATGAACTATGGGGTTTTACCACCCCCTAAACCGCAAAAGTAAACAAGCCCTGGTTCATACTGGTGAAATCGCGATACCTCAGCCCGATTTCAAAGCTGCAGATCAGTATGATTTGCACATATGACTTAATTGCACCTTGCAACTTCATTTAACAGAATATGGACTAGCTAGAAACTAAGAAAGATGGACTTTGAAGGCACACGGGTAGATAATTTTTTACATTAAGGGTTTTTTATTATAAGAAATTATTTTAACGGACCACATTTGTGGATCCAGGAAGCTCACTGCCTGCACACAACTACCCAGACTTCAAGGCCTTGGCTAAAGTCTTGAGCATATCTCTCTCCACTTTATTGGACAAGACTAGGGATGAGCCGAACACCCCCCTGTTCGGTTCGAACCTGCGAACAGCCAGAATGTTTGCGCGAACTTTAGAACCCTATTAAATACAATGGACGCGAACGTTCGAAATCAAGAGTGCTAATTATAAAGGCTAATATGCAAGTTATTGTCCTAAAAAGTGTTTGGGGACCCGGGTCCTGCCCCAGGGGACATGTATCAATGCAAAAAAATATTTTTTAAAAACTGCAGTTCTTTCGGGAGCAGGGATTTTAATAATGCTTAAAGTGAAACAATAAAAGTGAAATATTCCTTTAAATTTCGTACCTGAGGGGTGTGTATGATATGCATGTAAAGTGGCGCATGTTTCCCGTGCTTAGAACTGTCCCTGCGCAAAGTGTCATTTCTGAAAGAAAAAAAGTCATTTAAAACTCACTTGCGGCTATAATGAATTGTCGGCTCCCGGCAATACATAGAAAAGTCATTGGTAAAAAAATAAATAAAAAAAATGCGTGGGGGTCCCCCCAAATTCAATTACCAGGCCCTTCAGGTCTGGTATGGATATTAAGGGGAACCATGCCGCAAATTAAAAAAAAAAAATGCGTGGGGTTCCCCCAAATATCCATACCAGACCCTTTATCCGAGCACGCAACCTGGCAGGCCGCAGCAAAAGAGGGGGGGGGGGACGAGAGAGCGCCCGCCCCTCCTGAACCGTACCAGGCCACATGCCCTCAACATGGGGAGGATATCCCCATGTTGATGGGGACAAGGGCCTCATCCCCACAACCCTTGCCCGGTGGTTGTGGGGGTCTGCGGGCAGGGGGCTTCTCGGAATCTGGAAGACCCCTTTAACAAAGGGGACCCCCAGATCCCGGCCCCCCCCTATGTAAATTGGTAAGAGGTACATTGTACCCCTACCATTTCATGAAGAAAGTGTAAAAAAAAAAAAAAAACACACACAGACACCTTGGAAAAGTCCTTTATTAAAAATAAAAATTCCATCGATGTAATTCAGTGTCCCGCGGCGATCCGATGTCCAGCGCTGCCCACACAAAACGTCATTGGCTGAGCCTGAGCGGACCTGATGGGGAACTTTCTCCGCAGTGTATTAAATGAATAGACCCGCCCCTTCTAAAGTTCCCCATCAGGTCCGCTCAGCCAATGACGTAGGTGTAAGGCTAAGCGGACCAGATGCAGAACGTGAGAAGGGGCGGGTCTATTAATTTATTACACTGTGGAGGAAGTTCCCCATCATGTCCGCCCCCTCGTATGTCAGACCCCGCCTACGTCATTGGCTGAGCGGACCCGATGGGGAACTGCCTCCGCAGTGTATTAAATGAATAGACCCGCCCCTTCTCACGTTCCGCATCTGGTCCGCTTAGCCTTACAGCTAAGTCATTGGCTGAGCGGACCTGATGGGGAACTTTAGAAGGGGCGGGTCTTCTCATTTAATACACTGCAAAGGAAGTTCCCCATCAGGTCCGCTCAGGCTCAGCCAATGACGTTTTGTGTGGACAGCGCTGGACATCGGATCGCCGCGGGACACTGCATTTCATCGCTGGAATGGTTTTTTTATCTTTTATTTTTAATAAAGGACTTTTTGAAGGTGTCGGTGTTTTAAAAAAAATAAAAAAATACACTTTCTTCGTGAAATGGTAGGGATACAATGTATCCCTTACCAATTCACATGGGGGCGGGCCGGGATCTGGGGGTCCCCTTTGTTAAAGGGGTCTTCCAGATTCCGATAAGCCCCCTGCCCGCAGACCCCCACAACCACCGGGCAAGGGTTGTGGAGATGAGGCCCTTGTCCCCATCAACATGGGGACATCCTCCCCTTGTTGAGGGCATGTGGCCTGGTACGGTTCAGGAGGGGGGGCGCTCTCTCGTCCCCCCTCTTTTCCTGCGGCCTGCCAGGTTGCGTGCTCGGATAAAGGGTCTGGTATGGAATTTTGGGGGAACTCCACACCATTTTTTTTTTTAATTTGGGGTGAAGTCCCCCTTAAAATCCATACCAGACCTGAAGGGCCTGGTATGGATATTTGGGGGAACCCCACGCATTTATTTTTTTAAATTTGCGGCAGGGTTCCCCTTAATATCCATACCAGACCTGAAGGGCCTGGTAATTGAATTTGGGGGGACCCCCACGCATTTTTTTTATCAATGACTTTTCTATGTATTGCCAGGAGCCGACAGTTCGTTATAGCCGTGAGTGAGTTTTAAATGACTTTTTTTCCTTCAGAAATGACACTTTGTGCAGGGACAGTTCTAGGCACAGGAAACAAGCGCGACTTTACAGGCATACTATACACACACCCCCTAGGTACGAAATTTAAAGGAATATTTCACTTTTATTGTTTCACTTTAAGCATTATTAAAATCACTGCTCCCAAAAAAAGTCAGTTTTAAAACTTTTTTTTGCATTGATACATGTCCCCTGGGGCAGGACCCGGGTCCCCAAACACTTTTTATGACAAAAACTTGCATATAAGCCTTTAAAATTAGCACTTTAGATTTCTCCCATAGACTTTTAGAATTTGCCGCAAACACCCCAAATTGTTCGCTGTTCGGCGAACGGGCGAACAGGCAATGTTCGAGTCGAACATGAGTTTGACGCGTACTCGAAGCTCATCCCTAGACAAGACTAGCTCTGTTTACAATGCATGCTGGTTCACATTACTAGTCTATGTTTATATACCCTGTTGTGCTGGTTGAATCTATCCTGGACCTTCCTTTTGCTTACCAGAAAAATATAATATTTTACCACTATGGCTGAACTTTATGATTATACATCCTAGACTGGAAGTTTGTTCTAACACACCGTCATAGTCTTGGCACCTAGGCTATTTATATAAAATGGCCTTCCCTCTATTTATATGCTCCTGAATAGGGATGGGCCCAGTGCTCGATTCGAACCCATGTTCGAATCGAGCATCGGGCGTTCGCTCGCTCGTCGAGCCCAGAACTATTTGGGCCGTTCGCATCACATTCGTGTGATGCGAGCGGCCCCGCAATGCATTGCGGCCGGCGCGGCCGGCGCAGTGCATTGCTGGCTGATGATTGGCCAAGCATGCACTGTGACCCCGCATGCTTGGCCAGTCACAGCGCCCGAAACTCGGAGAGCAATAATTGGCTACAGGCAGGACGCCTGTAGCCAATTACAGCTCAGGGGCTTTAGTACACGCCCCACCATTTAAAAGGCCGCCACGCCATCGGCCCCGGTCACATGAGTTCCGGCTTTAGGAGAGATTAGTCTGCTGATTCTGTCTTTGCTTGATACTGAAAGATTTGCTCTTCTTTGCTAAACCATTGGCTATTTCTTTGCTAAACCATTGCTACCTAAGTCATTGATCGTTCATTGCTGCTGATTGCACAGTTAGTGTGTTATTAGCTGCTGCTGGGGATTAGTCTGGTGCGTGCTTACTGTTAGTACAGTATTGCAGTAGTACCAACCGCAGTGCTGTTAGCACAGCATTGCACCCCAACAGCACCCATAGGACTTCTAGTGTGTTAGTGGCAGCAAACAGAGCTCCTATATTTTCTTCTCAGCAGCACCCATAGGACTTCTAGTGTGTTAGTGGCATCACACAGAGCTCCTATATTTTCTTCTCAGCAGCACCCATAGGACTTCTAGTGTGTTAGTGGCAGCAAACAGAGCTCCTATATTTTCTTCTCAGCAGCACCCATAGGACTTCTAGTGTGTTAGTGGCAGCAAACAGAGCTCCTATATTTTCTTCTCAACAGCACCCATAGGACTTCTAGTGTGTTAGTGGCATCACACAGAGCTCCTATATTTTCTTCTCAGCAGCACCCATAGGACTTCTAGTGTGTTAGTGGCAGCAAACAGAGCTCCTATATTTTCTTCTCAGCAGCACCCATAGGACTTCTAATGTGTTAGTGGCAGCAAACAGAGCTCCTATATTTTCTTCTCAGCAGCACCCATAGGACTTCTAGTGTGTTAGTGGCATCACACAGAGTTCCTATATTTTCATCTCAGCAGCACCCATAGGACTTCTAGTGTGTTAGTGGCAGCAAACAGAGCTCCTATATTTTCTTCTCAGCAGCACCCATAGGACTTCTAGTGTGTTAGTGGCAGCAAACAGAGCTCCTATATTTTCTTCTCAGCAGCACCCATAGGACTTCTAGTGTGTTAGTGGCATCACACAGAGTTCCTATATTTTCATCTCAGCAGCACCCATAGGACTTCTAGTGTGTTAGTGGCATCACACAGAGTTCCTATATTTTCATCTCAGCAGCACCCATAGGACTTCTAGTGTGTTAGTGGCATCACACAGAGCTCCTATATTTTCTTCTCAGCAGCACCCATAGGACTTCTAGTGTGTTAGTGGCAGCAAACAGAGCTCCTATATTTTCTTCTCAGCAGCACCCATAGGACTTCTAGTGTGTTAGTGGCAGCAAACAGAGCTCCTATATTTTCTTCTCAGCAGCACCCATAGGACTTCTAGTGTGTTAGTGGCATCACACAGAGCTCCTATATTTTCTTCTCAGCAGCACCCATAGGACTTCTAATGTGTTAGTGGCATCACACAGAGTTCCTATATTTTCATCTCAGCAGCACCCATAGGACTTCTAGTGTGTTAGTGGCATCACACAGAGCTCCTATATTTTCTTCTCAGCAGCACCCATAGGACTTCTAGTGTGTTAGTGGCAGCAAACAGAGCTCCTATATTTTCTTCTCAGCAGCACCCATAGGACTTCTAGTGTGTTAGTGGCAGCAAACAGAGCTCCTATATTTTCTTCTCAGCAGCACCCATAGGACTTCTAGTGTGTTAGTGGCATCACACAGAGCTCCTATATTTTCTTCTCAGCAGCACCCATAGGACTTCTAGTGTGTTAGTGGCAGGAAACAGAGCTCCTATATTTTCTTCTCAGCAGCACCCATAGGACTTCTAGTGTGTTAGTGGCAGCAAACAGAGCTCCTATATTTTCTTCTCAGCAGCACCCATAGGACTTCTAGTGTGTTAGTGGCAGCAAACAGAGCTCCTATATTTTCTTCTCAGCAGCACCCATAGGACTTCTAGTGTGTTAGTGGCATCACACAGAGCTCCTATATTTTCTTCTCAGCAGCACCCATAGGACTTCTAGTGTGTTAGTGGCATCACACAGAGCTCCTATATTTTCTTCTCAGCAGCACCCATAGGACTTCTAGTGTGTTAGTGGCAGCAAACAGAGCTCCTATATTTTCTTCTCAGCAGCACCCATAGGACTTCTAGTGTGTTAGTGGCATCACACAGAGCTCCTATATTTTCTTCTCAGCAGCACCCATAGGACTTCTAGTGTGTTAGTGGCAGCAAACAGAGCTCCTATATTTTCTTCTCAGCAGCACCCATAGGACTTCTAATGTGTTAGTGGCATCACACAGAGTTCCTATATTTTCATCTCAGCAGCACCCATAGGACTAGTGTGTTAGTGGCATCACACAGAGCTCCTATATTTTCTTCTCAGCAGCACCCATAGGACTTCTAGTGTGTTAGTGGCAGCAAACAGAGCTCCTATATTTTCTTCTCAGCAGCACCCATAGGACTTCTAGTGTGTTAGTGGCAGCAAACAGAGCTCCTATATTTTCTTCTCAGCAGCACCCATAGGACTTCTAGTGTGTTAGTGGCAGCAAACAGAGCTCCTATATTTTCTTCTCAGCAGCACCCATAGGACTTCTAGTGTGTTAGTGGCATCACACAGAGCTCCTATATTTTCTTCTCAGCAGCACCCATAGGACTTCTAGTGTGTTAGTGGCAGCAAACAGAGCTCCTATATTTTCTTCTCAGCAGCACCCATAGGACTTCTAGTGTGTTAGTGGCATCACACAGAGCTCCTATATTTTCTTCTCAGCAGCACCCATAGGACTTCTAGTGTGTTAGTGGCAGCAAACAGAGCTCCTATATTTTCTTCTCAGCAGCACCCATAGGACTTCTAGTGTGTTAGTGGCATCACACAGAGCTCCTATATTTTCTTCTCAGCAGCACCCATAGGACTTCTAGTGTGTTAGTGGCAGCAAACAGAGCTCCTATATTTTCTTCTCAGCAGCACCCATAGGACTTCTAGTGTGTTAGTGGCATCACACAGAGCTCCTATATTTTCTTCTCAGCAGCACCCATAGGACTTCTAGTGTGTTAGTGGCAGCAAACAGAGCTCCTATATTTTCTTCTCAGCAGCACCCATAGGACTTCTAGTGTGTTAGTGGCATCACACAGAGCTCCTATATTTTCTTCTCAGCAGCACCCATAGGACTTCTAGTGTGTTAGTGGCAGCAAACAGAGCTCCTATATTTTCTTCTCAGCAGCACCCATAGGACTTCTAGTGTGTTAGTGGCATCACACAGAGCTCCTATATTTTCTTCTCAGCAGCACCCATAGGACTTCTAGTGTGTTAGTGGCAGCAAACAGAGCTCCTATATTTTCTTCTCAGCAGCACCCATAGGACTTCTAGTGTGTTAGTGGCAGCAAACAGAGCTCCTATATTTTCTTCTCAGCAGCACCCATAGGACTTCTAGTGTGTTAGTGGCAGCAAACAGAGCTCCTATATTTTCTTCTCAGCAGCACCCATAGGACTTCTAGTGTGTTAGTGGCATCACACAGAGCTCCTATATTTTCTTCTCAGCAGCACCCATAGGACTTCTAGTGTGTTAGTGGCATCACACAGAGCTCCTATATTTTCTTCTCAGCAGCACCCATAGGACTTCTAGTGTGTTAGTGGCAGCAAACAGAGCTCCTATATTTTCTTCTCAGCAGCACCCATAGGACTTCTAGTGTGTTAGTGGCAGCAAACAGAGCTCCTATATTTTCTTCTCAGCAGCACCCATAGGACTTCTAGTGTGTTAGTGGCATCACACAGAGCTCCTATATTTTCTTCTCAGCAGCACCCATAGGACTTCTAGTGTGTTAGTGGCAGCAAACAGAGCTCCTATATTTTCTTCTCAGCAGCACCCATAGGACTTCTAGTGTGTTAGTGGCAGCAAACAGAGCTCCTATATTTTCTTCTCAGCAGCACCCATAGGACTTCTAGTGTGTTAGTGGCAGCAAACAGAGCTCCTATATTTTCTTCTCAGCAGCACCCATAGGACTTCTAATGTGTTAGTGGCATCACACAGAGTTCCTATATTTTCATCTCAGCAGCACCCATAGGACTTCTAGTGTGTTAGTGGCATCACACAGAGCTCCTATATTTTCTTCTCAGCAGCACCCATAGGACTTCTAGTGTGTTAGTGGCAGCAAACAGAGCTCCTATATTTTCTTCTCAGCAGCACCCATAGGACTTCTAGTGTGTTAGTGGCAGCAAACAGAGCTCCTATATTTTCTTGTCAGCAGCACACATAGTACCTATAGTGTGTTAGTGTCAGCACCCATAGGACCTACAGTGTGTTGTGAGCACACATAGGAGTTCTATTTTTTATACTATATACACTACCGACTACAATGGCTGGAAGACCGCCAAGGAGAGGCAGAGCGTGCCGAGGCAAGAACACAGGGCAGGCAGGCTCTGTTTCTAGAGACAACAGTGCTGGCCGTGGACGTGGTCGTGCATCGTCATCAGCACGTGGCCATGGGACACGCTTGTCTTTGTTTTCGGCAGCTGGACATGTGGAGCCGCATCATGCCGAAGGCTTGGTAGAATGGATGACCAAGCCCTCCTCATCCTCCTCATCCTCTCTCACCCAGGCTCAGGGTACTGGCAGAGCAGCTGCCAACGCGTACTCAATGGCATCATCAGCCACTCCTTCCCTAGACCCACCATGTCCTCCTGAGGAGTCCCCCGAACTGTTTGAGCACAGTGTTGGGTACATGCTCCAGGAGGATGCCCAACGATTCGAAGGCTCGGATGATGATACCCAGCTTGAGGAAGTCAGTAGTGTGCGCGCAGAGAGAGGGGATGCTGAAGGACAGCAATCTGGCAGTAGTGTTCCACCAGCTGCAGCTTACTGCCAGGTTTGCTCTAGTGGTGAAGAGGGAGGGGATGATGAGGTCACTGACTCCACGTGGGTGCCTGAAGGGAGAGAGGAGGAGGAGGAGGAGGATGCAGCGTCACATGTCCAACGAGGCAGGATGCCCCCTGGAGGCCAGCTAGAGGCCAGCACAGCAACTGTACCACACCGCAGAGCTCCGCCTGTGCAGGGCGCTGCCTCTGCACGTTATCACAAAAGTTCTTTGGTGTGGGCCTTTTTTGAGACGAGTGCATCAGATCGCACCACTGCTATTTGCAATATTTGTCTCAAGCGTATCTCGCGTGGCCAAAACATCAGCCGCTTGGGCACCACAAGCATGAGCAGACATATGTCGACCTGCCATGCAGCTCGTTGGCAAGCACACATAAAAGACCCACACCAAAGAACAAAGCGGACCTCTCCTTGCTCCTCATCAGCTGGGATCTCCATCCCCACTATATCTTCAGTCCTCTCTGAAAGCTGCTCTGAGAGGACTGAAGGTGTAGAATTAGGTGTGTCACAACCAAGTACTTGCAGTACACCGACGTCCGATTGTAGCAGGCAAATTTCCCTGCCCCAGCTGCTGGACCGTCGAAAGAAGTATACTCCCAGCCATCCACATGCCCAGCGGTTGAATGCTAGCTTGGCTAAATTGCTAGCACTTCAACTGCTGCCTTTTCAGTTGATAGACTCGGCCCCCTTCCGTGAGTTTGTTCAATGTGCGGTTCCTCAGTGGCAGGTTCCCAAACCCCACTTTTTCTCACGGAAGGCGATTCCGTCTCTCTACTGGCATGTGGAAGGCAATGTCCATGCCTCGCTGGACAGGGCGGTCAGCGGTAAGGTGCATATTACCGCTGACTCATGGTCCAGCAGGCATGGACAGGGACGTTATCTTTCTTTCACGGCCCATTGGGTCACTCTATTGGTAGCTGGGAGGGATGCAGGACAAGGTGCAGTAGTGTTGGAGGTTGTTCCGCCACCACGCCTCCAAAATGCTACTACTGGTTGTGACACACCTCTCTCCTCCACCCCCTCCTCTTCTTCTTCCTCCATGTCCTCTTCGAGTGCTCTGTCCTCGGAACCAGCGGTGCTCCGTAGGCGTACAAGGGGCTACGCGAGTACGCAGGCAAAAAGATGCCATGCCGTGCTTGCGCTGGTGTGTTTGGGGGACAGGAGCCACACTGGGCCAGAGGTTCTGGCAGCTCTGCAGGGGCAGGCCGAGAGGTGGTTGACGCCACGCCAGCTTAAGCCAGGAATGGTCGTTTCTGATAATGGCACCAACCTCCTCTCCGCCCTGCGACAGGGGCAGCTCACCCATGTGCCCTGTATGGCTCACGTCCTCAACCTGGTGGTGCAGCGGTTCTTGGGCAGGTTCCCAGGCTTACAGGATGTCCTGAGGCAGGCCAGGAAAGTCTGTGTGCATTTCCGCCGATCTTATAATGCCAGTGCTCGGCTGACTGAGCTGCAAAAGGAGCTGAGCCTGCCCAAGAACCGCCTAATATGTGACATGCCCACCAGGTGGAACTCAACGTTGGCCATGCTGCAGCGACTGCACACGCAGCAGAGGGCCATCAATGAGTACCTTTGCGACTACGGCACCAGGACAGGGTCAGGGGAGCTTGGCTTTTTTTCCCCACGCCAGTGGAGCATGATCAGGGATGCATGCACTGTCCTCTCACCATTTGAGGAGGCCACGAGGATGGTGAGCAGTGACAGTGCATGCATCAGTGACACTGTACCTCTTGTCCACCTGTTGGAGCATACGCTGCGTGGGATAATGGACAGGGCACTTGAGGCAGAACAGAGGCAGGAAGAGGAGGACTTCCTTGTCTCTCAAGGCCCCCTTTATCCAGACAATGTTCCTTCTGTCCCACCCATCACACAGGAAGAGGAGGAGGAGGAGGAGGAGGAGGAGGAGGAGGATTGTGTGAGCATGGAGGTGGAGCCTGGCACTCAGCATCAGCAGCAGCAGTCTTTTAGGGATGATGTACAGTCCCAACAAACCAGTGGACTTGTACGTGGCTGGGAGGAGGTGGCTGGCGATCATGTCATCCTCAGTGACCCAGAAGACTCCGGACCGAATGCCTCAGCTAACCTACGCTGCATGGCCTCCCTGATCCTGCAAAGCCTGCGGAAGGATCCTCGTGTTCTTCGGATCAAGGAGAGTGACCATTACTGGCTGGCCACTCTCCTTGATCCACGGTACAAGGGTAAGGTTGCGGACCTTATCTTGCCGTCGCAGAGGGAGCAGAGGATGAGACATCTCAGGGAGGCCTTGCAGAAAGGTCTGTGCAACGCGTTCCCAGAAACTGGGAGATTACAAACTCCTGGTCCTGGACGACGAGTTGCTGAGGCTTCGGTCAGTAGCAGAAGGAGCGGTGGGGAAGGTGGACGTCTGACCGATGCGTTCAGACAATTTTTTAGTCCGCAGCCCCAAGGTATGATCGGTTCCAGCAACCATCGCCAGCGTCTGATATACATGGTGCAGGAATACCTAGGGGCAAGGTCAGACTTGGACACCTTTCCCACCGAAAATCCTCTGGCTTACTGGGTCCTGAGGATGGATCACTGGCCAGAGCTTGCACAGTATGCAATTGAGCTACTGGCCTGTCCTGCATCCAGCGTTCTTTCCGAACGCACATTCAGTGCTGCTGGAGGATTTGTCACCGATCATAGGGTGCGCCTGTCCACCGACTCGGTTGATCGACTGACCTTCATAAAAATGAATCAGTCTTGGATCACCACCAGCTACCAGACACCTGAAGCGGATATAACGGAATAATTTATAATGTCACATCCCTTCAAGACTGCCTATGCTGATGCTGAGTGACTGTCCTGTTATGTTCACTGACTATCCTCTTCCTCCTCCTCAATGATCCATGCCACCACACCAGTGCCTAAGGCACAATTTTTCAGCCCTTGTATAACAGGGGCGTGTAATTACAATTTTTTAAAAAGATGCTTCGCAACAGGTGTGACTGCTGTGCTCAGAGTACAGTATCTGTGAGGGGTTGCAGTGTTGTGGCACCAGCACCAGTGCCTAAGGCACAATTTTTCAGCCCCTGTTGGGGCGTGTAATTACAATTTTTAGGCAATGCTTTGCAACAGGTCTCATTGCTGTGCTCAGAGTACAGTATCTGTGAGGGGTTGCAGTGTTGTGGCACCAGCACCAGTGCCTAAGGCACAATTTTTCAGCCCCTGTATAACAGGGGCGTGTAATTACAATTTTTTAAAAAGATGCTTCGCAACAGGTGTGACTGCTGTGCTCAGAGTACAGTATCTGTGAGGGGTTGCAGTGTTGTGGCACCAGCACCAGTGCCTAAGGCACAATTTTTCAGCCCCTGTTGGGGCGTGTAATTACAATTTTTAGGCAATGCTTTGCAACAGGTCTCATTGCTGTGCTCAGAGTACAGTATCTGTGAGGGGTTGCAGTGTTGTGGCACCAGCACCAGTGCCTAAGGCACAATTTTTCAGCCCCTGTATAACAGGGGCGTGTAATTACAATTTTTTAAAAAGATGCTTCGCAACAGGTGTGACTGCTGTGCTCCAAGTACAGTATCTGTGAGGGGTTGCAGTGTTGTGGCACCAGCACCAATGCCTAAGGCACAATTTTTCAGCCCCTGTTTAACAGGGGCGTGTAATTACAAATCTTGATCTAATAGTTCACAGCAGGGCCCATTCCTGCGCCCACCAAGAGTAACTATGAGGGCCTACAGTCTTGTGGCAACACCGTCCACCACCACCACCACCACCAAAGGCCCAATTTTTCTGCCCTGTTCAACAGGTGCATGCAATTACAAATCTTGATCTAATAACTCACAGCAGGGCCCATTCCTGCACCCACCAAGAGTAACTGTGAGGGCTTACAGTCTTGTGGCAACACCGTCCACCACCACCACCACCACCACCAAAGGCCCAATTTTTCTGCCCGGTTCAACAGGTGCATGCAAGTACAAATCTTGATCTATTAACTCACAGCAGGGCCCATTCCTGTGCCCACCAGTCTTGTGGCTACACCAACATCTAATAGGGCAAATTTCTGCAGAGTATATACGGCAGGCCCCTACTTTCAAACATCCAACTTACAAACGACTCCTACTTGCAAACGGCAAGAGAAAACAGGAAGTGAGAGGAAATCTACCCCTAGGAAGGAAAATTCTATCCTGTTAGATTTAATTTGGGAAAAAGGTATCTCCTCTCTACTGATGCTTTATCACCAATCCTTGTTTCAATTAAAACCCCACTTTTCCAAAAACATTTGTCATTGGGACGGAAAGTGAGGTGACATGTTCTGAACAGATGTGCAAAGACAGCAAATGTTACAGGGGTGATAACCCCTCCCTATGTTCTCCAAAAAGCTTAAAAATTTTTTTTTTTTGGGATGTAGCTACACTTCATAATGTACCTGTTCAGATTCTACTTAAGAACAAACCTACAGTCCATGTCTTGTTTGCACCACCTATATACTGCTGTTCAGAGTATATAGGGTTGTAGGTATAGGGTTTTATTTTGGGTGCGGGGTCCCCCTTAGTATCCATACAAGACCCAAAGGGGCTGGGGTGGGGGGGGGTGATGGGGTAGCCATGCCATTTTTCTCAAGGATTTTCAGCCATATGGCGGCCAGGACAAGACATGACATTAAAGCCGCAAGTGGTTTTAAATGGCTTCTTTTTTTCCTTTACAAATGTCATTTTGTGCAAGGACAGTTCTAAACACGGGAAACACATGCCACTTCACAGGCATACTTTAGACACCCCCCAGGTACCATATTTAAAGGAAAATTTCACTTTTTTTTTTTTCACTTTATGCATCATTAAAATGACTGCTCCCGAAAAAACTTTAGTTTTTAAAATTTCTTTTTGCATTGATATATGTCCTCTGGGGCAGGACCCGGGTCCCCAAACCTGTTTTATAACATTAACATGCATATTGGCCGTTGTAATTAGCAATTTTGATTTCGAACGTTCGCGTCCATTATAACGAATAGGGTTCGAAAATTCGCGCGAACTTTCGGTCCGTTCGAAGGTTCTGGTGCGAACCGAACCCGGGGGTGTTCGGCTCATCCCTACTCCTGAAGAAGCGTACCCTTACGCGCAACATGTAGAGCGAACCTTTCTTACATTTGGACTCGCACTGTGGTTCAACCACTCCACGTTTACATTCCCATCTAGCTACCATCTTTGGAAACTTTACCATTGTATTCATTGGGTCTAGTGATATATTTGTGTACTTTTGGAAGTGTTATTAGAACTAGACGACATGTGCAATTCGTTTTGTTCCGAATTTGTTTTTTAACGAATTTCGACAAATTCGTTATTTCGGAAATATCCGAATTAACGAAAACTCATTTAACGAATTTTAACGAATATTCGTAAATTCAAATATACGAAAATTCGGAATTTCGTAAATTAGTAAATTCGGAAATCTGAAATAATAACTTAACTATTACTAACTATTAAATTATAGGTATTGGAATTTCCTTTAAAATTTGTCTGTTAGTGAACTTAACGAATTGCTTTCCGAAATAATGAATGCTGTATCTAAACGAATAGAACGTAATTAATTAATAATAAATAACAATAATAATAATAATAATAATAATAATAAAAAAACGTTTTATTATTATATTATTATTATTAATTATTAATTTGTTCCGTTCCATTTGTTTAGATGTGGCATTTGTTATTTCATGTTATGCGTAACTTCGGATAAATTTGCATTCGTTACGTTCGCTAACAGCCAAATTTGAAAGGAAATTACAATACCTATAATTTAATAGTTATTTTTTCCGATTTTCAAATTTTCGGATTTTCAAATTTCGAATTTCCAAATTTCCAAATGTACGAATTTACGAATGTATATATATTTACGAATGTATAAATTTCCGAATGTACGAATTTACGAATGTATATATTTACGAATGTACGAATTTACGAATGTATAAATTTACGAATATATAAATTTACGAATTTACGAATTGCAATCATAACGAATGACCCGAAAAACAACAAAAAAACGAATGAAACGAAAACGAAAATTTTTTTTGGCAGTGCACATGTCTAATTAGAACCTGTGTGTGAGCCATTTAACAATATTGATACAGATTTAATATGTATAACCGTTTTAATAATTTCTTATAATAAAAAACCCTTCATTTTTTAACATTATCTACTCGTCTGCCTTCAAAGTCAATCTTTCTTAGTTTCTAGCTAGTCCATACACATTATCGGGACGTTGAAACACTGCTATTGCTGTATCTACAGTGTCACCCTGTGAGGATACACTTTAAATTCAATCTCTCCAAATTTATTTAACAGAAGTCTATACAAGTTGCAATGAAATCGGCAAAAAGTAGTGCAGAAACCTTTTTCAAAGCCGCTGCAACATGAGACACTGCAATTTGAACAGTTCCTATTCTGACTCTGATTGTTGTAAAGCGATTTATCCCTTGTGAGACCTCCATTCCTGGCCTGTATAAGCAGATATAATAACTTATGACAATCCTCATCAGATAGCTTGAACTCACCAATACCATTTCCATCCACAGAGGTGTTTTATTCCAAACATCAGGTTACAGCAGATGTCAAAAAATGATTTTCTCTATAGCTTACTATGCAGAATACATGTGCCCTGCTACATGTGGCCTGTTAGCTGCATCCATGACACAGGAAGTACAATCACAGGAAGAGGGGGTGGAGCATTACATACAAAGGAAGTGTGTCATAACATCAGGGAAAAGACATTGAAAAAACAAGTGCATTACCATAAAGGGTCACTAGATGGCAGCATGTGAACTAAACGTTCATAGAAAAATGGTTCAGGGAAACAATATATATAAATTCTATGTCCCATTGGGGCGGCACAGTTCCATTGCCGACAATGGGGTGCAACTTGTCATGTGATTTGGAAACTGTCAAATTGCATGGCAAATCACATTGGTGTGAACAGGGGCGTACTGTCCTGAGCCCCCTATAAGGATGCTTTCACATTGATGTGCCCGCACCGTGGTTGCAGTGCAGTGCACCTGCGGCTTTTCTGTGGGTTAGCTGCACTGAGCCATAGACTTTTATTACATCTTGCGGATGTGGTGCACTTTCTAAAAGCACATCAAAACTCCTGCTTTCAGGATGCCGGCCAACATTCAGCCCGTGTGTGATAAGCCTCGTACACACGATCCAACTTTATG
Organism: Rana muscosa; assembly: GCA_029206835.1. Taxonomy (NCBI): domain Eukaryota; kingdom Metazoa; phylum Chordata; class Amphibia; order Anura; family Ranidae; genus Rana; species Rana muscosa. The sequence goes on from JARGYO010005626.1 coordinate 41,557,962, forward strand.
GCTATAATTGTCTGACGGACGTGTTGTGTCGGATAATCTGACCGTGTGTATGCTCCATCAGACAATTATTGGCTGAATTAACGACAACAAAAGTTGGCTCTTCATGCTCACCAATTGTTGGGCAATAAATCTGTTACGTCGTTTTATCCGATCGTGTGTACGCAAGTTGGTCCAACTAAAATCCGATGTACAAACACGCATGCTCAGAACCAATGTTAAACATCAGCCAACAATAGCAGAAGTTGCCTAAAGGGTGGCGGTAAAGAGCTGAAAAACCACGTGGTTTGGTGAATGTTGGCTGAAAATGTTGTGCCGTGTGTATGCAGAACAAGTTCACGGTAAAACGCCCTTTGGACCAAAATTCACGGAAAAGTTGGTTGGAAGTCCGATAGTATGTACGAGGCTTTAGGCTTCACTCTTCTCATGAGTGAAGAAAACATGTCTTTAATTGCCAATCAGAACAAAAGTTGATTTTCCTTTGTCAGTGTTTTGTGGTGTTTGTCTTATGTTGTTTGTGTGTGTTAGGCCCCTTTCACACATGTCTGGACCATTCATCTGTTTTTCATCCACCCGTTGACAACGGATAATTATCTATTTTCATCCGCATCCGTCAACATCCGTTTTTTTGAACCGATAAAAGCCCTATTTTTCATCCGTAAAAAAATGGATCGGACGAAAAAACAGACAAACAGTTTGTTTTTGCATTAAAAAAATGACTCTGGGACTCATGTGGTTAAAGTGGTTGTTTGTTATTTAAAAAAAAATTAACCTTTACATGTCATACTTACCTCCACTGTGCAATTCGTTTTGCACAGAGTGGCCCCGATCCTCCTTTTCTGGGGTCACACGGCGGCTCTCTCGTTTTCTTCCCGCAATAGCTAACCCCCTGTGGGAATCTCTCTCCCGGGGAGGGGGGGGGGGGTTACCTTGCGGGTGCGCTCCTGTGTCATACACTCGGCGTCCATAGCCGCCGAGTGTATGACTGGGCCCCACCCCCGGTGGTCGCATCATTGGATTAAATTGACAGCAGCGGGAGCCAATGGCTGCGCTGCTATCAATCTATCCAATCAACGCAGAGACTCCGTGGAGAAGAGGACGCAGAGGACGTGCAGAGCAGATGAACAGGCTCAGGTAAGTAAAACGGGGGGGCTGAGGGGCCCGTGATTGCCAGGTGTTTTTTTTACCTTAATGCATAGGATGCATTATGGTGAAAAAACACAAACCTTTACAACCCCTTTAAGGACTCTGGCAGATCTAAAAAAACTGATGAAAAACTGATGTAAACTTCATCCGTTTTTTCTTTGAAAAAAGGTGACTGAACTGATCAAACCAATGGTCCGCATGCGTGAAAGGGGCCTTAATGGCCAGATTTTTTAATTTGTTTTATCCTTTTGTTTTATTTATTATTATTATTTTTATTATTATTATTATTTTGTTTTTGTGATTTTTTTTTTGTTTTTGCGATTTTTTTATTTTTTTATTTTTAATAGTCATTTTCTGGGTTGTTAATACCTATGTTTTATGACATGGTACCAACGTATTAAAAAATAGGGAAATATGGATTCACAGCACGTTGATGAGTGTATAATGTATATCACCAGATCAGTGATTCGTCCTTGATTAGGGACGGGATCCACCAGTGAGACCAGGCGTGGCTACAAAGAAAATCAGAGAGGGGTGGGACATAGAAGGCCCACCAGATGGTCTATATGGTGATTCAACTACACATTTACTGGTGCAAAAGAAATTACTTTATTGATGAACACAAAGAGTAAAAGATCTCAAGGATGAGACAGTTCCCTTGGGGTGTGAAAAAAAAAAAAATCTCCCAGAGGGGAACTGGTCCCTCCAAGTATCAGAACCAAAATATAAATACACATATAAAATGTACAACGTTGTGTAGCTAAAAAGATGTGGGAGTGTGGCCACCAATTAGACCTTGTGATATAGATTCTATTAATTAACCAGATTCCTCTGGATGCATATGTAGCATCTGCCGTGATGGAAAAAGGTAGAAGTCAGTCCATCTGTTAAGAAAAAAGACCCTGAAAACACAGAAAACCTCTATACAAGCCGTATTATAGAAAAAATGTTATTAGATGAAATATCTTCAGAGTATCATTCATGTTAGTTGGTCCTATAATATTTAATCATGTAGAGTAAAGTAAAGATCCAGGGGAAGCTTATTGAGGATAGTGGATAATTTATGCAGGGTATCCTGAGGGATAGTTCCACACAAGTATTCAACCAGAGGACAATGAAGCTGATAGATTTGCTCCTCTCACCATATCAGAAAAGTTCTAACTCAGGTGTTTATAACCAGGAAGTCTCTATTAGCGTAATAGCAAACTGCTTGTATCAAACCGCTAATGGTTCCTGAACACTGCTAGTACTTGCACCACTCATGCCTTGTATGTTGTGTATTTACCACACATCCGGATAAGACTGATTGTTACTCACGCTTTTGTAGACGGTATTTTTAGGGAAGTCCGTAGGTACCGGAGTGCTGTTAAGGAGATGCTGCTTCTGGTGTCCTCAGAGGGAGACCTGCAGATATGCGAGCCGGAGCCGGCAGTTCAAGCTATCTGCCTAGCATTCCTCGTGTGTTCAGATCGCGTGTGTAAGCTTATCCGGGTCAGGGTTCAAAGTCTCAAGCAGGCTTAGTGGTGTGATAGCTGGAGCGTAGAGCGTTGATGGTGAGACGGAGGAATTACAGCTGGACGTTATACGTCATGATGGATCTTCTAGACTGCCAAGTCACGGATCTTGCAGTTAGGGGTTTAGAAGGTCACGAAATTGGTGCCATATACTCCCACAGCAACAGGGTAACACCTACGCGTTTCGTAACATTGGTCTGTCACTTCAACTGGGTGTGAACGTAGTATGGTACCAAATGGGGGAAAGGTGGAGAAATTATAATTGTAATAATTTTTAGGAAGTTCTAAAGATGTTTTTTATTAGTTTTATTTTGTGTGACTAAAAAGGAGTTTACCCCCAGCTAGGGCAAATTGAGACCTGAGCTTGGTCTGGGCCTTGGCATAACAGAGAGTTATTTCGGGAGGGGTGTTTGGATGTCGGTAGTCCTTGAACTAGCTATGAGGCGAGGTTGGAGGCCAGTAGTCTTTTCTGCAGGTGTGCATTGTACCGGCTATTAGGGGGGGGGGTTGGAGACCAGTACTCTTTTTTGCAGGTATCTGTTGGACCGGCTATGAGGGGAGGTTGGAGGCCAGTAGTCTTTTCTGCAGGTATGCATTGAACTAGCTATGAGGCGAGGTTGGGGGCCAGTAATCTTTTCTGCAGGCGTGCGTTGGACCGGCTATGAGAGGAGGTTGAAGGCTGGTAGTCTTTTGTAAAGGCTTCCGTTGGACCAGCTATGAGGGAAGTTTGGAGGCTAGTAATATTTTTTGCAGGCACATGTTGGATTGTATATATCTAATAAACCAAACCCTTATTTTAAGACTTTTCTTTTACATTTTACATATTGCAACCCAGAAAGTGTGAGGAAATCCTAAAAGCCACATATAACCTACAGAACAGATTTTCTCTGATTCATGGTTTCAGAAAGGCAGGCAAGGCTTCCTCTGAAGTTTCCATTGTAAAGCCAGCTGGATCTCGGACATCTCAGTTGAGGTTGGAGGCTTACTTTAGAACCAAGCCTTCCAGCGTCTCCAGCTGAGACGGCTGACATCTTCCCCCGGTCTTCTGTCCGGTTTCGCGGCCTCCGGCTACATAAGTGGCCGGGGGCACGATGCCGTCACTCCTGCACATGCACAGGAGCCACCGTTTCTGTCAAAGGCTTTGTAGGTCTGGCACTGCAAGCCAGACCTTTAGAGCTCATACGCTGGTGATGTCATCGGGTGCATGCACTATCAAGTTTAGGGGATATTCACAGAACCTACGGGTAAGCCTTATAATAGATTATACATCATCCCTCATCTCCCACCGCCGCCGCTCGACAGGGCAAATTTGAAGGGGGGGGGGGGGGTTTGTGATGGCAGAGGAATAGGATTTACACCGGATAAAGGGAATTCAATCCCGTCAAGGATGGGGATGGGAGAACTCTGTACTAGGGGAGGGGGGAGATTTTGTGGGAAAGGTGAGTCATTTTTGGTTTAAGGTGGCGCACCCCTGAACCCACCATTCTGTATGTAGCACACCCCTAACCCACCACTCTGTACGTAGTGCATCACTGAACCCACCACTCTGTACGTAGCACACCCCTGAAACCTGCACTCTGTATGTAGCGAACCCCTGAACCCTGCACTCTGTACGTAGCGCACCCCTGGACCCTGCACTCTTTATGTAGCACACGCCTGGTATTTAGCTCTCCAGCTCCCCCACGCAGGGAAAAGTGGGGGGGGGGCGTGTTTGAGGAGTTCCTGCACCTATTCTCTGAGTAAAAAAAAGTGTGTGTGTGTGTGTGTATATATATATATATATATATATATATATATATATATATTTTGTGAGGGGGTTAGCTCGGCAGCGGGTGTGTGTGACCCCCGGGATGGGCTCCCCACACAAAAACAGGCCCAGCAAACGGAGGTTGTGGTTTTCAAAATCAAAAAAAGGTGCGGTTTATTTTCTATTTACAGTGACAAAACACAGCAAAGCCAAAAGAAACATAAACAAAATAAATCCTGGTCAACTTGACCTCTGACTAAACATACAGGTTTCCTAACTAACAACTGGGATCAGCCTAGTGCTGTCCTAGTCCCTAAGTCCCTGGTTTTAAATGTCCAAGCAAATAGCCACACAGGCTTTGTCTCACCGCACAGGGGTTCACTCTCCCTAGACAGTCCACACAGGTCTGGTTCCAGGCATGAGCTAACATCTAATGAAGCTGGGAGTTCTTATAGAGGCCTAAATGAGCTGACAAGCTTCAGCTGGTCTCATCAACTCCCTGTCTGCACGACGCCCCACACTCTCCCTAGACATATGAGTCATCCATGAGCCCACTAGCCTTAGCTGGGCTTATACAACTCTCCACCTAGTTGTATAAGTCGGCGTAAAGCCTGAATCTGGGCGAAATATATCTACCCCCCTGGATGCAACCAGGTGACTTTACCTTCCTGCTGTCACATACCCCCCCCTCTTGTTTTAACCTCGGGGTTGGAACACCAGCAATCAGGCATTCATGTACTCGAGACAAAGCATCCACATTCCCCATTTGAACGCCAGGGCGATGCTTTACTGTGAAGTTGAATTCCTGGAGGGCCAGGAACCACCTATTCACTCTTCTATTTGTTTCCTTGTTTTGAGCCATCCACTTTAACGGAGCGTGATCCGTAACCATGTCAAAGTGCCTACCTAGCAGGTAGTACCGAAGGGAATCTAGAGCCCACTTCACCGCTAAACACTCCTTTTCAACGGTGGCGTAATTTACCTCATGGGACTTCAACTTCCTGCTGAGGTAAATGACTGGGTGCTCTTCCCCGTTCCAGACCTGGGACAATACTGCTCCTAACCCCACATCTGACGCATCACTTTGTACGACAAAGTCTTTAGAGAAGTCGGGTGAGTACAACACTGGCTGGCTACATAAGGCTTGTTTCAAGAATTGGAATGCTGCCTCAGCCTCGGGGGTCCATTTAATCATGACCGACCCTTTCCCCTTCGTTAGGTTGGTTAGGGGCACAGCCTTAGAAGCAAAGTGGGGAATGAATCGCCGATAATACCCAGCGATTCCCAGAAAGGCTCGTACCTGCTTCTTGCTGTTGGGACGTGGCCAACTCTGGATGGCCTCGACTTTGTTGAGTTGGGGTTTTATTACTCCCCTCCCAATGGTGTACCCAAGATATTTGGCCTCCTCCTGCCCAATGGTACACTTCTTGGGGTTAGCCGTAAACCCTGCTTCCCGAACAGAGTCCAGGACTGCTTGCACTTTTGGCAGATGTGAGGCCCAATCTGTGCTATGGACAATTACGTCATCCAGGTAAGCCGCAGCATACTTCCGATGGGGCCTCAGCATCTGGTCCATTTTCCGCTGGAATGTGGCCGGCGCATTCTGTAACCCGAACGGCATTCTTTTATATTGGAACGCCCCGTCTGGGGTTACAAATGCGGTTTTCTCTTTGGCCAATTTGGCCAGGGGGATTTGCCAATACCCTTTTGTGAGGTCAAGAGTCGTCATGTATCGGGCTGTTCCCAGCCGGTCGATCAACTCATCTATACGTGGCATGGGGTAGGTGTCAAATTTTGTAACTTTGTTCAACTGACGAAAATCGTTACAAAATCGCCAGCTCCCATCCGGTTTAGGCACCAACACAATGGGACTAGACCAATCACTTTGGGACTCCTCTATCACCCCTAAGTTCAGCATTTTCTGTACTTCCTCCCGTATTGCCTCCCGTCGGGCCTCTGGGATCCGATAGGGTTTTAACTTCACCCTTTCACCGGGCGGGGTAATGATGTCATGCTCTACCCCAAATGTTTGTCCCGGCAGCTCAGAGAATACCTCCTTGTTGCGAAGCACAAACTCCTTAACCTCCTGTTGTTGGGGTTGTGACAAGGTGGCTGCTATTCCAACCTCAGGAATCACGCAACCAGTTTGAGCTGGTGACCAAGTGTCTGCGACTAGGGACTCTCTATCCCTCCAGGCTTTCAACAGATTAACGTGATAGATCTGTTCGGGCTTTCGCCTTCCTGGTTGTCTGACCTTGTAATTCACTTCGCTCACTTTTTCCATTATCTCGTAGGGGCCTTGCCATTTGGCAAGGAATTTACTTTCAACCGTAGGGACAAGTACCAGTATCCTATCCCCCGGGGAAAAGGTACGGGTCTTGGCTCCACGGTTGTACACTCTCTGCTGTGCTAACTGCGCTTGGGCCAAATGTTCCTTCACGATGGGCATTACCTGTGCAATTCGGTCTTGCATCAGGGCGACATGCTCAATCACACTCCTGTGGGGAGAACTCTCACTTTCCCAAGTTTCATTGGCAATATCCAACAGCCCTCTTGGGTGTCTCCCATACAGTAACTCAAAGGGGGAGAATCCCGTAGAGGATTGGGGCACCTCCCTAATAGCAAACATCAGATAAGGAAGTAGACAGTCCCAATCCTTTCCATCTCTATCCACCACTTTCTTCAACATTTGTTTTAGGGTTTTGTTGAATCTTTCAACCAGCCCATCGGTTTGGGGGTGATACACAGATGTACGTAATTGCGTCACTTTGAACAATTTACACAGCTCTTTCATAACCCGGGACATAAAGGGTGTACCTTGGTCCATAAGCAGTTCTTTACAAATACCCACCCGGCTAAACACAAGAGATAGCTCTTTGGCTATGGTTTTGGCCGAGGTATTTCGGAGAGGGATCGCTTCTGGATAACGGGTGGCATAGTCCATTATAACTAATATGTACTGGTGCCCCCTAGCGGACTTGATTATAGGACCTACCAAATCCATGGCGATCCTCTCAAACGGGACCTCAATGATGGGTAGAGGGACCAGTGGGCTACGGAAATGTGGCATCGGGGCCGACCTCTGACACACAGGGCAGGAGGAACAATAATTTTCTATGTCCTTCATCACCCCCGGCCAATAGAATCTCTGTAATACCCTCTCTCGGGTTTTCTCTGTTCCCAGATGACCTCCAAGAATGTGCCCATGGGCCAACTCCAACACCAACTTCCTGTAAGGTTTGGGCACCACAAGCTGCTCAACGGTTTCTTCTGCCCTTTTTGCCACCCGATACAGTAGGTCCTTCTCTACGCTGAAGTATGGGTAAGTGCAGGTATTATCTGGGTTCACTAACTCGCCATCTATTTTCACTACGTTTTCCCGTGCCTTTATTAGGGCGGGGTCTTTCAACTGTTCTGTGGCAAAGTTTTCCCTGTGAACCTCAAGATCAGAAAACTCCACAGACGGTAGGTTTTCGTCTGAGGAGGTGGGCTCCTCTCCAGTTTCTTGAGTCTCCCCTGCCAATACTGATAAGGGAAATTCCGGAGAGTCCTCACCACTCTCAGGGGAGTTCTGGCTATCACATTCCTGGTACACAGGGGCACCAGTGGGGGGCTCAGGATCATCCCACAGTTCCCAGAACTTCGGAAAATCCCTTCCCACAATGGCGTCATACGGTAACTGAGATACTAAGCCCACTGGATGAGAGAGGGTACCTTTGGGGGTCTCGAAACACACTGTAGTCACTGGATACTCTCGGGTGTCCCCATGCACACAAATAACAGCTACCTTGCTATTCCCAGAGACCTCTGTTTTAACTAACTCAGCCTTTATCAGGGTCACAAGGCTACCTGAATCCAGCAATACCACAACATTTCTACCATTAACACACATTTTGCATAAATGTTTCTCAGTTCCTCGAATGGCAGTGCATGCGACTGTCGCACACAGCGACTGACGTCTGCCCGTCAGAAAGTCACACTGCATGGGTTCCTCCACAACCGGGCAATTGGCTGCAATATGTCCCGCTTGCCGGCAGCGGTAGCAAACGATCCTTCTTGCCGCCTCTTGAGCCGCTGATTTCCCAGGCTGTTCTCGCCAAACTTGGGGTAGAGCTCCCACCCTCTCACTCTCTCCACCCTTACCCCTTGGAATCCTCTTATCCGCCCCTGGGGATGGTCTGGTCTTAGGGTGGAAAGTCCGAGTGTCTCTGGAAGAGGCCGTCAGGTTCTCTGTAGCCAAGTATTTCTCCACACGATCCACAAGACCATCGGCCGTCTCTGGGTCTCCATGGCTTACCCACTTTTGGATGGCAGTAGGAAGAGCTCTCAAAAACCGATCCATTACAACACATTCCACAATCTTTGGTGCGGACAAAGTCTCTGGCTGTAGCCACTTTCTGCTCAGGTGAATGAGATCATACATTTGAGACCTGGGGGGTTTTCCAAGCTGGAAAGTCCAGTTATGCACACGCTGAGCCCGGACAGCCTGGGTGACACCCAGCCTTGCCAATATCTCAGCTTTTAGCATCACATAGTCTTTTGCTTGGTCAGGCTCTAGGTCATAGTAAGCCTTCTGCGATTCACCAGTTAACAGAGGAGCCACCAGTCCAGCCCACTGCTCCTCAGGCCACTTTTCTCTTTCAGCAGTCCTTTCAAATGTGGTCAAAAATACCTCTGGATCATCCTCTCCAGTCATTTTTGTCAATAAACGACCCACCCCAAAGGACGCGGTATTAGTGGGACGGCTTTCCTCACTGGTCTGCGGACGTTGCTGCATTACTGCTTCCATTTGTTGTAGTCTCTGCTCTTGCTTCTGTAACAGGTCTATGAAGCGGGCCTCAGATTGCTGCTGGGCTTGTTGCTGAGCTTCCAGACTCTGTTGGTGAGCTTGCTGCTGGGCTGCAAGGCTCTGTTGATGAGCTTGCTGCTGGGCTGTGAAGTTCTGTTGTTGAGCTGCAAGGCTCTGTTGATGAGCTGCAAGGCTCTTTTGCAAACCTGCATTTGTCTGCTGTTGATTGGCATTTGCTAGAGCCAGCTGCTTCAGTATCTCCTCCATGCTGGCTTAAAAAAAACTGCCACTGGTTCTCCACCAACTGTGAGGGGGTTAGCTCGGCAGCGGGTGTGTGTGACCCCCGGGATGGGCTCCCCACACAAAAACAGGCCCAGCAAACGGAGGTTGTGGTTTTCAAAATCAAAAAAAGGTGCGGTTTATTTTCTATTTACAGTGACAAAACACAGCAAAGCCAAAAGAAACATAAACAAAATAAATCCTGGTCAACTTGACCTCTGACTAAACATACAGGTTTCCTAACTAACAACTGGGATCAGCCTAGTGCTGTCCTAGTCCCTAAGTCCCTGGTTTTAAATGTCCAAGCAAATAGCCACACAGGCTTTGTCTCACCGCACAGGGGTTCACTCTCCCTAGACAGTCCACACAGGTCTGGTTCCAGGCATGAGCTAACATCTAATGAAGCTGGGAGTTCTTATAGAGGCCTAAATGAGCTGACAAGCTTCAGCTGGTCTCATCAACTCCCTGTCTGCACGACGCCCCACACTCTCCCTAGACATATGAGTCATCCATGAGCCCACTAGCCTTAGCTGGGCTTATACAACTCTCCACCTAGTTGTATAAGTCGGCGTAAAGCCTGAATCTGGGCGAAATATATCTACCCCCCTGGATGCAACCAGGTGACTTTACCTTCCTGCTGTCACAATATATATATATATATATATATACACACACACACACACACACACACACACACACACACACACATATATATACGTACACACACACATACAGTTGTAAAAAAAGTATGTGAACCCTTTTGGAATGATATGGATTTCTGCACAAATTGGTCATAAAATGTGATCTGATTTTCATCTAAGTCACAACAATAGACAATCACAGTCTGATTAAACTAATAACACACAAAGAATTAAATGTTACCATGTTTTTATTGAACACACCATGTAAACATTCACAGTGCAGGTGGAAAAAGTATGTGAACCCCTAGACTAATGAGATCTCCAAGAGCTGATTGGAAGTGTTGGTTACAGCTGCCCTGCCCTATAAAAAAACACACACCAGTTCTGGGTTTGCTTTTCACAAGAAGCATTGCCTGATGTGAATGATGCCTCGCACAAAAGAGCTCTCAGAAGACCTATGATTAAGAATTGTTGACTTGCATAAAGCTGTAAAGGGTTATAAAAGTATCTCCAAAAGACTTGCTTTTCATCAGTCCACGGTAAGACAAATTGTCTATAAAATGGAGAAGGTTCAGGACTGCTGCTACTCTCCCTAGGAGTGGGCACCCTGTAAAGATGACTACAAGAGCACAGGGCAGACTGCTCAATGAGGTGAAGAAGAATCCTAGAGTGTCAGCTAAAGACTTACAAAAGTCTCTGGCATATGCTAACGAATCTACGATACGTAAAACACTAAACAAGAATGGATTTCATGGGAGGATACCACAGAGGAAGCCACTGCTGTCCAAAAAAACATTGCTGCACGTTTACAGTTTGCACAAGAACACCTGGATGTTCCACAGCAGTACTGGCAAAATATTTTGTGGACAGATGAAACCAAAGATGAGTTGTTTGGAAGAAACACACACCACTATGTGTGGAGAAAAAGAGGCACAGCACACCAACATCAAAACCTCATCCCAACTGTGAAGTATGGTGGTGGGGGCATCATGGTTTGGGGCTGCTTTGCTGCGTCAGGGTCTGGACGGATTGCTATCATCGAAGGAAAAATGAATTCCCAAGTTTATCAAGACATTTTGCAGGAGAACTTCAGGCCATCTGTCCACCAGCTGAAGCTCAACAGAAGATGGGTGTTGCAACAGGACAACGACCCAAAGCATAGAAGTAAATCAACAACAGATTGGCTTAAACAGAAGAAAATACGCCTTCTGGAGTGGCCCAGTCAGAGTCCTGATCTCAACCCGATTGAGATGCTGTAGCATGACCTCAAGAAAGCAATTCACACCAGACATCCCAAGAATATTGCTGAACTGAAACAGTTCTGTAAAGAGGAATGGTCAAGAATTACTCCTGACTGGTGTGCACGTCTGATCTGCAACTACAGGAAACGTTTGGTTGAAGTTATTGCTGCCAAAGAAGGTTCAACCAGTTATTAAATCCAAGGGTTCACATACTTTTTTCCACCTGCACTGTGAATGTTTACATGGTGTGTTCAATAAAAACATGGTAACATTTAATTCTTTGTGTGTTATTAGTTTAAGCAGACTGTGATTGTCTATTGTTGTGACTTCGATGAAGATCAGATCACATTTTATGACCAATTTGTGCAGAAATCCATATCATTCCAAAAGGGTTCACATACTTTTTTTTGCAACATATATATATATATATATATATATATATATATATATATATATATATAAAACCACATACACACACACACGTTTGGGCTTTGGGGTGCAAACCCTAATGCAATTGGCTGCACGCACCTATGCACAGGGGGGCTCCTGACAGAGAGGCTGACATCCAGGACCAGGAACGGAGGGGCCTAGACTGTAGCCAGCAGGTGATGGAGAGGACAGTTAGCAAATTGCACTTTACCTGTGTAGAAAAAAAATCCTTGCACCAGCCCTGCTGCCCAGTGCAGGACCTATAGTCCACTTTTAAGGCAGCCTAAATTCATATTTTTGCAGTGACATTTGTTTTATTAAGCTCAGCATATTTCATGGGTACAATCATTTTTTTGTTTTATTTAAAGGGGTTGTAAAGGTTCGTTTTTTTTTTTTTTTTTTAAATAACAAACATGTTATACTTACCTCCTCTGTACAAGGGTTTTGCACAGAGTGACCCCGATCCTCCTCTTCTGGGGTCCCCAAGTGGCGCTCCTAGCTCCTCCTCACATCGAGTGCCCCCTCGGAGACTCGCATTTCAAGGGGACACCTGAGCGGACGCGCTCCAGAGTCCTCCTGCTGCTGCGTCAATTGACACAGACAGCGGGAGATTTTGCCCTGCCCTCGGCTCCCGTGTCACTGGATTTGATTAACAGTAGCAGGAGCCAATGGTTGCACTGCTATCAATCTATCCAATGAGGACCTGAGACAGCGGCTGGAGCTGCTGTGCTGGTCCCCGTCAATGGAAGGATCGGGTTCAGGTAAATAAATGGGGTACCTGGGGGGCTGCTGCACTATGGAAGGTGAAAAACCAAAAGGGTTTAAAACCCCTTTAACTATGCCCCTTTTAAGCCCCTCACACTGTTAATGCTATTGGACCATACAGGCTGTTCACCGTGGCACGCTATGCACCCAAAGGCATCCCAGGTCTTTTACAATCCTATAGTGTTCCTTTAGTTAAATGGGTCACCTCTGCAGCAGATTAGGAAGGGAGTCCAGGGGATGAAAAGGAGGGGGAATTGGACTTCTCCTTTCCCCACAATGCAGCTTCCAGGTTCTTCCTACACCTTCCTCCCCGTCCCTTTGATCTTTGTGCACTCTAATTGTCCTTTTTCTCCAGTTTCTCTGAGGAATGCAGTCATTTATCGGCCTTCCGGACCAGTGTCATGATTTCTCCATGACTTGTCTGCATTAGGGATGAGCCCGATGTTCGAGTCGAACATCGGGTGTTCGCCTGTTCGCCGAATGGCGAACAATTTGGGGTGTTCGCGGCAAATTCGAAAGCCGCCGAACACCCTTAAAAGTCTATGGGAGAAATCAAAAGTGCTAATTTTAAAAGCTTAATATGCAAGTTATTGTCATAAAAAGTGTTTGGGGACCTGGGTTTTAAAAATGCCAGTTTTTTTGGAAGCAGTGATTTTAATAATGCTTAAAGTGAAACAATAAAAGTGAAATATTCCTTTAAATTTCGTACCTGGGGGTGTCTATAGTATGCCTGTAAAGTGGCGCATTTTTCCCGTGTTTAGAACAGTCCCTGCACAAAATGACATTTCTAAAGGAAAAAAAGTCATTTAAAACTACTATAATGAATTGTCGGGACCTGGCAATACAGATAAAAGTCATAAAAAAAAAAAGGCATGGGTTCCCCCCCAGTCTATTACCAGGCCCTTTGAGTCTGGTATAAATATTTAGTGGAACCCTGAACCAAAAAAAATAAATAAAATAAAAAAAATGCGTGGGGGGTCCCCCCAAATTCCATACAAGGCCCTTCAGGTCTGGTATGGGTATTAAGGGGAACCCTGCACCAAATTTTAAAAAATAAATGGCATAGGGGTCCACCTCAAAATCCATACCAGACTCTTATCCGAGCACGGAACTTGGTAGGCCGCAGGAAAAGAGGTGGGGACGAGGGAGCGTCCCCCCTCCTGAACCGTACCAGGCCACATGCCCTCAACATGGGGAGGATGTCCCTATGTTGATGGGGACAAGGGCCTCATCCCCACAACCCTTGCCCGGTGGTTGTGGGGGTCTGCAGGCGGGGGGGCTTATCGGAATCTGGAAGCCCCCTTTAACAAAGGGGACCCCCAGGTCCCAGCCCCCCCCAATGTGAATTGGTAACAGGGTATAGTGTACCCCTACCATTTCACAAAAAAGTGTCAAAAATGGTAAAAAACAAACACACAGACACAGCTTGGGACAAGTCCTTTATTAAAAAGAGAAAAAAAAATTCCAGCGATGTAATCCTTCTTCGACCCGGGATACGAAAAAACATGCCACCCCGATGGGAGGTGCCCGCCGAATGACGCTAGACCCAACGTGACAGCTCTTAAATAGCTGAGGGCAAGGCCACCCGTCCCTTGCGCGGGTGACCCCGCCCCCTCTGAGGCAACAGGGGTTTCCACGGGTTTCCCCATGGTGTCACGGGTGACCCCGCCCCCTCTGACGCCACGGAAACCCCGTTGCATCAGAGGGGGCGGGGTCACCCGTACATGTCATTGGGTAACCCTGCTGCATTTCCCCGTTGCGTCAGAGGGGGCGGGGTCACCCGCAGACCCCCACAACCACCGGGCAAGAGTTGTGGGGATGAGGCCCCTGTCCCCATCAACATGGGGACATCCTTCCCATGTTGAGGGCATGTGGCCTGGTACGGTTCAGGGGGGCGGGGCACTTTTTATGACAATAACTTGCATATTAACCTTTAAAATTAGCACTTTTGATTGTTCACGTTCGTGTCTCATAGACTTTAACAGTGTTCGAACAAATTTTTTGCCTGTTCGCATGTTCTGCTGCGAACCGAACTGGGGGGTTGTTCGGCTCATCCCTAGTCTGCATGGCTAACCTACTTTCTCTCCTCTTATGTACCCACCATCATCCTCAGTGACTTTAACATTCTAGTCAATGTTAAGACCAGCCATTTCTCAACTTCTTCTCAACCTAACCTCCTCTCTTAACCACAATGGACACAAACCACCACTTACTCCAAAGGCAACACCCTCGATCTTGTATTATCCTACCTCTGCACTCCCTGCAGCCTCTCTTACACCCTTTTTCTTCTCTCTGATCACAACCTTTTTTCACACTCTGCCTGTCTTCAACCTCCTATTCCTCCAACCAGCAAACAGTTACCCATAGAAACCAGCTCAACCCTTCTCTTCTTCACTCTGCTACTGACTGCCTTTTTGACTAAATCGCACCCCTGGCCAGACCTGGCCACTTCTGTCTACAACAACTTACTTTCACGCTCCCTAGACACACTTGCTTCTTCCTACACATGCACATCAGGCCTTGCTATCTACAACCCTGGCAAACAGATGACACCAAAAGTCTCAAAAGACACAACTGTGCTCTTCAGTGAGCGTGGCATAAAACAAAATCCCTGCAAGACTTCACTTTGTACAAATCTGCCCTTCTCAAATGCAAATCCTGCCTCCACACTGGTAACTAAACCTACTACTACACCACTCTCATCAAAAACCTCTCCCAATCCTCGTCAACTCTTTTCTACCTTTAATTCCCTACTTCACCCCCCACTGCCTCCATTTATCAACTTACTGCCCAGGACATTGCCAATCATTTCAAAAACAAGTGTAGCGAGGGTCCTAAATTTAGGGGTGATTCGAGTGGTAGTTGGCTCGAGTCTTTCAATTTGCTGGACTCTGCCTTGCTGCTGTTTTACCTGGTGTGCAGTTCCCCTAAGAAGTATGGGTGGCGCTGTCACTTGTACTCGGGGTTAAACCACAGGTGATGGAGCAGCGATTTGGTGTCCTCTCTCGGCAGCCATGCAGTGGGTGTGGTTTGCCTGCTGTGCATGCCGGGAGAGGGTACAAAAGGGGCGGACGCCATTGGAGAGGGAGCAATTTCCGGGGCCCATGCCCGGAGTGAGGGAGCAATTCCCGGGGCCCATGCCCGGAGGGAGAACCTACGGTCCAAGTTCAAGTGCATGGTCCTCTAGGCTATGGGGTCACGTGCGCTTCAGAATGTAGCGGGAGGAGGAATCCCAGGGTGCCACCTTGCAAGGGGACCCGTTTCTAGAAGAGGAGGCTGGGGGAGGACCGTTCCGAAGGACTGGTGAGAGATCACAGTGAAGGAAGGGGCCCAGTAACTCTCTGGAGGGATGTCATCCATCATCTGAAAACAGGGATCTAAACAACGGGACCATAAGGAGGTTTGGGACACTATAGATTCTGTGGCAGAGGATCTCCCGAATGCATCCATTTAGGGAATCTAATAGACTGTTTGAGTTACACGCTGGCTGCTAGTGCCCTTGGGTGACTATCCGGGTGAGATGTACCCACTCGGGATCGAGTGGCGAAGAAGCCAAGAGTGCCTGAATTGATCTGTCTTCCTAACACCTTTCTCTCTTCTCGGCTTTGTGGATGTTCATGCATAAAGAAAGAAAGAAAGAAACTCTATGTTGGAGTTGACACTGGTGTGGACCTTGGAGTTACTTGGGGTATAGAGACTTTGTCCTTACATTCTAGGGACAGAAACCAACTTTGAAGGGAACCCTGCTACAAGACCCGTAAGTGAAAAAAAGTGTGCTTAACTTCTGCAAACCAGGGGGTATGGGCATGGTGGGGACCGTGTGCCTTTTTCTCCTGTGAGCGAACCAAGGACAGTGGAGAAAGAGGGCCCGGTACGCTACACAAGATTGATACAATTTGTGATGAGAGCTCTAGTGTCTAGCTTTTCCCTCCAACCAACACACCAGGTTCAACACCACACTCATTACTTTTATCCTTTAACCCATTTACCACTGAAGAAGTTGCCAAACTCCTTTCTGAGTCCCACCTCACCATCTGTCCCCTGGCAACTACTATGACCCTCTTCCTGCTCTATTCTACACTCCCTAGCCTGCTTCTTCAATCTCTCCCTCTCCACCAACCCCTTTCCATCCGCTCTCAAACATGGACTTGCTACCGACATACTTAAAAAAAATCTTCATTGGAACCCACCTGCTTGAGCAACTTAAGACACATCTCTATGCTTCCATTTGCCTCCAAGCATCTTGAACATCTTGTCCACAACCAGATGAGTTGCTACCTCACGGATAACAGCCTTCTTGACCCCCTACAGTCTGGCTTCTGCCCACAACATTCTGCTGAAAACTCATTAATGACCTACTAGCTGTCAAAACCAAAGACCATTACTCCATTCTCATACTCTTATGCCGCGTACACACGACCATTATTCATGTCATGGAAAAAAACAAAATTTTTCTCGACGTCATTTTTCATGTTTCCTCTCAAGCCTGCCTTGCATACACACGTTCATGAAAAAAAAAACGCTCGAGCAAAGCGCGGTGACGTACAACACGTACGACGGCACTATAAAGGGGACCATTAGAAAGTTCCATTCGAATGGCGCCACCCTTTGGGACGCTTTTGCTGATCCTCGTGTTAATAAAGTTTGGTGAGAGACGATTCACTCTTTTCAGTCTTCGTGCTTTTCAGTCCATTACAGCGTGACGAATGTGCTATCTCCATTACGAACACTAGTTTTACCAGAACGAGCGCTCTCGTCTCATACTTGATTCTGAGCATGCGTGTTTTTTTCCCCCTTGTAAAAGCATACACATGACCGTTTTTCACAACGTTAAAAAGAACGATGTGAAAATCGACGAGAAAAAAATAGAGCAGATTCTAATTTTTTTTTCGCCCATTTTTCTCATCGAGAAAAATGCTCTGGAGCATACACACGACCGTTTTTCACGACCATTTTTAAAAATTGCATTTTTCTCGTCATGAAAAACATTCGTGTGTACGTGGCATTAGACCTTTCTACTGCCTTGACACTGCCGACCTCCCACTCCTCAGTAAACTCCACTCCCTTAGCCTCCATGACTCTGCTGTTTCCTGGTTCTCCTCCTACCTATCTCAGCGCAACTTGTCACCTTCAACTCTATCTCCTCTGTTCCTCTTTCTCTTTCGGTTGGGGTACCCCAAGGCTCTGTCCCTGGGCCTCTCCTATTCTCTTTCTATACCTCTTCCCTGGACCAGCTGATAGACTCCCATGACTTCAAATACCACCTCTATGCTGATGACACACAGATCTATATCTCTACTCCCCAGCTAACGCCTTAGATCTCCTCATGTATCACAAAGTTACTGAGTGACATATCCGTAAGGATGTCACACCATTTCCTCAAACTTAATCTGTCTAAAACCAAGCTTGGAATATTTCCTCCTCCCCGATCACCCCTTCATGACTTTACCATTAAGATCAATAGCACAATTAATGGCCTCTCCACACACGCCAGTGTGCTAGGTCTAATCCTAGACTCTGACCTCTCCTTTCAGCCCCACATTCCATCACTGGCTATATCTTGCCATCTTAAAGTGGTTGTTAAACCACTATATACTCTTCATATAATTTTCTCTGTTTCCTAATCCTGTGTGCCCCTTTATAAATAAAATGCAGTTTATACATCATTTCAGAACGCCACTCTATGCTCACAAGACTGGCTGCCTCTCTCTCAATCTGACAGCTGCAGTGGGAAGGGCCGAGAATCCCCCACTGACGTCAGTCGAGAGGAGAGGAGGAGAGAGGTGGTTGGCCAAATGAGCGCCGAGCGGCGCTCTGACATAAGGTATAGATGGCATTTTTTTTTATAAAAACGCACACACAGGGGCACACAGGATTAGGAAACACAGAAGATTATATAAAATTGTAAAATGTATTTTTAGCAGCAGGAATGGAGGGGGAGACACTGTCACTAGCTGACAGGCAGGGAGGGGAGGGGGGAGAAGATGGGGGTGAGCCGAGAGGAGAGCTGCGGATGACGGAGGCATGTAAACTAACCACGGTGTCAGGGCTCAGCACCCATGATAAACGGTGGTCAGTTTACAGGGGGAAGGGCAGAACCAGGCAGGAATTTCAGGTGATACAGGGGGCCAAATCACACAGCACAAGCACTGTGCTGTATAACATGCTTTAACCACTTGAGCACTGGGCACTTAAACCCCCTTAATAACCAGACCAATTTTCAGCTTTCGGTGCTCTCACATTTTGAATGACAATTACTCAGTCATACAACACTGTACCCATATGAAATTTTTGTCTTTATTTCACACAAATAGAGCTTTCTTTTGGTGGTATTTAATCACTGTTGGATTTTTTATTTTTTGCGCTATAAGAGAAAAAAAAGACAGAAAATTCTGTAAAAAAAAAGAATTTTTCTTTGTTTCTGTTATAAAATTTAGCAAATTAGCAATTTTTCTTCATAAATTTTGCCCAAAATTTATACTGCTACATATCTTTGGTAAAAATAAGTACAAATTGGTGTATATTATTTGGTCTTTGTGAAAGTTATAGAGTCCACAAGCTATGGTGCCAATATCTGAAAATTTATCACACCTGAAGTACTGATGGCCTATCTCATTTCTTGAGACCCTAACATGCCATAAAAGTACAAATACCCCCCAAATGACCCCTTTTTGGAAAGAAGACATTCCAAGGTATTTAGAAAGAGGCATTGTGAGTTTTTTGAAGTTGTAATTTTTTCCCACAATTCTTTGCAAAATCAAGATTTTTTTTTCTTTTCTTTTTATTAACAAAACTGTCATATTAGCAGGTTATTTCTCACACACAGCATATGCATACCACAAATTACACCCCAAAACACATTCTGCTATTACTCCCAAGTATGGCGATACCACATGTGTGAGACTTTTACACAGCGTGGCCACATACAGAGGCCCAACATGCAGGGATCACCTTCAGGCGTTCTGGAGCACCCAGGCCAATTCTGACATTTCTCTCCTACATGTAAAAATCATCATTTGTTTGCTAGAAAATTATATAGAACCCCAAAACATTATATATGTTTTTTTTAGCAAAGTCCTTATAGAATACAATGGTGTTCGTTGCAACTTTTTATCTAGCACGGTATTTGCGCAGTAATTTTCTAACGCGTTTTTTACGGAAAAAAAAGTTTTGTGGTTAAAAAAACCCCCCAAAACAGTAAAGTTAGCCAAATGTTTTTGCATAATGTGAAATATGAAGTTACGCTGAGTAAATAGATACCTAACATGTCACCCTTCAAAATTGCACACGCTCGTGGAATGGCGCCAAAGTTCGCTACTTAAAAATCCCCATAGGCGAACCTTTAAATATTTTTACTGGTTACATGTTTTGAGTTACAGAGGAGGTCTAGGGCCAAAATTATTGCTCTCACTCTAACGTTCGCCGAGATACCTCACATGTGTGGTTTGAACACCGTTTTCACATGTGGGCGGGTCTTACGTATGCGTTCGCTTCTGTATGCGAGCTCACGGGGACAGGGGCGCTTTAAAAAAATATATATATATATTTTATTGTTCATTTTACTTTATTTATTTTAGTTTGACACGTTTTTCCGCCAAAATATTTTTTTTGATCACTTTTATTCCTATTACAAGGAACGTAAACATCCCTTGTGATAGGAATATGGCATGACAAGTCCTCTTTACAGTGAGATATGGGGTCAATAAGACCCCACATCTCACCTCTAGGCTGGGAAGCCTGAAATAAAAATAAATAAAAACAATCCTGGCTTTGATCGTATCGGTGAGTCGGTAGAAGCACCGGAAGGTGACGGGAGGGGGGGTGGGACGGGGGACGTCGCCTCCCGTAAGAATGATCAAGCGGTGGAACAGCCGCTATGATTGTTCTTATGGTGTAGGGAATCGCTGGCTGAAAAAGCTGATGTCTGAATGATGCCTGTAGCTGCACCCATCATTCAGATATCCCTGCACAAAGTCAAGGACGTCATATGACGGCCGGCGGGTGGGAAGTGGTTATGGCAGGGTATGGCAGGGTATGGCAGGGTATGGGCATGGTATTGCACGGTATGGGCAGGGTATTGCACAGTATGGGCAGGGTATTGCACAGTATTGCACAGAATGGGCAGGGTATTGCAGAGTATTGCACAGTATGGGCAGGGTATTGCAGAGTATTGCACAGTATGGGCAGGGTATTGCAGAGTATTGCACAGTATGGGCAGGGTATTGCACAGTATGGGCAGGGATGGCTGAGCATGGGTGGATGGGTGGCTGGATCTGTGACTGCCATTGCCCACAGTGCTGCTGCCATCCGCTCTCTCCCTCTCCCCTCTCACACTGTACCGATCGGTACAGAGTGGAGAGAGGAACTGACATCATCACATGACGCCGGTCTGTTTACAAGTGATCGCTCCGTCATTTGACGGAGCGATCATGTGGTAAACGGCCTCTATCAGCAGCGATTTACTGTGATCCGTGATGCGCCGGGTCCTCTGAACCCAGCGGTCACGGAGACTCCCGTGTGCGCGCCCCAGGGGGCGTGTGGGAGCGCAATTCTGGGAGGATGTTATATAACGCCCTCCCAGAGTTAAGGAACCACCCTGTCGCCGTTATTCGGCGGTGGTTAAAGGAGCAGGATCCTTTTTTTTTTTTTTAGGGTAACGAACACTTTAACCTTTGTAACATTTCCAGAATTCAACCTCTTAACTAATGACATCACAAAACAACTTATTCACTCCCTGTTTTTCTCCCACCTTGACAACTGCAACTACCTTGTAACACAGGATAGCATGCATATAGGTCTATCTTTACACAGGCTATACCCCTTCAGTCTATCATGAATGCTGCTGCTGCTGCTGCTAGACTTGTACACTTTACTACCCGATCTGTGGCTGCTGCCCCTATCTTCTAATCCTTTTACTGGATTCCAATAGCCCAGCATATAAAAATCTAAATACTATTCAAAACACACAAAGCCATCCATAACACTGCCCCCAGCTACATCACCAGCCTCATCTTGAGATATCACCCAAATCATCCACCCCACTCCTCCCAAGACATTTTTCTCTCTAGCTCCCTTGTCACCTCCTCCAATGCTTGCTTTTAGGACTTCTCCAGAACCTCTCTCATCCTTTGGAACTCCCTATCCCATCATGTCCAGTAAGCTCCTAACAACAAAGCCTGGGGAATGCCCAGGAAAAACCAAGCCTACTTACCGACCAGCTCGCTGACAACCAAATAACCTGTCTAACAGTATGCGTTAAAAAAAGGGGTTTGTCCGCACGCATTTGCAAATGCATGCGTGAGCCACAGAGCCACGCCAAGGCCCCCTGGAGTCTGTGGTCCTACACTAACAATGCGTGTCCCCACAATGGAGGCACATGCATTCTGATGGTTAGATGAGGGCAGGTGGACTGAAGGGGAGCCACCCCTCCTTAAAGGTACAGGAGCACACCAAACACCCAGCATATAGCACAATGGCTTCAACGGTGTTGATGCGCTGCTGGACCAATACAAGCACCATAGGTGAAAACAAAACTTGTCCACCGCCCCCATCTATAGCTGGCTATCGCAGTAAGCAGCATTGGAAGGCTGAAACAGATAACAACAAAGCCTGGGGAATGCCCAGGAAAAACCAAGCCTACTTACCGACCAGCTCGCAGACAACCAAATAACCTGTCTAACAGTATGCGTTAAAAACAGGGGTTTGTCCGCACGCATTTGCAAATGCATGCGCAGGGGAGGGCTGGTAGCCTTAGGCCTGGGGGGCAAGTCCAGTCAAGTGGCCCACTGAAGCGCCGAATCAGCTCACCATCTATGGCCCACCTGGTTTTTCAATGCAGCCTCACCAGTGCTTATAAGTGCAGCCAACTCCACTGCCCATCAATGAAGCCTGATCACTGGGGCAGGTTACATGGGGTGTATGGTGGGGGAGATAGGGGGTCAGCTAGGGGTGTCAGGGTCTCTCACCTCAGCGATCTCAGCAGGTCCTTGCAAGCCACGGTCTTCTGGGGGAGGGGGGGTAACGCTCCTGATCCAGGGGTCAAGTTGCAGCCAGCGTCCAGCCCTGTGTTCCGACTCCCTGGCACGCCCTGCCTCTGTCTGCTTCCAAGAATCGGAGTTGTAGTTTCCTCTGCGCTGCTGTGTTTTCCACCCACCGGAAGCTTGAAAGCGGACTACAACTCCCGGAATGCAACAGCTAGTGGTTGGCCGCCATGGCCGTGCTCCCGGCCCTACTTCCTAGACCAGAATAAAAAAAGAAAATGGTAGCGGGCAGCGGCTGCCGGCCATTTTGATCATAAGTTAGGGCGGCCTGGGAGGCAATTGCCACCCTGCCCCCTGGCCCAGCCCTCCCCTGTGCATGCGTGAGCCACAGAGCTACGCCAAGGCCCCCTGGAGTCTGTGGTCCTACACTAACAATGAGTGTAACCACAATGGAGGCACATGCATTCTGATGGTTAGATGAGGGCAGGAGGACTGAAGGGGAGCCACCCCTCCTTAAAGGTACAGGTGCACACCAAACACCCAGCATATAGCACAATGGCTGCAAAGGTGTTGGTGCGCTGCTGGACCAATACAAGCACCAGTAAGCTCCTACCCTGTCCTGATCTTTTAAAACCCATTCATCCAGGGAAGCCTACCCCATCTCCACCTAAAAACTATACTTTGGTTGCCTCCATCAGATCATCCCCTGCAGCTGTTACCTTTTGTAGCACCTCCCCCTTCCTTTAGATTATAAGCTCCATGACCCTCCTTTTCCTTCTGTACTGAACTATCTTGTGTAGGGGGTATATACTTTTAAAACTGGTGAAGACACCAGTGATGCATAGTTCCCTGCGGCCCAGCAGGTGGCGCTGTCACTTTGGGCCGGGGTTGAACCATCGCTGCAGTGCCGTACCCTTTGTGACCTCTCGCAGCGGTTGTACGGCGGGGCGGGGAACCTGCCGTGCTTGCTGGGAGAGGGTATAAAGGGGGCGGACATCTTCGCCACGGGGGTCGAGTCCCAGGCACCTTCAGCCTGAGGGCTGCTGTTTGTGTTCCATCCCAGACACCTTCAGTCTGGGGTGAGGTACTCAGCTGGAGGCCTGGGGCCCAGTACCTTCCGCTTGGTCCCGCAAGGGAGGGATTGTCCTAGGGGGCCCCGGGAGTGGGGCACCCGAATCCACAGGCGTAAGAGACCGGAGGAGGGACTCATCCGAAGACCTGGTGCAGCAGATTGCCAGTGCCGGGTGAACCTCTGGAGACCGCCCGGAGGGATATCTTTCCCGAACAGGGGCCAAGTTCAGGGAGGAAGGTGGTTCATGTTCAATGACCGGTGGCAGCGGTCCAACTATTCAACTCAGGTCAGTGGCAGAGACCTGCTATTAGGCCTGTGGCAGGGGCCTCAACGGTTCATCCGGTCGGTGGCAGCGACCAAAACTCACGGTCGGTGGCAGAGACCGTGCGCCAGGCCTATTCGCTAGCAAAGGAATAGGAGAGTTCATTTGTGCCTGGGCCTACTCGTACCCACACCCCTGTCTGTCTGTTACTGAAAGTTCAACTGATTGTGTTCACCCTGAAAGTAGAGAAATAAAGGAGTGTTGGACTTTCGATTGGTGTGGGGCTCTATGTTATTGGCACTTGGCAGACACATCTCCACGGAACAGCTGGAGGCTTCGTATGCAGTGAACAGACCCGGAGGTAATTCAAGTAATTCTGCTCAACCCTCATACACATACGAGGGGAAAGCTTGGCGTAGTGTTCCTGCACTCTCCTCTCCCAGGTACCCCTAGACACAAGCCAATCAAACGAGAAAACCAGAGAGGGAGCGTGAGGCTCCGCTACACTTGTAATTGTAATGTCTCTCTTTATATTGTAAAGCGCTAAGCAAACTGTTGGCACTATGTAAGTCCTGCATAATAATATTAATAATAATTATGTGTTCAGCACTAGGGATAACATTAGCTAAACTTATTTTTCAGGGCCATATTGTGGGTCTAACCCCACTGGGCACAATTTTACACCACCTAGTAGGATTTTAGATCTTTATGGCCATACACTGTAAAACCTCTCACATTATCAAAATAACAAATGCAGAGAAATGTTAGTTATAATTATTAGTAAATAAC
Organism: Rana muscosa; assembly: GCA_029206835.1. NCBI lineage: Eukaryota > Metazoa > Chordata > Amphibia > Anura > Ranidae > Rana > Rana muscosa. The sequence continues at coordinate 41,582,613 of JARGYO010005626.1, forward strand.
AGTAAAAGTCAACCTAAAATATGTCATTTGCAAATATATTCTTCCTAATAAAAAGGCAGTGTTACAAAATTACGTTTAAAGGAGAATAATTATTCCAAGCCACCACTGGGAGGCACTGTCTACATGCAATATGATATCTATGATGCCTAACTTATGGGAAGATCATTGATGGATTAAAACGTTTTCATCATGATTTTTTGGAATGCATATGAATAAATTCAACACATTTCTATTTTCCTGTGAATAATGCGAAGATTTTAAAATGTTACAATTACATATTTAAAGTATCTCCACAGTTTTTAAAAAAATCTATAATGTAGGGCAGTGAAAAAATGTGTCTATGTTGCTCCATATTTTCTGCACAAGCTATTGTTTTGATCAACTGTAGACATAACAATGCTGAAGAAACACATTTGTGTCTATGGCTTGTCTAACATAACCCAGTGAGTGTAGTGTATGACACAGTCATAGACACCAGATTGCTTGCTTTCAGTAGTGTATTTAGGTTTTGTGCTGCCCTAGGCCTGACTAAACTCGTTCACCCCCTAATTTAAATATGACCCATCCCCTGTCAAGGCCACACCCCTGAAATTTTCGAGTGGGGACACTAGTTCCGAGGGCCTGGGGGGGGGGGGTCATTGAATTCCCTTAATTTGCATAGATTTCCTCTCACTTCCTGTTTAGCTATGGGGCAGGAAGTGAAGAGAAATCTCTGCAATGGGACAGGGATGGTAAAAAATAAACTGACAGGGGCTATAACCCTCCTTTACTCCATCCAAAATGAAAAAAAATAAGTGTTGTCTATAGTTCTACTTTAAGCACAAATTTCTGATAATTTTATGGAGAGGACTAAGAAGATATAACCATGCCAATGGTGCAGCAGAAATATATATGTAGCGGCCTCACCCTCTCTCTCTTCTTTAGCGGTTACTTTGGCTCCTGTCTAGGGGTACTTTGAAGGGGAGAGTGAGGTGCGCCATGGCCCATGTCCTCTAGATTACTGCATGTAGAGGTGAAGGCCAGCATCAGATTACCTTCGGGCTGTGTATACGCTCAGAGCCAAGTCTGTTCTGCTGATAACCCCCTTTGCTCCCAGTAATTGGAGTACCACACACTGAAAAGTCCAACACTTATTTATTCCATAACGGCAAACAAATAGTCCTTTGCGAGCAGACAGTTTGAGACCCATAGAACAGTTCAGTATTGGTGGGGAGTAGGTCAAGGCACAATCCTCAAAGAAAACTAAACCGTTGAGGTTTCACCAACGGTTGCTAAGCACAGTGGCTGTAAAACTGACTTTTTGGCTTCAGAGTCTCTTCCAGCGACTCTAATGAACAGGAACTGGAGTTACCTTCGCTACGTTGCAGCCCCTGTCAGTAGGGTTGCCACCTGTCCGGTTTTGACCCGGACAGTACGGGTTTTGACACATGTGTCCGGGTTTCCACCCGCTGGAAACCCGGGCACAAATTCCACCGTCCTGTGGCCAGTGGCAGCCGGATCTCTGTCCTCGGCCGTAAGCCCGCAACATCTAGAGGGGCGGCGCGCTGTGCACATGATCCCGTGCCCGCTATCACTATTAGAAAACCGGTGCGATGTTAGTACTATGGGAAGCGGGTGCCGAATGGGCCATGAGCAGGGCGGGCCGGGCGGCAGACATGAGGGTCTGTGATTGGCCCTGCGGAGCTGCTGGTCACGTGTGGAGGTGGGGGCAGGGCTGGACTGTGGATTCGATAATCGCGCGGCACCTGCTTGCTCCCGGAGTCCTGCCTCACGATGTGTGTCTCCTGAGGTCTCATCATCTCTGTCACCCCCCCTCTTCTCTGTCACCCCCCTCTTCTCTGTCACCCCCCCTCTTCTCTGTCACCCCCCCTCTTCTCTGTCACCCCCCCCCTCCTCTCTGTCACCCCCCCTCTTCTCTGTCACCCCCCTTTCTCTGTCACCCCCCCTCTTCTCTGTCACCCCCCTCTTCTCTGTCACCCCCCCTCTTCTCTGTCACCCCCCCTCTTCTCTGTCATCCCCCCTCCTCTCTGTCACCCCCCCTTCTCTGTCACCCCCCTCTTTTCTGTCACCCCCCTCCTCTCTGTAACCCCCCCTCTTCTCTGTCACCCCCTCTTCTCTGTCACCCCCCTCCTCTCTGTCACCCCCCCTCTTCTCTGTAACCCCCCTCTTCTCTGTCACCCCCCTCTTCTCTGTCACCCCCCCTCTTCTCTGTCACCCCCCCCCTCTTCTCTGTCACCCCCCCTCCTCTCTGTCACCCCCCTCTTCTCTGTCACCCCCCCTCTTCTCTGTCACCCCCCCTCTTCTCTGTCACCCCCCTCCTCTCTGTAACCCCCCCCCTCTTCTCTGTCACCACCCCTCCTCTCTGTCACCCCCCCTCTTCTCTATAACCCCCCTCTTCTCTGTCATCCCCCCTCTTCTCTGTCACCCCCCCTCTTCTCTGTCACCCCCCCTCTTCTCTGTCACCCCCCTCTTCTCTGTCACCCCCCTCTTCTCTGCCACCCCACCCCTCCTCTCTGCCACCCCACCCCGCCTCTCTGCCACCCCACACCTCCTCTCTGTCACCCCCCCTCCTCTCTGTCACCCCCCCCCTCCTCTCTGTCTCACCCCCTCCTCTCTGTCTCACCCCCCCTCCTCTCTGTCTCACCCCCCCTCCTCTCTGTCTCACCCTCCCCTCCTCTCTGTCTCACCCTCCCCTCCTCTCTGTCTCACCCCCTCCTCCTCTCTGTCTCACCCCCCCTCCTCCTCTCTCTCACCCCCCTCCTCCTCTCTCTCACCCCTTTCTCTCTCACCCCTTTCTCTCTCTCTCACCCCTTTCTCTCTCTCTCACCCCTTTCTCTCTCTCTCACCCCTTTCTCTCTCTCTCTCACCCCTTTCTCTCTCTCTCTCTCTCACCCCCTCCTCTCTCTCACCCCCTCCTCTCTCTCACCCCCTCCTCTCTCTCACCCCCTCCTCTCTCTCTCTCACCCCCTCACCTCCTCCTCTCTCTCACCCCCCCTCCTCTCTCTCACCCCCCTCTCACCTCCTCCCCCCTCTCACCTCATTCTCTCTCTCTCTCACCCCCCCTCTCACCTCCTCCTCTCTCCCCCTCTCACCTCCTCCTCTCTCTCTCACCCCCCTCACCTCCTCCTCTCTCTCACCCCCCCTCACCTCCTCCTCTCTCTCACCCCCCTCACCTCCTCCTCTCTCTCACCCCCCCTCACCTCCTCCTCTCTCTCTCTCTCACCCCCTCTCACCTCCTCCTCTCTCTCTCACCCCCCTCTCACCTCCTCCTCTCTCTCTCACCTCTTCCTCTCTCTCTCACCCCCTCTCACCTCCTCCTCTCTCTATCACCCCCTCTCACCTCCTCCTCTCTCTCTCTCACCCCCTCACCTCCTCCTCTCTGTCTCACCCCCTTCTCACCTCCTCCTCTCTCTCTCACCCCCTCTCACCTCCTCCTCTCTCTCTCTCACCCCCTCTCACCTCCTCCTCTCTCTCACCCCCCCTCACCTCCTCCTCTCTCTCACCCCCCCTCACCTCCTCCTCTCTCTCACCCCCCTCCTCTCTCTCACCCCCTCACCTCCTCCTCTCTCTCACCCCCTCTCACCTCCTCCTCTCTCTCTCTCACCCCCTCTCACCTCCTCCTCTCTCTCTCACCCCCCCTCACCTCCTCCTCTCTCTCTCACCCCCCTCTCACCTCCTCCTCCTCTCTCTCTCACCCCCTCTCCCCTCCTCCTCCTCTCTCTCACCCCCCCTCTCACCTCCTCCTCTCTCTCTCACCTCCTCCTCTCTCTCTCGCCCCCTCTCTCACCTCCTCCTCTCTCTCTCGCCCCCTCTCTCACCTCCTCCTCTCTCTCTCACCCCCTCTCACCTCCTCCTCTCTCTCTCTCACCCCCCTCTCACCTCCTCCTCTCTCACCTCCTCCTCTCTCTCTCACCACCCTCTCACCTCCTCCTCTCTCTCTCACCCCCCCTCTCACCTCCTCCTCTCTCTCTCACCCCCTCTCACCTCCTCCTCTCTCTCTCACCCCCCTCTCACCTCCTTCTCTCTCTCTCTCTCACCCCCCCTCTCACCTCCTCCTCTCTCTCTCACCCCCCTCTCACCTCCTCCTCTCTCTCTCTCACCCCCCTCTCACCTCCTCCTCTCTCTCTCACCCCCCTCTCACCTCCTCCTCTCTCTCTCACCCCCCCTCTCACCTCCTCCTCTCTCACCTCCTCTTTTCTCACCTCCCTCCCCCACTTCTTTCCCTCCTCAGGGGGTGGGGGCCCCATGAGGATGGCTGTATGGGGCCCCAATAATTGTTAACAGCAGCCCTGTGAGTGAGTGCACCAGTTCGGATGTGTCCCGAATCCTGAGTCTTGCCGACACACTTCTCCCCACACAATGGAAGGAAGGAAAACGGCACTACAGTAGAGGAGCTCCACCCCCAAACTCCAGCTCCCACACTTCCTGGCTCAAAGCGGCTCTCGGTAAGGCAGTCTAATGGGGGTCTTTCAAAGCAGGGGACACTGATGGGGGGTTCCCTGATGTAATTGAGGGGGGACCGATATAAAGGAAAGGGAGTCTGTGGGGAGGGAGGTGGACGGTATCAGTAGGGCAGTGGACAGTGTCAGTAGTTCCCATCCGCGCTAAGCGTTGCGCATTATTGCTCTCCTCCAGGTCTTTAAATTCCTATAGTGTATAACACAAAAAAATTGCAATGCACCGCTAAAGTGTTCGGGTTTGGCTTGAGGAACAGATGGCAACCCTACCTGTCAGGGGGAAGACATCCCTCCAAGAGAGTTACCAGAGGCCCCGCCGTCACCGGATTAATGCTGTATCGGGCTATTCGGAAGGGTTACACTCCCCGGCCTCCTCACCTCAGATACGGGTCCCAACACCTTAGGGCCCCTCGGACTCCTCCACCCTCGCGGAACCCAGTCGAAGTTACTGGGCCCCAGGCCTTGGTCATAGTACCTCACCTCAGGCTTAAGGTGCCTGGGATGGACTCCACCCCTCGCTCCGGCCAGGTCAAGGGCACCTGGGCCTGGAACTCCGGAACGCCAGCACCCAGGCTAAGGGTGCCTGGGCGTGGCTGCGTCCTCCAACTCTGAACCCCAAGGTCAGGGCGTCCGCCCCTTTTATCTCCTCTCCCTTTGCGTCACAGCGGGTTCCCCGCCCCGCTGTACCAGCGCCAGGAAAGGACAAAAAGGAACAGTCTTGCGGTGCAGGTTCAACTCCGGCCCAGGGCGACAACGCCACCTGCCGGCCGCAGGGAACCTTGCACCACCAGAGTCCTCCAAGAACCACAAAAGGGATTCTCAGACTCCCTAACAATCAGTACATCTGGGTTGAATAACCCAGATGCTCCCAACCAAATTTAAATGCCCGCTACATATAGCACAGTGAAGAAGGTTTGTGGTCCAGGCTGATAGGACAGTCAAAATTAGAAGCAGCCCCCCCCCCACAGTTGCGGAATGCCGGCTGCCCGCAAGCAGTGCGGCCGCTTTATGGGAGCGCTAGACTAATTTGCCTCTCAGCCCAGTCCAACCCATAAGACTGGCGCTACAATAACAGTGTAGCGCAAGCCGGCGGGGACTCTTTCCGTGCTGCCCCCCTGCAAAGTGCTGCTCTAGGCCTGGGCCTTGTTGGCCTAGGCCAGGATACAGCATTGCTTGTTTTATTCTCAAGTAAAGACTTGAGGGACAAACTGAAATGAGCTGCGCAAATGTTGAGCTGGGCAGCATATGGGTGGCTTGTTTCTATAGGATATATTGCATCCTTTTCCATTAGGGCCTATGGTAAAAAGGCTGTGCATGTGCAATACTGCATATGACTGCCAGTTGGGAGGAGGATCAGAGTGCTGCTTGGCATAGGATGCAGGCCCCAGAGCAGGTTGTACTCTCATCTAAAGTGAGTACAATTTGTATAGTTAGCGTGGTAAAATGGAGGTAGGTCAATAAAAGAGGCTGTAAACTCTGAAAAAAAAAACTGAAAAAAACCCCCCCCTGCAAGACGAAGGCATAATGAACTAGTATGCATCGCATACTAGCTCATGATGAAATACTTACCATAGAACAAAGCTGTTGCAGCGGTGCCTGCACATCGCTGAGACGGCTGACATTTTCCCCGGAGTTTCTTCCGGGTTCGCAGGCTCCAGCGCTCTGATTGGCTGGAGCCACCGTGACGTCACTCTCACGCGTGAGCTGCTGTTCACGGCACGGGGCTTGGAAGGAATGGAACCCGTGGCCGTTGCTTCAGAGCGTGTGCACTGTCAATGGCATCAACAAAGAGAGGGGTTTATTGCTGACACCAATGAAAGGGAGTGAGGGGGGGCTGGTGATTATTGGTGACACAGCCAAAGACACTGATCTATGATCTGATCTATATAGTTGTATATTGAATGCACTATTTATCTTTCAAAAAGTGCTTCTCATTGCTAAACCTTTCATCCAATTTCTAAATTGCTGCATTTGTAAATCTCAAAAGCCAATTATAAAGGAATACTAGGGATAAAAAAGCACTTGTGGGTTTAACTAGTAATTTTTTTGTGTAATTCTCTACTAAGGGGGCATGGCAGGGGGTGTGTCCTATGCCTACATACTTTTGCTAATAGATGTTCCTTGTTCCCATCTCAAAAACTTGGGAAGTATGGTTTATAAACCTCGGGGTCAGAGGATATGTCATTAGAGGGCCTATTTATAAATGTTTTTATACAAGATTCACCTATTTTTCTAATTGAGTCCAGTTAGGCCTTGTTCACACCTAAGCAATTTTCTGCTTGAAGCTTGTAGCTCTAAAACGCTCAACAAGACAAATCCTATTCATTTCAATAGCCTCTGTTCACATAGAAGTGTTCTGTCGCCTGAAGCAAAACGTTTGTAGCGCAAAAAAGTACTTTTCATTTTGGCAGATTACAAGTGTTTTTGGCTCCATAGACTTCAATAGAAATGCCTGAAAACATGTGACTTGAGCTTTTTACCAGCGTTTTGTTGCTTGTTTTCTGCTCAAACAGCAGAACTGCACTCCTAAATAGACATGTGCAGAGTGGAAAAATGTGTTTTGTTCATTTTAGTTTTGTTTCTTAATTTTCTAACGAATTACAAATTTTCGATTCAAATTTTGATTGGTCGAAAAATGATCAACTGATCGATCGACCAATTTGAATTCTGTGTGAAGAATAGCTGGTTGTTAAGCAGCGGGCCGGGAAGCAGGCCGCCGTGTCCTTAACAACCGATGAGTCATCAGCTGTCAGCGGGCTTCCCCACTGACAGCTGAATGTAAAAAAAAAGAATGACGGCAATAGAAGAGTCAGAAAAAAAGCATGCCTCCCCCCCAATCCATACTAGGCCCTTTGGATCTAGCATGGATTTTAAGGGGAACCTCACGGCAAAAAAAACTGTTAAAAACTGTAAAAATGCTTCTATATACAAGAATGCCTAATGGAGCAATTGCTTCCCTGGATTGTCATATGCACCATCCAGGTCACCCTGACACAGCATGCATATACTGTACATTTTACATTGCTACTTCCTCACCACAAACCCCCCCCCCCCCTTACTAAAAGAGTGTTTTTAAAACTAGAGGAACACCATGTAGAGGAACATCAAACACCATATAGGTGCTTGATTTCTTTCTGCATCATGTACTCCTGTATACCTAGGCTAATACTCCCACATTATAATAGGTTTCTCATATTTTAGCAGTTTCTGATTTCATCAGCAAAGTATTTACGTTAGAGCTGAGGCACGTCAAGTGTTTGTTGATTCCCACTTATCTTTTATCTCACTGTACTATGAGTAATTGTAACGTGAGTAATTGTCTATTTTGTTATATGTCTTGTTAGGGTTGGTATCAATAAGGTGTTAATGTGAGTAGGTGAGTGTTTAGTGCTTGTGTTTTCTGCTGGAACCTGTCAAACACCTCCAAGTATATTATTATTAACCCTAGAAGCATCAGCTTAAAAATACAGAAATTTTCACATAAAATGGTAATTTTATTTATTTTGATATCACTCTATATAACATAGAAACATATAAGGGTGATGGGAGATATAGACCAAGTAGTCCATATAGACCAAGATCTGTTTGATTATAGATCCATTTTTTGCTCCAAGCATGTTAAAATGATTTTATTGTTGACTGCCTCACAAACTCTTATGCCGCGTACACACGGTCGGAATTTCCGACAACAAATGTTCGATGTGAGCTTTTGGTCGAAAATTCCGATCGTGTGTAGGCTCCATCGGACATTTGCTGTCGGAATTTCCGACAACAAATGTTTGAGAGCAGGTTCTCAATTTTTCTGACAACAAAAGTTCTTGTCGGAAATTCTGCTCGTGTGTATCCAATTCCGACGCACAAAAATCCTACGCATGCTCGGAATCAATTTGACGCATGCTCAGAATCATTGTACTTAATTTTTCTCGGCTCGTCGTAGTGTTGTACATTACCGCGTTCTTGGCGATCGGAATTTCCGACAACATTTGTGTGACTGTGTGTATGCAAGACAAGTTTGAGCGAAAGTCAGACGGAAAAAAAACACGCTTTTGTTGTCGGAATGTCCGATCGTGTGTACGTGGCATTAGAAATTTATTTCAAGCAACAACTACTCTTTCTGCTAGCTTGAGGCCATGTCCCCTTGTTCTTGATCTCAGCTTCGTATTGAAAATACTACCCTCCTGAACCTTATTCACATCTTTAGGCTGGGTTCACAGCTATGCGAATTGAATGCGCGTTTCTCTGCATTCAATTCACATAGCAGGAGAATGTGACTGGCTCTCTATGGAGCCAGTTCACATATCTCCGCAGCGGGTCCGATGCAGTGTTCCGGAAAAACGCATGCCTTTTTGGTGCGTTCCAGGTTCTATTCCAGCCCAAAATTCGGGCTGAATTTGGACCTGAAACGGTGAACCAGCACACACCGGACCCCTGCTGTGCGCCACATGCGGCAACAGTGTGAACCCGGCCTCAATGTGGTTGTAAAGGCAAAATGTTTTTTTACCTTAACCACTTCAGCCCCGGAAGGATTTACCCCCTTAATGACCAGGCCATTTTTTGCGATACGGCACGGCGTCGCTTTAACTGACAATTGCGCGGTCGTGCGACACTGTACCCAAACAAAATTTAGGTATTTTTTTTCCCACAAATGTACCTTTCTCTTTCTGTCCATGGACTTACACAGCATCTTCATTCTTGACAAAGTGGGTTATGTTCCTGCTCATAGGAGAAGACTAGGCAGAATGTTAGATGTTTCAACATACATTCCCTTACCAGAGCTGAACAGTCCCTCCGGACATAGCCCTCCTACCTGCAGCCAGCAGCCTCAGTTTTTTTCTGCCTAGCAGAGGAGAGGACGTGGCTCTCTTCAGAGCCAGTCTCTTGAAGAAATGTTTTTGTCTTTTTTTGGACTTTTATTATTTTATTTTTGAGATTCTTCTATCAACTGTCGGCTGGGCAACAGGTTGGGTAGTTCGCTATCCTCGTAGTCTTCCCAGTCTGACCATCGAGCGTGCTGATCCTCGCTCTGCGTGAGATCAGTTCACGACATACTCCATAGCTCCAGGGGTGGCCGGTGAACTTTTGCTCCAGGGTTCACAAAAGATTGAACAGTTTTGCTGTATCTTTCGCGGTGTTCTGGCCGACAGCTACTCAGTAGGCTTGTGCAATTCGTTTCGTAACGAATTGAAATTCGTCCGAATTTAGCAACTTTCGGACATTCGGAAGCATTCGAATTTCCGAACAAAGCAATTACGAATAAGACCGAATCCGAAATAAATTATACCGCAAATAGCGAATGCCCGAATGTCTTCGGCATAATTCGTTATGAAAAAGTTACGAATGTACGAATCCATACGAAGCACAATAACACTCACTCTGCTCTACTCTCTGCTTCTCCCACACCGTGCTGAACTCCCTCTCAAAATGGTGTACAGGGGCGGAGGTTATAGCCGCATGTAAAAAACGAAAGTAAAATACGAGATTTCGAATCCATTCGAAGCACAATAACACTCTGCTCTGCTCTCTGCTTCTCCCTCACCATGCTGAACCCTCTCAAAATGGTGTACAGGGGCAGAGGCTATAGCCGCATGTAAAAAAACGAAAGTAAAATACGAGATTTCGAATCGTTACAAATAACCGCAATGTATTTAGAAAAGTACAAATCCATTCGAAGCACATTAGGCATAATAGGCAGCGTCGTTGTGAGAGAGACACGGAAAATTACGAATCAACGAACCCAAAAAAAGTTACGAAAGTAGGAGTTGTGTCCAGAATCAACGAAAAACAACGTACTCTACCGAAAGTACGAACCCAAAAAAAGTTACGAAAGTAGGAGTTGTGTCCAGAATCAACGAAAAACAACGTACTCTACCGAAAGTACGAATTATAAAGCAACAAAAAATTCAACGAAAAATGTCGCTTGCAAAAATACGAATGAGTCCGAACACGAAAAATCCCGTCTAGCAAAATTACGAATGATTACGAATCAACAGGACCGGAAAGAAACGAACCGAAACGGAACGAATTTTTCCGTTGTGCACAAGTCTACTACTCAGTACTGCACTGTGATATGCTTGTCAGGAACACACCAGTGGGTCCTAGCTGGACGGGTAAGTACTGTTCCCCTGCCTCAGCAGGTGAGTACATGCTGTGTGTTCCTATGGTAGGGGGGTTTTCCCTGTCTCCCCCTTGTGTTTTTACTACTCTCTGTCACCTACACTATGGTGCGCTGACTGGGGGTGCCTGGGGGTCTCTCTGTCCTGGTGGGGGCCCTCAGGGGTCTGCATGTGGTGTGGGGGATTAGCTGTGTCAGCGGGGGCCTTGCGCGCCGTTCGGCGCCATGTTTTTACTGTGTTTTGCCTGTGGCGCACTTATCATTGCAGAGGCCATTTTCTTGTAGCCGCGCGTGCTTTTTGTGCTTGGTTGGCCTCTATCGCTCATTGGACGGCAAAATTCTCCTCACAGTCTCATCACTGCTCACTCGCGGAGCCGCGCTGTAGAGGAACGGACACAGGCAGCGTAACTGAGCGGTCCTAGCCGGGTTGGTGAGTCCCCTGGGTAACCCCCCCACAGTCAGTGCAGCCGGAGGGTGGATTTTGTGCCTCATATGGACATAGTCTCAGAGAGTGGTATCATGGAGTCTGTGTCACCTGCTTCCCCTGTCATGTAAGAAGCAATATGGCAGTGCTGCTGCACCTGCGGTCCCGATGGAACAGTTGTCGGCAGGCCTGGAATCATTTGTTGCCAGGATGGAAGCGGCGTGCGAGCACAAGGGGGCTATTAAGCGCCCCCCCCACTATCTCCAGGGTAGTGCTCTCATTCAGATATGGGCATTGCTGCGGCACAGGACCCTAACACTGAATTTTTTGATAATTGTGACCAGGACATTCCCTGTGAGGAAGACTCCTTATCTGGGTCAGTACATGACAGGACACTTGTGAGTGAACTCATTGATGCTGTGAGGGACACTCTCAAGCTGGATGCTGCGGCTAAGGAACCTGTGGTGGAGTCAGTCTCCTTTGGTTCTTTTCAAGCTAAGCCTTTTAAAAAGGTTTTTCCCTATGCACCTTTTTTTGACAGATTTATAGACCAAGTTTGGGACAAACCACAGAAGGCCTTTGCGGTCTCGCAGCGTCTGGCGGTTAGGTACCCCTTTGAGGACAGCCTGATTAAAAAATGGGCCTCTCCTCCGGTGGTCGACCCCCCGGTCGCCCGGTTGAATAAAGCCACAACTCTGCCGGTTGAGGGGACCCCTGCTTTTAAGAACCCTACTGATAGGAAGTCGGAAATGGTGAGCCGTGCCATGTTCACCATGTTGGGGTCCGCGCTGTGTCCTCTTGTAGCGGCGACTCTGGTGACTCAGACGATCAAGGAATGGGCAAAGATTATGCAACAGTATGTGCAGGAGCATAATCTTCCTCCAGAATTCATTACATTGGCAGACCAAATGGTACAGGGCCTGGTGTATGTGTGCGATGCCACTATGGACGTTGCCCCCCTAATTTCTAGGGCCTCAGTGTCTGCGGTGGTTTTGCGCCGCCTAATCTGGTTGAAATGCTGGTCTGCTGACCTGGCTTCTAAGAAGCTTCTGACGGATTTGCCTTTCAAGGTCAGGAGGCTATTTGGTGCTTCCCTGGATGACATTATTAAAAATGTCCCGGGGGTTAAAGCACCCTTTTTCCTCAACCTCCTAAGGCGAAGGAGCCACGCCATAAGCCGGGCCCTTCCTTTCCCACTCAGAAGAGGTTTTTTCGTCAGTCAAATCCCGCGGAAAAGTTCTCCCGGAAGGACAAGGCGCCTGGAGGACAGAAGCGTCCCTGGGTGTGTAAACCAACCAAGCAGGCTACCAAGCCCGCCACCGCATGAAGTCTTGCCCCCGCCTGACTCTGGGGTGGGGGGACGGCTTTGCAGGTTCGCGGATCGGTGGACCTCCCAGATCTCCGACCGGTGGGTATGCGAGGTGGTTACCTCGGGGTACAGGATAGAGTTCCTTTCCTGGCCACCAGACAGATTCTTTCCCTCAAACCTTTCTCTCCTTCCAGTGCGTTGGGCTGCCCTATTAGGGGCAGTGCAGGACTTGCTTAGGTGCGGAGTAATTGTGCCGGTACCGTCAAAGGAGAGGTTTCAGGGATTTTATTCAAATCTGTTTGTGGTCCCAAAGAAGAACGGAGTCCGTCCAATTCTGGATCTCAAGGCTCTAAATGCCTTCGTTAAGGTTTGGAAATTCCGCATGGAATCTATTCGCTCGGTGATTGCTGCGCTCCACCTGGGGGATTTTCTGGCGTCCTTGGACATAAAGGACGCCTACTTGCATGTCCCAATCTGCCCGGGTCACCAGAAGTTTCTGCGCTTCGCTATAGGCAAAGTCCACTATCAGTTTGTGGCTCTTCCCTTCGGTTTGGCATCAGCACCGCGGGTTTTCACCAAGGTGCTAGCCCCGGTTCTAGCTTTGCTGAGACAGCGAGGCTTTGCTATCGTGGGCTATCTAGACGATCTTCTTCTAAAAGCAGACTCTGGCTCAGAATTAGAGGAAAATGTGGTGATAGCCAGTCAGGCCCTCCGAGAATTCGGCTGGCTTCTGAACATTCAGAAGTCGGTCCTTGTTCCGACTCAGCGTCTGGAGTACCTCGGCTTGATCCTGGATTCCTCGGAGGTGAAGGTATTTCTACCCTTAGACAAGTTACAGACTCTTCAATCTGCAGTGCGGGTGCTGACGTCCCGCAAACGGTCATCACTCCGTTTTTGCATGAGGGTCCTGGGGCTCATGGTGGCTTCCTTTAAAGCGGTGCCGTACGCCCAATTCCACACCCGAGTCTTGCAAAAGTAGATCCTATCTTGCTGAAACAAGTCTCCATTATCACTGGATCATCAGATCCAGGTGAGTCACCTGGTCAGGGCATCCCTGAAGTGGTGGCTGAGATCCCCGGCCCTTCGGTTGAGGAAAGTCTTTCCTTTCTGTCCAGTGGACTGTGATCACAATGGATGCCAGTCTTTCGGGCTGGGGTGGAGTCTGGGGAGTTCTGTCAGCCCAAGGGTTCTGGACCCCGGACGAGTCCCGTCTGCTGATCAATGTCATGGAACTCCGGGAGATCAGACTGTGCCTCTCCTCGTGGTCGAGGAGACTGCAGGGACGCTCGGTCAGGATACAATCGGACAACGCCACGACGGTGGCTTATGTCAACCACCAGGGGGGAACTCGGAGCTCAGCGGCGGCGTCCGAGGTCGCTCACATCTTAAGATGGGCTGAAAGAAGCATGCCGGCTCTGTCGGCCGTTTACATTCCAGGAGTGGACAACTGGCAGGCGGACTATCTGACTCACCAGATGTTGGACCAGGGGGAATGGTCCTTGCATCCAGAGATGTTTCACCTCCTTTACTGGAGGTGGGGCACGCCGGATGTGGACCTCTTGGCCTCTCGGCTCAATCGCAAGGTGTCGAGATTCGTGGCCAGGTCCAGGGATCCCTGGGCAGACGCGTCAGACGCGTTGGTGGCCCTGTGGGGTCGGTATCGGCTGATTTATGCCTATCCTCCACTGAAGCTGCTTCCTCGATTGCTTCGCAGGGTGGAGGCCGAGGGGATTCCGGTGATCCTCATCGCTCCAGATTGGCCTTGACGCTCTTGGTATGCCAATCTTGTACACCTAGTGGCGGACGTTCCATGGCGACCTCTGTCTCAAGGTCCCATACTTCATCCTGCTTTACAGTCGCTGGCTTTAACGGCATGGCTATTGAAAGCCAGGTGCTGAGAGACCGCGGTCTCTCGGATTCAGTCATCTCGACCATGCTGAGGGCACGGAAGTCTTCTTCCAGGAAGATATACCACCGTACCTGGAGAGCCTACATCGCTATGTGCGAGGAGCTGGATTGGCGTCCACGGACGTATTCCGTTCCCCGAATCTTGCTGTTCTTACAGCGTGCTGTGACCCAAAAGCTTGCCTTAAGCACCATTAAAGGTCAGATTTCAGCCTTGGCCATTTTCTTTCAGAGGCCTCTAGCGGGCTATTCTTTGATTAGTACCTTCGTACAGGGGGTCCGACATGTGCTCCCCCCTATTAAACCACCTCTTCCTCCTTGGGATTTGAATTTGGTGCTCTCGGTTCTTCAGGAACCTCCTTTTGAAAACCTCAGAGAGATTCCTCTCTTAACCTTGTCTCAGAAGGTGGCTTTTCTGGTAGCCATCACTTCTGTCAGAAGGGTTTCCGAGTTGGCGGCCTTGTCTTGCAAACCGCCATACTTGGTCCTCCAAAAGGTCAAGGCGGTGCTACGCCCGCAGCCTTCTTTTCTCCCGAAGGTGGTCTCGGCCTTCCATCTTAACGAGGACATTGTGCTCCCGTCCTTATGTCCTCATCCGTCGCATCCCAGAGAGTTTACGCTCCACACGTTAGACGTGGTACGTGCACTGCGGGTGTACCTGTCTGCTACGGCTTCGATTCGGAAGTCTGACTCGCTGTTTGTGTCTGCGTCCGGTCCACAACAGGGCCAAGCGGTTTCATCTGCCACCATTTCTCGGTGGATCAGGCAGACCGTCATACAGGCCTATGCCCTTAAAGGGCGGGCGCCTCCCTTTCC
The DNA here is from genome assembly GCA_029206835.1 of Rana muscosa. Lineage (NCBI taxonomy): Eukaryota > Metazoa > Chordata > Amphibia > Anura > Ranidae > Rana > Rana muscosa. The sequence continues at coordinate 41,597,636 of JARGYO010005626.1, forward strand.
AGTTACGGCGCATTCAACCAGGGCAATAGGTGCTTCCTGGGCTTTCCGACATCAAGCATCTGTTGCACAAGTGTGCAAGGTGGCGACTTGGTCGTCCGCACATACCTTTTCGAAGTTCTATAAGGTTGATGTGGCTGCATCTTCTGATGCTTCCTTCGGCCGCAAGGTTTTGCAGGCGGCTGTTTAATGTTGCAACTCCTCCGTTGAGGAGCTCTGCTTGTTTGGGGTGAAGTTTGTTTTTTTCCTTGATACTGCTCCCACCCCTCGTTTTTGACACTGCTTTGGGACCTCCCACTTTGTCAAGAATGAAGATGCTGTGTCAGTCCATGGACGGAAAGAGAAAATAGGATTTTTTTGTACTCACCGTAAAATCCTTTTCTCTGACATCCATGGACTGACACAGCACCCACCCCTCCTTTGTTCAGTTTGTACTGCTTTAATACGAACTGAGGCTGCTGGCTGCAGGTAGGAGGGTTATGTCTGGAGGGACCGCCCCCTGGGCGGGGCTGTTCAGCTCTGGTAAGGGAATGTATGTTGAAACATCTAACATTCTGCCTAGTCTTCTTCTATGAGCAGGAACATAACCCACTTTGTCAAGAATGAAGATGCTGCGTCAGTCCATGGACGTCAGAGAAAAGGATTTTACGGTGAGTACAAAAAAATCCTATTTTGTTTTGGTGCCATTTGATCACCTGTGCGGTTTTTATGTTTTGCGCTATAAACAAAAAAAAAAAAACAATTTTGAAAAAAAAAACAATATTTTTAACTTTTTGCTATAATAAATATCCCAAAAAACAAAAAAAAAATGTCTTCATCAGTTTTGGCCAATATGTATTCTTCTACATATTTTTGGTAAAAAAAAAAACGTAATAAGCGTATATTGATTGGTTTGCCCAAAAGTTATAGCGTCTACAAAATAGGGGATATATTTATGCCATTTTTATTATTAACCACTTCCTTACTGGGCATTTAAACCCCCTTCGTACCCAGACCAATTTTCAGCTTTCAGCGCTGACGCACTTTGAATGACAATTGCGCGGTCATACAACGCTGTACCCAAATTATATTTTTATAATTTTTTTCCCACAAATAGAGCTTTCTTTTGGTGGTATTTGATCACCTCTGCAGTTTTTATTTTTTGCGCTATAAACAAAAAAAGACAGAAATTTAAAAAAAAAAACACAATATTGTTTTACTTTTTTTTATAATAATATCCCAATTTTGATTTTTTTTTATTTTTTTTCTCAGTTTAGGCCGATATGTATTCTTCTATTTATTTTTGGTAAAAAAAATTGTAATAAGTGTATAGTGATTGGTTTGCGCAAAAGTTGTAGCGCCTACAAAATAGGGGATAGAATTATGACATTTTTATAATATTTTTTTTTAACTAGTAATGGCGGCGATCTGCGATTTTTGTCAGGCCTGCGATATTGCGGCGGACATATCGGACACTTTTGACACTATTTTGGGACCATTCACATTTATACAGCGAACAGTGCTATAAAAATGCATTGATTACTGTATAAATGTGACTGGCAGGGAAAGGGTTAACACTAGGGGGCGATCAAAGGGTTAAATATGTTCCCTATTAGTGTTTCTTACTGTGGGGGGAGGGTACTGACTGGGGGAGGAGACCGATCTGTGTCCCTATGTACAAGGGACACAGCATTGGTCTCCTCTCTCCCTGAAAGGACGTGGATCTCTGTGTTACACACAGAGATCCACGTCCTGCCCCTGTCACAGCCGATCGCATGTACCTGGCGGTCGCGGACATCGCGGCCGCCAGGCACGCGCATCGGCATCACATGATGCGGAGCGCACAGCTGTTCCCGCCGCGCGCCGGGATGTAAACAGAGAAGGACGTCCACTCGGCACTTGAGAGCCGCGCTGCAGCCGTCTTTCGGCTATAGCGCGGATCTCAAGTGGTTAATTACTTTTTTACTAGTAAAATGGCGGTGATCAGTGATTTTTAGCGGGACAGTGACATTGCGTCGGACACTTTTGACACTTTTTTGGGGCCAGTGACATTATTACAGTGATCAGAGCCAAAAATAGCCACTGATCACTATATAAATGGGAAGGGGTTAACACTAGGGGTCGATCAAGGGGTTAAGTGTTCCCTAGGGAAGTGTTTCTAACTGTGGGGGAAGTGGACTGACTGGGAGTAGAGAGAGATCGCTGTTCCTGATCACTAGGAACAGATGATCTGTCTCTACTCCCCTGAAAGAACGGGGATCTGTTTGTTTACATTGACAGATCCCGTTCTGGCTGTCTGTGGAGCGATCGCGGGTGGCGGGCAGACATCGCGGCCGCCGGGTACGCGCATCGGTTCTGGCAAAGTGCTGCGCACGTGCCTACTATAGCCATTAAAGGGACTGCCATACCGGTATGGTGATTCGTGCAGCCAAGCCAACCTGTTGTAGTATAACTGTGACGGCTGGTCGGCAAGCGGTTAATGCATTCCTGTGCTGCTATTTTAACAACTTCCCTCCCAGCCAATGTATATATAAGGCCAGGCAGGTGTTCTAGTTCCAGGAGGACATCAGTGGATGTGTAGAATAATCACATTAATTTAGCTTTTTAACCAAGATTTATATTTTGTTGGTTGAGTTCCTCTTTAACTCTTGAAGTTTTACTCAGCTCAGCATGAGATGGATCTTGAAATAGTTTGAGGTCTGAATGTCGATTTTTGTCACAGTTGTTCTCCAATGTCCAAGGTTTGACTTGAGGTCAGCGGGTCAGCAGGTTCTCAGATAAGAATACACACAGAGTTCATGTGTCATAGAGCTGAACAAGAAATACTTGTCCCTTTATCTTTTAAATGAAAAATCATAGATTATCCATAACTTAGCTATTTATCAGACTTATAGTTATTTAATTAGTTAGAGTTTGTGTGAAGTGATATATTTATATTTATATATAGGTTCTATTATAAGTTGATTATGCATTTGTAAGTTTTGGTACAGAACGGAATTTCTGTAACTTAAAGGATATATCCCATTACTAGAATTTAGAAGAAGGTCGACACTAAGGTTTTTTATAGAAAGCTGTTGTGTGCTGTTGTCAATCAAAGAAGCCTAAAAGTCAAGTCAGCTTCTGCTAGAGTGAATATTTAGACTTCCAGTCAAATTTGGGTGTAAGATATATGCAAGTTCTATTCGGAGTTACTACGTCAAGACAATGGGTGGACTTATGCCACTTAACTAAAGGTTAAAACCATATATGCAAGAAAGGGTGTTACATTTGTATTTAGCTGACATATAGATTTAAAATAGTATAAAAAGAGGGTTGCAACAGGCATAGGGAGACACAAACACTACACATCATTCCTTATAACCATACACACAGGAGGACTACATTACCTCACTCCAAGAAAGACACTTTGTTTACTTTAGGCCTATACACAGCCTACCTCACAAACAGCTGTACTAGCAGACACCTCACAGACAACAGAAGAAGCAAGAAGCGGAGTCTTTTTCCTGTACCTTCTCTTTAAAGGTTTAAATTTCTCTGAACTTTGATAGTTTTACTTCCCACTAAACCCGTTGTTTCTAGATCAGACTTTAACGTATTAATATCCATACTATTGGTAATACTTCCAATAATACTGATACCTCCAAGTATTCCTTCTGCAATACCTCGCTTACTCCTGTTATTATTTTTACCATTAGTTCCAAACCATTTATCAATACCCAATTCCATATTAACTAAATACTCTTGACATTTAGGATACCTTGATGAAATTTTCCATTCAGAAATGTTAAATTTCCAAAGTATAATCACAAAATGTCCTTCTCTTAAGAGATGTCTGGATTGGAAATGATTAATTTGAAAAGGACTGGCGGGAATAAATTTTCCGTTAGTACACTTCGTTTTTTCAGGGGATAAAACTACAACATTTGCAATATCACATTTCATAGGATAATTTTCCAATGATAGGCAACACTCATATATACCTGAGTCATTTAGATTTGGACTAGTGTGATGATAAATCAAGCTATTATTTTTCCAATCTAAATTACCAACATTACCCTTACGAATTATATTAGCTGAGCTATAGAAAAGACTGCCCAACAACTCACTATTCCTCTTCCAAGTTAATAGTGAATTCTGAGGTAATTCTATTTGCGTAATACACATCAAAGTTAAATTATCCTTTCCTTCTTCTATTTTAAGAGATTGTGGAGATACTTTTATGTCTGGAATAATCAAATCCACAACAGTAATCATCACCTTCACTTTGACTTGAGCTAAACCTCTTGTCATTTGAAAATTCCATACTCTAGTTACATCTCCTTTTTCATCTCCTGTAATTTGTAAATGTTCAGGATCTACAAACTGTAAATAATATTGTGTTTGAAACCAAATATCAGTTTTGGATCCTCCCACCGAAGGAGTATGTACCTTAACATTAGTTACATCACCAGACCAAGTTGTGGACTCATTTCCTTTTATAACTATAACCCAGTATCCCATATTTGTTAAATTACACTCATATGTACCAGTTGTATTACTATGTACATATGATCCTTGCATTTTTACAAAATTTGTCTTGGATTCTATTCTGGCATATATTTCAATATTGTTGCTATGGAAAAAATAAAAATCCATACAACAAGTAACCCCATATCCTATGCAAGCGTATCCATATATGTCATTGCTTGTGTCAAAGTCACTGTATCTTGGAAAGTGTCTCTTATTTCTGGATAGCTGCAAGTCTCTTTTATGCAGGGTCTCAGTCTTGTTATCTTCTGCTGAACTGGAAAAAGTCAAATAATTTTTTATGAAGAAAAATGTCAATAATGGAAAAAGGAGTCCTGAGATAACTAATTTTCTCCTTTTTATGTATTTTCTTTCTTTCCAATTTTCTGATGTTTTCTTTATTTCTTCTTGGAGTTTGTTGTTCCTCCATGTTTGGTTATCAGATGCCATATCTGTAAAAAGAAATGCAATATCATTATCTTGGCATAAACAATTTGCATTGATCAGTGTGAACCCATATTTTTTGTTGTCTCCGTGCATTTTTCACAGAATTGAGAGGCCTTTGGACTTGTATCATTACACCTAATGTATCCAAAATCTCAAAAGGACCTTCCCAATTACTTTGCCATGGTCCGCTTTTTCGAAAGGTTTTAATCATGACTTGTCCACCTTTCTCAAATTTTGAGGTATGTGGAGGAATCATTTTCTGCATATGAGAAGCTGCATGTGGCAAAATGGTGTTCAGATTGTCTTTCAACATCTGTAACCATTTGGTTTTCTCAATTGCTTCTTTTTGCGGAGTGGACAAAAAAGGTTCATGTGGGAACACAAGTGGCATTTTTCTGCCTGTCATTAGTTCAAATGGACTGTATTGAGTAGATGAGGATGTTGTACTTCTGATACTCATTAGAACAAAAGGTACAGCATCTACCCATGTACTTCCTTTGTCTAGTAACATTTTTGCAATCCTGGATTTGATAGTCCTATTCATCCTTTCAACAATACCTGCAGATTGTGGATGATATGGAACATGAAATCTTTGTTGGACTCCCAGAATTTTGCACATTGCTTGCATTATCTTACCTGTAAAATGCGATCCTCGATCTGAACTGAGATTCATTGGGATCCCCCAAGTCGGAAAAACATGATTGATTAACAATCTTGCAGTAGTCAGTGCATCATCTGTACGAGCAGGTAAGATTTCAACCCACTTTGAAAACACGTCTACGATTGTGAGCGCATACCTGAACCCGTTTTTTCCTGTAGGCAATGGTCCTATGTAGTCAATTTGTAATGTGGACCATGGACCATTAGCTGGAGGAACTCTTTGTAAGGGAGGTTTTTGTCCCTTAGGTCTGGGGTTCACTTGTGCACAAATAAGACAAGATTGAATCACATTGTCTACGGTTTCTTCCATTTTTTCCCAGTAAAACTTTTCTTTGAGAACTTCTAGCAATCTCTGCTTACCTACATGGCCTAAGCTTTCATGATTATATTTTGTGAATTCACCTTGTAAATGTTTTGGTAATACAGGACGCAGATGCCCATTTAAATCGTGACACAATATTCCATTTTCACAAACAAAAGGAGATTTAGAATCCCCCTGAGGAACAGATAAGGACTGATCCTTTTTCTGTTCTTCTGCAAAAGAGGGGATCTGAGTATCTGTCTTTCTGACTGCATTCACTGAAACTGGCTCAATTGGAATCTCTGACTGTTCAACAACAGCTGCTTCTTTTGCTAATGTGTCAGCTGCCCTGTTACCAATGCTTAGTTCATCGTTGTCTTTTTTATGAGCTGGTACCTTTACAATAGCATAGACACAAGGGTTTTTCTCTGCTAGTGCAAAAATTGATTCTAGTGTTTCTCTATGTACCAAAACTTTGTTTGATGCGTCTACAAAACCTCTTCTTTTCCAAATTGGCAAATAATCAGTAAGAGAACGCACAACATATGAACTGTCACTATAGATTGCTAGTGGACCCTTGTTCTCTTCATTGGCTACAGTCAGTGCTGTCTCTACTGCTAACAATTCTGCTTTTTGTGCTGAAAAGTGTCCTGGAAGTCTGTGTTGTATGGCATATCCTCTTTTAGGAAACCAGATTGCATAGCCTGAAAAATACTCCCCTGAAATACAGTAACGTGAACCATCTACAAACACTGGTTCATCAGTCTTCTCTGCTTCTCTGCGGAACAGAGGAGGGTAGGCATTCTGGACTTCACATGAACACTCATGTTCTAATCCATTATATTCCATCAATTGAGGGAGTACATATTTGGCATTATGGTCAATCTGGATCTGTTTAGGTGATAAAGCCAACAACCATTGTGAAAATCTTTGATTGGAAACACCTTGAATATTTTTCTCAAGGAGAAATTTCAGGGTGGAGTGCGGAGTTTGTAAGACAATTTGGTTGAATCCTACTATGTGCTCAGTTGCCTTCACTGCATAGTGAACTCCTACCAATTGTTTTACACATGTGTCAAAACCTCTCTCAACTGGGGTTAAAATCCTAGAGAAATATCCCAAAATCCTCCAATTTCCTCCTTGTAATTGAAGTAACACAGAAGAAATTGCATTTTCAGATGTATGCACCTGCAAAGCAAATGGTGCTTGCCTTTCTACTGTAGCTAGGGCTGGTGCTGTTTGCAAATCTTTTTTCAAACATTCAAAATCCCTTTGTTGTACTTCTGTCCAAGGACCAAAACCATTTTCCTCATTGGCTTTTAGAAGATCATACAGACTTTTTGCCTTCTCAGCAAATGACTCAATGTACTCTCTGGAAAAATTCACTAATCCTAGGAATTGTCTCAATGCTTTAAATGTGGTTGGTACAGGAAGTGCAGCAATAGCATTAACCCTTTCTTGCAGAGGTTGGCGTTTACCCGGACTGATCTGAATACCGAGAAACTTGACCTCGCGTTTCATGAGCTGAACTTTGCGAGTATTTAGCTTGAGACCTGCATCTTGCAGCAGATCAAACAATTCGGCTAAAAGGGTCAAATGCTCTGCCTCATTTTCCGTTAACAACAAAATGTCATCTACATACTGCAAAATACAGTCTGGTCTAGAAAATTTTGATAAGACTTTCGCTAACGCTTGATGAAATACGCTAGGACTTAGATGCAGGCCTTGAGGAAGACGATTGAAAGTATATTGTTCGTTTTTAAAATAGAAAGCAAATTTGTATTGACAACTTTTGGTCAAAGATATTGAAAAAAACCCGTTTGCAATATCAATCACAGAGAATACTTTCGCCTTTGCGTCAATTCGGGACATGATGTCAGGTGTTTCTGCAACTATCGGGGCACAATGTGGAGTATATTTATTCAGCATTCTGAGGTCTACCAGAAGCCTGAAAGAATTAGGGTCATCTCGTTTAGGTACTACCCATAACGGATTGTTTGCCACTGAATTTGTTTTCCTAATAATACCTTGTTGCAAAAGTTCTTTTATGACAACAGATACTGGTTCAATAGACTCTGGTGGCAATTTGTATTGCTTCTGGGCTGGCGGGTCCCGCCCTTGCACGTCTACTTCTACATCTTTGAATAAACCCGCCTCATTTTTTCCTTGGCTCCATAAATTTTTGAATGATTTGACCAATCGTTCCAGATCTTGATTTTCACCAACATCTGGCCATTTATGGTCTTCAGCAATCACTTCTGTTAAGCAGATTCTGCCGACTTCACAGTATCAAAGTTCAGAGAAATTTAAACCAAATATTAGAAAATATGATAATGAAGACAGCAACGGTTATAGGTCCATCTATAGTCCATTTACAAAATATTACTTTGGATTTAATGAACAGTGAACAGCATTCCCACATAGCCAGGACATGTCTAGAGATACAGACAGAGTATTCTACTAATTTTAAAATAACAGCACAAGCATTCCAAAGTGGAATAACTCCTCTAGGAATTTTACAAAGTTTACCTAATGAATATGTATTTGCAAAAAATCATACAGATTTATGGGTAAATAAATGGGTAGGATGTAATCAGCATGAATGCTTTAGTACCTCAATGATTCCTATAGCTGGGAGAGAACAAATTTTGGTTCCAATTACAGTCTTAGGATTACCAGTAAGTGATACTCAATTGTTATATTATCAATTGCAGTTTACAGATTTTGCTTTGGATAGTAATTTTTCAGAACCAGAACAACTCGATCTATCTTCATGTTTACATTTTCAATCAAAAATAATCTGTTTGCCTAAGCAGGACAAAGGAATTTTTCATTCTTGTTATCATAATCATTCATTATGTACAGCAAGAATAGAAACAGTAAAAACTACCTTTGACTTAGTTACTTCTGTAGGAAGAAAGAAGGTCTGTTTTCAAGTTATGACTAGCACTGAAACAGTTAAAGCCTTTTTCCCATCCTGCACACAAACAGATATCATGAGTCGAGGTTTGTATTGTATAGAGGGAGACCTTACAGGAATCAGTATAAATGGAGTTAGAGTAAATTTAACCAATTTACTTATGAGAAATGTGGGTGTTCTTCCTATACAATATAATATATCTCAAGTAGATGAATTCCCATGGAAGGAATGGGCAGACATCATACAAAAGGATAAGGGTTTATTAATTGCTTTATCTGAAGAACTTCATAAGGCAGATATAGTATTTAAGCATGAGCAGGGAAATTTGCAAGTAATAGAACACGAATGGTCAGAGTTGTCATCAAATTCTTGGTGGATGAAGTTTAGAAAAACCGTATCCGTTTGGGGAAATACTTCAGTAACTACTGCTGTCGGAAATATATTATTGCATCCAATAGTTATTATATTTATTATTATGATATTGTGCATTTTATTTCAAATCTGTATTATGGTTAAAATGAAACAGTTTTATAAATTAATTAAGGTAGAAATGAAAAAAGGTGAAGAAATTATGACAGGTATTCTTACTCGGAGAATTGCTTCTGGCTTAACTGATCCAATGATTAACTATGGTACATCTGGAGCAACTGATTCAAAATGTGTGTGAAAGGGCCATAAATGGAGTGTGCATGATTTAGGTAATATAATAAATTATATTCAGGGGGAATTGTAGAATAATCACATTAATTTAGCTTTTTAACCAAGATTTATATTTTGTTGGTTGAGTTCCTCTTTAACTCTTGAAGTTTTACTCAGCTCAGCATGAGATGGATCTTGAAATAGTTTGAGGTCTGAATGTCGATTTTTGTCACAGTTGTTCTCCAATGTCCAAGGTTTGACTTGAGGTCAGCGGATCAGCAGGTTCTCAGATAAGAATACACACAGAGTTCATGTGTCATAGAGCTGAACAAGAAATACTTGTCCCTTTATCTTTTAAATGAAAAATCATAGATTATCCATAACTTAGCTATTTATCAGACTTATAGTTATTTAATTAGTTAGAGTTTGTGTGAAGTGATATATTTATATTTATATATAGGTTCTATTATAAGTTGATTATGCATTTGTAAGTTTTGGTACAGAACGGAATTTCTGTAACTTAAAGGATATATCCCATTACTAGAATTTAGAAGAAGGTCGACACTAAGGTTTTTTATAGAAAGCTGTTGTGTGCTGTTGTCAATCAAAGAAGCCTAAAAGTCAAGTCAGCTTCTGCTAGAGTGAATATTTAGACTTCCAGTCAAATTTGGGTGTAAGATATATGCAAGTTCTATTCGGAGTTACTACGTCAAGACAATGGGTGGACTTATGCCACTTAACTAAAGGTTAAAACCATATATGCAAGAAAGGGTGTTACATTTGTATTTAGCTGACATATAGATTTAAAATAGTATAAAAAGAGGGTTGCAACAGGCATAGGGAGACACAAACACTACACATCATTCCTTATAACCATACACACAGAAGGACTACATTACCTCACTCCAAGAAAGACACTTTGTTTACTTTAGGCCTATACACAGCCTACCTCACAAACAGCTGTACTAGCAGACACCTCACAGACAACAGAAGAAGCAAGAAGCGGAGTCTTTTTCCTGTACCTTCTCTTTAAAGGTTTTATTTCTAATACTTTTTGTTTTACTACATCAAGCTGTATGAAGATTTGAACTTTGTATGTATTTTCAAGTTGATGTCAAGTGTGATACAAATAAAACTCACACGTTCTTTAAGACAAGCCTGGCTATTGAACTTTTGAACGAAACGTCCTGAAAAAAGACACCTTTGACATAACACGTGTCTGGTGTACTCTTACAGGATGTCCTCTTTCTCGTGCACCTTGTGCGTGCCCCTGGGATGCACAACAGGCAGATCTGTGACTGCTGTGTCAATTGGACACAGCGGATCTCAGTGCTCGTTATTGATCACTAGAGATCACATGATTACAAGTAAACAACAGTCACAAATTGATTTCATTCATGACAGCATTTCTTAGTATTGTGATCTCTGTGATTGAGCACAGTGATGACATAGGCCCAGTCATAGCGGTCCTGTACCATGTGATCACAATAGTAAACTATTAGGTAAAACGATTGATTTTGCAATGATCATCACTGTTATAAGCAATCATAGTGTAAAAAAAAAAGTCAGTGTCCCTAATCACTGCCAACTACTCATAGTTTCCCTAATCACCGGCGCACCAGTTGCAGTGTCCTTGATCACCGCCACACCAGTTACAGTGCCCCTGATCACCGCCACATCAGTTATATTGTCCTTAATCACTGCCACACCAGTTACAGTATCCCTGATCACCACCACACTGGTCATATAGCAGCCCTCAAATTTTCCATTCGCCTAGAAAATTGGGTCTTGCAAGCTGGGCTGCCTGCCTGGGAGAGGGGGGGGAGAGCACCGCGGGCGGGGTTGATCGGGAGCCGTTCTCCCATCGATCGCCCTGGGGGGAAGAGAGCATGGAGGAAGAGGAGAGCCGCGGTATAGCACGCTGTTACCGGCGCTTACATTATGATTGTCTCCGCTCTGCTCGACACAGCCCCGCCTCCTCCTGACCTGCGCCTGTGATAGATAGAACGCCGGTCCACTGCTGTGATGCGATTTATTTATCACAGGTGCAGGTCAGGAGGAGACGTGGGTTTGTCGAGAAGAGCGGAGACAATCATAATGTAAGCGCCGGTAACAGCGTACTATCCCGCGGCTCTCCTCTTCCTCCAGCCATGCATTCCTTGGCCCTGGCGAGGCTGCAACGGACACAGCAAGGCTGCAACGGACACAGTAAGGCTGCAACGGACACAGTAAGGCTGCAACGGACACAGTATGGCTGCAACGGACACAGTATGGCTGCAACGGACACAGTATGGCTGCAACGGACACAGTATGGCTGCAACGGACACAGTAAAGCTGCAACGGACACAGTAAGGCTGAAACGGACACAGTAAGGCTGCAATGGACACAGTAAGGCTGCAATGGACACAGTAAGGCTGCAATGGGCACAGTAAGGCTGCAATGGACACAGTAAGGCTGGAATGGACACAGTATGGCTGCAACAGGCACAGTATGGCTGCAATGGGCACAGTATGGCTGCAATGGGCATAATGAGGCTGAAATGGGCACAGTGTGGCTGCAATGGGCACAGTGTGGCTGCAACGGGCACAGTATGGCTGCAACGGGCACAGTATGGCTGTAATGGTGGGCACAGTGAGGCTGCAATGGTGGTCACAGTGTGGCTGCAATGGTGGGCACAGTGTGGCTGCAATGGTGGGCACAGGTGAGGCTGCATTGAGGGGCACAGGTGAGGCTGCACTGGTAAAGTTGTTGTTAATATTTATTTTTGTAACTTATTTTTGCATAAAACATTTAAGTGTCATTTTATGAGATAATTTGAGGGCGTGTCTAGGGTCGGAATTAGGGGCGGGGCAGGGTAGGGATTGAGTGGGGCACTGGTGGTAAGTAACCTTTGAGGCCTGGCTAGTAGCTCAGGACATGACATTTTGAGCCCTGCATATAGTACCTAATCACTGCCACTCACTCCTTATTTCCCTAATCACTGTCCCACCAGTCGCAGTGTCCCCGATCACCGCCATACCAGTCATATTGTCCCTAATCACGCCACACCAGTTACAGTATTCCTGATCACCGCCACCCCAGTTACCATGTCGCTGATCACCGCCACCCCAGTTACAGTGTTCCTTATCACTGCCAAATCAGTCACAGTGTCCCTGATCACCACCAAATCAGTCATTTTGTCACCCTAAGGACTTGTTCACATGTGTGATGCTCTCTGAAGAGCCATCCATGTTCAGATTGTTCTTCAGAGAGCATTTGACAGACAATGAGAAGGCATACCACCTGCTTTAACCCTTTGGACCCCACACAGGCACCCCAATAACTTGAATAGGTCACGATTAGTGGGGTATAATTACTTCCACTGCTGCGAAGCAAAGCTTTACAGCCACAGTAGGTTTACACCCCCAGCCGCTGCCTCTGTAGCTAACAGGGGTAGCAGCTGTGGGATGGTAAAACCGCAGCTCAACTCCAAGGTTTTATTGCCCAACCCCCAAGTGTGAACAATCCTTAATGGTGCAGTCAGTCATAGTTCTCCTATCACCACCACACCAGCCACAGTGTTGCCAAACCAGTGTAGCTAGAATCTGCTTTGCCCGATTTGCCTGTTTATTGACCACATTTCTGCCTGATGCCTGGACCAAGCCTTTGCCCTTATGTTGATTGTGTCTCTGCCATCATCATACTCATGAGTATAGAATGGATTTTGGGTTGTAATTCTAAGTATACCCATGCTTTATGTTTTCCAACTTCAAAAAACTCACCATGCCTCTTACTAAATATGTTGGACTGTCTACTTTCGAAAAAGGGGAATGTCCTGGCATTTTAGGGCCTCAAGAAATGAGATAGGCAGTCAGTACTTCAGGAATTATTAATTTTCAAATATATATACCATAGTTTGTAGACTTTCACACAAACTAACCACTTAACGACCGCTCACTGTATATATACGTCGGCAGAATGGCACCGACAGGCACAATCACGTAGAGTGTACATGATTGCCTTTGTATAGTTGGGGGGTCCAATCGGACCCCCCTCCTATACAGTGAGTGGTGGCTAAGTGTCCGGGAGCGTTCCGGGATGAGGGGGCAGCCATTCATTTCCGGCCACCCCCTCGCGATCGCTCCCGGCGAATGGAAATGCCCCCTCTGTCTGTGTCAGACAGAGGGAGCAGGAGGAAGTGATGTCATCTCTGGTGCGGCGCTCACATATACCGAGCGCCGTACAAGAGAAGACATCAGGTCAGTGCACACAACACTACACTGACACCAGGACACATAGGGACATAAATCGCCCCCCCAGACACCCCAGATCACCCCCCAGATCACCCCCCCAGTCACAGTGTCACTGATTGCAGTGACCATTTATTTAGTGATCACTGCAATCAGTGACATTTGTGACTGTAAAAGTGTCACCAAAGTTTAGTCTTAGGTCCAGTGTAGCCCCCTTACCCCCCCTAATAAAGGTTTAACCCCCTGATCACCCCCAGATAACCCTTTCACCCCCATCACCACTGTCGCTAAGCGATCATTTTTCTGATCGCTGTCTTAGCGTCAGTGATGCCGATCGGCAGCCAGTAATTTTTTTTAGGTTCGCCGCATGTTTTTATAGCGTCAGGTACCCCAATATATTATCTAATAAAGGTTTAACCCCCTTGATCGCCCCCCAGGTAACCCTTTCACCCCCTATCACCACTGTCACTAAGCGATCGTTTTTCTAAACGCTGTCTTAGTGTCTGTGATGCAGATCGGTAGCCGGTAATTTTTTTTAGGTTCGCCGCAGGTTTTTATAGCGTCAGGTACCCCAATATATTATCTAATAAAGGATTAACCCCCTTGATCACCCCCAGGTAACCCTTTCACCCCCTATCACCACTGTCACTAAGCAATCGTTTTTCTAAACGCTGTCTTAGTGTCGGTGATGCAGATCGGTAGCCAGTAATTTTTTTTAGGTTCGCCGCATGTTTTTATAGCGTCAGGTACCCCAATATATTATCTAATAAAGGTTTAACCCCCTTGATGGCCCCCCAGGTAACCCTTTCACCCCCATCACCACTGTCGCTAAGCGATCATTTTTCTAAACGCTGTCTTAGTGTCGGTGATGCAGATCGGTAGCTGGTAATTTTTTTTAGGTTCGCCGCAGGTTTTTATAGCATCAGGTACCCCCATATATTATCTAATAAAGGTTTTAACCCCCTGATTGCCCCTAGTTAACCCTTTCACCAGTGATCACCATATAAGTGTTACGGGTGACGCTGGTTAGTTAGTTTGCTTTTTATAGTGTCAGGGCACCCGTCGTATATAACCCAATAAAGGTTTAACCCCCTGATCGCCCGGCGGGTGATATCAATTAGGTTTTAGCGTCAGAGAGGGTCTGCGTCACACCCCAGGCAGCGTCATGTTAGTGCCAGTAACGCTAACACCCACGCGTGAAGCATACACCCCCCTTAGTGGTATAGTATCTGAACAGATCAATATCTGATCTGATCAGATCTATACTAGCGTCCCCAGCAGTTTAGGGTTCCCAAAAACGCAGTGTTAGCGGGATCAGCCCAGATACCTTCTGGCACCTGCGTTTTGCCCCTCCGTCCAGCCCAGGCCACCCAAGTGCAGTATCAATCGATCACTGTCACTTACAAAACAAAAACACACATAACTGCAGCGTTCGCAGAGACAGGCCTGATCCCTGCGACTCCAGTGCTGTAGGAGGTGATTTCACCACCACAGTTAAAAAAAAAAAAGCAAATATGCCGAAGCATTGGGGCAGCAGGGGCGGAGGAGCGATTTTGCTCCTAATGCCGCGTACATACGGTCGAAATTCCGACGGAGGCTTGCCCGTGGAAAAGTCCGACCATGTGTGTGCGGCATAACTTTTTTGCGGGAGGATGCCCCCATGCTTCGGCATATATAAATGGTGCGTGTATGCCCATCATTGGAAGTGGGTGGATGAAGGGCGGTATTCTAATGGTGGGCATACCCACCGATCAATCTCTTTTTTCGTTCAGCCAACTGGCTGCATGGAAAAAAAAGATTACAATACAAGTCCAACAAGGACCAGCAACGTACTGGTATGTTGCTGGACTTTGAATGTTTATACCAGAATGATGCCTGCGGGTTTAGGTATCATCTTGGTATCATTCTTTTCAGCCGGCGGCCGGCTTTCATGTAAAAGCAATCCTAGCGGCTAATTAGCCTCTGGACTGCTTTTACAAGCAGTGGGAGGGAATGCCCCCCCCCGGATATAAAAAGCGCCATTGGGAAATTGGGAAAGCATTTTATCACACCGATCTTGGTGTGGTCAGATGCTTTGAGGGCAGAGGAAAAATCTAGGGTCTAGAAGACCCCAGTTTTTTCAAAAAAAGAGTACCTGTCACTACCTATTGCTATCATAGGGGATATTTACATTCCCTGAGATAACAATAAAAATAATAAAAAAAAAATACTTGGAAGGAACAATTTAAAAATAAAATAAAAAAGCAAAATTAATAATAAAAAAAAAAGAAAAAAAAAAAAAAAGCACCCCTGTCCTGCCCTGCTCTTGCCCAATGGCGAACGCAAGCGTCGATTTGGCATCATATGTAAACAGCAATTGCACCATGCATGTGAGGTATCACCGTCAAGGTCAGATCGAGTGCAGTCATTTTAGCAGTAGACCTCCTCTGTAAATCTACTGGGGTAACCTGTAAAGGCTTTTAAAGGCTTTTAAAAATGTATGTAGTTTGTCGCCAATGCGCGTTTGTGCAAAATTTTAAAGCATGTCGTGTTTGGTATCTATGTACTCGGCCTAAGATCATCTTTTTTATTTCATCAAACATTTGGGCAATATAGTGTGTTTTAGTGCATTAAAATTAAAAAAAGTGTATTTTTTAACCCAAAAAATGCGTTTGAAAAATCGCTGCGCAAATACTGTGTAGAAAAAAAAATGCAACACCCACCATTTTAATCTGTAGGGCCTTTGCTTTAAAAATATATATAATGTTTGGGGGTTCAACATAATTTTCTTGCAAAAAAAAAAATGTTTTCATGTAAACAAAAAGTGTCAAAAAGGGCTTTGTCTTCAAGTGGTTAGAAGAGTGGATGTAAGCTTCCTAATGTTGCGTATAAAATGCCAGAACAGTTCAAAACCCCCCCAAATGACCCCATTTTGGAAAGTAGACACCCCAAGCTATATACTGAGAGGCATGTCGAGTCCATGGAATATTTTATATGTTGACACAAGTTGCGGAAAAACGACAATTTTTTTTTTTTTTTTGCACAAAGTTGTCACTAAATGATATATTGCTCAAACATGCCATGGGTATATGTGGAATTACACCCCAAAATACATTCTGCTGCTTCTCCTGAGTACGAGGATACCACATGTGTGAGACTTTTTGGGAGCCTAGCCGCGTACGGGACCCCAAAAACCAAGCACCGCCTTCAGGCTTTCTAAGGGTGTAAATTTTTGATTTCACTTCTCACTGCCTATCACAGTTTCGGAGGCCATGGAATGCCCAGATAGCACAAAACCCCCCCAAATGACCCCATTTTGGAAAGTAGACACCACAAGCTATTTGCTGAGAGGTATTGTGAGTATTTTGCAGATCTCGCTTTTTGTCACAAAGTTTTGAAAATTGAAAAAAAAAAAAATATATATATATATATTTTCTTTCTTCATTTTCAAAAACAAATGAGAGCTGTAAAATACTCGCCATTCCTCTCAGCAAATAGCTTGGGGTGTCTATATTCCAAAATGGGGTCATTTGGGGGGGTTTTGTGCGATTTTGGCATTTTATGGCCTTCGAAACTGTGATAGGTAGTGAGGAGTGAAATCAAAAATTTGTGCCTAGAAATCCTGAAGGCGGTGCTTGGGTTTCGGGGTCCCGTACGCGGCTAGGCTCCTAAAAAGTCCCACACATGTGGTATCCCCGTACTCAGGAGAAGCAGAAAAATGTATTTTGGGGTGTAATTCCACATATAACCATGGCATGTGTGAGCAATATATCATTTAGTGACAACTTTTTGTAATTTTTTTTTTTTTTTTGTCATTATTCAATCACTTGGGACAAAAAAAAATATATTCAATGGGCTCAACAGGCCTCTCAGCAATTTCCTTGGGGTGTCTACTTTCTAAAATGGGGTCATTTGGGGGGGTTTTGTGCTATTTTGGCCTTTTATGGCCTTCGAAACTGTGATAGGTAGTGAGGAGTGAAATCAAAAATTTGCGCCCTTAGAAATCCTGAAGGCGGTGCTTGGTTTCCGGGGTCCCGTACGCGGCTAGGCTCCCAAAAAGTCCCACACATGTGGTATCCCCGTACTCAGGAGAAGCAGCAAAATGTATTTTGGGGTGAAATTCCACATATAACCATGGCATGTGTGAGCAATATATCATTTAGTGACAACTTTTTGTAATTTTTTTTTTTTTTTTAGTCATTATTCAATCACTTGGGACAAAAAAAATAAAAAATCAATGGGCTCAACATGCCTCTCAGCAATTTCCTTGGGGTGTCTACTTTCCAAAATGGGGTAATTTGGGGGGGTTTTGTACTGCCCTGTCATTTTAGCACCTCAAGAAATGAGATAGGCAGTCATAAATTTAAAGTTGTGTAAATTTCAGAAAATGTACCCTAGTTTGTAAACTCTATAACTTTTGCGCAAACCAATAAATATACGCTTATTGACATTTTTTTTACTAAAAACATGTGGCTGAATACATTTTGGCCTAAATGTATGACTACAATTGAGTTTATTCGATTTTTCTTATAACAAAAAGTAGAAAATATAATTTTTTTTCAAAAAAGCTCTATTTGTGGGAAGAAAAGGATGCAAATTTCGTTTGGGTACAACATTGCATGTCCGCACAATTTACAGTTAAAGCAGCGCAGTGCAAAATTCTGAATTCACCTCTGGTCCTTTAGCTACCAAATGGTCCTGGGCTTAAGTGGCTAAATAATACACATTAATTTGGATTATTTTTACCAAAGAAATTTAGCAGAATAAATTTTGGCCTAATACAATAATAATTACAGAATACCATGTCCTTTCTTTATAAAGATTATTTATTTACAAAATTTATAACAGAAAGTATTTTTTAATTTATATAGCAAAAAAAAATTTTTTTATTTGGGTACAGTGTTGCATGACTGAGTAATTGTCATTCAAAGTGTGATAGGCCTGGGCAGGAAGAAGGTGAAAGTGCCCAGTATTGAGGTGGTTAAATATGCAACATGCCATATATAAAGAAAAGACATGGGCTACAATAAGTCCTAAGCTATATAGGAAATGTTTAGGTAAAATTGTTTTAAGTGGTTGTAAAGCCTTAAGGTTTTCCACCTTAATGCATTCTATGCAGTCTGTGCTGCAGCTCCCCCCCCAGACCCTCCCTTTTTTCTTACCTGAGCCCGATTCGATCCAGTGATGTGCACGAGCGCAGCGGCTCCAGCTGCTCTCCTAATTGGAAAGATTGATAGAAGCAGGAGCCATTGGCTCCCGCTGCTGTCAATTAAAAGATGTGACATGGGAGTGGGGGGCGGGGCCGAGTCCCACTGTCTGTGTCAATGGACGCAGCAGTGAGCCCGCACGAGTGCCCCCATGGAAAGCGGCTTTCTGTGGGGGCACCCTATGTAGAAAAGGGGCCTAGAATGCCAGCGGGGGACTCCAGAAAAAAAGGATTAGGGCTGCTCTGTGCATCATTGCACAGAGCAGGTACTGTAAGTATAGGCATGTTTTTATTTTTTTTATTTTTTTTAAACTGAACCTTTACAACCCTTTTAAGTAAACTAGATGATTCACCAAAGATTTAAATTTGCTGGGGCCTGTAATTATCTGCATGATTGAGCATAATGGTTTTAGTAAGATCATAAGCTGCCCCTTTAATAAAATAAATCCTGAGTTTCTGTGGTTGCAGATTATTATTATAAGGGGTTCCAACAGCCCTGTTGAACATTTTATTTATTTTGTATACTGGATAATGCATAAAGATGTGCTGTAAACACAATGTATGCTGGCACACTCAAAGCTCTTAGGTAGACAGTCAATGACTAGGCAGGAAGATCTCGCTATTGGAATATTCAAGATATAGGACTTAAATATCACCTTTGGTTGGACTGACATTTTAAATTTAATTCTATTGCTACATAGGAACAGAACATTACTGGCAGCAGGGTGAAGATGGATTACCAAGATTACAGTATACAGTTGAGCTCCCTTGTCCTTGACTCTTCACTCTTTAAATCTGAGAAAACTTTTAACCCTAGCCTGATAAAAATACAATATTATTGAAATGAATTATGGCACAAAATGTTTGCACTGAAATTACATAGTTACATAGTCTCTTTAAAAAAAGGCACAAGTCCATCTTCTAGTTCAACCAACAAGGTGGTTGAAATAGAAGATCTTTACTAAGACTTGCCATTGTCTTAGTAGTTCAAGACAAATGTTACTTACAAATGCTTGGCAGCATAGGTGTGCGCAGCCTATTGCATTAGGGTGCGCACCCCAAACCTCAAACACACATGCCTTTCTCTGCAGCCTCAGCTACAATATACAGTAAATGAATGGTAAATGCTCTGTGCTGAGTGACTTCCTGTTCGTCCACAAACTGAAGCATAGTAGACACCGTTTACCATGCTACAATTATGAATGAACACAGTGAATGAGTGTGTTGCCGGTAAATAACATATTAAGTAGCCCCTTCCCCCACTGTCCATTCTGGGAGCACAAAACGGGGGGAAGCCCAGGCAATAGATTGAATTGGCACCGCACGCAGTGATTAGGGTGTGCCCAGGCACACCTGGCACACCCCCTGCGCACGCCTATGCTTGGCAGTTACAGAGAATGGTGAGAGTTTTCAGAATGATAGAATGAGTGAACAGACTAACATTATATGGTTGGTATTTTTTTGTAGCCTGTCATGCCACAAACGAGAAAGGCGTGTCAATGCCAAGTCTCTCACTATGTCCACAACACCACTCTGGTTATCTTGACTGTTGCCCGGCAAACAAGCAACCCATCTGTTATTTAGAAGATGATGACATCGCTCAACATGGTGTTCTGAACTGGAGTTGTAAGCCTTGTAGCAGACATATTCTTTTATAAAGAATTGACATCCTCTGTAGTAATATCAGTCATGGCTGGCCTTATGCATCTAAATGCAATCTAAAAATGTAATCCTAAATTATTGCTTAAAACTAAAAACACAATTAGAGCAAGACTGTTGCACTAAATAGTTCCTGAATACTGGGCCACATAAACACTAAAAAAAATATGAATAGTGCGCTGTCTCAAAAAGCAATGTGTGATTGTAAAAAAAAAAACACATAATACCCATTGATATCCTACTATATCAAAAATCCACTGCTATGGGAAAATACAAACTATTAACGTGCAAATGATGTGCAAAATTGATATAAACATTTCATATAAAGTTAAAAAAAAAAACACAAAATAAATGAACGTAATAAAAGATTTGACAATTCATACAAAAAGAAAGAGAAAATCCAAACAAAGTCCATCCAAGTGCAAGAAAAGTGTTGTTGTGCTGAAAACAACTTTAAATAAAGTGCTTCCGTGTCA
This sequence comes from Rana muscosa, assembly GCA_029206835.1. Lineage (NCBI taxonomy): Eukaryota > Metazoa > Chordata > Amphibia > Anura > Ranidae > Rana > Rana muscosa. The sequence goes on from JARGYO010005626.1 coordinate 41,618,634, forward strand.
CCACCGCTCCTTAGGGCACTTTCACACTCGGGCGTTGGGGGCGTCGGCGGTAAAGCAGCGCTATTTTTAGCGGTGCTTAACCGTAGTTTTTGCGGCGCTTTTCGGCCACTAGCGGGGTTCTTTTAACCCCCGCTAGCGGTCGAAAAGGGGTTAAAAGCGCCCGCAAAGCTTTGCAGGCGCTTTCAATGGACAGGGGCATTTTAGGAGCGGTGTAGACACGGCTTCTAAAGCGCCCCTAAAAAATGCTGCTTGCAGGACTTTTTTTTAGCGTCCTGCCAGCGCACCACTCCAGTGTGAAAGTCCTCGGGCTTTCTCATTGGAGTGACAGAAGAGGCGGTTTACAGGCGCTTTGCAGGCGCTATTTTTAGCTCTATAGCGCCTGTAAAGCGCCTAAAGCCCGTGGATTGTTTTCATCAGACAAACCGATCGTGTATGGAACCCATCGGTCTTTTTTCCATCGGTTTTTTTGTATGGAACTCCATCGGATAAAAAACCCACGCATGCTCAGAATCAAGTCGACGCATGCTCAGAAGCATTGAACTTAATTTTTCTCGGCTCATCGGAGTGTTTTACGTCACCGCGTTTGGGACAGTCGGTTTTTGGACTGATGGTGCGTGGCCAAGACTGATGAAAAACAGTTTCATCGGATTTCTGATGGACAAATTTATCGGACTAAAATCCATCGGAAATCCGATCGTGTGTACAGGGCTTTAGTGTGAAGTAGCCTTGGGGCAAACAGGCTGCTTACCATCAACACGCATAAACTGGTCTATAGCCATCGCGACCATGCTCATAAGAAACGTTTTGCCTATATACCAGTTTTACTCTTATTAAATAAACCTTTTAGGCAATACAGGCGGTCTCCGGGTTACAAACAAGATAGGGTCTGCAGGTTTGTTCTTAAGTTGAATTTGTTTATAAGTCGGAACAGTTACATTTTTTAAGTGTTTTTTTTTTTTCATTTTTTGGATAGCATAGGGAAGGGTTAACACCCCTGGATAATTTGTTTTGCTTTCCGTGCCCCTGTTCAAAAAATTTCACCGCACTTTCTGTCCCTGTGGCAATTGGATTTAGAAAATTTTGGGTTGTTGCAGAAATAAGGATTGGTGATAAAGCTTCAGTGGCGACAGACACCTTTTCCCCAAGATAACTCTTAAGCCCTGTACACACGATAGGTTTTACCGATGAAAACAGTCCGATGGACTTTTTTCATCAGACAAACTGATCGTGTATGGGCCCCATCGGTCTTTTTTCCATCGGTGTTTAAAAATAGAACATGTTTTAAATTTATCCGATGGATAAAAAACCGATAGCAAATTCCGATCGTCTATGGGCAAGTCCACCGGATAAAAAACCCACGCATGCTCAGAATCAAGTCGACGCATGCTCAGAAGCATTAAACTTAATTTTTCTCGGCTCATCGGAGTGTTTTACGTCACCGCGTTTGGAACAGTCGGTTTTTTGACTGATGGTGTGTAGGCAAGACTGATGGAAGTCAGCTTCATCGGATTTCCGATGGAAAAAAACATCGGATTAGAATTCATAGGATATCCGATCGTGTGTACGAGGCTTCAAGCCGCGAACACATGATCGGTTTTACCGATGAAAACAGTCCGATGGACTGTTTTCATCGGACGAACCAATCGTGTATGGGCCCCATCAGTCTTTTTTCCATCGATGTGAAAAAATAGAACATGTTTTAAATTTATCCGATGGGAAAAAAAACGATAGCAAAATCTGATCGTCTGTGTGGAAATCCATCGGATAAAAAACCCACGCATGCTCAGAATCAAGTCGACGCATGCTCAGAAGCATTGAAATTAATTTTTCTCGGCTCATCGGAGTGTTTTACATCACCGCGTTTGAAACGGTGCATTTTTTGACTGATGGTGCGTGGGCAAGACTGATGGAAGACAGTTTCATCAGATTTCCGATGGAAAAAACCATCAGGTTAGAATCCATAGGATATCCGATCGTGTGTACAGGGCTTTACAGGATAGAATTTCCCTTCCTAGGGGTAGATTTCCTCTCACTTCCTGTTGTCTCCCTCTGTTTGTAAGTAGGAGTCGTTTGTAAAGACGGATGTTTGTAACCCGGGGACCGCCTGTATAGCACTAGGAGCTCACTTCCCTTTGGTGACACAGAAGCACTTTATTTAAAGTTGTTTTCATCACAAGAACACTCTTCTTGCACTTCATTTATTTTGTGGATTTTTTGCACTTTGCACTTTATTTGAAATTTTTATATAAATGTTGCATGGATGAGCGCTGCTCTCCAGGACTTAGGCCTCGTACACACGGCCGATTTTCTCGGCAAGAACCAGCAAGAAACTTGCTGGCAGAGAGGTCTTGCCGAGTAAATCGGTCATGTGTACGCGGCTATCAGGTTTCTCGTCGAGAAAACCGACAAGAAACCTTGACGAGAAAATAGAGAACCTGCTCTCTATTTTCTCGTCGAAATTCTCCTCGGCATGTTTCTCGACGAGAAAAGTGAGTGTGTGTACACTTACCTGTCCTCCCGGAAGCCCGCGCATGTTCGAAATGAATTCGACGCATGCGCGGTAGCTTCCTAGGCATACGTAGGGTATACCAAGATGGCGGCGACGGCATCGAATGTGACGAGCGCATGCTCGTCGTAGTCGATGACGTCACCGCGTACGCTCCATTCAAAGAACCGCGGATTCTTTGAAACGAGCGTGTGTACACTCGGCCGGGACAAGTTTCTTGTCCACGAATCTCGTCGAAAAAAACGACATGTTTTTTTCAACGAGAATCTCGGCCGTGTGTACGAGGCCTAAGACTGGGAGGGAATATTGGCATCAATGTGCACAGAACAGAAATGGGAATTCTTCAAAAAGACTGTTTGTGAACTCACTGCAAAGTATATTCCCATGGGCAATAAGTTTAAAAGGCTAAAAATAAAACCTATGTGGCTCACGGCTAAAGTTAAAAAAGCTATAAACTACAAGAAAAGATCTTTTAAAAAATATAAAAATGAGGGAACACTAGTGTCATTTAAATGTTACAAAGAATATAGTGATATGTAAAAAGGAAATCAAGGATGCAAAAATTCAAAACGAATGACAGATTGCAAAAGATAGTAGGACAAACCCCAAAAAATTCTTCAAATATATTAATAGTAAAAAGGTCAAGTCTAAACATGTAGGCCCTTTACAAAATAATCTAGAGTGGGTGACTGGGGACAAAGAGAAGGCTAATTTATTAAATACTTTCTTCAGCTCTGTGTATACAAAGGAGCATGGGGGAGATCATGTCCATAATGGGGGTGGTAGTGACATAGCCCCAAATCCACAATGGCTCAAGAGTGATATGGTCCAGAAATATTTAGACAGAATAAAGGTTGATAAAGCACCTGGACCAGATGGCATACACCCACGGATCCTAAAAGAATTGAGCTCTGTAATTTCAAAGCCATTGTATCTAATTTTTAGGGACTCATTAATGACAGGAATAGTACCACTGGATTGGCGCAGGGCCAATGTGGTGCCTATATTTAAAAAGGGAACAAAGTCTTTACCAAGTAACTATAGACCTGTTAGTTTGACTTCTATAGTTGGGAAGATACTGGAGAGATTAATAAAAGACCACATAGATAAATATTTTAAGCAACAGACAGCATGGATTCATGAAAAACAGAAGTTGTCAGACAAACCTGATTTCTTTTTATGAAGAGGTAAGTAAAACCTTGGACAGAGGGGTGGCAGTGGACGTGGTATACTTTGATTTTGCAAAAGCGTTCGATACAGTTCCCCACACACGGCTCATGTGCAAGGTAAAGTCTACAGGATTGGAAATATCAGTTTGTAAATGGATAGAAAACTGGCTAAAAGACAGAATTCAGAGAGTAGTGGTTAATGATTCTTACTCTGAATGGTCTAAGGATATCAGTGGTGTACCCCAAGGTTCAGAGTTGGGACCCGTATTTTTTTATATCTTCATAAATGATATTGCGTTTGACATCAAAAGTAACATTTCTGTCTTTCCAGATGACACCAAGCTATGAAGTGGAAAAACGTCCTTACAGGATGTCTCCAATTTACAAGCCGACCTCAATGCACTGTTTAATTGGGCGACTATGTGGTAGATGCGGTTTAATGTTGATAAATGTAAAGTTATGCACTTGGGGGCTAAGAATATGAATGCATCATACATACTAGGGGGAGTACAACTGGGGAGATCCGTAGTGGAGAAGGATCTGGGGGTTTTGGTAGATCATAAGCTCAATAATACCATGCAATGCCAATCTGCGGTTTCCAAAGCGAGCAAAGTCCTTTCTTGTATTAAGAGAGGTATGGTCTCCAGAGAGAGAGATATAATTTTGTCCCTGTACAAATCATTAGTAAGACCTCATCTGGAATATGCAGTTCAGTTTTGGGCCCCAGTTCTCAAAAAGGATATCGGGGAACTGGAGAAAGTGCAGAGAAGGGCAACCAAACTGACAAGAGGCATGGAGGAGCTCAGCTATGAGGAAAGATTAGAGGAACTGAATTTATTCACTCTTGAGAAGAGGAGATTAAGGGGGATATGATCAACATGTACAAATATATAAGGGGTCCATATAGTGAACTTGGTGTTGAGTTACTCACTTTACGGTCAACACAAAGGACAAGGGGGCACTCTTTACGTCTAGAGGAAAAGAGATTTCACCTCCAAATACGGAAAGGTTTCTTCACAGTAAGAGCTGTGAAAATGTGGAATAGACTCCCTCCAGAGGTGGTTCTGTCCAGCTCAGTAGATTGCTTTAAGAAAGGACTGGATTCTTTCTTAAATGTACATAATCTAACTGGGTACTAACATTTATAGGTAAAGTTGATCCAGGGAATATCCGATTGCCTCTCGGGGGATCAGGAAGGAATTTTTTTCCCCTGCTGTAGCAAATTGGATCGTGCTCTGCTGGGGTTTTTCGCCTTCCTCTGGACCAACTGTGGGTATAGAATTAGGTATATGGGATTATATGATATTATTATTTTATTTTTTTATGGTTGAACTGGATGGACTTGTGTCTTTTTTCAACCTGACTGACTATGTAACTATGCATGTCATTTACACTTTAATCGTTTGTATTTTCACATAGCAGTGGATATTTGATATAATAGGCTATTAATTAATTTACTTCTTTTTTTTTTTACGTTTACACATTGCTTTTTGAGACAGCACACTATTAATATTATTTTTATAGAATCCTAAATGATCAAAATGTGTCAGGTGTTCAAATTGGTCTTCTCTAATATCCCCATAACTCAGAGACACATTTAACACATCCTGAAGATCAGATAATTGTTTATTTGCCTAGAGGCTCTTAAGTTACTCCCCCAAAACATCACCTGTCCATTAGCTGGCCATATCAATGAAGAATAAATGTAATACTTTATTCATCTAATTTTAGGATCTTCCAGACATTCTATTCCCGCAGGACAACTGTACTGGAACAGCTTTGTATGATTCCTAACACTACCCTTTGACAATACCATGTCATTCTACCCCTCTCAGATATTTGTCAGAAGATAAATGTACTAATTTACACAATTTTCAAGAGAAAGGTGAACTGGACCACAGGTTCCTCTATAGATTTTTGCAACTATGCACAATCTAGAGACCATAATAAGCCCACCTCAAACTACCCAATGACAGGAATTTTTAAATAACAAGATCCCAAAGAGTTTATCTTCATTCTGTTTACTACATTTTACGCTGGGTAAAATCCTACTTGCATTTAAAGTGTAAGTTCACTTTACAGAAAATATGTAAGGTGAACTTACACTGGCCCCCCTTCCTCATCTTCCCCGGTGCCGCTGACCTGGAGTCCCACAATCACCCGCTGTGAGACATCTGATTGCCGCTTTACCAGTCTGGGGATTTGAAATCCCCACGGCTTTCTCTCCTCTTCTCCAGCGTGACAGGATGGGCTAGGCAGGTTCTGGTTGGTCAGGGCCGTCTATGTGACGCGCCGACCAATTAGAATGCCTCCTATCCGTACACGCAGAGAGGTACGGATAGGAGATTAGGTCGTGGAGATTTCAATTCCCCGGTCCGGTACAACGGTGACCAGATGTCATGCAGCGGTTGATTGTGGGACTCCAGGTCAGCGGACCGGGGGGGATGAGGAAGGGGGCCCAGTGTAAGTTCACCTTACAGATTTTCTTAGGTCTAACTTTTAGGCATCAACTTGAATTGACACTTCTGACATGTCATGGTATTCAGATGTTTCAACATTAGCAATGAGTAGTTTCATTCTGTCAAATGCTGTGTGCCTTGCTCTGTTGAGATTCTCAGTAAAAATCTGAGTTTTTCTATGAGTATTTTTTTTTCTTCTAAGTAATTATCCTTTCCTGGAAAGGAAGAGTGATTGCAGCAGTTTTGTCTGGTCCTTGGGGTAACACAATGTGGCTACAATACTTTACTGTACTGGCATTATGCCTTTTTCTTTCAAATTTAAACCAAGTTTTCTGGATCTTTTACTTTGCAAATGTCTCAGCATGCATGCAATAATCACAAATAATATCTATAATGTTTGTTTTGTATGTGGAACATCAGTTTCTGCTTGTTGGCTTTCGCAGTACAAACAACATTCCCTCTCATTTGATCCAAAGTGCCAGCCCTCCACAGGCAATAGCAAATACACATTCATGTGTGGTGTGCTGGCCGCATCTTCCCAGGCCATAGGGAGGCATAAGGGAACTGTCACAGGGGGAAGAAAAGAATGCAAACCCAGTAGAAGGTCCAATAAAAAAAAACATGGATTACCTCCTTACTGCAGTGCTTCTCCTAGTCCTCTTATTCCTTTCCATGTGTTGTTTGGCTTCTGTGCTCACTGCAGCAAGGAGGTAGTCTTTTTTTTTGCAGACCTTCTACTGGGTGTTCATTCTTTTTTCCCCTGTGACAGTTTCCTGATGCCTCCCCACAACCTGGAAAGATGTGTATTTGGTATTGCTTGTGGAGTGCTGTGATGATAAGGAGTGAGATAAAATGCTTGTGGGTGATATCCATTTGTGTTAGTAACCTGGAGCTGGCTGCCTGGACCCTCAGTGTAATGCTATGTCACAATTACAAATGATGTAAAATGATTTCTAGTAATAGACTGTGCAAGGGGGAGCAGCACCTACACATGCTTTGACATGTCATTAAAAGCACTTTAATTAACTTGGTGGACTTTTGATTACATTTTTTGGAGTTTTTATACACATATATCATTTATTTCTAATGTAGCGGCCTCACCCCTCTCTCCCCTTCTCTTTCTCGGCTTGTCTTTCTTTGTCTAGGGGTGTTAGTGCTGGGGGGAGGGTTGAGATACACCACGGCCCATGTCCTCCATAGTGAAGAGGTGAAGGCTGGAAAGATCGGGCTTTGTGTAGGTGTCCTAGAGTCAAGTCCTGTCCTTCATCCTTGACTCCTTTGCTCCTAGTAACCAGAGTTCCACACAGTGAATAGGTCCAACACAGTTTTATTCTTCTCAGCGAATAAACACACAGCACGGTTAAGTTGGATTCTTTTGCAACAACTTAGTAGTAATGGGAATAGGTCGAGGCACAATCCTTTCCCTTCTTTTGCCAACCACTGTGGTATCACCAGTGGCTAATAGTCACTGCCACTGACTATGTGGAGTAGAACGTGAATTACCTTCGCTAGCACGGCCCCTGTCAGGGGAAGGATATCCGTCCAAGGGAGATACTGGTGGCCTCTCTGTCACCAGCGATGCTGCGCCGGACTCTCCAGAGAAGTTCTGCTCACCAGACCTCACAAACTCAGACACGGGCACCCAAGGAGTTAGGGCCCCCTCGGATTCCTCCACCCTTGCGGAACTCGGTCGAAGGTACTGAGCCCCGGGCATCTGCCATAGTACCTCACCCCAAGTAAAGGTGCCTGAGATGGACTCCATCTCCGCTCCGGCCAGGTCAAAGGCACCTGGGCCCGGAACACTGGAACGCCAGCACCCTAGCTGAAGGTGCCTGGGTGCGGCCGCGTCCTCCCGACTCTGAGCCTCCACACCAACCAACCCCGTGGTAAAGGCGTCCGCCCCTTTTATCCCCTCTCCCTTTGCGTCACAGCGGGTTCCCCGCCCCGCTGTACCAGGTCTAGGGGAGGACAAAAAGGCACAGTCTTGCGGTGTGAGTTCACCTCCGGCCCCCGGCAACAACACCACCTGTAGGCCGCAGGGAACCTCACACCACCAGAGTCCTCCAAGAACCATAAGAGGGTCTCAGATTCCCTAGCAATCAGTGCATCTGGGTTACACTACCACCCAGATGCTTCCCCTAAATTCAAATACCCGCTACACTCTCCCCCCGGTGATTTGACACTGGTCCCCAGTGTCTGGTGCAAACCCATGTCTCCCAAAAAGTGGCAACATAAGTTCGACCCAGAGACAAACATTCACAAAATTCAAACTCAACATTTTCGATAAGGAATTGTGCCAGGACCTAAAACAGGAAAGGGAAACAGGAATATAAAACCATAAACTTTGTAATAAAATACTTTAAATATCTCACACATTTACATGTTCTCCTTTCCTCCCCCTGGCTATCTAAGGACCACCCCATTCTCAGCAGCCTTGACAGACAAGTCTCCTGCAGAGGGGAAAAAAAGAACAACACACATCCTAACATCATATATGTGTTTGCTTGGAATGAATGGGTCTGTCCGAGAAGAAACACATTCACTCCAATGAGTGTTGCATAATGTTAAAAAATAAATAAACAATCGTTGCGCAACACTGCCACCTGGTGACAATGCCGCAGTAAAGACACTTATCACTTCCAGATGAACTTTTTTCTCTTGATCTTTTCTCTGTGGCCCTACACTGACTAAAAACCTCAAAGTCAATGATTTCTCTGAAGTGCAAGGAGAAGGAGGGAGAACAAAACGGTAACAGCTCCCATTTCTCCAAAGAGTAGAACGCCCAAATACAAAAAAAACTAGGGCACAGTCCTTGTGCTCCGGCAAAGGCACTCCGGAAAGTTCAGCAATGAGCAGCAAGAAAGAACACACAGGAGTCTTTTTCTCCTAAAGGTAAAACTTTGGGTGCGGCAGAAACACAGGCTTCAAATGCTTGTCAAACGCCTCTATGTTATATTCAACATTTCCTCCATCCTTGCGACAAATCTTCACTCTGTCCGCATGGATATGCCTTCCCAGCATCCACTTAGCTTTACAGTCCTGAAACTTCTTGGTGACCGCTGGTGAACAAGAAAAGTATCGGCGTGCTTGAGGTACTTTGAGTTTGTCCCAAACAAAGGTATTGTACCACCTCTGGCGAAAAACTTCCACCTCGTAGAGCAATTCTCGAGGCAGGTATGGGTACTCCCACCCATACTCTTGGGCAACCTTCTGGCCAAAGAGACGCTGTAGCCTTGACAAAGGTGGCATCGTGACATGGTCTCCTTCTCCAGGTAACACAATTGCTTCTGGATGGCGAGGTGCGTTCACCACCTCGGTAGATCTGGGCACAGGGGCCCGCAATGACTGGCGCTGCACTCCCGCAACAGGAGCAGGTGAAAGTTGAATCCAGAAGAGGGATTTTAGACAGTGGACCAGAATCCTCCCTAGGCGCCGAGGCCTTCACCCGGGGTGTACCATCCCCAGTAGACATAGGTGGGTCCCTTGTGACACGGGACGAGGGTAGCTTCATCTTGTCCCATCCCTTTCGGTGGAAGATTTTGTCTATCTCCCCATCATCGCCATTGTCAGACAATGAATCCAGGTCGGAGGTGTCATAACACTCAGCGGGCAGATAATTCCCAGTCACGGAATCATCCCCCTTGACGGCCTCCACCGACTGTGGGCTTCCGCCACCTTTAACCACACAGACAGTCCCAATCCCTGGCTCACCTGGGCCTTCAGAAGAACAGAGATGACCAGGGCTCTTCCCTCCGGATCCATCCAGGCCAGGCAAGCAACGGGGCGAAGCTCTTCCACGACCACAGGAGGCCATCACTAGGCCGACTTTCCTCTTCGGCGGTCGGAGCAGGGAGCTGCTGGTGACCGAAGCAGCATCTTCGGATTTTTCTCTTTTAATCTCCGCTTGGGCAGTCACTTTGCCCTGGACAGCGCGCACAGGAATACCTGACCATGGCATCGATCTCTCCCTCCGGAGAGGCAGTACCTGTGAGGTAGTTGAGGTGGAAGGCGCGAGGCCTTTCTGTGGATGGCTCCACCTCGAAGAGAAACTCCTTGCAGACCTCACATCGCCCGAATGGCTTCAACTGAACCACCATTCCCGAACAGCCGGGACAGATCACACTGAGGGCCTCTATGTCTCTGCAGGTGTACAGAGCCAATCGCCCCCGGGGCCTTAGTCTGATTCCTGTGTCCATTATGGGAGCAGCAAAGGAAGTCATGTCCGTGAAAGAAGAAGCTGAAATCCACGGAGTGTTTGAAGTCATCTTTCCTGTTCGCTGCTCCAATGCGCACTGACCCACCTGCGCCGGAATCTCCACATGCGTACGTCCACGTGGCCAGACTCCTCCCACACTCTGCACTTGTTCGAGGGTTTTCCCCGCCCACGAACTACGCAGCTATGGTTTGCCTCGTGGTGCGTTGGCCAATATGGCCGACCTACTCGGAACTCCTCCGGGCAGCAAAGTTCAGTTTCAGACACCATACACATCCCGGACACGATGCCCCCACGTGTAGCGGCCTCACCCCTCTCTCCCCTTCTCTTTCTCGGCTTGTCTTTCTTTGTCTAGGGGTGTTAGTGCTGGGGGGAAGGATGAGATACACCACGGCCCATGTCCTCCATAGTGAAGAGGTGAAGGCCAGAAAGATCGGGCTTTGTGTAGGTGTCCTAGAGTCAAGTCCTGTCCTTCGTCCTTGACTCCTTTGCTCCTAGTAACCAGAGTTCCACACAGTGAATAGGTCCAACACAGTTTTATTCTTCTCAGCGAATAAACACACAGCACGGTTAAGTTGGATTCTTTTGCAACAACTTTAGTAGTAATGGGAATAGTTTGAGGCATAATCCTTTCCCTTCTTTTGCCAACCACTGTGGTATCACCAGTGGCTAATAGTCACTGCCACTGACTATGTGAAGTAGAATGTGAATTACCTTCGCTAGCACGGCCCCTGTCAGGGGAAGGATATCCGTCCAAGGGAGATACCGGAGGCCTCTCTGTCACCAGCGATGCTGCGCCGGACTCTCCAGAGAAGTTCTGCTCACCAGACCCCACGAACTCAGACAAGGGCACCCAAGGAGTTAGGGCCCCCTCGGATTCCTCCACCCTCGCGGAACTTAGTTGAAGGTACTGAGCCCCGGGCATCCGCCATAGTACCTCACCCCAGGATAAAGGTGCCTGAGATGGACTCCATCTCCGCTCCGGCCAGGTCAAAGGCACCTGGGCCCGGAACACCGGAACGCCAGCACCCTAGCTGAAGGTGCCTGGGTGCGGCCGCGTCCTCCCGACTCTGAACCTCCCCACCAACCAACCCCGTGGTAAAGGCGTCCTCCCCTTTTATCCCCTCTCCCTTTGCGTCACAGCGGGTTCCCCGTCCCGCTGTACCAGCTCCAGGGGAGGACAAAAAGGCACAGTCTTGCGGTGTGAGTTCACCTCCGGCCCCCGGCAACAACACCACCTGTAGGCCGCAGGGAACCTCACACCACCAGAGTCCTCCAAGAACCATAAGAGGGTCTCAGATTCCCTAGCAATCAGTGCATCTGGGTTACACTACCACCCGGATGCTTCCCCTAAATTCAAATACCCGCTACACTAATATGAACTTTTTGGGCATATTTTTATTATTAATGTGGATATTTCTCTTTTAATGTGATGGATTTAAGATTTTTTTATTTTAATTTTTATTGGGCTTATAGAGATATGCACACTTATTATTTGTGTAGAAGATTTTTATGTCCTGTATTCAGACATTTGGAAGTGATGCAATCTCATGCTGCACTTAGCGCGAGTTTACTTTTTTTTTTTTTTTTTTATTCAGAAAATAACCTACTGACATTTGAGATCTATTACAAAGACATTTTCAAAGCAAATTTTTATAAATAAACTCCTAAAGCCTCTTAAGCCTGGTACACACGATCAGATTGTTGGCCAGCTGAGTGTCTGATTTTTGTCTTCAGGGCGTTTGCCTGGATCTTGTCTTGCATACTATCGTTACACAATTTTCAGGCCAACAAACACAAACGTAGTGACGTACTACAAGGAATTTCAGCTCTTGAGCGCCACCCTTTGGGCCCCTTCTGCTAATTTTGTGTTTGGTGAGCATTGATTCCGAGCATGTGTGTTTGTACTTTCGACTTTTGTGTGACGGACTTGTGTACTGACCATCAGAAAATCTGACAACAAACCGTTGTCCGCGGAAAATTTACTAGCATGTCATCCAACATTTGTTGGCAGAAAGTTGGACAACAATTGTCTGAAGGAGCGTACTAACTATCAGATTTTAGGCCAACAGTCTGTCAACAGACAATCCCCTGCCAACAATCTGATCGTGTGTACGCGGCTTGAAGGCCCGCACACACGGTCAGGAAATCTGAAGATAAACTTTGCCTGATGAACGATTTGACGATTTTCTGATCGTTAGTATGCTGCTTTTGACAACCGATTATGAATTTTAGTTCGACAAAAATTGGATGTGCAGGCTTGAAAATTTTTGTCTGATCTGACCACAACGTCCGATTTTCTGTTCATTATAGTCCGTCACACAAAAGTTGAGAAAGTACAAACATGCGTGCTCGGAATCAATGCTCACCAAACATGAAATAAGCAGAAGGGGCCCAAAGGGTGGCGCTAAAGAGCTGAAATTCCTGGTAGTAAGTCACTACGTTCCTGTTTGTTGCACGAAAATTGTGTACTGTTAATATGCAAGACAAGATCCAGGCCCACACCCTTAAAGCGGAGTTCCACCCAAAAGTGGAACTTCTGCTTAAACCACTCCTCGCCCCCTTACATGCCACGTTTGGCATGTAATTTTTTTAGGGGGGAGTGGGGGAGTGGGAGCTTCAGTAGGAGTGGGACTTCCTGTCCCACTTCCTCCTTCCGCCCAGGGACCGCTTAGGCGACTCGTCATATCGCCTTTTGGTGGCCCCTCCCTGTAGGCGATCACCTGGGCCACTCAGATTGCGCCGCGCGGCTCGCGCATGCGCAGTGAGTGCCCGGCCGTGAAGCCAAAAGCTGTCACGGCCGGGTGACAACAGTTAGAATGGAGGCGCCGGCGGAGGGGGGGGGGGGGAGGAGCGAAGCTCCGTTCGGCCGCGTCGCTGGACAGTGGAACAGGTAAGTGTCTGTTTATTAAAAGCCAGCAGATACACTTTTTGTAGCTGCTGACTTTTAATAAACATAAAAAAGTCTGGAACTCCCCTTTAAGACAAAAATCTGATGCTCGGTTGGCCAACAACTGGATCGTGTGTACGAGGCTTAAGACTCTATTCACATAACAGGCTATCCCACCGAGTCCTGCATTTTCATGTTAAAGCATAGTTTGTGCAGATCAAGCGTTAAAGAGTTTGTAGGTTAAAAGCATTGTTCACCTTTACCAAAAGACTGCCTTTTCAAGGTAAGGGGTGTCTATAAATAAAATCAAACTGTGCAGCTTTGACCAAACTTGAATAATGCCCTTGCTATAGGTCATTTATGTAGCTCCTGAAGCCTGACTTAAAAACTTCCAGAGGTAGCATCATCCCATCCTTCCTTGTTGCTAGAATGTTACTAAGAGACTATTAGCTCACATTCACAATTACAGAAGTGAGCATCAGGGGAGAGAAAAAGCATGTGATGGGGGTTGAATCAGATAAAGATCTTGCTGCATTATTTTGTACCAGAGACCTTCCTGATTACACCTTCCAGCATAGAAACATAATCATTCTTTTGCCCCTCCCTCCTATCTTATACATTAAAATATTTTTAATGTTAAAATATTTTCAACAATCTTGCCTTTCATACCAACATTTTTTTCAGCTGGTCATGTGACAAGTATTGGCTTTCTTCTTCTTCTCTGGTGTGGGCAAAGGTGGGTACATAACAATTCTACATACTGTAGAATGGTGCTTTTATTGTGATGTGCGAGGTCCGTTCTGTGCAGAATTCTCCTTACCATACTGCATAATGATACACCCAGGGGGTTTGTCCACAGCAATCTGGCCCCGCAGGAAGCACGTTGAATGATTCTGGATGTCATACAACTCAGAAGGGAAGAGCCAGCAAGAGGTCAGAGTGGACAGTTTGCAGGGGACAGTTCTGGGAAGAATTGCAGTGAAAGCTGCTTCTTAATTCTTTTTTTTTCAGGTTTGGTGCAAATTATTTCACATTTATACAAGGGACTGGGACTTTTAATTTTACGGGTATAAAAAGAGATGCTAGCGTGGTGGTACTACACGCAGTAGTAAGTGGTAAGTGTGTCCTATTACTGATAGGTGGCGCACATTAATCAAAATGGCAGACAATAGTGTTAGTGCATGCATGGAACAGCTTGTCAATGAAGGCACCACCTATATTCCGGCCGTGGTGGTTCCCAGCCCACAGCAGTCATTCCTGTGAACATTAAGCACGCGGAATGCCTGATCCTGGATAATCGATGCATAACCTGTCGTGAAATTGCACAAGAGACAAATCTTTCCGTGGGAACGGTGAATACAATCATTTGCGAACATTTGCATTTACATGTGACCAAACCTGGGCACATCATTTCACACTCCAGAATCAAAACAAGCATCAAAGCAGTGGAAGCATACAGACATACAGGCCACCACCACCACGAACCATTGCGTCTGCAAATAAAGTGATGGCAAGTGTTTTTTGGGATGAACATGGCGTTATTCACGTGGATTTTCTACCTTGTGTGCAACTATTAATAGTGAATATTACTGTCGTGTTCTGAGTGATGTGCATATGCGACTGTGGAAAAGACAACCTGGTTTGATCACCAAGGGCATCCTGTTTCTCCAGGACAGCGCACAAGCTCATACTGCTCAGCATTTCAGCACTGATGACGAAGTGAAGCAGGCTGTCCTAGGATGGTTCAGGCGTACTGACAAATCTTTCTATGCTGAAGCATTTTTCCAGGCATTAAACGCTGGTATAACTGTATAAATGCAGCAGGGGAGTATGTTGAAAAATAAATGCAGTTTCCACTCCTTGAATATTGTTCTTTTATTATATAAACTCAAAAGTCGCAGTTTTACTTGAATGCCCCTCATATATTAATAAGTTAGAGTTAGGCCTCGTGCACACGGCCGAGAATCTTGTCAGGAAAAAACCCGTCGTTTTTCCTGACGAGATTCTTGAACAAGAAACTTGTCCCGGCTGAGTGTACACACGTACGATTCTTTTGAATGGCATGAACGCAGTGACATCATCGATTACGACGAGCGTGCACTCGTCACATTCGATGCCGTCGCCGCCATCTTACTACACCCTACCTATGCCCTGGAAGCTACCGCGCATGCATCAAAGTCATTTTGAGCATACGCGGGTTTCCACGGCGACAGGTAAGTGTACACACTCTCGGGTTTCTTGTCGGAAAACAGGCCAGCGAGAATCCCGACGAGAAAATAGAGAGCAGGTTCTCTATTTTTCTCGTTGAGATTCTGGCCAGTTTTCTTGACGAGAAACCTGAAAGCCTCGTACACACGGCCGGTTTTCTCGGCAAGAAAGCTCTACCAGCAGTTTTCTTGTCGTTTTTTGACGAGAAAACCTGCCGTGTGTATGAGGCTTTAGAGTCAGGTTTTAAGTTTTTTCTTGAAGGGAAAATACATCATTTTTGTTTATATTCAATTTACTACGTTCAGGGCTAAAAATATGTTTCAAACGTTTTAATTTATTGTAAATATCAGATAGGAAGATTTTATGTTGTTGATTGGAAAATAAAGGAGTGAAGAACTTATCATTACTGTGGAAGAGTTTTTCATAGCAAACAACTGGTTAGGTTCCATTTGTCATTCTTTAAGTTCTACCATTTTGTTTCGACTGCCTTAAATTGGCCATGGATGGATCATTTTTTTTGATCAGCCAGCGGGCTTTCCCCATCTACAGAAACAAGGTGGATGAAGAAATCCTCCCTGTTGTGCTATTGTATTGTGACAGCAGGGACCCCTCCACTGTCAGAATACACTTATCAGCACTGCACTTGGTTGGCTGTAGGCACTGACTGAATGAAATGTTTCCAACATTTCCATCCAAGAGAAGCTGATCATTATATTATAGAAACATAGAAAAGTGATGGCAGAAAAAGACCGAGTGGTTCATTGAGTCTGCCCATTTATTTATTTTTTCCATTAACTTTTTTGTCTGAGTAATGAGTATAGATCTTGACTTCTGTTGAGGGGCATAGCCATAGATGGATTAAATTTCGTCCAGTCCTTGCTGAACCAGACAATTTGTGATCCATCTATGACCAGCTTTAGCTTAAAATTCAGTTAATTCACTCAAATTAAATTAGTAATTCTCCCCAAAAAAGATGATTGAAGCGGAGGCAAATTTAAGCAAATTAGGTAAAGTGAAAGTACATGAGTTTACCAATACTTGCCAAATATGGCTCCATCAAAGTTCCATAACGTTCCCAAACAACTGAGCATTTGACATCAATGACATCACAACTGCAGCCAGTCTTCGTTAATATTTTAATACTTCTTAGGTGTTCAGGAGAGCTCAGGGATAGAATGTCAGAGTAATAATGAGTAATATGAATCCCTTTGCTCCAACAAGCTCCAGCCTACTACCTGAGAAGGAATAAAAGCAGAACAATTCAGCAGGTAAGCCTTTTCCCATTTTATTTTATTATTTTGCAAAATTGATGTTATGGTGAAGTTGAAATTAGGGGGTTATACACGTGTTCCTTGCCATACAAATAGTTATGCAGTTAGATATGAGATATATGTTTTACTTTGTGAGATAACAGGCTTATTCATTAATACCTTTCAAACATCATTTGAAACATATATTGTATGCAATCACATGGTCAATTCCAATATTTATTCCGAGCTACTGATATTTCTATGTTGCTCTTTGACCCCTTCAATATCCTACATTTCTAAATTCATACATTTTCAGTGGGCTTCCTTGTATTATTGAATATACTTAGTGCTAAATTATTTCTTTGCTATTTGTTTCTGTAAGAGACTGGAATGTTTACTGTAAAAAAGGATAAAATAAATGAAATAGGCAAATTATATTTCACTGTGGAAAGTTTACACATATGTACGTAGTAGATTATTGGCTGTTTGTAGTGTCCGCTGACATTTTTAACAGTGAGCCAACACAGAATGTATTTTGTAACATTATAGATGCCTTTATCAGCCCTACTAATTAAGTATTTCTATGTATTTTTTAAGCTTATTTATTCGGGACTTACTTTTTATTCTTCTGTGCTGAGTCATTGGTAACAAGGTCTCTGCCAATGCAAAGGCTCTTGTGGGACTGTTAAAAGGAGCCTGTTCATAAACAGCCATTCCAAACTGTTCCTTAAAAGTCTCCAGACATTAGTCTATGTTAGTGATGAGCCGAACACCCCCGGGTTCGGTTCGCACCAGAACCCGCGAACGGACCGAAAGTTCGTACGAACATTAGAACCCTATTAAATACAATGGATGCGAACGTTCGAATTCTAAAGTGCTAATTATAATGACTATTATGCATGTTATTGTCCTAAAAAGGGTTTGGGAACCCGGGTTCTGCACCAGGGGACATGTATCAATGCAAAAAGAAGTTTTAAAAACGGTCGTTTTTCGGGAGCAGTCATTTTAATGATGCATAAAGTGAAAAAAAAAAGTCAAATATTCCTTTAAATATCGTACCTGGGGGGTGTCTAAAGTATGCCTGTGAAGTGCCACGTGTTTCCCGTGTTTAGAACTGTCCCTGCACAAAATGACACTTCTAAAGGAAAAAAAAGCCATTTAAACTGCTTGCGGCTTTAATGTAATGTCTGGTCCCGGTAATATGGATGAAAATCTTTAAGAAAAATGGCATAGCTACCCCATGACCCCCCCCCCCCTACCCCAGCCCATTACCAGCCCCTTTGGGTCTTGTATGGATATTAAGGGGAACCCCGCACATAAAATAAAAAAGGCCCTATATACTCTGAACAGCCGTATACAGGCGGTGCATACAAGACAGGGACTGTAGGTTTGTTCTTATGTAGAATCTGTTTGTAATTTTGAACAGGTACATTGTTTAAGTGTAGCTCCAGCCCAAAAATCTATTTTTAAACTTTTTGGAAAACATAGGTAAGGGTTATCACCCCTGTAACATTTGTTTTGCTGTCTGTGCCCCTGTTCAGAACATTTCACCTCACTTTCCGTCCCAATGACAACTGTTTTTGAAATGTGGTGTTTTTCTTGAAACAAGGATTGGTGATAAAGCATCAGTACAGAGGAGACACCTTTCTCCCATATTAATTCTTACAGGAGAGAATTTTCCTTCCTAGGGGTAGATTTCCTCTCACTTCCTGTTGTCTTCTTGCGTTTGTAAGTAGGAGTCGTTTGTAAGTTGGATGTTTGAAAGTAGGGACCTGCCGTATATACTCTGCAGAAATAGGCCCCTTAGTTGTTGGTGTTGGCACAACACTGTAAGCACTCACAGTTACTCTTGGTTGGTGCTGGAACGCCCTGCTGTCAACTATTATATCAGGAATTGTAATTACATATAATTGTTGAACAGTGGTAGTAAAAATTGGGCCTTTGATGGTGGTGCTGGTGCCACAACACTGTAAGCCCTGACAGTTACTCTTGGTGGGTGCAGCAATGGGCCCTGCTGTGAATTATTAGATCAAGAATTGTAATTGCATGCCCCTGTTGAACAGGGGCTGAAAAATTGGGCCTTTTGTGGTGGTGGTGGTGGTGGTGGTGGTGTTGCCACAACACTGTAAGCCCTCAGAGTTACTCTTGGTGGGTGCAGGAATGGGCCCTGCTGTGAATTATTAGATCAAGAATTGTAATTACATGCCCCTTTTGAACAGGGGCTGAAAAATTGGGCCTTTCGTGGTGGTGGTGGTGGTGGCGTTGCCACAACACTGTAAGCCCTCAGAGTTACTCTTGGTGGGTGCAGCAATGGGCCCTGCTGTGAATTATTAGATCAAGAATTGTAATTACATGCCCCTGTTGAACAGGGGCTGAAAAATTGGGTCTTAGGCACTGGTGGCACAACACTGCAACCCCTCACAGATACTGTACTTGGAGCACAGCAATGAGCCCTGTTGCAAAGTATTGCTTCAAAAATTGTAATTACACGCCCCTGTTAAACAGGGGCTGAAAAATTGGGCCTTAGGCACTGGTGGCACAACACTGCAACCCCTCACAGATACTGTACTTGGAGCACAGCAATGAGCCCTGTTGCAAAGTATTGCTTCAAAAATTGTAATAACATGCCCCTGTTAAACAGGGGCTGAAAAATTGGGCGTTAGGCACTGGTGGCGGCACCCATAAACAAAAATGATCTTCCAAGCTATCATCATCAATCGTATCATTGAGGACTCGGAGGAGGAGGATAGCCAGTCAACATAACAGCACAGGCACTCAGCATCAGCATCAGTCTTGAAGGGATGTGACATGTTAAAATCAATTAGTCTGTTATATCAGCATCAGGTGTGTGGTAGCTGGTGGTGATCCAAGACTGGTTCATCTTGATGAAAGTCAGTCGATCAACCGAGTCGGTGGACAGGCGCACCCTGTGATCCGTGACAAATCCTCCAGCAGCACTGAATGTGCGTTCCGAAAGAACGCTGGATGCAGGACAGGCCAGTAGCTCAATTGCATACTGTGCAAGCTCTGGCCAGTGATCCATCCTCAAGACCCAGTAAGCCAGAGGATTTTCGGTGGGGAAGGTGTCCAAGTCTGACCTTGCCCCTAGATATTCCTGCACCATGTTTATCAGACGCTGGCGATGGTTGCTGGAACCGATCATACTTTGGGGCTGCGGACTAAAGAATTGTCTGAACGCATCGGTCAGACGGCCACCTTCCCCACCGCTCCTTCTTTGACTGGCCGAAGCCTCAGCAACTCGTTGTCCAGGACCAGGAGTTTGTAACCTCCCAGTCTCTGGGAACGCGTTGCACAGACCTTTCTGCAAGGCCTCCCGGAGTTGTCTCATCCTCTGCTCCCTCTGCGACGGTAACATAAGGTCCGCAACCTTACCCTTGTACCGTGGATCAAGGAGAGTGGCCAGCCAGTAATGGTCCCTCTCCTTGATCCGAAGAATACGAGGATCCTTCCGCAGACTTTGCAGGATCAGGGAGGCCATGCAGCGTAGGTTAGCTGAGGCATTCAGTCCGGAGTCCTCTGGGTCACTAAGGACGACATGATCCGCAGCCACCTCCTCCCAGCCACGTACAAGTCCACTGGTTTCTTGGGACTGTAAATCATCCCTAAAAGACTGCTGCTGATGATGCTGAGTGCCAGCCTCCACCTCCATGCTGACACAATCCTCCTCCTCCTCCTCCTCCTCCTCTTCCTGTGCGATGGGTGGGACAGAAGGAACACTGTCTGGGTAAAGGGGGCCTTGAGAGGCAAGGAAGTCCTCCTCTTCCTGCCTCTGTTCTGCCTCAAGTGCCCTGTCCATTATTCCACGCAGCGTGTGCTCCAACAGGTGGACAAGAGGTACAGTGTCACTGATGCATGCACTGTCACTGCTCACCATCCTCGTGGCCTCCTCAAATGGTGCCAGGACAGTGCATGCATCCCTGATCATGCCCCACTGGCGTGGAGAAAAAAAACCAAGCTCCCCTGACCCTGTCCTGGTGCCGTAGTCGCACAGGTACTCATTGATGGCCCTCTGCTGCGTGTGCAGCCGCTGCAGCATGGCCAACGTTGAGTTCCACCTGGTGGGCATGTCACATATAAGGCGGTTCTTGGGCAGGTTCAACTCCTTTTGCAGCTCAGCCAGGCGAGCACTGGCATTATAAGATCTGCGGAAATGCACACAGACTTTCCTGGCCTGCCTCAGGACATCCTGTAAGCCCGGGTACCTGCCCAAGAACCGCTGCACCACCAGGTTAAGGACGTGAGCCACACAGGGCACATGGGTCAGTTGTCCCTGTCGGAGGGCGGAGAGGAGGTTGGTGCCATTGTCGCAAACCACCATTCCTGGCTTAAGCTGGCGTGGCGTCAACCACCTCTCGGCCTGGCCCTGCAGAGCAGACAGGACCTCTGCCCCAGTGTGGCTTCTGTCCCCCAAACACACCAGCGCAAGCACGGCATGGCATCTTTTTGCCTGCGTACTTGCGTAGCCCCTTGAACGGCTACGGAGCACCGCTGGTTCAGAGGACAAAGCACAGGAAGAGGCCATGGAGGAAGAAGAAGAGGAGGGGGTGGAGGAGAGAGGTGTGTCACAACCAGTAGTAGCATTTTGGAGGCGTGGCGGTGGAACAACCTCCAACACTACTGCACCTTGTCCTGCATCCTTCCCAGCTGCCAAAAGAGTGACCCAATGGGCCGTGGAAAGAAAGGTAACGTCCCTGTCCATGCCTGCTGGACCATGAGTCAGCGGTAATATGCACCTTACCGCTGACCGCCCTGTCCAGCGAGGCCAAGACATTGCCTTCCACATGCCGGTAGAGAGCCGGAATAGCCTTCTGTGAGAAAAAGTGGCGTTTGGGAACCTGCCACTGAGGAACCGCACATTGCACAAACTCACGGAAGGGGGCCGAGTCTACCAACTGAAAAGGCAGCAGTTGAAGCGCTAGCAATTTAGCCAAGCTAGCATTCAACCGCTGGGCATGTGGATGGCTGGGAGTGAACTTCTTTCGACGGTCCAGCAGCTGGGGCAGGGAAATTTGCCTGCTAGAATCGGACGTTGGTGTACTGCTAGCAGAGTGGCCGCAAGTACTTGGCTGTGACACACCTAATTCTACACCTTCATTCCTCTCAGTGCATGTTTCAGAGAGGACTGAAGTTATAGTGGGGTTGGAGATCCCAGCTGATGCGGTGCAAGGAGAGGTCCGCTTTGTTCTTTGGTGTGGGTCTTTGAGGTAGGCTTGCCAATGAGCTGCATGGCAGGTCAACATATGTCTGGTCAGGCATGTGGTACCCAAGCGGCTGATGTTTTGGCCACGCGATATACGCTTGAGACATATGTTGCAAACAGCAGCTGTGCGATCTGATGCACTAGCCTCAAAAAAGGCCCACACCAAAGAACTTTTTGAATGACGGGCAGAGGCAGCGCCCTGCACAGGCGGAGCTCTGCGGTGTGATTCCGTCGGTGTACTGCCCTTACGCTGGCCACCAAAGGGCATCCTGCCTCGTTGGAGATGTGCCTCCTCCTCATCCTCCTCCTCCTCCTCTCTCCTATTAGGCACCCACGTGGAGTCAGTGACCTCATCATGCCCTCCCTCCTCATCACTGGAGCCAATCTGGCAGTATGCTGCAGCTGCTGGAACATGACTGCCAGATTGGTGTCCTTCTTGAGCATCCCCTCTGTCTGCTCTCACGCTACTGCCTTCCTCTAGCTGGGTATCATCATCAGACCCTTCGAAACGCTGGGCATCCTCCTGGAGCATGTACCCAACACTGTGCTCAAACAGTTCGGGGGACTCCTCAGGAGGAGGACATGGTGGGTCTAGGGAAGGAGTGACTGATGATGAGTCTGACATTGATACCAGGGAAGAGGACGCTTTGGCAGCTGCTTTGCCAGTACCCTGAGCCTGGGTGAGAGAGGATGAGGAGGAGGAGGAGGGCTTGGTCATCCACTCTACCAAGTCTTCGGCATGATGTGGCTCAACATGTCCAGCTGCCGAAAAGAAGGACAAGCGTGTCCCATGGCCATGTGCTGATGACAATGCACCGCGTCCACGACCAGCACTGTTGCCCCCAGACACAGAGCCTGCTTGCCCTCTTTTATTGCCTCCTGACTGTCTGCCTCTCCTTGTTTGCCTTCCAGACATTCTAATGGATGGCCTGCAGGGAGATGGGAAAAAAGCAATAAGGGCTACCTTCAGGTGTCCTTCTCTGTCCCTTTACTTAAGGATTTCTAAATATGGTTGAGGATGATTGCTTTCGCACAGAATAGCACAATGACAATTTCCCTGACTGTCCAAAAAACAAGGATTTCAAAGATGGTTGATGAGGAATGCTTTAGCACAGTATAGCACAATGAGAATTTCCCTCACTGGCCTTCCCTGTCCCTACAAACAAGGTTTAGCACAGTAAAACACACTGACACTCTCCCTACCTATAGTTTTCTGTCCCTATAAAAAATGTTTTTTTAAAGATGGTTGATGATGAATGCTTTAGCACAGTATAGCACAATGAGAATTTCCCTCACTGTCCTTCCCTGTCCCTACAAACAAGGTTTAGCACAGTAAAACACACTGACACTCTCCCTACCTATAGTTTTCTGTCCCTATAAAAATGTTTTTTTAAAGATGGTTGATGATGAATGCTTTAGCACAGTATAGCACAATGAGAATTTCCCTCACTGTCCTTCCCTGTCCCTACAAACAAGGTTTAGCACAGTAAAACACACTGACACTCTCCCTACCTATAGTTTTCTGTCCCTATAAAAAATGTTTTTTTAAAGATGGTTGATGATGAATGCTTTAGCACAGTATAGCACAATGAGAATTTCCCTCACTGTCCTTCCCTGTCCCTACAAACAAGGTTTAGCACAGTAAAACACACTGACACTCTCCCTACCTATAATTTTCTGTCCCTATAAAAAATGTTTTTTTAAAGATGGTTGATGATGAATGCTTTAGCACAGTATAGCACAATGAGAATTTCCCTCACTGTCCTTCCCTGTCCCTACAAACAAGGTTTAGCACAGTAAAACACACTGACACTCTCCCTACCTATAGTTTTCTGTCCCTATAAAAAATGTTTTTTTAAAGATGGTTGATGATGAATGCTTTAGCACAGTATAGCACAATGAGAATTTCCCTCACTGTCCTTCCCTGTCCCTACAAACAAGGTTTAGCACAGTAAAACACACTGACACTCTCCCTACTGTGAGGGAGTTAGCTCGGCAGCGGGTGTGTGTGACCCCCTGGATGGGCTCCCCACACAAAAACAGGCCCAGCAGACGGAGGTTGTGGTTTACAAGATCAAAAAGGTGCGGTTTATTTCTCTATTTACAGTGACAAAAACACAGCAAAGCAAAAAGAAACATAAACAAAATAAACCCTGGTCAGCTTGACCTCTGACTAAACATGCAGGTTTCCTAACTAACAACTGGGATCAGCCTGGTGCTGTCCTAGTCCCTAAGTCCCTGGTTTAGTAAATGTCCAAACAAATAGCCACACAGGCTTTCTCTCACCGCACAGGGGTTCACTCTCCCTAGACAGTCCACACAGGTCTGGGTCCAGGCATGAGCAAACACCTAATGAATCTGGGAGTTTTTATAGAGGCCTTAAACGAGCTGACAAGCTTCAGCTGGTCTCATCAACTCCCTGCCTGCACGACGCCCAGCCCTCTCCCTAGAGGTATGAATCATCAATGAGCCCACTAGCCTCAGCTGGGCTTCATCAACTCTCTCCCTAGTTGTATAAGTCGGCATAAAGCCTGAATCTGGGAGAAATATACCTACCCCCCTGGATGCAACCATGTGACTTTACCTTCCTGCTGTCACATACCCCCCCTCTTGTTTTAACCTTGGGGTTGGAACACCAGCAATCAGGCATTCATGTACTCGAGACAAAGCATCCACATTCCCCATTTGAACGCCAGGGCGATGCTTTACTGTGAAGTTGAATTCCTGTAGGGCCAGGAACCACCTATTCACTCTTCTATTTGTCTCCTTGTTTTGAGCCATCCACTTTAACGGAGCGTGATCCGTAACCATGTCAAAGTGCCTACCTAGCAGATAGTACCGAAGGGAATCTAGAGCCCACTTCACCGCTAAACACTCCTTTTCAACCGTGGCGTAATTTACCTCATGGGACTTCAACTTCCTGCTGAGGTAAATGACTGGGTGCTCTTCCCCTGTCATGGAAACCCTGTCAGGAACAGACGCCCTGGACTTCCTGGTTCCCGCCCCCGCAGGTGACGCCCGAAGGGCTATTTAAACTCCTCACTTGCAGACAGTCCCTGCTGTCTGCTCTACAGCGTTTATCCCAAGTGACCTGATCTGCCTTGTTTACCTGTATCTGACCCGGCTTCCTGTGACCCTCCTGCTATCTGCCTGTACCTGACCATCGGCCTGTTTTCTGACTTCGGTATTGCCTGATCCTTTTGTGCCTCGCTGCCTGCCAGTTTACCCGACCCCGGCTTGTCTGACGATCCTGCCTGACCTTGGCTCTTGTTCACCTGCTGCTGCCTAGTGGTTCCAGTTTACCTGCTGTGCCTCCCGGTCCGGGTCATCTGCTGAGTTCTTGGTTCCTGTCTGCTCATCTGCTGGTTCCTGTCTGCTCATCTGCTGGTTCCTGTCTGCTCATCTGCTGGTTCCTGTTCACCTGCTGCTGCCTAGTGGTTCCAGTTTACCTGCTGTGCCTCCCGGTCCGGGTCATCTGCTGAGTTCCTGGTTCCTGTCTGCTCATCTGCTGGTTCCTGTCTGCTCATCTGCTGGTTCCTGTTCACCTGCTGCTGCCCAGTGGTTCCAGTCTACCTGCTGTGCCTCCCGGTCCGGGTCATCTGCTGAGTTCCTGGTTCCTGTCTGCTCATCTGCTGGTTCCTGTCTGCTCATCTGCTGGTTCCTGTTCATCTGCTGCTGCCCAGTGGTTCCAGTCTACCTGCTGTGCCTCCCGGTCCGGGTCATCTTCTGAGTTCCTGGTTCCTGTCCACTCACCCGCTGTAGTTCCTGGTTCCTGCCTCCTCACCTGCTGGTTCCTGATCACCTGCGGTAGTTCTTGATCCTGCCAGGCACTCGTACCCCTTCCACCTCCGTGCTTCCTGTTATATCACCAGGGGCCGCCGGTGGGAGCCGTAAGGGAGGCCTCCCTCTGCTAACCGGGCTCGTCACCGTCAGGTACGTGACATCCCCGTTCCAGACCTGGGACAATACTGCTCCTAACCCCACATCTGACGCATCACTTTGTACGACAAAGTCTTTAGAGAAGTCGGGTGAGTACAACACTGGCTGGCTACATAAGGCTTGTTTCAAGAATTGGAATGCTGCCTCAGCCTCGGGGGTCCATTTAATCATGACCGACCCTTTCCCTTTCGTCAGGTTGGTTAGGGGCACAGCCTTAGAAGCAAAGTGGGGAATGAAGCGCCGATAATACCCCGCGATTCCCAGAAAGGCTCGTACCTGCTTCTTGCTGTTGGGACGTGGCCAACTCTGGATGGCCTCGACTTTGTTGAGTTGGGGTTTTATTACTCCCCTCCCAATGGTGTACCCAAGATATTTGGCCTCCTCCTGCCCAATGGTACACTTCTTGGGGTTAGCCGTAAACCCCGCTTCCCGGATAGAGTCTAGGACTGCTTGCACTTTTGGCAGATGTGAGGCCCAATCTGTGCTATGGACAATTACGTCATCCAGGTAAGCCGCAGCATACTTCCGATGGGGCCTCAGTATCTGGTCCATTTTCCGCTGGAATGTGGCCGGCGCATTCTGTAACCCGAACGGCATTCTCTTATATTGGAACGCCCCGTCTGGGGTTACAAATGCGGTTTTCTCTTTGGCCGACTTGGCCAGGGGAATTTGCCAATACCCTTTTGTGAGGTCAAGAGTCGTCATGTATCGGGCTGTTCCCAGCCGGTCGATCAACTCATCTATACGTGGCATGGGGTAGGTGTCAAATTTTGTAACTTTGTTCAACTGACGAAAATCGTTACAAAATCGCCAGCTCCCATCCGGTTTAGGCACCAACACAATGGGACTAGACCAATCACTTTGGGACTCCTCTATCACCCCTAAGTTCAGCATTTTCTGTACTTCCTCCCGTATTGCCTCCCGTCGGGCCTCTGGGATCCGATAGGGTTTTAACTTCACCCTTTCACCGGGCGGGGTAATAATATCATGCTCTACCCCAGATGTTTGTCCCGGCAGCTCAGAGAACACCTCCTTGTTGCGAAGCACAAACTCCTTAACCTCCTGTTGTTGGGGTTGTGACAAGGTGGCTGCTATTCCAACCTCCGGAATCACGCAACCAGTTTGAGCTGGTGACCAAGTTTCTGCGACTAGGGACTCTCTATCCCTCCAGGCTTTCAACAGATTAACGTGATAGATCTGTTCGGGCTTTCGCCTTCCTGGTTGTCTGACCTTGTAATTCACTTCGCTCACTTTTTCCATTATCTCGTAGGGGCCTTGCCATTTGGCAAGGAATTTACTTTCAACCGTAGGGACAAGTACCAATATCCTATCCCCCGGGGAAAAGGTACGGGTCTTGGCTCCACGGTTGTACACTCTCTGCTGTGCCAACTGCGCTTGGGCCAAATGTTCCTTCACGATGGGCATTACCTGTGCAATTCGATCTTGCATCAGGGCGACATGCTCAATCACACTCCTGTGGGGAGAACTCTCACTTTCCCAAGTTTCCTTGGCAATATCCAACAGCCCTCTTGGGTGTCTCCCATACAGTAACTCAAAGGGGGAGAATCCCGTAGAGGATTGGGGCACCTCCCTAATAGCAAACATCAAATAAGGAAGTAGACAGTCCCAATCCTTTCCATCTCTATCCACCACTTTCTTCAACATTTGTTTTAGGGTTTTGTTGAATCTTTCAACCAGCCCATCGGTTTGGGGGTGATACACAGATGTACGCAATTGCGTCACTTTGAACAATTTACACAGCTCTTTCATAACCCGGGACATAAAGGGTGTACCTTGGTCCGTAAGCAGTTCTTTACAAATACCCACCCGGCTAAAAACAAGAGATAGCTCTTTGGCTATGGTTTTGGCCGAGGTATTTCTGAGAGGGATCGCTTCTGGATAACGGGTGGCATAGTCCATTATAACCAATATGTACTGGTGCCCCCTAGCGGACTTGATTATAGGACCTACCAAATCCATTGCGATTCTCTCAAACGGGACCTCAATGATGGGTAGAGGGACCAGCGGGCTACGGAAATGTGGCATCGGGGCCGACCTCTGACACACAGGGCAGGAGGAACAATAATTTTCTATGTCCTTCATCACCCCAGGCCAATAGAATCTCTGTAATACCCTCTCTCGGGTTTTCTCTGTCCCCAGATGACCTCCAAGAATGTGCCCATGGGCCAACTCCAACACCAACTTCCTGTAAGGTTTGGGCACCACAAGCTGCTCAACGGTTTCTTCTGCCCTTTTTGCCACCCGATACAGTAGGTCCTTCTCTACGCTGAAGTATGGGTAAGTGCAGGTATTATCTGGGTTCACTAACTCGCCATCTATTTCCACTACGTTTTCCCGTGCCTTTATTAGGGCGGGGTCTTTTAACTGTTCTGTGGCAAAATTTTCCCTGTGAACCTCAAGATCAGAAAACTCCACAGACGGTAGGTTTTCGTCTGAGGAGGTGGGCTCCTCTCCAGTTTCTTGAGTCTCCCCTGCCAATACTGACAAGGGAAATTCTGGAGAGTCCTCACCACTCTCAGAGGAGTTCTGGCTATCACATTCCTGGTACATAGGGGCACCAGTGGGGGGCTCAGGATCATCCCACAGTTCCCAGAACTTCGGAAAATCCCTTCCCACAATGGCATCATGCGGTAATTGAGATACTAACCCCACTGGATGAGAGAGGGTACCTTTGGGGGTCTCGAAACACACTGTAGTCACTGGATACTCTCGGGTGTCCCCATGCACACAAATAACAGCTACCTTGCTATTCCCAGAGACCTCTGTTTTAACTAATTCAGCCTTTATCAGGGTCACAAGGCTACCTGAATCCAGCAATACCACAACATTTCTACCATTAATACACATTTTGCATAAATGTTTCTCAGTTCCCCGAATGGCAGTGCATGCGACTGTCGCACACAGCGACTGACGTCTGTCCGTCAGAAAGTCACATTGCATGGGTTCCTCCACAACCGGGCAATTTGCTGCAATATGTCCCGCTTGCCGGCAGCGGTAGCAAACAATCCTTTTGGCTGCCTCTTGAGCCCCTGACTTCCCAGGCTGTTCTCGCCAAACTTTGGGTAGAGCTCCCACCCTCTCACTCTCTCCACCCTCACCCCTTGGAATCATCTTATCCGCCCCTGGGGATGGTCTGGTCTTAGGGTGGAAAGTCCGAGAGTCTCTGGAAGAGGCCGTCAGGTTCTCTGTAGCCAAGTATTTCTCTACACGATCCACAAGACCATCGGCCGTCTCTGGGTCTCCATGGCTTACCCACTTTTGGATGGCAGTAGGAAGAGCTCTCAAAAACCGATCCATTACAACACGTTCCACAATCTCTGGTGCGGACAAAGTCTCTGGCTGTAGCCACTTCCTGCTCAGGTGAATGAGATCATACATTTGAGACCTGGGGGGTTTTCCAAGCCGGAAAGTCCAGTTATGCACACGCTGAGCCCGGACAGCCAGGGTGACACCCAGCCTTGCCAATATTTCAGCTTTTAGCATCACATAGTCTTTTGCTTGGTCAGGCTCTAGGTCATAGTAAGCTTTCTGCGATTCACCAGTTAACAGAGGAGCCACCAGTCCAGCCCACTGCTCCTCAGGCCACTTTTCTCTTTCAGCAGTCCTTTCAAATGTGGTCAAAAATACCTCTGGATCATCCTCTCCAGTCATTTTTGTCAATAAACGACTCACCCCAAAGGACGCGGTATTAGTGGGACGGCTTTCCTCACTGGTCTGCGGACGTTGCTGCATTACTGCTTCCATCTGTTGTTGTAGTCTCTGCTCTTGCTTCTGCAACAGGTCTATGAAGCGGGCCTCAGATTGCTGCTGGGCTTGTTGCTGAGCCTCCAGACTCTGTTGCAAAGTTGCAAGGCTCTGTTGATGAGCTTGCTGCTGGGCTGCAAGGCTCTGTTGATGAGCTTGCTGCTGGGCTGCGAAGCTCTGTTGTTGAGCTTGCTGCTGGGCTGCGAAGCTCTGTTGTTGAGCTGCAAGGCTCTTTTGAAAACCTGCATTTGTCTGCTGTTGATTGGCATTTGCTAGAGCCAGCTGTTTCAGTATCTCCTCCATGCTGGCCTAAAAAAAAAACTGCCACTGGTTCTCCACCAACTGTGAGGGAGTTAGCTCGGCAGCGGGTGTGTGTGACCCCCTGGATGGGCTCCCCACACAAAAACAGGCCCAGCAGACGGAGGTTGTGGTTTTCAAGATCAAAAAGGTGCGGTTTATTTCTCTATTTACAGTGACAAAAACACAGCAAAGCAAAAAGAAACATAAACAAAATAAACCCTGGTCAGCTTGACCTCTGACTAAACATGCAGGTTTCCTAACTAACAACTGGGATCAGCCTGGTGCTGTCCTAGTCCCTAAGTCCCTGGTTTAGTAAATGTCCAAACAAATAGCCACACAGGCTTTCTCTCACCGCACAGGGGTTCACTCTCCCTAGACAGTCCACACAGGTCTGGGTCCAGGCATGAGCAAACACCTAATGAATCTGGGAGTTTTTATAGAGGCCTTAAACGAGCTGACAAGCTTCAGCTGGTCTCATCAACTCCCTGCCTGCACGACGCCCAGCCCTCTCCCTAGAGGTATGAATCATCAATGAGCCCACTAGCCTCAGCTGGGCTTCATCAACTCTCTCCCTAGTTGTATAAGTCGGCATAAAGCCTGAATCTGGGAGAAATATACCTACCCCCCTGGATGCAACCAGGTGACTTTACCTTCCTGCTGTCACACTACCTATAGTTTTCTGTCCCTATAAAAAATGTTTTTTTAAAGATGGTTGATGATGAATGCTTTAGCACAGTATAGCACAATGAGAATTTCCCTCACTGTCCTTCCCTGTCCCTACAAACAAGGTTTAGCACAGTAAAACACACTGACACTCTCCCTACCTATAGTTTTCTGTCCCTATAAAAAATGTTTTTTTAAAGATGGTTGATGATGAATGCTTTAGCACAGTATAGCACAATGAGAATTTCCCTCACTGTCCTTCCCTGTCCCTACAAACAAGGTTTAGCACGGTAAAACACACTGACACTCTCCCTACCTATAGTTTTCTGTCCCTATAATTTTTTTTTTTTAAAGATGGTTGATGATGAATGCTTTAGCACAGTATAGCACAATGAGGATTTCCCTCACTGTCCTTCCCTGTCCCTACAAACAAGGTTTAGCACAGTAAAACACACTGACACTCTCCCTACCTATAGTTTTCTGTCCCTATAAAAAATGTTTTTTTAAAGATGGTTGATGATGAATGCTTTAGCACAGTATAGCACAATGAGAATTTCCCTCACTGTCCTTCCCTGTCCCTACAAACAAGGTTTAGCACAGTAAAACACACTGACACTCTCCCTACCTATAGTTTTCTGTCCCTATAAAAAATGTTTTTTTAAAGATGGTTGATGATGAATGCTTTAGCACAGTATAGCACAATGAGAATTTCCCTCACTGTCCTTCCCTGTCCCTACAAACAAGGTTTAGCACAGTAAAACACACTGACACTCTCCCTACCTATAGTTTTCTGTCCCTATAAAAAATGTTTTTTTAAAGATGGTTGATGATGAATGCTTTAGCACAGTATAGCACAATGAGAATTTCCCTCACTGTCCTTCCCTGTCCCTACAAACAAGGTTTAGCACAGTAAAACACACTGACACTCTCCCTACCTATAGTTTTCTGTCCCTATAAAAAATGTTTTTTTAAAGATGGTTGATGATGAATGCTTTAGCACAGTATAGCACAATGAGAATTTCCCTCACTGTCCTTCCCTGTCCCTACAAACAAGGTTTAGCACAGTAAAACAGACTGACACTCTCCCTACCTATCCTTCTCTTTCCCTAAACTAAAGGAATCCAGGTTAAGCAAGAAAAAAAAATGTCACTGTCCCTGCCTATGCTTCTCTTTCCCTGCTCCGGAACACACTACACTAGGCCGCCGTGCTGGCGGCCTTTTATAGTGTGGGGCGTGTACTAAACACCCTCAGCAATAATTGGCCACAGGCATCCTGCCTGTGGCCAATCATTGCTCTCCTCGCTGCCGGCGCTGTGATTGGCCAAGCATGCGGGGTCACAGTGCATGCTTGGCCAATCACAGCGCCTGGATGACACTGCGATGGCGAAGTGCATTGTGGGCCGCGAATTAGGCGCGAACGGCCCAAATCGTTCGTTGTTCGGCGAACGATCGAACAGCCGATGTTCGAGTCGAACGTATGTTCGACTCGAACACCGAGCTCATCCCTAGTCTATGTATATTTTCCAGTATGAATCTCATTGGCAAATGGGCAAGGGCAGAGGTCTGTGGTATGGTTTTGGGTTTGGGACTGCGTTAAGGTGTACACATCTTGCTGTCCCCACAGAAAAAAATAATGCATTTCTAAATTGTGGCCGTTTCTGCATACCTCAAAGAATCATCATTATATATAATTTGTTAATTTGTATGCATAAAAAAGAAAAAAATATTTTCATAAATTTTAGAATATTTTTTGATTATTCATACTTCTTATTTTGTTCATGTATGTTGCCACTGGTAATCCAGATGTAGCTTGATGCTGAACTCTGGGCAGAAAGTTTTGTAATAATAGTGTAAAGGTGGCAATTACCTTTAAACAATTTCTCACTGCTTTCATATATAGTTATCCAGGCAATGAGAAATTACTAGCTGATTTACTCTTCAAAAGGCTTCTGTCTTCTAAATGATCTTTTATTAAGACTGGTGGCCTCTATGCTCTACTTTTTCATAAACCATGGTCTTAATTTTTTTTCTTTTAATGAACTGACTAGCAGTGCCTGACTTTCAGAATTTGTAACTATCCCAGAGTTAAGCTTTAAAAGAGCTGATAGCATAAATAGTAGTCTTCCCAGCAAAGTGAAATATGATTTTTTTTTTTAAATAGAGGTGTAAATGCACATTATGAGAACTGTCTGTATAGTTAATAGAGCCTCTGCGTTGTTATGAATTAATTCATTGTGTGCCTTTGCAAACTCAGTTATTACCTTGTAAAAGTATCAGTTATATCATTATAGCTTTACTGTGCAGAGCTTTGGGAGGGGTCCAACAGGCTCCACCCACTGCAGAAAATGACAAGGAGGGGCGGAGACAATAACAAGTTACCCTGCACAAGGAGAGAGAACAGCAGTGAGCAGTCTTTATTACAGGAAGGAATAATTAATTTAGACAAACCGGACATGATGGGGTGTGGAAGGGGGGAACGCGGGTGTGACCGACTTACAGGTATGTGATTGTGCCTGGAGGTGCCGACCTGCCACAGAATATGTACTGTGTTAGGTCGGCAGGTGGTTTAAGTAGAATTCCAGCTTTCATTTAACATTAATGGTGAGTTTGAGCCAAGCTGGCCCAAATTAACTATTAACTTTACATTGCTATGAGACCACTGTATGCACTGCATCATTCTGTTGTAGCATTAGCTACATACAGTATGCAGCACTATGTTCCACAAAAGTAGAGGCAACTTCTCTTCTGTTGCCAGAACAAAACTGAGTTGGCCTGAATGCTTCTCTGCCATTTAGGAGTAGTCTTGCATGTTTATCAATGAATACAAGACGACTTCCTATTGGCCAAGGTGGAGAGGAGGGCAGATAACCTCATGATTTCAACTTTAGCTAATCCGAGAAAGCCTTGCATTCATTCATAAAAATACCAGCCTTCTTTATAGCAGAAACACACTCGGGCTGACTCGATTTTGTTCCAGCAATAGATGGAAAATTGCTCATACTGCTGTGGAATGCAGCACCACTTACTGCAGGGCTAGGCAACCTCGGCCCTCCAGCTGTTTCGAAACTACAAATCCCATCATGCCTCTGCCTCTAGGAGTCATGCCTGTGATTGTTAGGGTCTTGCAATGTCTCATGGGACAGCTGGAGGGCCAAGGTTGCCTACCCCTGACTTACTGTATGTAGCTAATGCTACTACAATATGATACAGCGCACAGTAGCCATATAGTAAGGAAGTGGAAATAGTTAAAAATAAATATTTAAAATAAAAGAAAACTGCTGTAGCCAAGTCCCGGGCTTCTCCAGGTCTAATGGTGAGAGTTAGGGACAGCTGACATCCTTCTGTGTAGAGTGGGTTATGAGGCATGGTGGGTGCAATGTAATGTAGATTAATGGGCGCTAGACACTTTTTGAATGCAAAGAGATTTTTTTTTCTCTTGAACAGAACTGTGGGAGAGAGGCTTAGGGCCAGGACACCCTTTAGTAGTTGCAATGTTAATTGGTAGATTCCTAGACTTCTATATGTAGACAGCCATGCAGGGAAAGTCACCCAGCCGGATACCACATCTCTATGTGTAGACACGCTGTCTCCTATGGCAACAATCTTGAACAGTTTCTAACCAAGTTGTAATGAACTCTTTCACTTCCGCTATGATCTCCCTATTAGATCTTCACTCAACTGAGCTCCCAGTCTATCACTTAGACCCGCTGATCCACTGCCACTGGATCCCCTGAGCTCTTCCAATTTTGTCATTCAGTATCTTCCTCAAGCGTCACCCCCATGTCCCTGCTGGGTCCCTAGCTTGGCACTCACAGATACTCCTCAAGCATCAACCCACTGGCCCGCTCCATCCCTGGCTTGGCACACAATAATGCTCTTTAAGCGTCACATCCACTGGCTGGGTCCCTGGCTTGACCTCTGCTGAAGTTTCCCAATTCTTCACCGTCCCTGGTTGGTGAGAATACTGCTCAGGTACTTGCTTTAGCTACTCACAGTGGTCCCTGGTCATAACGTGGATGGTCCCTTAGTGGCGACAGCTTTCCCTCTACCTCCGACCACGACAGGTTCTCCTGCTGGCAGAAACGTCACTTCTGGTTGGACTGCAAGCCGCAATCCCAACCCTATGCTGCTCTCTTGCTTCTGGATAGGCCCTTAGACAGCCTAGTAGCCAGATGTCCCCGGGAGAGGCCTCAGGTCTCTGGCCTAGCAGCCCGGGGCAATACGACGCACGTCCACCCAGACAGCCGCCCAGGCACAGAACCCCGATCATCTTACCTCACCCAAATAAATAGGCTCTCCCAGCAGGCCTAGGGACCCAAGAAAATGCCTGCCCATTGGCTGAGACACCCCATCTATTCCTAATCTGTCCTTGCAATTCCCTTGTCTTATCTAATGTTACCAGATACCCAGCCACCTAGCGACAGAAGAGAGAAGTGCAGCAACTCCAGAATTAGGGGGAAATCAATTGATCTCCTGCGAAGGCAACTATCACTTTTCAGATAAATTTAAGAGCAACCCTGCCTAAACATCAGGGTACTACACTGGAATTCTACTTTAACCTTTAAAGTGGTTGTAAACCTTACTCATGAAAAATGAACAAAGCACATCCTGCTATAGTGTGTACTATCTTGAAGCCAATGCACCAAGTTTAATTCCTCCCTGATCTTTCCTCTCTCTGCTGTCTTCACGACACTGAAAAGTGTCTAAGCTGACACAACAGCCTGCATAGAGATGGCCTGCACCCCCGCCAGCAAACAGCAGGTGACTCATAGCCTCAGCTGTGTATATTTTTCTATGTTTGTGTGTAGAGAGGGGTGTATCTCTTCCTTCCACTCAGCTAACAGATTCAAAACTATCAAAATGACTTTATTTTTGTGCAAATAAAAATCAAAACCACAAATTTAAAAACAATTAAAATGTAAACTGACATGCCACAATTTATTTTTATTTTTTTATGTAATCTTTATTTATGACAAAAAAAAAAAGAATACAAACAATAATAGCTTAGTCAAATATGTTTGAGAAGCAAGGGTTAATTAAACAGACTGACCAAGCATCGTCATGCCAGTTACACCTTATTAATGTGAAACAAACATTTCCCGCAAGGGGACAGACTACTGTATATGGCTTGCTCACAATTTACAGATGCTGGCATAAATATGTTCCGGTGGATACACATTTGTTCCCAGCTTGGTTGGCCTGTCTGGACTTACAGGCCAAGCAGAAACCCCATCCTGCAGGCCCTCAGCAGAGAAGGGGGGCACAAAAGAACCTCCATCTGACCTTCTCCGACCAAAAGTCCTGCCCAGGGACAAGCAGGAACAGGGCAACGCATATATGTGGACCGCGTTTCCAAAACAGGAATGAGAGGGGGTGTGTGTCTTACGATACCATAGCAGATAAAATCTGCCAGGTATCACAATTAAGATAAACATATGCATATCAAAAACACAAAATTAAAGTAAAAAGTCCTTTGCGCTACCAAATAAACTAATAATCAAAACGTGAATCAACATATCGGCCCAGAGGATCTGATAAGTGACCTATAAGGTGAAAGGGGCATGATTTGTAGATAGCTATGGCTGAACCTTTTTATTTAGGGACCGTAGATGTGCTCAGGAACCATTGATAAAAAAAAAAATTAGTGGGTAATTTAGGCGTGGACTGGGGAGTAAAGTGCGTCTCCTGCAGGAACAGTACCTGGGCCCTCAGCCTTTTCAATTCTACCCATAACCTGCTACGTTTGTGTGGAGAGCAAAGACCCCAAAAATTTTGAGAAATTACCTTAATAGATGCCATACTAATCACCGCGAGGAACACTGATGATCATGGTGTGAGCGATAAGGTAGGTAATGCGCCCTAGGTAGGTCAAAGCAAAGAAAAAGAAAAAAAACATTAAAACGAAAATCGGAACAACATATAAGATTAAGAGGTGCAACATGTCATAACAGGCTGGTGCTAACCAGCCCTCTACGTGAAGTAACAGCAGGCTAGGTACAGGGTATGACCCCCACTGTGAGGAGGTCCCTGGGCCTCAGCCTACCATCCCATATAGGGTCTACACCTTTTTTGGATAGGCCTACTGGGGGAAGAAAAACAATCATGGAGGGGATGAAAAGCCCATGCTCCGCCCATCACATCTACAGGGTGCGAATAAGTGAATAGGAGATGCTAAATGTCCAAATCCACAGTCTCTCACCAGGAGCTAAAGAAATGAACCTGTAATGTAAAAAACAGTACAAGTAATGGCATAGTCCTAGTACATAAACCAAACTTTTGAACTGCAGCTCCCAAATCTGGCGCAGCAAGTCCGGAGTGGTTGGAACCAGAACGGTCACCTAAGGTATGTGGAATACCCAAAACCGCAGGGAGAAGTCCCATCAATCTCTGGGAGCAGAAGGGCCAGAAGGGGTGCCAGAAGTGGGTCACTTGCGGCCTCTAGAGTGGACTTTACCTCTCGCAGGCAGCCATGGCTGAGGGAGGGAGAGAGCGGGGAGATCCATAGTACCTCTCCAATCCAGAAAGTCCACATTTTCGAGCTCCAAAGCAGATAGGAAGTGTGGTAGATCATCTTTGTTGCGTAGTGTGACTTGCTGACCCTCCTTCGTCACTTGTAAGCTAAAGGGAAAGTCCCAACTGTAAGTGAGGTCTGACTGCCTCCTGAATAGCGGTCAGCAAAGTGCGCAGAGTCCTGCGTTGCATGAGGGTATGCCTCAAGAGGTCTGGATAGAAAAACAGCTTTGCCCCATCAAAGTCAAAGTACGATTTTTTTTTTACGCATTTTTTGCATAATGCGGTCTTTAAGCGTATATTTATGGAGCTTGCAGATAATGTCTCTGGGGTTCTCCAGATCCTGAAAAGTAGGTCTTAGGGCCCTGTGAGCCTGATCAATTTCAACAGAAGCAATGTCTAGGAGCCCCAATATTTCCCTAAATACTCCAACCAGAGTGGGGATGATATCTCTAGAGGCTGTAGCCTCCTACAGGCCGCAGATGCGTATATTTGCACACCTGCTGTGGTTTTCAGAGTCATCTAACTGGGATATCAGGGCCTCCAATTTCTGATCCTGTGCAATACATCTGTCCTGCAGCATGGAAATGTGGGGGAGAGCATTATCAAATCGTTGCTCCAGGGTTTCCACCCTGCCTCCTAAGTGTGCAGTGCCTCTTTTCAGCTGTGCAATGTCCTGTGTAAATGCCTTATCCACCCTGGCTGTGACTAAATATGGCAATAAGGTCTCCACCCTCCATCAGATGCGCAAGATGAGAGCTGTGATCCTGGGAAGATACAGAGCCTGGGGAGGCAGGTGGCTCACCGACCACGGTGATGGGATCGGGGAAGTCACCATCTTAGGGAGTGGTGCCCTGTGGTGCTGTGAGGCCTCCTGCTCCAGCACCATCTTGGAGCCTCCCTTCCCTGTCCGTCGGGTCTCAGGGAAGAAGTTTGCCAGTGAGCCCTGCCACGCCCGATCTGTCCTCGGTGGCTGGGAGGATGTCCGCCGGCGCTGGGACATAGTTGGGGCCGGTGAATGCAGGAATCACTCCTTTGAAAAAGTCACGTGGACAGTGACGCAACGCATCAGGGAAAAGAGCCGTGGTGACGTCACTTACGGTCGCGGCCGAGATCAGAAGGTTCCTATGTGATACATGCTGTTTGTTACATCAACTGTTAGTTTCTATTTACTATATTAAAAGTTTGTTATCAAAATACTGCACCATGGAGCCCTCCTCTTCCTTTTCCATGTCATTGAGCGTTATTATCTTGAGAGCTTGACTTTACCTGAACGACCGGGGAATCGATCTGCCAGGGACCGATCGGCCAGTGTGGATTTGTCAGTGTGGCTCATTTATTTGATACATGAGGTGAGAGGCTGGGTAAAACGTTGTCACCCACACTGGATGGTGGAGATTAGCCGGATGGTGGCATTTGCACTTTACATCTGATGAATTTTATCACACGTTTGGATTCAGCATCACACTCAGATTTCTTTGCACTGTATATGAGATTGTTCCATATACATTGAACTTTATATATTTATTTTGCACAAAGAACTTTTGCACATTTCCCTTGTTGGAAGTCCTGGACTGTCATTTGCACTTTGTTTTGCACAATTGCCATTTGCACATACATTTTTGCTATCTTTTGCACAAATATGTTTTCTTTGCACCTTATTGCCAATTTGCACAGCTGCTATTGTTGCACATTTTTTTGCACCGGTATTATTATTGGATATTTGGTACTGTGTTTGCAGTTACCTTTTTATTTTCACACTTGGATCTTTATTATGAATGTTTACATAGGTTTTAGTTTATATGAGGATTAGTAAGCACCACATTCCCAATACAGTATTTTCCATTTCTGAGGAGACACACGTCCTCACTCATCCATAGCCTGGCCACGCCCGACAATTGTTTTTTTAAGCTCCAACGCATCCTAATTGTCAGCCATGCATGCAGATTTCATATTTAAGTTAGTAGCAAGTGTTGCAGTCCCTTGATTGACCTCAATAGTTAACAGTGTAGACAGAGAAGCAGACTGGTTTTAAAATACCATAGCAAAACTACTGGCTGAAGCATAGTACACACCATGACTTTTTTTTATCAACCCCCTGGGTTGAATGAAAAAAAAATGGACAGCTCTGGTCAGAGCCACTGTACTAACAATCCAATGTTAGTACAGTGATCTCCCCTGCTGTTCTATTGTGTTCTGACAGGGGGTCAGTGCTCGCAGTCATTAGCTGAGAGCGCTGAGGTGGTCGACTGCTGGTTTTCCAGCATGCTCATCCCATAGAAGCCGGCCGCCATACACACGGACCGAATGTTGGATGATTTTTATTGAACCAACCTGACATTCGACAGGTGTGTACTAAGCTTAATTGTCAGCCATGCACACATACATTATTCTATAGCTATGCCCAGATGATAAAAAAAAAACAATGAGCAGGTGGATTGTGTTCCCAAAATGCACCTCGATGCCACAATTTAAAATTTGATTGTAAGCTACCTTAAATAAAAACAACATATCTATTCTAGCATCAACATCAATTACAGTCCTATATATAAAACAGACATTTTACACTTAGGGAACTGATTAACAGCATTGATTAATTATAAATGAACAATGGATTAGGTTTCTTGAAGTAGAAAGCTAAAACTAGAAGAGACTAGGTAATACCCCAAATTTATTGGAAGGTAAAGTATAATGTGTTGCAATCAATTATTTAGTTCAGTTTCTTTAATATTTCATATTTCCTTTTGGTGAGATTTACAGATCTCTACACACACGAGAGCAGAGAGCCATGGGAGACTTTCATCATCGGAGCAATATATGAGTCATAAAAAAAAAAACACAAAAAAAACCAAAAAACAATAGAATAAATTGAATTGATGCTAAATCGTTTAAGCTGTAAGCCAGTTAATAAAACATGAAACAGAGAGGAAATGAACAATGAACTTTACCACCTATAATTGCGATTAGATTTCCCTAAGGTCTGTAAGTTTTGGCTGGTGGCATTGGTTTACTGCACATCAGTGCAATTCCCTATTGTAAGATACACTATGCAGAACCAGAACTTCAATGTTCACAGTGGCCAATGGATGTGTAGTGAGAGCCAGATTTGTTGCAGTATATTTTATGCTGGCGTCCTAAGTGTATCTGTGTTTACGTAATAAGAAATTCAGATGTTTTACTACTTTAATCTATATAGATTTTTGCTAATTTTAATATTACATGTGGATTTTTATACAGTTTATACTGTTGTATAAAGTAGAACATAACCAAATAAAATATTTTACAAGAAACTCATTATTAGACAAAACCTGTCAAATAAGTGATATTGGATTGTCATGACTGACTTCCTTTTGTAGATAGTTGGTTGGCTGTCTATGGCTGCTGCCTATGATTTTCTGTGTAAATGAAGAAGATCAGCATTGACAGCCCCTTTATCTACAGTATCTCAAATAGTTTTTCTTAAATGCTATTTTCAAGTTTAAAAAACAAACAAACATATTAGACTTAAAGCCAACCCGACAGCAGCTAGGCATATACATTGTATGTGCAGATTTTTGTATCTACGAAGGGGCTTCAAAACGTTCTGTACTTTTTTAAACTGTATTGATTAGGAATTTCAAAAACAAATTGCATCACTTTTCTATATCGTCATCTTACTTTGTGATGCATTTTTCCCAGTGTCGTACCAATGTTTTATACCATCAGCAAAGAAAGTTTTTGGTTGAGCGCGTAGCCACTGATGCACCGCTACTTTCACATCATCATCACATGTAAATCTTCTTCCCACTAAAGCTTCTTTGAGCGGTCCAAAAAAGGCGGAAATCAAATGGCGCTAAACCCGGACTATAAGCTGGGTGGTCCATAACCTCCCACTCATAAACGACTCTACGAGAGAGAACTTTATCCCCATATTGAGCACACATGTGGAGATGAATTTGTGCTCCCGGCACACCTTCTACCCACAAAAAGTGTATGACAGAACGCTGTTCCTTTTGGTGAAATTTATACGTTTTGTAGCCATCTTCACCACAGCGTAACAACTCTTACTAAACTTCAAGTCCAGACAGACTAGTCACATAACACTCTCAGACATGACCAATCACTACTCCTCCCACCCTCAGCATTTCCAACGGAAATATAAAAGTGCGTAAACTTTTTGAAGACCCCTCATAATAAAAAAAAATCAATCCAGATATCTAATATATGCACATTTTTGTGTTGTCCAACACGTTACAGGTACAGCGGTCTATTGATACCCATGGAAATTTGCTGTATACATTACTATTAATGCCAACAAAACATTATGGCACATTCTATATTCTATCCATTTAATCATTATAAGGCATTCAATTTCCTGTTCTTCTTGCTTGACTCAGCCACTCTGAGTACTTAGCAGATAGCAAATAATCAGCCCCTACCAGTTTCTCACAGCACATGGTAATTCTCAGCCCTGATCAACTGCTCAATTTCCTTTCACTGATGGAGAATTCTGCCATCATGAATTAATGAACCAGGAAAGCAAATTCTACTCCTCTCAGATATGGCCCCTTCTGAATGCCAAAAGGTTTATGGCACACAGATTGTTCACTCTGTAGTGCTCATGCCCTGGTCAAGACATTCTTTATTAGAACAGTAAGATAAAAGGAATGCCATCTATATTGAGGCGATTAGATGGTACCCCCACTGAAAAATAATCACAGAAAAAAGACATCTAGACATGGTCGAGGAGTTTTGTAGTAGGAGTGGGTGGAACCTGATGAGGTACTTAGAAACTAGTCTCTCAACAAGTCCGCCTGGCTGTTGATTGACAGTGCATGTCAGTGGGCAAATCCATAGCTGCCATTTAGTCCATTAGCGGCTTTCAACTGACAACACTGTCAGTCAAAGGCACTGATTCATTGACAACACTGTTAATTAAAGGTAAAGTGGACCTGATGCGGAACTAATTTTTTAGTTCATCATCAGGCTCTGCCCTCCCTGTAAAACAAGTAATTTACCAAATATGAGCATTTCTATATTTGGGTAATGAAATCACCACTATCCCTGTCCCCTTTGTTTATATTTACCTTTCAGTGACAGTGATGATAGTTGGAACTGTCAGTGTGTTGCTTGTGCCTGTGCTATCGGCTACCTGCTTGCCTGAATTAGGTGCAGGTAGCTCAAAATTAAACTACTACCAGTGAAGTGCATTCTTTATTGCATCCCCCTGTCCAAGCACTTCAAGCCCTTTTAGGCTTCATGTACTTAAGCATTAAGGAGCATTTTTTTTTCAAAGCTCCTAAACCCTACTCCATAAAAACCTATGTGCCCATGTACACATAGGCTATAAGAAGAGTTTAGGAGCTGCTGCGCTTAGGTGAGGTTCAACCTCCCTCAACCTCCCTCTCCTGAATGCGGAAGAATCAAGTTTAGGACAGTAACGTTTTGATCGTCGGCTGTGGAAAAACGCAAAACGCAACAAAACCGATTTGCTGTGTTTTTCTGCAGCCGTGGTAAATGTAGGCAGAGTATAAATGAAGCCTTAATGCAAATATTTAAAACTATTATTTTTTTTTTTAATTCTCTTTGTTGCTTTTTTGTATGGGATACCTAGATTTATTTTTTCTTATACTGATGATGATATTCTTTTATTACCAGTGTCTATGACCCCATCACACATTGTTCTCTCAGCAATGTCCACATCAGTAAATTCTATGACAACCATTTATTGTGCCTCTTTCTGTCTGGTAGCTCTACCTCCATGGTATGTAACAGTTTGGCATCCCTCAGTCAACATTATGTTCCCTATTAGCAATCTTCACCCTCCCAAGTATCCCTACTAAATTCTCTGGTAGCTCTCCATTTTATCCAAACTACATTCTCTGACACACTCAGTGACAAGCTGGCCAATCACTGCATTCTGTTATCATGGCTTCCAAATGCCTGTACATAACTTCTGCAGTTTTCCCAAGGCTTCCCTTTCATTGGATGCTGGA
This sequence comes from Rana muscosa, assembly GCA_029206835.1. Classification (NCBI taxonomy): domain Eukaryota; kingdom Metazoa; phylum Chordata; class Amphibia; order Anura; family Ranidae; genus Rana; species Rana muscosa. The sequence goes on from JARGYO010005626.1 coordinate 41,661,702, forward strand.
AAACTCACCTTTTGATAAATAAGCAGCTTTCAGGATGGGCCAACCAGTCAACATGTGTTATTGTAGTTTGGGGGGCATAGCTTCTGATTATAGTTCACAATTCTTGGACATAAAATGTATAATATCCACACACCTCTAGTATATTCTATATAGTTATAGGATGGTCCTGGCATGTGGAGTCAGATACATTGCTAGGAGGGCATGTACCATAGGAAACATGGTTTCCCCCAGTCTGTGCACCTCAATTCTGCCCACGCGCACATGGCTTAGTACCACCGGTATGTACAGATGTGGTGCCACCAGGTGTTCGACCTGTAGCCTTAGGTGACCCCCATACCATAACTTCATGCTCTAATGGCCTCTCTCTAACCATTGCACAGTTGGTCAACTGTCACACCAAATTTGTCATATATGTGTTGGATATAACTCTTGTGTACCTGTATCCCAGACTACTACTTTGGTAACAGTCCCTGGTATAAATATTGGAACTCACAAATGGGAAGAAAGAGGAGAAATGGGACTTTGTGATACGCTCAAAGTGTGAAAAAATAAGCAAAATATAAAATCACATATTTATTGAGAAATTCATTAAAAAATAACCCCATAGTCACATAAAGCCTTAGGGAATAGTATGCTACATACACAGTATCACAAATTGAAGATAAAAAATATGTTACATCATATCATAATATTTCATAACATTTAATCACTGGTGACGATAGAAGAATGGCATGCAAACACGATGATGTCTTTTACACATATTCAGAGCAATGACGCGTTTCAACCAATTAGGTCTTCCTCAGGGTGATGGCAGTCTTAAGGGATCACTAGGACATACATAAAAGTCAGTATGGCAAAAATTGTCAAAGTATCATATATTTAGAGTACAATCAGGTAAAGATGATAAGATGCACTCACATAATTCATATCACAACCAAAAACATAATATGCTGGAGGTTCACAGAGTCAAGGGGCAGTGCTACACAGAAGGTGTAAACATGTGTCCAAAGCACAAGGGATCTGCAGGGATCAGCCTATATAATGAAAAAGATTATATTTAAAGACACAAAAAACAACTGTAAGAAACATTTGAGAAATAAATATACAGGTTAAATTATAGCTTATAAAAAAATCAGGCCCATAAATACCTGACTGTTTGGATTGATAACTCCCACCAGGGAAAGTCTTTTTCCAAATAGTGAGCCAGACCTCTCTGCACAAAAAAGAGACAGAATGGGGGGGGGGGCAGTAAAGGACCCAGTAAGGACTGCAAAAAAATAATAGAATAAGGTTTCAAAACTATGAAATATTTAAAAAAAATCAATCAACAGAATAAGGAATCAATCCTAAATAGTCTGTTCTTACCAGTAATAAAATAGGATCTATCCAAATAAGGTATGGTTAGGCTCTAATAATAAACAATCAGATCCTCAATCCTTTCTCTGCAGCCTCAGCTGCGCTGCAGATGAGTGAACGGGAGGTGTTCTATACAGAGACTCCCTGTTCATTCACAACCTGAAGCATAGTAAAAAAAATGTTTTACTGGTGGAATCCATCTTCAGAGTCCCATTCCCCTGGGGATACCTTGCAGCAGCTGAGGCCGATGGGAGGGGAGGAGGCTGCATGGCAGAGGGACCCACAGGGGGATCGCTCATGTGTACAAACTGCTGATAGGGCAGTACAACTGGCCCTGCTACTTGTTAGGTGCCCGGGCCCCCTGTTAAACTGATGGGGCATGGCCCCCATACAAGAGGACCGGTGGTACCCCCTTATCAGCGGCCCTGGCTGCAGCTAATTGGTTGAAAAATTTCCAACAACTTTTTGAGTGGTGAGTGGTGAAGCCCACACAATGACCAAACTTTGGCTAGTCCCTACTGGAACAGCTGAATTTCAAAAAGTGTATTGCCAGCTTTAGAAAAACCACCAAAGACAGTAAGCAAAGCGAAAAAAAAATGCTTGGGTTTCTAAGCTCTTTCAAATAAAACTTTTCACATATACTGTAGCTAAATCCCTCTATGACTTATTCCAAATCAAAAAGGGGTTATAAAGAAACAAAAAAGGAAGATGCTGTAAAAAGAAAGACATCTCTTAAAACAGGAACAGCTTAACAGCTGTCATCCAAGACACCAATTCAGTGGTTGCTAAAACACCAGAAAGTTGTTGAATAGTTTAACCGCTTAAGAACCGCCTCCTGTATATATACGTCGGCAGAATGGCACGGACAGAAACAAGCATGTACAGGTATGTCCTCTTTAAGATGCCTGCCGCTTTTTCCGTGAGCCCGACCGTGGGTCCCGCGGACTCACGGAGAGATAGAGCGGGGAGATGCTTATGTAAACAAGCATCTGCTCGCTCTGCCTAGTGACAATGACACTGATCTCCGCTCTGTGTGATCGGAGCGGTGATCAGTGTCATGTGACACACAGCCCACCCCCCCTACAGTAAGAAACACTCACTAGGAAACACTTAACCCCTACAGCGCCACCTACTGGTTAACCCCTTCACTGCCAGTGTAATTTTCACAGTAAGTAGTGCATATTTATAGCACTGATTGCTGTAAAAATGACAATGGTCCCAAAAATGTGTCAAAAGTGTCCAATATGTACGCCATAATGTCCACCAGGAACATTATGAGGCCCCTGTGGCCGAACACTACAGATACTTCTCCACTGGATCTTTCCCCTATGCAAGCTGTCCACTTTCCCATACACTAAGACAACATCTGCCAACATACCCCAGCGCGGTCAAGTCAATCTCCACCCTTTATGCCATGCTCAATAACCAGGGCCCTTTGAAGTCTATGCTAGCCAAATGCTGTATCAAAATGAACATGTAAGAATTGGGCTATAAATTGGGCTACTGGGTTCCAGACAGAAAAGCATTAAGTGGTTGTAAAGGCTCCAGCTTTTTTTACATTCATGCATTCTATGCACATAGGTAAAAAAAACTTCTGTGTGCAGCAGCCCTCCAAATACTTACCTGAGCCCCATCTCGATCCAGCGATGTGCACGAGAGCCTTGGCTCTCTGGGGACTCTCTCTTATCAATGGCTGAGACAGCAGCGGGAGACATTGGCACCCGCTGCTGTCAATCACAGCCAGTGAGCCAATGAAGAGAGAGAGGGAGGGGACCAAGCCATGGCATGTAGACATGCAGAGCAGAGGCTCAGGAGCCAGCATGCTTGGGTGCTGTAAGGTAAACCAGATTCCCAAGAAAAGAAAACCAGTGCGAACTTATGCTAATATTCGTGCGTGTGCGCATTGTTCATGTGCTAATACTTCTAGGCAAAGATGTACTATTCCTGTTCAACGTGCTCGCATTCGTGCACACACATGCACATAAGAATTAGCGTGTATACATGGACAAAGCTGCCTATTTAGACTGGCTTGTTACCATGAGCAATTGCTGAATGGTCTTTAGCTTGTACTTGTATTCCTGTGACTTGATCCATTGAACCTGCTTACCTGTGTATGACCCGGCTTTCTCCTGGACTCTGCCTTTGCTCCTACATTAAACTTGTTCCCCTCATCTCTTTGACCTCGGCCTGTTTACTGGACTTGTCTTTGCCTGCTGATTCTGTACTGCGCTGCCCGGCTGTTACCTACCTTGGCCTGCTTCCTGGACTTGCTTTGTCTGCTGACTCTGTGTTTTGTTACCCGGCTGCGGCTGATCGCTGACTGCATATCGGCCCAAGCTGCTTCAGTATCCTGTTCCTAGACTCTCAGACTCTCAGCTCCATTCACCTAAGTGCAGACTTCACCAGCCAGCTACTCCGTCACTCCGTGCCCTCACACTCTCTGTGTCCACCTTCAGGAGTGTTGGGCAGGAAGCCTCCACAACATTCCAGTTGTCACCAGGTATGTAATAGGTGTCCCCATAGCAAGCTGCTTACTCCCCGTAGCAAGCTGCCTCCTAGACTACTTTCCTTCTGGTCCAGAATATTTAGACTACTTTTTATACCTTTTTTCACCTAAGGCCCCTTTCACACTGAGGCGCTTTGCAGGCGCTATTCCGCTAAATATAGCGACTGCAAAGCACCCTGAAAAAGTCACTACTTTGTATCCAGTGTGAAAGCCAGAGGGCTTTTACACTGGAGCGTTGCGCTTGCAGGAGGTTAAAAAAACTCCTGCAAGCCGCATCTTTGAGGCGCGATAGGAGCGGTAAAAATACCGCTCCTATAGCGCCCCTGCCCATTGAAATTAATGGGGTAGCGCCTCCAAAACGCCCGCAAAACGAAGAGGCGTTATTGCGGGCGTTTTTAACCCTTTTTCGTCCGCTAGCGGGGGTTAAAATCACCCCGCTAGCGCCCGCAAATCGCGGCAAAAACTACGGTATAGCGGCACTAAAAATAGCGCCTCTATACCGCCAGCGCATCTAGCACTTCAGTGTGAAAGTAGCCTAACTGTTATTACTCACTAAATATGCCCTGCTACATTGCCCCATTTCAGGCAATCAAGCCCATCAACAATGGTTAGCTATGTTCCTCTTTTCTATGGCCAAACAAATGATAGCTAAGGCCTGGAAGAAGCTCTCTGTCCCCATACAGGGAGTCAAGGACTGCATGACTTTAATGCTACTTCATGAAAAAATGTCTAGCATTCTTAATGATTCCCAGACAAAATTTCTCAAAATGTGGGACCCATGGCTTACCTTTGCTATACTCACCTTAGACCCAGCGAGCCTAACATTTTTTAAATTCATCTAGCTTTTTCTTCAGATGGAACTCAAGTTCCTGGAGCGACCCTTGCCCCTTGCCTCTCCCTTTTCCCCCCAACCTCTCCCCCAAAACACTTCCCTTCTGTTACCTGACTTAGACTGCCTCTTTATTCTGACTTTACTTCCCGCTGCCATCTCCATGCATTCTGCTTATCCATTGTTAATATTTTGACATTTGCCATTTTAAATTTACCATCCTCTAATTAAAACCACTCTGTTACACTCTATGCGCTAGACTTGGTATAATGTTCTTCAATGTTATTGCCCCTGTGTGGGCAAAACTGCTGTTAGATTTTCCTTTTTCATGAAAATATGAATACAATCCTTGAAAGAGAAACTGATTTTGCTCAAACCCTAATCCTTGTTTATTCTTATTTTAACTCAATCTTTAATTTACACACTGATGCAGCACAGAATAGGCTAGGCAAAGTGGTTTATCATAGTCAATAAGACAAATTACAGGTTATAGGTTATGGTTCAAAATACTGACACAGTAAGAAAATAACCCTTTGCACTAAGGGCACTTTCACACTGTGGTGGGCGGGCGTCGGCGGTAAAACGCCGCTATTTTTAGCGGCGCTTTACCGTAGTTTTATCTGCGCTTTTCGGCCGCTAGCGGGGCGCTTTTAACCCTAGTGGCCGAAAAAAGGTTAAAAGTGCCCGCAAATAGCCGCTGCAATGATTTCGAAGGACAGGGGTGCTTTAGGAGCGGTGTAAACACTGCTTCAAAAGCGCCTCAAAGACGGTGCTTGCAGGACTCTTTTTAGCATTCCTGCCAGCGCACCACTCCAGTGGCAGTGACTGGAGATGCGCTTTGCAGGCGCTATTTTTAGCGCTATAGCACCTGTAAAGTGCTTTGTGTGAAAGTAGCCTTAGGGAAATTGCTGTTTTTAGGCTTAAGTTTAAAGACTATCTGCGCTATGCTCGCATTCTAGGACAATACCATATCATTATTAAATTAGTTTTTACAATTTAGGTACAACAGACTTTAAACCTCTTCCCATCCGCGTTATAGCATGGACATCCTCCAGTGTGCCCCCTGGGGCACACATATAGCGTGCTCTGTGACCGCTGTGTCCTGGTCACAGCTGATACCAGATCAAAGTAAAGCGCCAATTATAGTGGCCCTTTACCCATGTGATCAGCTGTGTCCAATCACAGCTGATCACATGTAAACAAACTTGCTAGTTATCGGTAGTCATTTCCTCACACGCTGTGTCCATGTGGGAAGAAAGGAGAGTCGTTAACTGGCAAGACTTTCAGTACATTGTTTACATTGATAATTAGGGCACTGATTATCAGTGTCTTGATTATCAGTGCAGCCCCATCAGTGCCAGCAAGTTCCCAACAATGCAGATCAGTGCCCATCAGTGCCGCCTCATCAGTGCCACCTATCAGTGCCCATCAGCGCAGCTTAGCATTGCCCATCAGTGCCACCTCATTAGTGCACATCAGTGCAGCTCATCAGTGCATGCCCACAGTGTCCATCAGTGCCCATCAGTGCAGCCTTATCAGTGCACATCAGTGAAAAAAAAAAACTTATTTGCAAACATTTTTTAACAGAAACTAAAAGTTTATTTTAGTTTTTTTTTTGTTTTTTTTTAGTTTTCGGTCTTTTTTTGTTTGTTAAGTAAAAAAACAAGCAGTTATTATACACCACCAAAAGAAAGCTCTATCTGTCTCCAAAAAAACCCAAAAAAATCATATGGGTACAGTGTTACATGACCGCGCAATTGTCATTCAAAGTGCCATAGAACTGAAAGCTGAAAATTGGCCTGGGCAGGAAGGGGGACAGGAAGGCGGTGAAAGTGCCCAGTATTGAAGTGGTTAAGATACCCACATCACCACATTATTATGAAAATCTATATCTATTTTTATTCAAGATAATTTAAGAAAAACTCCTAAAACACAAACATTTCCAAGATATAAACCCTTGTACAAAATCTGAACCTTATTGATCACCATCATAGCTATTACAGTCACGTGATATCTTGCTCAGTAGAAGACATTGGTTTGTATATTAAGTTTAACCGTTAAAAGGTGAAGGATTAGGGAGCACTCAACTTGTTTCTTGGATAAAATCAGCTTCTTCCAGTATGACTAAAACATGGTCACTGTTGCTGGGAGAACCCCTCCAAAAAGTCTAGCATAAGGGTACCCACACGGGAACAGGTCAGCCAATCATATCCAGGATCTGCTTACCAGTGGGTACTATTGAAACACAGATATGAGTCACAGATCATAGTGGTATGAACCATTTTGTGACCTTCCCTTGGTGCCCTAAGCATATTTTTTTTTCTTAGTGTTTAATCCAGCCCTGTCTGTACCTTCTGGAATAAGGGATATACAGTTACTATTTTTCATGTTAATGTAGCACTACCCTCGAAGGAGCTGCTGGTTTAATTTGGGTCAGTACTCTGTTTTGCAACCCCTTTAACTGGCTCAGACCCTCCCTTGGCACAACTGGTGTAAATGGTAATTGTGAGTCCCACTGAATGCTGGGAACACAATTTGGCATGTATAAGTAGCGTTACCTTTCTCTGGTAGCAGCCCCTCTGGAAACAAAGATACTTCAACAGAATGTTTCACTTAACCAAGGGCAAACTTTACTTGGTGTGAGAAAAAAAACACAGTAATACACTTATGTATACAGTTTGACTATGCAGGGCCCTGCAAGAGTCAATATGAAAAAGGTAAAAGGTTATCAAAAACAAAGTTAAGTTTACTTGCAATCTAGAAAACAGTCTATGCTCGCGAGCTCCCCCTAATGGGCAATACCACCCCGTGTCCCTTAAGTGTTGGTTCCACTCAGGCCTGACACAGATTACTGTACGAGTTCCTCAATGGTGGAAGTCTTCGCTAGCAAACGTTGGTGCACTTTATATTTGTGATCCAATAGGAATTAAAGATGCAACTAAATTTCCGCAGATACAATGTTCATGGAAGTAAAACTCTCCGCTAGTATAACACCAACTTAAACTGCGTAGTAATCACGCGCTGCACTATGTACTTGGTGCTTGTGAGATACACTACTCTGGTGAGGGTGAGCCCTGAAAAGTCACAGGCCTAGAAACAGTTGCAGAACCTGGGCAGGTGCCCGCTCACCCGAACAGGCCTAGTCCACCTGGGTTTCCTCACTGCTGGCACCTCGATCCGTGGTCTCTCCGCAACGTGCAGTCTCCGGTCCCTCTATCGGCAGCAGTAGATGTCAGCCGATGGAAGACTCCGGTCTCTGGGACGTGCGAGCTGGACACACAGAAAGAGATCACCCTCCAGGCTTGGTGATCCTCCGCAAGGTTGAAGGCCCAGGCTTCAGGCCTAGTCCCTCTGGCCGCAGGCCTCCCACACACGTCTTGCAGGGAGGAGGTGAAGATCCCAACAGGCCGAACAAAGCTCCTCCCCTTCTTTAAGTAACCTCTCCCATAAAGCTGTGAGGGGATGCAATGCACTTTGGGAGGACAACTGCACTGTGGGTACCGTAATCTTATTATCTGCTTATGTCAATGGAGTCCCGTTCTCCTGGTACCGCAAGTTCCACAATGCATTGCTTCACAAGGTTAATGACAGTCTTATATTACACCACAAACCCCGCTACATTAATGTAAACAATAGAATGAGAGATTAAAGGAGAATTTGAGTTTTCAAAAAAAACAAACAAACAAACAAACATAAATAATCACCTGAGAACTGAACGATGACATGACTGCTGGTCACTCAGTTCTCAAACAGCTCTGAGCAGAGAGCTGTGTCTGTCACAATCTCACTGGAGTGCCAGGCTGGTGAGGGGGCAGGTGCAGCTGTCTTCGGCTAAAGCCAGCTGTCAATCAAGCAGCTCAGTGGATCCCAAAAATATGACCGGGATCCTCCCAGAGTCTGGAACAACTCTGTGACATCAACTGACATCAGGTTTTAGGCCGCTGTTAGCTGACTTTGGGTCACAGGAGAGGAAAAAGTAAATGCACTCTTGTGAACCAGAAGAGAAGTATGGCCAAAAAGCTTTGCCTATGAACAGAATAAAATTCTGATACTGTAAGTACAGTATGTTCTTGCCAATGTTTTTTCATGTTTTCTAAATTTTTCAAAATTTTGGCAACCTTTTGTTGACTTGTCTGTTCATTTATTCCTACTAAGCACAGGGCCTAATTTTTTTCCATTTTATATTTCAGGATGTCTGAACAAAGACAGCGTTCTTTGTCAACTTCAGGAGAGGCCTTGTATCAGGTTCTTGGTTTAGAGAAAGGTGCTACTCCTGACGATATCAAGAAATCTTACAGGTACAGTATATTCTTGGCTATTTATAGTTGACAAATTGCAGCAAAACCTAATGGCAAATTGTAATCCTGCATACAAAATTTGACATTTTAGTTATGCATAGTTGCTGTCAGGGCTCGAGTCCTGCAGGAACGCGTGGGAACAGCGTCCCTGCACTTTTTTCACAGCAGGAACGCCGTTCCCTTTGCAGGACTAGAGCAGCCGAGCCGCCCGAGCCGATCCTTCACTAAGCGGCGATACCCAGCATCGCCACATAGTGAAGGACGGCGTCCTCCCCTCCCTCGGTCCTCCTCCTCCAGCAGCCTCTATACTATACAGGACCGCGCCTGCCAATCTGCAGCACTAGATCCCCGCTGCAATACTGTCATTGGCTGCTAGAACCGCCATTGTCCTAACAACCAATGACATCACCTGTGCTCCCCGCCCTCTTCAGCAAGTTCCTCCGCCACTCTGATGGGGAACTCTGGGCACACTCTGATGGGGGGGCTCTCTGATGGGGATACCTGCTCTCTGATGGGGGGCACTGTGATGGGAACACCTGCTCTCTGATGAGGGCACTGTTATGGGGACACTCTGATAGAGACATTCTGATGGGGGGGCTCTCTTTTGGGGGCTCTCTGATGGGGATACCTGCTCTCTGATGGGGGGGGGCACATTGATGGGAACATCTGCTCTCTGATGAGGGCACTGTTATAGGGACACTCTGATAGGGACACTCTGAAGGGGGGGCTGTCTGATGGGGACACCTGCTCTCTGATGGGGGCACTGACAAGGCTGCATTTTATGGGCACTGATCAGGCTGCATTTGATTGGCACTGATCAGGCTGCATTGATGGGCACAGATAAGTGAGTGGCCTGGGGCCTGGGCCCCACTTTGCACAAACAATACAGGCAGCCTGAGAAGAGGAGCTCCGGGCCGGCACACTCAGCACTCCCGACCTCCCTCCTCTGCACAGACCAACACATGTTTGTGGACATCTTGCGGCAGAAGGGGCCCCACATATCGGAGCCTGCATAGAGACATAGTGCAGAAGAGGCCCCCAGTCATTGCAATTTGTTGTTTTAGAAATCCCCTGCGAGGGAACCGTTATCACACATTTTTGGTGTTTTTTTATTAGTATAGCATACAGGTTAAGTTATTTTGTTACATCTGTTCTAGATTTGTTTAATGCATGTGAATTTTGAGCGTATCATTTTTTTGGGGGTTTGGTGGGGGAGTGGATCTTGGGTGGGAGTTTCCACACTTTTATCCCCAGGACTTGACCCCTGGTTGCTGGCAAGTTGAAGTATATGCTGGCTTTTGATATGTTTTGAAGAGTCCATTGGCAAGAATTTCTCCCTAATGCTTGCAATTATAAAATTAGTGGTGTCACGCTCCCTCCCTGTATTTTCTCAGATATAGAAAAAACAGATACTTAGGGATAAAGTTGTGAGAGAATGGCACTTCAATTACTGCCTTTTGGCAGGAAATTGAAACAATAACTGCTACAGGGAAATATTGCTTCTAGAGATATAAAAAATCAGAAGAAAATTCAAACCACTAGGGCTTACTTCAAACTAAATTTTCATTTTTTTTTGTGTAAAGTTTGTCTTTAAACCTTAAAGCTGTATCAACCTTATATGTATCACCATGTGGTTTTCGCCTAGGTTTACATTGATGCGATTTGGCATGTGATTTGACACGTCAAATCGTATGCCAATTCGGCGGCTATTGCCGGCAATGGCACCGCCCGAATCTGTACGACGCTGACTTTGCGATTCCCAAAAGTAGTTTCTGTACTACTTTTAGCGACTTTGGGGTGCGATTTGTCTAGACATCTGTGCGGGTTCCTGCACAGATGTCTCTGAAATCGCTCCCGAAGTCAGACTGATATGCAGCTATGAAATCCTGCGAGTTCACCTGAACTTGCACAGTTTCAATCTCACTATCAGTGTGAACCTAGGCTTCTAGTTCTTTAGGTCACAATGATATTTCTCTCAAAAAGTGGTGTGTGCAGCCAGTTAAGGGCCAGAAAGAAAGGATACAAGTTAACAAGTAAATGTAGCACTATCAAAGCAGTGGTAATGCTGGTGGCTCATAGAAGCGGTTTAATGTAAGCAAGGTCTAAACTTCTATTGTCACACAGAAGTTTGGAAAGGCTGTCAACAAGTCATTCTTTGTTATGCTGCTTGCCAAATTATTACCTGTGGTTTATTTACAATAAGAGGTCTTTGAAAACATTGTGCATATGAAATTCTGAACTATATAACTCCATGTACACTGGACGCTAAAAAAATCTATAAAAAACACCAGTAGCTTTACAGAGAGCCTTTCAAATTATTTTTTAGCGTTTTTGCAATAGCGTTTATTAGCGTTTTTCAGTGTTGCGTTTTTTAGCTTTTTTTTTTTTAATTGACCAAAAAACGCTAAACGCTCGCGAGCTGCGTTTTTGAGCGTTTATTAGCGTTTTTCGGCGTTTTGCGTTTTTTCGTGTTTTTTCCTGCCGAAAAAAGGCACTTTGAACGGGAATTTCTTGCGTTCAGAAAAAAGCCCATTAACTCCACTGCTCATTAACGCTAAAAAACGACCATGTGAACACATAGGCTAACATAGAGTGCAGTTAATGGGCTTTTAAAAAAAACGCCAAAACTCCAATAAACTGCAGTTTGTCAGCTTCAGTGTACATGGAGCCTTATTGTGTCAATTTTAACCACTTGTCCACCGCCCGCCGTCAAATGACGGTGGGAGGAAGACCCTGTTGTTCTGGGCGGACGTCATATGACGTTGCGCCTTCCAAAGCCACTAGGGGCGCACGCGATTGCCCAGTAACTGATCAGGACTGTGGATCTGTGTGTGTAAACACACAGATCCACGTCCTGTCAGGGAGAGGAGACCGATGGTGTGTCCCTTGTACATAGGGACCTCCCCCAGTCAGTCCCCTCCCCCCACAGTAAGAATCACTCCCTAGGGAACACATTTAATCCCTTGATCGCCCCCTAGTGTTAACCCCTTCCCTGACAGTCATGTTTATACAGTAAAGCCTCGTACACACGGCCGAGATTCTCGTTGAAAAAAACATGTCGTTTTTTCCGACGAGATTCTTGGACAAGAAACTTGTCCCGGCCGAGTGTACACACGCTCGATTCAAAGAACCCGCGATTCTTTGAATGGAGCGTACGCGGTGACGTCATCGACTACGACGAGCATGCGCTCGTCACATTCGATGCCGTCGCCGCCATCTTGGTATACCCTACGTATGCCTAGGAAGCTACCGCACATGCGTCAAATTCATTTCGAACATGCGCGGGCTTCCCGGAGGACAGGTAAGTGTACACACACTCACTTTTCTCGTCGAGAAACATGCCGACGAGAATCTCGACGAGAAAATAGAGAGCAGGTTCTCTATTTTCTCGTCGAGATTACTTGTCGGTTTTCTTGACGAGAAACCATACACACGAACGAATTTCTCGGCAAGACATCTCTGCCAGCAAGTTTCTTGCTGGTTCTTGCCGAGAAACTCGGTTGTGTGTACGAGGCCTAATCAATGCATTTTTATAGCACGGATCGCTGTATAAATGTGAATGGTCCCAAAAATGTGTCAAAAGTGTCCGATGTGTCCGCCGAAATATCAGTCAATAAAAATCGCTGATCGCCGCCATTACTAGTAAAAAAAATAAAAAAATTATAAAAATGCTATAAATCTATCCCCTTTTTTGTAGCTGCTGTAACTTTTGCGCAAACCAATCAATATACGCTTTTTTTTAACCAAAAATATGTAGAAAAATACATATCGGCCTAAACTGAGGAAATAAAAAAAAAAATAAAGAAATAAGAAATAAAAACCGCAGAGGTGATCAAATACCACCAAAAGCTCTATTTGTGGGGAAACAAATGGGGTATAGTGTAGCATGACCACGTAATTGTCATTCAAAGTGTGACAGTGCTGAAAGCTGAAAAATGGCTTGGGCAGGAAGGGGGTGAAAGTGCCCTGTAGGCAAGTGGTTAAACTCTCCTACTAAATCATATGCTTCAGTTGTCCGTATAAACATAAGATAGTTATTGGTTTATGTACATGAGATGACTGGTGAGCAAGCTTTTTTCAGACCAGCATTTAAATATGAGCAATAAAGTCCTACAAGCATATGTGTTGGGTTGACCCTCCAAAATCCTCCTTGGAATAATGACAGTGTTTTTGACAAAGATATGTAGTCCAAACATGCATTTTTTCCCAACGATCTGTTGCTGGGTTGTGGATAAATACCAGTGGCGGAAGTACCAGGGTCGCAGCAATGGCACTTGCGTCTGGTCCCTGGAATTCCGCCACTGTGGGGGGTCCAAAAGCCTAGAATGTGGGTCCAGGGTTGCTGGCTGCAGCTATGAGCAGAGAGTGTCCATTACACTCTCTGTCACACTGCCCACACCCGCAGTGACAGCCCACCCCCCTTTCCTCCTCTCACGGACAGAAGAAGGAAGAGAGAGCGAGCAGAATCTTTTCCTCTTCCCGCCCCCCTCCTGTGTATCCCCACCCACATCCCAATTCCCGGCATCTCCGTGCCTCTCAAAAAAGCTAGATAGTGGAGGAAAAGCATGGATGCTACATGCCTCCACAGGGGACCCACAGCTCTCCAGGACAGCCTTCCTTCCTAATCAAACATCTCAGTGATTGAGCCACCTGTGTGTTGCTTTCTTTTCAGTCATTGAGGGGACTTTAGTGAGAGTGTTGTCACCTCCAGAGGACCTCTAACAACACAGCAGCCCGCTGGGGTTTCCCTAATGTGGTACACTACAAGCCCCAGCATGCTCTGCTAGCCTATGTGTATATATAGCACAGGCCAGTAGGCCTTGCTTGCTGACCACAGTGGCGGAACTCCAGGGCCCAAGCCTCCATCTATGGTGAGTGAAGCGTCCCTCCCTTGCTCTCCTATCTCACCAGCCTCTGAGCACACTAATGTAAGGGAGAGCTCTGTGGACTGTAATGTAAAGGGGGACTCTAATGTAAGTGAGGGCTTTGGTGAGCAGAGACTCCCTTACATCAGGATTCTCAGAGCACCCCTTACATCAGAGTTCAACTTTACATTACAATCCACATCCCTTAGGGCCCTTTCACATGGTGGGACTCTGCCAAGCGGATTTGCCTGCTCAGTGGGGGATCTCTCTGCTGATACCCACAGGCAGATGACAGGTCCATGTCTGCTCCACTTGTGCAGAGCGAACACAGACACAGCCCAATGTTCTCTATGGGCTGGTCTCACTGTAATCCAATCTGCTAGATGGATCCCCATCCATCTGTTTTCATTGGATCAAATGCAGGCAGGTGTAAATTGACACGTCTGTTTACATCCGCCTCCCCATACAGAACAATGGGTGGTCCGATCGCTTTGCATGTGTGAAAGGGCCCTTACAGTGCAAGTGGAAATTGCAAGTGGGGTGGCTCTGGGAACCCTGCTTAAAAGGGAATGCTGGGAACGATGATGTAAGTGGGTTCTCCAGTTACCAGGGACCCCCTTATATCAGAGTTTTCACCATTGTTCCTTAAATCAAAGTCCCCAGAGTGCTCCCTTATATCAAAGTCTTAACAGCCCCCCCCCCTTACACTGCAAGGGAACTCTGCAAGTTCAGATGTAAATGGGGAAACTCTGTGTATTCAATTTAAATTTAGTAACTTGAGAGCCAGGGCATGTTAGAATGCTGTTAATACAGACATAGGTGAAACAATCATTCTCATATATTATACTGTAATTACTGGTTCTGCCACTAGGTGGAGGTGCTGTGTTTGATGACATATAATGTACTGTTATCTGTAATAGAGCTACATGGTTATGGTGTAATTTTCTGTCTCTGTATTCCTGTTTTATCCATGAGTCCAGCACTAGTACCAGTCATGTCTATAATAGCTTATCAGCAGGGCAGAAGGCCTCTAGTATGTATGCCTATACAGTAAACCCCCGTTATATCGCGGTTCAGTTTTCGCGGTCCCGGTATATTGCGTTTTTTTCTGTAAGACCTATTAACATTATTTTATTGATTAAATCATTGTTAATTAAATATTTTTGTGTTTTCCATTGCTCTTGCTATGTCTCTCAGTATCTTTTATGTGTTTAAATGTGTTTCTATTGTTTTAAAAGTGTGTATAAAGACCTTAAAATGCTTTTAAAAGGACAGTGAAAGTTATAAAAACATGCCTAATGTGTATTTAAATAGGGTATTTCTATTTTGCGGATTTTCACTTATTGCGGGTGGGTCTGGAACGTAACCCCCGCAATGGAGGGGGGTTTACTGTATAGTGAAGCTCACAGGGATCTTCCAGTCCTGCAAAATACAATTTCAATCCTGCTTTGTAGAAATATTTTGCTACTGTATAGAACATAGCTATTACTAGTCCTTCATTTACATTAATAATGTTAGCAATATATATAAATAATAACATATGAATTACCCCTGATTAGTATTTGTGCATGCTAAAACAGGTTTTCACATGAATCTAATTGAAAAATTTGTATTCTTTAGTTGCTTAAAACACCACGATTTGTAAGGAAATCCTATGAGAACAGAAGTGACACAAGCAGACAAACCCTGTTTAGATTAAACATTGTTAGATGACAAATCCATTGAGTATAAAAAGCACTTTCACATAATTTTCCTTATTTTTTTCCTTCCTGCTTTAATATCGAGAGAGTAATTGGCTGAGACTGGGCTGGTATCTAAAACAGTCCTACTAACAAGTGTTCCATACTAGACTACAACAGATGGCAAAGCGCAAACTAGCCTAAACTGAATTCATACGTTAAAGTATTGGTTATGTTAATATTTAGAAATTAGATTTGCATTTATTAGCAGCAAAGCATATTTTGACAAATGTATCAAACAAACAATATGCATAAATCCAATGCAATTACAACGTACCGTAAGTGCAAAAAAACCCGATAGGATACAAATGTACAATATATTGAAAACAACAGAAAATTCAATCTGAGAATTAAAATGAAAGTTCATATGGAGGTGTATAATCCCAAAACAGGGTAAAAAAATTAAAAAAGAACCGCTAATCCACTGGGATTACACTCAGAAGGGTCGGTGTGCATATAATAGAAAATATGCTTCACATAGTGTAAAACATTTAGAAAAGGAAAATTATTAAAGTTTAAAAACGTACAAACGCTAAGAAGTAACACAGCATGTCTATGAACACAGCGGTATGGAATTCCAGCAACAAAGATGGTCATCGCTCCCTCGCACATGCACAGTAGCGTGTGACTGGCTCAGCCTTACCGGTTTCATCACAGATGACGTTGGCATGCTCCTGACAATGTCATGCCCCATCCGAAAAAATTATTATTATACAGGACTTGTATAGCGCCAACAGTTTGCACAGCACTTTACAAAATAAAGGTGGACAGTACAGTTACAATACAATGTATTACAAGAGGAATCAGAGGGCCCTGCTCGTTAGGGTTTACAATCTAAGAAGGAGGGCAAAGTGATACAAAAGGTAATAACTGTGGGAGATGGGCTGATGGATAAAGTAAAAACACAGTCTATTCGTTCGAAGCAGGATAGGTTTCTTTAACCGCTTAAGGACTGCCGCACGCCTATTTACGTTGACAGAATGGCACGGACAGGCATATGGGCGTACAGGTACGTTCCCTTTAAGATGCCGCCGTGTGGTCGCGCCCGCTCCGTGGGCCCGACTGTGGGTCCCGCGGACTCGATCGTCGCGGGGATACCCGCGATCGTCTCACGGAGAGATAGACATTGCCTAGTGACAATGACACTGATCTCTGCTGGTGTCAAAAGCGTCAGAAGCGGAGGGTTGTGCGGGGGTGGGCGGGTGCTCACAGCGCATCGGCGCCACGCATCCTGCATCACGTGTGACGTCACGCCTTGGCGTCATGACGTGAAGCACAAGCTCATCCATCTCAGCCGGCTTAGCTGGGGAATAGGCGAGTCTTTCGTGGCCGGTCCTCACAGTCCACGTCGGAATCCCTCCCCGCTTATGCCGTGCCTGCGTGACGCTGGTAGGAGTCAGCGTGCACGTGTGCGGGGCGGCTATATCTGGCCTCCCCAGATGCAGCACTGTTGTTACGAACTATAGACACCACATTACCCACCTCCCTGGTTGGGATACAAGTAAGCTACCACAAGGTCAATCTACCTATTGCCCTGATAGTTATTTTTGTTCAATTGTCACCTCTTGGTGGGTGTATGATATGACACAAGGATATTGTATATTTTTTAGACTCCTTTTGGCATTCACCATTGGTTCACCACCCTGTCCCATTACGAACACCAGCAACTTGTGTCCTGCGTTCTGGGGAGTCCTTGTATGTGCGCCCTGCCAGCACGCGGCTTCATTATTACCTCAGCTGCCGGGACAGACTTCCTTGACCTTGGCTCCATACCTACCATACCTCATCTCATTGCTTTCATGTGAGTACTCAGGGTGGGCTTTTTTGTCCCGTCCTTGATGTGTTCAATTACAAACCATATTAATTGATCATATCCCATTATACCTTTTAGATATCTTTGAGCATCCACCCCTGATGAGTGTTCCACACACGAAACGCGTCGGTAATTCTGGGATGCAGTTACATGCCCTTATTTAACCATCAATTCTGGACATTGGGGATGCAGATCTATGCCCCCACCAAACCATTAATTCTGAATATTTGTTTCAACTAATCATGGTCTTATTGTTTTTATGATACTTTTTATCTGCAATGTGCTGTCCTAATGATATATGTACATAATCTACATATATTAACTTTTTGAAATGTATTTATCTATCAATTCAGACTACTAAGTGGCACCTGGCTACTATACGTTATGTACCCTTGATGCCCATATTGCATGCGCACATACACATTTGTGGGTGAATATATATGGAATGACATTTATTACAATGTTTTTACTTTTATGTGGTTAGTGTCACTGACATGTTTTATACAAGTTGTCATGATTATTAAATATGTACTTCCTTTCAATCCACCTCCACAATGTCTATAGCCTCATTCAAAGTCCAAATTTCCATTTATATTCTCTAGTCAGGTATAGGGATGAGCTTGAACATCGTCTGTTCGGCCGTTCGCCGAATTTCGAACATTATGGGCCGTTTGCGCCAAATTCGAGTGGCGCGTCATGGCCCATTATTCACTGCGGCATCGCTGTGCATTGCTGGCTGATGATTGGCCAAGCATGCACTATTGGCCAATCACAGCGTGCAAAAAACGGAGAGCCATAATTGGCCAAAGCCAGGGTGGCTTTGGCCAATTATGTCTCAGGGGGTTTAGTACACGCCCCACACTATATAAGGCGGCCTGCGTGGCGGCCTTGTGTAGCGTGTTGCGGCGGTGGTTAAAGACAGACAGAGAGAGAGAGACAGTGTCATTTAATTTGAGTTAGATAGAGCAGGCAGGCGAGTCAGTTAGCTGCAGTTACAGTGTGTAGAGGATATATATGCATCCTAGGTGTTGTATATATATTTATACACTGTATTCAGTTTAGCTAGATCCGTTCCTGTTATTCTCTTCATAATATACTGACAGGCAGACAGGTGATTGTGTTAGCTGCAGTATTTTCACTTAGTGTACTGTGTCCTTTGCACAGTGTGCACCTAAAGCTTACCTGAATACAATTGCTGGTGTTCTCATACTAATACAGGCAGGGAGCTGCAGTATTTTGATTTAGTGTCCTTTGCACCGTGTGCACCTAAAGCTTACCTGAATACAATTGCTGGTGTTCTCATACTAATACAGGCAGGGAGCTGCAGTATTTTCATTTAGTGTCCTTTGCACAGTGTGCACCTAAAGTTTATCTGAATACAATTGCTGGTGTTCTCATACTAATACAGGCAGGGAGCTGCAGTATTTTGATTTAGTTTCCTTTGCGCAGTGTGCACCTAAAACTTACCTGAATACAATTGCTGGTGTTCTCATACTAATACAGGCAGGGAGCTGCAGTATTTTGATTTAGTGCCCTTTGCACAGTGTGCACCTAAAGCTTACCTGAATACAATTGCTGGTGTTCTCATACTAATACAGGCAGGGAGCTGCAGTATTTTGATTTAGTGTCCTTTGCACAGTGTGCACCTAAAGCTTACCTGAATACAATTGCTGGTGTTCTCATACTAATACAGGCAGGGGGCTGCAGTATTTTGATTTAGTGGCCTTTGCACAGTGTGCACCTAAAGCTTACCTGAATACAATTGCTGGTGTTCTCATACTAATACAGACAGGGAGCTACAGTATTTTCATTTAGTGTCCTTTGCACAGTGTGCACCTAAAGCTTACCTGAATACAATTGCTGGTGTTCTCATACTAATACAGGCAGGGAGCTGCAGTATCTTCATTTAGTGTCCTTTGCACAGTGTGCACCTAAAGCTTACCTGAATACAATTGCTGGTGTTCTCATACTAATACAGGCAGGGAGCTGCAGTATTTTGATTTAGTGTCCTTTGCACAGTGTGCACCTAAGGCTTACCTGAATACAATTGCTGGTGTTCTCATACTAATACAGGCAGGGAGCTGCAGTATTTTATTTAGTGTCCGTTGCACAGTCTGCACCTAAAGCTTACCAGATTACAATTGCTGGTGTTCTCATACTAATACAGGCAGGGGGCTGCAGTATTTTGATTTAGTGGCCTTTGCACAGTGTGCACCTAAAGCTTACCTGAATACAATTGCTGGTGTTCTCATACTAATACCGGCAGGGAGCTACAGTATTTTCATTTAGTGTCCTTTGCACCGTGTGTACCTAAAGCTTACCTGAATACAATTGCTGTTGTTCTCATACTAATACAGGCAGGGAGCTGCAGTATTTCCATTTAGTGTTCTTTGAACAGTGTGCACCTAAAGCTTACCTGAATACAATTTCTGGTGTTCTCATACTAATACAGGCAGGGAGCTGCAGTATTTTTAGTTAGTGTACTGTGTCCTCTGCACAGTGTGCAACTAAAGCTAACTGAAGACAATTGCTGGTGTTCTCTTACTAATAATACTACAGGCAGGCAGTTCATTCTGCTAGCTGCAGTGTAATCAGTATATATATATACATCCCAGCTTTGTGCAGCTACATCTCCCTGCAGGCCATTAGTATGTCTGGAAGGACAAGGAGAGGCAGACAGGCACGAGACAATAAAGGAGGGCAAGCAGTGCTGGTCGTGGACACGGTGCATCCTCATCAGCACATGGCCGTGGGACACGCTTGTCCTTTTTTTCGGCAGCTGGCCGTGTTGAGCCGCAACATGCCGAAGACTTGGCAGAGTGGAAGACCAAGCCTACCTCATCCTCCTTATCCTCTCTCACCCAGGCTCAGGGTACTTTGTCTGGCAAAGCAGCTGCCAAAGTTGCCTCTTTCCTCGGCTCAATGTCATCAGTCCTTAGCCCCACCATGTCCTCCTGAGGAGTCCTCCGAACTGTTTGACCACAGTGTTGGGTACATGCTAGAAGAGGATGCGCAGTGCTTTGAAGGCTCTGATGATGGTACCCAGCTAGAGGAAGGCAGTAACGTGAGCTGGGAGAGAGGGGGTGCCAAAGAAGGACAGCAATCTGGCAGTCATGTTCCCCCAGCTGCAGCATACTGCCAGGTTTGCTACAGTGATGAGGAGGGAGGGGATGATGAGGTCACGGACTCTACTTGGAGGAGGCACATCTCCAACAAGGCAGGATGCCCTCCAGGGGCCAGCTTAAGGGCAGCACACCAACAGCATCACACCGCAGAGCTCCCCATGTGCAGGCCGCTGCTGTCTCTGCACGTTATTCCAAAAGTTCTTTGGCGTGGGCCTTTTTTGAGGCGAGTGCATCAGATCGCAGCGCTGCTATTTGCAACATAATACTCGGGCCTATCTTGCGTGGCCAAAACATCAGCCGCTTGGGCACCACATGCTTGATCAGACATATGTTGACCTGCCATGCAGTTCATTGGCAAGCACACCTAAAAGACCCACACCAAAGAACAAAGCGGATCTCTCCTTGCTCCTCATCAGCTGGGATCTCCAACCCCACTATACCTTCAGTCCTCTCTGAAACTTGCACTGAGAGGAATGAAGGTGTAGAATTAGGTGTGTCACAGCCAAGTACTTGCGGGCAATCTGCTATCGGTACACCAACGTCAGATTGTACTAGGCAAATTTCCCTGCCCCAGCTGCTGCAACGCCGAAAGAAGTTCGCTCCCAGCCATCCACATGCCCAGCGGTTGAATGCTAGCTTGGCTAAATTGCTAGCACTTCAACTGCTGCCTTTTCAGTAGGTAGACTCTGCCCCCTTCCGTGAGTTTGTAGAATGTGCGGTTCCTCAGTGGCAGGTTCCCAAACGCCACTTTTTCTCACGGAAGGCGATTCCGGCTCTCTACCGGCATGTGGAAGACAATGTCTGTCGCTTGACAGGGCGGTCAGCGGCAAGGTGCATATTACCGCTGACTTATGGTCCAGCAGGCATGGACAGGGACGTTACCTATCTTTCACGGCGCATTGGGTGACTCTGCTGGCAGGTGGGAAGGATGCAGGACAAGGTGCAGTAGTGTTGAAGGTTGTTCCGCCACCACGCCTCCAAAATGCTACTACTGGTGATTCTGACACACCTCTCTCCTCCACACCCCTCCTCTTCTTCTTCCTCCATGGCCTCTTCCTGTGCTTTGTCCTCGGAACCAGCGGTGCTCCGTAGGCGTTCAAGGGGCTATGCAAGTACGCAGGCAAAGAGGTGCTTGAGCTGGTGTGCTTGGGGGACAGGAGCCACACTGGGGCAGAGATTCTGTCACCTCTGCAGGGGCAGGCTCAGAGGTGGTTGACGCCACGCCAGCTTAAGCCAGGAATGGTGGTTTCCGACAATGGCACCAACCTCCTCTCCGCCCTCCGACAGGGACACCTGACCCATGTGCCCTGTTTGGCTCACGTCCTTAACTTGGTGGTGCAGCGGTTCTCGGGCAGGTACCAGGGCTTTCAGGATGTCCTGAGGCAGGCCAGGAAAGTCTGTGTGCATTTCCACCAGTCATATAATGCCAGTGCTTGGCTGGCTGACCTGCAAAAGGAATTTAACCTGTCCAAGAGCCGCATAATCTGTGACATGCCCACCAGGTGGAACTCAACATTGGCCATGCTGCCATGGCTGCACACGCAGCAGAGGGCCATCAATGAGTATCTGTGCCAATATGGCACCAGGACAGGGTCAGGGGAGCTTGTTTTTTTTTGCCACGCCAGTGGGTCATGATCAGGGATGCATGCACTGTCCTGTCACCATTTGAGGAGAAAACAAGGATGGTGAGCAGTGTCCTGTCACCATTTGAGGAGGAGACGAGGATGGTGAGCAGTGAAGTCCTCCTCTTCCTGCCTCTGTTCTGCCTAAAGTGCCCTGTCCATTATTCCACACAGCTTGTGCTCCAACAGGTGGACAAGAGGGACAGTGTCACTGATGCATGCACTGTCACTGCTCACCATCCTTGTGGCCTCCTCAAATGGTGCCAGGACAGTGCATGCATCCCTGATCATGGCCCACTGGCGTGGGGAAAAAATCCAAGCTCCCCTGACCCTGTGCTGGTGTCATATTGCAACAGATACTCATTGATGGCCCTCTGCTGGGTGTGCAGCCGCTGCAGCATGGCCAACGTAGCGCTCCACCTGGTGGGCATGTCACAGATTAGGCGGTTTTTGGGCAGGTTGGATTTCTTTTGCAGGTCAGCCAGCCGAGCACTGCCATTATATGACCGGCGGAAATCCCCACATGGTTTCCTGGCCTGCTTCAGGACCTCCTGTAAGCCCGGGTACCTGCCCAAGGACTGCTGCACCACCAAGTTAAGGACGTGAGCCAAACAGAGCACATGGGTCAGTTGTCCCTGTCAGAGGGCGAAGAGGAGGTTGGTGCCATTGTCGCAAACCATCTTTCCTGGCTTAAGTTGGCGTGGCGTCAACCACCTCTGAGCCTGCCCTGCAGAGCTGACAGAATCTCTGCTCCAGTGTGGCTCCTGTTCCCCAAGCACACCAGCTCAAGCACCGCATGGCATCTTTTTGCCTGCGTACTTGCGTAGCCTATTGAACGCCTATGGAGCACCGGTGGTTCCGAGGACAAAGCACAGGTAGAATCCATGGAGGAAGAAGAAGAAGAGGGGGTGGAGGAGAGAGGTGTGTCAGAATCACCAGTAGTAACATTTTGGAGGCGTGGTGGTGGAACAACCTCCAACACTACTGCACCTTGTCCTGCATCCTTCCCAGCTGCCAGCAGAGTCACGCAATGCGCCATGAAAGATAGGTAACGTCCCTGTCCATGCCTGCTGGACCGTGAGTCAGCGGTAATATGCACCTTACCGCTGACCGCCCTGTCCAGCGAGGCCAAGACATTGCCTTCCACATGCCGGTAGAGAGCCGGAATCGCCTTCCGTGAGAAAAAGTGGCATTTGGGAACCTGTCACTGAGGAACCGCACATTCCACAAACTCACGGAAGGGGGCAGAGTCTACCAACTGAAAAGGCAGCAGTTGAAGTGCTAGCAATTTAGCCAAGCTAGCATTCAACCGCTGGGCATGTGGATGGCTGGGAGCGAACTTATTTCGGCGGTGCAGCAGCTGGGGCAGGGAAATTTGCCTGTCACAATCTGACGTTGGTGTACCAATAGCAGATTGCCCGCAATTACTTGGCTGTGACACACCTAATTCTACACCTTCATCCCTCTCTGTGCAGGTTTCAAAGAGGACTGAAGGTATAGTGGGGTTGGAGATCCCAGCTGATGAGGAGCAAGGAGAGGTTTGTTCTTTGGTGTGGGTCTTTTAGGTAGGCTTGCCAACGAACTGCATGGCAGGTCGACATATGTCTGGTCAAGCACGTGGTGCCCAAGCAGCTGATGTTTTGGCCACGCGAGATACGCCTGAGACATATGTTGCAAATGGCAACGGTGCGATCTGCTGTACACGTCTGAAAAAAGATCTTTTGGAAAAACGCGCAGAGACTGCAGCACCCTGCACATGCGGAGCTCTGCCGTGTGATGCAGTCGGTGTGCTGCCCTTAAGCTGGCCCCTGGAGGGCATCCTGCCTCATTGGAGATGTGCCTCCTCCTCCTCCTCCTCTCTCCTATCAGGCACCCACGTGGAGTCAGCGACCTCATCATCCCCTCCCTCCTCATCACTGGAGCAAATCTGGCAGTATGCTGCAGCTGGGGGAACATGACTGCCAGATAGCTGTCCTTGTTGGGCACCCCCTCTCTCTGGGCTCACTTTACTACCCCCTCTCTCTGGGCTCACGTTACTGCCTTCCTCTAGCTGGGTTCCATCATCGGAGCCTTCAAAACGCTGGGCATCCTCCTGGAGCATGCACCCAACACTGTGGTCAAACAGTTCGGGGGACTCCTCAGGAGTACATGGTGGGGCTAGGGAAGGAGTGACTGATGCCATTGAGCCGAGGGAAGAGGCCTCTTTGGCAGCTGCTTTGCCAGACAAAGTACCCTGAGCCCAGGAGAGAGAGGATGAGGAGGAGGAGGACGGCTTGGTCATCCACTCTACCAAGTCTTGGGCATGTTGCGGCTCACCCCTACCATTTCACAAAGAAAGTGTAACAAATTGTAAAAAAAAAAATAGACACCGTTGGGAAAGTCCAGCATGCACAGTGGGCAGACCACGCCCACTGCACGGCCGCCGAAAGAGGACACCCAATGGGGATGCAATACCTCCTGTGGTTCTACCTGGGCCGGAGGTGACAGTGTCACCCACAGGCAACAGGGAACTGTACTACAGGGAGCATCACACCCAGAGCATAAGCAACTTAATTAAATGTAATTAATCTGAGCCCAAATACAGGCTCAGACTGCCCTTAAATTTGAATATAGCGCCCCCTAAATTGGGGAGGGCGCTACATGCCAGTTTATTTTTTACTGTTTGTGTACCATCAAGAAAATTTATCTTCGCTTCCTATTCCACAGATGCAACAGGAAGTGTGAGGAAATCTGCCAAAGTGAGGGGACCCCCCCCCCCTGAGAGATTTTACATTATCTATATTGCTCTGGAGACAACTCTAAAATGTGGGATTTGTCATCACTTTCTGTCTCAATGACAATAGTCCTCAGGAGTGGTGAATCTCCCCAATGGGAACACAAACAACAAAAAAACTTGCAAGAAGGTCCAATTCATCTCCAATACAACAACAAAAAAAAAAAAAGATTTTGTCTAGAGATACACTTTAAAAATGTTCATCTTTTCTATACAAAAGGTTTGTATAGGAATGCTTTGTATATCAAATCATATTTACTGGCTGGCAGGGTTTTAAATATGTAATTAACATTTAACCCTCCTGGCGGTTTTCCTGAGCTTGGCTCGGGGTTAAATTTCAGTACCATTAGCGGTAGGCCGAGCCACACTCGGGATTGCATTGCAGGATCCTGGTGCAGGTTACTTAGCTTGTCCCCAGGATCCTGCGATGTCCCCCCACTGTGTCCATGGGCTGTATCCTCCGCCTGATGCCTGGCGGCAAATTCAAAAAGTACATAAAACATAACACATACAGTACACTGTAATCTTACAGAATACATTATTGTATGTAATCATTTCACCTCCCTTTTGTCCCTAGTGCTTTGTCCAATGCCCTGCCTGCAGTTTTATATTATATATACTGTTCTTTCTGCCTGGAAACTTGGGATTGGCCATGGCAACCAAAAAGTGTCCCTTTACATCAAAAGTAGTTTTAGACCAGCAAGAAAACAGCGATAGTAAATTTAGAACACTTGCAGAATTGAGTGATAGTGAATTGTTGGCATTTTTTTATTTTTTTATTATATTATTATTTTTTATAATTATTTATAGTTATTTATTATATTATGTGACAGCAGGCAGGTAAAATCGCCTGGTTGCATCCAGGATGGAAAATATGTGTGTCCCAGATTCAGGCTTTATGCCGACTTATACCACTAGGGGGAAGCGCTGAGAGTCCTGCAGGGGTAGGGTAATGAGCCCAGCTGAATTAAGTTGGCTCATTAAAGTGGAGTTCCACCCAAAAAAACAACCATATCCCGGCACATGCAGAACACTATCAACAAGTTAAATAGCCACATCAATTTTTTTTTATAGTGTAAATACCGTAGGTTAGCTTTTTTAGCTGCTACTTCCGGGCTTTCCCTCCCGCAGGACTAGGCGTTCCTACCCCTTTCCCCGGCGCCGCGATGTCATCTGGGAGCTTGCCGCAATGTCTCCTGGGAGCACAGTGTCATGTGTCCCAGGAGACAATGCGGAACGCTGTCCTGTGAAATATCTCGAGATTTCATCACAACGGGGCGTGAACTTTCAATGATGCCGCCCGTTGTGATGGCAACCAGGCTACTCGCCATAAACACTGCGCAGGCGCGAGATACAGCGGTGAATGCTGGGAGATGAGCATTCACCGCTTCCAGGACATGATTGATTATGGGCTTCACAATGCCCACAAGCAAAGGGAAACTGCCAGGAATGGATTTTAAAAGTTCTTCTTTTGCCACAAAAACGGACAGGGGATATTTGAATATACCAAATAAGTGAGTTTAACTTTGTATTGTGAAACTCCATTGAATGAACCAAAAAAAAAACAAAAAACGATTGGCCGCGGAACCTCCGCTTTAAGGCCTCTACAAAAACTCCCAGCATGCACAGGGAGTTGCTCCATCCTGGAACCAGTTCTGTGTCGGTGTAGACTTGTCCTGTGCGGTGAGAAAATGCCTGTGTGGCAAACCTCTAAAACAGGGAGATAGGTGCTGGGGGAGCACAAGGCTGCACCTAGTTGATATCTAGGGAACCTGCGTGTGTAGTAAGTGGTCAAGTTGACAAGGATTTATTTTCATGTTTCTTTTTGTTTTGCTGTTATTTTTCCATTGTATATAGTGTAAATAAACCGCACCGTTATTTTTTCACCTGCAATGCTGTTTTGCTGTGCCTAATTCTGTGTAGTGAACTCATCCAGGGGGTCACACACACCCGCTGCCGAGCTAACCCCCTCACAGTTGGTGGAGAAGCCGGGGCAGTTTTTTTTAAGGCCAGCATGGAGGAGATCCTGAGACAGCTGGCTCTAGCAAATGCAAATCAACAGAAGACAAATGCAACTTTTCAAAAGAGCCTTGCAGCTCAGCAACAAGCCAAGCAGCAATCTGAGGCTCGCTTCATAGAGCTGTTGCAGAAGCTGGAGCAGAGATTAATGCAGCAACGTCCGTGGACCAGTGAGGCAAGTGGTTTCAGTAATACTGCATCACTTTGTGTGAGCCAATTACTGCCAAAAATGACTAAAGAGGATGATCCTGAGGTGTTTCTGACCACGTTTGAAAGGACTGCTGAAAGGGAAAAGTGGCCTAAGGAGCAGTGGCCTGAACTGGTGGCTCTGTTAACTGGGGAATCGCAGAAAGCTTATTATGACCTAGAGCCTGACCAAGCAAAAGACTACTGTATGTGGTGCTAAAAACAGAAATATTGGCACGGTTGGGTGTCACCCTGGCCGTCCGGGCTCAGCGTGTGCATAACTGGACTCTCTGGCTTGGAAAACCCCCCCAGGTCTCAAATGTATGATCTCATTCACCTGAGCAGGAAGTGGCTGCAGCCAGAGACTTTGACCGTATCAAAGATTGTGGAGCGTGTTGTTATGGATCGGTTCCTGAGAGCTCTTCCTACTGCCATCCAAAAGTGGGTAAGCCATGGAGACCCAGAAACTGCTTGTGGATCTGGTTGAGAGGTACTTGGCTACAGAGAACCTGACTGCCTCTTCCAGGGACTCACAGACTTTCCACCCTAAAGCCGCGTACACACGACCGGTTTTCTCGGCAAGAAACGACAAGAAAACTGTTGGGAGAGCTTTCTTTCCGAGAAAAACGTTTGTGTGTATGCTTTCTCGTCGAGAAAACTGGCCAAAATCTCGACGAGAAAAAAGAAGACCTGCGGTCTTTTTTCTCGTCGGAGTCTCATTTTTTCTCGGCGTGATTCTCGTCAGACTGTTTTTTGACGAGAAAACCGTTCGTGTGTATGCTTTTCTGGGTCTTCAAAAACCGCACATGGTCAGACTCAAGTATGAGACGGGAGCGCACCTTTTTGTAAAACTAGCGTTCGTAATGGAGATAGCACATTTGTCACGCGTTAACAATTTTTGCATCGTTTAAATGCTGCACATTAAAATCTTCTTTAGAATGGTACAATAATGAACAATAATGATCGTTTTTGGCTGCAGATATTCACACAGAGTTCTGACTAACTTTTTGCAACATTTCTGAATGCAGATCTCATGAATATGTTATTATATTTTCTCGAGCAAGATCTCATATTTTTTAGATTTTTTTTAAATTTTGTAAAAAAAAATTCAGATATGCATTTTAAAATCTTATTTAATTTCTAGTGATCTCCATTTTTTGGTTTTCTCATGTGTAAATTTAACACAATTTAAAAATAATTATCTTCTATTTTTTGACCTTCAAGGAGATTTTTTGGTGTTATCTGTCCCATTTAAAATCTAGCTTTAGAATTTTAGAAAATTACCTGCCTACTCACCAGCTAAATATTTTGCTTTAATAAAAACACATAGGCAAGTATTAACTGTAAAAATGAATGTCATTTATTCTGGTAGAGAAAATAAGAATAAACAAACTAGAAGGCAGGGCTGGAGAGCCTGCTGCAATTTGTGCAACTGTGTGTGGACACAAAAATTGGGACCTTGGGAAGCACAAACATTAGTGAGCCCAATCTGGTCTTGGACTCCCAGAGGTCAGGAACAGCAGCAGGTTAGATACATGTTCCAAGTCTGTGGAACTACAACAGGCTGCCTTCTGTCAGACCACATTGAAGCAAGGGAATCACTTCCTGGTCTTCTTGCTCCGCTTCCCTGCAGCCTTCTTGGTAGGCTTCCCTGCAGCCTTCTCTGCAACCTTCCTTGTCCGCCTGGCTGGAGGCTGTGCCATTGGAGGTGTACTCATGTCAGGAGGAGGTGGTGGAGGTGGAGAAGAAGGAGGTGGAGGAGAAGAAGAAGGAGGAGGTTGTGAAAAAGGAGGTGGAGGTGGAGAAGGAGGTGGAGGAGAAGGAGGTTGAGAAGAAAGAGGTGGAGGTTGAGAAGAAGGAGATGGAGGAGAAGAAGGAGGTGGAGGTTGAGAAGAAGGAGGTGGAGGTGGAGAAGAAGGAGGTGGAGGAGAAGAAGAAGGAGGAGGTTGGGAAGAAGAAGGTGCAGGAGGATGGCCGTGGTCACAAATGACAGTGGTGTCAGTGAGTCTCCCCATCAACCCCTTATTTAAAAGGGAAATGAGCAGGGCCTCACATAGTAGCCGTTGTCCCGTTGGCATCTGGCCCATTTTCATGCCGACCAATGCCGCATAGCCCTCATCAGGGGTTGGGGGCTGCTGGAGGGTGGCATGTGCCTCTTTAATCAGGGCCAATGCTGTCTGACTCACAGACCTATCCATCCTGGCCCTTCTTGGTGGCATGCGGATGGGAGGCACCTGACACCTTGTACTGCCACTTGGACCAGCCACCTCCTCTCTGCCACTTGGACCAGCCACCTCCTCTCTGCCACTAACCCCAGCCTCCTCCTGCCTGACATTTTCCTGCCTCTCATCCTGGCTGACCTCCTCCCGTGTAAAAAAAGGGACATATTTAGAGTTTTGTTTCATCAATCACACACAGGGGGTTATTTACTAAAGGCAAATCCACTTTGCACTACAAGTGCAAACTACAAGTGCACTTGAAATTGCATTGAAAGTGTACTTGGAAGTGCAGTCGCTGTAGATCTGAGGGGGACATGCAAGAAAAATAAAAATCAGAAATTTAGCTTGCACATGATTGGATAATAAAATCAGCAGAGCTTCCCCTCATTTCAGATCTACTCCTCAGATTTACAGCGACTTTACTTCCAAGTGCACTTTCAGTGCAATTTTAAGTGCACTTTGCACTTGTAGTTTTCACTTGTAGTGCAAAGTGGATTTGCTTTTAGTAAAGAACCCCACAATGTTCAGCTCCTGACTGTTGCAAATAGAATTTTAAATATTTTTTATTACTCTCATTATGCCCCCATCATTTTTCATTCATCTCTCAAACTTTTTTGCCCACTACTGTCTATTGCTATGTCAAACACTTTTTCTTGATTGACTAAATTTGTTCCCATCTTAACATCTATTTTACAGCATTAATTTTTTCACAATAAATGTTTAGAAAAGACTATACCTGGCTCCAGACGGACATATCTGGGTCTTCATCTAGGATGGAAGGCTCCTCCTGATCCTGGGAAGGATCATCTTGGCTGGAGGGAAGGCTGGAAAGTGATTCCCTCGGTGTAATGTGGTCATTCAGAAAGGCCAACCTGTTGTAGTACCACAAATGTGGGACATATACCTTCCCTGCTGCTGCTCCTGACCTCTGAGAAGCCAGGACCCGATTGCGCTCAGTCCTATATGTGCCTTTCAAGGTCCCAATTTTTATATCCAGCTGCTCAATGGTTGCGTTGGGCATCCTGGTGTGCACAAATGGGAGCAGGCTCTCCAGCGCTGCTTTCCTTACCCCCTTTTTTTTTTGTGTATCGGATTTGTGGTCTCCCACAGAGCCGGAACCTCGCTTAACCGATCTATAAAATCGGCCAGAAATTATTTTTCCAGAAAAGCATTCATTGTTTCTGCAAGACAAAACACCAGACAAAAATACAAATGTCAATCACACTCTAAACTCGAGTAATCTTTATGCCAATATATGCCTCTTCAAACTCTATGCAGTATAGGCCACTGATGTACCAAGTTAAAATCTTACCTTCGGTCTAACGTTCGGCGCTCTTAACTCCTTCCTCCGCACACAGAACGTAGGTACGTCACATGTGTGTTAGTTTTATATACACTACGCATTCGTGACACACGTTGCCCGCCCATGACGATCTTTCTCGATGTTTCCCCGCCCCTTCTCTTTCGGCGCGCAGGTGACATGGCGGAGTCACAGCAGGTGTCTGTGAATTCAGATAATTCTAACGAGGAGGCAAGCCCAGAGCGGGAAATGTCACAAACAAGGAGGCGCTACAAGGCATCTAATATGTCCTTTGAGGAGATGGCAGAGATGGTGGCCATATTGAACAATTCTTGTTATGATGCAAAGCATGGGCCGTATTCCCACCCTAATCAGAAGGAAGGCCAAAATTATGAAGCAAGTAGTGAAAAGTCTGAAGAAGAATTTCAGTGTGAAAAGATCAAAGGAGCAGCTCAGAAAGAGGTGGTCTGACCTCAAACTGAGGGAGCCGGAGCAGTTAAGGAGCATTAACAAAATGCTCAAAAAAAGTAAGTACTTCTCCTGTGTCCCTATTGTTGTATTTCACAACTTGCATGTTGCTCCATGTTGTTGATTTTTACTATTGTACATTCTAAAATGACATCTTAAAAAATTTAGTGGGCACAGTAATCGGTCGATACAGACACATCGTTTGCACACTACATACAATGATTTGTCAATATCCATGTTTTGAATTTTTTGGTAAAATGTCTGTTTAGATTCCATAAATGTTATGACATTGATGTCTAGATGATGTGTTTGTAACTAGAATGAAATGCAAACTTGAATCAATGTAAAGGAGAGGACACTCAGCAGTTGTTTACACATCTGCACTCACAGGAGCACTATAGTGTGGGCCACCAGAACAACCTTTTTAGGGTGTCCCACACAGGTGGTACAGTGAGTACTGGGGAGGGGGGGGGGCATGTGAGAAAATTGTCACAAGAAGGTCAGTATTCCAGCTTTGTTAAGTTCAAAAATCTTGTCTTCAGCTTGGAACTGTGCCAAAACAGACAATTGTACTCCACTTGCAAGCAATGTTTCATATTCCTATTTATGACTTCATATATGTGTGTGTTAAGTGTATCATTTGTTTCATTCTCATAGGGGAGAGAAGACTGGGAGGACACCACTCCTCGGAGCCTAGGAACCCCACACCTTCTAGAGAACCCCAACCTCCCCAACAAGCTCAACCTGAGGATGTGGAGGAAGTAGAAGTGGATAAAGGAGAGGTGGAGGAAGGAGAAGTGGAGGAAGGAGAAGTGGATGAGTTGGTGGAACTTGTCACTACAACAGGTCAGTATCTGTCACCACAGCTTCAGGTAAGAGATGTAGGCCTACAGATTTTTATGATTTTATTTTTATTTTAGGGGATGAACATGTTGATGAAATTCCTTGATTCTCCAGTGATAGTGCACAAAGAATCATCCAACAAATAATGGATTGTAGTACTTAACTGGACTTCATGAAGAAAAGGATGAATGCTATGGAGAATACATTTAAGGACATCATTGATGTGTTGGGGCGAATAGAATAAAACCCCCCTTTTTTTTCTAATTTTTTATTCACTTTTTTAGCACTTTTACTAAAAGACAAAATTTGAAGATGCACACAGTGGGTCAACATGTGCTATCTGCCATCACGGGATCTCCATGAACGTGTTTTGTGGGTGCAACCCCTTCCTCACAACTCAAGTAGGTGAAAGGAAGAAGCTGTTG
Organism: Rana muscosa; assembly: GCA_029206835.1. Taxonomy (NCBI): domain Eukaryota; kingdom Metazoa; phylum Chordata; class Amphibia; order Anura; family Ranidae; genus Rana; species Rana muscosa. The sequence continues at coordinate 41,694,088 of JARGYO010005626.1, forward strand.
CCCCCCCAAAACATGTATATTGATCCCCCATGATGGCGGATAGCAAATGTTGACAATAGGGATGAGGAAATAAATAACCTATTTTACCCTCCAAAAAATTGTGTGCATCTTCAAATTTTGTCTTGTTCAGGGGTGACAACACTCCATCTTATGAAGGGCAGATAGACCTTTTTTGAAAAATCGAAGGTCTGAGATCTTGCCTAGAGCAGGGATATGCAATTAGCGGACCAGCTGTTGCAAGACTACAAGTCCCATCATGCCTCTGCCTCTGGGTGTCATGCTTGCTGCTGTCAGAGTCTATGCCTCATGGGACTTGTAGTTTGGCAACAGCTGGAGGTCCACTAATTGCATATCCCTGGCCTAGAGGTTTACATTGTTGTATTTTAAGGTATGTTTAGGAGAATTTTTGTAATTTCATAACCCCAAAAAATTGCCAGTTTATGTCAAAACAAAAAAATGTGTTTAAAAAAAGTAGACACACAAAAAATGTTCTAAAGACCATGTGTGATTGTGCACAGAGTAAAAAACATGGAAATACCAAAAAAGTGTGTCTTCTATTTTTTAAATCCACTATAACCTTTTTTGGGTTTAGTTTTGTTGTTACCAGTGAAATGTTTGGTCTTTACTAAGGAAAATACACTTGGCACTACAAGTACACTTTGAAAAACTAACAGACAGCTAAAATAAAAACAAAAAAAATATACAAAATTAAAGTTCAGATTTATTTTTTATTTTTTGGGTAAATAGTAAAAACTATCAAAGATTGGCTGGCATTGGAATGACCCCCCTACCCATGAAATAGTCCACATAGTTCTGCCGGATTGCATGGGCACTTTGGGGGGGCAAGCCAGCACGGACATGTTCGAGGCCCGGCAGGGCATTGTCTGCTGCAAGTCCGGCCTCGGGCCCAACTGTGGCCATATAAGTTGGCGATTGCTTGCGCAAAAAATTGTGGAGAACACAGCAACAAAATACTATATAGTTCAGTTTGTACTCTGCCATGTGAATACTTGTTAAGAATAGGCGGAACCGGCTGGCCATTATCCCGAGGGCATTCTCCACAACTCTTCGGGCTCTGGCCAGCCGGTAGTTGAAGACCCTTCCCTTCCGGGGTGAGGGTCCTCTGGGGGAAAAGCCTCATGAGATGCGGACCCAGACCAAAGGCTTCATCAGCCAAAAAGACAAAGGGGAGTCCTTCCACATTCCCTGCATCCGGTGGCAATGCAAGGTCATCACTCTGTAGACGAAGAGCAAACTCCGTCTGTGCGAAGGCTCCCCCATCCGACATCCGGCCATTCTTCCCCACATCCACATAGAGGAATTCATACTGTGATGACACCACCGCCATCAGCACGATACTATGAAACCCCTTGTAGTTGTAAAAAAAGGAGCCCGAACGGGGTGGTGGCACGATGCGGACGTGCTTCCCGTCAATGGCTCCACCGCAGTTGGGGAAGTCCCACCGCCTGGAAAACTCAGATGCCACAGTCTGCCATTCCTGTGGCGTGGAAGGAAGCTGGGGAATCAAACAAGAAACAAAAATATTAGTACTTTTGCAAATAACATTGCAAGCAGATTATACAAAAACATTCTTGGCCAACATCAGTATAACATTTTGTTTAAGGATTATTTAAAATTTAAAATATAAAGCACAATTATCACATTGCTCACCCCCCTCTGATGGCCCATTGTTTTTCTTTTGGGGGGGCTAGATGAGTTTGGGACCCCCCCAAAAATCTAATTCTGGAAAATTTAGACTTTAGAAACCATTTGAGGGGGGTGGGGGAGCACTACAATGGAGCTGACAAAATACATTGTTAACAGACTAGGCTAGATGAGTTTGGGCCCAGGAGAGCATGCTGGAGAGGTAAGTGAAGGGAAATATGCATGTAGGCCAAAAAAGGACTTAAAAAATTACAGCATGCATGGGGACAAAGGGGACATTCACAGCATATTACAATCATGGTTATTAGGGAAGAATGAAAGAAATACAATACATTATCATACATGAAATACAGAGAATATGATATTAAATGAGTAAACTTACCCTCATATAGTCATCCTGCAGAACTTGGATGATGGCAGAACAGGTCTCTGGGATTATGACGCCCAGAGCCTGGGGGGAGATGCCTGTCGTTAACTTCAGGTCCTGCAGACTTCTCCCTGTCGCCAGGTAGCGTAAGGTGGCGATGAGCCTCTGCTCAGCACTGATGGCTTCCCGCATAACGGTGTCCTGCCTGGTGATATAGGGGGACACCAAAGCCAACAGATGCTGAAAAACGGGGTCAGACATCTGAAGAAAATTCCTGTAGTCCTCAGGATTATTCTCCATGATCTCCCGCAGCAGAGGCATGTGAGAGAATTGGTCTCGCTGGAGCAACCAATTCTTGGTCCATGAACTCCTCCTCACCCTGTTCATGGACTCGTCTTGGTCCAAGACAAGAAGACCAACAGAAACACAAAGACGATGCAAAACACGATCTCTACGACGAGAACGTATCTGCAACATGGCTAGAAAACGGTCGTCTGATCAGAACGAACTAAACAGAACGCACTGAAGTACAGCAAGGCCTATGAAGAACGACCTGAAAATCAGAAACGAGTGGACAAGAACGCACTGAAAAATAGATACAACCTGACTACTCACCCTGAAAGACAAGATACGAACCCACAAGCACCAACTAAACCGCAGAAATCGATCTGAAAGCACGAAGTCTGAAAAGCGCGAATCGTCTCTTCCCAAACTTTTACTAACACGCGGCAACACGAGATTAGCAAAAGCAGCCCAAGGGGTGGCGCCATGAGAATTTAACTTCCCCTTTATACTGCCATTGTAAGTGTTGTACGTCACCGCGTTTTTAGACGACGAGATTTTGGAATGACAGTGTGTATTCAAGGAAAGCTTGACAAGAATCTCGTCAAGCTTGACAAGAAACCCGTCGAGAAAAACAACATTTTTTTTGCAACAAGATTCAGACCAGACCATCCCCAGTAGCAGGTAAGATGACTCCAAGGGGTGAGGGTGGAGAGAGTGAGAGGATGGGAGTTCTACCTAATGTCTGGCGAGAGCAGCCTGAGAAGTCAAGGCCGCAAGAGGCAGCGAAAAAGATTATTTGCTACCGCTGCCGGCAAGAGGGACATATTGCAGCCAATTGCCCAGTTATGGATGAACCTATGCAATGTGACTTTATAAGGGACAGACGTCAGACGCTATTTGCGACAGTGCCATTTGGGGAACTGAGAAACATTTATGCAAAATGTGTTTTAATGGTAGAAATGTTGTTATGTTGCTGGATTCAGGTAGCCTGGTGACATTGATAAAAGCTGAATTAGTTACTACAGAGGTCTCTGGGAATAACAAGGTGGCTGTTATTTGTGTATAAGAAAAGAGGGGGGTGAAGGCACCAACTAAAATAATCCTACTGTGATAAATAATGTAAGTATAGTATATATACTTACAGGTTCACTTGCAAATGATGTCCATCGAGGATGGGGGTGTTCTGAGGAGGATGGGGGTGTTCTGAGGTCTGTTGGTGCTGCTCTGCTGGCTCTGGCAATGTTCCCCTCGGCCGTGAGGTGTAAGAGATGTAGATTTTCGTTTACACTGGCTTCTCTGCGGTGTCACATGACAGGAAGCTCCACGCTATCCAGTCTGGAACGCGGAAGCGGAAGTGATGTCATACAGCAGGGCGGTCCTCCAAACATAGAGTGGGACGTTTCACAGGCTACGTGCTCGGGGCTCACAGCTCCTTCTACTTGCCTGTTTGCTCTCTGGAGGAGAGCAGTTTAAATACATTGACAGGAAGTAGGAAGTCCGTGGCTGTGGAACCATAACAGCCAGCGGACCCACACTACGAAAAACAGTCTTTTATAATTAAAAACTATTGTTTTAATGGGAATATAAAGATTAAAAACGTGGATCAATATCATTTAAAAATGAAATAACATTGCAATAAGAATAAAAATGACAATGAAATAGTAAATATAATGAAAAAAAAAAAAAAAGTGTTTTTAAAAAAAGGAAAAACGCACTGTACAAAAAAGTAAGAAAATGAAAAATTTATAATAAGCAATGGGACACCTTGTTTATGGATAAAATTTGAATCGGATTTACGTAACACAACAAAAATGGGGGGGGGGGGCTGAAGTGAGGGGGGGGAAGGGGGTTTATATTATATGTATAAAGGAGCGGTGGGTAAGGGTAAAGTTGGTAAACTATAAAATAGTTTTTAGAAGATGAATAATGAATAGAAAATACAACTAAAAAATAAAAGAAAATAAAAATATAATAGAAGCAAAAGATTTTATGGAAAAAATTGAGAGGAAAAGTTAATTATATTGGGTGGTTGTCACGAGCCGGACTGACGGCTAGTGGGGATACAGGAGGTGGATCCTCTGTACCAGAGAGGGGATGGCACGGGTCGTACTGAGGGACCGGTTCTAAGCAGCTACCGGTTTTCACCAGAGCCCGCCGCAAAGCGGGATGGACTTGCTGCGGCGGTAGCAACTAGGTCGTGTCCTCCAGTAGCGACTCCACCTCTCTGGCGGCTGAGATAGGCGCGGTACAAAAGGACTAGGCAGAGGCAAGGTCAGACGTAGCAGAGGGTCAGGGCAGGCGACAATGGTTCATAGTCTGAAACAATGGCAGCAGGTCAGATACACAGGCAAGGCAACTCACAAAACGCTTCCACAGGGTACTAAGACAACAAGATCCGGCAAGGACAGGAAGGGGAAGTGGGTTTATATCAGATTTGGGTGTGCACACAGTAATTGGGCGAGGCACCAATCAATGGTGCGCTGGCCCTTTAAATCTCAGAAGGCCGCCGCGCGCGCCCTAGAGCGCAGCGGGGCCGCGCGCGCCGGGAAGGAGCAGGAGGGGGATGGTGAGTAGGATGGATGCGATCCGCGGACGGAGATGTGCCGCCGCGTGGATCGCATTCCCCGCCGGTAACAGAGCAGCGCCCACGGGCAGGGGGGCTGACCGGAGCGCTGCAGGGGGACCGACGCCGCGAGCGCTCCGGAAAGGATGGGACACCCGGAGCGCTCGGCGTTACAGTACCCCCCCTTAGGTCTCCCCCTTTTCTTGGAACCCAAGAATCTACGGATGAGCTCCTTGTCTAAAATGTTGGTCTCAGGCTCCCAGGATCTCTCTTCAGGACCACAGTTCTCCCAATCAACTAAAAAAAAATATTTTACCTCGGATGACCTTGGAGGCGAGGATTTCTTTCACCGAGAAGACATCGGAAGAACCAAAAACAGGAGCAGGAGCAGTGACCTTGGGGGAAAATCGGTTAAGAATGAGGGGTTTGAGAAGAGACACATGAAAAGAATTGGGGATACGAAGAGAAGGATGAAGATGGAGTTTGTAAGAGACAGAATTGATTTGGTTTTTGATTTTAAAAGGTCCGAGGTAACGAGGGCCCAGCTTGTAGCTAGGTACCCGAAACCGAACATATTTGGAGGAGAGCCACACTTTGTCACCAGGGACATAGACAGGAGGAATTCTTCTTTTTTTATCTGCATGTCTCTTCATGCGGGCAGAGGCCAGTGATAGCGACTTTTGAGTCTCTTTCCAGTTAGAGGTGAAGTCTTGAGTTAATTCATCCACGGCAGAAACTCCAGAAGAAGTGGGGATGGGGAGGGGGGGGATGGGTGACGGTCGTAGACCACAAAGAAAGGTGATTTGGAGGACGATTCAGAGTCCTTGAAATTGTATGAGAATTCTGCCCAGGGCAATAGGTCGACCCAATCGTCTTGATGGGCGGAGACAAAATGTCGTAAGTAGTCACCAAGGACCTGGTTAACTCTCTCCACCTGTCCATTGGATTGCGGGTGATAAGCGGAAGAAAAATTCAACTTAATCTTTAGTTGAGTACAGAGAGCTCTCAAAATTTTGAGATGAATTGAACGCCTCTATCAGAGACGATATGTGAGGGTAGCCCATGGAGACGGAAAATTTGAAGAAAAAAATGCTTCGCCAACTGAGGTGCAGTAGGCAGACCAGGAAGCGGGACAAAATGAGCCATTTTCGAAAAGCGGTCAACGACCACCCAGATGACAGTGTTACTATGAGACAAAGGAATGTCCGTGATGAAATCCATGGCAATGTGGGACCATGGTTGTTCAGGCACAGGTAGAGGAAGGAGAAGACCTGCAGGCTTCTGGCGTGGAGTCTTGTCACGTGCACAGATAGTGCAGGCCCGTACAAAGTCAGTCATATCTTTTTCCTGGGTAGGCCACCAATAGTGTCTGGCCATCAATTGTATGGATTTTTTGATCCCAGTGTGACCGGCTAGATGGGAGGAATGGCCCCACCTGAGTATTTGGAGACGAAGGCATGGAGGAACGAAAGTTTTTCCTGGAGGAACTGGCACCAGAGAAGCAGGAGCAGAGGAAATCAGACACTCAGGGGGTACGATGTGTTGAGGGGGAGTCCCGGTTTCAGAGGCATCGGAGGAACGGGACAAGGCATCAGCCCTGACATTCTTGTCTGCGGGACGAAAATGGATCTGGAAATTGAACCGGGCAAAGAACAATGACCACCTGGCCTGGCGAGGATTTAAGCGCTGAGCGGACTGAAGTTAGGACAAATTTTTATGGTCAGTGTAGATGGAGATAGGGTGAAGGGATCCTTCCAGGAGATGTCTCCACTCTTCTAATGCCAGCTTGATGGCCAACAGTTCACGGTCACCTATGGAATAGTTTTTTTCAGGAGGGGAGAAGGTTTTAGAGAAAAAACCACACGTGACGTTTCCTCCTTTAGCGTTTTTTTGAAGAAGAACAGCTCCGGCTCCTACCGAGGAGGCGTCAACTTCAAGGAAGAACGGCTTTATGGGGTCTGGTCGAGACAGGACAGGTGCAGAGGGGAAGGCGGTCTTAAGGCGAGTAAAGGCTTCTTCCGCTTGAGGCGGCCAGGACCTTGGATTCGCGTTTTTCTTAGTCAGTGCCCCTATAGGAGCAACGATGGTGGAGAAGTGGGGTATGAACTGACGATAGTAGTTGGCGAATCCAAGGAAGCGTTGGATAGCACGGAGTCCAGAGAGGCGTGGCCAATCCAAGACTGCGGAGAGCTTGTCAGGGTTCATTTGAAGGCCTTGTCCTGAGACCAGATAACCTAGGAAAGGAAGGCTGCTGCGCTCAAAAAGGCATTTTTCAAATTTAGCGTAAAGATGATTTACGCGGAGGCGCTGGAGCACTTGACGGACATGGAGCCGATGTTCCTCAAGGTTAGTAGAGAAGATTAGGATGTCGTCAAGATAGAGAACCACACAGGTATACAGTACGTCCCGAAAGATTTCATTGACAAAATCCTGAAAGACTGCAGGAGCGTTGCAAAGTCCAAATGGCATGACGAGATATTCAAAGTGACCATCTCTGGTGTTAAATGCGGTTTTCCATTCATCTCCTTCACGGATTCTGATGAGGTTATAAGCGCCCCTGAGGTCCAATTTCGAAAAAACTTTTGCTCCGCGCAGACGGTCAAAGAGCTCCGAGATGAGAGGCAGAGGGTAGCGATTTTTACTGGTGATTTTATTGAGACCACGATAGTCTATGCAAGGGCGTAGTGATCCGTCCTTCTTGGCAACGAAGAAGAACCCCGCTCCGGCTGCAGAAGATGATTTCCTAATAAAACCTCTCTTGAGGTTCTCCTGTATGTAATCAGTCATGGCCTTGGTTTCAGGAGAGGAGAGAGGGTAAATTCTGCCACGGGGTGGTGTAGTACCTGGGAGCAAGTCAATGGGGCAGTCGTAGGGTCTATGTGGTGGTAAGACCTCCGCCTGTTTTTTGCAAAAGACATCAGAAAAGTCCTGATAGGCCTTGGGAAGGCCGGGCAAAGGAGTAGCGATGGGAACTTGACTGGTGGGTACAGACTTAAGACAATGCTTGTGGCAGGAGTAGCCCCAGGATTTGATGTCCCCAGTGGTCCAGTCGAGGGTAGGAGAATGGCGCTGGAGCCAGGGTAGGCCAAGAAGGATGTCAGAAGTACAGTTCGGCAAAACAAAGAATTCAATTTTTTCTTGGTGAAGAACACCAACGGACATGAGCAGGGGTTCGGTGCGGTAACGCACGGTACAATCCAGATTCTCTCCATTTACAGAGGAAATGAAGAAGGGTTTGATGAGACGGATAACAGGAACGTTGAACCTGTTGATGAAAGAGGCTTCAATAAAGTTTCCTGCAGAACCAGAGTCCAGGAAGGCCACCGCAGAGAAGGGGGGGCCAGCAGAAGGGGAAATCCGCACAGGAATAGTCAGAGGTGGAGAGCTCGCACAATAAAGACATAAGTTTTCATTCCTACGGCGAGTCCTCTCTTGTAGGGTCAGGCGAGATCGGTCCACCTGCATGGCCTCCTCGATGGAAGGCATAGTATCAGGATGCGTTGGATTCAGGAAGAGAGGAGCCAGGCGCGGATAACACCTGGTGCGAACAAGATCTTTCTCCTGGCGAAGCTCTTGGCATCTTTCAACATAGCGTATGTCAATGCGGGTAGCTAAGTGGATGAGCTCCGTCAGGGAGGAGGGTATCTCTCGTGCGGCCAGACAATCCTTGATGTGGCTGGATAAACCTTTCTTGAAGGTCGCGCAGAGAGCCTCATTATTCCAGGCTAGCTCTGAGGCCAGTGTGCGGAACTGTATGGCATATTCGCCCACAGAGGAGTTTCCTTGGACAAGGTTAAGCAGGGCGGTTTCAGCGGATGAGGCTCGGGCTGGTTCCTCAAAAACGCTACGAACCTCAGCAAGGAAGGACTAAACGGTGGCTGTAGCAGGGTCATTGCGGTCCCAGAGTGGCGTGGCCCAGGCCAAGGCCTTCCCAGACAACAGACAGACCACGAATGCCACCTTAGACCGTTCTGTGGAAAACTGGTCTGACATCATCTCAAGATGCAGGGAACATTGGGACAAGAATCCCTGGCACATCCTAGGATCCCCGTCAAATTTCTCCGGAAGAGACAAGCGGATCCTCGAGGTAGTAGCGGCAGCTCGGAGAGGGGAAGATGCTGGAGCTTGTGGCGGCAGACGCTGCTGGATCATGGCGGTCAACTGCGACAGCTGCTGTCCTTGTTGGGCAATCAATTGCGACTGCTGGGCAACCACGGTAGTGAGATCAGCGAGACTAGGCAGCGGCACGTCAGCGGGATCCATGGCCGGATCTACTGTAACGAGCCGGACTGACGGCTAGTGGGGATACAGGAGGTGGATCCTCTGTACCAGAGAGGGGATGGCACGGGTCGTACTGAGGGACCGGTTCTAAGCAGCTACCGGTTTTCACCAGAGCCCGCCGCAAAGCGGGATGGACTTGCTGCGGCGGTAGCAACCAGGTCGTGTCCTCCAGTAGCGACTCCACCTCTCTGGCGGCTGAGATAGGCGCGGTACAAAAGGACTAGGCAGAGGCAAGGTCAGACGTAGCAGAGGGTCAGGGCAGGCGGCAATGGTTCGTAGTCTGAGACAATGGCAGCAGGTCAGATACACAGGCAAGGCAACTCACAAAACGCTTCCACAGGGTACTAAGACAACAAGATCCGGCAAGGACAGGAAGGGGAAGTGGATTTATATCAGATTTGGGTGTGAACACAGTAATTGGGCCAGGCACCAATCAATGGTGCGCTGGCCCTTTAAATCTCAGAAGGCCGGCGCGCGCGCCCTAGAGCGCAGCGGGGCCGCGCGCGCCGGGAAGGAGGGGGATGGTGAGTAGGATGGGATGCGATCCGCGGACGGACATGTGCCGCCGCGTGGATCGCATCCCCGCCGGTAACAGAGCAGCGCCCACGGCCAGGGGGGCTGACCGGAGCGCTGCAGGGGGACCGACGCCGCGAGCGCTCCGGGAAGGATGGGACACCCGGAGCGCTCGGCGTTACAGTGGTGTTTGTATATTTTGGACAGGTAGTCACTTACTATACATGTGACAGAGTACCGTCCCCAGATAGCAAGTGACCTGATGTCTATAGTTGATCAATATAAAATCCTTCGCTGCAAAAAACACCAAAAACATGGGAATCATAAAGAAAAGAATAAGTAAAGAGGGGGGACTACAATAAGAATGTGTCTCTATTTCCTCGTTGAGTCACCCCGGCGAGAGAGTGTTTAATGAATATATCCAGTAGGTCTCCTGCTGACATAAGAGTTTGAAGCGTTCTGCAGCAGGAAGATCTCTGGGAATGGCCTCAATGACCCAGACTATAATGCCGCATACACACGACCGTTTTTCATGACGAGAAAAATTTCTTTTTTTTTATTTGGTCATTAAAGATGATCGTGTGTGGGCTCCAGAGCATTTTTCACGACGTGAAAAATGACCATTAAAAATTTGGAACATACTCTAATTTTTCTCGTCGTTTTTCACGTCGTCGTTTTTCTCGTCATGAAAAACGCCCGTGTGTAGTCTTTAGCGTTGTGAAAAAAATGCGCATGCTCATAAGCAAGTTATGAGACGGGAGCGCTCGTTCCGGTAAAACTAGCGTTCATAATGGAGATAGCACATTCGTCACGCTGTAACGGACTGAAAAGCACCAGGCTGAAAAGCGTGAATCGTCTCTCAACAAACTTTACTAACACAAGGATCAGCAAAAGCAGCCCAAAGGGTGGCGCCATCCGAATGGAACTTCCCCTTTATAGTGCCGTCATACGTGTTGTACGTCACCGCGCTTTACTCAAGCATTTTTTTCCACGTTAGTGTGTAGGCAAGGCAGGCTTGAGAAGAATCACGTCGAGAAAAACACAGTTTTTTTCAATGACATTAAAAACGGTCGTGTGTACGCGGCATGAGGCCCACAGTGGATTTGCGATGTGTTTTCAAAAAATTAAGAGGGACACTGTGTTTGTCACAGCCCTTCTCAATGAAGCGCCTGTGTTCGTCAAAGCGTTGGCGCAGGGTGAGTATGGTCCTGCCTACATAGAAGAGGCCGCAAGGACATGTCAGACAGTACACCACGTACTCACTTGAACAATTGTAAAATTCCTTTATAGTGTATGCTTTACCCTTTATGCTTTACAGGTGAGACATAATTCTTTCTTACATTGATACATTTCCACTAATGGGATTAAGGGAATGTATGGGACAGAGGTGGGTGAAACATTTCGGATTTTACTACGTGCTATTTTACTCTTTATGTTTTTTGCTTTACGGTAGGAAACCTTGGGTTGTTGGGTAAGGGAAGAGCCCAAAAAGGGATCTCTGAGCAGGATGGACCAATGTTTAGCCATGATGTTCTCCATTTTTTTATGACAGTCATGAAATTAGGTGGTGAATCGTGTAGGTTGTAATTCATGTGTTGTTTTGGGTTTCGAGGGTGGTTTTGAGACCTGTTGGAGGAAGGCTTCTTGAACCAAAGCAGGTGGGTATCCTTTGTCATGAAATTTTTCTAAAAGGAGTTTGCCTTGTGTATGGTAGTCTTCATCTTTGGTGCAATTATGTCGAATCCTATGGAATTGACTCCTGGGTATATTTTGGATCCACCTGGGATTATGACAGCTTTGGTAGTGGATATAGAAATTCCCGGCGGTGGGTTTGACAAAGTTGGTGGCATGTATTTGGGATTCACTATGGAAGAGTTCGAGGTCTAAAAAGGCTAGTTTGTCAGGGTCCTTGACATGTGTGAAAGAAAGCCCTAGGGAATTGTGGTTGCAATGTTTAACAAAGGACTCTACACTCTCTGTTGTGCCATCCCAGATGATAACAATATCATTAATATATCGTCCATAATAAATGATTTGGGCAGCAAAGGGGTTGTTGTGTGAGATATGCTGTAATTCCCAATAGCCCATAGTCAGGTTGGCGTAGCTTGGGGCAAAATTAGCTCCCATAGCAGTACCTCGGGATTGTAAATAAAAGGTGTGATCAAACTCAAAGTAATTGTGTTCTAAACAAAATTGAGTGGCATCCAGACTGTAATGTGCCTTTCTAGGGTAATGAGAGGGTCCTCAGAGAGGAAATGTTCTACTGCTCTGAGGCCTATAGCATGAGGAATGGAGGTGTATAGGGATGTAACATCCAGAGAGACCCACTGGTAGGTAGGTTCCCAAGTGTAAAATGAAAGCATGTCCAGTAAATGTGTACTATCTCTAATGTATGTGGGAAGGTTTTGTGCAAGGGGTTGGAGGAAACGGTCAATGTACATAGAGAAGCCGCTGGTGATGCTATCCATAGCATGGGGACACCCGAGAGTATCCTGTGGCTACAGTGTTTTTTGAGACCCCCAAATGTAACCTCTCTCATCAGGTGGGGTGAGTGTCTCACTTACCACATGATGCCATTGTGGGAAGGGATTTTCCAAAGTTCTGGGAACTCTGGGATTGTCCTGGGCCCCCCTACTGGTGCCCCTATAGACTAGGAAGGTGATGACCAGAATTCCTCTGAGAGTGGTGAGGACTCTGCAAAATTTCCCTTGTCGGTATTGGCAGGGGAGACTCGAAACTGGGGAGGAGCCAACATCCTCAGATGAAAAAATGCAGTCTGTGGAGTTTTCGGATCTCTAAGGTTCACAGGGAAAATTTTGCCACAGAACAGTTAAAAGACCCCACCCTAATAAAGGCACGGGAAAATGTGGTGAAAATAGTTGATGAGTTAGTGAGCCCAGATAAGACTTCCAGTTACCCCGTACTTCATTGTGGAAAGGGATCTGCTGTATTGAGTGGCTCAAAGGGCAGAAGAAACCATTGAGCAACTTGTGGTGCCCAAACCTTACAGAAAGTTGGTGTTGGAGTTAGCCCATGGGCACATTCTTGGAGGTCATCTGGGGACAGAGAAAACCAGAGAGAGAGTATTGCAGAGATTCTATTGGCCTGGGGTCATGAAGGAGACAGAAAATTATTGTTCCTTCTGCCCTGTATGTCAGAAGTCGGCACCTATGCCACATTTTCGTAACCCGCTGGTACCTCTTCCCATCATTGAGGTCCCCTTTGAGAGGATAGCAATGGATTTGGTAGGTCCGATAATGAAGTCTGCTAGGAGGCATCAGTACATTTTGGTCATATTGGACTATGCCACCCGTTATCCGGAAGCGATTCCTTTTCGAAATACCTCGGCCAAAACCATAGCCAAAGAGCTATTTCTTGTTTTTAGCCGCGTGGGTATTTGTAAGTAACTGCTTACGGACCAAGGTACACCCTTTACAAATGTTAAAGGTGGATAGAGATATAAATAATTGGGACTGTCTAATACCCTATTTGATGTTTGCCATTAGGGAGGTAACCCAATCCTCTACGGGTTTCTCACTCTTCGAGTTACTCTATGGGAGACACCCAAGAGGGCTTCTGGATATCGCCAAGGAAACTTGGGCAAAATGAGAGTTTTCCCCACAGGAGTGTGATTGAGCATGTCGCCCTGATGCAAGATAGAATTGCATAGGTAATACCAATCATAAAGGAAAATTTGGCCCAAGCGCACTTAGCATAGCAGAGGGTGTACAACCATGGGGCCAAGACCCATACCTTTTCCCTAGTCGCAGAGACTTTGTCACTGGCTCAGTCTGATTGCTTGATTCCTGGGGTTGGAATCAGTCACCTTATCAAAACCCCAACAACAGGAGGTTAAAGAGTTTGTGCTTCGCAACAAAGAGGTTTTCTCTGAGCTGCCGGAACAAACATCTGGCGTAGAGCATGACATTATCACCCCGCCAGGAAAAAGGGTAAAACTAAAACCTTATAGAATACCAGAGTCCCGACGGGAGGCAATACGTGGGGAGGTTCAAAGGATGCTGGAATTGGTAGAGGAGTCCCAGAGTGACTTGTTCAGTCCTATCGTACTAGTGCCGGCAACATTCCAGCGGAAAATGGACAAGATTCTGAGACCCCATCAGACGTATGCTGCAGCTTACCTGGATGATGTAATTATCCATAGCACAGATTGGGTCGCACATCTGCCAAAAGTGCAAGCAGTCTTAGACTCTATCCGGGAAGCTGGGTTTACGGCCAATCCAAAGAAGTGTACCATTGGACAGGAGGAGGCCAAATATCTTTGGTACACTATTGGGAGGGGAGTGATAAAACCCCAAGTCAATAAAGTCGAGGCCATACAGAGTTGGCCACATCCCAACAGCAAGAAGCTGGTACAAGCCTTTCTGGGAATCGCTGGCTATTATCGGCAATTCATCCCCCATTTTTCTTTTCAGGCTGTGCCCCTAACCAACCTGACAAAAGGGAAAGAGCCTGTCATAGTTAAATGGGCCCCAGAGGCTGAAGCAGCATTCCAGTCTTTAAAACAAGCCTTATGTAGCCATCCAGTGTTGTACTCACCAGACTTCTCTAAGGACTTTGTTGTACAAACTGATGCATCAGACGTTGGGTTAGGGGCAGTGTTGTCCCAGGTCTGGAATGGGGAAGAGCACCCGGTCATTTACCTCAGCAGGAAATTGAAGTCCCATGAGGTAAATTACGCCACGATTGAGAAGGAGTGTTTAGCTGTGAAGTGGGCTCTGGATTCCCTTCGGTACTATCTGCTAGGTAGGCACTTTGACCTGGTTACTAATCACGCTCCTTTAAAGTGGATGGCTCAAAACAAAGAGACCAATAGAATGGTTAATAGGTGGTTCCTGGCCCTACAGGAATTAAACTTTACATAAAGCGTCGCCCTGGCGTTCAAATGGGGAATGTGGATGCTTTGTCTCGGGTACATGTGTGCCTGACTGCTTGTGTTCCAACCCCAAGGTTGAAACAAGAGGGGGGGTATGTGACAGCAGGCAGGTAAAATTGCCTGGTTGCATACAGGATGGAAAATATGTGTGTCCCAGATTCAGGCTTTATGCTGACTTATACCACTAGGGGGAATTGCTGAGAGTCCTGCAGGGGTAGAGGTAATGAGCCCAGCTGAATTAAGTTGTCTCATTAAGGCCTCTACAAAAAAAAACAGCATGCACAGGGAGTTGCTCCATCCTGGAACCAGTTCTGTGTCAGTGTAGACTGGGGAGTGTGATACTTGTCCTGTGCGGTGAGACAACGCCTGTGTGGCAAACCTTCGAAAACAGGGAGATAGGTGCTGGGGCAGCACAAGGCTGCATCTAGTTGATAGATGGGGAACCTGCGTGTGTAGTAAGTGGTCAAGTTGACAAGGATTTATTTTCATGTTTCTTTTTGTTTTTGCTGTTATGTTTCCATTGTTTATAGTGTAAATAAACCGCACTGTTATTTTTTCACCTGCAATGCTGTTTTGCTGTGCCTAATTTTGTGTAGTGAACTCATCCAGGGGGTCACACACACCCGCTGCCCAGCTAACCCCCCTCACAATTATAATTTATGATTTTGTGTTTCAAACTTTATCATACCCGGGATGTCTACTAGACTCTTGTTCGACAGATTTAAGTGAGTTATTACTAAGAATTACAGGCCCTCAATATAAAACACCAAATTTCTATGCAAAACAATTGTACCTCTTTGAGTCACAAAAATCTGACATAATCATACTGCCAGGGTGGCTACAGAAAAATCATATTTTCTTAAATCATATTTAAAAAAAAATATTTATAGTCTTTACATATTTATACTAATGTTTTATATAATTTTGTACTAAGCATATAACATCTTTATTTCACAAATAAAGATTGTGGTGTCACAGAGAGAGCATGTATGTGTTTTCTAAAGACATAATACTGTTGAAGCTGGAAGACAACTGTACAGAGCAGTAGAGAGGGGTAGAGAAATTGAATGAGTCATTAAGGTGCAGTTGAATGTTTCAGCTTGAGCTATTGAGCTTTGTAAACAACAAGCTATATTAAAGTGGCTGTAAAGGCTTCAGGTTTTTACCTTAATGCAATGAATGCATTAAGGTAAAAAAACTTTTTACTGCCTCTCTCCTCCCTCCCTCCTTCCTGAATGGACTCGGTAAGAGCAGCTGGAGCCATTGCTGTCAATCAAATCCAGTGACGAGGGAGCTGGAGGGGGCGAGCCACACTGTGTGTATCAGTGGACACACATAGCATGGCTCAAGATAAAACCTGCACATGTGCCACCATAGGAAGTGGCTTTCTCTGGTGGTACATGGAGAAGGGAATGAGCCCAGTGCGCTAGAGGGGGTCACACTGTGAAAAACCATTGCACAGATCAGGTTAATATAACATGCTTTTTATTTTAAAAAAACAAGTCAACACAAGGGACATTACCCATCCTCCATTCAGATTCCATCACATTTCATTGATAGAAGTTTTAGCAAAACTGGATGGAAAGGGTGGGCATAGTTGGACACTCTTTATGAGTGCCTGTCACAGCTTCCTTATGCCGCGTGCACACGATCGGAAATTCCGACAACAAATGTTTGATGTGAGCTTTTGGTCGGAAATTCCGACCGTGTGTAGGCTCCATCGGACATTTGCTGTCGGAATTTCCGACAACAAAAATTTGAGAGCTGGTTCTCAAATTTTCCGACAAGAAAAGTTCTTGTCGGATATTCCGATCGTCTGTATGCAATTCTGACACACAAAAAAACACGCATGCTCAGAATCAAGCAGAAGAGCCGAACTTCCTTTTGAATTTCATTGATCTCGGCTCGTCGTACGTTTTGTAATTTGCCGCTTTCTTGACGTTCGGAATTTCCGATAAGATTTGTGTGACCGTGTGTATGCAACACAAATTTGAGCCAACATTCCGTCGGAAAAAAATCCACGGTTTTGTTGTCGGAATTTCCGATCGTGTGTACGCGGCATTAGTTTTCCTAACTCCTGTCACACTGGCGAATACATCTGCAGTTATAGGAGAAAGATTTCAAAAACTGCAGGAGCCACAAGGGCTAAAAATAAGTAATTCTCCTCCTTGTGCTGATTTTATTTTTTTATTATTTTGACTAATCTTAGGCTTTAATTTTATCTTTAGTCATGTACTTTAATACATGAAATAGTGGTATGTACAAAACAAAATACTTTCCCTTTAAACCTGTTTCTGTGCGTGTAATTGGCCAGCTGGCTTTTGTTGCTACTGTAGGCATTGTATTGTTGCCCATTCTGCCTGAAAAGAGCTGGATCAGGTGAAATCTCAATTTATATCTATAACTAGCTCAGAGACAAAAAAAAATTATGATAAGAAAATGTGCGTTTGGTACCATGAAGTGGTTTGCTAATAGAATATAGCTCTTCTGTTTGCAG
Organism: Rana muscosa; assembly: GCA_029206835.1. Taxonomy (NCBI): domain Eukaryota; kingdom Metazoa; phylum Chordata; class Amphibia; order Anura; family Ranidae; genus Rana; species Rana muscosa. The sequence goes on from JARGYO010005626.1 coordinate 41,711,153, forward strand.
GTCATGCAGTTATGCGAGTCAGATAATGGTGTAGATATCCCAGCAGAGCAGAAAAGGACAAACGCATAGAATACTGATTAAAAAGCAAATTGAAGCCCTCTTAGACAGGATTTCTTACATCATTATAAATTCAGTTACTACTATAGAATAATAACTGAATACTATTAGAATAAAAGTGTTATGAATAGAATGTCAGAGTGTCTTCATTTGTCACTAATTATTCTGGCTAGTTCACAGTTCCTTGTCAATTATGACCAGAAGTGTGAAAGGGTCATCTAGAATTCAGTAATATTTATGGACTTACCGTAATTAATAAGGCAGCAAGCAGTGTTATGTAAAAAGTATTTAGGCTGGAAACATATTGTTACTGTTTTGGTGCACTTCTACCAATGCACTTTGAAATCAATAAAAATGCATTGTGTTATTTGCCTTGTTTTTTTTTCATAAATAATATATTGAGGTCACATCACAAGCATGAACAAGGACCAGAAAAAGTGTCATTTTCATACAAGATACTTATCTCATGATTAGTGATGAGCCGAACACCCCTGGGTTCGGTTCGCACCAGAACCCGCGAACGGACCGAAAGTTCGCACGAACGTTAGAACACTATTAAATACAATGGATGTGAACGTTCAAAATCCAAAGTGCTAATTATAACGACTATTATGCATGTTATTGTCCTAAAAAGGGTTTGGGAACCCGGGTTCTGCACCAGGGGACATGTATCAATGCAAAAATAAGTTTTAAAAACGGCCGTTTTTCGGGAGCAGTCATTTTAATGATGCATAAAGTGAAAAAAAAAAGTCAAATATTCCTTTAAATATCGTACCTGGGGGGTGTCTAAAGTATGCCTGTGAAGTGCCATGTGTTTCCCGTGTTTAGAACTGTCCCTGCACAAAATTACATTTCTAAAGGAAAAAAAAGCCATTTAAAACTGCTTGCGGCTTTAATGTAATGTCTGGTCCCGGTAATATGGATGAGAATCTTTGAGAAAAATGGCATAGCTACCCCATCACCCCCCCCCCCTACCCCAGCCCATTACCAGCCCCTTTGGGTCTTGTATGGATATTAAGGGGAACCCCGCACACAAAATAAAAAAAGGCCCTATATACTCTGAACAGCCGTATACAGGCGGTGCATACAAGACAGGGACTGTAGGTTTGTTCTTATGTAGAATCTGTTTGTAATTTTGAACAGGTACATTGTTTAAGTGTAGCTCCAGCCAAAAAATCTATTTTTAAGCTTTTTGGAAAACATAGGGAAGGGTTATCACCCCTGTAACATTTGTTTTGCTGTCTGTGCCCCTGTTCAGAACATTTCACTTCACTTTCCATCCCAATGACAAATGTTTTTGAAAAGTGGGGTTTTTATTGGAACAAGTGTAGCGGGTACTTACTTTCCCGGGGTAAAATTTTGAATCTTTCGGTGACACCGGTGGTGTATTCCGGCGGTCCACTGGGTGGCGCTGTCACCATGGGCTGATGGACGGATATCGCTGTGTGCGGAGTCTCCTTTTTGGCCTCTCTCGGCAGCGGTATGGTGGGGCGGGGAACTGACCGTGCTTGCTGGGAGAGGGTATAAAGGGGCCGGCCATCTTGGTCACGGGGTCTTCATCCCAGGCACCTTCAGCTTGCAGACGGTAGTTCACGTTCGTCCTCTAGGTGGCCTAGGCCTGGAGGACCACCGGAGATCGTGTTCCACCTCAGGCCCCTTTAGTCCTGGGGTGAGGTACTTGGATGGAGGTCCGGAGCTCAGTGCCCAACACTGAGTTCCGCGAGGGAAGGATCCTAAGGCACTCCGGGGATGGATGCCTGAATCCGAGGTGGGCATAATGGACCGGAAAGAGCTCCTCATCTGAAGACCCGGTGCAGCAGACTGTCGGTGACGGGTGAGTCTCTTGTCGGAGACCGTCCGGAAGGAGAATTTCCCTCGTGCGGAGACCATAGATCACTCTCAGGGAGGAGAGTGGATGATAGAACTTGTATCTGGGCCTATTCGTACACACACCTCTACTTTTCTGTTCTGAAGCCAAGAGAGTCCATGTTATGTTCTAAATAAAGGAGTGTTGGACTTTGACAGTGTGTGGCTCAATTTCTGGCGGACGAGGTTTAAAGGAGACTCTTGGAGGGAGGATCCGATGCACAGCACAGACCCGAAGGTAACAAGAGACATTGCTGAGACCACATATACAACTGTGGTGGAAGCCTGGCGTAGCTCACCCCTCTCCCTCCCCTATCATATCCCTAGACCAGAGACAGTGCGAGTTGGAAAACTTTAATAGAGGGGAGTGGGGAGAGGATGTGCGCTACACAAGGATTGGTGATAAAGCATCAGTAGACAGGAGACACCTTTTTCCCCATATTAACTCTTACAGGAGAGAATTTCCCTTCCTAGGGGTAGATTTCCTCTCACTTCCTGTTGTCTCCTTTCGTTTGCAAGTAGGAGTCGTTTGTAAGTTGCATGTTTGAAAGTAGGGGCCTGCCGTATATACTCTGCTGAAATTTGCCCCTTACATGTTGGTGTTGCCACAACACTGTAAGCCCTCACAGTTACTCTTGGTGGGCGCATGAATGGGCCCTGCTGTAAATTATTAGATCAAGAATTGTAATTGCATGGCCCTGTTGAACAGGGGCTGAAAAATTGGGCCTTTGGTGGTGGTGTTGACACAACACTGTAAGGCCTCACAGTTACTCTTGGTGGGCGCAGTAATGGGCCCTGCTGTGAATTATTAGATCAAGAATTGTAATTACATGCCCCTGTTAAACAGGGGCAGAAAAATTGGGCCTTAGGCACTGGTGCCACAACACTGCAACCCCTCACAGATACTGTACTTGGAGCACAGCAATGAGCCCTGTTGCAAAGTATTGCATCAAAAATTGTAATTACACGCCCCTGTTAAACAGGGGCTGAAAAATTGTTCCTTAGGCACTGGTGCTGGTCCCACGACACTGCAACCTCTCCCAGATACTCTAGTTGGAGTGCAGGAATGAGCCCTGCTGCAAAGCATTGCATAAAAAATTGTAATTACATGCCCCTGTTAAACAGGGGCTGAAAAATTGGGCCTTAGGCACTGGTGGCGGCACCCAGAAACAAAAATGTTCTTCCAAGCTATCATCATCAATCGGATCATTGAGGAGGAGGAGGATAGTCAGTCAACATAACAGGACAGTCACTCAGCATCAGCATCAGTCTTGAAGGGATGTGACATTTGAAAATAAATTAGTCTGTTATATCAGCTTCAGGTGTTTGGTAGCTGGTGGTGATCCAAGACTGGTTCATCTTTATGAAAGTCAGTCGATCAACCGAGTCGGTGGACAGGCGCACCCTGTGATCCGTGACAAATCCTCCAGCAGCACTGAATGTGCGTTCTGAAAGAACGCTGGATGCAGGACAGGCCAGTAGCTCAATTGCATACTGTGCAAGCTCTGGCCAGTGATCCATCCTCAAGACCCAGTAAGCCCGAGAATTTTCGGTGGGGAAGGTGTCCAAGTCTGACCTTGCCCCTAGGTATTCCTGCACCATGTATATCAGACGCTGGCGATGGTTGCTGGAACCGATCATACCTTGGGGCTGCGGACTAAATAATTGTCTGAATGCATCGGTCAGACGGCCACCTTCCCCACCGCTCCTTCTTTGACTGACCGAAGCCTCAGCAACTCGTTGTCCAGGACCAGGAGTTTGTAACCTCCCAGTCTCTGGGAACACATTGCACAGACCTTTCTGCAAGGCCTCCCGGAGTTGTCTCATCCTCTGCTCCCTCTGCGACGGTAAGATAAGGTCCGCAACCTTACCCTTGTACCGTAGATCAAGGAGAGTGGCTAGCCAGTAATGGTCCCTCTCCTTGATCCGAAGAATACGAGGATCCTTCCGCAGACTTTGCAGGATCAGGGAGGCCATGCAGCGTAGGTTAGCTGAGGCATTCGGTCCGGAGTCCTCTGGGTCACTAAGGACGACATGATCCGCAGCCACCTCCTCCCAGCCAGGTACAAGTCCACGGGTTTCTTGGGACTGTAAATCATCCTTAAAAGACTGCTGCTGATGATGCTGAGTGCCAGGCTCCACCTCCATGCTGACACAATCCTCCTCCTCCTCCTCTTCCTGTGCGATGGGTTGGACAGAAGGAACACTGTCTGGGTAAAGGGGGCCTTGAGAGGCAAGGAAGTCCTCCTCTTCCTGCCTCTGTTCTGCCTCAAGTGCCCTGTCCATTATACCACGCAGCGTATGTTCCAACAGGTGGACAAGAGGTACAGTGTCACTGATGCATGCACTGTCACTGCTCACCATCCTCGTGGCCTCCTCAAATAGTGCCAGGACAGTGTATGCATCCCTGATCATGCCCCACTGGCGTGGTGAAAAAAAACGAACTCCCCTGACCCTGTCCTGGTGCCGTAGTCGCACAGGTACTCATTGATGGCCCTCTGCTGCGTGTGCAGTCGCTACAGCATGGCCAACGTTGAGTTCCACCTGGTGGGCATGTCACATATAAGGCGGTTCTTGGGCAGGTTCAACTCCTTTTGCAGCTCAGCCAGGCGAGCACTGGCATTATAAGGTCTGCGGAAATGCACACAGACTTTCCTGGCCTGCCTCAGGACATCCTGTAAGCCCGGGTGCCTGCCCAAGAACCGCTGCACCACCAGGTTAAGGACGTGAGCCACACAGGGATCATGGGTCAGTTGTCCCTGTCGGAGGGCGGAGAGGAGGTTGGTGCCATTGTCGCAAACCACCATTCCTGGCTTAAGCTGGCGTGGCATCAACCACCTCTCGGCCTGCCCCTGCAGAGCAGACAGAACCTCTGCCCCAGTGTGGCTCCTGTCCCCCAAACACACCAGCTCAAGCACGGCATGGCATCTTTTTGCCTGCGTACTTGCATAGCCCCTTGAACGCCTACGGAGCACCTCTGGTTCCGAGGACAAAGCACAGGAAGAGGCCATGGAGGAAGAAGAAGAGGAGGGGGTGGAGGAGAGAGGTGTGTCACAACCAGTAGTAGCATTTTGGAGGCGTGGCGGCGGAACAACCTCCAACACTACTGCACCTTGTCCTGCATTCTTCCCAGCTGCCAAAAGAGTGACCCAATGGGCCGTGAAAGAAAGGTAACGTCCCTGTCAATGCCTGCTGGACCATGAGTCAGCAGTAATATGCACCTTACTGCTGACCGTCCTGTCCAGCGAGGCCAAGACATTGCCTTCCACATGCTGGTAGAGAGCCGGAATCGCCTTCCATGAGATAAAGTGGCGTTTGGGAACCTGCCACTGAGGAACCGCACGTTGCACAAACTCACGGAAGGGGGCCGAGTCTACCAACTGAAAAGGCAGCAGTTGAAGCGCTAGCAATTTAGCCAAGCTAGCATTCAACCGCTGGGCATGTGGATGGCTGGGAGTGAACTTCTTTTGACGGTCCAGCAGCTGGGGCAGGGAAATTTGCCTGATAGAATTGGACATCTGTGTACTGCTAGCAGAGTGCCCGCAAGTACTTGGCTGTGACACACCTAATTCTACACCTTCATTCCTCTCAGTGCAGGTTTCAGAGAGGACTGAAGGTATAGTGGGGTTGGAGATCCCAGCTGATGCAGTGCAAGGAGAGGTCCGCTTTGTTCTTTGGTGTGGGTCTTTAAGGTAGGCTTGCCAACGAGCTGCATGGCAGGTCAACATATGTCTGGTCAAGCATGTGGTGCCCAAGCGGCTGATGTTTTGGCCACGCGATATACGCTTGAGACATATGTTGCAAACAGCAGCTGTGCGATCTGATGCACTCGACTCAAAAAAGGCCCACACCAAAGAACTTTTTGAATAACGGGCAGAGGCAGCGCCCTGCACAGGCGGAGCTCTGCGGTGTGATTCCGTCGGTGTTCTGCCCTTACGCTGGCCCCCCGAGGGCATCCTGCCTCGTTGGAGATGTGCCTCCTCATCCTCCTCCTCCTCTCTCCTATTAGGCACCCACGTGGAGTCAGTGACCTCATCATCCCCTCCCTCCTCATCACTGGAGCCAATCTGGCAGTATGCTGCAGCTGCTGGAACATGACTGCCAGATTGGTGTCCTTCTTGAGCATCCCCTCTCTGTGCTCTCACGCTACTGCCTTCCTCAAGCTGGGTATCATCATCAGACCCTTCGAAACGCTGGGCATCCTCCTGGAGCATGTACCCAACACTGTGCTCAAACAGTTCGGGGGACTCCTCAGGAGGACATGGTGGGTCTAGGGAAGGAGTGACTGATGATTACATTGATACCAGGGAAGAGGACACTTTGGCAGCTGCTTTGCCAGTACCCTGAGCCTGGGTGAGAGAGGATGAGGAGGATGAGGAGGGCTTGGTCATCCACTCTACCAAGTCTTCGGCATGATGCGGCTCAACATGTCCAGCTGCCGAAAAGAAGGACAAGCGTGTCCCATGGCCACGTGCTGATGGCGATGCACCGCGTCCACGACCAGCACTGTTGTCTCTAGACACAGAGCCTGCTTGCCCTCTTTTATTGGCTCCTGACTGTCTGCCTCTCCTTGTTTGCCTTCCAGACATTCTAATGGCCTGCAGGGAGATGGGAAAACCAGCAATAAGGCCTAGCTTCAGGAGTATATTTTGCAGGAAGCACACTATGCCCGCTGTAAATGCTGCAAATGCCTGTTGGTGTAACACACCAGGAAAACACAGCAATACGGGTTAGCTTCAGGTGTATAATGTGCAGGAGGCACACTCCGCCCACTGTAAGTGCTGCAAATGCCTGTTAGTGTAACACACCAGGAAAACACAGCAATACGGGCTAGCTTCAGGTGTATAATGTGCAGGAGGCACACTCCGCCCGCTGTAAGTGCTGCAAATGCCTGTTAGTGTAACACACCAGGAAAACACAGCAATACGGGCTAGCTTCAGAAGTATATTTTGCAGGAATCACACTACGCCTGCTGTAAGTGCTGCAAATGCCTGTTGGTGTAACACACTAGGAAAACACAGCAATAAGGCCTAGCTTCAGGAGTATACTGTGCAGGAGGCTTAGCAACAATGACACTGACACTGTCCCCTGCCTATCCTTCTCTCTCCCTGCACACAAGGTTTAGCAAAGAATATGACACTGACACTCTCCCTGCCTATCCTTCTCTCTCCCTGCACACAAGAATAGCACAAAGAATATCAACACTGTCCCTGCCTATCCTTTTCTTTCCATGCGCCGGAACACACTACACAAGGCCGCCGCGCTGGCGGCCTTTTATAGTGTGGGGCGTGTGCTAAACCCCCTGAGCTATAATTGGCCACAGGCAACCTGCCTGTGGCCAATTATGGCTCTCCTAGCTGCCGGCGCTGTGATTGGCCAAGCATGCAGGGTCACAGTGCATGCTTGGCCAATCACAGCGCTGGGATTGCACTGCAATGGCGCAGTGTATTGTGGGCCGTTCGCGTCACTCGAATTTGGCGCGAACGGCCCAAATCGTTCGATGTTCACCGAACGATCGAACAGCCGATGTTCGAGTCGAACGTATGTTCGACTCGAACACCGAGCTCATCCCTAATTGTGATACAGGTAAAGTAGCTAGGCTTAACACATCACACTGGAAATGGAGCGATGACACTCAGACATTCGTTATACATAACAAAACTAGAAGAAAGAAGCACTGGGTGAAGAAAAGAAAAGTACTACAATGTACATACAACATACAGTAGCAATGAAGTTGTGGCAGTAGAATAAAGGTATTATAAGAGCGACCCTGCCGCCATATGGTGTCAGAATAGTCAGGAAGATGGTGAGGGGATATGTTAAGGAGAAAGAGAAGAAGAGAAAAAAAGGAGGGAAGGAAAGGGGGTGGGGGATAAGAGGAAGATATGGGTAAGCGTCCGAAGTCTGCATTGCCCCCTCGGCTGACTACAGGTACATCTCCACTGCTGAGTGGAGGCGGATTCTCATCCATCTGATTGCTTCCTATTCCTCAGTTTTATTAAACCTAGCCAACATTCCCCTATACGTGAATGGAACGCCAATGTACTAGAATGGCAGAGTTTACCATGCACATTGCTAATGTACTGGGTCGGGTGTGAAGTCCAAAGTGTAAGTAGATATTTGAGAAATTAGGTGATGAACCTCTTTCCAGATGGGCTGGAGTTTATCGCATGACCACCAAATGTGCAACATTGTGCCTTCCTCCTGGTCACAGTATCAACATGTATTTGGTTTAGAGGGAGAGAATTTATGTAGCAGGAATGGAGTGTGATACCAGCTAGTCCGGATCTTGTAGCAATTTTTCTCAATTGCAACATTCAGGGAGCCCTTATGGGCATACTCATTTTTAGTGACCCAGTCTTGTTCCGAGAGGGTCATTTGCAGGACTATTTCCCATGTTGCACTCGCTGGGTCTGAGGAGGACAAAGATTCCCTGAACAGCAGCAAGTAGATCTTAGAGATTATGTGGTGCTGGGGAGGCTCATGAGTTACAGTCATGGCCGAAATTGTTGGCACCCCAGAATTTTTCTAGAAAATAAAGTATTTCTCACAGAAAAGTATTGCAGTAACACGTTTTGCTATACACATGTTTATTCCCTTTGTGTGTATTGGAAAAAAAACAAAAAAAGGGAGGAAAAAAAGCAAATTGGACTTAATGTCACACAAAACTCAAAAAATGGTCTGGTCAAAATTCTTGGCACCCTTTCAAAATTGTGGATAAATAAGATTGTTTCAAGCCTGTGATGCTCCTTGAGGCCGGGTTTACACTCGCTCCGACATTGGGAGCTCATGTCGCATGACGTGTGAAAATCAATGTTTCCCTATGGGAGCCGTCTTAACCGACTTTGAAGATGCTTCCTGTACTACTTTGGTCCGACTTTGATCCTACCTCAGCCCATTGACTATCATTGAAGTGGGATCAAAGTTGGACCGCAGTCTTGCATGATCCGACTTTGGCATGCGACTTGTGCTCTGGTGATCTTGAGGGGGAAGATCCACGCCAAATTTGAAAGAAAAAACCGGCATGGGTTCGCCCTCCAAGAGCATACCAGGCCCTTCGGTCTGGTATGGATTTTAAGGGGGACCCCTAAGCCGAAAAAACGGTGTGGGGTCCCCCTCAAAATCCAAACCAGACCCTTATCCGAGCACGCAACCTGGCAGGCCGCAGGAAAAGAGGGGGGGCGAGAGTGCGGCCCCCTCCCTCCTGAACCGTACCAGGCCGCATGCCCCCCCACCCCAAAGCACCCTGCCCCCATGTTGATGAGGACAGGGCCTCTTTCTGACAACCCTGGCCGTTGGTTGTCGGGGTATGCGGGCGGGGGCTTATTGGAATATGGGAGCCCCCTTTAATAAGGGGGCCCCCAGATCCCGGCCCCCCACCCTATATGAATGAGTATGGGGTACATCGTACCCCTACCCATTCGTACCCCTACCCAAAAAAAATTCAATAAAAAAACACTACACAGGTTTTTAAAGTCATTTATTACAGAGCTCCGGGGTGTCTTCTTCCGACTCCGGGGGTCTCTTCTGACTTCGGGGGTCTTCTCCCGACTCCGGGGGTCTCTTCCGACTTCAGGGGTCTTCGGTGTCGTCTCTGCGCTCTCCGGTTCTTCTCTCGCTCTCTGGTTCGTCGCTTCCTCCCGCTGCAATGCCGGGTGTGCGGTGCGCTCCGATTTATATAGGCCTCTCATGACGTCACAGTCACAAGCTCCGGGTGGCCCCGGAGCATGTGACTGTGACGTCATGGGAGCATGTGGCCACCCGGAGCATGTGACTGTGACATCATAAGAGGCCTATATAAATCGGAGCGCACCGCACACCCGGCATTACAGTGGGAGGAAGCGACGTGTCAACATCAAAGAGGAGAAGAGGGAAGAAGGCGACGGAGAAGACCGAGCCCCGCTAGCAAAAGAGCTGGAAGAAGATAGCGGAGGCCCGGCAGAAGGAAGAAAGAACCGGAGAGCGAGAGAAGAACTGGAGAGCGCGGAGACGACACCGGAGACCCCCGAAGTCGGTGGAAGACCCCCGAAGTCGAAAGAGACCCCCGGAGTCGAAAGAAGACCCCTGGAGCTGTGTAATAAATTACTTTAAAAACCTGTGTAGTGTTTTTTTTTTACATTTTTTTCCACCAGGTGAATGGGTAGGGGTACGATGTACCCCATACTCATTCACATAGGGTGGGGGGCCGGGATCTGGGGGCCCCCTTATTAAAGGGGACTCCCGGATTCCGATAAGCCCCCACCCACATACCCCGACAACCAACGGCCAGGGTTGTCGGGAAGAGGCCCTGTCCTCATCAACATGGGGGCAGGGTGCTTTGGGGTGGGGGGGCCGCAGGTGGCCCCCCCCTGCCCCAAAGCACCAAACCCCCATGTTGAGAGCATGCGGCCTGGTACGGTTCAGGAGGGAGGGGGGCGCTCTCTCGTCCTCCCCACTTTTCCTGCGGCCTGCCAGGTTGCGTGCTCGGATAAGGGTCTGGTTTGGATTTCGAGGGGGACCCCCCACGCCGTTTTTTTCGGCTTGGGGGTTCCCCTTAAACCTGGTATGCTCCTGGAGGGGAACCCATTTTTTATTTAAAATTTGGCGTGGAGTTCCCCCTCAAGATTCATACCAAACACAGTGCCTGGTATCGGCGGGGATCCAAGTCGGTTCCTCGTTCATTGAAAGTCAGACGTATGTCGGCTTCATGTCGCAGGGCAAAGTCGGATCCAAAGTAGGACGGCTGTCGTGTCATACCAGTGTGAACCCAGCCTGAAACTCACCTGGAGCAAGTAACAGGTGTGGGCAATATAAAAACCACACCTGAAAGCAGATAAAAAGGAGAGAAGTTTGCTAAGCGCTCTTTTACACGGACCGTATGTCCGTTTTTCATCCATCCGTTTTCGGATGAAAAACGGACATACATGTATCCCTATGGGATAGCGGATGGCAGCGGATGTCAGCGGATGAACATCTGCTGACATCCGATGAGATCAGTCTCCGCTATGGTCCGTTTAGCATGACGGAGGAAAATCCTATTTTTTCCATCCGTCTTCGGATTGGATCGGATGAAAATGGACAGACGGTCCATTTTCATCCAATCCCACCATAGAGGAAAGCGGCGATCTGACCGGTCCGTTTCTGCACAAATGAACCCCTCTGAGACTTACCTAGCTTTTTTTTTCTCTGGCGCTAGACTTACTTTAAGCCCGCTCAGACTGCCGAGGCCCTTATACACCCAACTCCTGTGTCCCCTAAAACAAACTCCTGGCTGCTTGAGCCCCATCATGCACCTTTCCCCTCATTCATCCATGGAGAGGTTGAGATGTGCCCTCTTTTTTTAGAACATGACCATGTCAGCATTGCACTGTCTCTGCCTCCTCTTTCACTGCCACAATGATAGAACTCATCTGCACAGCCAGAACCTGTATCCACTTGTAGCCCAAAAAGGGTACCATAGAATCTACCTCGCAAGGGGCCCTGATCTGTCAAATAGTATTCTTCATCATGATGCAACCATACTACAAATAAAACAGACTTTCTCTCTTGCAGGTCCTGCTATTCAACTAGTGGCCCTGCCAACTTCTTCTCCTGCCCCCCACCAAACCTTGGTGCCACGTTTCTGGCCTCTTCCCCCTTCAGATGCTGCCCACTGATTGGGCTTCCCGGGCCATCTTGATAACCACACTGCTCACAGCTGTGGGTGCCTTGTTCACAAGTGCCTTTTACTGCCATAGGAATAGGCCCACTGTCAGGGGCCCTCGTCATTAACAGGTATTGCTCTTGCCTTCCAGTGGCACTCAGTCGACCTATTACAATAACGAAAGTAGTAAAATTAAAAATGTGCATGTTACCATGCAATACTGCAGTGTAGCTTGCTAATTTGGCTTCTAAGAATATTTTATTTATTTATTTTATAATTCCTTTATTTAGCAAAGATAGTCAACCTACAAAGGCATATAAGACACAGCATAAGGCATACAAAACATGTTTCTTGGTAAGAAAGCTGATAAAAATGCCCAAAATAGCAGAACAATTTAAATAGATGTATCCGAGCATGCATCCTAGCAGGCCATGTTGATGGGGACAAGGGCCTCTTCCCCACAACCCTGGGCTGTGATTGTGGGGGGTCTGCGGGCAGGGGGCTTATCTAAATCTTTGAGGCCCTTTTAAAAAGGGGGCCCTCAGCTCCCACCCCCCCTATGTGAATGAGTATTGGGTAAATTGTACCCCTACCCATTCACCAAAAAAAGTGTAAAAAATAATAATCACAGACACAGTTTTTGACAATTCCTTTATTAAAAATAAAAAAACAATGTCACTCGATGTAGATCCATTCTCAATCACGACGCCCGCCACCACTGCCGAACCTATGCAGGTAAAGTATGCGTAGCTTCATCTGGACGTAGATCTACGTCCAGATGAAGCTACGCATACTTTACCTGCAAAACTAGTCAACGTCATTTCCGCCCGGACGTCACGCTGCGACGCGGCTTCATGCCCGCACGGTGACGACGAGCCCCGGAGGGAGAAGGAGGAGGAGGAGGAAGTGAGCCGTGCAGGCTGCACATATGTTCATATGAGCTGCGGGACTTTATAGTGTTTTCAACCAGGGAATCATCCCTCTATATGCACTATGAAGATGCTGAGAAGGAGCAGAAAAGGAGCAGTAAAGTGTTCACATGTGGACGCATAGGAGCATCGGAGTATCGGAGAAGGGGTAATATCTCTACTTACACTCCTGATTTGCAGTTTTATACTTCTCCACTCTTGATAGCAGGCTATCCCAGTGTTTTCAGCCACTGCTGCTAGTGAGAACGTTTTCTGTCTGCAGCATAATTGTCCCCAGTTTGAACTTTGCACATGTCCTTTGCACGCCTCCAGGAACATAGTTGATGGACATAGCATTTCAACATTTAGACTGTTTTCATTCATTCGTGGTTTTTTTCTCCACCATATCACCTATTGGTGATACAGGACTTCAGCTTTCAGCCATTCCCCAGTGGATCCATCCAGCTGGTCCCTCTTCCTCTCCCCCCCCTGCCCCACCCCATTTCCTCCTACATTATCTAATTATTAGGGCTCGAGCTTCCAGGGCCTTTAGCGGGTGGTCTCTTGGCACATATACAGCCTTGTGCTGTTGCCATTTATTTTGATTATTGCATTTTTGAGACTTCTCCCTTAACAACCTGGCGTCCGGACGTGTCTTATTTGTTTATAGTCATTTTATGTCTGTCCTGTTGTGTGTGTGCATCAGTGTTTGATCAGTTATATTTTTGATTCTGGTCATTTTATACATGTTGTCCAGTTCCTTGGATATAGTCCACGTTACCATGTCATATTAAATTATTTAATAAATCTATTTTGATATTTTTGTACTAACTGTTCATGAGCCTCCTCTTTTTTCAATCGTCTTGATTGAAAAGGTTTTTGTCTATACACGGTACACATGTGCCACTTTACTGGCATATTAAAAGGACCCCCATGCGCTATATTTAACCACTTCAGCCCCGGACCATTTTGGCTGGTTAACCACTTCAATACCATGCACTTATGCACCTTCCCGCCCAGACCAATTTTCAGCTTTCAGTACTCTCACACTTTGAATGACAATTACTTAGTCATGCTACACTGTATCCAAACAACATTTTTATCATTTTCTTCTCACAAATAGAGCTTTCTTTTGGTGGTATTTAATCGCCACTGGGTTTTTTATTTTTTGCGATATAAGCAAAAAAACAGCAATTTTAAAAAAAAAAAACACTTTTTTTTAGTTTCTATTGTAAAATTTTGCAAATAAGTAATTTTTCTTCATAAATTTGTGCCAAAATGTATACTGCTACATATCTTTGGTAAAATGAACCCAAATTAGTGTATATTATTTGGTCTTTGTGAAAGTTATAGAGTCTACAAACTATGGTGGCAATCACTGAAAATTTATCACATCTGATCACGCCTGATGTACTGAAGGGATATCTCATTTCTTGAGACACTAACAAGCGAGGAAAGTACAAATACCCCCAAATTACCCCTTTTTGGAAAGTAGACAGTCCAAGGTATTTACTAAGAGGCGTGGTGAGTTTTTTGAAGTTGTATTTTTTTCCCACAATTCTTGGGAAAATTTAATTTTTTTTTTTTTTTACACAAACTGGTCATATTAACAGTTTTTTCTCTCACACAGCATATGCATAATTGCAACTACACCCCAAAATACATTCTGCTACTCCTCCTGAGTGTAGCGATACCACATGTGTGAGACTTTTACACAGCCTGGCCACATACAGAGGCCCAACATTGAAGTAGCACTTTCAGGCGTTCTACAAGCATAAATCGCACATATCCTTTCTCAACCACCTATTACACTTTTGAAGGCCCTGGAGCACCAGGACAATGGAATTTTCCACAAAATGACCCCATTTTGGAAAGCACACACCCCAACGTATAATCTATGAAGCATTATGAGTCTTTTGAACGGTTCATTTTTTTCCAGAAGGTTTTGGAAAATGTGGAGAAAAAATGAAAATGCATTTTTTTTACACAAAGTTGTCCATTTATAAGATATTTCTAACGCATAGCATATACATAGCAAAAATGACACCCCAAAATGCATTCTGCTACTCCTCCTGAGTATAGCGATACCACATGTGTGAGACTTTTACACAGCCTGGCCATATACAGAGGCCCAACATTGAAGTAGCACTTTCAGGCGTTCTACAAGCATAAATCGCACATATCCTTTCTCAACCACCTATTACAATTTTGAAGGCCCTGGAGCACCAGGACAATGGAATTTTCCACAAAATGACCCCATTTTGGAAAGCACACACCCCAACGTATAATCTATGAAGCATTATGAGTCTTTTGAACGGTTCATTTTTTTCCAGAAGGTTTTGGAAAATGTGGAGAAAAAATGAAAATGCATTTTTTTTACACAAAGTTGTCCATTTATAAGATATTTCTAACGCATAGCATATACATAGCAAAAATGACACCCCAAAATGCATTCTGCTACTCCTCCTGAGTATAGCGATACCACATGTGTGAGACTTTTACACAGCCTGGCCATATACAGAGGCCCAACATTGAAGTAGCACTTTCAGGCGTTCTACAAGCATAAATCGCACATATCCTTTCTCAACCACCTATTACAATTTTGAAGGCCCTGGAGCACCAGGACAATAGAATTTTCCACAAAATGACCCCATTTTGGAAAGCACACACCCCAACGTATAATCTATGAAGCATTATGAGTCTTTTGAACGGTTCATTTTTTTCCAGAAGGTTTTGGAAAATGTGGAGAAAAAATGAAAATGCATTTTTTTTACACAAAGTTGTCCATTTATAAGATATTTCTAACACATAGCATATACATAGCAAAAATAACACCCCAAAATGCATTCTTCTACTCCTCCTGAGTATAGTGATACCACATGTGTGAGACTTTTACACAGCCTGGCCATATACAGAGGCCCAACATTGAAGTAGCACTTTCAGGTGTTCTACAAGCATAAATCGCACATATCCTTTCTCAACCACCTATTACAATTTTGAAGGCCCTGGAGCACCAGGACAATAGAATTTTCCACAAAATGACCCCATTTTGGAAAGCACACACCCCAACGTATAATCTATGAAGCATTATGAGTCTTTTGAACGGTTCATTTTTTTCCAGAAGGTTTTGGAAAATGTGGAAAAAAAATGAAAATGCATTTTTTTTACACAAAGTTGTCCATTTATAAGATATTTCTAACGCATAGCATATACATAGCAAAAATAACACCCCAAAATGCATTCTGCTACTCCTCCTGAGTATAGCGATACCACATGTGTGAGACTTTTACACAGCCTGGCCATATACAGAGGCCCAACATTGAAGTAGCACTTTCAGGCGTTCTACAAGCATAAATCGCACATATCCTTTCTCAACCACCTATTACAATTTTGAAGGCCCTGGAGCACCAGGACAATAGAATTTTCCACAAAATGACCCCATTTTTGAAAGCACACACCCCAACGTATAATCTATGAGGCATTATGAGTCTTTTGAACGGTTCATTTTTTTCCAGAAGGTTTTGGAACATGTGGAGAAAAAATTAAAATGCATTTTTTTTACACAAAGTTGTCAATTTATAAGATATTTCTAACACATAATATGTACATAGCAAAAATTACACCCCAAAATGCATTCTGCTACTCCTCCTGAGTATGGCGATACCACATGTTTGAGACTTTTACACAGCCTGGCCACATACAGAGGCCCAACATCCAATTAGCACCTCCAGGCATTCTAGCAGCATTAATTGCACATATCATTTTCTGACTACAGATCACATTTTTGAAGGCCCTTCATATATCTAACACATAGCAGGTACATACCAAATAACAAAAGATTACCTGTGGTTTTAGAAGTGCAGTGGTCCACAGAGGAGAGCATCGGTCCAGGCAGCAGGCAGGGATGAGGTCAGCGACAGCAAAAGCAATCATCCAGGCAGCAGGCAGGAATACTGTCCATAGTTCGCACAGGCAGAGATACTGTCAGCACAGCCAGAGCACAGCCAAAGCACAGGTCCAGGTAGCAGGCAGAGATGTCCCGGCAGAAATGCTGTCCAAAGTCAGTAGAGGCAGCAGGCAGATATATGGTCAACACAGCCAAAGTATTGGTCCAAGCAGCAGGAAGAAACATGGTCCATAATGTCATGGGTCATTACAGGCAGTAATATGGTCAGCACAGCCAAATTGTTGGTCCAGGCAGCAGGAAGGACCATCAAGCTTAGGGCCAGGGGGACAGGGGTAGGGGCTTCTCCCACCCAAATCGCTTTGAAGCCTCCGGGCAACCAGACCCTGTTCTTGGAGCACAGAAAACGAAAAACTGGTTTTCTCTACTCAGAACGCTATTCTGAAGCCCCTCACATATGTGAGACCCCTGTGTACTAAAAGTAGATGGCCAAAAGATCAGTCCAAGTGGCAGGCAAAAACATGGTCGATTAACAGGCCAAGGTCGGTACACGTGGAAGTCAGAAACGTGGTTTAAATCGGCAGGCAGAGGCATCGTCGGTAAACAGGCCAGGGTCAGTTAATTAACATGGAAGGTAGTTAGTAACATGGTAGCAGGCAAATAGGGAAATGGCAGTCTGTTAATAATAAGGGGAACTAATGGATGTATGATAATTTTTGAAGCAATTTCCGATGCACAGGCCAGGTTGGGAGGGACAATCGGGACAATAATAGCTGGTGTCTCTTCTTACTCCTCCTCTGCTGCATACACGGCATTTCTTTTGGCGTCTTCTTCCAGATTCTGTGGGGGGGATGCTAAAGGGATAGTGTCGCTCGTGAAGCCGACTCACACTATCAGAGCGAATGCTTCCTGGGGCGGGATCTTGTTGGTAAATGAGGGCATCGATGATATCTTCGATATATTGGAGGTAGTGGAGTCGGTGATTTTGAGTTGCTTTTTGGTAGCAGACAAACGAATTAAAAAGGGCCATGTGAAACAGGTGAAACGCAACTTTTTTGTGCCAATAATGGGACTTTCTGGTTGATAAGTAGGGCTGTAGCATCTGGTCGTTTAAATCCACCCCCCCCCCCATGTACAAATTGTAGTCGTGGACAGATTCAGGCTTTACAATGGAGCCGCGTCTTCTTGGGATCTCCACCATGGTGTCATTGTGGATCGTAGAGAGGATGTGGACATCTTTCTTGTCCCTCCACTTCATGGCCAACACCTCCTCGTTCCTCATGGATGCCGATTCGCCAGGTCGCAATTTTTTTGTCAATAAATTTTGTGGGAATCCCTTCCGTTTTTTTTTGAAGGTACCGCAGGCCGGGGTTTGTTTACTGTAAAGGTGGCGAAAAAGGGGCAGGCTGGTATAATAATTATCAACATATAAATGGTAACCTTTTCCGAACAGGGGGTATGCCAACTCCCAGACAATTTTCCCACTGGTTCCAATATATGTGGGGCAATCACGGGGCTGGAGCTGGGAGTCTTTGCCTTCGTAGATCCTGAATTTGCAGACGTATCCAGTGGCTCGATCACATAATTTATTTAATTTTAACCCATACCTGGCTCTCTTGCTTGGTATGTACTGCTTGAACTGCAGTCGGCCGGTGAAATGTACGAGGGACTCGTCCACACAAATTTTTTGGTCTGGGATGAAAACTTCTTCAAATCGCTGGGAAAAGGCATTGATTAGGGGGCGTATCTTGTACAATTTGTCGTAGTTGGGATGATCTCGGGGAGGGCACTGTGAATTGTCATTGAAGTGGAGAAAGCGCATAATCATGTCGTATCTTTTCCTGGACATGACAGCGGAATATATGGGCATGTGTTGGATGGGGCGTTTGGACCAATATGAATGGACTTCGTTCTTTTTTGTAAGCCCCATATTGAACATAAGGCCCAAAAATAATTTAAATTCCTCCAATGTTAGACGCCGCCACTGGAACATGCGGGCGTAGGAAGAATCGGGGTTGGCAGCAATAAATTGGGATGCATACAGATTCGTTTGATCCACTATATTCTGCAGCAAATCTTGTGGGAAAAATAAACAAAAATAATCAAATTTAGAAAAATTTGTAGTGTCGGGCTGCACACCTGGCTGTGCGGTGAAAGGGGGGATGATAGCGGATCCTGAGTTGGCAGGCAACCATAAGGGGTTTGCCAGGGCATCGGGAAGGTAGGATTGGGGCTGGATTCTTCGGGTTGGGCGTGCATTTCCATTGCTTGTACTGGGCTCCTCTTCCTGGGGTATGGCGCTGCTGGTGGTGGGCAGTTCTCCTGATCTTGGTGCTGATCTTGGTGCTGATCTTGGTGCCGATCGCATTCTTTTGGGAGGGACGGTTTCCTCCGGGGACTCGGACTCTGAGCCACTATCCTCCACTGGCTCGTATTCCGAACCAGAATCGGATAATGGGAGCTCCCCGCTGCTCTCATCATCCGTCATGGCAAGAATGGCATATGCCTCCTCAGGTGTGTAAACCCTTTGGGACATTATGGCAGTGCTTATTGGTGGGCCTGTGTAATGGTCCTGCTGGTGGTAGTGGTGGCGGTCTGTGTGGTAGTACCGATGGAGGTATTAGTGGTGGGCCTGTGTGGTGGTACCGATGGCGGTATGGGTGGTGGTGGTACCAATGGCGGTACAGGTGGTGGTGGTACCGATGGTGGTGGTACCGATGGCGGTATGGGTGGTGGTGGTGGCGGCAGTACCGATGGCGGTACAGGTGGCGGTACGGGTGGTGGTGGTAGCGATGGCGGTATGGGTGGTGGTGGTACCGATGGCGGTACAGGTGGTGGTGGTACCGATGGCGGTACAGGTGGTGGTGGTACGGGTGGTGATGGTACCGATGGCGGTACAGGTGGTGGTACAGGTGGTGGTGGCACTACCGACGGTGGTACGGGTGGTGGTACTGGTGGTGGTACCGATGGCGGCACTAGTGGTGATACTGGAAGCGGGCCTGTGTGGCAGTATAGATGCTGGGCCTGGTGGCGGTACTGGTGGTGGTACTGGTACCGATGGCGGTACTGGTAGCCTGTGTGGCGGTGCCAATGGCGGTACCGATGGAGGTGGGCCTGTGACAGATGATTGACAGATGGGCTGATTGATTGACAGATGGGCTGATTGATTGATTGACAGATGGGTTGATTGATTGACAGATGGGGTGATTGATTGACAGGTGGGGTGATTGATTGACAGATCGGCTGATTGATTGACAGATGGGCTGATTGATTGACAGATGGGCTGATTGATTGACAGATGGGCTGATTGACAGATGGGCTGATTGGCTGGGCTGATTGATGTGCTGGGCTGTGTGACAGGTCCTCTTTATGGGGGGGGCGTGTTGTGCACTGTAAACTTATGTAGACAAACTACACTGAGCTAACTTACTGATCTCTTCTCTCTCCTCACAGATCGGTGTGTGAGGAGAGAGCAGGGATCAGGTAGTAACTCCTGTGGAGTTTGTTTACATTTGTGACCGGCTGTGATTGGACACAGCCGGTCACGTGGTAAACAGCCAATTCATTGGCTGTTTACTCTGATCGGGGACGCGCTGTGTCCAAGGGACACTCGCCTTCCCCGATCCCCGCTCTGCAAGCCTGTGGCGGCGCGCACGGAGCGCGCCGCCGAGTTTGTTTTGACAGGTGATCGGCTGTGACTTTGACACAGCCGATCACATGGTAAACAGCCAATGAAATTGGCTGTTTACCGTGATCGGGGAAGCGCTGTGTCCGAGGGACACATGCCGTCCCCGATCACCGCGCTGCGCGCCCCCGCGGGCGCGCGCAAGGCATTATCCTGCAGGACGTCATATGACGTCCAGTATCGATATTGCAACCACTTCCCGGACGTCAATTCGCTATTGACTGGGCGGGAAGTGGTTAAAGACCAGGCCCCTTTTTGCGATTCGGCACTGCGGTGCTTTAACTGACAATTGCGTGGTCGTGCGACGTGGCTCCCAAACAAAATTGACGTCCTTTTTTTCCCACAAATAGAGCTTTCTTTTGGTTGTATTTGATCACCTCTGCGGTTTTTATTTTTTGCGCTATAAACAAAAATAGAGCGACAATTTTGAAAAAAAATACATATTTTTAAATTTTTGCTATAATAAATATTCCCAAAAAATATATAAAAAAAAACTTTTTTTTTTCCTCAGTTTAGTCCGATACGTATTCTTCTACATATTTTTGGTAAAAAAAATCGCAATAAGCGTTTATTGATTGGTTTCCGCAAAAGTTATAGTATCTACAAAATAGGGGGTCGTTTTATGGCATTTTTATTAATATTTTTTTTTTTACTAGTAATAGTGGCAATCAGCGATTTTTATCATGACTGCAACATTATGGCGGACACATCGGACAGTTTTGACACATTTTTGGGACCATTGTCATTTTTACAGCTATCAGTGCTATAAAAATGCACTGATTACTGTCAAAATTACACTTGCAGTGAAGGGTTTAACCTCTAGGTGGCGCTCTAGGGGTTAAGTGTGACCTAATGAGTGATTCTAACTGAAGGGGGGCATGGCTTGGCGTGTGACGTCACTGATCGTCGTTCCCTATGACAGGGAACAGACGATCAGTGACACTGCCACTAGGAAGAACTGGGAAAGGTTTGTTTACACGGGTCCCGCGGGCGCAGTCATGGAGCTTCGGACCGGGTCGTGAGCGTGCCGCCGGCGTCGCGTGCGACCCACTGACTGGTTCTTAAAGGGGACGTACCTATACGCCCTTGTGCCATTCTGTTGACGTACATCGTCGTGCGGCGGTCCTTAAGTGGTTAAAGGAATTTTTAATTGTTACTGTTTCAGTTTAAGCATCATTAAAATCACTGATCCTGAAAAAGCAATCTTTTTTGAAAAAAAAATTGCATTGATACATGTCCCCCAGGGCAGTACCCAGGCTCCCATACCCTTTTTATGGCCAATAACTTGCATATAAGTCTTCAAAATGGGGACTTTCGGGTCCCATAGACCATAATAGGGTTCACAGCTCGAATCTGACATGTTCAGGAGTTCTGGTGCGAACCGAACCAGGAGGATGTTCGGCCCAACTCAAATGCCGCCTGGGGTGTTGTTTAAGTCAATGGCAGTGAGCTGTAAAAATGTGGGTTACCGCTCACCAGAAAAGCAGCATTTTTGGGCATTCCCAAAAGATGTGGCTCATGGAACCACTTTTTGCTCCACATCTCCAGCATTAGTTGGGATTGAAGTGAGATACGGTGAAGAGTAGTGGGAGCCCTATACCATCTGGTGAGGATCACGTAACTGGTCTCTTGCACCCTGGTAGCGATGCAGGATTTTTTAGCAAAATGGAGAATTTTCTCTCTCTGCTTGGCTGTGAATTAAATACCCATGTTAGATTCCCAATGCGAGACAAAGGATGGAATATATTCCTATGCCGGGCGGATTAGGGAGGCATATATCAAAGAGAGACTAGGCAAACAGGTTCCCCTTTGTGGCACAAGGTCTCCAATTCAGTAAGCTAAAACGGAAATGCCTGGTGATTTGGATAGCTTACGAAGAAAGTGGCGCATTTGGAGGCCCCCCCCCAGAAGTCCAAGGGAGGGTCCACCAAGCAGGTTAGGTCTACAGAGATCAAAGCACCATCAGATGTTGGAAAATCTGTCAAGTGGGTAAGGCTATTAGATTTAGCGTTGAAACTGCTTATTTTAGAGTCCTGGGGTAAATTCGGGGTTGCCAAGAATGGGCACCAAGGGTGAGAGGGGAGCATTGGAAAGGCTTCTCGAAAGACCAGGAGAGTACTGCCTAGGGTAGGATGCAGACAGAGTTCTTTAGGTAGGGGGGAAATGGTCCATGGCCAACTCATGGCTCTGCCCTGGGAATCCTCCAATTCAATGGCCATACAGTGTTTCGCCACCCCATGACAATGCCAATTGACCAACCTGGTAAGATGTGCCACCCGATAGTAAGTGCGAATATTGGGAAGGCCTGCTCCTCTATAAAACTTAGGTAAGGATAGGTTCTGCAGTTTAAGGCACGGTTTCCTGTGGGACCAAATATAACATGAAACATAGTACTGACTTTCCTAAAAAAGAGAGGAGGGATCCATATGGGAAGAGCTTGCAGCAAGTAGAGCACTCGGGGGCGCATAGTTATTTTTAGTTCGCAGCATCTTCAAAAGCACTTTAAGGTTAGCGAGTGCAGTGATTTTGAGTAAAAGAGAATAATCTTTTTTAAGTCTACAACCCTACACTTTGAACAAACTTTTGCATTTTTTTTTCCTGATGTAAGTACAAAATATATATGAATATCTCCTAAACTTGTGGTGTTTAGGAGATATTCACATGGAAAGCAGCCGGTGATGTCACCGATGCATGCGCTCTGAAGGGACGGCATACTGCTTGGTTGTACTTCTCCTAGGGAGGAGTGCAGTTCGTTCTGCACTTTTGTGACCCATTTTTGGCCAAAAGTCAGCTGACATCACTCAGCAGGTCCAGGCTGTGGAAAGATCCTAACTTTAAAGTCAGATTCACCCAGATGCCTGGGCCAGCCTCTCGCAGCCTCTCCTGCCCCCTCCACAGCCTGGCATTCCAGTGAGCTTGGGGGAGGCGGGGGGCAGAGCCAGGGACTCACAGTCACCACTCTTTGCTCACTGAAGGCTAAGAACTGAGTGATCAACGGTCTTTGATTGCTCTGTTGTTGGTCTTAGAAGCAGCTGAGGACAGATGCAACATTGGATCGATGCTCTATCCACCTACTCCCCCCTTCTCTAAAAGCAAACCCACCTTTCCTTATCCCCCACCAAAATAAACTCCCCCAGGCTGGAATAATCACTTCCTTCTTCCCAAAACAGAAAATTGATGCCTCCCCACTTACCAGACCTCAGATTCAGTACGGCACAGAAGTAGGAAAACTTCTGCATCCCCAGCCTCCCTTTGGCTGTGTCATATGATACCTCGAGGAGGAGTCTAGGAGTTCCCTCAACCAGGCACTGTCAATTGCCGGCATCTGAGACCTTGCAGTAAACTGAGGGGATGGGGCACAATAGAAGGGGGCTGGTTGCTGCACTCCAAAACTCTGATTGCTTCTACTGTGCTCATCGTGAGGCTAAACAGCAGGGACACTGTCTGGGCATTTTGCCAGGATCCCCTGGGGGGGGGGGGGTTTGAACACCCCTGTCTCCCCCCTTATCTACGCCTCTGCTTGTCTACACTGTGTGTAACAAGCTGGAATTTCCTCCCTCTACAAATGCACTGAATGTATACCCCATCAATGTAAACCATTAACCACAGAAATATTCCCATTATTCATCCAGTGACTACAGTACACATATCCTTCTTATGTCATTGCCTTATGTGATCTATTATCTGAAATCAACAGAATCATTTGCATATATTGAAATATGTTATGGATTCAACCAATAGACATTGTTCAGAAACCTTCTCAAATTAATCTTCTCTTGCAAGGAACGTTTGAGCTTACACCTAGTAGCACCTAATAGCTATATCATCTTGAAGATGTGGAAATGTTAATATATCTTGCTGTCAAATTCCCTTAAATGTTAAAGGAAACATTCAATGTAGTTATCATTATAGTTAACCACTTCAATACCAGACACTTTCACCCCCTTCCTGCCCAGGCCAATTTTCAGATTTCAGCGTTGTTACACTTTACTTACCAATTACAATTATCCATGCAACACAGTACCCAAATAAAAATTGAATAATTTTATGAGAATGATAGAGCTTTCTTTTCGTGGTATTTATTTATTTATTTTCAGATTTATATTCTCTTTATTAAATTATTTCATAATTTAACGTGGCAAAATATTATCAATATCACACATTTTTACTCTATTAACCACTTAAGCCCCGGACCATTTGGTAGCTAAAGGACCAGAGGTGAATTCTGAATTTTGCACTGGGCTACTTTAACTGTAAATTGTGCGGACATGCAATGTTGTACCCAAACGAAATTTGCGTCCTTTTCTTCCCACAAATAGAGCTTTCTTTTAATGGTATTTGATTGCCTCTGCGATTTTTATTTTTTGCGATATAAACGGAAAAAGACCGAAAATTTTGAAAAAAAATGATATTTTCTACTTTTTGTTATAAGAAAAATCGAATAAACTCAATTGTAGTCATACATTTAGGCCAAAATGTATTCAGCCACATGTTTTTAGTAAAAAAAATGTCAATAAGCGTATATTTATTGGTTTGCGCAAAAGTTATAGCGTTTACAAACTAGGGTACATTTTCTGAAATTTACACAGCTTTAAATTTATGACTGCCTATCTCATTTCTTGAGGTGCTAAAATGACAGGGCAGTACAAAACCCCCCCAAATGACCCCATTTTGGAAAGTAGAC
Organism: Rana muscosa; assembly: GCA_029206835.1. Lineage (NCBI taxonomy): Eukaryota > Metazoa > Chordata > Amphibia > Anura > Ranidae > Rana > Rana muscosa. The sequence goes on from JARGYO010005626.1 coordinate 41,735,879, forward strand.
ACCCCAAGGAAATTGCTGAGAGGCATGTTGAGCCCATTGAATTTTTTTTTTTTGTCCCAAGTGATTGAAAAAAAAAAAAAAAAATTACAAAAAGTTGTCACTAAATGATATATTGCTCACACATGCCATGGTTATATGTGGAATTTCACCCCAAAATACATTTTGCTGCTTCTCCTGAGTACGGGGATACCACATGTGTGGGACTTTTTGGTAGCCTAGCCGCGTACGGGACCCCGGAAACCAAGCACCGCCTTCAGGATTTCTAAGGGCGCAAATTTTTGATTTCACTCCTCACTACCTATCACAGTTTCGAAGGCCATAAAATGCCAAAATAGCACAAAACCCCCCAAATGACCCCATTTTAGAAAGTAGACACCCCAAGGAAATTGCTGAGAGGCCTGTTGAGCCCATTGAATATATTTTTTTTTTGTCCCAAGTGATTGAATAATGACAAAAAAAATAAAATAAAATAAAAATTACAAAAAGTTGTCACTAAATGATATATTGCTCACACATGCCATGGTTATATGTGGAATTACACCCCAAAATACATTTTTCTGCTTCTCCTGAGAACGGGGATACCACATGTGTGGGACTTTTTAGGAGCCTAGCCACGTACGGGACCCCGAAAACCAAGCACCGCCTTCAGGATTTCTAGGCACAAATTTTTGATTTCACTCCTCACTACCTATCACAGTTTCAAAGGCCATAAAATGCCAAAATCGCACAAAACCCCCCCAAATGACCCCATTTTGGAATATAGACACCCCAAGCTATTTGCTGAGAGGAATGGTGAGTATTTTACAGCTCTCATTTGTTTTTGAAAATGAAGAAAGAATATATATATATATATATTTTTTTTTTTTCAATTTTCAAAACTTTGTGACAAAAAGCGAGATCTGCAAAATACTCACAATACCTCTCAGCAAATAGCTTGGGGTGTCTACTTTCCAAAATTGGGTCATTTGGGGGGGTTTTGTGCTATCTGGGCATTCCATGGCCTCCGAAACTGTGATAGGCAGTGAGAAGTGAAATCAAAAATTTACACCCTTAGAAAGCCTGAAGGCGGTGCTTGGTTTTTGGGGTCCCGTACGTGGCTAGGCTCCCAAAAAGTCTCACACATGTGGTATCCCCGTACTCAGGAGAAGCAACAGAATGTATTTTGGGGTGTAATTCCACATATGCCCATGGCATGTTTGAGCAATATATTATTTAGTGACAACTTTGTGCGAAAAAAAAAAAAAAAAAAAATTGTCGTTTTTCCGCAATTTGTGTCAACATATAAAATATTCCATGGACTCGACATGCCTCTCAGTATATAGCTTGGGGTGTCTACTTTCCAAAATGGGGTCATTTGGGGGGGTTTTGAACTGTTCTGGCATTTTATACACAACATTAGGAAGCTTACATCCACTCTTCTAACCACTTGAAGACAAAGCCCTTTCTGACACTTTTTGTTTACATGAAACATTTTTTTTTTTGCAAGAAAATTATGTTGAACCCCCAAACATTATATATATTTTTAAAGCAAAGGCCCTACAGATTATAATGGTGGGTGTTGCATTTTTTTTTTCTACACAGTATTTGCGCAGCGATTTTTCAAATGCATTTTTTGGGTTAAAAAATACACTTTTTTTAATTTCAATGCACTAAAACACACTATATTGCCCAAATGTTTGATGAAATAAAAAAGATGATCTTAGGCCGAGTACATAGATACCAAACACGACATGCTTTAAAATTTCGCACAAACGCGCATTGGCGACAAACTACATACATTTTTAAAAGCCTTTAAAAGCCTTTACAGGTTACCCCAGTAGATTTACAGAGGAGGTCTACTGCTAAAATTATTGCCCTCGATCTGACCTTCGCGGTGATACCTCACATGCATGGTGCAATTGCTGTTTACATATGACGCCAGACCGACGCTTGCGTTCGCCATTGGGCAAGAGCAGGGCAGGACAGGGGTGCTTTTTTTTTTTCTTTTTTTTTTATTATTAATTTTGCTTTTTTATTTTATTTTTAAATTGTTCCTTCCAAGTATTTTTTTTTTTTATCATTTTTATTGTTATCTCAGGGAATGTAAATATCACCTATGATAGCAATAGGTAGTGACAGGTACTCTTTTTTTGAAAAAACTGGGGTCTTCTAGACCCTAGATTTTTCCTCTGCCCTCAAAGCATCTGACCACACCAAGATCGGTGTGATAAAATGCTTTCCCAATTTCCCAATGGCGCTTTTTATATCCGGGGGGGCATTCCCTCCCACTGCTTGTAAAAGCAGTCCAGAGGCTAATTAGCCGCTAGGATTGCTTTTACTTGAAAGCCGGCCGCAGGCTGAAAAGAATGATACCAAGATGATACCTAAACCCGCAGGCATCATTCTGGTATAAACATTCAAAGTCCAGCAACATACCAGTACGTTGCTGGTCCTTGTTGGACATGTATTGTAATCTTTTTTTTTCATGCAGCCAGTTGGCTGAACGAAAAAAGAGATTGATCGGTGGGTATGCCCACCATTAGAATACCGCCCTTCATCCACCCACTTCCAATGATGGGCATACACGCACCATTTATATATGCCGAAGCATGGGGGCATCCTCCCGCAAAAAAGTTATGCCGCACACACATGGTCGGACTTTTCCATGGGCAAGCCTCCGTCGGAATTTCGACCGTATGTACGCGGCATTAGGAGCAAAATCGCTCCTCCGCCCCTGCTGCCCCAATGCTTCGGCATATTTCCTTTTTTTTTTAACTGTGGTGGTGAAATCACCTCCTACAGCACTGGAGTCGCAGGGATCAGGCCTGTCTCTGCGAACGCTGCAGTTATGTGTGTTTTTGTTTTGTAAGTGACAGTGATCGATCGATACTGCACTTGGGTGGCCTGGGCTGGACGGAGGGGCAAAACGCAGGTGCCAGCAGGTATCTGGGCTGATCCTGCTAACACTGCGTTTTTGGGAACCCTAAACTGCTGGGGACGCTAGTATAGATCTGATCAGATCAGATATTGATCTGTTCAGATACTATACCACTAAGGGGGGTGTATGCTTCACGCGTGGGTGTTAGCGTTACTGGCACTAACCTGACGCTGCCTGGGGTGTGACTCAGACCCTCTCTGACGCTAAAACCTAATTGATATCACCCGCAGGGCGATCAGGGGGTTAAACCTTTATTGGGTTATATACACGGCCGTTGCCCTGACACTATAAAAAGCAAACTAATTAACCAGCGTCACCCGTAACACTTATATGGTGATCACTGGTGAAAGGGTTAACTAGGGGCAATCAGGGGGTTAAAACCTTTATTAGATAATATATGGGGGTACCTGACGCTATAAAAACCTGCGGCGAACCTAAAAAAAATTACCAGCTACCGATCTGCATCACCGACACTAAGACAGCGTTTAGAAAAACGATCGCTTAGCGACAGTGGTGATGGGGGTGAAAGGGTTACCTGGGGGGCGATCAAGGGGGTTAAACCTTTATTAGATAATATATTGGGGTACCTGACGCTATAAAAACATGCGGCAAACCTAAAAAAAATTACTGGCTACCGATCTGCATCACCGACACTAAGACAGCGTTTAGAAAAACGATCGCTTAGCGACAGTGGTGATGGGGGTGAAAGGGTTACCTGGGGGGTAGTGATGAGCCGAACACCCCCGGGTTCGGTTCGCACCAGAACCCGCGAACGGACCGAAAGTTCGCGCAAACATTAGAACCCTATTAAATACAATGGATGCGAACGTTCGGATTCCAAAGTGCTAATTATAACGACTATTATCCATGTTATTGTCCGAAACAGAGTTTGGGAACCCGGGTTCTGCACCAGGGGACATGTATCAATACAAAAAGAAGTTTTAAAAACGGACGTTTTCCGGGAGCAGTCATTTTAATGATGCATAAAGTGAAAAAAAAAAAGTCAAATATTCCTTTAAATATTGTACCTGGGGGGTGTCTAAAGTATGCCTGTGAAGTGCCACGTGTTTCCCGTGTTTAGAACTGTCCCTGCACAAAATAACATTTCTAAAGGAAAAAAAGCCATTTAAAACTGCTTGCGGCTTTAATGCAATGTCTGGTCCCGGTAATATGGATGAAAATCTTTAGGAAAAATGGCATAGCTACCCCATCAACCCCCCCCCCCTACCCCAGCCCATTACCAGCCCCTTTGGGTCTTGTATGGATATTAAGGGGAACCCCGCACACAAAATAAAAAAGCCCCTATATACTCTGAACAGCCGTATACAGGCGGTGCATACAAGACAGGGACTGTAGGTTTGTTCTTATGTAGAATCTGTTTGTAATTTTGAACAGCTGCATTGTTTAAGTGTAGCTCCATGCCAAATTCCTTTTTTTTAGCTTTTTGGAAAACATAGGGAACGGTTATCACCCCTGTCACATTTTTTTTGCTGTCTGTGCCCCTGTTCAGAACATTTCACCTCACTTTGCGTCCCAATGACAACTGTTTTTGAAATGTGGTGTTTGTATTGAAACAAGGATTGGTGATAAAGCATCAGTAGAGAGGAGACACCTTTCTCCCATATTAATTCTTACAGGAGAAAATTTTCCTTCCAAGGGGTAGATTTCCTCTCACTTCCTGTTGTCTTCTTCCGTTTGCAAGTAGTAGTAGTTTGTAAGTTGGATGTTTGAAAGTAGGGACCTTCCGTATATACTCTGCAGAAATTGGCCCCTTAGGTGTTGGTGTTGGCACAACACTGAAAGCACTCACAGTTATTCTTGGTGGGTGCTGGAACGCCCTGCTGTCAAGTATAATATCAGGAATTGTAATAACATATAATTGTTGATCAGTGGTAGTAAAAATTGGGCCTTTGATGGTGGTGCTGGTGGCACAACACTGTAAGGCCTGACAGTTACTCTTGGTGGGCACAGCAATGGTCCCTGCTGTGAATTATTAGATCAATAATTATAATTGCATCCCCCTGTTGAACAGGGGCTGAAAAATTGGGTCTTTGGTGGTGGTGGTGGTGGTGATGGTGGTGCTGGTGGCACAACACTGTAAGGCCTGACAGTTACTCTTGGTGGGCGCAGCAATGGGCCCTGCTGTGAATTATTAGATCAATAATTATAATTGCATGCCCCTGTTGAACAGGGGCTGAAAAATTGGGCCTTTGGTGGTGGTGGTGGTGGTGATGGTGTTGCTGGTGCCACAACACTGTAAGGCCTGACAGTTACTCTTGGTGGGCGCAGCAATGGGCCCTGCTGTGAATTATTAGATCAATAATTATAATTGCATGCCCCTGTTGAACAGGGGCTGAAAAATTGGGCCTTTGGTGGTGGTGGTGGTGGTGATGGTGGTGCTGGTGGCACAACACTGTAAGGCCTGACAGTTACTCTTGGTGGGCGCAGCAATGGTCCCTGCTGTGAATTATTAGATCAATAATTATAATTGCATGCCCCTGTTGAACAGGGGCTGAAAAACTGGGCCTTTGGTGGTGGTGGTGGTGGTGATGGTGTTGCTGGTGGCACAACACTGTAAGGCCTGACAGTTACTCTTGGTGGGCGCAGCAATGGGCCCTGCTGTGAATTATTAGATCAATAATTATAATTGCATGCCCCTGTTGAACAGGGGCTGAAAAATTGGGCCTTAGGCACTGGTGGCACAACACTGCAACCCCTCACAGATACTGTACTTGGAGCACAGCAATGAGGCCTGTTGCAAAGTATTGCATCAAAAATTTTAATTACACGCCCCTGTTAAACAGGGGCTGAAAAATTGGGCCTTAGCCACTGGTGGCGTCACCCATAAACCAAAATGATCTTCCAAGCTATCATCGTTAATCGTATCATTGAGGAGGAGGAGGAGGATAGCCAGACAACATAACAGCACAGGCACTCAGCATCAGCATCAGTCTTGAAGGGATGTGACATTTTAAAATCAATTAGTCTGTTATATCAGCATCTGGTGTGTGGTAGCTGGTGGTGATCCAAGACTGGTTCATCTTGATGAAAGTCAGTCGATCAACCGAGTCGGTGGACAGGCGCACCCTGTGATCCGTGACAAATCCTCCAGCAGCACTGAATGTGCGTTCTGAAAGAACGCTGGATGCAGGACAGGCCAGTAGCTCAATTGCATACTGTGCAAGCTCTGGCCAGTGATCCATCCTCAAGACCCAGTAAGCCAGAGGATTTTCGGTGGGGAAGGTGTCCAAGTCTGACCTTGCCCCTAGGTATTCCTGCACCATGTATATCAGACGCTGGCGATGGTTGCTGGAACCGATCATACTTTGGGGCTGCGGACTAAAGAATTGTCTGAACGCATCGGTCAGATGGCCACCTTCCCCACCGCTCCTTCTTTGACTGCCCGAAGCCTCAGCAACTCGTTGTCCAGGACCAGGAGTTTGTAACCTCCCAGTCTCTGGGAACGCGTTGCACAGACCTTTCTGCAAGGCCTCCCGGAGTTGTCTCATCCTCTGCTCCCTCTGCGACGGTACGATAAGGTCCGCAACCTTACCCTTGTACCGTGGATCAAGGAGAGTGGCCAGCCAGTAATGGTCCCTCTCCTTGATCCGAAGAATACGAGGATCCTTCCGCAGACTTTGCAGGATCAGGGAGGCCATGCAGCGTAGGTTAGCTGAGGCATTCAGTCCGGAGTCCTCTGGGTCACTAAGGACGACATGATCCGCAGCCACCTCCTCCCAGCCACGTACAAGTCCACTGGTTTCTTGGGACTGTAAATCATCCCTAAAAGACTGCTGCTGATGATGCTGAGTGCCAGCCTCCACCTCCATGCTGACACAATCCTCCTCCTCCTCCTCCTCCTCTTCCTGTGCGATGGGTGGGACAGAAGGAACACTGTCTGGGTAAAGGGGGCCTTGAGAGGCAAGGAAGTCCTCCTCTTCCTGCCTCTGTTCTGCCTCAAGTGCCCTGTCCATTATTCCACGCAGCGTGTGCTCCAACAGGTGGACAAGAGGTACAGTGTCACTGATGCATGCACTGTCACTGCTCACCATCCTCGTGGCCTCCTCAAATGGTGCCAGGACAGTGCATGCATCCCTGATCATGCCCCACTGGCGTGGTGAAAAAAACCCGAGCTCCCCTGACCCTGTCCTGGTGCCGTAGTCGCACAGGTACTCATTGATGGCCCTCTGCTGCGTGTGCAGCCGCTGCAGCATGGCCAACGTTGAGTTCCACCTGGTGGGCATGTCACATATAAGGCGGTTCTTGGGCAGGTTCAACTCCTTTTGAAGCTCAGCCAGGCGAGCACTGGCATTATAAGATCTGCAGAAATGCACACAAACTTTCCTGGCCTGCCTCAGGACATCCTGTAAGCCTGGGTACCTGCCCAAGAACCGCTGCACCACCAGGTTAAGGACGTGAGCCATACAGGGCACATGGGTCAGTTGTCCCTGTCGGAGGGCGGAGAGGAGGTTGGTGCCATTGTCGCAAACCACCATTCCTGGCTTAAGCTGGCGTGGCGTCAACTACCTCTCGGCCTGCCCCTGCAGAGCAGACAGGACCTCTGCCCCAGTGTGGCTCCTGTCCCCCAAACACACCAGCGCAAGCACGGCATGGCATCTTTTTGCCTGCGTACTTGCGTAGCCCCTTGAACGCCTACGGAGCACCGCTGGTTCCGAGGACGAACCACAGGAAGAGGCCATGGAGGAAGAAGAAGAGGAGGGGGTGGAGGAGAGAGGTGTGTCACAACCAGTAGTAGCATTTTGGAGGCATGGCGGTGGAACAACCTCCAACACTACTGCACCTTGTCCTGCATCCTTCCCAGCTGCCAAAAGAGTGACCCAATGGACCGTGAAAGAAAGGCAACGTCCCTGTCCATGCCTGCTGGACCATGAGTCAGCGGTAATATGCACCTTACCGCTGACCGCCCTGTCCAGCGAGGCCAAGACATTGCCTTCCACATGCCTGTAGAGAGCCGGAATAGCCTTCCGTGCGAAAAAGTGTCGTTTGGGAACCTGCCACTGAGGAACCGCACATTGCACAAACCCACGGAAGGGGGCCGAGTCTACCAACTGAAAAGGCAGCAGTTGAAGCGCTAGCAATTTAGCCAAGCTAGCATTCAACCGCTGGGCATGTGGATGGCTGGGAGTGAACTTCTTTCGACGGTCCAGCAGCTGGGGCAGGGAAATTTGCCTGCTAGAATCGGACGTTGGTGTACTGCTAGCAGAGTGCCCGCAAGTACTTGCCTGTGACACACCTAATTCTACACCTTCATTCCTCTCAGAGCAGGTTTCAGAGAGGAGTGAAGGTATAGTGGGGTTGGAGATCCCAGCTGATGCGGTGCAAGAAGAGGTCAGCTTTGTTCTTTGGTGTGGGTCTTTAAGGTAGGCTTGCCAACGAGCTGCATGGCAGGTCAACATATGTCTGATCAAGCATGTGGTGCCCAAGCGGCTGATGTTTTGGCCACGCGATATACGCTTGAGACATATGTTGCAAACAGCAGCTGTGCGATCTGATGCACTCGCCTCAAAAAAGGCCCACACCAAAGAACTTTTTGAATGACGGGCAGAGGCAGCGCCCTGCACAGGCGGAGCTCTGCGGTGTGATTCCGTCGGTGTGCTGCCCATACGCTGGCCACTCAAGGGCATCCTGCCTCGTTGGAGATGTGCCTCCTCCTCATCCTCCTCCTCCTCCTCTCTCCTATTAGGCACCCACGTGGAGTCAGTGACCTCATCATCCCCTCCCTCCTCATCACTGGAGCCAATCTGGCAGTATGCTGCAGCTGCTGGAACATGACTGCCAGATTGGTGTCCTTCTTGAGCATCCCCTCTCTCTGCTCTCACGCTGCTGCCTTCCTCTAGCTGGGTATCATCATCAGATCCTTCCAAACGCTGGGCATCCTCCTGGAGCATGTACCCAACACTGTGCTCAAACAGTTCGGGGGACTCCTCAGGAGGAGGGCATGGTGGGTCTAGGGAAGGATTGACTAATGAAGATAATGATACCAGAGAAGAGGACGCTTTGGTAGCTGCTTTGCCACTACCCTGAGCCTGGGTGAGGGAGGATGAGGAGGATGAGGTGGGCTTGGTCATCCACTCTACCAAGTCTTCGGCATGATGTGGCTCAACATGTCCAGCTGCCGAAAACAAGGACAAGCGTGTCCCATGGCCATGTGCTGATGACAATGCACCGCGTACACGACCAGCACTGTTGCCCCCAGACACAGAGCCTGCTTGCCCTCTTTTTTTGCCTCCTGACTGTCTGCCTCTCCTTGGTTGCCTTCCAGACATTTTAATGGATGGCCTGCAGGGAGATGGGAAAAACAGCAATAAGGGCTACCTTCAGGTGTATATTGTGCAGGAGGCTTAGCAACAATGACACTGACACTGTCCCCTGCCTATCCTTCTCTGTCCCTAAACACAAGGATTGAAAATATGGTTCAGCAAAAAAGTTTTAGAACAGAATAGCACACTGACACTTTCCCTCACTGTCCTACTCTGTCCCTCCCTACAAACAAGATTTAGCACAGAATAGCACACTGATAATTTCTACGAGTGTCCTTCTCTGTCCCTCAACTCAGGGATTGAAAATATGGAACAGCAAAATAGTTTTAGAACACAATAGCACACTGTCAGTTTCCCTCACTGTACCTCTCTGTCCCTCAACTCAAGGATTGAAATGATGGAACAGCAAAATTGATTTAGAACAGAATAGCACACTGTCAGTTTCACTCACTGTACCTCTCTGTCCCTCAACTCAAGGATTGAAAATATGGTTCAGCAAAATAGTTTTAGAACACAATAGCACACTGACACTTTCCCTCACTGTAGCTCTCTGTCCCTCAACTCAAGGATTGAAAATATGGTTCAGCAAAATAGTTTTAGAACAGAATAGCACACTGTCAGTTTCCCTCACTGTACCTCTCTGTCCCTCAACTCAAGGATTGAAAATATGGAACAGCAAAATTGATTTAGAACAGAATAGCACACTGTCAGTTTCACTCACTGTGGCTCTCTGTCCCTCAACTCAAGGATTGAAAATATGGTTCAGCAAAATAGTTTTAGAACACAATAGCACACTGACACTTTCCCTCACTGTAGCTCTCTGTCCCTCAACTCAAGAATTGAAAATATGGTTCAGCAAAATAGATTTAGAACAGAATAGCACACTGTCAGTTTCCCTCACTGTACCTCTCTGTCCCTCAACTCAAGGATTGAAAATATGGAACAGCAAAATTGATTTAGAACAGAATAGCACACTGTCAGTTTCACTCACTGTACCTCTCTGTCCCTCAACTCAAGGATTGAAAATATGGTTCAGCAAAATAGTTTTAGAACACAATAGCACACTGACACTTTCCCTCACTGTAGCTCACTGTCCCTCAACTCAAGGATTGAAAATATGGTTCAGCAAAATAGTTTTAGAACACAATAGCACACTGACACTTTCCCTCACTGTAGCTCTCTGTCCCTCAACTCAAGGATTGAAAATATGGTTCAGCAAAATAGTTTTAGAACACAATAGCACACTGACACTTTCCCTCACTGTAGCTCTTTGTCCCTCAACTCAAGGATTGAAAATATGGTTCAGCAAAATAGTTTTAGAACAGAATATCACACTGTCAGTTTCCCTCACTGTACCTCTCTGTCCCTCAACTCAAGGATTGAAAATATGGAACAGCAAAATTGATTTAGAACAGAATAGCACACTGTCAGTTTCACTCACTGTACCTCTCTGTCCCTCAACTCAAGGATTGAAAATATGGTTCAGCAAAATAGTTTTAGAACACAATAGCACACTGACACTTTCCCTCACTGTAGCTCTCTGTCCCTCAACTCAAGGATTGAAAATATGGTTCAGCAAAATAGTTTTAGAACAGAATAGCACACTGTCAGTTTCCCTCACTGTACCTCTCTGTCCCTCAACTCAAGGATTGAAAATATGGAACAGCAAAATTGATTTAGAACAGAATAGCACACTGTCAGTTTCACTCACTGTACCTCTCTGTCCCTCAACTCAAGGATTGAAAATATGGTTCAGCAAAATAGTTTTAGAACACAATAGCACACTGACACTTTCCCTCACTGTAGCTCTCTGTCCCTCAACTCAAGGATTGAAAATATGGAACAGCAAAATTGATTTAGAACAGAATAGCACACTGTCAGTTTCACTCACTGTAGCTCTCTGTCCCTCAACTCAAGGATTGAAAATATGGTTCAGCAAAATAGTTTTAGAACACAATAACACACTGACACTTTCCCTCACTGTAGCTCTCTGTCCCTCAACTCAAGGATTGAAAATATGGTTCAGCAAAACAGTTTTAGAACACAATAGCACACTGACACTTTCCCTCACTGTAGCTCTCTGTCCCTCAACTCAAGCATTGAAAATATGGTTCAGCAAAATAGTTTTAGAACACAATAGCACACTGACACTTTCCCTCACTGTAGCTCTCTGTCCCTCAACTCAAGGATTGAAAATATGGTTCAGCAAAATAGTTTTAGAACAGAATAGCACACTGTCAGTTTCCCTCACTGTACCTCTCTGTCCCTCAACTCAAGGATTGAAAATATGGAACAGCAAAATTGATTTAGAACAGAATAGCACACTGTCAGTTTCACTCACTGTACCTCTCTGTCCCTCAACTCAAGGATTGAAAATATGGTTCAGCAAAATAGTTTTAGAACACAATAGCACACTGACACTTTCCCTCACTATAGCTCTCTGTCCCTCAACTCAAGGATTGAAAATATGGAACAGCAAAATTGATTTAGAACAGAATAGCACACTGTCAGTTTCACTCACTGTAGCTCTCTGTCCCTCAACTCAAGGATTGAAAATATGGTTCAGCAAAATAGTTTTAGAACACAATAGCACACTGACACTTTCCCTCACTGTAGCTCTCTGTCCCTCAACTCAAGGATTGAAAATATGGTTCAGCAAAATAGTTTTAGAACACAATAGCACACTGACACTTTCCCTCACTGTAGCTCTCTGTCCCTCAACTCAAGGATTGAAAATATGGTTCAGCAAAATAGTTTTAGAACACAATAGCACACTGACACTTTCCCTCACTGTAGCTCTCTGTCCCTCAACTCAAGGATTGAAAATATGGTTCAGCAAAATAGTTTTAGAACACAATAGCACACTGACACTTTCCCTCACTGTAGCTCTCTGTCCCTCAACTCAAGGATTGAAAATATGGTTCAGCAAAATAGTTTTAGAACAGAATAGCACACTGTCAGTTTCCCTCACTGTACCTCTCTGTCCCTCAACTCAAGGATTGAAAATATGGAACAGCAAAATTGATTTAGAACAGAATAGCACACTGTCAGTTTCACTCACTGTACCTCTCTGTCCCTCAACTCAAGGATTGAAAATATGGTTCAGCAAAATAGTTTTAGAACACAATAGCACACTGACACTTTCCCTCACTGTAGCTCTCTGTCCCTCAACTCAAGGATTGAAAATATGGTTCAGCAAAATAGTTTTAGAACACAATAGCACACTGACACTTTCCCTCACTGTAGCTCTCTGTCCCTCAACTCAAGGATTGAAAATATGGTTCAGCAAAATAGTTTTAGAACAGAATAGCACACTGTCAGTTTCCCTCACTGTACCTCTCTGTCCCTACAAACAAGGATTAGCACAGAATAGCACACTGTCACTGACACTCTCCCTACCTATCCTTATTTGTCCCTAAACACAAGGAATCCAGGATTAGTAAAGGAAAAAAAATGACACTGTCCCTGCCTATGCTTCTCTTTCCCTGCTCCGGAACACACTACACAAGGCCGCCGCGCTGGCGGCCTTTTATAGTGTGGGGCGTGTACTAAACCCCATCAGCAATAATTGGCCACAGGCATCCTGCCTGTGGCCAATCATTGCTCTCCTTGCTGCCGGCGCTGTGATTGGCCAAGCATGCGGGGTCACAGTGCATGCTTGGCCAATCACAGCGCCTGGATGACACTGCGATGGCGTAGTGCATTGTGGGCCGTTCGCGTCACTCGAATTTGGCGCGAACGGCCCAAATCGTTCGATCTTCGTCGAACGATCGAACAGCCGATGTTCGAGTCGAACGTATGTTCGACTCGAACACGAAGCTCATCCCTACTGGGGGGCGATCAAGGGGGTTAAACCTTTATTAGATAATATATTGGGGTACCTGACGCTATAAAAACATGCGGCGAACCTAAAAAAAAATACTGTCTACCGATCTGCATCACCGACACTAAGACAGCGTTTAGAAAAACAATTGCTTAGCGACAGTGGTGATAGGGGGTGAAAGGGTTACCTGGGGGGCGATCAAGGGGGTTAAACCTTTATTAGATAATATATTGGGGTACCTGACACTATAAAAACCTGCGGCGAACCTAAAAAAAATTACCGGCTACCGATCTGCATCACAGACACTAAGACAGCGTTTAGAAAAACGATCGCTTAGTGACAGTGGTGATAGGGGGTAAAAGGGTTACCTGGGGGGCGATCAAGGGGGTTAAACCTTTATTAGATAATATATTGGGGTACCTGACGCTATAAAAACATGCGGCGAACCTAAAAAAAATTACTGGCTGCCGATCGGCATCACTGACGCTAAAGAAGCGATCAGAAAAATGATCGCTTAGCGACAGTGGTGATAGGGGGTGAAAGGGTTATCTGGGGGGTGATCAGGGGGTTAAACCTTTATTAGGGGGGGTTAGGGGGCTACACTGGACCTAAGACTAAACTTTGGTGACACTTTTACAGTCACAAATGTCACTGATTGCAGTGATCACTAAATAAATGGTCACTGCAATCAGTGACACTGTGACTGGGGGCTGGGGGGTGATCTGGGGGTGATCTGGGGTGTCTGGGGAGGCCTGGGGGGGCGATTTATGTCCCTATGTGTCCTGGTGTCAGTGTAGTGTTGTGTGCACTGACCTGATGTCTTCTCTTGTACGGCGCTCGGTATATGTGAGCGCCGCACCAGAGATGACATCACTTCCTCCTGCTCCCTCTGTCTGACACAGACAGAGGGGGCATTTCCATTCGCCGGGAGCGATCGCGAGGGGGTGGCCAGAAACGAATGGCTGCCCCCTCATCCCGGAACGCTCCCGGACACTTAGCCACCGCTCACTGTATAGGAGGGGGGTCCGATTGGACCCCCCAACTATACAAAGGCAATCACGTACACTCTACGTGATTGTGCCTGTCGGTGCCATTCTGCCGACGTATATATACAGTGAGCGGTCGTTAAGTGGTTAACCCTTTCCCCCCCCTCCTCCCCCCTTCTCTACCATCTCTCGTAATAGGTTTTATATCTTCTTTTCTTTCCTTTTTCACACATTGTTTATTTTATTTTATTTTATTTACTTTTCTTAAACCACTCTTCTTACTTAATATCTTCTATTTTACAAAGGGTACCCCATATTTTCCAACCACGGTTTCCACACTTTTTCGAACTCTCTAATATTCCTTCTCTTGGTGTAAACTACTTTCTCCTACCATATTGTTTCGGTGACTACATTAACCCAATCTTTTCCTAAAGGAGGGTTCTCTGCTTGCCATCTTTGCGCAATTAATTTTCTTGCATGGAAAAGACACCTGAGCACTGCTTTTGTTGTACTGGCCTCTCCGCTTATTTCTTCCCTTAGTCCCAGGATACACAGTCTGGGATCCATTTCTAATGCTATTTTATATATCCTATTTATGGTGTTAAGGACCTCTGACCAATATCTGAATAATTTCGGGCATCACCATAACATAACATAACACCATAACATATGCATCAAGTCCCCCGTGCCCTGGCACCTGGGACACCCCGCATCTGTCCTCCACCCAAACTTAAACAGCCTTTTTGGTGTATAGTATGTCCTATGTAGCAGCATCAAAAATGAAAACTTCTGTGCGGGCGAGACTGTTACCAGGTGTCCGCTCTCTAAAATCTTCTTCCATTGCCCCTCTGATATGGGCCCTAAGTCTTCCTCCCATTTCCCTTTACTTTTGAGATGTTCTACTCTGATTACCCAATCTCTGAAGAATAGGAGTTTTACACCAGGCTGGTCCCAATCTGTCAAACTGAGCATTTAAAGCATGTCTAATTTGAAGATATCTATAAAATGTATGTTTAGGAACATCATATTCCTCTCTCAATACAGTAAAGATTTTTAGAGTTCTTCCCTCATACAACTGGGCTAGCCTGACTATCCCCTTTACTTCCCATTCCTTAATTTTTCCCACCATCTCCAACTCCTGAAGATTCCTATTGTTCCAGAGGGGCGCGTATTCTGTCACTCCATCTTGTCCAGCTATTGCTTTTACTGCTTTCCATACCTTTATGGCCATCTTAACCGTGGGGGATTTATTGACAAATGAGTTAGCCTCCAAGGCCTTCATCGCTATTTTATGGGGTGCCCCCACTGTCATTAGTCCCCCATTTATATCTCCTCCTGGCTCTGTTCTCTCTCCTATATGCGGCAAATGTGCTGCCAGAAAGTAGCACCGTGGGTGTGGCACCGCCATACTTCCCTCCCTTGTTGATAGCTGTAGGGTTTGTAAATTTATCCTGGGCTGACCTCCTTTCCATATTAGTTCTCTAAATAGTGTATCAATTTTCCTAAACCATTTCTTATGTATCCACATTGGCGTATTATACAATAAGTATAGTAATTGTGACATGCACAGCATTTTAACCAGATTGCATCTCCCTGCAGCTGATAATGGGAGACGCCGCCATATTTGGATTTTATTTTTAAATTTAGACAGAAGGGAAACTATGTTATTATTTATATATTTATTAAGATCGCACGTTATGTATATTCCCAGGTATTTCATTGTATCAACTATTTCCAACTGGGGGGTTTCTACTGAGGTTTGGTTTACAATAGGGTCCACCGGCATTAATGCTGATTTCTCCCAATTTATAACCAATCCTGAGAGTCTTCCAAATTCTCTAAAGATAGATTGCCTGCTTGAGTGAGTGATCTGTGTCCCCAAGGAAGAGGAGAACATCTTTTGGTGGTATTTAATCACCGCTGAGTTGAAAAAAAAAAAAATTGCTATATAAACAAAAAAATACAGAACATTTTGAAAAAAAATGTTTTTCTTAGTTTCTGTTGTAAAATATTGCAAATAAATAGTCTTCATAAATTTATGGCCAAAATGTTTTCTGCTACATTTCTTTGGTAAAAAATATCCCAAATTAATGTATATTTTTTAGTTTGTGTGAAAGTTATAGAGTCTAAAAACTGTGGTATACATATTTTAAAATTGATCAATCCTGATGTACTGCCTGTCTCATTTCCTGAGGCCCTAAAATGCCAGGACAGTACAAAATCCCCCCAAATAACCCCATTTTGGAAAGTAGACCGTCCAAGGTATTTAGTAAGAGACATGGTGAGTTTTTTGAAGTTAAGTAATTTTTGTCACAATTTTTTGAAAAATGAAGAAACCAAATAATTTTTTATTTTTTTTTACATACCAGAGCAGTGCAGCATCACTATACTGCTGTGGCAGTGATCAGGGACACTGACTGGTGACAGTATTTAAAAAAAAGAAAACATTTAACTTTTATTTTTTACAATATTTTTTTTTTTTACATACTGTGACCAGAGCAGTACAGTGTCACCACTACAGGATGATAGCTTATTACAGTGATCCCTGATGATCACTGTATAGTAATAATTTTTCTGAATAGCATCCATTCATGTGCCATTGTGTACTAGTGTGATAGCTGTGTTTGGCGACAGCTATTACATGGTACAGGTCTGTGTGATTGGCCCCAGTACCATGTGATCATTGTGACCAATCACAGAGATCACAATAGTACACACAATGACTGAATAACAGCCATTGTTGACAACTGACATGTCATCACTGCGATTGGTCACAGCGATTACATGGTTCCATGGCTATGCACAGCGGCCAGGTACAATGATCTGTATATTACATCTATGTTGGTGAAGGTGAACAGTAATAGTTTTCAGGTCAGGCATGAGGTATGTAAATGGCCTACACCTATAACAAGGGCATTTAATACCGGTCAAAGCTACACAGCTTGTAATAATTTACCGACACTCCTTATCTGCATAGGCAGTTTTTTATAAAGATGAACTAACCCTTTAAAATGAACCATGAGATTGTAGGCCACACACCCTCCCACCTTAACCACCACCCGGATACTGCTAAATAACCACACCACACATTTTTGCAAAATATTTGACCACTGCACCTTTTATTGATTTAACATCTAAACATCCAATTGCACTTACTTTATTCTCATGATAATATTACCAAATTATTAAACTGCCCAGTTTTCAGAATTCGGGCAGCCAGTCAACAACCTTCTTCATTTAACAAACAGTCCCCACCAGCCGGACTTAAAATCAATGCCGGCTCCCCCCACCACTGTGGCCATTTCTATCCCGGACTGTAATCCCAAATTAAATAAATCCACACCTACATCCGAGAGGTGAACCCCATCAGTCCTGTAAAACCCAGGGATCCAACCCTCCAAGTCCACATGCCGATATGACAAATCATCAATGCTGGGCATGTATTTCTCCATGACCCTGTTCACCCTTTTCCTCATCCTTCCCATCACTTTCCTTTGAGGCGAGGACAGCCAAGAAAGGCACAGAATTATTTTCGAAAATATGATAGTCGTATCTGGGGAAGTAATCTTGAAGCGGTGAAGATCCCTTTTTATCATAAATAACAAATCTAAAGTCCTAATGTTACCTAAATCCTTACCCCCTACATGAACCTTATCAAATGAAATTGATACAACTGAAGGCCTCGCACACCCTTCCAAAGCAACTTAAAGGATTCCGGCTGTAATGATAGGTTCAAAGAATAAGCACGTTGAGACGCTCTTTTACGTGCCCAGTGCACAAAGGAATTCCCCAGAATCCATACCGTTCGGTGTAAGTCTGGAAAATTAAACAAACAAATTAGGCCTTATATACAATCTAAAACATTTAGACCTCCACCTCCCCATTTCCTTAATAGCCGAATCCTCCAGGCCCCTTCTGGCTGCTTCCGAAGCTGCCCCTATCCGAAATGAATGGGAAGAGAACGTCAAGCCCTGTAAACCCAATATCCCAAGGCATTTTTGCAAGATAAAATTAAACTGGTATTTCAAAAGAGGTACTAAGTTTAAAAGTATGAGGAAATACCCACCTCCTTGGGTCCTAACCCCCAAGAACTGCCTTACTACTGATACTGGGCACACCACCGCATCGCCCTGCGCCCGTAAGGTAATCCAAGATCCCATACCACACTGGTCCACTTTTGAACACTGCAGCCATAGAGGAACCACTGATTGTTCCACCAACACCTGATCAGAACGGATGTCTGAGCATCCATATTTCGAGCCCGGCACCAGCTCCGAAATGCGGAATGCACCAAAAAATCCCAGTACAAAAGCTGTTTTAAACAACACTGCTTCATACTCGGAATAACAAACTACTGAAGTCGCTGCACAAAGATCACCAAGCATTTCCAAGGAAATTGGCCTCCTGCTAACCGACACAAACATCCTCCTTCTGTACCCTTTAATTGCCTGCTTTATCGAGAAATAAGACATACATGAAGGTAAACATTTTAAATGACAGAAAAAGGAGATACCTGCCAACGACTTCACTAGATGACTGCTGGAAAGACCTTTCTGTATATGGGATGACACAAAGGCCAAAATCCCACCCTCTGATGGCATGCTGCCATTCATTATAACTGGTATCGCTGGCAAACGATAACCAACTCCTCCAAGCTGCCAAATAACCTGCCCAAGTCTTAGGCACCACCGATCCCATGATAGCCTCAGCTGCCAACTTCATACCAACATGCATACGTGATCTGGACACCTGGTGCCACCTTCGTCTGCTTCTGGCATCAACTGCCGAAAACTGTCCATCTGAAACCGTGATAAAGAGACAGCAACAGTGTTCAAATTCCCCGGCGTGTACTTAGCTTTCAGCCAAATATTGTATTTAAGACACACAAATACAATAAGAAGAAGAAAGAAAGAAAGACAGTTTACCCTAATAAGAACACCTTTATTGTCCGTTTCCACCAAAATCCGCCTGTTTGCAAAAAACTTACCTCACAGCTCAATCGCAACCAAAATCGGGAACAACTCCAACAGTACCACATTCCTGGTGGCATTCTGGCTTATCCAGGAATCTGATCAAGCTGCAAAACACCAATGTGATCTCCAGATTGCCGCAAAACCCTTCGAACCTGCCGCATCAGTAAATAACCGAAAGTCCTGGGCAAATACAAAATCCTGCTGAAACAAGGACCACCCATTGTAATTCTCCAAAAACCTTGCCCAAATCCACCTTCAGGGATTTGGTCAACCTGATATGGGCAAACGGTTACTTTAGGCCCAAAATAGCAAGAGAAAGCCGCCATTAAAAAATGCTGCCTACCAGCATAATCCTATACACAAAAGCTAAAATACCTAAGAGCGACTGCATCTCTTTTAAGAGCACTTTTCTCTTCTGCAGAAAACATGCCAACAAAAATCTCAGCTTCCCTACCTTTGCCTCAGGCAGACTGAATTCCGTCCTATCAGTATCTATGTGAATCCCCAGGAACTCCAATGAGGATGAAGGTGTACATGTCTTCTCCACCGAACGACTGTGACATTAACCCAAAAGCGCTCAGCAATCCCGCACACCATGTTCCCTTCCGCTGAACTAACAAATAGAAAGTCATCCAGGTAGTGAACCACACTGTCCACTCCCGACTGAAAACAAACCCCCCAATGAACAGACGTAGAAAAATCCTCGAAGTATGAACACGATAAAGAGCAACCCATGGGAAGACACTTGTCAAAAAAGAAGCAATCGTCAAAATTTAAAAGCAACTGGGGAGATAGGCAAAAGGCGAAAAGCCGACTTTGCTGTATATTGACTTTGGCCATTAAAGCCCCCCGGACCACACAACCTAATTTTAACAAATCGGCAAACCGGCATTGCTGCTCGTTAATCGCAAAAGAAAACTACCTATATACCGCCTGCGTGCGAACAGCGGTACTCTGTTTAGGAATGACCTGTTTCTGGGTCAAGATTAACTTGAGCCACAAGCCCATGTCCTTCATGCCTCACCAGAGCAAAGGGTGAATAGCTAACTTCTGCCTAAATTACTCATCATAAAAAAACACCCCAGCCCCCCAGAATTTTTATAGGGTTCCAAAATATGGTCCAAATGCTGATCACTCCAGCATAGATACAAAATGCCTGTAACCAATTATGAAAAGATCTAGGTACTGGTCTGCGCCTACCTTCCTCCTGCTTATCCTGCCCCCTTCTATCTGATTTAAATGGAAAATCCTTATGGAAAGGGAGCAGCGACAAACTATCTTTAAAATCCCCCTTTCATATCTTCTCCTTCACAGACAAGCTTAAGGCCTCATGCCCACTGGCGTTTTTACAGCTGCGTTTTTTGCAGCTTAAAAACGCCTGTCCATGTTATTGTAAATATTTTTTTTTTTTTTTGAAAAAAAAAACGTCGGAGCTAAAAACGCGACTGCGCGTTAGTGCGCGTTTTTTACGCGTTAGTGCGCGTTTCTTGACGCTCGCGTTTTTTCTGCCTAATTCTGACGCTGAGGAACGCACTGGTCCTGTTTTTTTTTTACAGCTTACAAACGCCTATGCTCTTTACAGCTCAAAAACGCCTAGGTGGGCATGAAGCTATAGACTAACATGGACAGGCGTTTTTAAGCTGTAAAAAACGCTCAAAAACGCAGCTGAAAGAAACGCCCGTGGGCATGAGGCCTAAGTGATAACCTAGGGGAAAAATTTCACACGGCATTACATCTTTCATACAGGCTTCAGGTACACCACTCCTATCTGTAGCTGTCCGCCCTATGCTAGAATTGTGTTCACTAATAGGGATGAGCTTCGAGTTCGAGTCAAACTCATGTTCGACTTGAACATTGCCTTTTCGCCCGTTCACCGAACAGCGAACAATTTGGGGTGTTCGCGGCTTTTAAGGGGAACTCCACACCAAATTTTAAAAAAATGGCGTGGAGTTCCCCCCAAAAATCCATACCAGACCCTTTATCTGAACACGCAACCTGGCCAGCCGCAGGAAAAGAGGGGGGGACGAGAGAGCGCCCCCCCTCCTGAACCGTACCAGGCCACATGCCCTCAACATGGGGAGGATGCTTTGGGGTCTGAAGGGCGGGGGGCTTAGCATAATATGGCTATTCCCCAGAAAGCAGGGAAAGCTGGGGCTTACCCTATGATGTGATGGGTGACCCCGCCCCCTCGTACGTCATGGGGTTTTCGTGTGGAGTGAACGCTGGACAGACTGGATTACATCACTGGAATGGGTTTTTTATTTTTTATTTTTTACACTTTCTTTGTGAAATGGTAGGGGTACCCCTTACCAATTCACATAGGGGGGGCCGGGATCTGGGGGTCCCCTTTGTTAAAGGGGTCTTTCAGATTCCGATAAGCCCCCCGCTCCCAGACCCCCACAACCACTGGGCAAGGGTTGTGGAGATGAGGCCCTTGTCCCCATCAACATGGGGACATGGGTGCTTTAAGGGGTCACAGACCCCCAAAGCATCCTCCCCATGTTGAGGACATGTGGCCTGGTATGGTTCAGGAGGGGGGGCGCTCTCTCGTCCCCCCTCTTTTCCTGCGGCCTGCCAGGTTGCGTGCTTGGATAAAGGGTCTGGTGTGGATTTTTGGGTGGAACTCCACACCATTTTAAAAAAAAAAATTGACGCTGGGTTCCCCTTAATACTATACCAGACCTGAAGGGCCTGGTAATTGAATTTGGGGGGACCACCACGCATTTTTTAATTTATTGTTTTCAATGACTTTTCTCTGCATTGCCGGGAGCCGACAATTCATTATAGCCGCGAGAGCTTTTAAATTACTTTTTTTCCTTCAGAAATGACACTTTGTGCAGGGACAGTTCTAAGCACGGGACACAAGCGCTGCTTTACAGGTATACTATACACCCCCCCCCCCCCCCCAAGTACAAAATTTAAAGGAACATTTCACTTTTATTGTTTCACTTTAAGCATTATTAAAATCACTGCTCCCGAAAAAAGCACTTTTGATTTTGAACATTCGAGTCCATTGTATTTAATAGGGTTATAAAGTTTGCGCGAACTTTGGGTCTGTTTGCAGGTTCTGGTGCGAACCGAACTGGGGGGTGTTCGGCTCATCCCTATTCACTAACCTGCACTGACCTAACCAGGTGTGGGTCAATCTGTGGTAGATTAGAAGCAGAAGCAAAGCTAGAAACAATAGCAGGGACTGAGGAGAGCAGAGAATTAGCAGGAGCAGCAAGGATATGGTAGCAGCAGGAGATAAAGATTTCACCAGAGAAGACAGAGAATCCACAAAGTACAGTTAGAGCATGTTTAAACTCACCAGCTACTGGGAGCTGCCCTATTCCTTGCTGAGCCATCCCTTCCAGCAGACTTTGCACCACTCTCATCACGACCTGCCTGTCCTCCACCTGGCATTCTTCCCGCTGCACCAGCTCTTGAACGACCTCCTGGAGTATGGGGGCCCGTAGAGAAGATGGCCGCCCCCTTGCTTTGCGCGCTGTGGGCTGTTTAGCTAAGCCCCGACGTCCATTGCACCCTGGCGATGGAGACCCGGTCCGCCTCTTCGTTCCCGAGTGGCGGCTGCGACCCGACCTGCCGCCGCCATCTTCCGCCTCCTCTCTGCTGCTGACTGCTTCCTCCTCGGCTCCTCCCGCTGCTGGGCTGTATCGTTCAGGGCGGTATGCTCCTGCGCTGCCTCTCACTGCCAGTCGGCTCTTCCACCCACTGGCCCGCGCTCCTCTGCCGTGTGCCTTCCACTGCTTCTCCACCCTTCACCATCTCTTCCTCGCTCCCTGCAGCTGTCTCCAAACAGCGGCGCAGCCAAACTTTTCCCCCTTCCTCACCATCTCTGTCCAGGAACTGCCTGACCAGTGACTCCATCCCCTCAGGTAAGCTGCTGTTTCTCAGAACTCCTGCAGTACTTCTGCTGCTGGTCCAGTCTAGGTGGGGGGAAGGAAATAAGCCCCACCGCAGCTGCCCTTTATAGACAATCCAGGCTTCCAGCACCTTCCCAGCAATCTTATTGGATCTTCAGAACCTGCAACACAGAACCTCTTGAAGAGACATTACCCTGCCTAACCATAACCATTATGCCGCGTACACACAGCCGTTTTTATTGTCATTGAATAAAACAACGTTTTTCTCGACGTGATTCTTCTCAAGCCTGCCTTGCCTACACTATCGTGAATAAAAATGCTCGAGCAAAGCGCGGTGACGTACAACACGTTCGACAACACGTACGACGGCACTATAAAGGGGAAGTTCCATTCGGAGGGCGCCACCCTTTCTGCTGCTTTTGCTGATTTCGTGTTACCGCGTGTTAGTAAAAGTTTGGTGAGAGACGATTCACGCTTTTCAGTCTCCGTGCTTTTCAGTCCATTACAGCATGACGAATGTGCTATCTCCATTACGAACGCTAGTTTTACCAGAACGAGCGCTCCCGTCTCATAACTTGCTTCTGAGCATGCGCGTTTTTTTCCCATCATTAAAGCGTACACACGGCCGTTTTTCGCAACGAGAAAAAGGTCGAGAAAAATGCTCTGGAGCCTACACACAATCGTTTTTAATGACCAAATAAAATTTTTTTATTTTTCTCGTCATGAAAAACGGTCGTGTGTACGCGGCATTACCCTAAGTAACTATATGCCTATTGTAGGTGTGCTGACCACAATCTCACGCAGGTGGGCCCCAATTAGTGTCCCCCTTTGTCATTAGGCAAACAAGACTCCTCCAGCTCCCATATCTTCCCTGCTGCCCTAAACTTCTTGAGTACCGGGCCATTGACAAATGACGGCTACAAGGTGGTGTGAGGGGGTTAACTCGGTAGCGGGTGTGTGTGACCCCCTGGTTGGGCTCCCCACACAAAAACAGGGCCAGCAGACGGAGTTTGTGGTTTTCCAAATCAAAAGGTGCGGTTTATTTTTCTATGTACAGTGACAAAAACACAGCAAAGCCAAAAAGAAACATAAACAAAATAAATCCTGGTCAGCTTGACCTCTGACTAAACATGCAGGTTTCCTAACTAACAACTGGGATCAGCCTGGTGCTGTCCTAGTCCCTAAGTCCCTGGCTTAGTCAATGTCCAAATAAATAGCCACACAGGCTTTATCTCACCGCACAGGGGTTCACTCTCCCTAGACAGTCCACACAGGTCTGGGTCCAGGCATGAGCAAACACCTAATGAATCTGGGAGTTTTTGTAGAGGCCTTAAACGAGCTGACAAGCTTCAGCTGATCTCATCAACTCCCTGCCTGCACGACGCCCAGCCCTCTCCCTAGTTGTATAAGTCGGCATAAAGCCTGAATCTGGGAGAAATATATCTACCCCCCTGGATGCAACCAGGTGACTTTACCTTCCTGCTGTCACATACCCCCCCTCTTGTTTTAACCTTGGGGTTGGAACACCAGCAATCAGGCATTCATGTACTCGAGACAAAGCATCCACATTCCCCATTTGAACGCCAGGGCGATGCTTTACTGTGAAGTTGAATTCCTGTAGGGCCAGGAACCACCTATTCACTCTTCTATTTGTCTCCTTGTTTTGAGCCATCCACTTTAACGGAGCGTGATCCGTAACCATGTCAAAGTGCCTACCTAGCAGATAGTACCGAAGGGAATCTAGAGCCCACTTCACCGCTAAACACTCCTTTTCGACCGTGGCGTAATTTACCTCATGGGACTTCAACTTCCTGCTGAGGTAAATGACTGGGTGCTCTTCCCCGTTCCAGACCTGGGACAATACTGCTCCTAACCCCACATCTGACGCATCACTTTGTACGACAAAGTCTTTAGAGAAGTCGGGTGAGTACAACACTGGCTGGCTACATAAGGCTTGTTTCAAGAATTGGAATGCTGCCTCAGCCTCGGGGGTCCATTTAATCATGCCCGACCCTTTCCCTTTCGTTAGGTTGGTTAGGGGCACAGCCTTAGAAGCAAAGTGGGGAATGAAGCGCCGATAATAACCCGCGATTCCCAGAAAGGCTCGTACCTGCTTCTTGCTGTTGGGACACTTCTTGGGGTTAGCCGTAAACCCCGCTTCCCGGATAGAGTCTAGGACTGCTTGCACTTTTGGCAGATGTGAGGCCCAATCTGTGCTATGGACAATTACGTCATCCAGGTAAGCCGCAGCATACTTCCGATGGGGCCTCAGTATCTGGTCCATTTTCCGCTGGAATGTGGCCGGCGCATTCTGTAACCCGAACGGCATTCTCTTATATTGGAACGCCCCGTCTGGGGTTACAAATGCGGTTTTCTCTTTGGCCGACTTGGCCAGGGGAATTTGCCAATACCCTTTTGTGAGGTCAAGAGTTGTCATGTATCGGGCTGTTCCCAGCCGGTCGATCAACTCATCTATACGTGGCATGGGGTAGGTGTCAAATTTTGTAACTTTGTTCAACTTACGAAAATCGTTACAAAATCGCCAGCTCCCATCCGGTTTAGGCACCAACACAATGGGACTAGACCAATCACTTTGGGACTCCTCTATCACCCCTAAGTTCAGCATTTTCTGTACTTCCTCCCGTATTGCCTCCCGTCGGGCCTCTGGGATCCGATAGGGTTTTAACTTCACCCTTTCACCGGGCGGGGTAATAATATCATGCTCTACCCCAGATGTTTGTCCCGGCAGCTCAAAGAAAACCTCCTTGTTGCGAAGCACAAACTCCTTAACCTCCTGCCGTTGGGGTTGTGACAAGGTGGCTGCTATTCCAACCTCCGGAATCACGCAACCAGTTTGAGCTGGTGACCAAGTTTCTGCGACTAGGGACTCTCTATCCCTCCAGGCTTTCAACAGATTAACGTGATATATCTGTTCGGGCTTTCGCCTTCCTGGTTGTCTGACCTTGTAATTCACTTCGCTCACTTTTTCCATTATCTCGTAGGGGCCTTGCCATTTGGCAAGGAATTTGGCAAGGAATTTACTTTCAACCGTAGGGACAAGTACCAATATCCTATCCCCCGGGGAAAAGGTACGGGTCTTGGCTCCACGGTTGTACACTCTCTGCTGTGCCAACTGCGCTTGGGCCAAATGTTCCTTCACGATGGGCATTACCTGTGCAATTCGATCTTGCATCAGTGCGACATGCTCAATCACACTCCTGTGGGGAGAACTCTCACTTTCCCAAGTTTCCTTGGCAATATCCAACAGCCCTCTTGGGTGTCTCCCATACAGTAACTCAAAGGGGGAGAATCCCGTAGAGGATTGGGGCACCTCCCTAATAGCAAACATCAAATAAGGAAGTAGACAGTCCCAATCCTTTCCATCTCTATCCACCACTTTCTTCAACATTTGTTTCAGGGTTTTGTTGAATCTTTCAACCAGCCCATCGGTTTGGGGGTGATACACAGATGTACGCAATTGCGTCACTTTGAACAATTTACACAGCTCTTTCATAACCCGGGACATAAAGGGTGTACCTTGGTCCGTAAGCAGTTCTTTACAAATACCCACCCGGCTAAAAACAAGAGATAGCTCTTTGGCTATGGTTTTGGCCGAGGTATTTCTGAGAGGGATCGCTTCTGGATAACGGGTGGCATAGTCCATTATAACCAATATGTACTGGTGCCCCCTAGCGGACTTGATTATAGGACCTACCAAATCCATTGCGATTCTCTCAAACGGGACCTCAATGATGGGTAGAGGGACCAGCGGGCTACGGAAATGTGGCATCGGGGCCGACCTCTGACACACAGGGCAGGAGGAACAATAATTTTCTATGTCCTTCATCACCCCAGGCCAATAGAATCTCTGTAATACCCTCTCTCGGGTTTTCTCTGTCCCCAGATGACCTCCAAGAATGTGCCCATGGGCCAACTCCAACACCAACTTCCTGTAAGGTTTGGGCACCACCAGCTGCTCAACGGTTTCTTCTGCCCTTTTTGCCACCCGATACAGTAGGTCCTTCTCTACGCTGAAGTATGGGTAAGTGCAGGTATTATCTGGGTTCACTAACTCGCCATCTATTTCCACTACGTTTTCCCGTGCCTTTATTAGGGCGGGGTCTTTTAACTGTTCTGTGGCAAAATTTTCCCTGTGAACCTCCAGATCAGAAAACTCCACAGACGGTAGGTTTTCGTCTGAGGAGGTGGGCTCCTCTCCAGTTTCTTGAGTCTCCCCTGCCAATACTGACAAGGGAAATTCTGGAGAGTCCTCACCACTCTCAGAGGAGTTCTGGGTATCACATTCCTGGTACATAGGGGCACCAGTGGGGGGCTCAGGATCATCCCACAGTTCCCAGAACTTCGGAAAATCCCTTCCCACAATGGCATCATGCGGTAATTGAGATACTAACCCCACTGGATGAGAGAGGGTACCTTTGGGGGTCTCGAAACACACTGTAGTCACTGGATACTCTCGGGTGTCCCCATGCACACAAATAACAGCTACCTTGCTATTCCCAGAAACCTCTCTTTTAACTAATTCAGCCTTTATCAGGGTCACAAGGCTACCTGAATCCAGCAATACCACAACATTTCTACCATTAATACACATTTTGCATAAATGTTTCTCAGTTCCCCGAATGGCAGTGCATGCGACTGTCGCACACAGCGACTGACGTCGGTCCGTCAGAAAGTCACATTGCATGGGTTCCTCCACAACCGGGCAATTTGCTGCAATATGTCCCGCTTGCCGGCACCGGTAGCAAACAATCCTTTTGGCTGCCTCTTGAGCCCCTGACTTCCCAGGCTGTTCTCGCCAAACTTTGGGTAGAGCTCCCACCCTCTCACTCTCTCCACCCTCACCCCTTGGAATCCTCTTATCCGCCCCTGGGGATGGTCTGGTCTTAGGGTGGAAAGTCCGAGAGTCTCTGGAAGAGGCCGTCAGGTTCTCTGTAGCCAAGTATTTCTCTACACGATCCACAAGACCACCGGCCGTCTCTGGGTCTCCATGGCTTACCCACTTTTGGATGGCAGTAGGAAGAGCTCTCAAAAACCGATCCATTACAACACGTTCCACAATCTCTGGTGCGGACAAAGTCTCTGGCTGTAGCCACTTCCTGCTCAGGTGAATGAGATCATACATTTGAGACCTGGGGGGTTTTCCAAGCTGGAAAGTCCAGTTATGCACACGCTGAGCCCGGACAGCCAGGGTGACACCCAGCCTTGCCAATATTTCAGCTTTTAGCATCACATAGTCTTTTGCTTGGTCAGGCTCTAGATCATAGTAAGCCTTCTGCGATTCACCAGTTAACAGAGGAGCCACCAGTCCAGCCCACTGCTCCTCAGGCCACTTTTCTCTTTCAGCAGTCCTTTCAAATGTGGTCAAAAATACCTCTGGATCATCCTCTCCAGTCATTTTTGTCAATAAACGACTCACCCCAAAGGACGCGGTATTAGTGGGACGGCTTTCCTCACTGGTCTGCGGACGTTGCTGCATTACTGCTTCCATTTGTTGTAGTCTCTGCTCTTGCTTCTGTAACAGGTCTATGAAGCGGGCCTCAGATTGCTGCTGGGCTTGTTGCTGAGCTTCCAGACTCTGTTGGTGAGCTTGCTGCTGAGCTGCAAGGCTCTGTTGATGAGCTTGCTGCTGGGCTGCAAGGCTCCTTTGCAAACCTGCATTTGTCTGCTGTTGATTGGCATTTGCTAGAGCCAGCTGTTTCAGTATCTCCTCCATGCTGGCTTAAAAAAACTGCCACTGGTTCTCCACCAACTGTGAGGGGGTTAACTCGGTAGCGGGTGTGTGTGACCCCCTGGTTGGGCTCCCCACACAAAAACAGGGCCAGCAGACGGAGTTTGTGGTTTTCCAAATCAAAAGGTGCGGTTTATTTTTCTATGTACAGTGACAAAAACACAGCAAAGCCAAAAAGAAACATAAACAAAATAAATCCTGGTCAGCTTGACCTC
This sequence comes from Rana muscosa, assembly GCA_029206835.1. NCBI lineage: Eukaryota > Metazoa > Chordata > Amphibia > Anura > Ranidae > Rana > Rana muscosa. Next base: position 41,764,689 of record JARGYO010005626.1, read on the forward strand.
TGACTAAACATGCAGGTTTCCTAACTAACAACTGGGATCAGCCTGGTGCTGTCCTAGTCCCTAAGTCCCTGGCTTAGTCAATGTCCAAATAAATAGCCACACAGGCTTTATCTCACCGCACAGGGGTTCACTCTCCCTAGACAGTCCACACAGGTCTGGGTCCAGGCATGAGCAAACACCTAATGAATCTGGGAGTTTTTGTAGAGGCCTTAAACGAGCTGACAAGCTTCAGCTGATCTCATCAACTCCCTGCCTGCACGACGCCCAGCCCTCTCCCTAGTTGTATAAGTCGGCATAAAGCCTGAATCTGGGAGAAATATATCTACCCCCCTGGATGCAACCAGGTGACTTTACCTTCCTGCTGTCACAGTGGTTATACAAATCCGGGAGGCTGTCTATTGTCGGCATCTGCTCCTCCGGCCACTGGGGTGCCAGCCGCGTCACTGAGGTGCCGATGCGCGTGCCTGGCGGCCGCGATGTCCGCCAGGTACCCACGATCGGCCGTTACACAGCCAAGGACTTGTGTAAACACAGATCCACGTCCTGTCAGGGAGAGGAGACCGATGCTGTGTCCCTTGTACATAGGGACACAGATCGGTCACATCCCCCCAGTCAGTCCCCTCCCCCACAGTAAGAATCACTCCTAGGGAACACATTTAACCCCTTCCTCGCCCCCTAGTGTTAACCCCTTCCCTGCCAGTCACATTTATACAGTAATCAATGCATATTTATAGCACTGTTCGCTGTATAAATGTGAATGGTCCCAAAAATGTGTCAAAAGTGTCCGATGTGTCCACCGTAATATCATAGTCCTGACAAAAATCACAGATAACCGCCATTACTAGTAAAAAAAAAAAAATAATAAAAAAAAAGTCATAATTCTATCCCCTATTTGTAGGCGCTATAACTTTTGCGCAAACCAATCACTATACGTTTATTGCGATTTTTTTTTTAACCAAAAATATGTAGAAGAATACGTATCGGCCTAAACTCAGAAAAAAATATATAAAAAATAAAATAAAAATTGGGATATTTATTATAGCAAAAAGTTAAAAATATTGTGTTTTTTTTCGAAATCGTTGCTCTTTTTTTGTTTATTGCGCAAAAAATAAAAACCGCAGAGGTGATCAAATACCACCAAAAGAAAGCTCTCTTTGTGGGAAAAAAAGGACGTCAATTTTGTTTGGGAGCCACGTCGCACGACCGCTCAATTTTCATTCAAAGCGTGACAGTGCCGAAAGCTTAAATTTCGCCTGGGCAGGAAGGGGGTATATGTGCCCAGTAAGCAAGTGGTTAAAGCATAAGCAGAAAGTAGGGCATGACTTGCCTTGTGATCTCATTGCAGCATGGTCACATGATCAGAAACTTAAACATTGGTCATGTAAGCTCCACTGAGGGGAGGATCAGAGTTTAGACTTCCACTTCAAGTTTTGATATGATTCCACCATGGATGGCATCAGTGGTGTAGGCAGGGAGCAGTGGAGTAGGCAGGATAGGAGAACAAATGTTATACAACTGTTCCTGATCTGCAAATAGGACAGAAATGTAACACAGCACTATCAATACAAAATGCAGTATCAAGATTAATATAAATTGTAACAAAATAGCTCAATTAATAGTGAGCCTATTTAAGAAATTAATATTGAGCTGCAGTCTATTGATAAGTAAAGAACCACCATCAGTTTCAGCCTTGCAACTTTTGCAAGGACTGAGAGGGGCCCTTTTCAAATGGGAAAATATTAAGCATAGGCATAGGGGGTGATTTACTAGCATCGGAGAGTGCAAAATCTGGTGCAGCTCTGCATACAAACCAATCAGCGCCCAGGTTCTTTTGTCAAAGCTTAAAGTGTTACTAAACCAACAACAGTAAAATCAGTCTGTAGAAAACAAGCCCCACATGCATGCTTGTTATACTCACTGTGTAGCCTAAGGGGTTAATCCTCCGCATTGTATGAAAAGGCTGTTTGATCCTGTCTTCTCTGATCCTCCCCTTCTTCCACTCTCCCCAATCCATCTCCTGAGTCCTGATAAGACAGAGCCTTTGGAGTCACTCTGCACATGCTCAGTTTGGTGTGTATTGCTAGAGAGTTTTATTTTTCCTTGGGAGGGTGCATGTGATCAGCACAGGGCCAATCAGCATTGTCCAGACAGAGGTTCAGGGGTCATGTAGACTCATAGAATAGTCAGAGTAGGATTAAAACTCTTCCTACAAGCTTTAACCAGGCACTGTTAGAAGTGGTTACTGCTATATACTGCTAATGAGAAAAGGTATTTAGCAGTTTTTATTTAGTAAAATAATTGTATTTTTCGATGTTCTCTGTACTGTGGGTGACCAGATATAGTGAATGCAGGGAAGCACTTTAACCACTTCAGCCCCCGAAGGATTTGCCCCCCTTAATGACCAGGCCATTTTTTGCGATGCGGCACTGAATCGCTTTAACTGACAATTGCGCTGTCGTGCGATGTTGTAGCCAAACAAAATTGACGTCCTTTTTTTCAACACAAATAGAGCTTTCTTTTGGTGGTATTTGATCACCTCTGCGTTCTTTATTTTTTGCGCTATAAACAAATAATAGGCATATATTGATTGATTTGCGCAAAACTTATCGCGTCTAAAAACTATGGGATATGTTTTTACTGGTAATGGCGGTGATCTGCAATTTTTAGCGGAACTGCGACATTGTGGCGGACAAATCTGACCCCAAATTACACTTTTTGGGGACCAGTGACATTATTATATTGATCAGTGCTATAAAAATGCACAGATCAATGTAAAAATTACACTGGCAGGGAAGGGGTTAACAGCAGGGGACAATCAAGAGGTTAAATGTGTTCCCTCAGCGTGTTCTAACTGCCGAGGGGATGGGCTTGCTGAGACATGAGAGAGGTCACTGTTCCTGATCACAGGGAACAGAAGATCTCTGTCATGTCTCCTGTCAGAATGGAGATCCGCTTGTTTACAAAGGCAGATCCCCATTCTGCCTCTGTATACCGCAATCGGGGGTCGCCGGCAGACAACGAGTCCGCCTGACCCGCGGGCATGCTCCCGCAGCATGCAGTGGGCGCGAGCGCGCCCTGCCGGCGGCGCGTGCCCGCTATTGTGCCTGCACAAACCGCAATACAGCTACAGCATGCGGTTAATTGAACAAGCTGAAATTAGAAGATGATTGGCTACCATGCACAGCTGCACCAGATTTTGCATTCTCCAGTTTTAGTACACCAACCCCATACTGTAGAAATTGTTCTTCATTACAATTTTTTTTTAATAAAATGTGATGCACTCAAAAATATGATCCTTGCACACTTGGCATGTAGAAAGCTAGGAACCACTGATAGTACCACCAGAGTGAGAAGTGCATACTCCCCTCTCCCTGGTTTTGGTAGTTTCTGTCACTGAGCAAATTCAGGACTGTTGTGTGGATCATGTTTCAAGAGCTGAATAAACCTCTTCATCAACCTAACAGGATAGGAGGTAGGCCCTATTCTGCTTTCTTATAATTGAAAAATTATCATGTAACGTTACAAAAAAATACATAGGTGAACTCTAGTGTGTTTTTAAATATTAATTTGCAGTTTTTTAAAGTAATTGTAAAGTCTCCTTAAAAAAATAAATAAAATAACAAACATGTTATACTAACCTACCTTGTTGCAGTGGTTTTGCACAGAACAGCCCAGATCCTCCTCTTCTCAGGTCCCTCTTCACTGCTCCTGGCCCCTCCCTCCTATCGAGTGCCCCCACAGCAAGCAGCTTGCTATGGGGGCACTCGAGCCGAGCTGTAGCTACGTGTGTTATTTCAGACACGGAGCTGCCGTTCGGCCCTGCCCCATCTCTCCCCTGATTGGCTTACTGACTTTGACAGCCGCAGGAGCCAATGTCGCCACTGCTGTGTCTCAGCCAATCAGAGGGGGGGAGTCCCGGACGGCCGAGGGACTCATAGACATCGCTGGACAGAGAAGGGGCTCAGGTAAGTATTCGTAGGTGCTTGGGCGGCTTTTACACACAGAAGGCTTTTGATTTTAATGCATAGAATGCATTAATATAAAAAAAACTTCTGCCTTTACAATTCCTTTAAGTTTATTATCCCTTTCAGAGAATATAAAGTTTACACATAGTTCTTTTAGTCCAATGATTCACAAGAATAAGATAACGTTAAAGATAAGTTATTGGATGATATAAATGCTATACTTCTATACCTTAATGTTTAAAAATAAATATTTCTATCAGTACAGCAGAAATGGTATTTCTATTTTCTACATAATCCTTAAGTAAAACTGCTGCTTCCAACATATTCTGTATTCCGATGTTTTATTAGAAAGACAGATGGTTTGATAAGTGTAACCACCAACGTGAATATGCAGAAGACATACATTCCCTATAGTGCCAAGAGCTGCAAGGGCTTTTTTGTCCACTAAATAGTATACCATGATTTGTTAGAAATATTACAATAGTTCAGTAGGGAAATAAGCTGTATTACTTTTGTATTATAAGTAGAAATTAAAACTTTAAATCTCTCAAGATTTTATTTTGGAAAAGCAATCATCCCATCTTTAAGCTACTAAACAGAAATCTGTAGATAAAAGGCTTGAGAAGATAATATTACATCCACTGTCATAAGTCCTCCTAAAGTGGGGCAGTCGCCTACATAGTGTGGGGGCAGCCATTGTGCAGGTTGAATCATTTTCTATAAGAAAAAAAACAATAAATATTTTAAAAGCATAAAAATCCTGTATAGGCCCCTTCAGTAGTTAAAGTGTAGCCAAAAACATTTCTTTTCAGTTTTGGATAGAACAAACAACAGCTAAAACCCCTGTCAATGTTGTTTTTTGGTGTGTTCCCCTTTCACACTGAGGCCTTTTTCAGGCATTTTAAAACTAAAAATAGCGCATGTGTAGCGGCCTGCTACTTTTGAACAGGCGCTATTCTGTAAATTTTGGGGTATCTGAGCTGTAAATAGCTCAGAGTGATTATTTAAATTGTTGGTTTCTGTTCCAGCTTTGTCTGTTTGTGCGCATTTCCCACTGTTGCTAGTAGGTGTCACTGTTGTCACAGGCCAGTGTGAGAAATACAGCCAGCTGAAGTGTATTGGATATTCTTTCTCCAGAAAACAGCCCAATCAGGAGCTTCTTTGTAGCTGGGCATGCTGGGGAAGGATATTTAAGGGGCAGTGCCATGTGCTCCGGGGTTCGTTCCTGCCTCATGACCCTCCAGGCCTGAGGCCACGCTGCTGGTTCTTCTACCTCTGGCCCTGCTGGCTCGAGGCTATGCTGCTACAAGTGGGCCCAGAAGTCTGTCTGGGGCTTACTTAACTGAAGGTCCTGTGCTGTCTGTCCTACGGGAAGAAGGCACTCAAACAGAGAATATTCCAGGGTAGGACCTTACTGGAGAGGACCAAGCTGATGGCTGGTATCTCAGGAAGGGCCTGGTGACTCGTTTGGAGGATGCACCCAAGTTAACCTACCTCACAGTACTGCCGGATGGCTTAAAGGTTCAGGTACTGTGCAGCTGACCTAACTAACTGAATACTGGCTAAACAATCCTGTGGCAGGGGATTATCCAGGAGTTCTCATTTTTCACTCAAGTCTGTGGCAGAGACTTTGTCCGTGATTCATACTGGCTGCTAGGTCGGTGTGAGAGGCCTATCCGGTTGTTGCAAGAACCAGAGACAGAAAACTGTTGTCATCTGGATTCAAGAACCGCATTAGTGATCTGCAAAACCAAGGTATCTGAACTTCCCCTAACCCTCTATCCTTCTACCTGAACTTGTTTAATAAAGCAATTGAGAAAAAGACTGAGGTGACTGGCAATCACCTCTATTCTAATTATCACATAGACTCTTAAGTTCTGGGACGGTGAAATGTGGGGTAACGGCAGGACCAAAAATTAATCCAGCAGCCCCTTCGGGGGTATCGCTACACATGTAAAGTGCCTCTCATGCCTCCCCAGTGTGAAATCCAGAGTGAAAAGAGTCCTGCAAGCAGTATCTTTGGGGCGGTTTGGGAGCGCTGTATACATCGCTCCCAAAACGCCCTGCCCATTGAAATGAATGGGCAGCGCTGCCGAAGCGCCTGCAAAGTGCAGCAGGGGCATTTTTAACCCTTTCTTCGGCCAGCTAGCGGGGATTAAAAGACCCTGCTAGTGGCCAAAAAGCGTCACGAAAACAACAGTAAAGCACCGCTAAAACTAGCGGGGCTTTACCGTTAAAACAACCCCATCCCAGTGTGAAAGTAACTTTAGGGAGTTTCCTTTCATTTACTGTTTTGGAGATGCAATAGAGCCCCCATTCACACTGGCGCGATTTGACCTGCGATTGGTCAAATCACAGCCTATTGCCAGCAAATGCATTGTTGTGCCGCACCAATTTCCAAAAGTAGTGGTCATTGGTGGCAGTGGCTGCAATAAAACCTTCCAGTATTGATGACAGTATATGCAATATAACTCCCTCAGCATTGGTGTCAGTGGAAAAAATAATTTCCTCTCAGCATTGGTGTCAGTCGAAATAATAATTTCCTCTCAACATTGGTGTCAGTGGAAAAAATAATTTCCTCTCAGGATTGGTGTCAGGGGAAAAAATAATTTCCTCTCAGTATTGGTGTCAGGGGAAAAAATAATTTCCTCAGCATTGGTGTTAGTGGACATTTTTTTTCCTCTCAGCATTGGTGTCAGCGGCTACAATAATAACTGCCAACAATGATGTCAGTGGATGCAATAATAAACCCCAGCATTGGTGTCAGTGACAGCAATACTAGCCCCCAGAATTGATTACAGTGATGGCAATAATAACTCCCAGGATTGGTGTCAGTGACAACAATAATACCCTTCAGATTTGATATCAGGGACCACAATAATAACTCCTAATGCTGGTGTCCATGGCAGTGTTAACCCCCTCCTTCTGCACTGGTGCTTAGTAGAACTGCTATTAAACCCTCCTCTGTTGGTGGTCAATGGCAATGTTTTTTAAACTACCCCCCATTGATGGTCAGTGCAGTATCAGTGAAATTTAATCAGCCCCTGCACTAGTGGTCAGTGCAAGTAAATTTCTACACATTGGTGGTCATTGTAGTGGAAGTGAATTTGAACACCCTATCCCCCCTACTAGTGATCAGCAGAGAGAGTGTTTCAGCACCAGTGTCCAACAGGTTGAAGACCCATCCCAGGACACAGCAGGCCACACAAAAAGAGTCAGCAGGCCACATATGTGCCATGTGATGGGCACCATGGCTTGAAAGAAAAGGAAATCTCCTAGTGACAAATTAACATTTAGAATTTTCCTTGTGATAATGCTCACCAAGACAAACCGAGAGAGTAAATCTCTCCAATGTAGACACAGGCACCAAAAAAAAAAACAAAAAAAACAACAAGGGCTCTAATCCTTCCACACTCTATCAACCCCCCCCCCCCCAAAAAAAGAAAAAAAAAGAAAAATGTTTTTAGATTACAACGCTACTTAGAAATCCCACATATGCCCCACACATGGACTCTGTATTGATATAACACAAGCAAAAAAGTGGAGTAAATGATTACAGTGTGACAACACTGACCATCTGTTTCTCAGGGTGTTTTGGTTAAAAGTTATTGGATAAAGCATGTTTGAGAAAGTTGATCTAGACAAACCGTGAATTATATACCGTAGTTAAAATACATATAAATGGTTTAACCTGCAAGCCGATGTTTCATTTTGTCTAGCAAATCCTGCAATCCAGGCATTCCTGCCACATAGCTCATCAAGGACCTGCAAATCCTCTGCTGATAGGACAAAACATTTTTTTGACCATTAAATGGGATTTCAAGGGCTTTCATTACAAAATTTCAATTTCGAACCAGACAAAAAGGGCTTACAAACTCCTGGGGGGCCCATTTAAAAAAATAGATCTAAATAGCAAATGCCACTGCTGCTGTATTCTGCAATTACAAAGGACCAATCAGGTATGAATATTTCTAGCGCTGATTATGTGTAGCACAAACAGGGCTGGTGCAAGGATTTTGACATCCTAGGCGAAACCTCATTTTGCCGCCCCACCATTGGATCCGCCTCTGACCACACCCCCCTTTGCACTGCCTAAGTATACAGTGGAAGTGGTGGGGGGTGAAGATTTTTGCGGCGCCTCTCGGTCCACAGGCCTGCACCTGCGCCTTTGGACCTGGCCTGAAGACAAATAGTGGTGGCATTGGCTAGCTTCGTCATGCCAGCTGTGGTCTGCAGGTATATGGACAGGCTAGGGCAGTATATGGACAGGCTGGGGCAGTATATGGACAGGCTGGGGCAGTATATGGACAGGCTGGGGCAGTATATGGACAGGCTAGGGTAGTATATGGACCAAAGAAGCAGAAAGTAAAAATTTTCTTATTTAACAAACAACAGAACTAGCAGTCCCTCAAAATAACTCAACACACAGCCATTAAAGCGGAGGTCCGCCCACCGCTACCAAAAATTAAAAGCCAGCAGCTGCACATGCTGCAGTTGCTGACTTTTAATATTCGGACACTTACCTGTCCTGGAGTCCAGCGATGCCGGCACTGCAGCTGATTTTTCCATCAGCTGTCGGGTGCATGCCGCCTCCATTGCGAGTAAGGGAACCCGGCAGTGTAGCCTTACGGCTTCATTTTGGGAACCCTACTGCGCATGCGCGAGGCTCCGCTTCTCTCTTCTACTGGACCGGTGGCCGGGGAAGGAGGAGGGAGGAGGAGGGGGCCCCCAGCGATGACGCAAATACCCGCGGCTGAGGCTCCCGGAAGTCACAGGTATACTGTCCCCCCTTCCCCCTGAAAGGTGCCAAATGTAGCACCGGAGGGGGGAAGGAGTACAACGAGCAGAAGTTCCACTTTTGGGTAGAACGCTGCTTTAATGTCTAAACCGCTGGTAACAAAAGTGAGTACACCCCTAAGTGAAAATTTCCAAATTGGGGCCAATTAGCCATTTTCCCTCCCATGTGACTCGTTAGTGTTACAAGGTCTCAGGTGTGAATGCGGAGCAGGTGTGTTAAATTTGGTGTTATCGCTCTCTTTCTTTTATATTGGTCACTGAAAGTTCAACATGGCACCTCATGGCAAAGAACTCTCTGAGGATCTGAAAAAAAGAATTGTTGCTCTACATAAAGATGGCCAAGGTTATAATAAGATTGCCAAGACCCTGAAACTGAGCTGCAACACGGTGGCCAAGACCATACAGCGGTTTAACAGGACAGGTTCCACTCAGAACAGGCCTCGCCATGGTTGACCAAAGAAGTTGAGTGCACATGCTCAGCATCATATCCAGAGATTGTCTTTGGGAAATAGACGTATGAGTGCTGCCAGCATTGCTGCAGAGGTTGAAGGGGTGGGGGGTCAGCCTGTCAGTGCTCAGACCATACGCTGCACACTGCATCAAATTGGTCTGCATGGCTGTCATCCCAGAAGGAAGCCTCTTCTAAAGAGGATACACAAGAAAGCCCGCAAACAGTTTGCTGAAGACAAGCAGACTAAGGACATGGATTACTGGAACCATGTCCTGTGGTCTGATGAGACCAAGATGAACTTGATTAGTTCAGATGGTGTCAAGCGTGTGTGGCGGCAACCAGGTGAGGAGTACAAAGACAAGTGTGTTTTGCCTACAGTCAAGCATGGTGGTGGGAGTGTCATGGTCTGGGGCTGGATGAGTGCTGCCAGCACTGGGGAACTACAGTTCATTGAGGGAACCATGAATTCCAACATGTACAGTGAAATACTGAAACAGAGCATGATCCCCTCCCTTCGGATACTGGGCCACAGGGCAGTATTCCAACATGATAACGACCCTAAACACACCTCCAAGATGACCACTGCCTTGCTAAAGAAGCTGAGGGTAAAGGTGGTGGACTGGTCAAGCATGTCTCCAGACCTAAAACCTATTGAGCATCTGTGGGGCATCCTCAAACGGAAGGTGGAGGAGCACAAGGTCTCCCAACATCCACCAGCCCCGTGATGTCATCATGGAGGAGTGGAAGAGGACTTCAGTAGCAACCTGTGAAGCTCTGGTGAACTCCATGCCCAAGAGGGTTAAGGCAGTGCGGGAAAATAATGGTAGCCACACAAAATATTGACACTTTGGACATTTTCACTTAGGGGTGTACTCACTTTTGTTGCCAGCGGTTTAGACATTAATGGCTGTGTGTTGAGTTATTTTGAGAGGACAGCAAATGTACACTGTTATACAAGCTGTACACTCACTACTTTACATTTTAGCAAAGTGTAATTTCTTCAGTGTTGTCACATGAAAAGATATAATAACATATTTACAAAAATGTGAGGGGTGTACTCACTTTTGTAGCCCATTAAAAATTGTTAAGCAAAACAAAAAAAAATGACTGGCTGAACTCAGAAGTGTTTTGTTCATCACTATGTTTCCTTTATACTGGCTTTAAAAATAATATTGAAATAATAAAAAGATTTGTGTGAAAGGTTTAGTGTAGCTAAACACTTTCGAAAGTTATGCCCCATACACACGATCATTTTTAATGTCATTTTTAAAACTGACGTTTTTCTTGTCATTTTTTTTCTTGTTTCCTCTCAAGCCTGTCTTGCGTACACACCATCATTTTAAAAAATGTTCAAGCAAAGCGCAGTGACGTACAGCACGTACGACGGCACTATAAAGGGGAAGTTCCGTTCGAATGGCGCCACCCTTCATGTTAGTAAAGTTTGTTGAGAGACGATTCGCTCTTTTCAGTCTTGTACTTTTCAGTCCGTTACTGTGTGACGAATGTGCTATCTCCATTACGAACGCTAGTTTTACCAGAACGAGCGCTCCCGTCTCATACTTGATTCTGAGCATGCGCGTTTTTTTTCACGTCGTTAAAGCATACACACTATCGTTTTTCGCGTCGTTAAAAAAAACGACATGAAAAACGACGTGAAAAAAGAGAGCATGTTCGAAATTTTTAATGCCCGTTTTTCACGTCGTTAAAAATGCTCTGGAGCATACACACGATCATTTTTAATGGCCATTTTTTTTAATGGCATTTTTAATGGCATGAAAAATGATCGTGTGTATGGGGCATTAGTTATTGCATCTGTCCAAAATGAGGGTCAACTGGGAAGGAAAACGGGACAGGGGTATATGGTTCCCAATGAGGGATAGTCGTGAGGTATGCAGAAGGTACTATAACCACTGCATCAAATATTTTGGCTGCCTAGCTGACTGGTGATCAGATGACTGGCAGAGATATACAGGCATTGCAGATGTTCAGGTACAGTGGGTATAGAAAAGAATCACCCCCTTTAAAATAATCACATTTTGTTGCTTTACAGCCTGAAATTAAGACAGACCCATTTTTTGTTTTATCCAGCTGTATTTACTCATGTTTTTACCCAACTTATAACATCCAAGTATAAGATATAACACCAACATGTCAGAAAAAAAAAATCAAAAAATCAAAAACAGAATCACTCGGAAAAAGGATTACCCCCTTGTGTCAGTATTTTGTTGAACCATCTTTTGCTTTAACCTCCCTGGCGGTATGATTCTGTCTGTAATTATTTACCAAAAGCGGTACAATTATTTTGCATGGAAATTTGGTGTTAAGAGAGTCCCGGAGCAGAGACAGCAAAAAAATGAGCGCAGGGACGGCATGACAAGTGGGACAGGCAGCAGCTTAGTTAGGCTGTGTTGCTTTAAGGAAAGGGGAGTGGTCTAGGGGCCGGGAGGAAGGTCAGCAGAAGTTTAGTGTGGGGAGGAAGTGACGATTTCAGCATTCCTCTAGGACACACGAGGAAGAAGTTTGCTGGGAAGCCTCCTCTGCTGTGATGGCCGGGTTAATGGAACAACTGAGGGCAGCGCTATCAGAACAGGGTGCCGAGTGGTTACAGGACCAGGTCACAGCGGTCCTGGAGGAGCAGGCGGCGGTAGCCACCGGGGGGGTAATACAGGGGGCGCGCTAGGCGGTCCAGGCCGCCTGAGCAGTACAGCCCTGACGCATCCCCAGGTCCGGAAAGTTCAGTTCGGAGACCCAACAGGGGCCCTCCGGATGCATCCCCGCGCCGCACTCAGCCTGTGTCGGCGGGGGGGGGGGGGGGGCGGGAGGAATCAGCGCTGAGGACGGAGCTCGACAGTGGGGGAGACTAGCGGCTCTCTGGCCTCCTCCCCCCCACGCGTCGGAGATGCAGTGACATCGCGGCGGAGACTGCGAGTGACGGTCGGAGCAGTCGTGCGGCCCAGCGCGGAGGACCCAGTCCACGGGCCGGTGGCCTTGAGGCGGTGGCGGCCAGGGGTCCGGTTGTGGCGGCAGGACGATCGGTGAGGGGGCGGTGTCGACGAGGGTGAATGGAGGAGGTCGAGCGGATGACACCCGTGCCAGGGGGCGGACCCGGAGTCCATCGGTGGAGGTCGCAAGTGGGTTGGGCGTGCCAGGATCGAGGGGACGGGACGCACAGCCACGCCGGCACTTGCCCACCGGGTCGCGTCCGCACGGGGTGCAGCCAGCGCATGTGTCAGCAGAAGCGGGTGACGACAGGTGGGAGGGTGAGCTGTCCAGGTCGGATGGTGGCGAGGACTCGGGACAACAGATGGAGTCCAGTACGGCGGCTCGTGGACCCAGTCCAAGGCAGCCCGGTAAGTCTAATTCTACAGCTAATATTTGTACACTTTTACAGGATTTATTGGGTCAAAGTAGTGTTGGGGGGGGTTCAGTTACAAGTGGGTCCCCGGGGGTGCTTTCTTCCCCGGTAAGGCAAGGGGCTGCGGGGGAGGCACAGGATTTGTGGTCAGGGTTAAGAGAGTTGGTCAGGCAGTTTAAGCCGGCAAGGGCGACTCGGTGTCTCCCATGGGGGCGTGGGTTCAGCAAGGGAGTTCATCTCAGGCAGTTGTGGCGGGCGGGGGGCCGGCGACGGCTCCATTAGCCACTAGTGTACCTGTGGGTGGGGTGACAGGAATGGTGCAGGCCCCCTTACCGGGGGAGGTTACTGCGGCGGGCGGGCAGGATGCTTCGGGGGGGAAGAAAAAGGAGGCGGTCAGGCTTGCGGATGCCGCGAAAAACGAGATGTATATTTGTTTTGAGGCGCCGTTGGGAGCTCACCTCAAGGCAGACTTCAGAGAGAAGATCTGGAAGGGTGAGTATGTGGAGATCTTTACGTTGCTCCCCTTAGAGAAATTCAACCTGGATAGGGTGAAGCCGGAGGAGAGCAAGAAGGAGGACGAGGAAAAGCGTTGTTATCGTCTTATTCCCCGCACATTTACCAATTGGCTGCATTTGCGATCATGGCCTGTGTGATAGGGGAGAAGGCCCCGGAACATTGTTCTGGGCTGTTCATTTACTTGAAGGCCGTTTGCGAAGCATACAGGACGTATGGGGGGGTAGCTTGGTTACACTACGATGAGCAGTTCCGGCAAAGGATGGCCATCAGACCAGGGCTGTGATGGGATCACAAGGACATCAACTTGTGGATGAGACTGATGACGGCATCTCGTGCCTCCAATCAGTTTTTTCAGGGGGGGGGGGGTCGGAGGTGCCGCGGCCTCAGGACAACCGACCGAGGAAAAAATGGGGCTACTGCTGGCAATTTAACGAAGGCACGTGTAAGTACGGCGCAAGCTGTCGCTTCAAGCACGGGTGTTCAGGTTGCGGGGGCAGCCATGCCTTTTCCAAATGCTTCAAGCGCGGCAAGGGCCGTGCCATAGATTCTGCGGGTAAAGGGAATGACGCCAATTCGGGTGGAAAGGATGCTTCCCTTTCTCAATAGATATCCTGATAGGGGTGCCGCTAGGTTGTTAGAGGAGGGCTTCGCCAGCGGGTTCAAGATTCCTTGTTCGCCCTTTGCCATTCCTCCGGCGGCCAAGAACCTCCGGTCCGCCCTGCTGCAGCCCTTGGTGGTTTCAGAGAAATTGGCTAAGGAAGTGCAGTTGGGGCGTATGGCTGGGCCGTTCACGGAGGTTCCAATGACGGATTTGGTGGTGTCCCCCTTTGGGGTTGTCCCCAAGAAGGAACCAAATAAATTTCGCTTGATTCACCACCTTTCCTTTCCCAAGGGTGGGTCGGTCAATGATGCTATTGCGCCGGAGGACTGCACGGTATCGTACACTTCCTTCGCCGCTGCGGTGGCATGGGTTCGTAGGTGTGGTCGTGGGGCGCTCTTGGCTAAGGCTGATATTGAATCGGCATTTAGGTTGCTCCCGGTACACCCGGACAGTTTCCGTTTTTTGGGCTGTAAATGGGAGGGAGCTTACTATGTGGACCGTTGTTTGCCCATGGGATGCTCTATCTCTTGCGCGCTATTCGAGACTTTCAGCTCGTTCCTGGAATGGGGGGTCAGAGATGAGTCGGGCATCAGTTCGATCATCCACTATCTGGACGATTTCTTGTGCGTGGGTCCGGCGGAGTCTAACGTTTGCTCCGTCCTGTTGGGGACGTTACAATACGTGGCTGACCGTTTCGGGGTCCCTTTGGCCCCTGAGAAGACTGAGGGTCCCACGTCGTCCATTGTATTCTTGGGCATAGTGCTGGTGTCATGGAGGTCCTGCCAGAAGCAGGGGTCCTGGTCTTCCTGATTCTCGGTTGCGCATGCTCCGCCCTGCAGGTGGCGCCAGAGGGGCTATTTAAACCTGTCAATCGCAGACAGTCCCTGCTGTCTGCTCTACAGCGTTGAGTACCTGAAAACCTGATCTGAAGACTTACCTGTGTTTGACCCGGCCTGCCTGTGACTTCTCCAGTTTTCAGCCTGCATCCGACCCCTGGCTTGTTGTGACCTCTCCTCCGTCTGATCCCTCTGTACCTTGCTGCCAGCCAGTTAACCGACCCAGCTTGTCTGACCAAGCTCACTGTTCCTAGTTCCGGTCCAGTCTGCTAAGCTGATCCAGTTTGCTGAGTTCCTGTGTTCCTGGTTCCAGTCCAGTCTGCTAAGCTGATCCAGTCTGCTGAGTTCCTGTGTTCCTGGTTCCGGTCCAGTCTGCTAAGCTGATCCAGTTTGCTGAGTTCCTGTGTTCCTGGTTCCGGTCCCGTCTGCTGAACGATTCCAGTTTGCTGAGTGTTCCTGATTCCAGTTCGACCTGCTGTGTTCCAGTGTGCCTACCAAGTCTGCATAACTACCTTCACCTTGGTTGATCCTGCCAGGCACTCGTACCCCTCCTACCTCCGCGCCTGCTGTTACCTTACCAGGGGCCGCTGGTGGGAGCCGTAAGGGAGGCCTTCCTCTGCAAGTCTGGGCTCATCACCGCTAGGTACGTGACAGTAGCAGACAGCCATGTCTGAGCCCGAGCAGGGAGCCTCACCTATGGAGGAACTACGTCGGCACCTGAAGCGGTCAAGAACTTCCAGCAAGGCTACACCCATCTGGAAGAACAAGTGCAGGTCCTCTCCAACCCCTCTGGAGCCCAAGGGGGATCCCATACCTCTACCTCCACTGCTGGGGCAGGATCCTCACCCACAGTTGTCATGCTTCCTCCGGAGCCCAGGGTCCCTACACCCGAAAAATTCTCCGGGGATCGAAGCAAGTTTAGGGCTTTTTGTAATTCCTGCGAACTCTACTTCGCCCTGCAGCCTCGCACCTTCTCCTTGGAAGCCACCAAGGTGGGCTTTGTGATGTCCCTGCTTTCCGGAGACCCTCAGAGCTGGGCCCACCGTCTCTTGGAACGGAAAGATATGGTGTTAAACAACCTTACTGCCTTCTTCGACGCCATGGCTCAGCTATATGAAGATTCCCAGCTCTCAGTAACCGCAGAGACCGCCTTGCGCACCCTTCAGCAGGGGCGCAGAGCAGCAGAGGACTACGTAGCGGAATTTAGACGGTGGAGCGCAGATACCAGTTGGAATGACGCCGCCCTCCGCCATCAGTTCCGCATAGGTCTGTCCGACCCTCTGAAGGACGAGCTCGCTAGGGTTGGCATACCACCAACCCTGAATTCACTAATTGACTTAACAATCCAGATCGACCGACGTCTCAGGGAACGAAGGGCTGAGAGGTCCACGGGCTTCTCCCGCCCGACCTGGATGCTTCCGCGGGCTCCCAGCCATCTGCACCCAGCACCTGTTGCACCTCCAGCCGCTACATCTGACATACCCGAGCCCATGCAGCTCGGAGTGCTTCGTCCTTCCCTCTCCCAACAGGAACGCCAACGTCGCCAAGTGAACAATTTGTGCCTGTACTGCGGGGAACCCGGACACTTCGTTATAAATTGTCCCCTGAAACTTCGTAAGTGTCTTTCAGTATCTTCTGACACTACCAACCCACAGGCCAAGTCCACATCTCACCTTGCTCTCTCTGTCTCGTTACAGCTCCCAGGAAGGACTCTGCAAGTGCCCGCTATTATTGATTCCGGGGCTTGCAGCTGCTTTATGGACTCAGCCTTTGCCATCAAGCACCAGATCCCTCTTGTCACCAAGACCCATGGACTATGTGTGCATTTGGCTGATGGGTCCATCATTAAGTCTGGACCAGTGGTCCAAGAGACCGCCCCTTTACCCGCTACCATCTCCACCATCTCCGGAACCCACCAAGAATACTTACGCCTGGACATTATCTCTTCCCCATTGTTCCCTGTGATCCTTGGTATACCTTGGCTACAGGTCCACAACCCTACCATCAACTGGGCCACGGGGTTGGTGACCTTTTCTTCTCCTTACTGCCAGCAATCCTGCGGCACACTCAAAACCCCTGGGCCGGCCACCCTCTTATGTATCAATACGGAGGCTGGAATACGGCAGTCCATCCCTGAGGTCTACCATGACTTTCTTGATGTGTTTAGCAAACAAGGGGCAGAGACTCTACCACCTCATCGGGCCTATGATTGCCCCATTGACCTACTTCCCGGAGCGGCAATTCCGTTTGGCAGGATCTTCCCGTTAACAGAGGTAGAACAGGGGGCACTAAAAGACTATATCGATGAAAACCTACAGAAAGGGTTCATTCGTCCGTCTACATCTCCAGCCGGTGCAGGCATCTTTTTCGTAGAGAAGAAGGATCATACCCTTCGACCCTGTGTGGACTATCGTGAATTAAATAAAATCACAGTAAAAAAACGCTACCCTCTCCCCTTGGTACCGGAACTATTTCAGAGACTGGGAACAGCCATCATTTTTACCAAACTTGATCTCCGCGGAGCCTACAATCTGGTCCGCATCAAGAAGGGGGATGAGTGGAAGACCGCTTTCCGCACCCGATTCGGACATTTCGAGTACCGGGTAATGTCCTTCGGGTTGTGCAACGCCCCTGCCACTTTCCAGTATTTCATTAACGATGTGCTCCGGGACTTCCTAGATCTCTTTGTCATTGTCTACCTGGATGATATACTAATTTTTTCTTCCTCCCTTGATTCCCACCGCAGGCACGTCAGAAGTGTGTTGGCTCGGCTTCGCCAGCACGGCCTGTATGCGAAGGCCGAGAAGTGTGAATTTGAGCTGGAAAGTATATCGTTCTTGGGACTAATTATCTCCAGCGAGGGCATCAAGATGGACCCTCAAAAGATTGCTGCAATCCTGGACTGGCCAGTCCCGGCGGACAAGAAGGGGATCCAACGTTTCGTTGGATTCGCCAACTTCTACCGCAAATTCATCAGAGGGTTCTCAGCCATCATCGCACCCATCACCCAGCTGACCAAACAAGGGATCCGTTTCCACTGGTCCCCTGAGGCCCAAAAGGCCTTTGAGGCCCTGAAGGGTCTCTTTACCTCTGCCTCTATCTTGAAGCACCCAGATTCCTCATTACCGTTCGTTCTGGAGGTAGACGCCTCGGAAATTGCGGTAGGAGCAATACTGTCCCAAAGACAGGGGACCAGAGCCTTGCTCCACCCAGTAGGTTTTTTCTCTCGCAAGTTATCTGCGGCAGAGAGGAACTACGACGTGGGGGATCGGGAATTGCTGGCGATCAAGTCCGCATTGGAGGAGTGGCGTTATCTGTTGGAGGGGGCTGCCCACCCGATTCTGATATTCACCGACCACAAGAACCTGGAGTACCTGAAGGCAGCGAAAAGGCTAAAACCACGACAAGCCAGGTGGGCGCTCTTCTTCTCCCGGTTCTCCTTCCATGTCACTTACCGTCCCGGTTCCAAGAACATTAAGCCCAATGCCCTCTCTCGGATGTTCCATAAGTCTAAGGAAACCTCTCCTCCAGACACCATTCTTGCTCCTGGAAACTTCCTTCTGCTTCAGGAAGACCTACTCTCCCGGATCAAGCAAGCCTCCACTGGGCAGAGACCCCCCTCCGAACCGGAATTGCAGGCCAAAGATGGGCTGTTTTGGTACCAGAACAGGATCTACGTACCTGAAGAGCTGAGAATAACCGTACTGGAACTCTGCCACGACCATGACCTAGCCGGGCACTTTGGCGTTGCCAAGACCACCGACTTGGTAGAGCGTACCTTTTGGTGGCCTCGGCTCCGCGAGAACTGTAGGAAGTTTGTGGAGTCCTGCATAGTTTGTACCCGAAACAAGGGTTACAAATCCAAGGCCTGGGGACTACTGAGACCCCTACCCGTCCCAGACAGACCCTGGAAAATGCTGTCCATCGACTTTATCGTCGAGTTGCCTCCGGCTGAGAGTCACACCACTATCTTCGTGATAGTAGACCATCTATCCAAGATGGCACATTTCATTCCCATGAAGGGGACTCCCTCAGCTCCCGAAACTGCACAGGTGTTCATCAGAGAGGTCGTCAGACTCCACGGGGTACCAGCCAATATTGTCTCCGACCGAGGGGTACAATTTACCTCCCGGTTTTGGAGATCCCTCTGCAAGGCTCTGGAGATAGAATTGTCACTTTCCTCTGCTTACCATCCCCAGACCAACGGACAGACTGAGAGGACTAACCAGACCCTTTAGCAGTACCTGCGCTGCTTCTCTTCATTCGCTCAGAATGACTGGGTTTCCCTGCTCCCATTGGCCGAGTTTGCCTATAACAACTCTACGCATTCCGCTACCAAGCAGTCCCCATTCTTCGCAAACTACGGTTTCCATCCTACATTCCTGCCCAATTCCCTTCCTGAATGTACGGTACCCGCAGTCCAGGAAAAGTTGAACTTCTTTTCATCCAATAACCAAATTCTGCAGGAAACCATGACCAAGACTCAGGAACACAACAAAACAATTTTTGACAGGAAGAGACGGGGTGAATTAATGCTGGCACCCGGCGACCAAGTATGGTTATCCACTTTAAACTTGAGGATGGCATGCCCCTCTAAGAAACTGGGCCCCAAATTCTTAGGGCCGTTTCCAGTCAAAAGGAAAATCAATGAAGTGGCTTATGAACTGGAGCTCCCTGACTCCCTCAAGATCCATCCGGTCTTCCATGTATCTCTGCTGAAGCCTTCGGTTCCCAACCCATTTCCAGGCCGAAGTCCGGCTCTCCCTGATCCTGTCATTGTAGACGGGGAGGAGGAATTCGAAGTGGAAGCCATTATGGATTTTAGAAGAAGGAATAACCAGAACCAATTCCTGATTAAGTGGAAGGGATACGGACCCGAAGAAAACTCTTGGGAGCCTGAGGAGAACATCCATGCTAGAAGCCTGGTGCAGTCCTTCAAGAGATCTCACCCTGAGAAGTTTGCCCGGATGGGCATCCGGAGGCTGCCCCTTGGGGGGGGCAATGTCATGGAGGTCCTGCCAGAAGCAGGGGTCCTGGTCTTCCTGATTCTCGGTTGCGCATGCTCCGCCCTGCAGGTGGCGCCAGAGGGGCTATTTAAACCTGTCAATCACAGACAGTCCCTGCTGTCTGCTCTACAGCGTTGAGTACCTGAAAACCTGATCTGAAGACTTACCTGTGTTTGACCCGGCCTGCCTGTGACTTCTCCAGTTTTCTGCCTGCATCCGACCCCTAGCTTGTTGTGACCTCTCCTCTGTCTGATCCCTCTGTACCTTGCTGCCAGCCAGTTAACCGACCCGGCTTGTCTGACCAAGCTCACTGTTCCTAGTTCCGGTCCAGTCTGCTAAGCTGATCCAGTTTGCTGAGTTCCTGTGTTCCTGGTTCCAGTCCAGTCTGCTAAGCTGATCCAGTCTGCTGAGTTCCTGTGTTCCTGGTTCCGGTCCAGTCTGCTAAGCTGATCCAGTTTGCTGAGTTCCTGTGTTCCTGGTTCCGGTCCCGTCTGCTGAACGATTCCAGTTTGCTGAGTGTTCCTGATTCCAGTTCGACCTGCTGTGTTCCAGTGTGCCTACCAAGTCTGCATAACTACCTTCACCTTGGTTGATCCTGCCAGGCACTCGTACCATTCCTACCTCCGCGCCTGCTGTTACCTTACCAGGGGCCGCTGGTGGGAGACGTAAGGGAGGCCTTCCTCTGCAAGTCTGGGCTCATCACCGCTAGGTACGTGACAGCTGGATTCCTTGAAGATGGAATGTAGACTACCGGAGGATAAGCTGGAGGCTTTGAAGGCGGAAGTGCGGGGCGTCATCGGGCGGCGTAAGATTCAGCTGCGACAGATGCAGTCACTACTAGGTAAGTTGTGTTTCGCTTGCCGGATAATGCAGATGGGTAGGGTCTTTAGCCGCAGGCTGTCGGCTGCGACGGCTGGAGTGCGGGTTCCTTCTTATTTTGTGAGTCTGAATGGTGAGCTGCGGGAAGACTTGGAAGTGTGGCATGAATTCCTGGAATCTTTCAACGGACGGGCGCTGTGGATGGCCGGGCTCGTCAGTAATTTCGATTTGGAATTG
This sequence comes from Rana muscosa, assembly GCA_029206835.1. Classification (NCBI taxonomy): domain Eukaryota; kingdom Metazoa; phylum Chordata; class Amphibia; order Anura; family Ranidae; genus Rana; species Rana muscosa. The sequence continues at coordinate 41,785,272 of JARGYO010005626.1, forward strand.
TTTACGGACGCGGCAGGCTCCACGGGGTATGGGGCGTTCTGTCAGGGCAAATGGAGCGCGGCTCCTTGGCCCAAAGAGTGTGAGGAGGCGGGGTTCTTGAAGAACCTAGTACTGCTGGAGCTTTTCCCAATCGTAGTGGCGTTAGAACTTTGGGGGGATTCCTTCCGGAATCTTAAGGTGCGTTTGAACTGTGACAACATGGGGGTAGTCCAAGTGGTGAATCGTGTGTCGGCTGCATCGCAGCCGGCGGTGCGTTTTCTACGACATTTGGTCCTGCGCTGCTTGCATTTGAATGTATTCGTTTATGCAGTACATCTTCCTGGTGTGGATAACACTCTGGCTGACGCTTTGTCTCGTTTTCAGTGGGACAGGTTCCGGGAGTTGGCACCAGCAGCGGAGCAACGCGGGGTTACCTGTCCCAGCTGGATGTTGAACATAGCTTTGGCAGCGCGGTCCAGTGCATTAAGCGGTCGGTGAGTGGGGGCACATGGAATGCCTATGCTAAGGTTTGGCAGGAATGGTGGTCATTTGTGCAAGGGCTTGGAGTTTCCCCGGTGGGGCGGGACGCGGGTGTGGCCCTGCTTTATTTTCTTACTTTGAAGATGGAGCGAGGCGTTTCCGTGTCCGCGGTGGATTGGGCACTAGCGGGTTTGGCTTTCCTTTTCAAATGGTATGGTTGCAGGGACTACACAAAATAATTTTGGGTGAGACAGACGGTGAAGGGGTACAGGAAAGGCCGGAAGACGGCGGACAGCCACCAGCCGGTTTCGTTTGTGATGTTGCAGAACTTGTTCCTGCATTTGCACGCCGTGTGCAGTTCGGAATATGAGTGTCACTTGTTCTGGGCAGCATTCACGCTTGCTTTTTTTGGGGCCCTGAGGGTGGGAGAGCTGGTCAGTTCTTCCAGACAGGCGCAAGGGGGTTTGTTGGTTCAAGACGTGGAGTGTTCAGAAGACTTGGTGGGGATTTGGGTGAGTAAGTCCAAAACGGACCAAGGTGGAAAGGGGATGCAAATCCTGTTGTTTCGCATTCCTGATGCGTCAATCTGTCCTATACGGGCGGTGGAATCCTTTTGTTCCATGCGTCCGGGATTTGGGGGTTCTTTTCTGATGCATGAGGATGGGTCGGCACTGTCTAGGTTTCAATTTATAGCGGTGTTCAAAAAATGTTTGTTGGCGGCGGGGTATGATCCGAAGGGTTATGCCTCGCATTCCTTTCGTATTGGGGCAGCCACGGAGGCGGCAAGGGCGGGCCTGACGGCAGACGCAGTAAAGCGGATTGGGCGGTGGGAGTCTGACAGGTTTAGGCTTTATATTCGCCCACATCTGATGCATGAGTAAGGGATACTGGTTGGGGGCTATGTTTGGGATGTGTGGTAAAATGGTGGATGTATCAAAAAAAAATGGTTTGTGTTATTTTCAATGTTTTTCAGGTGGTGAGCCCATATTGGTTTGCATTCTGGGTCACTCGTACGTGTTCTGGGGGGCAAGACGGGCCGATGTTCGGCCCAATGGAAGGCAGTTGGGGATTCCTCTACGAGAAGCCCAGGTCCGATGGATTGGGGTGCCGGACATGGTCTGGAGTGGGGTTATGCCGGAAATACAGAGGTTTGCATGCCGTGATAGGGCGCCGGATATCCTGGTGCTGCATGCGGGGGGGAATGACATGGGGGCCAGGTCCATGCACCAGCTCATCCGGGATGTTAAATATGATGTTTTAAGTTTGCGCACTGCTTACCCGGGAATGATTGTCATTTGGTTGGATATGGTGGGCAGAACGGCATGGCGTTGGGCCTGGTCGGTGAAAAAAGTCAACAAGGCACGGGTAAAAGTTAATAAGGAAGTGGGGAGAATCTTTGTACGGAATGGCGGCCTTGTGGTGCGCCACCGAGAATTGGAGGTGGACACTTGGCGGTACCTAAGGGGTTACGGTGTCCACTTGAATTCCGTTGGCCTTGATCTTTGGTTCCTGGGGTTGCAGGAGGGAATTCAACGGGCCCTGGGGGTGTGGAGGTGCGCGCAAGGGTAAGGCTTTACCCCTTGCGAGCTGTGGCGGTGTTTGGTTGCTGGAAAAGGAGGTAAAAGTGGAAGTTCTGGAAAAAAGGTGGTACCCATAGGTGGTATGGGGTTTATTGGGTACCTTCCGGTCAACAAGGGTTAACCAGGAAGGGGGAAAATGTTAGGGCACTGCGGACATGTGTACCGCCTCCGAGTCGGTGTCTTGCGACTGGAGTCCCAGGGGATATAGTTTGGTCCCAGTGACCAAGTTGGAGTTGTCTAAGACCACCAGAGTATTGAAAAATGTTAAATGTTATTTAAATGGTTATTTATTTTTATATATAAGAATTTGTTAAATAAATAGGCCGTAAGGCCAATTTTACTCCACAACCTTGTCAGTCGTTATTGGTAAGATGGGTATGTGGGGTGGGGGCAGAGATGTAGAGGGTAAGGCAGTGCGAAAGATCGGTCCTTAACATGTCATGTATTGTAGGCCTGCGATTCTTAGTAATTACTTACTTATACCTGACCAAACAAGAGTTTAGTAGACATCCCGGGTATGATAAAGTTTGAAACACAAAATCATAAATTATATTATAATAAATAACTATAAATAATTATAACAAATAGTAATGTATTTAAAATAAAAATTATTCAATAATGTAATCAAATCAAAAACTGAAATTTATGCAGAATTGTCGCTGTCATTAGATTTTTTGTTTGATGATGAATTTCCCCACAAATTGCTATCGCTCAATTCTGCGAGTGATTGTGATTTATTGTCGCTGTTTTTTAGCTGGTCTAAAACCACTTTTGACATAAAGGGACACCTTTTGGTTGTTATGGACAATCTCCAGTTTCCAGGCAGAAAGAACAGTTTTTATTATATAAAAGTGCATGCAGGACACTGGGCAGACCACTAGGGACAAAGGGGATGTGTAATTATTACATACAGTGCTGTAATCAGTAAGATTACAGTATACTGTATGTATACTATGTGTTTACCTTTTTGAATTTGGCGCCGAACTCCGCCCCCGTGCGCCGCAACGTCGCAGGGAACGGAGCTCGGCACTCGGCAGTGAGGATCGAGCGAGACACGGCTCGCACACACACTGGGGGAGGACATCGCAGGATCCATGGAACAAGGTAAGTTACTTCCCCTGGATACTGCGATGCAGCCCGAGTCTGGCTCGGGGTTACGGATTTTAGCATAAAAAAATCACCCCGAGCCCGACTCGGGAATACCGCCAGGAAGGTTAATAACAACATTTAGTCTGTTGGGATATATCTCTACTAACTTTGCAATATTTGCCCACTCTTCTTTGCAGAACTGCTCAAATTCAGTTAAATTTGACAGTGACCGTTTGTGGGATGCAGTCTTCAAGTCATTCCACAGATTTTCAGTTGGGTTTAATGCCGCATACACACGATCGGAATTTCCAACAACAAATGTTCGATGTGAGCTTTTGGTCGGATATTCTGACCGTGTGTAGGCTCCATCGGACATTTGCTGTCGGAATTTCCGACAACAAATGTTTGAGAGCTGGTTCTCAATTTTTCCGACTACAAAAGTTGTGGTTGGAAATTCCGATTGAGTGTATCCAATTCAGAAGCACAAAAATTCCACGCATGCTTGGAATCATTGTACTTAATTTTTCTCGGCTCGTCGTAGTGTTGTACGTCACCGCGTTCTTGACGTTCGGAATTTCTGAGCAACATTTGTGTGACCGTGTGTATGCTAGACAAGTTTGAGCCAACATCCTTCGGAAAAAAAATCAACGGTTTTGTTGTCGGAATGTCCGATCGTTTGTACGCGGCATTAGTCTGCGCTCTGACTAGGCCATGCAAGGACATTCACCTTTTTTTCCTTCAACCACTGTGTGATCATTTTTGCTGTGTGCTGTGGGTCATCATCATGTTGGATGGTAAACTTTTTTCTCATTGACAACTTTCTGGCAGAGGGCAGCAGATTTTCCCAAAGAATTTGATGGTATTTTGCCCCATCCATTTTTCCTTCTATCCTGACTAGGGATGAGCTTTATGTTCGAGTCAAACATGAGTTCGACTCGAACAGCGAACAATTTGGGGTGTTCGTGGCAAATTCGAAAAGCTGCGGAACACCCTTTAAAAGTCTATCGGAGAAATCTAAAGTGCTAATTTTAAAGGTTAATATGCAAGTTATTGTCATAAAAGGTGTTTGGGGACCTGGGTCCTGCCCCAGGGGACATGTATCAATGCAAAAAAAAGTTTTAAAAACTGCAGTTTTTTCAGGAGCAGTGATTTTAATAATGCTTAAAGTGAAACAATAAAATATTCCTTTAAATTTCGTACCTGGGGGGTGTCTAAAGTATGCCTGTAAAGTAGCACATGTTTCCCGTGTTTAGAATTGTCCCTGCACAAAATATAATTTCTGAAGGAAAAAAAGTCATTTAAAACCACTACAGAGAAAAGTCATTGAAAAAAACGGCAGGTCCCCCCCCCCCCAGTCCATTACCAGGCCCTTTGGGTCTGGTATGAATATTATGGGGAACCCCTGCCATTTTTTTCAATGACTTTTATCTGTATGTATTGCCGAACCCGACAACTCATTAATAGATGCGAGTAGTTTTAAATGACTTTTTTTCCTTCAAAAATGACATTTTGTGCAGGGAACCAAAATTTAAAAAAAAAATGCGTGGGGGTCCCCCCAACATTCCATTACCAGGCCATTCAGGTCTGGTATGGATATTAAGGGGAACCCTGCACCAAAATTTTAAAAATAAATGGCGTGGGGTCCTCCCCCAAAATCCATACCAGACCCTTCAGGTCTGGTATGGATTTTAAGGGGAACCCCGCACCAAAATTATTAAAAAAAAGGCATGGGGTCCCCCCAAAAATCCATACCAGACCCTTATCCGAGCACACAAACTGACAGGCCACAGGAAAAGAGGGGGGACGAGAAAGTGGCCCCCCTCCTGAACCGTACCAGGCCACATGCCCTCAACATGGGGGGAGGATGTCCCCATGTTGATAGGGACAAGGGCCTCATCCCCACAACCCTTTCCCGGTGGTTGTGGGGGTCTGCGTGTGAGGGGCTTATCGGAATCTGGAAGCCCCCTTTAACAAAGGGGACCCCCAGATTCCGGCCCCCCCCATAGTGTCCCTATGTCCCGCGGTGATTCGATGTCCAGCGATGCTGCAATCTTAGTCTCCACTCCACACGAAACCCCCATGACGTAAGAGGGGGCGGGGTCACCCATCATAGGGTAAGCCAAAGCTTAGGCTTTCCCCGCCAAGGTTTGCCGGGGAATACCCAATGATGTGACATCACGGGGCGGGGTCACCCGCCTACATCATAGGGTATTCCCCGGCAAGAGGGTGACCCCGTCCCCTCTTACGTCATGGGGGTTTCGTGTGGAGTAGAGACTGGAGGAGACTGAAGCATTGCTGGACATCAGATCACTGTGGGACATAGAGAACAACGCTGGACAAACTGGATTACATCGCTGGAATGTTTTTTTTTTTTTTTTAATAAAGGACTTATCCCAACTGTGTCTGTGTTGTTTTTTACAATTTCTTTGTGAAATGGTAGAGGTACAATGTACCCGTTACCAATTCACATGGGGGGGGGCGGAATCTGGGGTTTCCCTTTGTTAAAGGGGGCTTCCAGATTCCGATAAGCCCCCCGCCCGCAGACCCCCCACCTTGTCCCCATCAAATTGGGGACATCCTATTCCCCATGTTGAGGGCATGTGTCCTGGTACGGTTCAGGAGGGGGGATGCTCTCTCGTCCCCCCTCATTTCCTGCGGCCTGCCAGGTTGCGTGCTCGAATAAGGGTCTGGTATGGATTTTTGGGGGGACCCCACGCCATTTTTTTATTTTGGTGCGGGGTTCCCCTTAAAATCCATACCAGACCTGAAGGGCCTGGTAATTGAATTTTGGGGGGACCCCCACGCATTTTTTTTAAATTTCGGTTCCCTGCGCAAAATGTAATTTTTGAAGGAAAAAAAGTCATTTAAAACTACTTGCATCTATTAATGAATTGTCGGGTCCGGCAACACAGATAAAAGTCATTGAAAAAAAAATGGCAGGGGTTTCCCTTAATATTCATACCAGACCCAAAGGGCCTGGTAATGGACTGCGGGGGGGACCACTGCCGTTTTTTTCAATGACTTTTCTCTGTATTGCCAGGGACCCGACAATTCATTATAGCCGCGAGTGGTTTTAAATAACTTTTTTTCCTTCAGAAATTACATTTTGTGCAGGGACAATTCTAAACACGGGAAACATGCGCTACTTTAAAGGCATACTTTAGACACCCCCCAGGTACGAAATTTAAAGGAATATTTCACTTTTATTGTTTCACTTTAAGCATTATTAAAATCACTGCTCCCGAAAAAACTTCAGTTTTTCAAACTTTTTTTTGCATTGATACATGTCCCCTGGGAGGGACCCGGGTCCCCAAACACTTTTTATGACAATAACTTGCATATTAACCTTTAAAATTAACACTTTTGATTTTTCATGTTCGTGTCCCATAGACTTTAACGGTGTTCGCATGTTCGAACAAATTTTTTGCCTGTTCGCATGTTCTGGTGCGGGGGTTGTTCAGCTCATCCCTAATCCTGACACGTGCTACAGTCCCTGCTGCAGAACCCCCCCCCCCCTCATAACAGGATATTACCACCTCCATGCTTTACTATACTGTGCTATTTGGATGGTGAGCTGTATTGGATTTCCGCCAGACATATCTTGTTGAGGCCAAATAATTAAAATTTAGTCTGACTATAACAACTTTTTTCATGTGGCCTTAGAATCTTCAAGGTGCATTTTGGCAAAGCTCAGTCATGACTGTATGTGACTTTTCTTGAGGAGTGTCTTTTTTTTTCAACCCTCCCATACAAGCCACATTTGTGGAACATCTGTGACATTGTTGTCACATGCACACAATGTCTACTCGTGGGCTGCATCTGGTGGGCTGCATTTGGTGGACTGTATCTGGTCTTCTGCATTTTGTGGGCTGCATCTGGTTTTCTGCATTTGGTGGGCTGCATTTGGTGAGCTGCATCTTTTGGGCTGCACTTGGTGGGCTGAACCTGGTGGGCTGAATCTGGTGGGCTGCATCTGTTGTTCTGCATTTGGTGGGCACTGTACAGGTAGGCTGCATTTGGTGGGCACTGTACAGTTGGGCTGCATTTGGTGGGAATTGCACTGGTGGGCTGCATTTGGTGGGCTGCAACTGGTGGGCTGCATTTGGTGGGAATTGCACTGGTGGGCTGCATTCGGTGGGCTCTGCATATGTGGGCTGCATTGGTGGGCATTGCAGTGGTGGGTTGCATATGGGGGGCATTGCACATGTGGGCTGCATTTGGTGGGCACTGCACAGGTGGGCTGCATTTGGTGGGCACTGGTGAGGCTGCATTTGATGGGCACTGATGAGGCTGCATTGATGCATTGATCTCTTGCACCTGAGAGGAGGTCAGTATCAGCGCCGCCATGCCAGTCTGAGGGGTGAGTGAATACAACAATGTAAGGGGGACACTGATCTAAAGTTTTTCCCCTTAAATCAGCCACCCCTTACCTTAGGGTATTCTTTCTGCGGAAAGTGGTCTCTGGTCGCCAGAGCCCCCTCCCCCCCCCCACATTCACAGAGTCTCTGGGGTCCCCCTTGATGATTTCTACACATTTATCACTTTTAACTGGAATTTGCTTGTGTATATATATATATATATTTATATATATATATATATATATATATATATATATATATATAGCCCTATGTGCTTTCATCTCTGTCTTATCTATATATAATACACTCTTTAACCACTTAGGGACCGCCTCACGCCGATATACGTCGGCAGAATGGCACGGCTGGGCACATCAACATACAGGTACGTTGCCCTTTAAGAGCCCAGCCGTGGGTCGCGTGCGCGCCGCTGGCGGAGTGCTCGCGACCCGGTCCTGAGCTCCGTGACCTCGCCCGCGGGACCCGCGGACCCGATCGCCGCCGGTGTCCCGCGATCGGGTCACAGAGATGAAGAACGGGGAGAGGTGAGTGTAAACAAACCTTTCCCCGTTCTTCTCCGTAGCATGTCAGTGATCGTCTGTTCCCTATCATCGTAACAGACGATCAGTGACGTGTAACGTGTAGCCACGCCCCCTACAGTAAGAATCACTTCCTAGGGAACACTTAACCCCTACAGCGCCACCTAGAGGTTAAACCCTTCACTGCCAGTGTCATTTTCACAGTAATCAGTGCATTTTTATAGAAATGAAAATGGCCCCAAAATGGTGTCAAATGTGTCTGATGTGTCCGCAATAATGTCACAGTCACGATAAAAATCGCTGATCGCCGCCATAACTAGTAAAAAAAAAAAATTATTATTAAAAATGCCATAAAACAGTCCCCTATTTTGTGGAAGCTATAACTTTTGCGCAAACCAATCAATAAATGCCTATTGCGATTTTTTTTTACCAAAAATATGTAGAAGAATACGTATCGGACTAAACTTTTTTTATATATTTTTGGGGGATATTTATTATAGCAATAAGTAAAAAATATTGCATTTTTAAAAAAAAATTGTTGCTCTATTTTTGTTTATAGCGCAAAAAATTAAAACCGCAGAGGTGATCAAATGCCACCAAAAGAAAGCTCTATTTGTGGGAAAAAAAGGACACCAATTTTGTTTGGGAGCCACATCACACAACCGCGCAATTGTCAGTTAAAGCGACGCAGTGTCGAATCGCAAAAAGTGGCCTGGTCCTTTAGCTGCATAATGGTCCGGGGCTGAAGTGGTTAAAATGTGCTTTAAAATGCATGGTTTTCCTGTTTTTCCCAACAATGACATAATGATGTTGGGCTGGTATAAAAATGCTATGGGGCTGGTATGAAATTTTTTCCAGGGCTAGTTTTTATTCCCAGTCGAGCCCTGGCTGCAAAGCAACAAAATGTGATTCATTTAAAGGGGGATGATTATTTTCTATACCCACTGTACAGTGTCCTCTTCAGCAAGCTGCATAGTAGTGACATATCCAAACCTCACTTCAAATTGAGTGGGAGTAGTATTTCTCGCACAGCAAATTTATAGATCTGGGTCTATAGGTACAGAAGTGCACTTCTATTTTTTCAGATGGAACTTAAGGTTACATTTTTTGCTTATATGGTATAATACTTAGGCACAACACCTTTTCTTGGAGGGCCCCTAAAAGATAGCAAATCTTTACTTTTTGAGTTCAAGCCCACTTGTACTATATTACAGGAAGCAGCAATGCTTAAAGCATATATTTATTATGCGTAGCCCTGAAGCCTGGTTCCTATTTCTTCAGCCCATTTATGTCCCTATTTCCCAATGCAACAAGAAAAATTAATGTCTGAAGGATCATTTAGATTCTAGAACTTCACATCAGTTTGGTGCGGCACAGTGCACGCTGCTTTGTTATTTAGGCTTTTTCTTTGTTTAGAAATAGGTTGTTATTTGAACATTTTATGCTAGTGAGCGGTTCACCGTTTACTCACCAAAGGTGAGATCTGTCATGGAAAAAAATCACTATGAGGAAAATTGAATGTTACATAAGGGACAAAAAATGAATATTTACATAGCAATCATTGTTAAAACTGACAAAACTGGTTTACTATGCATAATAAGCAATTATAAGGTTATTAGGTAGCACTTATGAATTAAGTAAGTATCTCTATGGCATTATTGTTGAATTGAATTGTTGAAACTGCTTAATTGATTCATTTATTTTGATCACTTTTAATCATTATGTTAATGCATGCAATGTATTGTCACACATCTTTTTTTTTTAAACAAGAAATAGTCTGTGGTTTTATACCAAATCACCATTTAATTTATTTTAAATCTTATCATTGTAAATTGGTTTGGTATTTCTTACAGCATGCTGCTTAATTTGGAATTAATTGTGATGACATGGGTGCATCTGTGTTAAAGAGCTTTCATTAATTAACCAATTTTTATTTATTTTGTGTCTGATCAAATATTTCAAACATCATCTTCACTAGATAGATTATGCATAGTGCTAAGCATTCCAGTTTATTTATAACTGTATTTTATTATTATTATTGGCTGAACAACTGGTTTCCAATAAACAGCATAATTTTAATAAAAAGTTACTCCACCCCACAAATGTACTGGCTAGTTATAGCTCAAAGCAGAACTTTACCCAAAAGGGGAAGTTTCGCTCTTTTTCTGCCTACCCCCCTCCTCTATTACATTTGGGTGACATTATTTTGGGGTGTGGGTACCTAGTTTTGATAAGTACTCACTCCCACTTCTGCTTGAATCGTCTACAACATTGGTTCTTAACTCCTGTCCTCAGGACCCACTAACAGTCCAGGTTTGCAAGATAACTGAAATATATCACAGGTGATATCATTTGCTGCTCAGTGATTGCAATTTTCTGGTCTTCATCTCCCCAAGGTAATACTTAAAAATTGGCCTGTTAGTGGGTCCTGAGGACAGGAGTTGAGGACCACTGGCTTAGGAGGAAATTCTCCTCCCCCCTCCCTGCCCGGAGCCTTCTGGGACACATCACAAGTTCCAGAATGCTGCGGGACCTATAACAAAGTGCACAGCGGCTCATGTATGTGCAGTGAGCAGCTGGTTGTGAAACCGCAAGGAATCACATCCGGCTACCTACAGTTAAGATGCCGCTGCCGGGGACCAAAGACTGGTGAAGAAACTGGCTTGGATGAGCACAGAGCTGGATGCCTGGACAGGTGAGTGTCTGTTTATTAAATGTCAGCAGCTACAGTTTCTGTAGCTACTGACTTTTCATTTTCACATACCCGACTAAAGGTACTCTTTAAGTTTTGTCAAGTCATTCTTTTTTAATCAGCACCAGGAACGGTGCTTACATTGAATGAAACCTGTCCCTTGTGCTGGTGGCTACTGAGTTTGTTAAAATCTTATTTTCTCTGCCCCCCTGGATACTCCTGTAGCTGTGATCTGCTGGAGATACAGGGGAAAATAAGAGCTGCTTGTCAATCAGCAGCTCTCCGCTTCTCCACGCTCACTGGATCGCTGAGCTGTGGAGGGGCGGGGAGCGGCCATCCCAACAGGGAGCTGAGAGGCTGAGACTACCATCAGTCCAGGCACCTGGCGGATCCAGACTCCCAGAGTCGGGATGACAAGGTGCCTGGACTGATCTGTGTGATGTCAGCAGAGAGCGGAATTCAGACCGCTCTTTGCTGAAAACTGGTCACAGGAGTGCAAAACGAATGGCACTCCTGTGACCCTTAGGAGAAGCCCAGCCAAACGAGTTCAGGCTGGACTTCTCCTTTAAGCTTTAGCCTAGGTTCACATTGGTCCGATTTGGCATGCAATTTGACATGTCAAATTGCATGCCAAATCGGCAGCTATTGCCGGCAATGGCACCGTCCGATTCCCAAAAGTAGTTCCTGTACTACTTTTGGCAACTTCGGGGGGCTATTTGTATAGACATCTGTACATGAACACACACAGATATCTGTCAAATCACCCCCGAAGTTGGACTGCATTACCGGGTTCAGCTGAACTCACACGATTTCTAACCCGCAGCAATATGAACTTAGGCGTAATCTTTTAAAATTCTTATAGAAGTTAGAAAAGAACAACAAGGCTACACCCCGCTATAAGGTTTGTTCTCATGCCCTATTTGGCAACAGGAAACATATTTAGGATTTAATTAACCCTAGATGCCATTACCTCTACTTTTTTGTTACACACATATTCTATGTGTAAAAAAAATTGCAATTAAAGCTGAACTCCAAAAGCCACAAATGAATGCAGCTCTGTATTCATTAACACAATTTTAAGGGCCTGTTCATATTTGTGTGTTGTGGCAATGTGCGCGTTAACGTACCTGCCCTATGTGCATTGCGTTGCACTGCTATTCATTGTGAATGACCTCCAACACATTGCACAGTAGAGCCCGTTGCAACATGCTGCTTTATTTAAAAAAAAAGGATCATGTACATTTTTCCATCCTTTTTTCTATTATAAAGGACTTGCCCTAATGCAAAGTATGTTAATGCATGGTGTAGCGATATCCCCAAACTAAGAGAACCGCTGGTTTTGTTTTGGGCCCTGTACACAGCACAGCCAACCCCCGGCAATCTACTCGACCCTTCTCTGGCACAGCTAGTCTAGGGTTGGTATATATATATATGGCTTTTATACCAGTACCTGAACAATCCCACACTAACCCAAACAGTTGTAAAATATAGTAATGGACGCCAATACCAGATTGATTAACTTTAATAGGTTTACTTATATAGAAAGGGTAACGGTCAGTACCAAGTAACACATACATGCAGAGCCCTGCAGTAATGATAACACTAGTCAACTATAATGCACACGTAGTTCTATCACACACTGATATATAGCTATTTTCCCATTTGAGCAATATGGCGCTCAGCAATGCTATAAACCCCCAGTCAGGCCTGACTCAGTTAAAGTTCAGTCTTTAAGTGAGGAATCTTCGCATGCAAGATGATCAGTGGTGCACATACAGGAACAATGATTTGTAATCCAACAGTGGTCTATGGCAATAGAAGCAACTCCCCGGAGACTATATAACTCAGTTCTGCAACTAGTCTCCTATCAGGAAAGCAAGTATAACACGATGGGCCAAGGCAGTCAGTAGGCCTAACAAAGTACTCGGTTATAGCTGTGAGCAGGTGCTCTCTCACCCCTCCGGACTCGATCCCAGTCCGGGAACTCCCACCGCTGTGTCTCCGCAAACAGGATCTGCCACTGCCGGATCTCTGGTCCAACTGATGTACGCGTAGCAGGTAGATGTCAGATGCCGCACAGGCTCAGCAGCGAGGTGGAAGGCTCTCTAGAAGTGTGCAAGGCCCAGGCCTCGGGCCTTGCACTCACAGCAGGTCCGCACAGGAAGTCCTCTTGCCAGCCGCGCAGTGTCCAAAGAGGCCGGGCTTAGCCTCACCCTCCCCTTTTATACCCCACCCAAGAGTCTCTGCGGCAGCCCAATGCACCCTGGGTGCCAAACGGGGTTCTGGGTAACGTAGTCCATGGGGCCTCAATGGAGACCCCGCTACAATGGCATAACATGCAGTAACATGTATGCACTGATGCACTACAATTCAATACTTAGGCATGAATGGGTCCCAAAAGTTTTGTTGTAATGCAAGTGGTGTAAGTACCTGAATTTGACTTGGTATCAGCCTTTTCCATTCTTAGTGCAGTAGACTTTAGACTGGTAGAGAAAGAAGCAGCACAAGGAGCCAATGGATTGTGCTGCAATGCAAAGAGCATGCTGGTAGCAGGAGAGACAGAGTGTCAGAGAGATGTGCTCATCAATAAGCTGCTTCTCCTTTCACTATCTAGTCACAGTGTGGAGAGGAGATATTTAGGTTTTATTGAACTGCAGCAGCAAAAATCAGGTCTCCTTCCCTGCAAGATAACTCTATGCTGTGTGACAGAGTTGTGTAAATGTCACAACTGGAAGGGTAGACATATAAATCCTCAGGCAGGTATAACAACATTTGTGCATTTGGTTGTGTACCTGTTCAACTTTATGGGGCGGAGGCAGTGAAATCATTGTGCAAACCGGAAGTAATGTCAGATGCAACTTAATAGAGGTGATGCAGATGCCTTATGCCATGTACACACGACCGTTTTTAATGTCATTGAAAAAAAACGGCATTTTTCTCGACGTGATTCTTCTCAAGCCTGCCTTGCCTACACACTATCGTGGAAAAAAATGTTTGAGTAAAGCGCGGTGACGTACAACACGTACGACGCACTATAAAGGGGAAGTTCCATTCGGATGGCGCCACCCTTCATGTTAGTAAAGTTTGTTGAGCGACGATTCATGCTTTTCAGTCCGTTACAGCGCGACAAATGTGCTATCTCCATTACGAACGCTAGTTTTACCAGAACAAGTGCTCCCGTCTCATACTTGATTCTGAGCATGCGCATTTTTTTTCATGTCGTTAAAGCCCACACATAGCCGTTTTTCATGATGAGAAAAACGACGATGTAAAAAACGACGTGAAAAATTAGAGCATGTTCCAATTTTTTCATGGTTGTTTTTCACGTCGTGAAAAATGCTCTGAAGCCCACACACGATCATTTTTAATGACCATTTTAAAAAATGTAATTTTTCTCGTCATTAAAAACGGCCGTGTGTACACGGCATTAGATGCTTAAGGGGTCAACACTTTGTCTTTTTTACTGGAGTGCACCAGAATGCGAGTGTATTTCTTAGAATTTTTATTAAAATGTAAGGAGTTTAACCACCATTTTTTGCGATAGGGCACTGCGTCGTTTAACTGACAATTGCGCAGTCATGTGCCGCTGTACCCAAACAAAATCTATGTTTTTTTTTCCACAAAAAGAGCTTTCTTTTGGTGGTATTTGATCCCCTTTGTGGTTTTTATTTTTTGCGCTATAAACAAAAAAACTACTGACATTTTTGAAAAAAAACAATATTTCTAACTTTTTGCTATAATAAATGTCCAAAAAATAAATAATTTCTTCCTCAGTTTAGGCCGATATGTATTCTTATACATATTTTTGGTAAAAAAATATATCACAATAGGCGTGTATAGATTGGTTTGCGCAAAAGTTATAGCATCTTCAAAATAGGGGATATATTTAAAGCCCCGTACACACGATCGGTTTGACTGATGAAAACCGTCCGATGGATGGTTTTCATCAGACCAACCGAACGTGTATGGGACCCATCGGTCTTTTTTCCATCGGATTTAAAAAATAGAACATGTTTTAAATTTTTCCGATGGATAAAAAAACGATCGAAAACTTAGATCGTCTATGGGCAAGTCCATCGGATCAAAAACCCACGCATGCTCAGAATCAAGTCGACGCATGCTCAGAAGCATTAAACTTCATTTTTCTCGGCTCATCGGAGTGTTTTACGTCACCGCGTTTGGAAATGGTCGGTTTTTTGACTGATGGTGTGTGGGCAAGACTGATGAAAAACAGTTTCATCGGATTTCCGATGGACAAATCCATCGGACGAAAATCCATAGGTTATCCGATCGTGTGTACAGGGCTTAAGGCATTTTTATTATTATTTGTTTTTTTTACTATTAATGGCATTGATCTGCGATTTTTAGCGGGACTGCGACATTTCGGCAGACAGATCGGACACTTATGATTTTTTTTTGGGACCATTGACATTTATACAGCAATCAGAGCTAAAAAGAGCCACTGATTACTGTGTAAATGTCATTGACAGGGAAGGGGTTAACACTAGGGCGCGATCAAGGGGTTAAATGTGTGTCCTAGAAAGTGTTTCTAACTGTGGGGGGGTGGGACTGCCTGGAGGAGGAAACATATCGCTGTTCATAATCAGTATGAACAGCAGATCTGTCTGCTCTCTCCTGACAGAACGGAGATCTGTCTGTTTACATTGACAGATCTCCGTTCTGTCTCTCTCAGGTGCCCAGCAGACAGTGCGGCCTCTGAGCATGCGCATCGGCTCCATCATCGTGCCCCCTATTGGTCTTAAAGCGGCTGACGTACAGCTACAGCAATTTGCCCAGGGGAGCCAACCTGCCGCAGTATAACTGCGGCGCCTGGTCCTTAAGTGGTTAAAAGGTTTGCACAATGATGGCCTTATCTTAATTTCCTTGAGATATTGGTGGATAGAGAAGTGTCATCTTTATCCTGTAGACCGTGGTGCAAAATCAGTGCCAGTTCACACCACATGCAGTCCAGTGGGTTTTTTTTTCTGCATCAAAAATACATGGAAAGTAGGTTATATGGTTTTCAATGGCATAGTTCACACCAGTGCTTGCAGTGCCAGTGCGTTCTAGTTCAAGAAAAAAAAGTAGAACATGCTGCATTTTTCCTGCACTGAAACGCACATGTCCTTATTTAAAGTTAAGAAAAAAAGAGGGGAAAAAATACAATGGACTGCATCAAAAACTCACTGCGTTTCTATGGTGTGAACTGACCCTTAGGCCTCGTACACACGACCGATTTTCTCGGCAAGAACCAGCAAGAAACTTGCTGGCAGAGAGGTCTTGCCGAGTAAATCGGTCGTGTGTACGCGGCTATCGGGTTTCTCGTCGAGAAAACTGACAAGAAACCTCGACGAGAAAATAGAGAACCTGCTCTCTATTTTCTCGTCGAGATTCTCCTCGGCATGTTTCTCGACGAGAAAAGTGAGTGTGTGTACACTTACCTGTCCTCCCGGAAGCCCGCGCATGTTCGAAATGAATTCGACGCATGCGCGGTAGCTTCCTAGGCATACGTAGGGTATACCAAGATGGCGGCGACGGCATCGAATGTGACGAGCGCATGCTCGTCGTAGTCGATGACGTCACCGCGTACGCTCCATTCAAAGAACCGCGGGTTCTTTGAAACGAGCGTGTGTACACTCGGCCGGGACAAGTTTCTTGTCCAAGAATCTCGTCGAAAAAAACGACATGTTTTTTTCAACGAGAATCTCGGCCGTGTGTACGAGGCCTTAGTATTAGTATTAGTATTGGGACACCTGCCTTTACACGTACATAACTTTAATGGCATCCCAGTCTTAGTCGGTAGGGTTCAATATTGAGTTGGTCCACCCTTTGCAGCTATAACCGCTTCAACTCTTCTGTCCACAATGTTTAGGAGTGTGTCTATGGGAATGTTTGACCATTCTTCCAGAAGTGCATTTGTGAGGTTAGGCACTGATTTAAACGAGAAGGCCTGGGTCGCCGTCTCCGCTCTAAGTCATCCTAAAGGTGTTCTATCGGGTTGAAGTCAGAACTCTGTGCAGGCCAGTCAAGTTCCTCCACCCCAAACTCACTCATCCATGTCTTTTTGGACCTTGCAAAAGACTTGAGACTGGGGCAGAGGTTCGCCTTCCACCAGTACAACGACCCGAAACATACAGCCAGAACTACAATGGAATGGTTTAAATCAAAGCATTATCATGTGTTATGCCCCGTACACATGACCGGGTTTTCCAATGGGAAAACTGCGAAGAGAGCTTGTGGCCGGGAATCCCAGCTCTCTTTTTTCCAGTCGGGATTCCCGGCGGACTTTTTCCCGGTGGAAAACTGACGTTTTTGGCAGTTTTCCTGTGGGGAAAAAGTCTGATGGAGCATACACACGGTCGGGATTCCCGAGGAAAAGCTCTCACCTGAATTTTCCCGACGGGAAAACCGATCCTGTGTACGGGGGAAAAGTAAAGAGAAGGTTCTCGGTTTTCCCCTCGGGATTTCCGACGGACCTTTTGCCGTCGGGAATCCCGGTCGTGTGTACGGGGCATTTGAGTGGCCCAGTCAAAGACCAGACCTATTTCCAAATGAGAATCTGTGGCAAGACTTGAAAATTGCTGTTCAGACGCTCTCCGTCTAATCTGACAGGGCTAAAGCGATTTTGCAAAGAAGAATGGGCAAAAATTTCACTCTCTAGATGTGCAAAGCTGGTAGAGACATCCCCAAAAAGACTTGCAGCTGTAATTGCATCGAAAGATGGTTCTACAAACTATTGACTCAGGGGGGCTGAATACAAATGCACGCCACACTTTTCAGATATTTATTTGTAACAAATGTTGAAAACCATTTATCATTTTCCTTCTACTTCAGAATTATGTTCCACTTTGTATTGGTCTATCACATAAAATACCAATAAAATACATTGACTTTTTTGTTTGTCACATGACAAAATGTGGAAAATTTCAAGGGGTATGAATACTTTTTCAAGGCACTGTATATAGGTCATCAACTGGAGGCGAGCAGGTGATGTGATTGGAAGATTGCATGTGGTGTTATATTAGGCAATTTTACACATCACAATTGGAAGTAGGGTAAAGTTGACTTTTATTCAAAAAAGGCTTTTGAGTTGAAAATGTACAAGATAAACAGTATGTGGGAGTAAATTGGAGGTTTCCACCACTATTCACAAAGCGTTATATGTATTTGTGTATTGCACAGTGTATGGGCAAATAACACTTTGAGTGTATACAGTGGAACCTCGGATTGTGAGTAACGCGGTTAACGAGCGTTTCGCAATACGAGCACTGTATTTTTAAAAATCGTAACTCGGTTTGCGAGTGTTGTCCCGCAAAACGAGCACGATTCAGGCCAAAGCGGTGTGCAGTACCGCGTTTGGCCTGAGGTGGGGGGGCGCCGGAGCCGAGCAGAGCCGAACGTCGCTGATCTGCGCCATTCGGAAATGCACGGAAAGGCCAGAGGACAGCGCGGCTGACCTTGGCAATCTCGGGAACAAAGTCTTTCCGAGGTTTGCCGAGGTGTCCTCTGGCTTTTTCGGCTGTTTCCACAGGCTCTCCGGCGCTCCCCGCCTCTGGCCGCATGCGGTATTGCATGCCATTGAAGTCAATGCGGAATTAATTATTTTTGTTTCCATTGACTTGAATGGGGAAACTCGCTTTGATATGCGAGTACTTTGGATTACGAGCATTCTCCTGGAACGGATTATGCTCGTAATCTGAGGTTCCACTGTATATATATTTGAGTGACCCTTGGAGGTTTCCACCATTATTCACCAATGTTCATTTATTGAACTAAGTACTACAAACACATAGGGGGTTTTGTGCTGCATTTTTTTTTTTTTTTTTTAGTTTAAAGTGATGATAGTCACATTTTGATAAATTGGCACCTTAGGAGAAAAGAGAACAGTCATTCAGTGATCACAGAAGTTTAGTACTATATTGGAAAGCAAGTGCTTACATAACCCATTGCAGTTCACCGTCACTTGCAGAAGTGCTTGTACACAGTGTTAGGGGGTAACTCAGCAGCGGGTGTGTGTGACCCCCTGGATGGGTTCACCACACAAAAACAGGCACAGCAGACAGAGTTGTAGGTGAAAAAACAAAAAGGTGCGGTTTATTTAAACTATATACAGTGAAAAATATAACAGCAAAACAAAAGAAACATGAAAATAAATCCTGGTCAGCTTGACCGCTTACTACACACGCAGTTTCCCTGTCTAACAACTAGGTGCAGCCTTGTGCTGCCCCAGCCCCTATCTCCCTGTTTTAGAAGTTTAAGCCACACAGGCTTTGTCTCACCGCACAGGACAGAACGCACACTCCACAGTCTACACAACATAGAACTGGTTCCAGGATGGAGCATATCCCTTAGCATGCTGGGAGTTCTTGTAGAGGCCCTAATGAGCCCACTTACTTCAGCTGGGCTCATTAACCCTTCCCCTGAAAGACTCCCAGCACTCTCCCTGGTGGTATAAATTGGCATAAAGCCTGAATCTGGGACATATATATCTTTCATCCTGGATGCAACCTGGTGATTTTACCTGCCTGCTGTCACAACAGTCAGATTTAGTAGTAAATCACATGTAGCGGGTGTTTGCTTTAAGGCCCAGAGACTACCATACCCAGAATGCATTTCCCCACGCAAGGACTGCTGGGGCGGGGTATTTAACCAGAGGGCGGGCCTGAGAACTTTCTCTTTGGACACTCCCGCCCAGCAAGTGGACCTCCGTGCTGAGTCTGCTGAGAATATAGGGCCTGAAGCCTAGGCCTGTATTACTCCAAAGAGCCTTCTGTACCCACCGAGGAGCCTGAGGGACGTTGCATCCTGCTGCTGTTCTGTTGCTGTCAGGAGGACCGAAGACCCGGGTGTCGTGGAATCTGTGTACCAAGACACAGCAACAGAAGATACGGGCACAGACTGTTCCGGTTGGGTGAGAGAGCACTTGCTCGTGAGGATATTATAGGATCTCTAGACCCAGTAACTGTTGATCAGAACTAACGTTAGTGTTTGCAGTTGCACACCGGAGGGACAGTGCATAGAAAAACACTAGTAGATTTGTTCTGGGTCACCAAGTTATCACTTTCCTTTATTCTTGTGGATTACAAACTGTTCCTGAAGTGCACCACCGTTTGCTAGCGAAGATCTTTCTCTGCAGAACTTTCACATAGTACAGTCAGGCCTGACTTAGCAGTAGTAGTGACATTGCTGGGCGCCATATTGCCCACGAGGGAGAAGAGCTGCAGCGGGGGTTGTTAACTTCTTATTATAGTACTGTTTATCTGTCTGTGTGATCAAACATTTTTTCCATTGCAGGGCTCTGCATATGTCTATGTATTCTGTTTGCCTGCTTAACCATTATTTTTAGTAAAGTACCAGGGTTAAGTATATCAGTTGTCGGTGTCATTTACTGTACAGGAGAAACGGTTAGTGATAGCTACGCCATACTGTTGCCTGCCTTTATTGTGGGATTGTGCCGCAGAGAATCACAGGTTACACAATCCCATCATCCCCTACTGACTGTGCCAGGGGAGGGTAGAGCCATTTGCCGGGGGTTGACAGTGAGTGTTATAGGGCCCGAAACAAATCAAACTAGCGGCCCTCTTAGCTGGGGGTATCGCTACACACATAAAATACACTTTGGCAATTATTCTTGTAAATTAGGCCTAGAACACCCTCTGTCAGGTAAATATCTGGTCCTCAAAATTGTTAAATCAGCTAATGACTTCTTTGTGAGAAAAACACACGTGTTGTTGATGCCAGTCTGCTTGTGCTGGTGTCGCCTCCTCCTAGAAATGTTTATTTGCATGGAGGAAGCCCTGACATTATCTTTGCCACATCCATG
This sequence comes from Rana muscosa, assembly GCA_029206835.1. Taxonomy (NCBI): domain Eukaryota; kingdom Metazoa; phylum Chordata; class Amphibia; order Anura; family Ranidae; genus Rana; species Rana muscosa. The sequence continues at coordinate 41,805,809 of JARGYO010005626.1, forward strand.
GCTTATTTTTTCCCGTTTTTGGCATTGATTGTAATGACTATTATCTGAAATATACCCTTTAAGTACTTAATCAAAAGTGGGATCCAAAGGAGAAAATACAGACTTATGCCGTGTACAGACGATCGGACATTCCGACAACAAATGTTCGATGGGAGCTTGCTGTCGGAAATTCCGACCGTGTGTAGGCTCCATCGAACATTTTCTGTCGGAATTTCCGACAACAAAAATTTGAGAGCTTGTTCTCAAATTTTCAGACAACAAAATCCGTTCTTGTAAATTCCGATCGCGTGTAGCCAATTCCAACGGACAAAATTCCAGGCAATCTCTGAATCAAGTACGAGACGGGAGCGCTCGGTCTGGTAAAACTAGCGTTCGTAATGGAGATAGCACATTCGTCACGCTGTAACGGACTGAAAAGCACGAGGCTGAAAAGCGTGAATCGTCTCTCATCAAACTTCTACTAACATGACTGGTATTGAACGTCCCTTTAATAGTGCCGTCGTACATCTTGTACGTCACCACGTTCTTGGCGTTCAGAATTTCCGACAACATTCGTGTGACCGTGTGTATGCAAGACAAGTTTGAGCCAACATCTGTCGGAAAAAAATCCACGGTTTTGTTGTCGGAATGTCCGATCGTCTGTATGCGGCATTAGTGTGGCAGCCTCCTGAAATGCACAGAGACCCTGATTGGCAGTCTGAATCTGAGAAACTGAATGCTACTTGTAGTCAAAAGTCACTTGCACACAGGCAAAAATAAACACCATGTTTGTAGCCATGTAGTGTTTTTTTTTTATTTTTATGGCTCGGGTGCATTGTTGTCCAAGGGATCAGTAATGCAGCAATAAGTTGAGAGACATAAAAAAATTGTATGATTGATTGCAAACACACTTATGCAATTGTAGGTGCTTGAGGTCTTCAAGGAACATAATTTGTGTCTTTCTGACAGCAATAGCTTCCTTATAAACATCAGTAAATGATTGTGTCCATACACAAAAAGCTTTATAAATAATAGTAACACCTAGCACACTGAGTGTAGTAGTGTAAAATATAAAAATACACAAACTACCTCAGGTGGTGGATCAGATAGGAAGCAGAGTCACACGGCTTCATGCATGAGGGATTTACCTTCTTCCAAAAAATGTGAAGTCTAGTCAATAGAACCAGATCTTCTTGAAGGATTTATGTTTATTTTGGACGGAAATAATAAGGTCCTCCATATGGCAAATGTCTTCAACTTTACAGAACCAAAGGGAAACTTTAGGAAGATTTGGTATCTTTCCATGGGGAATACATTATTTAGTAACATTTAAGAAGTGGCAAAAGACAGATTTTGCATAGGTTTCAGCGGGACTGGAAGAATGGTAAAGCAGAAAGAAGGCGTGGTCATCTGGAAGAGTGAAATCAGTAAATTTTTAGGTGATCCCTCGTACTGTGGCTTATAAAGAATCATTTTCAGTGCAAGACCAAAATAGGTGGAGAAGGGAACACGTGTCTGAGTGGAAATGCCAGCAGGTATTAGGGATATTTGGGTTAGATTTGTGCAGGACAGAAAGGGTTCTGTACTACCTAAATAGATTTTTATACTTCATTTTCTTGAGCCTAGAGCTTATAAAGGTTTTTAGGGAGGAACAATGTATCCTAAGTTAGTTGTAGAACCTGCTCCCATTGAGAAAGGAAGGGAGCAGTGGGAACAATGTTCCTGTTGTTGGGAGAGCAGTGTGTAGCACCTCCAACCCTCTCTTCACCTGTCTTTGGCTCCTCGCAGGAAAAGAGGGCACACCCAGCTACACACCCGTACCCTACTGTGTGAAGAGGTTGAGCGGTGTTATGAAACAGGTCTCCACAGCCAGGTTCTCCAGAGAATGGCTCTTATCTCTATGCTCAATAAAGACAAGTCTCTATTTCCCCCAATAACTCCAAAGTCCACACCAGCCGTAACTCCAACATAGAGTTTATTTCTCTTTTTTTTTATTATTATCTTTTTATTCAATTTTGCCATTTACAAACGCAAGAAAAAATTATTTTACAACATTCTTTCCTACGCAATAGGAAAATATTTGACAAAAAGTTTATTTCCATCCTTACCTAAGCCCAACTTAACCCTACTCTCTAATAATCAGTTTCCCTCAACCCCAGTCTCCTCCCCATAACCTCGCCCTCCAACTGTAAATGTTAGAGAGAGCAGGAGAGCGAGAGAAGTGGGGGAGAGGGGAAAAAAAAAAGGGGGGGGAGGGAGAGAGTTATTGATCTTTACGTTATTAAAATATAGAAGTTATTAAAATATAAAAATATAAATTTCCCATTTAAATTAAACTATATAATTATATAGCTCTCATTATCAATGTCTTTTTTAACTACTATTAATGCTGTCAGTAGTCTCTTCCCAGTTTCGGAATTCTTAAATCTGATCCAACTCAGCCAGGTCTGTTTATATTGATTTTCTCTATTCTTAGCTGATCCCATGTAATAATGGTTCTTTCTCATCACAATATAATTTGAAAGTTGTTAGTGGGCGTCGAAAATTTATAGAGGGACCTAAGGTTCTGATAAAGTGGCTAATTTGGAGGGCTTGCCAAAAGTTAATTTCAAATAAACCCCCTATTTGAGTCAGTGTTTTTATAGTTGGCCACGATTCAGATTTAAGAAAATGTGAGACTTGGTATATATACTTATTTTTAAGATTTTGAAATGCACCAGCTTCCATACCTGGGGGAAAACATGGGTTTCCCAAGATAGGGTATAAAGGGGTTTGTCTTGATGAAAACTTAGATACTTGGCAGATCTTTGCGGTAATCCGTAATGTCGTTCCAATTAGGGGGTGTTTTTTAAGGGAGATTGGCAGATGTCTAAAGCACCATGGGGCTCTACTTAGAGGGATAGGACTCATCTGCTGTTCCAGGTCTACCCATCTTTTAAGGTCAGTATGTCTGCACCAATCTACTAATCTCAGTAAGTGAACAGCACGATAATATTTTGTTACAACAGGTACGGCAATCCCCCCAAAACTCTTGGGCAAGGTCATAAGATCACGCCTAATCCTAGGCCGTTTCCCTGACCAGATAAATTTCATAAAAAGTGCACGTACCTGGTGTAAAAAAGCCTTAGGAATCGTGATTGGCAGTGCCTGGAGTAAATATAAAATTTTTGGGAGAATAGACATTTTTATAATATTAATACGGCCAAACCATGAGTGTAGACCATGCTGCCATTTGTCCAAAAGTGATCGAATTACATTATATACCGGAGGAAAGTTTACCTTAAAGATATCTTCTTCCTTTGCAGGTATGTTTATACCCAAATACTTAAGTGACTTACCCCATTTGAAACCAAAATTTAACTGAATAGTATTTCGTAACTGGGGCAACATAGCCACACTCATAGCTTCTGATTTACTATGGTTTATTTTTAAGTTGGATAGTACGCCATATCTCTCAATTTCTTGTACTAGGTTAGGTAAAGAGGTATGTGAATGTGACATAGAGAACAATAAGTCATCTGCATAAGCAGAGATCTTATACTGGCCCTTTCCTATCTGTAATCCCCTTATATCTGTGTTTTGACGGATTTTATTTAATAGGGGTTCTAAAGATAAAGCAAAGAGTAAGGGAGATAGAGGGCATCCCTGACGGGTGCCATTTGTAACTCTAAAAGGCTTTGAAAAAATCCCATTAACCCTTTCCTTGGCCTGGGGGATAGTATAAACACCTGTGATCCAGCTGATCATACGCTCCCCCAAACCTACTTGTTTTAATACCTCAAAAAGGAACCGCCAACTAACCCTGTCAAATGCTTTCTCAGCATCGGTGTTTAAAAACACACAAGGTGTATTTGTCTTATTGGCATAATGGACCAAATTAAGTACCTTTGTTGTATTGTCCCTCCCCTCCCTTGAAGGGACAAAACCTACTTGATCCAAATCTATAATATAGGAGAGCCATGGTTGGAGTCTGGTTGCCAATATTTTAGTAAAAAGTTTTAAGTCCACGTTAAGTAATGAGATGGGTCGGTAACTCCCACACTCCGCCGGGTCTTTCCCTTCTTTGGGGACTACAATTATATGGGCCCTAAGAGTATCACGGGGAAAAGCGGAGGTCAGGCCTACCGCATTAAAGACCTTTAACATCTGATTACTCAGTATCTCAGAGAATTCTTTATAATAGTTTATGTTAAGGCCGTCAGGACCAGGAGATTTCCCATGTTTAACTCTTTTTAATGTCTCGTTCAATTCTTCAACCGAGATAGGTTTTTCTAAATTTCGGCGCGTTGGGGAAGGTAACCTGGTAAGACCGGTTGATGAGAGATATTCTTCTATTAAAGGAATTGGGGTAGGGGTTTGAGCCAGATTGTAAAGAGTAGAATAATATTCTCCAAAGGTCTGAGCAATATCTTCTGGAGTTTGTATTAATTGTCCCTCTCTTCCTTTTATTTGTGGTATATACGTCGATCTACTTTTCTCTTTAAGTTTCCCTGCTAGTTACCTTCCACATTTGTCTCCCAGTTCATAATTTATTTTCTTACCTCTTTGAATTAGGACTTTAGCTTTAGATCGTAAAATTTTGGTTAAACATCTTCTCAGGTAACCTAATTCCCTTCCCACTAAGAGGGTTTGATTGTTTTTATGTTGCATTTCCAATACTTGAATTTGCTTGAGTAAGGTCCTGATCTGATTCTCTCGTTTCTTTTTCAAAATTGATCCATGTTTGATCAAGATCCCCCTGATCACACTCTTATGTGCCTCCCATACCATACACGGGTCACTCTCCGGGATATCATTTATTTGAAAGTATGATATGATTTCTTTAATTACGTCTTCTCTTACTTCCGAATTCTGAAGTAAACTTTCATTTAATCGCCAATTTCTTTCTCGGGGGTTAGCCGTATTAGAAAGGGAGAGACACAAGAAGATCGGGGCATGGTCAGACCAAGTTATATTTCCGATAGTAGTTTCTAAAATAGATGGTAATAAATAATGTGGCATCCAAAACATATCTATACGGGAATATACTTGGTGAGGATTAGAAAAAAAAGTATAATCTCTTTCTTCTGAATGGAAAATTCTCCAAGCATCTACTAATTGTTGTTCATGCATTTTTCGTAGGATATTTCTTCTGATACCTCCTGGAGTTGACGAAGTCCCCAAGGAGGTATCTATTCTAGAGTCTAAAGCAATATTAAAATCACCTCCATGGATCAGTTTACCCTCTACAAATTTCTCTAAATCCGAAAGAGTTTTTTTAACAAAAATATCGTGCTGTGTATTCGGTACATAAAGTGTGGCAAGCGTCACTTTCATGCTTCCGATGCAACCTTTAAGGAAGAGAAACCTCCCATTGGGGTCAGCCCGTTTATCTACCAGTGTCCAAGGGATCCGGTTAGAAATGAGAATAGAGACCCCCTTTGATTTCGTTTGTTGATTTGTTGCATGGTAAACACATGGAAAAAAATCTATTTTGGAGAGGTGGGGGCCCTCCTTCCCTAAAGTGTGTCTCCTGGATATATGCTATATCTGTTTCAGATCGTTTCAGATCATTCAAAAGCATCTTTCTTTTTTCTGGGACATTAAGTCCTTTAACATTCATGGAAGTAATCTTAACTCTCTCCATCTTCCCAAAAAAAAAAAAAAAAGAAAAAACCCTGTAAACCCCTACCTATTCCCTCCCACTATACCCTTTAAGCCCCACCGGGGACACACCCTTTACTGAACCCTATTAAAAAAAAAAAAAAGAAAAAAGGGCTCAGTGGGTGTAAACCTAATTGGGGGCTAGGTCCAAGAAGACTGAGGATCTTCGGGTCTCTCTCCCCTCCCTCGAGCAGAAAATTCTAATTTCACTTTTTCATACAGAATCTCTTTTTCAGTTTGTCCTGAGAGCCTTTTATATTCAAAGAAACTCCTTCTTATAATAAAAAAAAAAACAAACAAAAAAAAAGGATTTCCTTAGAAGGACAACGTAGTAAAAATTCAAAACTAGCTGCATCTCATATAATACATGCCTCAATTACCCACTATGGAGCCTTCTATTAAAAAATATCTAATACTTAACTTCCACGACCAATAAAGCATTATTGAGCATTATTCCCTCTCCAGTCATCAGTAAGCTCCCATACTGAAAGATATGCATAAATAGTGATACATTTTATCTATACACTTGGGGCACCTAAAATGTTGTGCCTCTAATTTAACAATTCGTAATAAATGATAATAAGTAATAGACTAAAATAAAAAACCTGTGAAGGAGATGGCATGTAACCACTTGTTGGTTAAATAAATAAACAAATCAGTAAATCAATCAATTGAGAGAAAAAAATAGTTACACCATCCTTTGCTCCCTTTCTCTCCATCCCCTCCAATTCTTCATCCCCATCTCATCTTACCTAATTGTCCAACAAAAGTATTTCCATCTCCATACAATCTTCTGTCCTCTCCTCCTCCCCCCTCCCCCATCTCTCTAAATTAGCGATGTTAAAATTTAAAGTCTCTCTCCCTCTTCTTTCCCTTCTAGATATTCATTTATAGCTTATTTAGCAATAGCATATGACTTGTAAAAAAATTAAACAAAATAAAAAATAAATAAATAAAAGGCTATGTAATCATATCAACATAGTCTTCGTGTAATAAATAGTTCATACTACTGACACCTCCAATCTCCTCCCACCCCATGGCTTCAATGTGTTGAAGAGTGCTTAAAAAATAAAAAAAGGGAGGGGGCAAAACTAATCCGTGTTTATTAAGTGTATCTAAATGTCTAAATATCTAAAAGATATATAATTAATTGTGAATAGTGTACTATGATAGAGGAAAGGGGTTTTCTTCTAAAAGTGATCTAATTGTAAACTAAGAGAAGCATTCAAGATGGGATTGTGGTGGGGGGTCAGCGTAAATATCTGATTCGAAGGGCACATTTCTCTTAAAGGACAGTCTCTGATAGGAAATGTTGGAGAGAGAACAGGACAGCATAAGGTGTGGGAGAGGTCCAGGCACAAACGTAATACACTTCACTGCTTGGATTCTCAAGCAGACTTAGCCCATTTGGATAGTCTCCCTAGATAGGGACTAGCAGCCAGAATGGTACTCTCACTAAACGTACAGTCACTACACAAACTGGTGATCTTGGTCTCCGCCACAGACCTGGTGAACTCGGTCTCTGCCACAGGCCTGGTGAACTCGGTCTCTGCCACAGACCTGGTGAACTTGGTTTTCAAAGCTTGGCCTCTTTGTAAGGAGAAGACATCCCTCCAGAGAGTTACCGGGCCCCTTCCTTCACTGTGACTTCTCACCATTCTCTCGGAACGGTCTTTCCCTGGCCTCCTCGTCTAAGATGCGGGTCCCCTCGCAAGGCAGCACCCTGAGATTCCTCGATCCTTAGTAGGCCCAGCCAAAGGTGCTGGGCCCAAGGCATTTAGTTGCAGCCCCAGGGCTAAAGGTGCCTGGGACTGATTCACCGATCACCGCCCCTGGGCCAAAGGTGCCCAGGGCGGACAGGAACACACACTTCCTGGGAGTAGGACCCCCGACAACGAACCCCCAAACAGGCAGCATCTGCCCTTTTTATATCCTCTCCTAGCATACACAGAAGGCCGACCACGCCCACTGCATGGTTGCCGAGAGGGGACACACAAGGCACAGCACTGTATCAGCAGTTCAACCCTGGCCCACTATGGCAGCTCCACCCGCAGGCCACAGGGAACGGTACACTGATACTCTTCCTGCAGACAAAATAGTTGATAATGTCCTAACAATTTAGGTGTTTGAGCACAACTACCACTCAAACACTACCCCTAAATTTAGGACCCCGCTACAAGTGTGTATGTAATGTCAGAGACAGGAAGTATCTTAGTGGACCCTTATCTGGTCCATGTGTTTTCAATTACAGTGCAGTGAATATTATTTAACATATTTTTTTTATTTATTATAATAATTACCTGCATTGAATATTTGGTAAATGGCACACATACGGCTTTATAAATATCCCCCTTTTGTATAGTATATATAATTACTGAGCTGCGTTCCTCAGAATGTGCCAAGTTTCTGTTTTTTTCATGGATAAATTTGCTGGTAAGTTAGCCCCTTTAACTTGTATTCTTATTCTTTATCATCAAAGGAAAATGGCTTTGAAGCATCATCCGGACAAAAATCCAGACAATCCTCAAGCTGCCGATACCTTCAAGGAGATTAATAACGCTCATTCCATACTGAGTGACTTATCCAAAAGGAATATCTATGACAAGTATGGCTCCCTAGGATTGTATGTTGCAGAGCAGTTTGGAGAAGAGAATGTCAATGCATATTTCATGTTATCTAGTTGGTGGGCAAAGGTAAACACAGTTATGAATGCTACACTTTATTCCTTTACATATTTAACAAACATTTTACTATCTTAAAAATAAATACAGTAAAACCTTGGATTGTGAGCATAATTTGTTCCCGGAAACATGCTTGTAATCCAAAGCACTTATAGTTACACTGGTTGTGTAACCATAAAATGTCCATCCACAAATGGCAGCCTCCACAAGGGGATTAGAAGCAAAATCCAGCAGGAGCTACAAAGTATAAAAAAGAAAAGTGGCGCCTCTATGTGTAGCAATATGGTTATATTTAATGAAGGTACAACATTTAGCAACTCACATGGTTGATGATTAAAAGAGGCACATCGAAGTATGCAGGCATCCGGGGTAAAGCTGTCCACATAGACCATCCTCTGTATCGACGGCTCTCACTGTTGTCAGCCTGCAATCGTGCCTGGAAAGACTACCCTGCTGTAGAGCGATCTGAAAGCGAGGCTTGAAGTGCTCATGGAGCGCAGCATGGAAGGGATGACGTAGATGGCAGTGGTGATGCGGAGGATAGTCTATGTGGACTGCTTTACGCCTGCATACTTAGATGTGCCTGTTTTAATCATCAACCATGTGAGTTGCTAAATGTTGTACCTTCATTAAATGTAACCATATTGCTACACTTAGAGGCGCCTCTCTTCTCTTTTATACTCAATTGTGACGTGACACTACTTGTATATCAAGACATAGCTCGTTTATTTTGTCATAATTTATATTAAAAAAAATTGCTTGTCTTGCAAAACACTCTAAAACCAAGTTAGTCTCAATCCAAGGTTTTACTGTAAGTTGTTTCTAAGTGAATAGAGCCTGCAGACACTGCATGCTTCATTCATAAATACTTTATTATGATGTTACAACTGGTACAATAAACTTATTAGTGCTTATCAAAGGCATTGTCCTTTGATCGTCACATAATGTTTGTTCCAGCAAACCTAAAAAGTGTAAAAAAATGAACTAAAATTTGTTTGACTTTAACTCCTAATTAACCAGTTGTCCCCCTCTCCCCTAACTATTTTCTTGTGTTGTTTTTACTGGTTATTTGTAAATGTTTTGTTTCTTTGTGTTTTGTATGTTTTTGTAAATCACAGAATAAATGTTGCACTTTTTAAAGTGAATACTGAGAAGTTCAATATTACCATAGTTTCCAGTCTGAAGAAAAAAGTGTTTATGAGGATTTCCATGAAAACTTAACTCTGTTTCATCATGTACACGTGCATATTTTGGATAAAGCATACATGTTCAGCCATTCTTGCTTTAGATAAGCCACTTCTTTATTTGCCATGGTTTTCCATGAGCCAAAAAGTGGTAACCCTATATCAGGGGCTGCCATAAAGGAACATTAGCCTACAGCAGCCTATTATATTAGAAGTGTGTGCCTAAAGATCCAGTTTATTTATGTTATGGTGCTGGTGCTGCTATGGCTTACATTCAGTAAAAGAGAAAGTGAACACACAATACCTGATATTATGTAGGTCACTTTGTGGTGATAATGTTGCAGCCCTCAACTGACAAGGGAGCAATCCAAAGCTGTGGACTCTGCCAGACCCCCTGCGGATCTAAGAGACACAGCAGATACTGCTACACCCAGACCAGACTCACCTACACTGTATCCTTACTTTCTGGAACAACATTTGCCATCCAGCTACATTAACTCCTGCTTATCTGCAGACTCGGCTATACAACGATAATTAGGGACATGCTTGAATCCCTCTATTCCTCTCAACAAAGGTTATCATAAACTCCCTGGCAATGCACATTCAGATTGCTCTGAAACACGAGTTGGAAGACATCAGCCAGAGGAGAACACTTCTAGATTCTAAGATAACAGCTGTAGAATCTGCACAGTTCACTTTAGAAGAGAGATTGCCCTAGAATCCTCACACTCAACCCAGATCCACCATCTTTCATTACTCCACCAAAAAGAGGATGACAGGGAAAATAGGAGCCACAGAAATAATATTATTTTATGCTGCATTCTGGAAGCGACATCAGACCCTAACCGGAAAGCTTCAGTTTTAGCCATATTAATTATTCTTATAGACACATCTGAGGATCTAGAATTTGACTGGGTTCATAGGGTGTCTGGGGCAAGAAGTTCAGATCGTAAGGGCCCCAGAGACATAATTTGCAGGGTACATTTTTACTCTCAAAAGGAGGTAAATATGCAGAAAGCATGGATAAAGAAAACAAATGATGTTGAAAGCTCAATAATAAATATTCTCCCAGACCTATCCTACTAACTTTTATATGCATAGACAGGTCAGGCTGCTTTTGGGCTTCGTTCAAATGGCTGGGGCATACTACAGATGCAGCTACCAGAACCAGTGGATGTTTTAGATTTATTTTCTTCTGCGTGAACTCTAATCCTAAAGACAAAAGCCACAACTAGGGGTGGGAGTAAGGAGGCTCCCATCCCATATGACAAGAAAGGGGCCAGCCCAGAACATGACTCTTCCACCAGAGAAATCTGATCTGCCTGGGTGAGTTTCATCCATGTGGGGCTTAGGACTTACCTGGAAAATACTGGCTGTGATTTATTTTTTAATGCACCTAGTTCATCTTCATGCTCTTTAGATAAGTATCATGCAATTTCTCTGCAGATGCTATTATTAAATTGGTTTGTATGGTTGGTTTGCATTTAAATTGAGTGCACTGCATGCTGGACTTATGTCCTTGGTCACAAGTGTCCTTATCAATCCATGCAGGTCAATACCTGCATATATGGATTACCACCTGGAAGACAATCATCAACATCTAATATTATTAGTGACCTAGCCCTGGGACACACCTCTACTGCTTCCTCCACAACTTCTCTCCTCTACTTGTCCTAGCCAGCACTGGTGTCAGTGGCAGTGCTATTTTAAATCCCCTTCAGTGGTGTTCAGTGGCAAAGCTTTCACACCCTGTCCCATATTGATGGTCAGTGGGAGGGCTGTCATCTTCCCCCCTGCATTGGTGGTCAGTAGGGATGAGCCGAACACCCCCCGGTTCGGTTCGCACCAGAACTTTCGAACAGACCGAAAGTTCACGCAAACTTTAGAACCCTATTAAATAGAATGGACTCGAACGTTCAAAATCAAAAGTGCTAATTATAACGGTCTAATATGCTAGTTATTGTCCTAAGGGTTTGGGGACCCGGGTCCTGCCCCAGGGGACATGTATCAATGCAAAAAAAAGTTTTAAAAACGGCCGTTTAATATCGTACCTGGGGGGTGTCTAAAGTATGCCTGTGAAGTGGCACGTGTTTCCCAAGTTTAGAACTGTCCCTGCACAAAATGAAATTTCTAAAGGAAAAAAAGTAATTTAAAACTGCTTGCGGTTTTAATGTCATGTCTTGTCCCGGCAATACCGATGAAAATAATTGAGAAACATGTATTGGGTACCCCCCCCCCCCAGCCCATTACCAGCCCCTTTGGGTCTTGTATGGATATTAAGGGGAGCGCCGCACTTCAATTTAAAAAAAGAAAGGCGTGATGCCCCCAGGCCATATATACTCTGAACAGCAGTATACAGGCGGTGCAAACAAGACGGGGACTGTAGGTTTGTTGTTACGTAGATTATTTTTGTAATTTTGAACTGGTCCATTTTTAAAGTGTAGCTCCAGCCCAAAAATCTATTTTTAAGCTTTTTGAAAAACATAGGGAAGGGTTATCACCCCTGTAACATTTGTTTTGCTGTCTGTGCACCTGTTCAAAACATTTCACCTCACTTTCCCTCCCAATGACAAATGTTGTTTGAAAATTTGTTTTTTTTTATTGTGTAGCGGGGTCCTCAATTTAAGGGTAGTGTTTAAGTGGTAGTTTTGCTCAAACATCTAAATTGTTAGGACATTATCAACCATTTTGTCTGCAGGAAGAGTATCAGTGTACTGTTCCCTGTGGCCTGCAGGTGGCGCTGCCATAGTGGGCCAGGGTTGAACTGCTGATACAGTGCTGTGCCTTGTGTGTCCCCTCTCGGCAACCATACAGTGAGAGTGGTCGTCCTGCTGTGTATGCTGGGAGAGGATATAAAAGGGGCAGACGCTGCCTGTTCAGGGTTCGTTCGTCGTCGGGAGTCCTACTCCCAGGGAGTGTGTGTTCCTGTCCGCCCTGGGCACCTTTGGCCCAGGGGCGGTGGTCGGTGAATCAGTCCCAGGCACCTTTAGCCCTGGGGCTGCAACTAAAGGCCTTGGGCCCAGCACCTTCAGCTGGGGCCCGTCAAGGATCGAGGAATCTCAGGGTGCTGCCTTGTGAGGGGACCCGCACCTTAGATAAGGAGGCCGGGGAAAGACCGTTCCGAGGGACTGGTGAGAAGTCACAGTGAAGGAAGGGGCCCGGTAACTCTCTGGAGGAATGTCTTCTCCTTACAAAGAGGCCAAGCTTTAAAGAAACCAAGTTCACCAGGTCTGTGGCAGAGACCAAGTTCACCGGGTCTGTGGCAGAGACCAGTGTACCAGTTTGCGTAGTGATTGTGCGGTTAGTTCGAGTACCATTTTGGCTGCTAGTCCCTATCTAGGGAGACTATACAAATGGGCTAAGTCTGCTTTAGAAGCCAAGCAGTGAAGTGTATTTCGTTTGTGCCTGGACCTCTCCCACACCTTATGCTGTCCTGTTCTCTCTCCAACCTTTCCTATCAGAGACTGTAGTTTAAGAGAAATAAACTCTATGTTGGAGTTACACCTGGTATGGACATTGAAGTCATTGGGGGGAAATAGAGACTTGTCTTTATTGGCTATAGAGATAAGAACCATTTGGAGGGAGAATCTGGCTGCGGAGACCCATCATAACACTGCTCAACCTCCTCACACAGGAGGGTACGGGCATATAGAGCTGGGTGTGCCCTTTCCTCCTGCAAAGAGCAGAAAGACAAGGAGGAGAGGGTGGTAAGCGCTATACGTGGGGGCTCGAGTCCGGGATTTCTGCAGCCGGAAAGAAGAAGAAAACCCCTAAGAGTTTGGACTTTATTCCCCCTGTGAGGCTCTGTGGAGGTCGGCCATTTTTGAGAGAAAGTGACTGCGCCACGAGGAGAGCCCAAGCTGCGTAGTTCGTTGGCGTGTCAAACGTGAGAAAGCCTGCGAACATTGCAGAAGATGGGAGGAGCCTTGCCATGTGATGAATTGCACATGGTGACTTTGGCGAAAAAGGGACAGTGCGCAATGAATCGGCAAGCGGAGAACATGGCGTCTAATGCCCCATGGATTCCAGTTCCTAGTACCATGAACGTTACTTCGTTTTCTGCTTCTTTAATGGATACAGGGATCCAACTGAAGCCTCTGGGTTGCTTCGCCCTCTACGTTCACAGAGATGCGGAGGCCCTTGGAGTGGTTTGTCCCGGATGCCAGGGACTGGTGGTGCACCTTCGGCCTTTTGGAAGATGTGAGAGATGCAAAGAGTTCTTGTTCGAGGTAGAGCAACCCACAGAAAAGCCTCGGGCCTTCCGGCTGAATTGCCTTACGGGCGCCACTACTCTTAAGGAGGAAACCAGTGCTTCTGCAGTCACCCCTACGCGCACTGTCGAGACTTCGGAGGAAGTCGTTGCAAATGTTCCGGTGGTTGAGGAACCGGAGACTGAGAAACCGGAGGATGCTGCCTCGGTTGTCACGGAGTCCTCGCTCCCACCGCCCAAGCGGAAGGTCGGATATGTGAAAGCCTCCTGTGGTCGTGGTCGTGCTATACCCCAGTGCTTGCCTGAGTCGCATCGCCCAGTCGAAGGGACCTCCAGATGATCCGCGACAGCTACAGGTCGAGGTAAGCCAGGGAAGGGAGCAGAGAAAAGCGTTCAGAGTGCTGGGGATGCTTGGGTTCCGGACCCCAAAGAATTTGAACTTGCCCGAGATAGTAATTCCCCTGCTACAAGGAATTACATACTAGCAGAGGACTGTGATACCTTGGATCTAGAATCGTCTTCCGATGTGGGAGAAGACGCTGAAATAGATAAACTATTCATAAAAAAGGTCTGGGACCGAATACCCCTATCCTCCGCCAGAAGTAGAAGGGACTCACCCAAGTCTACTGGGGATGTTACACCCCGGGTGGAAATCCATATGTCTGAGGAAGGACCTGACCCCATGCCTGAGTCGTCCAGACCTGTGGTGCCTGTGCACATAAATTCTAGGGGCATCCGGGTACCGGTATGCCTGCTTGCCTTATGGGAAAGGGGGCTGCTATAGGTGAAGAACACAGAAGCTAGCTTTAGCGCCTGACCACCTATGTTAGGGGTAAGAGTTACATTATCACAATCCTTTAACAAGAACATTTTTCTGTGAAGATAGACTCTACACAGGATTATTAATTTGCTAAGGAACTTTGCAAGCTGACACGTCAAGCCCAGGAATTGCACATGACACAGTCTAGGAATGCCCCTTCTGCAGTAACGCAGGAACGAGAGCCCAAGGATGACTCGCCTGACAATTTTTCTGATGACCCTCATGTGTTTTTCAACAAACAGTTGTATGCTACACTTTAAAACGGCGTTCCACCCATTTAAAAGTCAGCAGCTACGTACAAAAAGTTTAGCTGCTGACTTTTAATAAACAGACACTCGGAGTACCTGTCCCATGGTCCAGCGATGTGGCCGCCCGAAGCCTTGCTTCTCTCCCCCTCCTCTCGGCGTCACCAATATTGCAAGTGTGGGCACCCAGCTGTGGCTTCACAGCCGGGCGCACACTACGCATGCGCGAGCCGCGCTGTGCTCTATGAATGGCCGGGCAATCTTCTGGGACCTGTGACAAGTCCCAGAAGATTGCAGGGAGGGAGGGGGAGAGGTGAACTTCTGCTTAGCGCCGCGGCACCAGGAGAGGAAGTGGGAGCTGGGTACCTGTGAAAACTAGGTACCCGCTACCCCCCCCCCCCCAAAAAAAAGTGACATGCCAAATGTGGTATGGCAGGGGGTCAGAAGTACTTAAAGGGGTTGTAAACCCTTGTGTTTTTCCACCTTAATGCATCCTTTGAACCCCCCAGCCCCCCCGTTTTACTTACCTGAGCCCTGAAATTTCACCTGGTGGAGACACGCTTTTCTTCTGCCCGGGGTTCCCAGCTCTTGATTGGATAGATTGACAGCAGCGCAGCCATTGGCTCACGCTGCTGTCAATCAAATCCAATGACGTTGGTGCCGGGGGGGTGTGGCCGATTCCGGAAATTCGTGTCTATGGCCGCAAATGCTGGACTCGGGAGCGTGCCCGCAAGGTAACCCGCTTCTCCTAGGGGGTTATCTGATGCGGAGAGGAGCCAAGAGAGCTGTGAGGGACCCCAGAACAGGATGTTCAGGGCCACTCTGTGCAAAATGAGTTGCACAGAGTGGAGCTCTACAGAGTATGATATGTTTGTTATTTAAAAAAAAACTAAAAACAAGCCTTTACAATCCCTTTAAAGCGGAAGTTCCACTTTTGGGTGGAACTCCGCTTTAAGCTTAAAGTGGTTGTAAACCCACTTTGACAACTTGCACCTAAAGGTAAGCCTAGATTAAGGCTTACCTGTAGGTGCAAGAAATATCTCCTTAACCTACACGGTTAAGGAGATATTTGCAGAAAACACTGCACCAATGTCTACAGCGCAGGCGCACTGAGCGTCCCGGCATAATGAATGGGACATGCCGGGATTATACCGGTCCTGCGCATGCGCGGGAGTGACGTCATTTTCGCTCCGGCCAATCACAGCGCCGGAGCGGCAATACCAGGAAGAAGCTCCGAGGGGACATGGTGGCGGCGGCTGAGGGGAACGAGCAGGACTTTGGGGGCTTCGATTTCAGGTAAGTGCCACATAATGAGCTAGTATGCTATGCATACTAGATCATTATGCCTTTCTCTTGCAGGGTCTTATTTTATCCTGCTTTTCCGGGGGGGGGGGGTGGTTTACTTCCTCTTTAAGTCACGCTCTTCTGGTTCTGAAGCACAGTGGATTAACCTGATTATTACATGGTTACAGGGGGACCCCCAGTCTTAGGCTTTTAGTCTCCCTGCAGAAGACCCACCCTGGGGGTCAGTCAAAGCCTTTTTCAAGGCCCTGGGTCTACTCTATGATGATACTTACTGTGCCCACTCAGCAGGAACTAATCTTAGGTCATTAGGCCAGGGTAAACGCAGTGCTAAACAATGCTATTCTGATTTTTGTCGCCGGGCATCTGACTCAGGATGGAATGACCTAACTCTAAGAAGGCAGTTCAGGTTAGGCTTATCAGACTCCATCAAGGACTCCATATTACACTACCCTGAACCAAATTCGTTGAATGAAGCCATGCAAGTCGCCATCCGTATAGACATCCTCTGCCCCTTAGTACACTGCCCACTTCTTCTCCATCAGACCTTCCTGGGT
The DNA here is from genome assembly GCA_029206835.1 of Rana muscosa. Lineage (NCBI taxonomy): Eukaryota > Metazoa > Chordata > Amphibia > Anura > Ranidae > Rana > Rana muscosa. The sequence goes on from JARGYO010005626.1 coordinate 41,822,430, forward strand.
CCTTTGAACCTCTCCAGGAGGGAGAGCCCATGCAAATTGGCACAACTCATTTATCCTCTGTGGAAAAGACTACATAGTTACATTCATAGTTTCATTGTAGTTTTATCCCTATTGTGGGGTCACCATTACGGTATTTGTACATTGAATCATATCCCCTCTCAAGTGTCTCCTCTCCAGAGAGAACAAGTTCATTGCTCGTAACCTTTCCTCATAACCAAGGTCCTCCTGTCCCTTTATTCGTTTTGTTGCCCTTCTCTGGGCTCTGTCTAGTTCCAGTACATCCTTCCTGAGCACTGGTGCCCAGAACTGGACAGCATACTCCAGGTGCGGCTGGACCAGAGTCTTGTAGAGTGGCAGAATTATCGTTTTATCTCTGGAGTTAATCCCCTTTTTAATGCATGCCAATATTCTGTTTGCTTTGCTTGCAGCAGCTTGGCATTGCATGCCATTGCTGAGCCTATCATCTACTAGGATCCCCAGGTCCTTTTCCATCCTAAATTCCCCCAGAGGTTCTCCCCCTAGTGAGTAGATTGCATTCATATTTTTGCCACCCAAATGCATTATCTTACATTTTTCTACATTAAACCTGATTTGAGATTGTAGTTGCCCACCCCATTAATTTGTTTAAATCTTCTTGCAATGTTTCCACATCCTGCGGAGAAGTTATTGCCCTGCTTAGCTTAGTATCGTCCGCAAATACAAAGATTGAGCTGTTTATCCCATCCTCCAGGTCGTTTAAATAAGATTGGTCCCAGGACAGAACCCTGGGGGACCCCACTTTCCCCCCCGGACCATTCCGAGTCCCCCCCCCCAATTTATCACTACCCTCTGAACTCGCCCCTGTAGCCACATTTCAATCCATGTACTCACCCTATGGTCCATGCCAACGGACCTTACTTTGTACAGTAAACGTTTATGGGGAACTGTATCAAATGTTTTTGCAAAATCCAGATACACTACGTCTCTTGGCCTTCCTTTATCTAGATGACCTCCTCATAGATCTCAATAGATTGGTTTGGCAAGAACGATTCTTCATGAATCCATGCTGATTACTGCTAATGATACAGTTGCCATTATTAAAATTTTGTATATAGTTCCTTATCATCCCCTCCAAGAGTTTGCATACAATTGATGTTAGGCTAACTGGTCTGTAATTCCCAGAGATGTATCTTGGCCCTTTTTTAAATATTGGTGCTACGTTGGCTTTTCTCCAATCAGCTGGTACCATTCCAGTCAGTAGACTGTTCGTAAAAATTAGGAACAATGGTCTGGCAATTACTTGACTGAGTTCCTAAGGACCCTCGGGTGCAAGCCATCTGGTCCCGGTGACCTATTAATGTTACGTTTTTAAAGTCTATTTCTAATTTTGTTCTCTGTTAGCCATGAGGGTGCTTCCTGTGACATGTCATGAGGATAAACATTGCAATTTTGGTTACAGAAGCCCCCCGTTTCCCTTGTGAAAACTGAGGAGAAGAATAAATTGAATACCTTCACCATCTCTCCATCCCTTCATCATTCTTTATGGGACCAATATGATCTGACCTCCCTTTCTTACTATTTAAGAATTTTTGGGGATTTTTTTTACTCTCCACCGCTATGTGCCTTTCGTGTTCTATCTTAGCCGCCCTGATTGCATCCTTACATTTCTTGTTGCATTCTTTGTAAAGTTGGAATGCTGATGATGATCCCTCAGCCTTGTATTTTTTAAAGGCCTTCTCCCTTGCTTTTATATGCATTTTTACATTGGAGTTATGCCACCCAGGACTTTTATTAGCTCTTTTAAATTTATTTCCCATTAGGATGCACTGGATAATGCCCTTATTTAAAATGCTTTTAAAGCATACCCATTTTTCCTCTGTGTTCTTTGTTCCTAAGATTTTATCCCAATCATTATCTTCTAGCAAGGATCATAGTTTAGGGAAGTTGGCTCTTGAAATTCAGTGTCTTTGTATTCCCCTTATGTTTCCTATTTTGTGTGATTTATACTACGAATTGACCTGTGATCGCTGTTACCTAAATTGCTCCGTATTTCCACATCCGTGATCAGGTCTGTATTGTTGGTAATTAGTAGTTCTAGTAACGCTTTGTTTCTAGTGTGAGGGGGGTTAACTCAGCAGCGGGTGTGTGTGACCCCCTGGATGGGTTCACCACACAAAAACAGGCACAGCAGACAGTGGTAGGAGAAAACAAAAGGGTGTGGTTTTATTTAAACTATATACAGACAAAAAAATACAGCAAAAACAAAAGAAACAGGAAAATAAATCCTGTTCAACTTGACCGCTCACTACTAGTGATGAGCCGAACACCCCCGGGTTCGGTTCGCACCAGAACCCGCGAACGGACCGAAAGTTCGAACGAACATTAGAACCCTATTAAATACAATGGATGCGAACGTTCGAATTCTAAAGTGCTAATTATAACAACTATTATGCATGTTATTGTCCTAAAAAGGGTTTGGGAACCCGGGTTCTGCACCAGGGGACATGTATCAATGCAAAAAGAAGTTTTAAAAACGGTCGTTTTTCGGGAGCAGTCATTTTAATGATGCATAAAGTGAAAAAAAAAAAGTCAAATATTCCTTTAAATATCGTACCTGGGGGGTGTCTAAAGTATGCCTGTGAAGTGCCACGTGTTTCCCGTGTTTAGAACTGTCCCTGCACAAAATGACACTTCTAAAGGAAAAAAAAGCCATTTAAAACTGCTTGCGGCTTTAATGTAATGTCTGGTCCCGGTAATATGGATGAAAATCTTTAATAAAAATGGCATAGCTACCCCATGACCCCCCCCCTACCCCAGCCCATTACCAGCCCCTTTGGGTCTTGTATGGATATTAAGGGGAACCCCGCACATAAAATTAAAAAGGCCCTATATACTCTGTACAGCCGTATACAGGCGGTGCATACAAGACAGGGACTGTAGGTTTGTTCTTATGTAGAATCTGTTTGTAATTTTGAACAGGTACATTGTTGAAGTGTAGCTCCAGCCCAAAAATCTATTTTTAAACTTTTTGGAAAACATAGGTAAGGGTTATCACCCCTGTAACATTTGTTTTGCTGTCTGTGCCCCTGTTCAGAACATTTCACCTCACTTTCCGTCCCAATGACAACTGTTTTTGAAATGTGGTGTTTTTCTTGAAACAAGGATTGCTGATAAAGCATCAGTACAGAGGAGACACCTTTCTCCCATATTTATTCTTACAGGAGAGAATTTTCCTTCGTAGTGGTAGATTTCCTCTCACTTCCTGTTGTCTTCTTGCGTTTGCAAGTAGGAGTCGTTTGTAAGTTGGATGTTTGAAAGTAGGGACCTGCCGTATATACTCTGCAGAAATAGGCCCCTTAGTTGTTGGTGTTGGCACAACACTGTAAGCACTCACAGTTACTCTTGGTTGGTGCTGGAACGCCCTGCTGTCAACTATTATATCAGGAATTTTAATTACATATAATTGTTGAACAGTGGTAGTAAAAATTGGGCCTTTGATGGTGGTGCTGGTGCCACAACACTGTAAGCCCTGACAGTTACTCTTGGTGGGTGCAGCAATGGGCCCTGCTGTGAATTATTAGATCAAGAATTGTAATTGCATGCCCCTGTTGAACAGGGGCTGAAAAATTGGGCCTTTCGTGGTGGTGGTGGTGGTGGTGGTGTTGCCACAACACTGTAAGCCCTCAGAGTTACTCTTGGTGGGTGCAGGAATGGGCCCTGCTGTGAATTATTAGATCAAGAATTGTAATTACATGCCCCTTTTGAACAGGGGCTGAAAAATTGGGCCTTTCGTGGTGGTGGTGGTGGTGGTGGCGTTGCCACAACACTGTAAGCCCTCAGAGTTACTCTTGGTGGGTGCAGCAATGGGCCCTGCTGTGAATTATTAGATCAAGAATTGTAATTGCATGCCCCTGTTGAACAGGGACTGAAAAATTGGGCCTTAGGCACTGGTGGCACAACACTACAACCCCTCACAGATACTGTACTTGGAGCACAGCAATGAGCCCTGTTGCAAAGTATTGCTTCAAAAATTGTAATGACACGCCCCTGTTAAACAGGGGCTGAACAATTGGGCCTTAGGCACTGGTGCCACAACACTCCAACCCCTCACAGATACTGTACTTGGAGCACAGCAATGAGCCCTATGGCAAATTATTGCTAAAAAAATTGTAATTACACGCCCCTGTAAAACAGGGGCTGAAAAATTGGGCCTTAGCCACTGGTGGCGGCACCCATAAACAAAAATGATCTTCCAAGCTATCATCATCAATCGTATCATTGAGGACTCGGAGGAGGAGGATAGCCAGTCAACATAACAGCACAGGCACTCAGCATCAGCATCAGTCTTGAAGGGATGTGACATGTTAAAATCAATTAGTCTGTTATATCAGCATCAGGTGTGTGGTAGCTGGTGGTGATCCAAGACTGGTTCATCTTGATGAAAGTCAGTCGATCAACCGAGTCGGTGGACAGGCGCACCCTGTGATCCGTGACAAATCCTCCAGCAGCACTGAATGTGCGTTCCGAAAGAACGCTGGATGCAGGACAGGCCAGTAGCTCAATTGCATACTGTGCAAGCTCTGGCCAGTGATCCATCCTCAAGACCCAGTAAGCCAGAGGATTTTCGGTGGGGAAGGTGTCCAAGTCTGACCTTGCCCCTAGATATTCCTGCACCATGTTTATCAGACGCTGGCGATGGTTTCTGGAACCGATCATACTTTGGGGCTGCGGACTAAAGAATTGTCTGAACGCATCGGTCAGACGGCCACCTTCCCCACCGCTCCTTCTTTGACTGGCCGAAGCCTCAGCAACTCGTTGTCCAGGACCAGGAGTTTGTAACCTCCCAGTCTCTGGGAACGCGTTGCACAGACCTTTCTGCAAGGCCTCCCGGAGTTGTCTCATCCTCTGCTCCCTCTGCGAAGGTAACATAAGGTCCGCAACCTTACCCTTGTACCGTGGATCAAGGAGAGTGGCCAGCCAGTAATGGTCCCTCTCCTTGATCCGAAGAATACGAGGATCCTTCCGCAGACTTTGCAGGATCAGGGAGGCCATGCAGCGTAGGTTTGCTGAGGCATTCGCTCCGGAGTCCTCTGGGTCACTAAGGACGACATGATCCGCAGCCACCTCCTCCCAGCCACGTACAAGTCCACTGGTTTCTTGGGACTGTAAATCATCCCTAAAAGACTGCTGCTGATGATGCTGAGTGCCAGCCTCCACCTCCATGCTGACACAATCCTCCTCCTCCTCCTCCTCCTCCTCTTCCTGTGCGATGGGTGGGACAGAAGGAACACTGTCTGGGTAAAGGGGGCCTTGAGAGGCAAGGAAGTCCTCCTCTTCCTGCCTCTGTTCTGCCTCAAGTGCCCTGTCCATTATTTCACGCAGCGTGTGCTCCAACAGGTGGACAAGAGGTACAGTGTCACTGATGCATGCACTGTCACTGCTCACCATCCTCGTGGCCTCCTCAAATGGTGCCAGGACAGTGCATGCATCCCTGATCATGCCCCACTGGCGTGGAGAAAAAACCCAAGCTCCCCTGACCCTGTCCTGGTGCCGTAGTCGCACAGGTACTCATTGATGGCCCTCTGCTGCGTGTGCAGCCGCTGCAGCATGGCCAACGTTGAGTTCCACCTGGTGGGCATGTCACATATAAGGCGGTTCTTGGGCAGGTTCAACTCCTTTTGCAGCTCAGCCAGGCGAGCACTGGCATTATAAGATCTGCGGAAATGCACACAGACTTTCCTGGCCTGCCTCAGGACATCCTGTAAGCCCGGGTACCTGCCCAAGAACCGCTGCACCACCAGGTTAAGGACGTGAGCCACACAGGGCACATGGGTCAGTTGTCCCTGTCGGAGGGCGGAGAGGAGGTTGGTGCCATTGTCGCAAACCACCATTCCTGGCTTAAGCTGGCGTGGCGTCAACCACCTCTCGGCCTGGCCCTGCAGAGCAGACAGGACCTCTGCCCCAGTGTGGCTTCTGTCCCCCAAACACACCAGCGCAAGCACGGCATGGCATCTTTTTGCCTGCGTACTTGCGTAGCCCCGTGAACGGCTACGGAGCACCGCTGGTTCATAGGACAAACCACAGGAAGAGGCCATGGAGGAAGAAGAAGAGGAGGGGGTGGAGGAGAGAGGTGTGTCACAACCAGTAGTAGCATTTTGGAGGCGTGGTGGTGGAACAACCTCCAACACTACTGCACCTTGTCCTGCATCCTTCCCAGCTGCCAAAAGAGTGACCCAATGGGCCGTGAAAGAAAGGTAACGTCCCTGTCCATGCCTGCTGGACCATGAGTCAGCGGTAATATGCACCTTACCGCTGACCGCCCTGTCCAGCGAGGCCAAGACATTGCCTTCCACATGCCGGTAGAGAGCCGGAATAGCCTTCCGTGAGAAAAAGTGGCGTTTGGGAACCTGCCACTGAGGAACCGCACATTGCACAAACTCACGGAAGGGGGCCGAGTCTACCAACTGAAAAGGCAGCAGTTGAAGCGCTAGCAATTTAGCCAAGCTAGCATTCAACCGCTGGGCATGTGGATGGCTGGGAGTGAACTTCTTTCGACGGTCCAGCAGCTGGGGCAGGGAAATTTGCCTGCTAGAATCGGACGTCGGTGTACTGCTAGCAGAGTGGCCGCAAGTACTTGGCTGTGACACACCTAATTCTACACCTTCATTCCTCTCAGTGCATGTTTCAGAGAGGACTGAAGTTATAGTGGGGTTGGAGATCCCAGCTGATGCGGTGCAAGGAGAGGTCCGCTTTGTTCTTTGGTGTGGGTCTTTGAGGTAGGCTTGCCAACGAGCTGCATGGCAGGTCAACATATGTCTGGTCAGGCATGTGGTACCCAAGCGGCTGATGTTTTGGCCACGCGATATACGCTTGAGACATATGTTGCAAACAGCAGCTGTGCGATCTGATGCACTAGCCTCAAAAAAGGCCCACACCAAGGAACTTTTTGAATGACGGGCAGAGGCTGCGCCCTGCACAGGCGGAGCTCTGCGGTGTGATTCCGTCGGTGTACTGCCCTTACGCTGGCCACCAAAGGGCATCCTGCCTCGTTGGAGATGTGCCTCCTCCTCATCCTCCTCCTCCTCCTCTCTCCTATTAGGCACCCACGTGGAGTCAGTGACCTCATCATCCCCTCCCTCCTCATCACTGGAGCCAATCTGGCAGTATGCTGCAGCTGCTGGAACATGACTGCCAGATTGGTGTCCTTCTTGAGCATCCCCTCTGTCTGCTCTCACGCTACTGCCTTCCTGTAGCTGGGTTTCATCATCAGACCCTTCGAAACGCTGGGCATCCTCCTGGAGCATGTACCCAACACTGTGCTCAAACAGTTCGGGGGACTCCTCAGGAGGAGGACATGGTGGGTCTAGGGAAGGAGTGACTAATGCTGAGTCTGACATTGATACCACGGAAGAGGACGCTTTGGCAGCTGCTTTGCCAGTACCCTGAGCCTGGGTGAGAGAGGATGAGGAGGAGGAGGAGGGCTTGGTCATCCACTCTACCAAGTCTTCGGCATGATGTGGCTCAACATGTCCAGCTGCCGAAAAGAAGGACAAGCGTGTTCCATGGCCATGTGCTGATGACAATGCACCGCGTCCACGACCAGCACTGTTGCCCCCAGACACAGAGCCTGCTTGCCCTCTTTTATTGCCTCCTGACTGTCTGCCTCTCCTTGTTTGCCTTCCAGACATTCTAATAGATGGCCTGCAGGGAGATGGGAAAAAAGCAATAAGGGCTACCTTCAGGTGTCCTTCTCTGTCCCTTTACTTAAGGATTTCTAAATATGTTTGAGGATTATTGCTTTTGCACAGAATAGCACAACGACAATTTCCCTGACTGTCCAAAAAACAAGGATTTCAAAGATGGTTGATGAGGAATGCTTTAGCACACTATAGCACAAGGAGAAATCCCCTCACTTTCCTTCTTTGTCACTAGAAACAAGGACTGGGACAGTGAAAGAAACTAACACTCTCCCTACCTAGAGTTTTCTGTCCCTAGAAAAAAAGTTTTTTTAAAGCACACTATAGCACAAGGAGAATTCCCCTCACTTTCCTTCTTTGTCCCTAGAAACAAGGACTGGCACAGTGAAAGAAACTGACACTCTCCCTACCTAGAGTTTTCTGTCCCTAGAAATAATGTTTTTTTAAAGCACACTATAGCACAAGGAGAAATCCCCACACTTTCCTTCTTTGTCCCTAGAAACAAGGACTGGCACAGTGAAAGAAACTGACACTCTCCCTACCTAGAGTTTTCTGTCCCTAGAAATAATGTTTTTTTAAAGCACACTATAGCACAAGGAGAAATCCCCTCACTTTCCTTCTTTGTCCCTAGAAACAAGGACTGGGACAGTGAAAGAAACTGACACTCTCCCTACCTAGAGTTTTCTGTCCCTAGAAATAATGTTTTTTTAAAGCACACTATAGCACAAGGAGAAATCCCCACACTTTCCTTCTTTGTCCCTAGAAACAAGGACTGGCACAGTGAAAGAAACTGACACTCTCCCTACCTAGAGTTTTATGTCCCTAGAAATAATGTTTTTTTAAAGCACACTATAGCACAAGGAGAAATCCCCTCACTTTCCTTCTTTGTCCCTAGAAACAAGGACTGGGACAGTGAAAGAAACTGACACTCTCCCTACCTAGAGTTTTCTGTCCCTAGAAATAATGTTTTTTTAAAGCACACTATAGCACAAGGAGAAATCCCCACACTTTCCTTCTTTGTCCCTAGAAACAAGGACTGGCACAGTGAAAGAAACTGACACTCTCCCTACCTAGAGTTTTCTGTCCCTAGAAATAATGTTTTTTTAAAGCACACTATAGCACAAGGAGAAATCCCCTCACTTTCCTTCTTTGTCCCTAGAAACAAGGACTGGCACAGTGAAATAAACTGACACTCTCCCTACCTAGAGTTTTCTGTCCCTAGAAATAATGTTTTTTTAAAGCACACTATAGCACAAGGAGAAATCCCCACACTTTCCTTCTTTGTCCCTAGAAACAAGGACTGGCACAGTGAAAGAAACTGACACTCTCCCTACCTAGAGTTTTCTGTCCCTAGAAATAATGTTTTTTTAAAGCACACTATAGCACAAGGAGAAATCCCCTCACTTTCCTTCTTTGTCCCTAGAAACAAGGACTGGCACAGTGAAAGAAACTGACACTCTCCCTACCTAGAGTTTTCTGTCCCTAGAAATAATGTTTTTTTAAAGCACACTATAGCACAAGGAGAAATCCCCACACTTTCCTTCTTTGTCCCTAGAAACAAGGACTGGCACAGTGAAAGAAACTGACACTCTCCCTACCTAGAGTTTTCTGTCCCTAGAAATAATGTTTTTTTAAAGCACACTATAGCACAAGGAGAAATCCCCTCACTTTCCTTCTTTGTCCCTAGAAACAAGGACTGGCACAGTGAAAGAAACTGACACTCTCCCTACCTACAGTTTTCTGTCCCTAGAAAAAATGTTTTTTTAAAGCACACTATAGCACAAGGAGAAATCCCCTCACTTTCCTTCTTTGTCCCTAGAAACAAGGACTGGGACAGTGAAAGAAACTGACACTCTCCCTACCTAGAGTTTTCTGTCCCTAGAAATAATGTTTTTTTAAAGCACACTATAGCACAAGGAGAAATCCCCACACTTTCCTTCCTTGTCCCTAGAAACAAGGACTGGCACAGTGAAAGAAACTGACACTCTCCCTACCTAGAGTTTTCTGTCCCTAGAAATAATGTTTTTTTAAAGCACACTATAGCACAAGGAGAAATCCCCTCACTTTCCTTCTTTGTCCCTAGAAACAAGGACTGGCACAGTGAAAGAAACCGACACTCTCCCTACCTAGAGTTTTCTGTCCCTAGAAATAATGTTTTTTTAAAGCACACTATAGCACAAGGAGAAATCCCCTCACTTTCCTTCTTTGTCCCTAGAAACAAGGACTGGCACAGTGAAAGAAACTGACACTCTCCCTACCTAGAGTTTTCTGTCCCTAGAAATAATGTTTTTTTAAAGCACACTATAGCACAAGGAGAAATCCCCTCACTTTCCTTCTTTGTCCCTAGAAACAAGGACTGGCACAGTGAAAGAAACTGACACTCTCCCTACCTACAGTTTTCTGTCCCTAGAAATAATGTTTTTTTAAAGCACACTATAGCACAAGGAGAAATCCCCTCACTTTCCTTCTTTGTCCCTAGAAACAAGGACTGGCACAGTGAAAGAAACTGACACTTTCCCTACCTACAGTTTTCTGTCCCTAGAAAAAATGTTTTTTTAAAGCACACTATAGCACAAGGAGAAATCCCCTCACTTTCCTTCTTTGTCCCTAGAAACAAGGACTGGGACAGTGAAAGAAACTGACACTCTCCCTACCTAGAGTTTTCTGTCCCTAGAAATAATGTTTTTTTAAAGCACACTATAGCACAAGGAGAAATCCCCACACTTTCCTTCTTTGTCCCTAGAAACAAGGACTGGCACAGTGAAAGAAACTGACACTCTCCCTACCTACAGTTTTCTGTCCCTAGAAATAATGTTTTTTTAAAGCACACTATAGCACAAGGAGAAATCCCCTCACTTTCCTTCTTTGTCCCTAGAAACAAGGACTGGCACAGTGAAAGAAACTGACACTCTCCCTACCTACAATTTTCTGTCCCTAGAAAAAATGTTTTTTTAAAGCACACTATAGCACAAGGAGAAATCCCCTCACTTTCCTTCTTTGTCCCTAGAAACAAGGACTGGCACAGTGAAAGAAACTGACACTCTCCCTACCTAGAGTTTTCTGTCCCTAGAAATAATGTTTTTTTAAAGCACACTATAGCACAAGGAGAAATCCCCACACTTTCCTTCTTTGTCCCTAGAAACAAGGACTGGCACAGTGAAAGAAACTGACACTCTCCCTACCTAGAGTTTTCTGTCCCTAGAAATAATGTTTTTTTAAAGCACACTATAGCACAAGGAGAAATCCCCTCACTTTCCTTCTTTGTCCGTAGAAACAAGGACTCGCACAGTAAAACACACTGACACTCTCCCTACCTATCCTTCTCTTTCCCTAAACTAAAGGAATCCAGGTTAAGCAAGAAAGAAATAAATGTCACTGTCCCTGCCTATGCTTGTCTTTCCCTGCTCCGGAACACACTACGCTAGGCCGCAGTGCTGGCGGCCTTTTATAGTGTGGGGCGTGTACTAAACACCCTCAGCAATAATTGGCCACAGGCATCCTGCCTGTGGCCAATCATTGCTCTCCTCGCTGCCGGCGCTGTGATTGGCCAAGCATGCGGGGTCACAGTGCATGCTTGGCCAATCACAGCGCCTGGATGACACTGCGATGGCGTAGTGCATTGTGGGCCGTTCGCGTCACTCGAATTTGGCGCGAACGGCCCAAATCGTTCGATCTTCGTCGAACGATCGAACAGCCGATGTTCGAGTCGAACGTATGTTCGACTCGAACACGAAGCTCATCCCTACTCACTACACACATTGGTGTCCCTAACTAACAACTGGGTACAGCCTTGTGCTGTCCTAGTCCCTAGCTCCCTGCTTTTTGAAGTTCTTAGCAATAACCACACCGGCTTTGGCTCACCGCACAGAGATCACACTCCCCAGACTATCCACACAGATCTGGTTCCAGGATGGAGCCTCTCCCTTAGTATGCTGGGAGTTCTTGTAGAGGCCCCAATGAGCCCACTTGATTCAGCTGGGCTCATTAACTCTTCCCCTGCAAGACTCCCAGCACTCCCCCTAGTGGTATAAACTGGCATAAAGCCTGAATCTAGGACATATATATCTCCCATCCTGGATGCAACCTGGTGATTTTACCTGCCTGCTGTTACATACCCCCCCCCTCTTGTTTTAACCTTGGGGTTGGAACACAAGCAATCAGGCATGCATGTACTCGAGACAAAGCATCCACATTCCCCATTTGAACGCCAGGGCGATGCTTTACTGTAAAGTTGAATTCCTATAGGGCCAGGAACCACCTATTTACTCTTCTATTTGTCTCTTTGTTTTGAGCCATCCACTTTAAGGGAGCGTGATCGGTAATCATGTCAAAGTGCCTACCTAACAGATAGTACCGAAGGGAATCTAGAGCCCACTTCACCGCTAAACACTTCTTCTCAATTGTGGCGTAATTTACCTCATGGGACTTCAATTTCCTGCTAAGGTAAATGACTGGGTGCTCTTCCCCGTTCCAGACCTGGGACAATACTGCTCCTAACCCAACGTCTGATGCATCACTTTGTACGACAAAGTCCCTAGAGAAGTCTGGTGAGTGCAACACTGGCTGGCTACATAAGGATTTTTTTAAGAATTGGAATGCTGCCTCAGCCTCTGGGGTCCATTTAACCATGACAGACTCTTTCCCTTTTGTCAAGTTGGTTAGGGGCACAGCCTGAGAAGCAAAGTGGGGAATGAATCGCCGATAATAACCAGCGATTCCCAGAAAGGCTCGTACCTGCTTCTTGCTGTTGGGACGTGGCCAATTCTGTATGGCCTTGACTTTATTGACCTGGGGTTTTATTACTCCCCTTCCAATGGTGTACCCAAGATATTTGGCCTCCTCCTGTCCAATGGTACACTTCTTGGGGTTGGCCGTAAACCCAGCTTCCCGGATAGAGTCTAGGACTGCTTGCACTTTTGGCAGATGTGAGGCCCAATCTGTGCTATGGACAATTACATCATCCAGGTAAGCCGCAGCATACTTCTGATGGGGCCTCAGTATCTGGTCCATTTTCCGCTGGAATGTTGCCGGTGCATTCTGTAATCCAAACGGCATTCTTTTATATTGGAACGCCCCATCTGGGGTTACAAACGCGGTTTTCTCCTTGGCCGATTTGGCCAGGGGAATTTGCCAATACCCTTTTTGTGAGATCAAGGGTTGTCATGTATCGGGCTGTTTCCAGCCGGTCGATCAACTCATCTATACGTGGCATGGGGTAGGTGTCAAATTTTGTAACTTTGTTCAGTTGTCAAAAATCGTTACAAAATCGCCAGCTCCCATCCGGTTTAGGCACTAACACTATGGGACTGGACCAATCACTTTGGGATTCCTCTATCACCCCCAACTTAAGCATTTTCTGTACTTCCTCACGTATTGCCTCCCGTCGGGCCTCTGGGATCCGATAGGGTTTTAGCTTCACCCTTTCACCGGGCGGGGTAATAATATCATGCTCTACCCCAGACGTTTGTCCCGGCAGCTCAAAGAAAACCTCCTTGTTGCGAAGCACAAACTCCTTAACCTCCTGTTGTTGGGGTTTTGACAAGGTGACTGCTATTCCAACCTCAGGAATCACGCAATCAGACTGAGCTGGTGACAAAGTTTCTGCGACTAGGGATTCCCTATCCCTCCAGGCTTTCAACAGAATAACGTGATAGATCTGTTCGGGCTTTCGCCTTCCTGGTTGTCTGACCTTGTAATTCACTTTGCTCACTTTTTCCATTATCTCGTAGGGGCCTTGCCATTTGGCAAGGAATTTGCTTTCAACCGTAGGGACAAGTACCAATACCCTATCCCCCGGGGAAAAGGTACGGGTCTTGGCCCCACAGTTGTACACTCTCTGCTGTGCCAACTGCGCTTGGGCCAAATGTTCCTTTATGATTGGCATTACCTGTGCAATTCTATCTTGCATCAGGGCGACATGCTCAATCACACTCCTGTGGGGAGAACTCTCACTCTCCCAAGTTTCCTTGGCGATATCCAACAGCCCTCTTGGGTGTCTCCCATAAAGTAACTCAAAGGGTGAGAAACCCGTAGAGGATTGGGGTACCTCCCTAATGGCAAACATTAAATAGGGAATTAGACAGTCCCAATCCTTTCCATCTCTATCCACCACCTTCTTTAACATTTGTTTTAAGGTTTTGTTGAATCTTTCAACCAACCCATCTGTTTGGGGGTGATACACAGATGTACGCAATTGTGACACTTTGAACAACTTGCACAGCTCTTTCATAACCCGGGACATAAAGGGTGTACCTTGGTCCGTAAGCAGTTCCTTACAAATACCCACACGGCTAAAAACAAGAGATAGCGCTTTGGCTATGGTTTTGGCCGAGGTATTTTGGAGCGGAATTGCTTCCGGATACCGGGTGGCATAGTCCAATATGATATATAAAAAGCAATCAGCGCACATATGTAACAATAATATAAGCTACTGCAAGCTGAACACCAAGAAGGTTAATCACAAAAACCAGAAATTAATATAAGAAAAATAACAGTGCAGTGCAGCAAATGTCCATATAATGATGAACCATATAAATATCCAAGATGTTGGAGAATCTTCAAGCAATAAATGGCTGTCTTCCAATAAGAAAAACCTGCTTACCAGAACAGATGGATCTTTTGAATGAACAAAAGATCAAAAACGCTTGTTTCCACCATGTGGGGAAGATGATCTATGATGAATGGACTCCAGCAGCGTGGTGGACGAACATCAGATGATAAGGGCAAAAATGTGACATATGGAAAAAAGGAATTGGAAACAATCTAAGTGTAGACTGATCATTTAATTTCCATAAAAAGTATTAAGATAACATGCATGGCATGATGATCAATAAAAATGGTATAAAAATGCAAAAGCAAAAAGTCCTAAATCCATACAATGCGGGACCAGTGAGTAAACAACAATGTCCAGAGATGATCCCAGCAGCGTGAGTGTGGAAAGGTCCTCACTGAGTGATATTACTTGGGCACAGTAACTCGGTCACCAGCAAGTGCAGGAAGACAATGTATCAACAAGCCGGTGACCCACCGCTGACGAAGTCCACAAGGACGTAACGTGCGTACGGGGGAGGAGCTTTCTCAGTGACGTCACCCGCGTCTATCCTGTTACTCGCGGTTCACCTCCGCTTGTTGATACATTGTCTTCCTGCACTTGCTGGTGACCGAGTTACTGTGCCCAAGTAATATCACTCAGTGAGGACATTTCCACACTCACGCTGCTGGGATCATCTCTGGACATTGTTGTTTACTCACTGGTCCCGCATTGTATGGATTTAGGACTTTTTGCTTTTGCATTTTTATACCATTTTTATTGATCATCATGCCATGCATGTTATCTTAATACTTTTTATGGAAATTAAATGATTAGTCTACACTTAGATTGTTTCCAATTCCTTTTTTCCATATGTCACATTTTTGCCCTTATCATCTGATGTTCGTCCACCACGCTGCTGGAGTCCATTCATCATAGATCATCTTCCCCACATGGTGGAAACAAGCGTTTTTGATCTCTTGTTCATTCAAAAGATCCATCTGTTCTGGTAAGCAGGGTTTTCTTATTGGAAGACAGCCATTTATTGCTTGAAGATTCTCCAACATCTTGGATATTTATATGGTTCATCATTATATGGACATTTGCTGCGCTGCACTGTTATTTTACTTATATGCATAGTCCAATATAACCAAAATGTACTGATGCCCCCTAGCGGACTTCATTATCGGACCTACCAAATCCATTGCGATCCTCTCAAAGGGGACCTCAATGATGGGGAGAGGGACCAGCGGGTTACGGAAATGTGGCATCGGTGCCGACCTCTGACACACAGGGCAGGAGGAACAATAATTTTCTGTTTCCTTCATGACCCAAGGCCAATAGAATCTTTGCAATACTCTCTTTTGGATTTTCTCTGTCCCCAGATGACCTCCAAGAATGTGCCCATGGGCCAACTCTAACACCAACTTCCTGTAAGGTTTGGGGACCACAAGCTGCTCAATGGTTTCTTCTGCCCTTTTAGCCACCCGATACAGTAGGTCCTTTTCCACGATGAAGTACGGGTAAGTGCAGGTCTCATCTGGGTTCACTAACTCGTCATCTATTTTCACTACGTTTTCCCGTGCCTTTATTAGGGCGGGTCTTTTACCTGTTCTGTGGCAAAATTTTCCTTGTGAACCTCGAGATCAGAAAACTCCACAGACAGCACGTTTTCGTCTGAGGATGTTGGCTCCTCCCCAGTTTCTCGAGTCTCTCCTGCCAATACCGTCAAGGGGAATTCTGGAGAGTCCTCACCACTCTCAGAGAAATTCTGGCTATCACATTCCTGGTATATAGGGGCACCAGTGGGGGGCTCAGGACGATCCCAGAGTTCCCAAAACTTTGGAAAATCCCTTCCCACAATGGCATCATGTGGTAACTGAGACACTAACCCCACCTGATGAGAGAGGTTACCTTTGGAGGTCTCAAAACACACTGTAGTCACAGGATACTCTCGGGTGTCCCCATGCACACAAATAACAGCTACCTTGTTATTCCCAGAGACCTCTGTAGTGACTAATTCAGCTTTTATCAGTGTCACCAGGCTACCTGAATCCAGCAACACAACAACATTTTTACCATTAATACACATTTTGCATAAATGTTTCTCAGTTCCCCGAATGGCAGTGCATGCAACTGTCGCAAAAAGCGACTGACGTCTGTCCCTTAGAAAGTCACATTGCATGGGTTCATCCACAACCGGGCAATTTGCTGCAATATGTCCCTCTTGCCGGCAGCGGTAACAAACAATCCTTTTTGCTGCCTCTTGAGCCCCTGACTTCCCAGGCTGTTCTCGCCAGACATTAGGTATAACTCTCACCCTCTCATTCTCCCCACCCTCACCCCTTGGAATCATCTTACCCGCCACTGGGAATGGTCTGGTCTTAGGGTGGAAAGTCCGTGAGTCTCTGGAAGAGGCAGTCAGGTTTTCCGTAGCCAAGTACTTCTCTACACGATCCACAAGATTATCGGCCGTTTCTGGGTCTCCATGGCTTACCCACTTTTGGATGGCAGTAGGAAGAGCTCTCAAGAAACGATCCATCACAACACGTTCCACAATCTTTGGTGCGGACAAAGTCTCTGGCTGTAGCCACTTCCTGCTCAGGTGAATGAGATCATACATTTGAGACCTGGGGGTTTTCCAAGCCGGAAAGTCCAGTTATGCACACGCTGAGCCCGGACAGCCAGGGTGACACCCAGCCGTGCCAATATTTCATTTTTTAGCATCACATAGTCTTTTGCTTGGTCAGGCTCTAGGTCATAGTAAGCTTTCTGTGATTCACCAGTTAACAGAGGGGCCACCAGTCCGGCCCACTGCTCCTTAGGCCACTTTTCCCTTTCAGCAGTCCTTTCAAATGTGGTCAAAAACACCTCTGGATCATCCTCTCCAGTCATTTTTGTCAGTAAACGACTCACCCCAAAGGACGCAGTATTAGCGGAACTACTTGCCTCACTGGTCTGCGGACGTTGCTGCATTAATGTCTCCATTTGTTGCTGTAGTCTCTGTTCTTGCTTCTGCAACAGGTCTATGAAGCGGGCCTCAGATTGCTGCTGGGCTTGTTGCTGGGCTGCCAGACTCTGTTGATGAGCTTGCTGCTGGGCTGCGAGGCTCTGTTGCAAAGTTGCATTTGTCTGCTGCTGGGCTGCGAGGCTCTGTTGTTGAGCCACAAGGCTCTTTTGCAAACCTGCATTTGTCTGCTGCTGATTGGCATTTGCTAGAGCCAGCTGTTTCAGTATTTCCTCCATGCTGGCCTTTTTAAAAAATAACTGCCACTGGTTCTCCACCAACTGTGAGGGGGGTTAACTCAGCAGCGGGTGTGTGTGACCCCCTGGATGTGTTCACCACACAAAAACAGGCACAGCAGACAGTGGTAGGAGAAAACAAAAGGGTGTTGTTTTATTTAAACTATATACAGACAAAAAAATACAGCAAAAACAAAAGAAACAGGAAAATAAATTCTGGTCAACTTGACCGCTCACTACACACGTTGGTGTCCCTAACTAACAACTGGGTACAGCCTTGTGCTGTCCCAGTCCCTAGCTCCCTGCTTTTTGAAGTTCTTAGCAATAACAACACAGGCTTTGGCTCACCGCACAGAGATCACACTCCCCAGACTATCCACACAGATCTGGTTCCAGGATGGAGCCTCTCCCTTAGTATGCTGGGAGTTCTTGTAGAGGCCCCAATGAGCCCACTTGATTCAGCTGGGCTCATTAACTCTTCCCCTGCAAGACTCCCAGCACTCCCCCTAGTGGTATGAACTGGCATAAAGCCTGAATCTAGGACATATATATCTCCCATCCTGGATGCAACCTGGTGATTTTACCTGCCTGCTGTTACACTAGTTGGAGCATTTATGAACTGACCCGTGAAATTGTCCCGCAAGACATTTAGGAACTGGCGAGCCTTAGATGAATGTGCGGTTACTTCTACCCAGTCTATGTCTGGATAATTAAAATCCCCCATTATAATGACACTTCCCATTCTTGCCGCTAATCCAAATTGTGATAGGAGGTCCGCCTCCGCCTCCTCCCTCTGGTTAGGGCGCCTATAGCATACTCCTTTTACCCATAAGGATTCCACCCCCTCCCTTGCTCCCTCAGTGATGTCATCTCTCACATTCACTTGTACATAATTTTTGATATACAGGCATACCCCTCCCCCTTTTTTACCCTCTCTATCCCTGAAATATAGGGAATAGCCTTGAATGGTTGCCATTCTTACAAAATCAAATTTCTCCTCGTACAACAGTAGCTCTAGTTCTCCCATCTTGTCTGCCAGACTCCTGGCATTGGTGAACAAGATGCCACGTAGTTTAGACCGGTCGCATACTATCTCCTTATTGGGTGCTCTGGGGTTGCAAATAGGACTTGTTACTATACTTACCTCGTGTTTAGGTGCTTAAGACAACCTACCACTAATGCCCCAAATACTACCCTCTGGAATATGTTCCGTCCTGACTATCTCTAACTCTGGACCATCCGTCCCGTCGCCTAGTTTAAAAGCCCCTCTATCTTTTCGGCCATCTTCACTCCCAGCAGATCTGCACCTTCCCCATTTAGCTGAGAAGTCACCCCAGTTCTCCAGGAACCCAAACCCCTCCTTTCTACACCAGCTCCTCAGCCACTTTTTTACTTCCCTATTATCCCTCTGCCTTTCTTGTGTGGCTCGAGGTACCGGTAGTATTTCTGAGAATACTACCTTGGAGGTCCTTTTCCTCAATTTCCCTAAGTCCCTAAATTCGTTTTTTTAGGACACTCCATCTTCCTCTGAATTTCTCATTGGTGCCAACGTGCACCATGACAGCCGGGTCTTCCCCAGCCCCTCCACCAGATCCGTTATGTGCCGAACCCGAGCGCCCGGTAAACAACATACAGTTTGGCTCTTCAGGTTTTTGTGACAGATTGCCCTCTCTGTCCTTCTAAGGATTGAGTCCCCTACCACCAGAATCTGTCTTTCCTTTCCCTTGGCTTTACATCCATCCTCACTGGAGGAGTTATTCCCCTGGCAGCTAGGGGAGTCACTCGGCTCCAGCAGTGCTGGTCCCTGACTGGTTTCACCAATGTCACTCAACGGGGAGTACTTATTTGGATGTTCCAGCCAGGACAAGCCTCCCTGACTCTTTCCCTCTCTATCCTTCCTGACTATCACCCATCTACTCTGCTTTGGTGCCTGCCCCTCATTATCTCCACCCGCCGCTGTGCTGGCCCTTGCCGGCATCTGCCTGGTACGATCCCAACTCTTCTTTAGTATGGAGGGACTTCTCAGTGTTGACAGTTGCTTCCCTAGATTCAGAACCTGGGCTTCCAGGAAAACAATGTGCTTAGAAGAAGTGACTAGAAGAAGGAGATTCCAAGGACTATGCTGTGGCGATCACAACCACTTTATTGCCAGTTGCCCCAATAAGCCGGGAAATGCCAAAAGTCTAGTGTGGGTGGGGTCTGCTTCTCTAGACTATAGGGTGCCAGACTATAGGGTGCCATGTTCCCCCCAGAGACAAACTATTTGTTCCTGTGCAACATAGTTCTGCCACATTTTCTCTTCACCTCTCAGATTTCATAGATTCCAGTGCCCCTAGCAATTTCATTGATAGTGACCCCACACACTGTCTACAGATTCCTTTGACTAATGTGCATAAGCCCTTTTCAATCTTAGCTGTTGATAACTCTCCCTTGTCCATGGGTCTGGTCACCTTGTGCACTGTACCTAATCTGACCATTGGGGAATTTCATAGGGAGACAATCAGTCTTTACTTGTCAACATCACAGTTGTTTTTAGCACTCCAGTTTTAGTAAATCAAACCCAATGTGTCTTCAGGACAGCAAGTCAAGGGGAAACTCCCCAGTCAGATGGCAATAAACCTGTAATGCCGCGCACACACGATCACTTTTCTCGTCGGGAAAAATTTCATTTTTTCTCTTGGACGAGAAAAACTTCCGTGTGTAGGCTCTCCAGCATTTTTCCCGACGACAAAAACGGCGAGAATCACGACGAGAAAAATTAGAACATGCTCTAATTTTTCTTGTCGCGAATCACGGCATTTTTTTCCTCGGCAGTTTTCCCATAGGGAAACACTGCTAGGGAGCCTACACATGGCCGGTTTTCTCGACCAAGAGAAAACATGTCGTGAAAAACGGCCGTGTGTAGGGGACCAAGCCGGTCCTCGTTTTTTCCGTCGGGTTTCACGGCATTAGGTGTTTTAATCATTCCCTACTCCTTCCCAAAGAAAAAAATATATGTATTTCGACTATAGATATATTTTAGGTGAACATGATTTGCAACAAGCCAGAAAGTTTGTGTCACCTATTCAGCTGCTATTTCCCTCTCCTTCCCTTTTTAGGTGATTTTGACTTGACTTTACCTCTGCTGGACAGGGTCTTGGTGTGTCCCACGTGTTTTATTCTGTTACCAAATATGTATTAAAATTGTCCACCCTCCTCTAACTTGAATAGAATGAACTCCTTGCACACTTTCAAATTTGTTGGAGTAACCTCTTCAATGGCACCAAAGTGAATTCAGCCACACTGACTGGCATTTTAACAAAATAGATGCATTACAATTCCATACAATGTTCCCTGATCACATTTTGTACTTTGTTTGTTTTGTCTAGGGTCTGTTTGCGATTTGTGGACTTCTGACTGGTTGCTATTTCTGCTGCTGCCTTTGCTGTTGCTGTAATTGTTGTTTTGGAAAATGTAAACCAAAACCATCAGCCGGAGAAGATTATGAGTACAATGTGTCCCCGGAAGACCTGGAAGAGCAGATCAAAACAGATATGGAATCAGGTGGTGTATATATCTCTATACGTGTCCTAAAGGGATAGTACAGTGTATTTTTTAGTGAACACTAGGGATGAGCCGAACACCTCCCGGTTTGGTTCGCACCAGAACCTGCGAATGGACCAAAAGTTTGCGCGAACTTTAGAACCCTATTAAATACAATGGACTCGAACGCTCAAAATCAAAAGTGCTAATTATAAAGACTAATATGCAAGTTATTGTCATAAAAAGGGTTTGGGGATCCATGTCCTGCTCCAGGGGACATGTATCAATGCAAAAAAAAGTTTTAAAAACGTCTGTTTTTTCGGGAGCAGTGATTTTAATGATGCTTAAAGTGAAAAAAAAAAGTGAAATATTCATTTAAATATCATACCTGGGGGGTGTCTAAAGTATGCCTGTGAAGTGGCACATTTTTCCCGTGTTTAGAACTGTCCCTGCACAAAATTACATTTCTAAAGGAAAAAAAGTCATTTAAAACTGCTTGCGGCTTTAATGTAATGTCTGGTCCCGGCAATATGGATGAAAATCATTGAGAAAAATGCCATGGGTACCCCCCCCCCCCAGCCCACTATCAGCCCCTTTTGGTCTTGTATGGACATTAAGGGGAACACTGCACCCAAATAAAAAAAAAGCTCCTATATACTCTGAACAGCAGTATACAGGCGGTGCAAACAAGACAGGGACTGTAGGTTTGTTCTTAAGTAGAATCTGTTTGTAATTTGGAACAGGTACATATTTTACGTGTAGCTACAGCCAAAAAATCTATTTTTAAGCTTTTTGGAAAGCATAGGGAAGGTTTATCACCCCTGTAACATTTGTTTTGCTGTCTGTGCAGTGTGCACCTGTTCAGAACATTTCACCTCACTTTCCGTCCTAATAACAAATGTTTTTTGGAAATTTGTTTTTTTTATTGAAACAAGGATTGGTGATAAAGCATCAGTGGAGAGGAGACACTTTTTCCCCATATTAACTCTTATGCCGCATACACACGATCGTTTTTAATGACGAGAAAAATGACATTTTTTAAAATGGTCATTAAAAATGATCGTGTGTGGGCTTTCCAGCATTTTTCCCGACGAGAAAAACGTCAAGAATCACGACGAGAAAAATTGGAACATGCTCTAATTTTTCACGTCGTTTTTTACATCGTCGTTTTTCTCGTCATGAAAAACAGCCGTGTGGGGGCTTTAACGACGTGAAAAAAAATGCGCATGCTCAGAATCAAGTATGAGACGGGAGCGCTCGTTCTGGTAAAACTAGCGTTCGTAATGGAGATAGCACATTCGTCACGCTGTAACGGACTGAAAAGCACGAGGCTGAAAAGCGCGAATCGTCTCTCAACAAACTTTACTAACATGAAGGGTGGCCCCATCCAAATGGAACTTCCCCTTTATAGTGCCTTTGTACGTGTTGTACGTCACTGCGCTTTACTCGAACATTTTTTTCCACGATAGTGTGTAAGCAAGGCAGGCTTGAGAGGAAACATGAAAAATCACGTTGAGAAAAATGCCATTTTTTTCAATGACATTAAAAACGATCGTGTGTACGCGGCATGACAGGAGAGAATTTCCCTTCCTAGGGGTAGATTTCCTCTCACTTCCTGTTGTCTCCTTCCGTTTGCAAGTAGGAGTCATTTGTAAGTTGGATGTTTGAAAGTAGGGGCCTGCCGTATATACTCTGCAGAAATTTGGCCCTTAGGTGTTGGTGTTGCCACAACACTGTAAGCCCTCACAGTTACTCTTGGTGGACGCTGGAACGCCCTGCTGTGAACTATTATATCAAGAATTGTAATTACATGCCATTGTTGAACAGTGGTAGGAAAAATTGGGCCTTTGGTGGTGTTGCTGGTGCCACAACACTGTAAGTCCTCACAGTTCCTCTTGGTGGGCGCAGGAATGGGCCCAGCTGTGAAATATTAGATCAAGAATTGTAATTACATGCCCCTGTTGAACAGGACCAGAAAAATTGGGCCTTTGGTGGTGGTGGTGGTGGTGGTGGTGGTGTTGCCACAACACTGTAAGCCCTCACAGTTACTCTTGGTGGGCGCAGGAATGGGCCCTGCTGTGAATTATTAGATCAAGAATTGTAATTACATGGCCCTGTTAAACAGGGGCATACAAATTGAGCCTTAGGCACTGGTGCCACAACACTGCAACTCCTCACAGATACTGTACTTAGAGCGCAGCAATGAGCCCTGCTGCAAAGTATTGCATAAAAATTGTAATTACATGCCCCTGTTAAACAGGGGCAGAAAAATTGTGCCTTAGGCACTGGTGCCACAACACTGCAACCCCTCACAGATACTGTACTTGGAGCGCAGCAATCAGCCTTGCTGCAAAGTATTGCATTAAAAATTGTAATTACACGCCCCTGTTAAACAGGGGCTGAAAAATTGGGCCTTAGCCACTGGTGGCGGTGCCCAGAAACAAAAATGTTCTTACATGCTATCAGCATGATCATTGAGGAAGAGGATAGTCACTCAGCATAACAGGATAGTCACTCTGCATCAGCATAGGCAGTCTTGAAGGGATCTGACATTTCAAAAAAAAAATATTCTGTTACATCAGCATCAGGTGCTTGGTAGCTAGTGGTGATCCAAGACTGATTAATTTTTATGAAGGTCAGCCGATCGACCGAGTCGGTGGACAGGCACACCCTGTGATTGGTTACAAAGCCTCAAGCAGCACTGAATGTGCGTTCCGAAAGAACGCTGAATGCAGGACAGGCCAGTAGCTCAATTGCATACTGTGCAAGCTCTGGCCAGTGATCCATCCTCAAGACCCAGTAACCCAGAGGATTTTCAGTGGGAAAGGTGTCCAAGTCTGATCTTGCCCCTAGGTATTCCTGCACCATGTAAACCAGACGTTGGCGATGGTTGCTGGAACCGATCATACCTTGGGGCTGCATACTAAAAAATTGTCTGAACGCATCGGTCAGACGGCCACCTTCTCCACCGCTCCTTTGACTGACCGAAGCCTCAGCAACACGTTGTCCAGGACCAGGAATTTGTAACCTCCCAGTCTCTGGTAACGCGTTGCACAGACCTTTCTGCAAGGCCTCCCGAAGATGCTTCATCCTCTACTCCCTCTGCAACAGCAAGATAAGGTCCGCAACCTTACCCTTGTAATGTGGATGAAGGAGGGTTGCCAGCCAGTAATGATCCCTCTCCTTGATCGCACGAATACGAGGATCCCTCCGCAGGCTTTGCAGGATCAGGGAGGCCATGCAGCGTAGGTTTACTGAGGCATTTGGCCCGGAATCCTCTGGGTCACTGAGGGCGACATGATCCGCAGCCACCTCCTTCCAGCCATGTACAAGTCCATGGGTGTCTTGGGACTGTAATTGATCCCTTGAAGACTGTTGCTGATGCTGAGTGCTAGGCTCCACCTCCATGCTGACACAATCCTCCTCCTCCTCCTCGTCCTCTTCCTGTGTGATAGCCGGGCCAGCAGGAACACTGTCTGGATAAAGGGGGCCTTGGGACTGTAAATCATCCCTAAAAGACTGCTGCTGATGATGCTGAGTGCCAGCCTCCACCTCCATGCTGACACAATCCTCCTCCTCCTCCTCCTCCTCCTCCTCTTCCTGTGCGATGGGTGGGACAGAAGGAACACTGTCTGGGTAAAGGGGGCCTTGAGAGGTAAGGAACTCCTCCTCTTCTTGCCTCTGTTCTGCCTCAAGTGCCCTGTCCATTATTCCACGCAGAGTGTGCTCCAACAGGTGGACAAGAGGGACAGTGTCACTGATGCATGCACTGTCACTGCTCACCATCCACGTGGCCTCCTCAAATGGTGTCAGGACAGTGCATGCATCCCTGATCATGGCCCACTGGCGTGGGGAAAAAAATCCAAGCTCCCCTGACCCTGTCCTGGTGCCATATTGCAACAGATACTCATTGATGGCCCTCTGCTGCGTGTGCAGCCACTGTAGCATGGCCAACGTAGAGTTCCACCTGGTGGGCATGTCAGAGATTAGGCGGTTCTTGGGCAGGTTGGATTCCTTTTGCAGGTCAGCCAGCCAAGGACTGGCATTATGACTGGTGGAAATTTCCACAGAGTTTCCTGGCCTGCCTCAGGACCTCCTGTAAGCCTGGGTACCTGCCCAAAAACCGCTGCATCACCAAGTTAAGGACGTGAGCCAAACAGGGCACATGGGTCAGTTGTCCCTGTCAGAGGATGGAGAGGAGGTTGGTGCCATTGTCGCAAACCACCTTTCCTGGCTTAAGCTGGCATGGCGTCAACCACCTCTGAGCCTGCCCCTGCAGAGCTGACAAAATCTGTGCCCCAGTGTGGCTCCTGTCCCCCAAGCACACCAGCTCAAGCACCGCATGGCATCTTTTTGCCTGCGCACTTGCGTAGCCCCTTGAATGCCTACGGAGCACTGCTCGTTCCAAGGACAAAGCACAGGTAGAGGCCATGGAGGAAGAAGAAGAGGAGGGGGTGGAGGAGAGAAGTGTGTCAGAATCACCAGTAGTAACATTTTGGAGGCGCGGTGGTGGAACAACCTCCAACACTACTGCACCTTGTCCAACATCCTTCCCAGCTGCCAGCAGAGTCACCCAATGCGCCGTGAAAGATAGGTAACGTCCCTGTCCATGCATGCTGGACCATGAGTCAGCAGTAGGGATGAGCTTCGTGTTCGAGTCGAACATACGTTCGACTCGAACATCGGCTGTTCGATCGTTCGACGAAGATCGAACGATTTGGGCCGTTCGCGCCAAATTCGAGTGACGCGAACGGCCCACAATGCACTACGCCATCGCAGTGTCATCCAGGCGCTGTGATTGGCCAAGCATGCACTGTGACCCCGCATGCTTGGCCAATCACAGCGCCGGCAGCGAGGAGAGCAATGATTGGCCACAGGCAGGATGCCTGTGGCCAATTATTGCTGAGGGTGTTTAGTACACGCCCCACACTATAAAAGGCCGCCAGCACGGCGGCCTAGTGTAGCGTGTTCCGGAGCAGGGAAAGACAAGCATAGGCAGGGACAGTGACATTTATTTATTTCTTGCTTAACCTGGATTCCTTTAGTTTAGGGAAAGAGAAGGATAGGTAGGGAGAGTGTCAGTGTGTTTTACTGTGCGAGTCCTTGTTTCTAGGGACAAAGAAGGAAAGTGAGGGGATTTCTCCTTGTGCTATAGTGTGCTTTAAAAAAACATTTGTTCTAGGGACAGAAAACTGTAGGTAGGGAGAGTGTCAGTTTCTTTCACTGTGCCAGTCCTTGTTTCTAGGGACAAAGAAGGAAAGTGAGGGGAATTCTCCTTGTGCTATAGTGTGCTTTAAAAAAACATTTTTTCTAGGGACAGAAAACTCTAGGTAGGGAGAGTGTCAGTTTCTTTCACTGTGCCAGTCCTTGTTTCTAGGAACAAAGAAGGAAAGTGAGGGGAATTCTCCTTGTGCTATAGTGTGCTTTAAAAAAACATTTTTTCTAGGGACAGAAAACTCTAGGTAGGGAGAGTGTCAGTTTCTTTCACTGTGCCAGTCCTTGTTTCTAGGGACAAAGAAGGAAAGTGAGGGGAATTCTCCTTGTGCTATAGTGTGCTTTAAAAAAACATTTTTTTCTAGGGACAGAAAACTCTAGGTAGGGAGAGTGTCAGTTTCTTTCACTGTGCCAGTCCTTGTTTCTAGGGACAAAGAAGGAAAGTGAGGGGAATTCTCCTTGTGCTATAGTGTGCTTTAAAAAAACATTTTTTCTAGGGACAGAAAACTCTAGGTAGGGAGAGTGTCAGTTTCTTTCACTGTGCCAGTCCTTGTTTCTAGGGACAAAGAAGGAAAGTGAGGGGAATTCTCCTTGTGCTATAGTGTGCTTTAAAAAAACATTTTTTCTAGGGACAGAAAACTCTAGGTAGGGAGAGTGTCAGTTTCTTTCACTGTGCCAGTCCTTGTTTCTAGGGACAAAGAAGGAAAGTGAGGGGAATTCTCCTTGTGCTATAGTGTGCTTTAAAAAAAACATTTTTTCTAGGGACAGAAAACTCTAGGTAGGGAGAGTGTCAGTTTCTTTCACTGTGCCAGTCCTTGTTTCTAGGGACAAAGAAGGAAAGTGAGGGGATTTCTCCTTGTGCTATAGTGTGCTTTAAAAAAACATTTTTTCTAGGGACAGAAAACTCTAGGTAGGGAGAGTGTCAGTTTCTTTCACTGTGCCAGTCCTTGTTTCTAGGGACAAAGAAGGAAAGTGAGGGGAATTCTCCTTGTGCTATAGTGTGCTTTAAAAAAACATTTTTTCTAGGGACAGAAAACTGTAGGTAGGGAGAGTGTCAGTTTCTTTCACTGTGCCAGTCCTTGTTTCTAGGGACAAAGAAGGAAAGTGAGGGGAATTCTCCTTGTGCTATAGTGTGCTTTAAAAAAACATTTTTTCTAGGGACAGAAAACTCTAGGTAGGGAGAGTGTCAGTTTCTTTCACTGTGCCAGTCCTTGTTTCTAGGGACAAAGAAGGAAAGTGAGGGGATTTCTCCTTGTGCTATAGTGTGCTTTAAAAAAACATTTTTTCTAGGGACAGAAAACTGTAGGTAGGGAGAGTGTCAGTTTCTTTCACTGTGCCAGTCCTTGTTTCTAGGGCCAAAGAAGGAAAGTGAGGGGAATTCTCCTTGTGCTATAGTGTGCTTTAAAAAAACATTTTTTCTAGGGACAGAAAACTCTAGGTAGGGAGAGTGTCAGTTTCTTTCACTGTGCCAGTCCTTGTTTCTAGGGACAAAGAAGGAAAGTGAGGGGATTTCTCCTTGTGCTATAGTGTGCTTTAAAAAAACATTATTTCTAGGGACAGAAAACTCTAGGTAGGGAGAGTGTCAGTTTCTTTCACTGCGCCAGTCCTTGTTTCTAGGGACAAAGAAGGAAAGTGAGGGGAATTCTCCTTGTGCTATAGTGTGCTTTAAAAAAACATTTTTTCTAGGGACAGAAAACTGTAGGTAGGGAGAGTGTCAGTTTCTTTCACTGTGCCAGTCCTTGTTTCTAGGGACAAAGAAGGAAAGTGAGGGGAATTCTCCTTGTGCTATAGTGTGCTTTAAAAAAACATTTTTTCTAGGGACAGAAAACTCTAGGTAGGGAGAGTGTCAGTTTCTTTCACGGTGCCAGTCCTTGTTTCTAGGGACAAAGAAGGAAAGTGAGAGGAATTCTCCTTGTGCTATAGTGTGCTTTAAAAAAACATTTTTTCTAGGGACAGAAAACTCTAGGTAGGGAGAGTGTCAGTTTCTTTCACTGTGCCAGTCCTTGTTTCTAGGGACAAAGAAGGAAAGTGAGGGGAATTCTCCTTGTGCTATAGTGTGCTTTAAAAAAACATTTTTTCTAGGGACAGAAAACTCTAGGTAGGGAGAGTGTCAGTTTCTTTCACTGTGCCAGTCCTTGTTTCTAGGGACAAAGAAGGAAAGTGAGGGGAATTCTCCTTGTGCTATAGTGTGCTTTAAAAAAACATTTTTTCTAGGGACAGAAAACTCTAGGTAGGGAGAGTGTCAGTTTCTTTCACTGTGCCAGTCCTTGTTTCTAGGGACAAAGAAGGAAAGTGAGGGGATTTCTCCTTGTGCTATAGTGTGCTTTAAAAAAACATTATTTCTAGGGACAGAAAACTCTAGGTAGGGAGAGTGTCAGTTTCTTTCACTGTGCCAGTCCTTGTTTCTAGGGACAAAGAAGGAAAGTGAGGGGAATTCTCCTTGTGCTATAGTGTGCTTTAAAAAAACATTTTTTCTAGGGACAGAAAACTCTAGGTAGGGAGAGTGTCAGTTTCTTTCACGGTGCCAGTCCTTGTTTCTAGGGACAAAGAAGGAAAGTGAGAGGAATTCTCCTTGTGCTATAGTGTGCTTTAAAAAAACATTTTTTCTAGGGACAGAAAACTCTAGGTAGGGAGAGTGTCAGTTTCTTTCACTGTGCCAGTCCTTGTTTCTAGGGACAAAGAAGGAAAGTGAGGGGAATTCTCCTTGTGCTATAGTGTGCTTTAAAAAAACATTTTTTCTAGGGACAGAAAACTCTAGGTAGGGAGAGTGTCAGTTTCTTTCACTGTGCCAGTCCTTGTTTCTAGGGACAAAGAAGGAAAGTGAGGGGAATTCTCCTTGTGCTATAGTGTGCTTTAAAAAAACATTTTTTCTAGGGACAGAAAACTCTAGGTAGGGAGAGTGTCAGTTTCTTTCACTGTGCCAGTCCTTGTTTCTAGGGACAAAGAAGGAAAGTGAGGGGATTTCTCCTTGTGCTATAGTGTGCTTTAAAAAAACATTATTTCTAGGGACAGAAAACTCTAGGTAGGGAGAGTGTCAGTTTCTTTCACTGTGCCAGTCCTTGTTTCTAGGGACAAAGAAGGAAAGTGAGGGGAATTCTCCTTGTGCTATAGTGTGCTTTAAAAAAACATTTTTTCTAGGGACAGAAAACTCTAGGTAGGGAGAGTGTCAGTTTCTTTCACTGTGCCAGTCCTTGTTTCTAGGGACAAAGAAGGAAAGTGAGGGGATTTCTCCTTGTGCTATAGTGTGCTTTAAAAAAACATTATTTCTAGGGACAGAAAACTCTAGGTAGGGAGAGTGTCAGTTTCTTTCACTGCGCCAGTCCTTGTTTCTAGGGACAAAGAAGGAAAGTGAGGGGAATTCTCCTTGTGCTATAGTGTGCTTTAAAAAAACATTTTTTCTAGGGACAGAAAACTGTAGGTAGGGAGAGTGTCAGTTTCTTTCACTGTGCCAGTCCTTGTTTCTAGGGACAAAGAAGGAAAGTGAGGGGAATTCTCCTTGTGCTATAGTGTGCTTTAAAAAAACATTTTTTCTAGGGACAGAAAACTCTAGGTAGGGAGAGTGTCAGTTTCTTTCACGGTGCCAGTCCTTGTTTCTAGGGACAAAGAAGGAAAGTGAGAGGAATTCTCCTTGTGCTATAGTGTGCTTTAAAAAAACATTTTTTCTAGGGACAGAAAACTCTAGGTAGGGAGAGTGTCAGTTTCTTTCACTGTGCCAGTCCTTGTTTCTAGGGACAAAGAAGGAAAGTGAGGGGAATTCTCCTTGTGCTATAGTGTGCTTTAAAAAAACATTTTTTCTAGGGACAGAAAACTCTAGGTAGGGAGAGTGTCAGTTTCTTTCACAGTGCCAGTCCTTGTTTCTAGGGACAAAGAAGGAAAGTGAGGGGAATTCTCCTTGTGCTATATTGTGCTTTAAAAAAACATTTTTTCTAGGGACAGAAAACTCTAGGTAGGGAGAGTGTCAGTTTCTTTCACTGTGCCAGTCCTTGTTTCTAGGGACAAAGAAGGAAAGTGAGGGGATTTCTCCTTGTGCTATAGTGTGCTTTAAAAAAACATTATTTCTAGGGACAGAAAACTCTAGGTAGGGAGAGTGTCAGTTTCTTTCACTGTGCCAGTCCTTGTTTCTAGGGACAAAGAAGGAAAGTGAGGGGAATTCTCCTTGTGCTATAGTGTGCTTTAAAAAAACATTTTTTCTAGGGACAGAAAACTCTAGGTAGGGAGAGTGTCAGTTTCTTTCACTGTGCCAGTCCTTGTTTCTAGGGACAAAGAAGGAAAGTGAGGGGAATTCTCCTTGTGCTATAGTGTGCTTTAAAAAAACATTTTTTCTAGGGACAGAAAACTCTAGGTAAGGAGAGTGTCAGTTTCTTTCACTGTGCCAGTCCTTGTTTCTAGGGACAAAGAAGGAAAGTGAGGGGATTTCTCCTTGTGCTATAGTGTGCTTTAAAAAAACATTTTTTCTAGGGACAGAAAACTGTAGGTAGGGAGAGTGTCAGTTTCTTTCACTGTGCCAGTCCTTGTTTCTAGGGACAAAGAAGGAAAGTGAGGGGAATTCTCCTTGTGCTATAGTGTGCTTTAAAAAAACATTATTTCTAGGGACAGAAAACTCTAGGTAGGGAGAGTGTCAGTTTCTTTCACTGTGCCAGTCCTTGTTTCTAGGGACAAAGAAGGAAAGTGAGGGGAATTCTCATTGTGCTATAGTGTGCTTTAAAAAAACATTTTTTCTAGGGACAGAAAACTCTAGGTAGGGAGAGTGTCAGTTTCTTTCACTGTGCCAGTCCTTGTTTCTAGGGACAAAGAAGGAAAGTGAGGGGATTTCTCCTTGTGCTATAGTGTGCTTTAAAAAAACATTTTTTCTAGGGACAGAAAACTGTAGGTAGGGAGAGTGTCAGTTTCTTTCACTGTGCCAGTCCTTGTTTCTAGGGACAAAGAAGGAAAGTGAGGGGAATTCTCCTTGTGCTATAGTGTGCTTTAAAAAAACATTTTTTCTAGAGACAGAAAACTCTAGGTAGGGAGAGTGTCAGTTTCTTTCACTGTGCCAGTCCTTGTTTCTAGGGACAAAGAAGGAAAGTGAGGGGATTTCTCCTTGTGCTATAGTGTGCTTTAAAAAAACATTATTTCTAGGGACAGAAAACTCTAGGTAGGGAGAGTGTCAGTTTCTTTCACTGTGCCAGTCCTTGTTTCTAGGGACAAAGAAGGAAAGTGAGGGGAATTCTCCTTGTGCTATAGTGTGCTTTAAAAAAACATTTTTTCTAGGGACAGAAAACTGTAGGTAGGGAGAGTGTCAGTTTCTTTCACTGTGCCAGTCCTTGTTTCTAGGGACAAAGAAGGAAAGTGAGGGGAATTCTCCTTGTGCTATAGTGTGCTTTAAAAAAACATTTTTTCTAGGGACAGAAAACTCTAGGTAGGGAGAGTGTCAGTTTCTTTCACTGTGCCAGTCCTTGTTTCTAGGGACAAAGAAGGAAAGTGAGGGGAATTCTCCTTGTGCTATAGTGTGCTTTAAAAAAACATTTTTTCTAGGGACAGAAAACTGTAGGTAGGGAGAGTGTCAGTTTCTTTCACTGTGCCAGTCCTTGTTTCTAGGGACAAAGAAGGAAAGTGAGGGGAATTCTCCTTGTGCTATAGTGTGCTTTAAAAAAACATTTTTTCTAGGGACAGAAAACTCTAGGTAGGGAGAGTGTCAGTTTCTTTCACTGTGCCAGTCCTTGTTTCTAGGGACAAAGAAGGAAAGTGAGGGGATTTCTCCTTGTGCTATAGTGTGCTTTAAAAAAACATTATTTCTAGGGACAGAAAACTCTAGGTAGGGAGAGTGTCAGTTTCTTTCACTGTGCCAGTCCTTGTTTCTAGGGACAAAGAAGGAAAGTGAGGGGAATTCTCCTTGTGCTATAGTGTGCTTTAAAAAAACATTTTTTCTAGGGACAGAAAACTCTAGGTAGGGAGAGTGTCAGTTTCTTTCACTGTGCCAGTCCTTGTTTCTAGGGACAAAGAAGGAAAGTGAGGGGAATTCTCCTTGTGCTATAGTGTGCTTTAAAAAAACATTTTTTCTAGGGACAGAAAACTCTAGGTAGGGAGAGTGTCAGTTTCTTTCACTGTGCCAGTCCTTGTTTCTAGGGACAAAGAAGGAAAGTGAGGGGATTTCTCCTTGTGCTATAGTGTGCTTTAAAAAAACATTTTTTCTAGGGACAGAAAACTGTAGGTAGGGAGAGTGTCAGTTTCTTTCACTGTGCCAGTCCTTGTTTCTAGGGACAAAGAAGGAAAGTGAGGGGAATTCTCCTTGTGCTATAGTGTGCTTTAAAAAAACATTTTTTCTAGAGACAGAAAACTCTAGGTAGGGAGAGTGTCAGTTTCTTTCACTGTGCCAGTCCTTGTTTCTAGGGACAAAGAAGGAAAGTGAGGGGATTTCTCCTTGTGCTATAGTGTGCTTTAAAAAAACATTATTTCTAGGGACAGAAAACTCTAGGTAGGGAGAGTGTCAGTTTCTTTCACTGTGCCAGTCCTTGTTTCTAGGGACAAAGAAGGAAAGTGAGGGGAATTCTCCTTGTGCTATAGTGTGCTTTAAAAAAACATTTTTTCTAGGGACAGAAAACTGTAGGTAGGGAGAGTGTCAGTTTCTTTCACTGTGCCAGTCCTTGTTTCTAGGGACAAAGAAGAAAAGTGAGGGGAATTCTCCTTGTGCTATAGTGTGCTTTAAAAAAACATTTTTTCTAGGGACAGAAAACTCTAGGTAGGGAGAGTGTCAGTTTCTTTCACTGTGCCAGTCCTTGTTTCTAGGGACAAAGAAGGAAAGTGAGGGGAATTCTCCTTGTGCTATAGTGTGCTAAAGCATTCCTCATCAACCATCTTTGAAATCCTTGTTTTTTGGACAGTCAGGGAAATTGTCGTTGTGCTATTCTGTGCAAAAGCAATAATCCTCAACCATATTTAGAAATCCTTAAGTAAAGGGACAGAGAAGGACACCTGAAGGTAGCCCTTATTGCTTTTTTCCCATCTCCCTGCAGGCCATCTATTAGAATGTCTGGAAGGAAAACAAGGAGAGGCAGACAGTCAGGAGGCAATAAAAGTGGGCAAGCAGGCTCTGTGTCTGGGGGCAACAGTGCTGGTCGTGGACGCGGTGCATTGTCATCAGCACATGGCCATGGGACACGCTTGTCCTTCTTTTCGGCAGCTGGACATGTTGAGCCACATCATGCCGAAGACTTGGTAGAGTGGATGACCAAGCCCTCCTCCTCCTCCTCATCCTCTCTCACCCAGGCTCAGGGTACTGGCAATGCAGCTGCCAAAGCATCCTCTTCCCTGGTATCAATGTCAGACTCATCATCAGTCACTCCTTCCCTAGACCCACCATGTCCTCCTCCTGAGGAGTCCCCCGAACTGTTTGAGCACAGTGTTGGGTACATGCTCCAGGAGGATGCCCAGCGTTTCGAAGGGTCTGATGATGAAACCCAGCTACAGGAAGGCAGTAGCGTGAGAGCAGACAGAGGGGATGCTCAAGAAGGACACCAATCTGGCAGTCATGTTCCAGCAGCTGCAGCATACTGCCAGATTGGCTCCAGTGATGAGGAGGGAGGGGATGATGAGGTCACTGACTCCACGTGGGTGCCTAATAGGAGAGAGGAGGAGGAGGAGGATGAGGAGGAGGCACATCTCCAACGAGGCAGGATGCCCTTTGGTGGCCAGCGTAAGGGCAGTACACCGACGGAATCACACCGCAGAGCTCCGCCTGTGCAGGGCGCAGCCTCTGCCCGTCATTCAAAAAGTTCCTTGGTGTGGGCCTTTTTTGAGGCTAGTGCATCAGATCGCACAGCTGCTGTTTGCAACATATGTCTCAAGCGTATATCGCGTGGCCAAAACATCAGCCGCTTGGGTACCACATGCCTGACCAGACATATGTTGACCTGCCATGCAGCTCGTTGGCAAGCCTACCTCAAAGACCCACACCAAAGAACAAAGCGGACCTCTCCTTGCACCGCATCAGCTGGGATCTCCAACCCCACTATAACTTCAGTCCTCTCTGAAACATGCACTGAGAGGAATGAAGGTGTAGAATTAGGTGTGTCACAGCCAAGTACTTGCGGCCACTCTGCTAGCAGTACACCGACGTCCGATTCTAGCAGGCAAATTTCCCTGCCCCAGCTGCTGGACCGTCGAAAGAAGTTCACTCCCAGCCATCCACATGCCCAGCGGTTGAATGCTAGCTTGGCTAAATTGCTAGCGCTTCAACTGCTGCCTTTTCAGTTGGTAGACTCGGCCCCCTTCCGTGAGTTTGTGCAATGTGCGGTTCCTCAGTGGCAGGTTCCCAAACGCCACTTTTTCTCACGGAAGGCTATTCCGGCTCTCTACCGGCATGTGGAAGGCAATGTCTTGGCCTCGCTGGACAGGGCGGTCAGCGGTAAGGTGCATATTACCGCTGACTCATGGTCCAGCAGGCATGGACAGGGACGTTACCTTTCTTTCACGGCCCATTGGGTCACTCTTTTGGCAGCTGGGAAGGATGCAGGACAAGGTGCAGTAGTGTTGGAGGTTGTTCCACCGCCACGCCTCCAAAATGCTACTACTGGTTGTGACACACCTCTCTCCTCCACCCCCTCCTCTTCTTCTTCCTCCATGGCCTCTTCCTGTGGTTTGTCCTATGAACCAGCGGTGCTCCGTAGCCGTTCACGGGGCTACGCAAGTACGCAGGCAAAAAGATGCCATGCCGTGCTTGCGCTGGTGTGTTTGGGGGACAGAAGCCACACTGGGGCAGAGGTCCTGTCTGCTCTGCAGGGCCAGGCCGAGAGGTGGTTGACGCCACGCCAGCTTAAGCCAGGAATGGTGGTTTGCGACAATGGCACCAACCTCCTCTCCGCCCTCCGACAGGGACAACTGACCCATGTGCCCTGTGTGGCTCACGTCCTTAACCTGGTGGTGCAGCGGTTCTTGGGCAGGTACCCGGGCTTACAGGATGTCCTGAGGCAGGCCAGGAAAGTCTGTGTGCATTTCCGCAGATCTTATAATGCCAGTGCTCGCCTGGCTGAGCTGCAAAAGGAGTTGAACCTGCCCAAGAACCGCCTTATATGTGACATGCCCACCAGGTGGAACTCAACGTTGGCCATGCTGCAGCGGCTGCACACGCAGCAGAGGGCCATCAATGAGTACCTGTGCGACTACGGCACCAGGACAGGGTCAGGGGAGCTTGTTTTTTTTTCTCCACGCCAGTGGGGCATGATCAGGGATGCATGCACTGTCCTGGCACCATTTGAGGAGGCCACGAGGATGGTGAGCAGTGACAGTGCATGCATCAGTGACACTGTACCTCTTGTCCACCTGTTGGAGCACACGCTGCGTGGAATAATGGACAGGGCACTTGAGGCAGAACAGAGGCAGGAAGAGGAGGACTTCCTTGCCTCTCAAGGCCCCCTTTACCCAGACAGTGTTCCTTCTGTCCCACCCATTGCACAGGAAGAGGAAGAGGAGGAGGAGGAGGATTGTGTCAGCATGGAGGTGGAGGCTGCATCATCAGCAGCAGTCTTTTAGGGATGATTTACAGTCCCAAGAAACCAGTGGACTTGTATGTGGCTGGGAGGAGGTGGCTGCGGATCATGTCGTCCTTAGTGACCCAGAGGACTCCGGAGCGAATGCCTCAGCAAACCTACGCTGCATGGCCTCCCTGATCCTGCAAAGTCTGCGGAAGGATCCTCGTATTCTTCGGATCAAGGAGAGGGACCATTACTGGCTGGCCACTCTCCTTGATCCACGGTACAAGTGTAAGTTTGCGGACCTTATGTTACCTTCGCAGAGGGATCAGAGGATGTGACAACTCCGGGAGGCCTTGCAGAAAGGTCTGTGCAACGCGTTCCCAGAGACTGGGAGGTTACAAACTCCTGGTCCTGGACAACGAGTTGCTGAGGCTTCGGCCAGTCAAAGAAGGAGCGGTGGGGAAGGTGGCCGTCTGACCGATGCGTTCAGACAATTCTTTAGTCCGCAGCCCCAAAGTATGATCGGTTCCAGCAACCATCGCCAGCGTCTGATAAACATGGTGCAGGAATATCTAGGGGCAAGGTCAGACTTGGACACCTTCCCCACCGAAAATCCTCTGGCTTACTGGGTCTTGAGGATGGATCACTGGCCAGAGCATGCACAGTATGCAATTGAGCTACTGGCCTGTCCTGCATCCAGCGTTCTTTCGGAACGCACATTCAGTGCTGCTGGAGGATTTGTCACGGATCACAGGGTGCGCCTGTCCACCGACTCGGTTGATCGACTGACTTTCATCAAGATGAACCAGTCTTGGATCACCACCAGCTACCACACACCTGATGCTGATATAACAGACTAATTGATTTTAACATGTCACATCCCTTCAAGACTGATGCTGATGCTGAGTGCCTGTGCTGTTATGTTGACTGGCTATCCTCCTCCTCCGAGTCCTCAATGATACGATTGATGATGATAGCTTGGAAGATCATTTTTGTTTATGGGTGCCGCCACCAGTGCCTAACGCCCAATTTTTCAGCCCCTGTTTAACAGGGGCGTGTAATTACAATTTTTGAAGCAATACTTTGCAACAGGGCTCATTGCTGTGCTCCAAGTACAGTATCTGTGAGGGGTTGCAGTGTTGTGCCACCAGTGCCTAAGGCCCAATTTTTCAGCCCCTGTTTAACAGGGGCGTGTCATTACAATTTTTGAAGCAATACTTTGCAACAGGGCTCATTGCTGTGCTCCAAGTACAGTATCTGTGAGGGGTTGCAGTGTTGTGCCACCAGTGCCTAAGGCCCAATTTTTCAGCCCCTGTTCAACAGGGGCATGTAATTACAATTCTTGATCTAATAATTCACAGCAGGGCCCATTGCTGCACCCACCAAGAGTAACTCTGAGGGCTTACAGTGTTGTGGCAACGCCACCACCACCACCACCACGAAAGGCCCAATTTTTCAGCCCCTGTTCAAAAGGGGCATGTAATTACAATTCTTGATCTAATAATTCACAGCAGGGCCCATTCCTGCACCCACCAAGAGTAACTCTGAGGGCTTACAGTGTTGTGGCAACACCACCACCACCACCACCACGAAAGGCCCAATTTTTCAGCCCCTGTTCAACAGGGGCATGCAATTACAATTCTTGATCTAATAATTCACAGCAGGGCCCATTGCTGCACCCACCAAGAGTAACTGTCAGGGCTTACAGTGTTGTGGCACCAGCACCACCATCAAAGGCCCAATTTTTACTAACACTGTTCAACAATTATATGTAATTACAATTCCTGATATAATAGTTGACAGCAGGGCGTTCCAGCACCAACCAAGAGTAACTGTGAGTGCTTACAGTGTTGTGCCAACACCAACAACTAAGGGGCCTATTTCTGCTGAGTATATACGGCAGGTCCCTACTTTCAAACATCCAACTTACAAACGACTCCTACTTGCAAACGCAAGAAGACAACAGGAAGTGAGAGGAAATCTACCACTAGGAAGGAAAATTCTCTCCTGTAAGAATAAATATGGGAGAAAGGTGTCTCCTCTGTACTGATGCTTTATCAGCAATCCTTGTTTCAAGAAAAACACCACATTTCAAAAACAGCTGTCATTGGGACGGAAAGTGAGGTGAAATGTTCTGAACAGGGGCACAGACAGCAAAACAAAT
Source organism: Rana muscosa (assembly GCA_029206835.1). Taxonomy (NCBI): domain Eukaryota; kingdom Metazoa; phylum Chordata; class Amphibia; order Anura; family Ranidae; genus Rana; species Rana muscosa. Next base: position 41,860,227 of record JARGYO010005626.1, read on the forward strand.
GTTACAGGGGTGATAACCCTTACCTATGTTTTCCAAAAAGTTTAAAAATAGATTTTTGGGCTGGAGCTACACTTCAACAATGTACCTGTTCAAAATTACAAACAGATTCTACATAAGAACAAACCTACAGTCCCTGTCTTGTATGCACCGCCTGTATACGGCTGTTCAGAGTATATAGGGCCTTTTTTATTTTATGTGCGGGGTTCCCCTTAATATCCATACAAGACCCAAAGGAGCTGGTAATGGGCTGGGGTAGGGGGGGGGGTCATGGGGTAGCTATGCCATTTTTCTTAAAGATTTTCATCCATATTACCGGGACCAGACATTACATTAAAGCCGCAAGCAGTTTTAAATGGCTTTTTTTTCCTTTAGAAGTGTCATTTTGTGCAGGGACAGTTCTAAACACGGGAAACACGTGGCACTTCACAGGCATACTTTAGACACCCCCCAGGTACGATATTTAAAGGAATATTTGACTTTTTTTTTTCACTTTATGCATCATTAAAATGACTGCTCCCGAAAAACGACCGTTTTTAAAACTTCTTTTTGCATTGATACATGTCCCCTGGTGCACAACCCGGGTTCCCAAACCCTTTTTAGGACAATAACATGCATAATAGTTGTTATAATTAGCACTTTAGAATTCGAACGTTCGCATCCATTGTATTTAATAGGGTTCTAATGTTCGTACGAACTTTCGGTCCGTTCGCGGGTTCTGGTGCGAACCGAACCCGGGGGTGTTCGGCTCATCACTAGTCAGCAGTAATATGCACCTGACCACCCTGTCCCAGCGAGGCCAAGACATTGCCTTCCACATGCCGGTAGAGAGCAGGAATCGCCTTCCGTGAGAAAAAGTGGCGTTTGGGAACCTGCCACTGAGAAACCGCACATTCCACAAACTCACGGAAGGGGGCAGAGTGCTAGCAATTTAGCCAAGCTAGTATTCAACCATTGGGAATGTGGATGGCTAGGAGCGAACTTCTTTTGGCAGTGCAGCAGCTGGGGCAGGGAAATTTGCCTGGTACAATCGGGCGTCGGTGTACCGATAGCAGATTGCCACTTGGCTGTGACACACCTAATTCTACACCTTCATTCCTCTCAGTGCAGGTTTCAGAGAGGACTGAAGGTATAGTGGGGTTGGAGATCCCAGCTGATGAGGAGCAAGGAGAGGTCCGCTTTGTTCTTTGGTGTGGGTCTTTTAGGTATGCTTGCCAACGAACTGCATGGCAGGTCGACATATGTCTGGTCAAGCACGTGGTGCCCAAGCGGCTGATGTTTTGGCCATGCGAGATACGACATATGTTGCAAATGGCAATGGTGCGATCTGCTGCACACGTCTGAAAAAAGGCCCACACCAAAGAACTTTTGGAATAACGCGCAGAGACAGCAGCGCCCTGCACATGCGGAGCTCTGCGGTGTGATGCAGTCGGTGTGCTGCCCTTAAGCTGGCCCCTGGAGGGCATCCTGCCTCGTTGAAGATGTGCCTCCTCCTCCTCTCTTCTATCAGGCACCCACGGTGAGTCAGTGACCTCATCATCCTCTCCCTCCTCATCACTGGAGCAAATCTGGCAGTATGCTGCAGCTGGGGGAACATGACTGCTAGATTGCTGTCCTTGTTGGGCACCCCTTCTCTCTGGGCTCACGTTGCTACCCCCTCTCTCTGGGCTCACGTTACTGCCTTCCTTTAGCTGGGTTCCATCATCGGAGCCTTCAAAACGCTGGGCATCCTCCTGAAGCATGTACCCAACACTGTGGTCAAACAGTTCGGGGGACTCCTCAGGAGAACATGGTGGGGCTAGGGAAGGAGTGACTGATGCCATTGAGCCAAGGGAAGAGGCCGCTTTGGCAGCTGCTTTGCGAGACAAAGTACCCTGAGCCTGGGTGAGAGAGGATGAGGAGGATGAGGACGGCTTGGTCATCCACTCTACCAAGTCTTGGGCATGTTGCGGCTTAACATGGCCAGCTGTCGAAAAGAAGGACCCACGGCCACGTGCTGATGAGGATGCACCGTGTCCACGACCAGCAGCACTGTTGCCTCTAGACACAGAGCCTGCTTGCCCTCTTTTATTGCCTCGTGACTGTCTGCCTCTCCTTGTTTGCCTTCCAGACATACTAATGGCCCCTGCAGTGAGATGTAGCTGTACAAAGGTGGGATGTATATATATATATATATATATATCTGTACTGATTATAATGCAGCTATCAGAATCAACTGCCTGCTGTGGTATTAGTATGAGAAAAGCAGCAATTGTCTTCAGTTAGTTTTAGGTGAAGGCTGTGCAGAGGACACAGTACACTAACTGAAAATACTTGCAGCTCTCTGCCTGTGGTTTTATTATGAGAACACCACAAATTGTATTCAGGTTCCTTTAAGTGAACGCTGTGCAAAGGACAAAAGTACTGCAGTACACTAAATTAAATTAATGCAGCTTCCTGCCTGTAGTTTTATTATGAGAACACCACTAATTGTATTCAGGTAAGCTTTAGGTAAACGCTATGCAAAGCACACAGTACACTAAGTGAAACACTGCAGCTACCACAATCACCTGCCTGCCTATCACAGTATAGAGAATAACAGGAACGGATCTAGCTAAACTGAATACAGTGTATAAATATATATACAACACCTAGGATGTATATATATCCTCTACACACTGTAATTGCAGCTAACTGACTCGCCTGCCTTCTCTATCTAACTCAATATAAATGACACTGTCTCTCTCTCTCTCTGTAAGCTCTCTCTTTAACCACTGCAACACACTACACAAGGCCGCCACGGAGGCGGCCTTATATAGGGTGGGGCGTGTACTAAACCCCCTGAGACATAATTGGCCAAAGCCACCCTGGCTCTCTGTTTTTTGCGCGCTGTGATTGGCCAAAGCATGCGGGTCATAGTGCATGCTTGGCCAATCATCAGCCAATCATCAGCCAGCAATGCACTGCGATGCAGTGAATTATGGGCTGTGACGCGCCACTCGAATTTGGCACGAACGACCCATAATGTTCGCAATTCGGCAAACAGCTGAAGTTCGAGTCGAACATGGGTTCGACTCGAACATGAAGCTCATCCCTAGTGAACACATATTTCAAATTATTATTGGTTTACCTTTTTAATTATTTTTTATGTAATTTTCACATTTTAAAAGCTACGCTAAGTCAATCACTCTTTCTTACATACTATCTATCATGTTGCACTATAAGCAGCTATGCCAATGCACAGTGTACTAGCATGCTTGATATAGTTATTAATGGATTAAAAGAAAAAAAAATGTGCATAAGAAAAATGGGTGAGCAGCCTACGCTCCACTAGACACAAAGTGAAACACAGGATAAAAAACAATAGTGTAGCGCTCAAATAGCAGTGAAATTAATAAAAAAGCAGTGAAGTGAAAAAATTGTGACACTTGATATATGTAAATGAAAAAAAGATAATATTAGTCCATCTTGATCGGGTAAACCATAATGATAGTTACATAGTAGGTGAGGTTGAAAAAAGACACAAGTCCATCAAGTCCAACCTATGTGTTTGATTATATGTCAGTATTACATTGTATATCATAGTTACATAGTTACATGGGAATGATGTGAAAGTCAACCAGTGTTGTTCATCTTGCTCTAAAAAAGTAATTAGTTACAGTTACAAATTACTTCTCCCAAAAAGTAAGTGAGTTAGTGACTCAGTTACTACATTGGAAAAGTAATTAGTTACTCAGCAAAGTAACTGACTTTTTTTTTTTATATTCTATAATGCAATTATGTTTTATAACATCTTTATTATCATCAAAGATGTTTATATTAACTGATTGAAGAATAAAAACACTATATACAGTATTTTAGAACATTTGTTATTTATTTGAACCCAACTCAATAGATTGCAGCCTGCCATAGATATGAATGATATCTATGCATATAAACATATAAAAAATTAAATATTGAAACTAAAATTCAAGTGCAAAATTAAGACACACAACTGTAAACTTGGGTAAAAAGAAACAACGGAAAATCTGGCCTTTAATTAGTGCAATTATCTGTATAATTGTTTAAAAAGAAACAAAGGAAAACTTGGCCATTAGTGCAAATCTCTGTAACTGTATAGGCCTACTGCACAATAAACAGAAGTTTTGTTAGTTGTTACTGTAGTGAATAGTTAAGAGTTGGATAGTGTTCTGTTACAGAACACTATCCAACTCCTAACTATTCAGTACAGTAACAAAACTTATGTTTATTGTGCAGTAGTAGGCCTAATATACAGTTACAGAGATTTGCACTAATGTCCAGGTTTTCCTTTGTTTCTTTTTACACAATTATACAGATACAGATAATTGCACTAATTAAAGGCCAAATTTCCTTTTGTTTCTTATTACTAATAAGAAACAAAGGAAAATCTGGCCTTTAATTAGTGCAATTATCTGTGTATCTGTATAATTGTGTAAAAAGAAACAAAGGAAAACCCGGCCATTAGTGCAAATCTCTGTAACTGTATATTAGGCCTACTACTGCACAATAAACAGAATTTTGTTACTATACAGAATAGTTAATGTGTTCTGTTACAGAACACTATCCAACTCTTAAATATTCAGTACAGTAACAAAATTAAATATTGAAAAATAAATAATGTTCACACACTTTGCATTCAAGTGCAAAACTAAGACACAACTGTAAACTTGTGTAATAAGAAACAAAGGAAAATCTGGCCTTTAATTAGTGCAAATATCTGTATCTGTATAATACTGCACAATAAACTGAACACTACCCAACTCTCCATGTAGATTAACATGTTGTTTGCTCTCAGTGAAAATGAACAATACATTAATCTATATTAAAATACTCCTCTCATCTAACAACTAAACCAGTGGTTGTAACTAGACATGTGCATTTCGTTTCGTTCCGAATCGAAATTCGGACGAATTTTTCATTATTCGGACATTCGGATGCATCCGAATTACCGAATTACAATACTAACGAATTTAACCGAATCCGAATTTTTTCGAATCTAAAAATATTTTTGACCCAACTTTGGGTCCATGTATCTCGGGGTTCCTTGGTGATAGAAACCCCAAATTTGGATATGTTGTAGGGCTAGTTCTTCTGTGTTTGCATACCAAATTTGGTGTTTCTATCACTAAGTGACCCCGAGATACGTGGAACCAAAGTCGGGTCGCAAAATGTCAAGCACTTTACTGGAGCAGAGAATGACATTTTGCGACCCGATTTTGGGGCCACATATCTCGGGGCCACTTGTAGATAGAAACCCCAAATTTGGTATGCAAACACAGTAGAACTAGCACTACAACATCTCCAAATTTTGGGTTTCTATCACCAAGTAACCCCAAAATACATGGACCCAAAGTCGGGTCGCAAAATATTTTCGAATCCGGTTGAAATAGTATCAACATGATTCGAAATTATTTCAACTGCATTTGAAACTATTTCAACCGGATTCGAAAATATTTTGTGACCCGAATTTGGGTCCATGTATCTCGGGGTTACTTGGTGATAGAAACCCCAAATTTGGGGTTATTGTTTTTCTAGTCTATTTTCTATTTTATTATAATCTTTTCTATCCAAAGTTAAAATTAATTAATTAATTAAAAAATTTGAATTCATACTATTCGAAATTCAAATTTATTCTATTCGAAATTCGAATTTCAGAAGATGGTTGTATATTCTTTCTATTTTATTCTTCTAAATTATATTTTTTTCTATTCTGTTCTAATCTTTTCTATTTGAATTATAAATTTTGGAAGAAGGTTATTTACTTACTTATATACATCTGTCACATAAAAAAAAAGATGTGAAATGGCTGTCACGGATGTCGATCGCAAGGCAAGTACATATGCTGTATGTCATTGTCCACTTACCACAACACCTGCCATGAGTGCCACGTGACCAAGTTGTGGATTGTCCACTTGCCACGTCACCTGCCACAAGTTATGGGGTTCCTAGCACCAAGTGACCCCCAGATAGGGGCGATCTGTCAAGTGCTTTTCTGCAGCAGAGAATTAAATTTTGTGACCCGACTTTGAGGCCACGTATCTCGGGGCCACTTATAGCTAGAAATCCCAAAATATTTGGTATGTAAACACATTACAACTGGCACTACAATAACCCCAAATTTGGGGTTTCTATCACCAAGTAACCCCGTTGTAATGCTAGTTCTACTGTGTTTGCATACCAAATTTGGGGTTTCTAGCTATAAGTGGCCCCGAGATACGTGGCCCCAAAGTCGGGTCACAAAATGTCATTCTCTGCTGCAGAAAAGTACTTGAAATATCGCCCATATCTGGGGGTCACTTGGTGCCAGGAGCCCCATAACTTGTGGCAGGTGACGTGGCAAGTAGACAATCCACAACTAGGTCACGTGGCAGGTCACGTGGCACTCGTGGCCGTTCACGTGGCACTCGTGGCAGGTCACGTGGCACTCGTGGCCGGTGTCGTGGCACTCGTGGCCGGTGTCGTGGCACTCATGGCAGGTGTTGTGGTAAGTGGACAATGACATACAGCATATGTACTTGCCTTGCGATCGACATCCGTGACAGCCATTTCACATCTTTTTTTTTATGTGACAGATGTATATAAGTAAGTAAATAACCTTCTTCCAAAATTTATAATTCAAATAGAAAAGATTAGAACAGAATAGAAAAAAAATATAATTTAGAAGAATAAAATAGAAAGAATATACAACCATCTTCTGAAATTCGAATTTCGAATAGAATAAATTTGAATTTCGAATAGTATGAATTCAAATTTTTTAATTATTTAATTAATTTTAACTTTGGATAGAAAAGATTATAATAAAATAGAAAATAGACTAGAAAAACAATAACCCCAAATTTGGGGTTTCTATCACCAAGTAACCCCGAGATACATGGACCCAAATTCGGGTCACAAAATATTTTCGAATCCGGTTGAAATAGTTTCAAATGCAGTTGAAATAATTTCGAATCATGTTGATACTATTTCAACCGGATTCGAAAATATTTTGCGACCCGACTTTGGGTCCATGTATTTTGGGGTTACTTGGTGATAGAAACCCAAAATTTGGAGATCTTGTAGTGCTAGTTCTACTGTGTTTGCATACCAAATTTGGGGTTTCTAGCTACAAGTGGCCCCGAGATATGTGGCCCCAAAATCGGGTCGCAAAATGTCATTCTCTGCTCCAGTAAAGTGCTTGACATTTTGCGACCCGACTTTGGGTCCACGTATCTCGGGGTCACTTAGTGATAGAAACCCCAAATTTGGTATGCAAACACAGAAGAACTAGCACTACAACATCTCCAAATTTTGGGTTTCTATCACCAAGTAACCCCAAAATACATGGACCCAAAGTCGGGTCGCAAAATATTTTCGAATCCGGTTGAAATAGTATCAACATGATTCGAAATTATTTCAACTGCATTTGAAACTATTTCAACCGGATTCGAAAATATTTTGTGACCCGAATTTGGGTCCATGTATCTCGGGGTAACTTGGTGATAGAAACCCCAAATTTGGGGTTATTGTTTTTCTAGTCTATTTTCTATTTTATTATAATCTTTTCTATCCAAAGTTAAAATTAATTAATTAATTAAAAAATTTGAATTCATACTATTCGAAATTCAAATTTATTCTATTCGAAATTCGAATTTCAGAAGATGGTTGTATATTCTTTCTATTTTATTCTTCTAAATTATATTTTTTTTCTATTCTGTTCTAATCTTTTCTATTTGAATTATAAATTTTGGAAGAAGGTTATTTACTTACTTATATACATCTGTCACATAAAAAAAAAGATGTGAAATGGCTGTCACGGATGTCGATCGCAAGGCAAGTACATATGCTGTATGTCATTGTCCACTTACCACAACACCTGCCACGAGTGCCACGACACCGGCCACGAGTGCCACGACACCGGCCACGAGTGTCACGTGACCTGCCATGAGTGCCACGTGAACGGCCACGAGTGCCACGTGACCTGCCACGTGACCTAGTTGTGGATTGTCTACTTGCCACGTCACCTGCCACAAGTTATGGGGCTCCTAGCACCAAGTGACCCCCAGATATGGGCGATATTTCAAGTACTTTTCTGCAGCAGATAATGACATTTTGTGACCCGACTTTGGGGCCACGTATCTCGGGGGCACTTATAGCTAGAAACCCCAAATTTGGTATGCAAACACAGTAGAACTAGCATTACAACGGGGTTACTTGGTGATAGAAACCCCAAATTTGGGGTTATTGTAGTGCCAGTTGTAATGTGTTTACATACCAAATATTTTGGGATTTCTAGCTATAAGTGGCCCCGAGATACGTGGCCTCAAAGTCGGGTCGCAAAATTTAATTCTCTGCTGCAGAAAAGCACTTGACATATCGCCCATATCTGGGGGTCACTTGGTGCTAGGAACCCCATAACTTGTGGCAAGTGGACAATCCACAACTTGGTCACGTGGCCGGTCACGTGGCACTCGGACAATGACATACAGCATATGTACTTGCCTTGCGATCGACATCCATGACAGCCATTTCACATCTTTTTTTTTATGTGACAGATATATATAAGTAAGTAACTAACCATCTTTCAAAATGTATAATTCAAATAGAAAAGATTAGAACAGAATAGAAAAAAAATAATTTAATAGAATAAAATAGAAAGAATATGCAACCATCTTATGAAATTCGAATTTCGAATAGAATACATTTGAATTTCGAATAGTAGGAATTAAAAAAAATGTAATTAATTAATTTTAACTTTGGATAGAATAGATTAGAATAGAAATAGAGAATACACTAGAAAAACAATAGAATAGAATAGAATATAGATACTATCTATTTCATGTTTAATTTTTTTTGCAGATTACTATTTTTTACATAAGATCTCCTGCAGACTATTAGCATTTATTTTTATTTTTTTTGCAGATCTCCTGCAGACTATTAGTATCTATTTAGTTTTCTCACCAGGTCTCCTGCAGACTATTAGCATCTATTTCTTTTTTTAGCAGATCTCCTGTAGACTATTAACAGCCATTTCACTTCTTTTTTTTTTTTTGCAGATCTCCTGCAGACTGTTAGAATCAATTTCATTTTTTTTTTCAAAGTCGGGTCGCAAAATATTTTCGAATCCGCTTTAAATAGTATCAACATGATTCGAAATTATTTCAACCGCATTTAAAACTATTTCAACCGCATTTGAAACTATTTCAACCGGATTCAAAAATATTTTGCGACCCGACTTTGGGTCCACATATCTCGGGGTTAGTTGGCGATAGAAACCCCAAATTTGGGGATGTTTTAGTGCTAGTTCTCCTGTGTTTGCACACAAAATTTGGGGTTTCTATCACTAAGTGACCCCGAGATACGTGGACCCAAAATCGGGTCGCAAAATGTCAAACACTTTTCTGCAGCAGAGAATGACATTTTGCGACCCGAATTTGGGGCCACATATCTCGGGGCCACTTGTAGCTAGAAACCCCAAATTTGGTATGCAAACACAGTAGAACTAGCACTATAACATCTCCAAATTTGGGGTTTCTATTACTAAGTGACCCTGAGATACGTGGACCCAAAGTCGGGTCGCAAAATATTTTCGAATCCGGTTGAAATAGTTTCAAATGCGGTTGAAATAATTTCGAATCATGTTGAAATAATTTCGAATCCGGTAGAAATATTTTCGAATTCGGTTGAAATATTTTCGAATGCGACCGATTTTCGAATTCAGTCGAAAACAAAACGAAATCCGAAAACGAATTTAACAAATTTAACGAATCTAACTAAACGAAATTAATTAATTAACGAATTAAAACGAAACGAAACGAAACGAATTTTTTCCTTTTGCACATGTCTAGTTGTAACGTAGGAGGAGAAGCTTTTCGAAACTTTTGTCTGACAGTCTGTTCCTCTTTGGAGAGAAGACAACCTTGCCCAGGCTGAACAGTCTCTCAACAGGTGCACTAGATGGAGTAGCAGCATTGTAACGTAGTGAAATTTTCTTGATGAGAGAAAATCCACACAGAGAGTTAAAGTTTTGTGCTGAAGATCTAATATAGTCTGCCACCTGGTTTTCTGCTGAAGAGGAGGTTTCCTCCTCATCCTCCTCAAAGGAAAATAAATCGTTCTCTTTGGCTGAATCTGTGTGATGTGTAGATGTGCTGTTACCTTGTTGTGGTTCTTCGAGGACAATTCTTCGGCACTCTGCCAGCAAACTTGCCTTAGCCTTATCCTTTAACTCCTGTGACCGCAGCCAGCGAAGTTTGAATTTTGGAAGAGTTACGGAAGCAAGTATAGCCTCTTCATTTCCCAGGACATCAGCAAATCTGGTTTTGATAGCCTGAAATAATAATCATAATTAATTAGTAGCAGTTGTATTTATTATTATTAGTACTACAGCAATGTTCACTTAATAAATAATAAAATATAAAATTCAAGTTCTTACTGTGACTATGGCGTCAGGAAGGTCCCTCAGTATTTGCAGGCCACTTTGAAGGGCTTGTGTCTTCAGCATTAATGTCTCAATCGTTGGTAGGAGTGTACCATGAAAACAATTATCTTCTCCCTGAAGTATATCCAAGGCAACTGTAAGGGGCTTCATCGCAATACAGTACTCCTTTAAAAACTGGTGTTCCCTTTCTGTTATTGCTGGCAGTCCTAATTTTGAGGAAATGGTGTTAAGGTCTACCATGGATATTTCACAGATTCGAGATTGGGCATCATAGAAGGAATTCCATCGTGTTGTACAAGGTACAAGCAGCTTTTTTGACACCAACTCATCAACTGTTTCACTAGCCAAAGCTGATCGACTAGTCTTGTTCCATAGGGCAGTACATTTGGCAGTAGCACTTCTATAAACAGCCTTTGTTGCAGATTTTGACAGCAGCCACTTGTCAACATCTGTGCATGAAATCAGGTTTAGTGTGTGTGATGCACATCTCTTGTGGGGGGGCAAAGTGATCACATCACCATCATTATCATCACCAGTTGCATGTAGAGCATCATTAATGTCTGTAAACGTCAGCTCATCTTCACCGTCTTCTTCAGAATCACTTTCCTCAAGTGGCTGGTACCTCTTAAATGCTTTAACAAAATTAGAGCCATTATCAGTCACTGTTGCTGTGATTTTGTGTGTTATCCCATATGTTGAGTGTATATTGTCAAGCTCAACTGCTATGGCGTCATGAGTATGATGCCCCTTAAACCGTCTGCAGGCAAGAGCTGCTTTCTCTCTTTCCATGTTATTTGGATTGATCCAATGTGCTGTCACACTCAGGTAACTTTTATTGTGGCAAGTCCAGATGTTTGCTGTAGTTGAAATGTACTGTAATTCCTCAAATGACGTTTTGAGCTCAATATTCATTTTTTCGTATTCACTGTCTATGAATTTAGCAAAAGAGTTTTGGCATGGGGCAACCCCCTTTCCTCCTCCTCGTATTGGTATTTTAGCAAGGATAGCTCTAAATGACTCAGACACCACAGTGTACAGGGGGAACATGTTTTCAACAACATACCTTGCAATCAATGTATTCAGCTCGGGCTTGGTCACCTGTTGCTGACCCGAAAAATCGAGCGTTGCTTGTTTTTTTAACAGAGTGGGTCCGTCTCCTTCGCTAGCTGCATTCGGGGTTGGGTTAGCAGAAAGTGTCATGTTAGCATGTGTTGATGTGAGGTGCTTCAAAAGATTTGAGTTGCTTGAGGCAGACGTGGATAAAGTCTTTTTTCCTGGGCATAGCGTGCATGTTACATAAACATTCTTGCCTTTAATTTCAATTAAGGAGAAGTAGTGCCGGTACTTCCAGTTCGAGAATGCTAGCTTTGATTTTCCCCAGCTCGTCGCCATTGTCGCTGATGGCTGGTGGTGTGGCACTGCACTGGTGGGGGTACTGGCAGTGTGGTACGGTGGTACCTGACCTGAGTCTGACTCCTGAGTCCACTCCAGTCAGTCCTGAGTCCTGACTACAGTCCACTCCAGTCCTGACTGTGGTATTATTTTATGTTTTTTTTTTTGGTACCTGCTGCTGGCTGGTGGTGGTGTGGCAGTGGCACACTGGTGGGGGTCTGTGTCCTGTGGTAACTTGTAAGTAACCGTATTCTTTTGTTTATTGGTACCGGCTGCTGCTTGGAGTGGCTGGCTGGCTGACAGCCTACCTGACAGGGACCACCTAAAAAAATATCAAAACAATATTTTTTCTAGTAGCAATACACCACAAAAATCATTATTAGCATACACAAAAACAACAAAACTTATAAACTTACAGGGGAACAGGAAGGTACAGTGTGGGGGACCGGGGGAGGGGGCAGGGTGGCACAGTACAGGGGGGGCAGGAAGGCACAGTACAGCATTTAGGAGGGTCCAGTACAGGGGGGGCACAGTAGGAGAGGGACAGGAAAGTACAGTATGGAGGCAGGAGGGCTGAGGGCACAGTTTGGGGGGGGGGTGGGCACTGGGCAGGAAGGTACAGTATGGTGGGGTTAGGAGGATACAGTTAGGAGGATACAGTACAGGGGGAAGGTAAGTGGACATGGGGCAAGAGGGTACAGTATAGGGGCAGTAATGTAGAATACAGATATGGTCTCCTGAAGCAGAGCTGTGCAGGGAAGCTGATGTCACAGATCCTATCTATTCTGGCAGGCTGTCACTCTGGGTTCTTCCTTAAGCCCTGAAAAAAATGAGGTGGGGTCCGGGGATGAGAACCATAATGTAGGGGACTCGGGGAGAAAGAGGAAGGGGGGTAAAAGTGTGGGTGTGGATAATGAGACAGATGAGGGATGGGTACAGAAAAACTAATGAAACTGGGGGAATCCTGGTTTGTATAGGGATAAAAAAGGAGGAGGATTTGTGCTGAAAGTGGGGAAGGGAGGGCGGATAGATGGCTGTCAAGGGGACTGGAGAGGGATAATCAGAGATGGGCATGGGGGCATACTCTCAGCTGGTAAGAAATAGCCAAAGCATGATTTTGATACTTTTTTTTGGGGGGTGGCAACGGCGGTAGTTGAGGGGGGGTGGCAGCAGTGGTACTTGAGGGGGAGGCAGCGGTGATGTTGAGGGGGTGGCAACGGTGGTATTGAGGGAGGGTGGCAGCGGTGATGTGAGGGGGGTGGAAACGGTGGTACTTGAGGGGGGAGGGTGGCAGCGGTGATGTTGAGGGGGTGGCAGCGGTGGTACTTGAGGGGGTGGCAGCGGAGCGGTGGTACTTGGGGGGTGGCAGCGGTGGTGGTACTTGGGGGGTGGGGGCTGGCGTGGCAGTGGTGGTATTTAGGGGGGGTGGCAGTGGTGGTATTTAGGGGGGTGGCAGTGGTGGTACTTAGGGGGGTGGCAGTGGTGGTATTTGGGGGGGTGGCAGTGGTGGTACCGTACTTGGGGGGGTGCCTCTTACTGATCCCACTGTCACTGACTGTCTGTCACACAGGCACAGCTTTGTACTGTCTCTGTCTGTGACTGTGTCAGACACTCTGTCAGTCAGTCACCCCCCCCACTCCCCAGCCCCACCGGGCGGCCATCACCTCTGGCTCTGACTGTGACTGACTGTTGTAGTAGTGATTAGTGAATCAATGGCATTGGCTGGGAGGGTAGGGAGGATGCATGTGGGAGGATCATCAATTTGGCATTCGGATTGGATCGAGAAGAGAAGAGATAGATTATTACAGGCAATTAATATTAATAATTAGTCAGTCACAGTCACTTACTTTACTTTACTGAGTCTGTAACTTCCGTGAAGTTCACGTCTGCCAGTGCACTTGCCAGGTGCCTCCAGGGTCGACTCGTCACCGCGTCGGATGCCTTGTCTCATGATGGGGAGAGGAGAGACCCTCCCCCTCACTCTGCTCATTGGTGTCAGCTGGTCAGCTGACTTCATTTTCGTTGTCCGCCCCGCCCCCGAGTCCCTCTTTCTCTTTTGACGATAGCAATAGGTGGGGTGGGATGGTGGGGCGGTCCAGAGACAGAGCCAGAGTCTCTCTCTCTCAGCCTCAGCCTCAGCCTGTCTTCTCTTCACTAGTGGCGGTAGATGTAATTTCGGTAACGCGGCCCGAGTAACGGGAACAGCGCTAAAAAAAGGGGATGAGTAATCAGTTAGATTACTCGTTACCCTCAAAAGGTGCTGCGTTACATAACGCCGTTTATTTAAACGGCGTTAGTTACAACACTGAAGTCAACACAAGTGAGTAAATTGTAGTAATAAATCTGGAAAAAACACTTGATCATGAAGTGCAGTCAAGGGAAGTAAGGTTGGCACGCTTACCAGAGAAGGTGGACACATGTACCGTGCAGCACATGGGTCAAACAGGCATGATGAGGGGTTAGCCTCAATGAAGTAATCTGTGGATAGAACAGTAGGTGAAAGGTAGACCCCAAAGGATAGATGTTCACACTTCAGACAGACGAACTCCCGAGTATGCAGCAAATGTTAAATTATCCCATTGGCATTGAACACGAAAAACAAATGAATCCACATAGTGTAATACCATAAGATCTTTTCATTTAAAAAAAGAGAGGTTCACACTTACAAGATTGCAGATAAAAACAAGCTTGTTCTTTGGAAGGTAAAAAGCGATTTCCACAATTACCATTGGGTGACATTCGTGGCAATCACTTTTTACTAGGGTTGTCCCGATACCATTTTTTTAAGACCGAGTACAAGTACCGATACTTTTTTTCAAGTACTCGCCGATACCGATTAGCGATACTTTTTTTTCAATGTCACGTGACATTTTTTTTTTAACAATTTTTTTAAATGTTTTTTTACAGTGCTTTCTTCTTCTTTTTTTAGGGGGGGGGGGGCTTTGGTGAGATTTCAGGGGTCTTAACACCCCTGACATCTCCCCTTTGAGACAGAGAAAGGGACCATGGACACAAATTCCCCAGTCCCTTTCTCTGCAGCCTCAGCTAAAATGAATAGACAGGAGGCTCCTCTCCATTCATAAACTGAAGCATCGTAAACACAGGTTACGATGTTTCAGTTATATGAATGGACAGAGTCAGTGATGACTCTGTTCATTCAGAAAAGGTAGGAGCCGGGTTTAGCGCCTCCTACCTCCGCTCTCCATCCTGACAGATCGAGGGGGTGGAGGAGGACATTGAGGGGGGCATGTAACTCACGGAGGGGGAGATGTAACTCCCGGAGGGAGACACGCAGCACGGGGGGACACGGAGTGTGGAGGGGGAGATGTAATTACCGGAGGGGGACACGCAGCACGGAGGGGGAGATGTAATTACTGGAGGGGGACACACAGCATGGAGGGAGACACGGAGCGTGGAGGGGGACATGTAACTCCCGGAGGGGGACATGCAGCACTGGGGGGAACACGGAGCGCGGCGGGGGACACGTAACTCCCAGAGGGGGAGAGCAGCACGGATACAGGGACAGTCAGCGGTGATCGCTGCGGCTTTGGGGGGGAGTTACAAGCACCGATCACCGCTGTAATAATTACACTAAAGCAGCTGAAAAGGGGGGGGGGGTCCGGGGAGAAGCTGTCAGGCTTTATAGAAATCTATACAGGGAAATCGGTGCATGTAACTCCCCTCGCCGCACCGATCATCCCTGACTGCCCAGGTATCAGGTGAAGCATTAGAGCATTTTCCCCGAGTACAAGTACTCAGGGAAATGCTCGGTATCAGTACTGATATCAATACTAGTATCGGTATCGGGACAACCCTACTTTTTACCTTCCAAAGAACAAGCTTGTTTATATCTGCAATCCTGTAAGTGTGAAACCCGCTTTTTTAAAATGAAAAGATCTTACGGTATTACACTATGTGGATTCATTTGTTTTTCATGTTCAATGCCAATGGGATGATTTAACATTTGCTTCATACGCTGGAGTTCGTCTGTCTGAAGTGTGAACATCTATCCTTTGGGGTCTACCTTCCACCTACTGTTCCATCCACAGATTACTTAATTGAGGCTAACCCCTCATCATGCCTGTTTGACCCATGTGCTGTACGGTACATGTGTCCACCTTATCTGGTAAGTGTGCCAACCTTACTTCCCTTGACTGCACTACGTGATCAAGCATTTCTTCAAGATTTATTACTACAATTTATTCACTTGTGTTGACGTTCACAACCTTATGGTTTACCTGATCAAGATGGACCAATATGTTATGTTATTATCTTTTTTCAATTCCATATATCAAGTGTCACAATTTTTTCACTTCATTGCTTTTTTATTAATTTCACTGCTATTTGAGCTATACACAATTTTTTTATATCTTGATATAGTTATTGCAGTAAAATTGTGATGTTCAGGCACCACTGGAGCATGCACACATCCACAAGAAGTTCATACAAATGATCTACCGGTTGATTAACGTAAGGAGACATAAATCTTGAACAAAGAAAGGGGAAAACTGTTTTTTTTTTTTCATGACCAAAAATGCGGTCATGTTTTACTTCCAATGCTCTTCGAATCTTATGTGAGAGTTTAGTTCTACTTAAAACATTGAAAGTTATTATTTAACCTATAGAGTGAGCTCTGCATTGATTCATCCACTTAGAGGCTCCCTGCTTAACAGCTGTTGAGAATAACATCAGTCACACAGGCAATGCTTTGTTTTTCATAAGCTGGTTACTTCTTAAGTTGGACATACATTGTATAAAGTACTCTAGACAGTTCCTGGGTGTCATGATTCTGCAGTAGTGTTCTTGTCTGTTTGCTCAACTTTCTGTTGTGTTCAGCTTAGGGGCCAGTCGCTGTTCACCTGTATGGTTAAGTAATCTTCCTTTAAGCATGGCTCCACCCCAGCCTCTAATTAGGAACACTATATTACCTGCGCACTGCAAGCCAAGCCTTGCTGATCAAAACTGTTTGTTTAGCTTCTGTGTGCTCATTGCTGTTTGTCCTACGATCCTGTTTACTGACCTTGGCTTGTTCTTGACTGTCCTCGTCTGCTTCATATCCCGACCATTGGCGTGTTCTTTGACTATTCCTATCTGCTTGTTTCCCTGACCTTTTGGCTTATCTCCAGACGATCCTTGTTGTCCCAGGCTGCTGCTTCCTCTTTATCCTCCAGTAGTCTACCGTGAGCATGAGCTGGGAGACCCTGGGGGCCGCAACCTGGAGCCAAACTGCAGCCACCATCAGGGGCCCTGGTGAACAACCGCTGGCTCTTAGATTCCACGCCCTGGGAAATCTCATGCTCTAGCTCCCAGTGTGATCCATGTTGGTGCTCCAGAGTACCTGCTCTCCTGAACCACCCAGAGATCCATCCGCAGCAGTCAGTCGTAGGGTGCACTACCTCAGGTGACCTGACAGTGGGATAATTTGTTTAGTCTGTGGCTACCCCCCACCCTTCATCATCCGAATAAAAAATTGAAAGAACCGGGATGAAAATTGACAGCTGAAAGGTGACTGAATCTAATCAGCTGCTGTGACAAGGAATACAACCATGTTGTATCAAGCTGGAAGCAATGCCTCAATACACAAATATGGATAATCCATGTACATAAACAATGACTAGGGATGAGCTCGGTGTTCCAGTCGAACATAAGTTCGACTCAAACATCGGCTGTTCGACCGTTCGGCGAACATTGAATGATTTGGGCCGTTCGCGCCAAATTCGAGTGACGCGAACGGCCCACAATACACTGCGCCATCGCAGTGCAATCCCGGCGGTGTGATTGGCCAAGCATGCACTGTGACCACGCATGCTTGGCCAATCACAGCGCCGGCAGCTAGGAGAGCCATAATTGGCCACAGGCAGGTTGCCTGTGGCCAATTATAGCTCAGGGGGTTTAGCACACGCCCCACACTATAAAAGGCCGCCAGCGCGGCGGCCTTGTGTAGTCTGTTCCAGCGCAGGGAAAGAGTTACATAGGCAGGGACAGTGTCAGTGCTATTTGTACCTCAAACTTGTGTGTAGGGAGAGAGAAGGATAGGCAGGGAGAGTGTCAGTGTCATATTCTTTGCTAAACCTTGTGTGCAGGGAGAGAGAAGGATAGGCAGGGGACAGTGTCAGTGTCACATTCTTTGCTAAACCTTGTGTGCAGGGAGAGAGAAGGATAGGCAGGGAGAGTGTCAGTGTCATATACTGTGATAAACCTTGTGTGCAGGGAGAGAGAAGGATAGGCAGGGGACAGTGTCAGTGTCATATTCTTTGCTAAACCTTGTGTGCAGGGAGAGAGAAGGATAGGCAGGGGACAGTGTCAGTGTCACATTCTTTGCTAAACCTTGTGTGCAGGGAGAGAGAAGGATAGGCAGGGAGAGTGTCAGTGTCATACTTTGATAAACCTTGTGTGGAGGGAGAGAGAAGGATAGGCAGGGGACAGTGTCAGTGTCATATTCTTTGCTAAACCTTGTGTGCAGGGAGAGAGAGGGATAGACAGGGAGAGTGTCAGTGTCATATACTTTGATAAACCTTGTGTGCAGGGAGAGAGAAGGATAGGCAGGGGACAGTGTCAGTGTCATTGTTGCTAAGCCTCCTGCACATTATACACCTGAAGTTAGCCCGTATTGCTGCTTTTTCCTGGTGTGTTACACCAACAGGCATTTGCAGCACTTACAGCGGGCGGAGTGTGCCTTCTGATCATATTATACCTGAAGTTAGCCTGTATTGCTGCTTTTTCCTGGTGTGTTACACCAACAGGCATTTGCGGCACTTACAGCGGGCGGAGTGTGCCTCCTGATCATATTACACCTGAAGTTAGCCTGTATTGCTGCTTTTTCCTGGTGTGTTACACCAACAGGCATTTGCCGCACTTACAGCGGGCGGAGTGTGCCTCCTGATCATATTACACCTAAAGTTAGCCTGTATTGCTGTTTTTTCCTGGTGTGTTACACCAACAGGCGTTTGCGGCACTTACAGCGGGCGGAGTGTGCCTCCTGATCATATTACACCTGAAGTTAGCCTGTATTGCTGCTTTTTCCTGGTGTGTTACACCAACAGGCATTTGCGGCACTTACAGCGGGCGGAGTGTGCCTCCTGATCATATTACACCTGAAGTTAGCCTGTATTGCTGCTTTTTCCTTGTGTTTTACACCAACAGGCATTTGCGGCACTTACAGCGGGCGGAGTGTGCCTCCTGATCATATTACACCTGAAGTTAGCCTGTATTGCTGCTTTTTCCTGGTGTGTTACACCAACAGGCATTTGCGGCACTTACAGCGGGTGGAGTGTGCCTCCTGATCATATTACACCTGAAGTTAGCCTGTATTGCTGCTTTTTCCTGGTGTGTTACACCAACAGGCATTTGCGGCACTTACAGCGGGCGGAGTGTGCCTCCTGATCATATTACACCTGAAGTTAGGCTGTATTGCTGCTTTTTCCTGGTGTGTTACACCAACAGGCATTTGCGGCACTTACAGCGGGTGGAGTGTGCCTCCTGATTATATTACACCTGAAGTTAGCCTGTATTGCTGCTTTTTCCTGGTGTGTTACACCAACAGGCATTTGCGGCACTTACAGCGGGCGGAGTGTGCCTCCTGATCATATTACACCTGAAATTAGCCTGTATTGCTGCTTTTTCCTGGTGTGTTACACCAACAGGCATTTGCGGCACTTACAGCAGGCGGAGTGTGCTACCTGATCTTATTACACCTGAAGTTAGCCTGTATTGCTGCTTTTTCCTGGTGTGTTACACCAACAGGCATTTGCGGCACTTACAGCGGGCGTAGTGTGATTCCTGCAAAATATTCTCCTGAAGCTAGGTCTTATTGCTGGTTTTCCCATTTCCCTGCAGGCCATTAGAATGTCTGGAAGGCAAACAAGGAGAGGCAGACAGTCAGGAGCCAATAAAAGAGGGCAAGCAGGCTCTGTGTCTAGAGATAACAGTGCTGGTCGTGGACGTGGTGCATCGCCATCAGCACGTGGCCATGGGACACGCTTGTCCTTCTTTTCGGCAGCTGGACGTGTTAAGCCGCATCATGCCGAAGACTTGGTAGAGTGGATGACCAAGCCCTCCTCATCCTCCTCATCCTCTCTCACCCAGGCTCAGGGTACTGGCAAAGCAGCTGCCAAAGCGTCCTCTTCCCTGGTATCAATGTCATCATCAGTCACTCCTTCCCTAGACCAACCATGTCCTCCTGAGGAGTCCCCCGAACTGTTTGAGCACAGTGTTGGGTACATGCTCCAGGAGGATGCCCAGCATTTCGAAGGGTCTGATGATGATACCCAGCTAGAGGAAGAGAGTAGCGTGAGAGCAGAGAGAGGGGATGCTCAAGAAGGACACCAATCTGGCAGTCATGTTCCAGCAGCTGCAGCATACTGCCAGATTGGCTCCAGTGATGAGGAGGGAGGGGATGATGAGGTCACTGACTCTACGTGGGTGCCTAATAGGAGAGAGGAGGAGGAGGATGAGGAGGAGGCACATCTCCAACGAGGCAGGATGCCCTCGGGGGGCCAGCGTAAGGGCAGCACACCGACTAAATCACACCGCAGAGCTCCGCCTGTGCAGGGCGCTGCCTCTGCCCGTTATTCAAAAAGTTCTTTGGTGTGGGCCTTTTATGAGTCGAGTGCATCAGATCGCACAGCTGCTGTTTGCAACATATGTCTCAAGCGTATATCGCGTGGCCAAAACATCACCCGCTTGGGCACCACATGCTTGACCAGACATATGTTGACCTGCCATGCAGCTCGTTGGCAAGCCTACCTTAAAGACCCACACCAAAGAACAAAGCGGACCTCTCCTTGCACCGCATCAGCTGGGATCTCCAACCCCACTATACCTTCAGTCCTCTCTGAAACCTGCACTGAGAGGAATGAAGGTGTAGAATTAGGTGTGTCACAGCCAAGTACTTGCGGGCACTCTACTAGCAGTACACCAACGTCCGATTCTAGCAGGCAAATTTCCCTGCCCCAGCTACTGGACCGTCGAAAGAAGTTCACTCCCAGCCATCCACATGCCCAGCGGTTGAATGCTAGCTTGGCTAAATTGCTAGCGCTTCAACTGCTGCCTTTTCAGTTGGTAGACTCGGCCCCCTTCCGTGAGTTTGTGCAATGTGCGGTTCCTCAGTGGCAGGTTCCCAAACGCCACTTTTTCTCACGGAAGGCGATTCCGGCTCTCTACCGGCATGTGGAAGGCAATGTCTTGGCCTCGCTGGACAGGGCGGTCAGCGGTAAGGTGCATATTACCGCTGACTCATGGTCCAGCAGGCATGGACAGGGACGTTACCTTTCTTTCACGGCCCATTGGGTCACTCTTTTGGCAGCTGGGAAGGATGCAGGACAAGGTGCAGTAGTGTTGGAGGTTGTTCCACCGCCACGCCTCCAAAATGCTACTACTGGTTGTGACACACCTCTCTCCTCCACCCCCTCCTCTTCTTCTTCCTCCATGGCCTCTTCCTGTGCTTTGTCCTTGGAACCAGCGGTGCTCCGTAGGCATTCAAGGGGCTACGCAAGTACGCAGGCAAAAAGATGCCATGCCGTGCTTGCGCTGGTGTGCTTGGGGGACAGGAGCCACACTGGGGCAGAGGTTCTGTCTGCTCTGCAGGGGCAGGCCGAGAGGTGGTTGACGCCACGCCAGCTTAAGCCAGGAATGGTAGTTTGCGACAATGGCACCAACATCCTCTCCGCTCTCCGACAGGGACAACTGACCCATGTGCCCTGTGTGGCTCACGTCCTTAACCTGGTGGTGCAGCGGTTCTTGGGCAGGTACCCGGGCTTACAGGATGTCCTGAGGCAGGCCAGGAAAGTCTGTGTGCTTTTCCGCAGATCTTATAATGCCAGTGCTCGCCTGGCTGAGCTGCAAAAGGAGTTGAACATGCCCAAGAACCGCCTTATATGTGACATGCCCACCAGGTGGAACTCAACGTTGGCCATGCTGCAGCGGCTGCACACGCAGCAGAGGGCCATCAATGAGTACCTGTGCGACTACGGCACCAGGACAGGGTCAGGGGAGCTCAGGTTTTTTTCACCACGCCAGTGGGGCATGATCAGGGATGCATGCACTGTCCTGGCACCATTTGAGGAGGCCAAGAGGATGGTGAGCAGTGACAGTGCATGCATCAGTGACACTGTACCTCTTGTCCACCTGTTGGAACATACGCTGCATGGAATAATGGACAGGGCACTTGAGGCAGAACAGAGGCAGGAAGAGGAGGACTTCCTTGCCTCTCAAGGCCCCCTTTACCCAGACAGTGTTCCTTCTGTCCCACCCATCGCACAGGAAGAAGAGGAGGAGGAGGATTGTGTCAGCATGGAGGTGGAGCCTGGCACTCAGCATCATCAGCAGCAGTCTTTTAGGGATGATTTACAGTCCCAAGAAACCAGTGGACTTGTACATGGCTGGGAGAAGGTGGCTGCGGATCATGTCGTCCTTAGTGACCCAGAGGACTCCGGACCGAATGCCTCAGCTAACCTACGCTGCATGGCCTCCCTGATCCTGCAAAGTCTGCGGAAGGATCCTCGTATTCTTCGGATCAAGGAGAGGGACCATTACTGGCTGGCCACTCTCCTTGATCCACGGTACAAGGGTAAGGTTGCGGACCTTATCTTACCATCGCAGAGGGAGCAGAGGATGAGACAACTCCGGGAGGCCTTGCAGAAAGGTCTGTGCAACGCGTTCCCAGAGACTGGGAGGTTACAAACTCCTGGTCCTGGACAACGAGTTGCTGAGGCTTCGGTCAGTCAAAGAAGGAGCGGTGGGGAAGGTGACCGTCTGACCGATGCGTTCAGACAATTCTTTAGTCCGCAGCCCCAAGGTATGATCGGTTCCAGCAACCATCGCCAGCGTCTGATATACATGGTGCAGGAATACCTAGGGGCAAGGTCAGACTTGGACACCCTCCCCACCGAAAATCCTCTGGCTTACTGGGTCTTGAGGATGGATCACTGGCCAGAGCTTGCACAGTATGCAATTGAGCTACTGGCCTGTCCTGCATCCAGCGTTCTTTCAGAACGCACATTCAGTGCTGCTGGAGGATTTGTCACGGATCACAGGGTGCGCCTGTCCACCGACTCGGTTGATCGACTGACCTTCATAAAGATGAACCAGTCTTGGATCACCACCAGCTACCAAACACCTGAAGCTGATATAACAGACTAATTTATTTTCAAATGTCACAGGGACCTTTAAGACTGATGCTGATGCTGAGAGACTGTCCTGTTATTTTGACTGACTATCCTCCCCCTCCTCAATGATCCGATTGATGATGATAGCTTGGAAGAACATTTTTGTTTCTGGGTGCCGCCACCAGTGGCTAAGGCCCAATTTTTCAGCCCCTGTTTAACAGGGGCATGTAATTACAATTTTTTATGCAATGCTTTGCAGCATGGCTCATTCCTGCACTCCAACTAGAGTATCTGGGAGAGGTTGCAGTGTCGTGGCACCAGCACCAGTGGCTAAGGCCCAATTTTTCAGCCCCTGTTTAAGAGGGGCATGTAATTAAAATTTTTGATGCAATACTTTGCAATAGGGCTCATTGCTGTGCTCCAAGTACAGTATCTGTGAGGGGTTGCAGTGTTGTGGCACCAGTGCCTAAGGCCCAATTCTTCTGCCCCTGTTTAACAGGGGCATGTAATTACAATTCTTGATCTAATAATTCACAGCAGGGCCCATTCCTGCGCCCACCAAGAGTAACTGTGAGGCCTTACAGTGTTGTGTCAACACCACCACCACCACCACCAAAGGCCCAATTTTTCAGCCCCTGTTCAACAGGGGCATGCAATTACAATTCTTGATCTAATAATTCACAGCAGGGCCCATTCCTGCGCCCACCAAGAGTAACTGTGAGGCCTTACAGTGTTGTGTCAACACCACCACCACCACCACCAAAGGCCCAATTTTTCAGCCCCTGTTCAACAGGGGCATGCAATTACAATTCTTGATCTAATAATTCACAGCAGGGCCTATTCATGCGCCCACCAAGAGTAACTGTGAGGGCTCACAGTGTTGTGGCAACACCAACATGTAAGGGGCAAATTTCAGCTGAGTATATACGGCAGGCCCCTACTTTCAAACATCCGATGCTTTATCACCAATTCTTGTTTCAATAAAAACCCCAAATTTTCAAAAAACATTTGTCATTAGGACGGAAAGTGAGGTGAACTGTTCTGAACAGGTGCACACTGCACAGACAGCAAAACAAATGTTACAGGGGTGATAACCCTTCCCTATGTTTTCCAAAAAGCTTAAAAATAGATTTCTTGGCTGGAGCTACACTTAAACAATGTACCTGTTCAAAATTACAAACAGATTCTACATAAGAACAAACCTACAGTCCCTGTCTTGTATGCACCGCCTGTATACGGCTGTTCAGAGTATATAGGGCCTTTTTTATTTTGTGTGCGGGGTTCCCCTTAATATCCATACAAGACCCAAAGGGGCTGGTAATGGGCTGGGGTAGGGGGGGGGGGGGGTGATAGGGTAGCTATGCCATTTTTCCTAAAGATTTTCATCCATATTACCGGGACCAGACATTACATTAAATCCGCAAGCAGTTTTAAATGGCTTTTTTTCCTTTAGAAATGTAATTTTGTGCAGGGACAGTTCTAAACACGGGAAACACGTGGCACTTCACAGGCATACTTTAGACACCCCCCAGGTACGATATTTAAAGGAATATTTGACTTTTTTTTTTCACTTTATGCATCATTAAAATGACTGCTCCCGAAAAACGGCCGTTTTTAAAACTTTTTTTGGGATTGATACATGTCCCCTGGTGCAGAACCCGGGTTCCCAAACCCTTTTTAGGACAATAACATGCATAATAGTCGTTATAATTAGCACTTTAGATTTCGAACGTTCGCATCCATTGTATTTAATAGGGTTCGAAAGTTTGTGCGAACTTTCGGTCCGTTCGCGGGTTCTGGTGCGAACCGAACCCGGGGGTGTTCGGCTCATTACTAACAATGACAATTGTATAAAGAAACACCATTTTTTAAGTATTTAACACACACCAGTAATATTATTTACCGGTACATCAAGCTGATATTTTATTTTTTATAAAATTATTCAATGTATTCAGTGAAATTAGAAGTGCTTACCTCCCAACTTTTGAACTACCTAATGAGAGACACTTGAGGCAAGTGACAACCTGTGGTGCACACCGCAGCAAAATGTGGGTGTGTAATGTACAGAGCGCAGGGGTCAGGAGTGTGTAATGCACAGAATGCAGGGGTCAGAAGGGTGTAATGCACAGAATGCATTAGTCGGAAGGGTGTAATGCACAGAATGCAGGGGTCAGGAGGGTGTAATGCACAGAAGGCAGGGGTCGGGAGGGTGTAATGCAAAGAATGCAGGGTTTGGGAGGGTGTAATGCACAGAACACAGGGGTTGGGAGGGTGTAATGCACAGAATGCAGGGGTCAGGAGGGTGTAATGCACAGAGTGCAGGTGTCAGGAGTGTTTGGTGTGTGCATTTCTTTTTACTATATTATTTTACTACATAATGAGTGCATGGTTGCGGGGTGCGCTACGTACTGAGTGCAGGGTTGCGGGGTGTGCTATGTATAGAATGCAGGTTTGCGGGGTGCACTACATAAATAGTGCAGGGTTGCGGGGTGCGCTAAGTACAGTGTTAAGGGGTGTGCTATGTACTGAGTGCAGGGTTGTGGGGTGGGGTGGGGGGAGAAGGTGGCGAGCAAAGGGGGAAGAGGGAGAAAAAAGTAGGGGGGATGAGGGGAGGAGGGTAGAGGGAGAGGGGAGAAGTGACAGAGATCCTAACCCTGTCTGCAGTCCCTCCTGTGGGAAGGTGTGTGTGTGTGTGTGTGACACAGTACCTTCCATGCAGTGCGCAGAGCCCATTCTCATAGCGCGGTGGTCACAGAGCTGCTCCATCTAGCGGATCTACTGCTGTCTCTGGCTGCCTGCACCTCCTGGCCGCCCGTCCTAATCTTCAGTCAGCCTGTCCATTGGTCCTGGGCTGGGAGGTCTTCGGAGCTCTTCTCCATGCTCCAGGGCAATTAATTATGGCCGCCCTCGTGGCCCTTCACCCCTGCCGCCTCCTGGAGCCCTCGGCCAGGTGCTGTCCTGCTCCCCGGACCTGCTGCCACTCTCAGTCTGCATGTTCGCCCAGGGCAGCACCCAATTGGTCAGGCTGCCCCTGGGTCCAAAGAGTGCCAGAGGGTGGGGTGGAGTCTGCAGCGCAGACATGAAGATCATGCCAGAAGACATGAGCAGCATTGGCTGAGTATAAGCCTGCGCCAACACGCCCCTTCCAATAATTTCAATGGAGCCAAGTGCTGGAACTTCTTCCAGCACTTAGCTCTTTTCCAGGACATTACTCTGATTGGCCGGGACCCCGGTACATAGATCCATTTCCAGGACGGTCCCGGCCAATCTGGGGCAGTTGGGAGGTATGGAAGTGACCCCTGAATCCTGAGCCCAAATCCTCCAATAGGAATTCTTGCTCTGGCAACGACTGTCTAAAAGAGAATTTCCCTCACTTCAAAGAGATTTGCTTTAACGTCCCAGTGGGTTTGATTTACAAAAACTAAAGAGTGCGAAATCTGGTGCAGCTCTGCACTGAAACCAATTAGCTTCCAGGGTTTTTTTTTTTGTCAACGCTTAATTGAACAAGTTGACGTTAGAAGCTGATTGGCTACCATGCACCAGATTTTTCACTATCCATTTTTAGTAAATCAATCCCTTGGTTTTTAGTGATTACAGCTATAACTAATAAAAGCTGTATTTGGAATATGAGAAGGATATCCTACCTTAAGCAAACCATTGTCAGTTGTGATAAAAGATATGCTCTAAGATGACATTAACAGTTTTGTTGTTCACGTTCGTCTTGCAGTCCTCTGCTGTCAAAGCAAAACTTTACCCTAAAGAGGAGGTTATTCTTTATTATGCCCTACCCCCCACTATTTTTGGCACTGGTTTTTGTGGAGGGAATGGGTACCTGTCTAAATCCCGTTCTCCTTAACCCTCCCCCCCCCAGCCCTCAACCTTCTGGGGCATGTCACAGGTCCCAGAAGGCTGCCGGACCATTTCAAATCTCAGTGTGTTTCAAGCATGCTGAATCAGCTGTGAAGCTGCAAGGAAGATGGCGCTGGACCCCTGGACAGATGAGTGTCCTTTTTTAAAACAGGGCAAAAAAACACTTTAATGATCAAAGTCAGACCTGAACATGATTTCCTGTCATATGTGTCATAGTTTGCTTTCCAGTTGAACAGGTTTTGTACTTTCTGAAGAAAAAAAAGACACAACATTTTTCCTCCCTTCAAGCTTTGGTGGTGATATAATACAAGATAACAGTCGTTTTCATGAGTTTGTACTTATACATATACTTGATATTGTGAGTCAGTCTCTTTATCTTTCTGTTAACAGACTTCTTCTGAAGCAGCCAAATTCCTTGAAGGTATTCATGAAATGTGGTAAAAGTAATAAAGTCGTCCATATGTGTCATGGACACTCATGCCTGCGAGTTTATTGGCAAAGATTGTTTCTGCACAGGTCAAAACAAAGTCTCAAGTAGAGGAATTAAATATGAATGAAGTAAGTCACTGAACACCAAGCCAAGAGTAAGAGACAGTAGTAACTTTTTAACTGGAGAAAAAAAAAGAAATTGGTTAAAAACAAAAAACTTGGCTATCCATAGACTTGGGGATCTTGCAGGCGTAAGATCTGCTCTCAAAATGACCGCTAACGCCAAGTGTCAGATATGGCAGTAAATTTCAGTCCTAACTTGGTGCATCAGCTGTTCCATGAGCAATCAGAGCATTCTTTAATTTTTTAATGGATAATTAGATATTACATGGTTGTTTTTGGACACTTTCCAAATCCTGAAAGTTTTTTTTATTAGTTTCCCATTCAACCTGATTGAATGGATGTTTGATTTAGTCACCTTGGCGGCTAGGTTGGCGGCTAGAAAAATAAAGTGGGGTAATACTAATGCTTCCAGCTGAGTGGCTGCATCAGGACCCAAATCTGAAACTGCAACCTCTGCTGTGTCTGGCGGTTTTGTCAGGTCACCTAAATTGGGGTCAGGAGTGCACCGCAAGGTAGTGGACCCTACAGCTGACTGCTGCGGATGGAGCTCTAGGTGATTCAGGAGAGAAGTTATTCTGGATCACACTGGGAGCTAGAGTATGAGATTTCCCAGGAAGCAGAATCTAAGAGCCAGCGGCTGTTCACCAGAGGCCCCTAGTGGTGGGGATGGATTTAGCTGCAGTCTGGATCCCCCAGGGCCTCCCAGCTCACGCTCACGGTAGACTACAGGAAGGTAGAGAGGAACCTGCAGACTGCGACAACAAAGGATAATCAGGAGATAGACAAAGGTCAGGGTAAGGATAGTCAAGGAACACACCAAGGTCGGGATATAAAGCAGACAAGGACAGTCAAGAACAAGCCAAGACGTAGAACACACAGCAAGGAGGACACAGAAGCCAAGCACACAATATTGATCAGCAGGGCTGGCTTGCAGTGCACAGGTTAATATAGAGTTCCCTGATAGGGCCTGGGGTGGAGCCATGGTTTGAGGAGAGATTACTTAAGCAACCAGGTGAAGGACGGCTGGTCTCTCAAGCTAAACACTGCGGATCCATGACAGGTATCTTTTCTTGCTGAGGCACCTAAGATTCTGAACAACTCCCTGCAAAATTCCTTGGACAATCTTGCCATGTACCTTGTTTCCGGTAAACCTTGAACTCTTGCTCCTCCCTTGAACGTCCGATTTAAGCCATGCCTTTGCACTTCCTGTTTGCCAGATTATTGTGCTCTCCTTAGCTAATGTCTCGCTCTTGTCACTTCTGCTGCCGTCCATATCTTTGCTACCCACATTTGGTTTGTTCCTTGACTACACTTCTGCTTGATCTCAACCTGCACTTGTTACTGACCTCTGGCTTATTTACTGACTATGTTTCTTCTTGATCCCTACCTGCTACATACATTACTGAAACCTGGGGCTCTCATCTTCTGGTGAGGCAGTCCTGTGTACCGTGACCTGGTATAACACACAGCAAAACCCATCTCCACCATCAGGAGCTCTGGCAAATACTGGTTAGTGCTTAGACCCCACAACTCTGGTGAGCCTGCGTCATCCGCCAGGGCGATCTACTTGTATAATTATTCTGCTGGTGGGTGGGAGCCTCTCTACTGCTATAGCAACAAGTCTCTGAGCCTGACCCCTGACCACGACAGGCTATTATTGTCATCTTGGCATTTATTTGATGCATAACCTACTCTAGTTGCCTAGTTGCTAAATCCAAATATGATCACTATTATCTTTGTTTCCGGAATCCTGGCTTATACCAACTTAGCTGGTTTCCTAATAATTAGGGTTGTCCTGATACCGAGCATTTGCGCGAGTACTTGTACTCGTACAAATGCTCCCGATGCCACATCCTGTGTCTGGGAGAAATTAGGCGACCTGGCACAACCATAAGTCAGCGTTCGGAACAACGGAAGTGACGCTTTGTGTCAACGTCAGTGGTTGGACATCCCGACGCCCATCTTGGTACACCCTGCACTTGGCCACTGTAAGCCAGCAGCGGACATCTTGTTACACCCAGCCCATATAGTTTTGGCTGGGTGTAACAAGATTGCCGGTGCTGCTTTTATGCGGCCGAGTGCAAGGAGTACCAAGATGGGCGTTGCAGGCAGTCTTTCCTCATGGCATTTCAGTGCCTGCCCATCAGTGCCCATTAAATGCCACATTTCAGTGCCCAATGCCCATAATTGCTGCCTATCGCTGCCAACCACCTGTCAGTGACAACTATCAATGCCATCTATCAGTGCCAGCCACCTGTCAGTGCCAGCCATCAGTGCCAGCCATCTGTCAGTGCCATCCATCTGTCAGTGCTCATTAGTGCTGCATATCAGTGCCACCTAATCCTATCAGTGCTCATCAGTGCTGCTTAATCAGTGCCACCTATCAGTGCCCATCAGTGCTGCATATCACTGCCACCTAATCCTGTATTGTGCTTTGAAATCTGTCACATGACATGTGTAGCGGGTGGTCATATTTAGGGGAGGCATCTGAGTGGTATCAGGCTCAGATGCAACAATTGTTAGGGTTCCTGGACCAATTTATGCCAGTGGAGGATATCAGTGGTGTTCAGTTCCCTGCGGCCTATAGGTGGCACTGTTGCCATAGGCTGGGGTTGAACCCCCATTGGAGGGATGTGCCCTTTGTGTCCTCTCGCGGCAGTAGTACAGCGGGGCGGTGAACCCACTGTGCATGCTGGGAGAGTGTATAAATGGGGCAGACGTCTTCCGCACGAGGTCTGCGCCCAGTTACCTTCAGCCTGGGTGCATGTGCATGTGGTCTCCGGGTGCCCTAGGCCAGGGGACAGAGTTGCGGTTCCACCCCAGACACCTTTAGTCTGGGGTGAGGTACTCTCTTAAGGCCTGGGGCCCAGTACCTTCGACTGGGTCTCGCAAGGGATCGAGGTCTCCTAGGGTGTCCCCTGGTTTTGGACACCCGAATCTGGGACGAGGAGGCCAGGGAGGTGACCCTTCCGAAGACCCAGTGCAGCATTTGCTGGTGACGGCGGGGCCTCTGGTAACTGTCCGGATGGATGTCCTCTCTCTAACAGGGGCCATTGCTCATGGAAGGTAGTCCACGTTCTCATGGTCTGTGGCAGGGACCCATCGTGAATCAGGTCGGTGGCAGAGACCCAACAACCAGGTCTGTGGCAGAGGCCTTATTCATCTGGTCTGTGGCAGAGATCCCCTCATGGTCGGTCGGTGGCAGCGACTGTGCGCAAAGCCTGTTCGCGCTATAACGGAACAGGAGAAAACACAAGTTCAAGTTTGTGCCTGGACCTCCCCACTGTGTTCTGTTCTATGTCTAACCAGTCGCTCTTAAAGGACTATTTATTGCTCTGAAGAATAAATAAGTGTTGACCTTTCAGTGGTGTGGAACTTGACTTTCTGGGAGTTAAAGGGTCATCCTCAAGGGAAGTTTTGGCTCTGGACAGGGGCACGGGCCTGAAGGTAAAAGGTTATAGCTCACACCTCTGCACACAAGAGGATACAAGCTGGTGGTGCGCCACACTCTCCTCCCTGGTCCCCTAGACGAGAGCCATTGACTGAGAAGAGAAGGAGGGAGTGAGAGATGAGGTCGCTACACGTGGGAGCTCTGTGTCTGTGTGTCTGGGATCTGTGTCTGTGTTAATGGAGCCGAGACTTTCACAGTTTGAACTTTGCTGCCCAGAGGAGTTCCGAGGAGGTCAGCCATATTGGCCAACGTGCCACGAGGCACACCCTGGCTGCGCAGTTCATGGGCGTGACACAACAGAAGCCCGCGAACAGGTGTGGCAGAAGGGAGGAGTCTGGCCATGTGAAGTGATGCACGTGGGGACTTTGGCGCGAGATAGTCAGTGCGCGATGGAGCGGTCAGCACGTTCACTACTGCCTCGTGGGTTCCTACTTCCAAAGCCACGAGGATGACTTTGTTTGCTACTCCGCTGACAGATATGGGGATTAGGCTCAAGCCCCGGGGGTGATTCGCCCTGTACGTATGTAAGGACGTTGAGGCCCTCGGTGTGATTTGTCCCGGATGTTCGGGACTGGTGGTCCATCTGAAGCCATTCGGGCGATGCAAGGCCTGTAAAGAATTCATCTTTGAGGTGGAGCAACCCACAGAAAGGCCTCGGGCCTACCACCTCAACTGTATTACAGGCGTCACCACTCTGAAGGAGAAGTCAGAGCTTGTACAGCCATCCCTACGCGCACTGACCGGGCTCTGGAGGAAGCCCCAGTTGGGAGTGAGACTGTGATTAAGAAATCAGAAGATGCTGCTTTGGTCACCATGGAATCCCTGCTTCCACCGCCAAAGAGGAGAGTCGGCTTGGTCAAGGCTTCCTGCGGCTGTGGGAGAGTCACACCCCAGCGCTTGCCTGGCCTGGATGGATCCGGAAGGAAGAGCCCCGGACATCCCAGTTCAAGTAAAGGCCGAGGTAAGCAGAGGGACGGGACCTGGTGTGTGGTTGGAGGTGTCGGGGATCCAGAGGCCATGGAACCTGTCCAAGGGGGTGACTCCACGTCTACACGGAGTTACTGTCCCGCGGAGGAGTATGACATCTCCGACCTGGAGTCGATCTCCGATGGTGGAGATGACGTTGCGATTGACAAACTTTTTGCTCAGAAAGGCTGGAACAAGATACCCCTATCCTCGTCCCATGTAAAAAGGGACCCACCCATGTCCACTGGGGATAGTACACCCCGGGTGGAGGCCCCGGCGCCTGAGGAGGGATATGGTCCCCCGCATGCCTCTCCACCTATGGAGTCACCTGCGCCCATTGCTGGGGCGAAGCGAGTGTCACCGTGGGCTCCTATGCCCAATCTACAGATGGTGAAGGTGCCCTGACACCTGGATGCTATAGTGCTGCCTGGCGAAGGAGACCGTGCTACAATGCCAACCCTTTCCCATTTGCTGAGACTTTTCAGTCAGAAAGTTGCCAATGAATATGGGTGGGAGTACCCATATTTGTCCAAGGAACTTTTGTACGAGGTGGAGGCCTGCAGACAGCGGTGGTATAATGACTTCATCTGGACACATCTCAAGTTGCCCCACGCTCGGAGGTACCTCTCATGTTCCCCTGCAGCCTCCAAAAGGTTCAAAGACTGCAAGGCAGATTGGATGTTGGGTCGGCACATCCATGCTGACCGGGTGCTTATTTGTCGGAGGGAGGGGGATGATGTGGAATATCACATTGAGACTTTTGACAGGTATTTGAAACCCCTGGCACTGCCGCACCCAAGGTTTTACTTGTAGGAGAATAGACTCCTGTGTTTTTTTTCGTTGCTGAACATTTCGGAGTGCCTTTTCCGGACCTCAAGGACTCTATAACCCGCAAAGGATGGCCTAATTCTGGAAGAATTGGGAGCAGTTTTGTTGTGTTGTTCTCCTTTTTTTTCTCCACCGCAAGGATACTGAGACTTTGGGGTGTAGTTGAGATAGGGTCACAGTACAGAGAAAAGGATTTCTGGATGGAAGAAAACAAGTGTTCTGACCGTGACACCACCACCAGGTGGCGGTGTTGCGCAATGATTTTCACACACACCACACATTACTTTTGAAAGGAACGGGTTTCCCTTAGGGGGAGCCTGTTCATTCCAAAATCACATACTGTGTCAGATAATGTGTTCTTTTTCCCCTCTGCAGGAGAACGTCAATCAAGTCTGCTGAGAATGGGGCAGATCTTAGTCAGTGATGTGGAGGGGGGAATGTGATTTTGAACAAAAAAATGATGCTGTTATGCTTTTGAATGTTTATACCTGTGTATGTTTATTTGTTGTTCTTCCCTTCCCTTTTTGGTTCAGGCACAACAACGAAACAAAATTTTTAAATTGTCATTTTTTCCCTTTTGGTTAGTTTGTCTCTGGATTAAATTTATGCTGACTCTGCTTTAGAGAGGGCATAAATTGGTTTCAGACACTGGGGACCAGTGTCAAATCACTTGGGGGGATGTGTAGCAGGTGGTCATATTTAGGGGAGGCATCTGAGTGGTATCAGGCTAAGATGCAACAATTGTTAGGGTTCCTGGATTAATTTATGCCAGTGGAGCATATCAGTGGTGTTCAGTTCCCTGCGGCCTATAGGTGGCACTGTTGCCATATCCAATCATCAGCCAGCAATGCACTGCGATGCCGCAGTGAATTATGCGCCGTGTCGTGCAACACGAAATTCAGCGCGAACGGACCATAACGTTCGTTCTTCGTCGAACGATCGAACGCCCGATGTTCGAGTCGACCGTGTGTTCGACGCGAACACGAAGCTCATCCCTAGTCTTGAGCATTCTGTGAGTGTGTTCCTGATTCCTGTGCCTGACCTCTTATCTCTGCCCGGTTTGCTCCTGACCATCCTTGTTTGCTACCTGCTCTGACCTCGGCTTGTCCCCGGATTCTGCCTTCTGCCCTTTTCTGATCCATTCACTGTTGCTGACATTGGCCTGTGACTCAACCATTCTTCTGTCTTCCGTCTGTGCCTGATCTGTCCGCTCGTTAAAAAACCTAGTTTGTTTGACCCTGCCTCCTGCTGCGCATTCACAGCCTGCCGTTGGCTGAGCCCTGTGCGGGCCTGTCTGCTTCCAGTCTGCCCTGCTGTCACATCTGCCTGTTGTCAGCTGTTCCATCTCCTGCCATTCTTCCAGTGAAGTATCAGCTACTACCATCGCAGACTACTGGACTGATCCTAGGCACTCATTCCTCACTGTGCTCTTGCAGTTACTGTTTCACTTTCAGTGGCCCCCGAGCCGGAGCTGTACGAGAGGCCTTCCTCTGCACTAACCAGATACGTGACATCATCTCTGTATATAACCTGAGGCTAGTCACTTCACTGCATATATGTAAGGGTTTACAACTACTTAACTACTTTAAGTGGGATACAGGATTAAAATTAAAGTAGAATTCCAGCCTAACACTAACTAGTCTTAAAAATGTTCCCTCCCCCCTACTGCTACCTATGCTGCCTAATCTGTGTGTAGCGGGTACTTGAATTTAGGGGAAGCATCTGGGTGGTAGTGTAACCCAGATGTCTTAATTGTTAGGAAATTCAAGGTTCCCTTTGTGAATCTTGAAGGACTCTGGTGGTGTGAAGTTCCCGCCGGCCTATAGGTGGCATTGTTTCCTTGGACCGGGGTTGGGCTCGCACCGCAAGACTGTGCCTTTTTGTCCTCCCCTGGAGCTGGTACAGCGTGGCGGGGAACCCTCTGTGGCGCGAAGGGAGAGGTCATAAGAGGGGCGGACGCTCTGATCATGGGGTTAGAGTCCGGAGCCAGAAGATGCGGCCGGACCCAGGCACGTTCAGCCTGGGTGCTGGCGTTCCGGTGTTCCAGGCCTAGGTGCCCTTGACCTAGCCGGAGCAGAGATGGAGTCCATCTCAGGCACCTTTAGCCTGGGGTGAGGTACTATGGTGGATGCCTGGGGCTCAGTACCTTCGACTGAGTTCCGTGAGGGTGGAGGAATCTGAGGGGGCCCTAACTCCTTGGGTGCCTGTGTCTAAGTTCGTGAGGACTGGTGTGCAGTAACTTCTCTGAAGAGTCTGGCGCAGCATCACTGGTGATGGAGAGGCCTTCATTTCTCTCTTGGATGGATTTCTTTCCCTGACAAGGGCAGAGCGAGCGAAGGTAGTTCACGTTCTACATCACCTAGTCAGTGGCAGTGACTATTCGCCACTGGTGACAGCACAGTGGTCGGCAGCAGAAGGGAAAGGATTGTGTCTCGATCTGTCCCCATTTTCCAAAGTAAGAAACTGTTTTATTGATTGGCAAGAAGAATAAAACTGAGTTGGACATATTCACTGTGTCTTGTTACTAGGAGCAAAGGAGTCAGGGACGAAGTACTGGACTTGACTCTAGGACACCTACACAAGACCCAATTTGCTGGCTTTCACCTCTTAGCTATGGAGGACATGGGCCATGGTGTATCTCATCTCTCTCTCCCAGGTACCCCTAGACAACAGCCGCATAACCGATAAAGAGAGAGAGAGGGGTGAGCCCGCTACACGTGGGGGCATCGTATCCGGGATGTGTATGGTATCTGAATTTGAACTTTGCTGCCTGGAGGAGTTCCGAATAGGTCGGCCATATTGGCCAACGCGCCACGAGGCAACCCACAGCTGCGTAGTTCATGGGCGGGGAAAGGGAAAAGCCCGCGAACAAGTGCAGAAGGTGGGAGGAGTCTGGCCATGTGGACGTACGCACATGGAGATTACGGCGCAGGTGGGTCAGTGCGCAATGGAGCAGCAAAGAGAGAGGATGGCTTCAAACGCTCTGTGGATTTCAGTTCCTTCCTTCGCGGATATGTCTTCTTTGGCTGCTCCGATTATGGATACGGGGATAAGACTAAGGCCCCGGGGGTGATTAGCTCTGTACACCTGCAGAGACATGGAGGTACTTGGTGTGATCTGTCCCGGCTATTCGGGACTGGTGGTCCAGCTGAAGCCGTTCAGGCGCTGTGAGGTCTGCAAGGAATTTCTCTTCGAGGTGGAACCATCCACAGAAAAACCTCGTGCTTTCCACCTCAACTACCTCACAGGGACTGCCACTCCGGAAGGAGAGATCGATGCTGGTGCGTTCCCTGTGTGCACTGATCCGGGCGAAGTGACTGCCCAAGCGGAGATGAAAAGAGAAAAATCCAAGGATGCTGTCTAGGTCACCAGCAGCTCCCTGCTCCGGCCACCGAAGAGGAAAGTCGGCCTAGTGATGGCCTTGTGTGGTCGTGGAAGAGCTTCGCCCCACTGCTTGCCTGGCCTGGATGGATCCGGTAGAAAAAGTCCTGGACATCCCTGTTCTTCTAAAGGCCCAGGTGAGCCAGGGGTTGGGACTGTCTGCGTGGTTACAAGTGGCAGAAGCCCACAGTCGGTAGAGGCCGTCAAGGGGGATAGTTCCGTGACTGGGAATTATCTGCCCACTGAATGCTACGACACCTCTGACCTGGATTCATTGTCTGACAATGGCGATGATGGGGAGATAGACGAAATCTTCCATCAGAAGGGATGGGACAAGATGAAGCTACCCTCGTCCCGTGTCACAAGGGACCTGCCCATGTCTACTGGAGATAGTACACCTCGGGTAGAGGCCTCGGCGCCAAGGGAAGAAGCTGGTCCTCTGTCTGAAGTTCCCCTTCTAGATTCAACATCCATTTTACCCGTTCCTGTTGCGGGAACGCAACGCCAAGCACTGCGGGCTCCTAGGCCCAGATCTACCGAGGTGGTGAACGCACCTAGCCACCCAGAAGCGATTGTTCGGCCTGGAGAAGGAGACCGAGCCACCATGCCACCTTTGTCAAGGCTGCAGCGTCTCTTTGGCCAGAAGGTTGCTCAGGAATATGGGTGGGAATACCCGTATCTGCCTCGGGAACTGCTTTATGAGGTGGAAGTTTTTCGCCAAAGATGGTATGATACCTTCGTGTGGGACAAACTTAAAGCACAGCAAGCAAGGCGGTACCTTTCCTGTTCACCTACGGTCACCAAGACGTTCCAGGACTGTAAAGCTAAGTGGATGCTGGGAAGGCATATCCATGCGGACAGAGTGGTAATTTGCCGCAAGGAAGGAGGTAATGCTGAGTACCATGTGGAGGCTTTGGACAGACATTTGAAGCCTGTGTTCCTACCACATCCAAGGTTTTACCTTTAGGAGAAAAGAAAGACTTCTGTGTGTACTGTTTGCTGTCTATCGCTGAACTTTCTGGAGTGTTTCACCGGAACATAGGGACTGTGCCCTAGTTTTTTTTTGCATTTGGGAAGTTCTACTCTTCGGAGAAATGGGAGCTGTTTTGTTTTGTTTTCCCTCCTTCTCCTTGCACTCAAGAGAAATCAGTGACTTTGGGTTTTAGTTAGTGTAGAGTCACAGAGAAAAGTTCATCTGGAAGTGATGAGTGTCTTGACCGCGGCACTGTCACCAGGTGGCAGTGTTGCGCAACGATTGTTTAGTTTTTGACATTATGCAGCACTTATTGGAGTGAATGGGTTTCTTTTCGGATAGACTCATTCATTCCAAGCAAACACACATATGTTGTTAGGATGTATGTTTCTTTTCTTTCCCTCTGCAGGAGATTCGTCTATCAAGGCTGCTGAGAATGGGTGGTCCTTAGATAGCCAGGGGGAGGGAAGAATGTAAATGTATGAGATATTTACAGTGTTTTATTGAAAATGTTTTATAGTTATATTGTTTTAAGTTTTCCCTTTCCCATTCAGGTCTTGGCACAATTAAGGGCTAAATTGTGTAGTTTGGTTTCTGGGCTGAACTTATGTCACCACCCTTGTGGGATGTGAGTTTGTACCAGACACTGGGGACCAGTGTCAAATCACCAGGGGGAGAGTGTAGCGGATACTTGAATTTAGGGGAAGCATCTGGGTGGTAGTGTAACCCAGATGTCTTGATTGTTAGGAAATTCAAGGTTCCCTTTGTGAATCTTGGAGGACTCTGGTGGTGTGAAGTTCCCGCCGGCCTATAGGTGGCGTTGTTGCCTTGGACCGCAAGACTGTGCCTTTTTGTCCTCCCCTGGAGCTGGTACAGCGGGGCGGGGAACCCGCTGTGGCGCGAAGGGAGAGGTCATAAAAGGGGCGGATGCTCTGATCACGGGGTTAGAGTCTGGAGCCAGAAGATGCGGCCAGACCCAGGCACCTTCAGCCTGGGTGCTGGCATTCCAGTGTTCCAGGCCTAGGTGCCCTTGACCTAGCCGGAGCAGAGATGGAGTCCATCTCAGGCACCTTTAGCCTGGGGTGAGGTACTATGGTGGATGCCTGGGGCTCAGTACCTTCGACTGAGTTCCGCGAGGGTGGAGAAATCCGAGGGGGCCCTAACTCCTTGGGTGCCGGTGTCTGAGTTCGTGAGGACTGGTGTGCAGTAACTTCTCTGAAGAGTCTGGCGCAGCATCGCTGGTAACGGAGAGGCCTCCATTTCTCTCTTGGACGGATTTCTTTTCCTGACAGGGGCAGAGCGAGCGAAGATAGTTCACGTTCTACATCACCTAGTCAGTGGCAGTGACTATTCGCCACTAGGGATGAGCTTCGTGTTCGAGTCGAACATACGTTCGACTCGAACATCGGCTGTTCGATCGTTCGACGAAGATCGAACGATTTGGGCCGTTCGCGCCAAATTCGAGTGACGCGAATGGCCCACAATGCACTACGCCATTGCAGTGTCATCCAGGCGCTGTGATTGGCCAAGCATGCACTGTGACCCCGCATGCTTGGCCAATCACAGCGCCGGCAGCGAGGAGAGCAATGATTGGCCACAGGCAGGATGCCTGTGGCCAATTATTGCTGAGGGGGTTTAGTACACGCCCCACACTATAAAAGGCCGCCAGCGCGGCGGCCTTGTGTAGTGTGTTCCGGAGCAGGGAAAGAGAAGCATTGGCAGGGACAGTGTCATTTTTTTCCTTTACTAATCCTGGATTCCTTGTGTTTAGGGACAGAGAAGGATAGGTAGGGAGAGTGTCAGTGTGTCATTCTGTGCTAAACCTTGTTTGTAGGGACAGAGAAGGACAGTGAGGGAAAGTGTCAGTGTGCTATTCTGTGCTAAACCTTGTTTGTAGGGACAGAGAAGGACAGTGAGGGAAACTGTCAGTGTGCTATTCTGTGCTAAACCTTGTTTGTAGGGACAGAGAAGGACAGTGAGGGAAACTGTCAGTGTGCTATTCTGTTCTAAACCAATCTTGCTGAACCGTATTTGAAATCCTTGAGTTTAGGGACAGAGAAGGACACTCGTGGAAACTATCAGTGTGCTATTCTGTGCTAAATCTTGTTTGTAGGGACAGAGAAGGACAGTGAGGGAAACTATCAGTGTGCTATTCTGTGCTAAACCAATCTTGCTGAACCATATTTGAAATCCTTGAGTTTAGGGACAGAGAAGGACACTCGGGGAAACTATCAGTGTGCTATTCTGTGCTAAATCTTGTTTGTAGGGACAGAGAAGGACAGTGAGGGAAACTATCAGTGTGCTATTCTGTGCTAAACCAATCTTGCTGAACCATATTTGAAATCCTTGAGTTTAGGGACAGAGAAGGACACTCGGGGAAACTATCAGTGTGCTATTCTGTGCTAAATCTTGTTTGTAGGGACAGAGAAGGACAGTGAGGGAAACTATCAGTGTGCTATTCTGTGCTAAACCAATCTTGCTGAACCATATTTGAAATCCTTGAGTTTAGGGACAGAGAAGGACACTCGTGGAAACTATCAGTGTGCTATTCTGTGCTAAATCTTGTTTGTAGGGACAGAGAAGGACAGTGAGGGAAACTATCAGTATGCTATTCTGTGCTAAACCAATCTTGCTGAACCATATTTGAAATCCTTGAGTTTAGGGACAGAGAAGGACACTCGGGGAAACTATCAGTGTGCTATTGTCATGTACCTGGGTGTATTTGAACCGGGATCTTCCTGGTCGCAAAGCTGCAGCCTTACCTGTTGCGCTACTGAGCAGATCTAGACTTTTGGAAATGTCCTCTCAGTATTAAACATTACCTTGGACTCACCAGCCCCACCTACTGCCAGCTGTGGACAATTTTCAATCAAAGCAGCCTTTAAAAAGGAAGTGATGCTATCTCTCAGTGCCCGTTTGTGTGGAATAGCTCCCTGGGTGTTGTGACTGCTTTTTGATCCTGATTTTCGTGTTGAACTTCTGCCTGAATTCCTGACTACTCTCCAGCCTGCTGATTTTGTACTTCACTGCCAGCTCGTGTATGACCTTTGCCTGCCTGACCACTCTCTGGATTTCGATCATGTACCATTTTGCCTGATCTGTTGCCAACCTAATCTGCCTGACTACGTTTTCGCCTGAATCCTCAGCACACAAGTTCCACTTCGGACACTACCTATCACAAGGTACCTTACAGCTATTCTGTGCTAAATCTTGTTTGTAGGGACAGAGAAGGACAGTGAGGGAAACTATCAGTGTGCTATTCTGTACTAAACCAATCTTGCTGAACCATATTTGAAATCCTTGAGTTTAGGGACAGAGAAGGACACTCTGGGAAACTATCAGTGTGCTATTCTGTGCTAAATCTTGTTTGTAGGGACAGAGAAGGACAGTGAGGGAAACTATCAGTGTGCTATTCTGTGCTAAACCAATCTTGCTGAACCATATTTGAAATCCTTGAGTTTAGGGACAGAGAAGGACACTCTGGGAAACTATCAGTGTGCTATTCTGTGCTAAATCTTGTTTGTAGGGACAGAGAAGGACAGTGAGGGAAACTATCAGTGTGCTATTCTGTGCTAAACCAATCTTGCTGAACCATATTTGAAATCCTTGAGTTTAGGGACAGAGAAGGACACTCGTGGAAACTATCAGTGTGCTATTCTGTGCTAAATCTTGTTTGTAGGGACAGAGAAGGACAGTGAGGGAAACTATCAGTGTGCTATTCTGTGCTAAACCAATCTTGCTGAAGCATATTGCAAATCCTTGTGTTTACGGACAAAGAAGGATAGGCAGGGGACAGTGTCAGTGTCTTTGTTGCTAAGCCTCCTGCACAGTATACACCTGA
Organism: Rana muscosa; assembly: GCA_029206835.1. NCBI lineage: Eukaryota > Metazoa > Chordata > Amphibia > Anura > Ranidae > Rana > Rana muscosa. The sequence continues at coordinate 41,901,000 of JARGYO010005626.1, forward strand.
AGGTAGCCCTTATTGCTGTTTTTCCCATCTACCTGCAGGCCATCCATTAAAATGTCTGGAAGGCAAACAAGGAGAGGCAGACAGTCAGGAGGCAAAAAAAGAGGGCAAGCAGGCTCTGTGTCTGGGGGCAACAGTGCTGGTCGTGGACGCGGTGCATTGTCATCAGCACATGGCCATGGGGCACGCTTGTCCTTCTTTTCGGCAGCTGGACATGTTGAGCCACATCATGCCGAAGACTTGGTAGAGTGGATGACCAAGCTCACCTCATCCTCCTCATCCTCTCTCACCCAGGCTCAGGGTACTGGCAAAGCAGCTGCCAAAGCGTCCTCTTCTCTGGTATCAATGTCATCATTAGTCACTCCTTCCCTAGACCCACCATGTCCTCCTCCTGAGGAGTCCCCCGAACTGTTTGAGCACAGTGTTGGGTACATGCTCCAGGAGGATGCCCAGCGTTTCGAAGGATCTGATGATGATACCAAGCTAGAGGAAAGCAGTAGCGTGAGAGCAGAGAGAGGGGATGCTCAAGAAGGACACCAATCTGGCAGTCATGCTCCAGCAGCTGCAGCATACTGCCAGATTGGCTCCAGTGATGAGGAGGGAGGGGATGATGAGGTCACTGACTCCACGTGGGTGCCTAATAGGAGAGAGGAGGAGGAGGAGGATGAGGAGGAGGCACATCTCCAACGAGGCAGGATGCCCTTGGGTGGCCAGCGTATGGGCAGCACACCGACGGAATCACACCGCAGAGCTCCGCCTGTGCAGGGCGCTGCCTCTGCCCGTCATTCAAAAAGTTCTTTGGTGTGGGCCTTTTTTGAGGCGAGTGCATCAGATCGCACAGCTGCTGTTTGCAACATATGTCTCAAGCGTATATCGCGTGGCCAAAACATCAGCCGCTTGGGCACCACATGCTTGATCAGACATATGTTGACCTGCCATGCAGCTCGTTGGCAAGCCTACCTTAAAGACCCACACCAAAGAACAAAGCGGACCTCTCCTTGCACCGCATCACCTGGGATCTCCAACCCCACTATACCTTCAGTCCTCTCTGAAACCTGCACTGAGAGGAATGAAGGTGTAGAATTAGGTGTGTCACAGCCAAGTACTTGCGGCCACTCTGCTAGCAGTACACCAACGTCCGATTCTAGCAGGCAAATTTCCCTGCCCCAGCTGCTGGACCGTCGAAAGAAGTTCACTCCCAGCCATCCACATGCCCAGCGGTTGAATGCTAGCTTGGCTAAATTGCTAGCGCTTCAACTGCTGCCTTTTCAGTTGGTAGACTCGGCCCCCTTCCGTGAGTTTGTGCAATGTGCGGTTCCTCAGTGGCAGGTTCCCAAACGCCACTTTTTCTCACGGAAGGCGATTCCGGCTCTCTACAGGCATGTGGAAGGCAATGTCTTGGCCTCGCTGGACAGGGCGGTCAGCGGTAAGGTGCATATTACCGCTGACTCATGGTCCAGCAGGCATGGACAGGGACGTTACCTTTCTTTCACGGCCCATTGGGTCACTCTTTTGGCAGCTGGGAAGGATGCAGGACAAGGTGCAGTAGTGTTGGAGGTTGTTCCACCGCCACGCCTCCAAAATGCTACTACTGGTTGTGACACACCTCTCTCCTCCACCCCCTCCTCTTCTTCTTCCTCCATGGCCTCTTCCTGTGGTTTGTCCTTGGAACCAGCGGTGCTCCGTAGGCGTTCAAGGGGCTACGCAAGTACGCAGGCAAAAAGATGCCATGCCGTGCTTGCGCTGGTGTGTTTGGGGGACAGGAGCCACACTGGGGCAGAGGTCCTGTCTGCTCTGCAGGGGCAGGCCGAGAGGTGGTTGACGCCACGCCAGCTTAAGCCAGGAATGGTGGTTTGCGACAATGGCACCAACCTCCTCTCCGCCCTCCGACAGGGACAACTGACCCATGTGCCCTGTATGGCTCACGTCCTTAACCTGGTGGTGTAGCGGTTCTTGGGCAGGTACCCGGGCTTACAGGATGTCCTGAGGCAGGCCAGGAAAGTCTGTGTGCATTTCCGCAGATCTTATAATGCCAGTGCTCGCCTGGCTGAGCTGCAAAAGGAGTTGAACCTGCCCAAGAACCGCCTTATATGTGACATGCCCACCAGGTGGAACTCAACGTTGGCCATGCTGCAGCGGCTGCACACGCAGCAGAGGGCCATCAATGAGTACCTGTGCGACTACGGCACCAGGACAGGGTCAGGGGAGCTCGGGTTTTTTTCACCACGCCAGTGGGGCATGATCAGGGATGCATGCACTGTCCTGGCACCATTTGAGGAGGCCACGAGGATGGTGAGCAGTGACAGTGCATGCATCAGTGACACTGTACCTCTTGTCCACCTGTTGGAGCACACGCTGCGTGGAATAATGGACAGGGCACTTGAGGCAGAACAGAGGCAGGAAGAGGAGGACTTCCTTGCCTCTCAAGGCCCCCTTTACCCAGACAGTGTTCCTTCTGTCCCACCCATCGCACAGGAAGAGGAGGAGGAGGAGGAGGAGGATTGTGTCAGCATGGAGGTGGAGGCGGGCACTCAGCATCATCAGCAGCAGTCTTTTAGGGATGATTTACAGTCCCAAGAAACCAGTAGACTTGTACGTGGCTGGGAGGAGGTGGCTGCGGATCATGTCGTCCTTAGTGACCCAGAGGACTCCGGACTGAATGCCTCAGCTAACCTACGCTGCATGGCCTCCCTGATCCTGCAAAGTCTGCGGAAGGATCCTCGTATTCTTCGGATCAAGGAGAGGGACCATTACTGGCTGGCCACTCTCCTTGATCCACGGTACAAGGGTAAGGTTGCGGACCTTATGTTACCGTCGCAGAGGGAGCAGAGGATGAGACAACTCCGGGAGGCCTTGCAGAAAGGTCTGTGCAACGCGTTCCCAGAGACTGGGAGGTTACAAACTCCTGGTCCTGGACAACGAGTTGCTGAGGCTTCGGGCAGTCAAAGAAGGAGCGGTGGGGAAGGTGGCCGTCTGACCGATGCGTTCAGACAATTCTTTAGTCCGCAGCCCCAAAGTATGATCGGTTCCAGCAACCATCGCCAGCGTCTGATATACATGGTGCAGGAATACCTAGGGGCAAGGTCAGACTTGGACACCTTCCCCACCGAAAATCCTCTGGCTTACTGGGTCTTGAGGATGGATCACTGGCCAGAGCTTGCACAGTATGCAATTGAGCTACTGGCCTGCCCTGCATCCAGCGTTCTTTCAGAACGCACATTCAGTGCTGCTGGAGGATTTGTCACGGATCACAGGGTGCGCCTGTCCACCGACTCGGTTGATCGACTGACTTTCATCAAGATGAACCAGTCTTGAATCACCACCAGCTACCACACACCTGATGCTGATATAACAGACTAATTGATTTTAAAATGTCACATCCCTTCAAGACTGATGCTGATGCTGAGTGCCTGTGCTGTTATGTTGACTGGCTATCCTCCTCCTCCTCCTCAATGATCCGATTAATGATGATAGCTTGGAAGATCATTTTGGTTTATGGGTGCCGCCACCAGTGGCTAAGGCCCAATTTTTCAGCCCCTGTTTAACAGGGGCGTGTAATTACAATTTTTGATGCAGTACTTTGCAACAGGCCTCATTGCTGTGCTCCAAGTACAGTATCTGTGAGGGGTTGCAGTGTTGTGCCACCAGTGCCTAAGGCCCAATTTTTCAGCCCCTGTTCAACAGGGGCATGCAATTATAATTATTGATCTAATAATTTACAGCAGGGCCCATTGCTGCGCCCACCAAGAGTAACTGTCAGGCCTTACAGTGTTGTGTCAACACCACCACCACCACCACCAAAGGCCCAATTTTTCAGCCCCTGTTCAACAGGGGCATGCAATTATAATTATTGATCTAATAATTCACAGCAGGGTCCATTGCTGCGCCCACCAAGAGTAACTGTCAGGCCTTACAGTGTTGTGGCACCAGCACCACCATCAAAGGCCCAATTTTTACTACCACTGTTCAACAATTATATGTTATTACAATTCCTGATATAATAGTTGACAGCAGGGCGTTCCAGCACCCACCAAGAGTAACTGTGAGTGCTTACAGTGTTGTGCCAACACCAACACCTAAGGGGCCAATTTCTGCAGAGTATATACGGCAGGTCCCTACTTTCAAACATCCAACTTACAAACGACTACTACTTGCAAACGGAAGAAGAAAACAGGAAGTGAGAGGAAATCTACCCCTTGGAAGGAAAATTCTCTCCTGTAAGAATTAATATGGGAGAAAGGTGTCTCCTCTCTACTGATGCTTTATCACCAATCCTTGTTTCAATAAAAACACCACATTTCAAAAACAGTTGTCATTGGGACGCAAAGTGAGGTGAAATGTTCTGAACAGGGGCACAGACAGCAAAACAAATGTTACAGGGGTGATAACCCTTCCCTATGTTTTCCAAAAAGCTTAAAAATAGGTATTTGGGCTGGAGCTACACTTAAACAATGTAGCTGTTCAAAATTACAAACAGATTCTACATAAGAACAAACCTACAGTCCCTGTCTTGTATGCACCGCCTGTATACGGCTGTTCAGAGTATATAGGGCCTTTTTTATTTTGTGTGCGAGGTTCCCCTTAATATCCATACAAGACCCAAAGGGGCTGGTAATGGGCTGGGGTGGGGGGGGGGGGGGTGATGGGGTAGCTATGCCATTTTTCTTAAAGATTTTCATCCATATTACCGGGACCAGACATTACATTAAAGCCGCAAGCAGTTTTAAATGGCTTTTTTTTCCTTTAGAAATGTAATTTTGTGCAGGGACAGTTCTAAACACGGGAAACACGTGGCACTTCACAGGCATACTTTAGACACCCCTCAGGTACAATATTTAAAGGAATATTTGACTTTTTTTTTTTTCACTTTATGCATCATTAAAATGACTGCTCCCGAAAAACGTCCGTTTTTAAAACTTCTTTTTGCATTGATACATGTCCCCTGGTGCAGAACCCGGGTTCCCAAACTCTGTTTAGGACAATAACATGGATAATAGTCGTTATAATTAGCACTTTAGAATTCGAACGTTCGCATCCATTGTATTTAATAGGGTTCTAATGTTCGTGCGAACTTTCGGTCCGTTCGCGGGTTCTGGTGCGAACCGAACCCGGGGGTGTTCGGCTCATCACTATTCGCCACTGGTGACAGCACAGTGGTCGGCAGCAGAAGGGAAAGGATTGTGCCTCGATCTGTCCCCATTTTCCAAATTAAGAAACTGTTTTATTGCTTGGCAAGAAGAATAAAACTGAGTTGAACCTATTCACTGTGTGGAACTCTGGTTACTAGGAGCAAAGGAGTCAGGGACGAAGTACTGGACTTGACTCTAGGACACCTACACAAGACCCAATTTGCTGGCTTTCACCTCTTAGCTATGGAGGACATGGGCCGTGGTGTATCTCATCTCTCTCTCCCAGGTACCCCTAGACAACAGCCGCATAACCGATAAAGAGAGAGAGAGGGGTGAGCCCGCTACACGTGTAAAAAATATATATTTTATTCTGATGCAATCTGGTCACGTGTTGCACAGCCTTTGCTCCCCTGTGTCAGTCAACAGCAGCTGCAAGGGAGAGGAGGCATATTTATACACTGTATTGAGTTTAGATAGATCCGTTCCTGTTAGTCTCTATACTGTGACAGGCAGGCAGGTGATTGTGCTAGCTGCAGACAGTCAGGCCCCTTTCACACTGGGGCGGTTTGCAGGTGCTATTGTGCTAAAAATAGCGCCTGCAAACCGAGCCTAAACAGCGGCTGCTGTCTCTCCAATGTGAAAGCCCGAGGGCTTTCACACTGGAGCAGTGCGCTAACAGGACGTGAAAAAAAGTCCTGCCAGCCGCATCTTTGGAACGGTGAGAGGAGCGGTGTGTTTACCGCTCCTACACCGCTCCTTCCCAATGAAAGCAATGGGAAACCGCGGTAATACCGCCGGCAATGCGCCTCTACAGAGGCGCATTGCGGGTGGTATTAACCCTTTTTCGGCCGCTAGCGGGGGTTAAAACCGCACCGCTAGCGGACGAATACCTCCGCAATTCCGACGGTATAGTGCCGCTAAAAATAGCGGCGCTATACCGCCACCGCACCCACCGCCCCAGTGTGAAACCAGCCTCAGTGTTTCACTTAGTAATTAGTTAATACCTTAGTTAATACCGCCGGCAATGCGCCTCTGTAGGTATTACCGCGGTTTCCCATTGCTTTCAATGGGAAGGAGCGGTGTAGGAGCTGTAAACACACCGCTCCTCTCACCGCTCCAAAGATGCAGCTAGCAGGACTTTTTTTCACGTCCTGTTAGCGCACCGCTCCAGTGTGAAAGCCCTTGGGCTTTCACATTGGAGAGACAGCAGCCGCTGTTTAGGCTCGGTTTGCAGGAGCTATTTTTAGCACAATAGCGCCTGCAAACCGCCCCAGTGTGAAAGAGGCCTTAGTGTACTACTGTGTCCTTTGCATAGCGATCACCTAAAGCTCACCTGGATACAGTTATTCTCTATACTGTGACAGGCAGGCCGGTGATTGTGCTAGCTGCAGACAGTTTCACTTAGTGTACTACTGTGTGCTTTGCATAGCATTCACCTAAAGCCTACATTTTTGATGCAATACTTTGCAACAGGGCTCATTGCTGCGCTCTAAGTACAGTATCTGTGGGGGGTTGCAGTGTTGTGGCACCAGCGCCTAAGGCCCAATTTTTCAGCCCCTGTTTAACAGGGGCATGCAATTACAATTCATGATCTACTAATTCACAGCAGGGCCCATTCCTGCACCCACCAAGAGTAACTGTGAGGGCTGACAGTGTTGTGGCACCAGCACCACCACCAAAGGCCCAATTTTTCCTACTACTGTTCAACAGTGGCATGTAAATACAATTCCTGATATAATAGTTGACAGCAGGGCGTTCCAGCGCCCACCAAGAGTAACTGTGAGGGCTTACAGTGTTGTGCCAACACCAACAACTAAGGGGCCTATTTCTGCAGAGTATATACGGCAGGCCCCTACTTTCAAACATCCGACTTACAAACGAATCCTACTTGCAAACGGAAGGAGACAACAGGAAGTGAGAGGAAATCTACCCCTAGGAAGGGAAATTCTCTCCTGTTATGCGGCGTACACACAATCGTTTTTCATGCCATTTTTTAAACCAACGTTTTTCTCGTCGTTTTTTTTTAATGTTTCCTCTGAAGCCTGTCTTGCGTACACACGATCATTTAAAGAAACGTTCAAGCAAAGCGCAGTGACGTACAACACTTACGACGGCACTATAAAGGGGAAGTTCCGTTCGGATGGCGCCACCCTTCATGTTAGTAAAGTTTGTTGAGCGACGATTCGCGCTTTTCAGCCTCGTGCTTTTCAGTCCGTTACAGCGTGACGAATGTGCTATCTCCATTACGAACGCTAGTTTTACCAGAACGAGCGCTCCCGTCTCATACTTGATTCTGAGCATGCACGTTTTTTTTCACCTCGTAAAAGCATACACACTATTGTTTTTCACGTCGTTAAAAAAAACGACATGAAAAACGACGTGAAAAAATAGAGCATGTTCGAAATTTTTAATGGCCGTTTTTCACGTTGTTAAAAATGCTCTGGAGCCCACACACGATCGGTTTTAATGCCCATTTTTAAAAATGGCATTTTTAACAGCATGAAAAACGATCGTGTGTATGGGGCATAAGAGTTAATTTGTGAAAAAGGTGTCTCCTCTCCACTGATGCTTTATCACCAATCCTTGTTTCACTAAAAAACCCAAATTTTCCAAAAACAGTTGTCATTGGGATGGAAAGTGAGGTGAAATGTTCTGAACAGGTGCACAGACAACAAAACAAATGTTACAGGGGCAGTGGCGTAGCGTGGGTTGTCAGCGCCCGGGGCAAGCAAGAAATTTGCGCCCCCTAACATATGGACATTTAGCACTCCCTGAGTCCCTTTCCTTCCTACAATAGTACTGACCAGCCAAATTCCTACAATGACCACTACACTGACCTACCTGACCAGTACACTGACCTACCTGACCACTACACTGACCTACCTGACCACTACACTAACCTACCTGACCACTACACTAACCTACCTGACCACTACACTGACCACTACACTAACCTCTACCCTGACCTACATGATTCCTAGACTGTTCACTACACTTACCTAACTGTCCACCGCACTGACCTACCCGATTCCTATACTGACCACTACACTGACCTACCTGTCCACTACATTGACCATTACACTACACTGTCCACTACACTAAACTGTCCACTACAATAGACACTACACTGTCCACACTACACTAAACTGATCACTACACTGTCCACTGACCACTACAATACACACTACACCACACTACACTGACCACTGCAACACACACTACACTACACTGACCACTGCAACACACACTACACTGACCACTGCAACACACACTACACTACACTGACCACTACAACACACACTACACAACACAGACTACACTACACTGACCACTGCAACACAGACTACACTACACTGACCACTGCAACACACTACACTGACCACTGCAACACACACACACACACACACACACTACACTGACAACTGCAACACACACTACACAACACCGACTACACTACACTGACCACTGCAACACAGACTACACTACACTGACCACTACAACACACACTACACAACACAGACTACACTACACTGACCACTAAAACACACACTACACTGACCACTACAACACACACTACACTGACCACTACAACACACACTACACTACACTGACCACTACAACACACACACTACACAACACTGTCACCGACTACACTACACTGACCACTACAACACACACTACACAACACAGACTACACTACACTGACCACTACAACACACTACACTGACCACTGCAACACACACACTACACTGACCACTGCAACACACACTACACAACACGACTACACTACACTGACCACTGCAACACAGACTACACAACACAGACTACACTACACTGACCACTGCAACACACACTACACAACACAGACTACACTACACTGACCACTGCAACACACACTACACAACACAGACTACACTAAACTGACAACTGGAAGCCTACAGGCATGGAGAGGTAACCAGCAAGGCAGCAACATCCAGAAGGTTCGCTGGTGTAGCATGGAAGTGCACCAGTGACCATGCTGGGGAGAAGGATCCGATGGCTGCAGCCAGGCTATGGGCAGAGACGCCGCGCGGCCGTGTCTAGTAGATGTGTGTGTGCGTGCGTGGTATTGGTACCTGCGGTGCGGGAGGATGTGGGGCCGGTGTTGTGAGAAGAAAAGCCGCGGCGGCCGGCCTAGGCCAAGCTGGTGTCCGAGTGGGCCCGGGGTGTCGCGGTCAACCATCAGGGGAGCCGAGCTGAAGGCGTCTGGTGCACTAAAATGACATCAGCACGCGCTGAGCGGTACGTTAAAGAGGAAGGACGCACAGGCACATGACCCCATTCGCCCAATCACAGGGGCAGCCGGAGACCAAACATGGCGGCTGGATGTTATTGTAAAAAAAAAACATGGCGGCTGGAGCGCAGGCCGCGGGGACACAGGAAATAAAGTTTGGGGGACAGAGCCAGGATTGCGCCCCCTAAAATGTTGCGCCCGGGGCCACGGCCCCCCTCGCACCCCCCACGCTACGCCACTGTACAGGGGTGATAACCCTTCCCTATGTTCTCCAAAAAGCTTAAAAATAGATTTTTTGGCTGAAGCTACACTTAAAAAATGTACCTGTTTCAAATTACAAACAGATTCTACATAAGAACAAACCTACAGTCCCTGTCTTGTATGCACCGCCTGTATACTGCTGTTCAGAGTATATAGGGCCTTTTTTATTTTGTGTGCGGGGTTCCCCTTAATATCCATACAAGACCCAAAGGGGCTGGTAATGGGCTGGTGTAGGGTGGGGGGGGGGGGGGTGATGGGGTAGCCATGCCATTTTTCTCAATGATTTTCATCCATATTGCCAGGACCAGACATTACATTAAAGCCGCAAGCAGTCTTAAATGGCTTTTTTTCCTTTAGAAATGTCATTTTGTGCAGGGACAGTTCTAAACACGGGAAACACGTGGCACTTCACAGGCATACTTTAGACACCCCCCAGGTACGATATTTAAAGGAATATTTCACTTTTTTTTTTCACTTTATGCATCATTAAAATCACTGCTCCCGAAAAAACTACTGTTTTAAAAGATTATTTTTACATTGATACATGTCCCCTCGGGCAGGACCCGGGTCCCCAAACCCTTTTTAGGACAATAACATGCATATTAGGCGTTATAATTAGCACTTTAGATTTCGAACATTCGCGTCTATTGTTTTTAATAGGGTTCTAAAGTTCGTGTGAACGTTCGGTCCGTTCGAAGGTTCTGGTGCAAACCGAACGGGGGGGGGGGGGGGGGTGTTCGGCTCATCCCTACTGTAGACCTAACAGTGATTAGCCATTGCAATGAACCTGTTTAAATAGTCTGTTTGGCACCTGTATTAGCGACAGGCATGCGCGCATCTGCTCACATCTATGCACATCTGCTTGGTAAGTTCCCTGCCGGGGCAGGCACATACGTATGCACCTTGGTGCTCCATTTGTACTAGGGTGAAGCCTTTCATGACAGATGAAACAAATCCTCTTACATAAGTTGTAGCTATTTATCTGCATTTCTCTCTGTTCAAAGTGTAGAATTTATAAAGCTTGTCTTAACTGTCAGAAAAAAGGGGGCAGGGAGCCTAGTGAGGAAAGCTCTGACAGCTCATTAGAGGGAAGGGACACACTCCCCTTAACACAGCACACAGAAACAGAGCTGGGGCTGTCAATCAGCTGGAACTCCTTCCCCTGTCACCTTTTTTCTCTTGGTGTCAGGAAAACTTGTCAGAAGTGATTCATGATAGAGGAGCAAAGTAACAGACAAAAAAACACACTTAAGCTGGCCATAGCCGGTTCGAACCTGGGCCATTTCAACAGGGGCCGCCTTAGGTTCAAACCATGTATAGGCAGGATAATTTATCCATCGATCGACTTAGGTACAACTAGGGCTTTTTTTCAGGGGGAACTTGGTGAAACTGGCTCAGACCCTTGGGGGGGCGGGGGGGCTGCTCACCAGAATCACTTGTAAACACAGATGTCCGCTTTCTGTGTTTACAAGTGACAGCTCTGCACTCTGTGTGTAACCCCCCTGATCTCTGCACTCTGTATGTAATACAATCCTGGTATTTAATGCCCCTTTAAGACCTTCCTACTGTTCGTGAAATTTGACTGACCACACCCACTATTTGATGTGATTTGGATGGAGTGTGTGGGTGGAGGGGTTTTGGGGGGTCGTGGTTGAGTTCCAGCACCAATTGTTTGAAAAAAAAAAGCCCTGGGTACAACCAGCATGACGGATCTCTAGGATGGGATTATTGCCAGTGGTTATAGCCGCTAGCAATAATCACTGTGTTCTCCCGGAAGGGACGGCTCCCTGTGCCCCCCCACAGAAAGAACACAATAGCTCCTCAGGAGAGATTCCCCCATCAATCAAAATCGGATCATCTATGGCCTGTCTTAATGCTCTTAATTAAGACAAGTACACGCTATAGAAAGATGTGCTTTGTATATATTTCCTGTCTGAGGTTTATAACCAATTTATAACTGTACAGGACAAAGTAGTGACAGAGCTGCCATTGCATGGAACCACCACCCTCGACAGGGGACACAATGTCCCAGCCACTGGAAGTGTGAAAAAGGTCACTTTAACCCAACCTTAACACCTAACATTGATAGCCCCTTTTTAAACCCTACCTGCTGACACTTTTAAGCCTCGTACACACGATCAGATTTTCATCGGACAAAGCGTAGGACTTTTGTCCGAAGGGCGTTGCATACAAACTGCAAAGAATTGTCAGCCAACAAACACGAAACAACATGGTTTTTCAGCTCTTTAGCGCCACCCTTTGGGCAACTTCTGCTAATGTTGTGCTATGGTGAGCATTGCTTCTGAGCATGTGTTTGTATTTTGGAGTTTTGTCCGACGGACCTGTGTACACACGATCGGAAAATCCGACAACACAAAATTGTTGGCGGACAATTTTAAAGCATGCTATCACACATTTGTGGCGGGAAATCCGACAACAATTGCCCGATGGAGCATACAAACGGTCAGATTTTCCAACAACAGCCTGTTATCACACAATTCCTGCTGGATAATCCGATCGTGTGTACAAAGCTTTAGGCTGTCATGCACTGATACTGTACCAATACTAGCAAGTCTCTGTGCCAAAACGTTGACACCAGCAGCAAAAAGTACTAACTCACAAAATCTATTATGTTGGAAATCTTTTTTGAAAGAATAATTGTGGGGTCAAATAATGACAATTTATTACTTCATTAAGCTTACTGGTCCGAATATTTATGGCAAATTTTGGTTGAATCTGACATTCAGCCCTTTAATTAACCACCACTAGTGTGCCCACGTTCTAAGCACTCAGGCCTGGTTCACACTGGGGCGACAAACGCTCCGACATTGGGAGCTCATGTCGCATGACGTGTGAAAATCAATGTTTCCCTATGGGAGCCGTCTTAACTGGTCCGACACATGTCGGTCCGACTTTGAGAATGCTCCCTGTACTACTTTGGTCCGACTTTGATCCGACTTCAGCCCATTGACTATCATTGAAGTCGGATCAAAGTCGGACCGCAGTCTTGCATGATCCGACTTTGGCATGCGACTTGTGCTCTGCTGCTCTTGAGGGGGAACTCCAGGCCAAATTTTAAATAAAAAAACCGGCATGGGTTCCCCCTCCAGGAGCATACCAGGCCCTTGGGTCTGGTCTGGATTTGAACGGGCGCCCCTACGCCGAAAAAACGGCGTGGGGGGTCCCCCAAAATCCAAACCAGACCCTTATCCGAGCACACAACCTGGCAGGCCGCAGGGGAAGAGGGGGGGACGAGAGAGCGGCCCCCCTCCCTCCTGAACCGTACCAGGCCGCATGCCCTCAACATGGGGGGGTTTGGTGCTCTGGGGCAGGGGGGCGACCTGCGGCCCCCCCGCCCCAGAGCACCCTGCCCCCATGTTGATGAGGACAGGGCCTCTTCACGACAACCCTGGCCGTTGGTTGTCGGGGTCTGCGGGCGGGGGGCTTATCGGAATCCAGGAGCCCCCTTCAATAAGGGGGCCCCCGGATCCCCCACCCTATGTGAATGAGTATGGGGTACATCGTACCCCTACCCATTCACCTGGTGGAAAAAAATTGCAATAAAAAAACCACACAGCTTTTTAAAGTATTTTATTGCACAGGTCCGGGGGTCTTCTTCCGACTTCGGGGGTCTCTGGTGTCGTCGCCGCGCTCTCCGGTTCTTTCTTCTGCCGGGCCTTCGCTAACTTCTTTTTAGCTCTTTTGCTAACGGAGGCCCGGACTTCTCCGTCTTCTCGTCCGGCTCTCCGTTGTCCTTCTGCCGGCCCCTCCACTAACTTCTTGGTAGCTCTTTCGCTAGCGGAGGGGCGCGGTCTTCCCGTCGTCGCCATCGGCGTCTTCTTCCCTCTTCTCCTCCTCGATGTTGACGCGTCGCTTCCTCCCGCTGTAATACTGGCTCTCCGCTCCGCTCCGCATTAATATAGGCTTCTCATGACGTCACAGTCACATGTTCCGGGGCACATGGCCCCGGAGCATGTGACTGTGACGTCATGGGAACATGTGACTGTGACATCATGGGAAGCCTATATTAATGCGGAGCGGAGCGGACAGCCAGTATTACAGCGGGAGGAAGCGACGCGTCAACATCGAGGAGGAGAAGAGGGAAGAAGACGCCGACGGCGACGACGGGAAGACCGGCCCCTCCACTAGCGAAAGAGCTACCAAGAAGTTAGTGGAGGGGCCGGCAGAAGGACAACGGAGAGCCGGACGAGAAGACGGAGAAGTCCGGGCCTCCGTTTGCAAAAGAGCTAAAAAGAAGTTAGCGGAGGCCCGGCGGAAGAAAGAACCGGAGAGCGCGGTGACGACACCGGAGACCCCCGAAGTCGGAAGAAGACCCCCGGAGCGGTGCAGTAAAATACTTTAAAAAGCTGTGTGGTTTTTTTATTGCAATTTTTTTCCACCAGGTGAATAGGTAGGGGTACGATGTACCCCATACTCATTCACATAGGGTGGGGGGGCCGGGATTCGGGGGCCCCCTTATTGAAGGGGGCTTCCGGATTCCGATAAGCCCCCCGCCCGCAGACCCCTACAACCAACGGCCAGGGTTGTCGGGAAGAGGCCCTGTCCTCATCAACATGGGGGCAGGGTGCTCTGGGGTGGGGGGGCCGCAGGTCGCCCCCCTGCCCCAGAGCACCAAACCCCCCATGTTGAGGGCATGCGGCCTGATATGGTTCAGGAGGGAGGGGGGCCGCTCTCTCGTCCCCCCTCTTCCCCTGCGGCCTGCCAGGTTGTGTGCTCAAATAAGGGTCTGGTTTGGATTTTGGGGGGACCTCCACGCCGTTTTTTCGGCGTAGGGGCGCCCGTTCAAATCCAGACCAGACCCAAGGGCCTGGTATGCTCCTGGAGGGGGAACCCATGCCACTTTTTTTATTTAAAATTTGGCCTGGTGTTCCCCCTCAAGATTCATACCAAACACAGTGCCTGATATTGGCGGGGATCCAAGTCGGATCCCCGTTCATTGAAAGTCGGACATATGTCGGCTTCATGTCGCAGGGCAAAGTCGGATCCAAAGTAGGACAGATGTCGTGTCGCACTAGTGTGAACCCAGCCTCAGGCCTGGTTCACACTGGGGCGACAAACGCTCCGACATTGGGAGCTCATGTCGCATGACGTGTGAAAATCAATGTTTCCCTATGAGAGCCGTCTTAACTGGTCCGACACAAGTCGGTCCGACATTAAAAATGCTCCCTGTACTACTTCTGTCCGACTTTGATCCTACTTCAGCCCATTGAATATCATTGAAGTCGGCTCAAAGTAGGATCCTTGTCCTAACCATTCGACATTTGACATCCGACATGGTGATTACAGCAGCAGTAAAAGGAATTTATCTCACCCTGGGATTGTTTTGATTGGTCAAAGGACAAGTCAGACTAGCACAATGTCGGATCAAAGTAGTATCCTGTTCATGAATGTCGGATGGATGTCGGACCAATGTAGGATAAATGTAGGACTGATGTCACAGAGCAAAGTAGGATGAAAGTCGGATGAATGTCGTGTCGTAACAGTGTGAACCCAGCCAGCACAAAGAGATGAAAGTTGAATAGCACAGAATCAGCTAACAAGAGGTGCAGATTCTCCTTAACTCTTTCACTGCACTGTTTTTATCTATTTAGCACACACATTTTAAATGCACATTTTGTGCATGAAATGCACTTTAAACCCAAAAACAACATACTGTATAGTTTCTGAAAGCAGTGACCATGTTAAATAAAATGATGGTAGTTTAAATTTTTTATTTTACAAAAAAAATTGCGCTACTCGTAATCAAATCCATCTTTTCAGTTAAAAACGCAATCAAACAGTGTAAACCCTCACAGTTTTGTAAAAAAGGTATTGCCGCGCTACTATGCTAATTGATATATCAACTGCTGCAAAGCACTGAAAGGGCAGAGACCGTGGCCTGTAGGTATAAATGTGTGTAGCGGCCACTCCTCACACTCCCCTCTTTCTTTCTCGTCTTTCTGTTGTCTAGGGGTATCTCAGAGGGGAGGGAGCGGGGACACCATGCCTTGCTTCCACCACAGGTGTTAGTGCGGTATAAGCAACGGTTCTGTATTACCTTCGGGTCAGTGTTGTGCACCTGGATCCTCCCTCCAAGAGTCACCTTGAACAATGTCTGTTAGGAAATGAGCCCCACACTATTAAAGTTTAACACTCCTTTATTCTCCTTGTCTGAACACAAACAGTTGAACTCCCTTGGTAGAACAGAACAGAAAAGGAGGTGTGGATGCGAACAGGCCCAGACACAATGTAAGCTGCCACTTCCCTTCCTAGAAGTATGTCCTGGTCTCCGCACGAGGGTAGATTTCCTTCCAGGCGGTCTCCGATGAGAGACTCACTTGTCACCGGCAATATGCTGCACCAGGTCTTCAAATGAGGAGCTCCCCCTGGTCCATTGCGCCTTCCGGATTCGGGTACCCAATCCCTGGGCACCCTAGGATCTCCTTCCCTCGCGGAACCCAGTGTTGGGCACTGAGCTCCGGACCTCCATCTAAGTACCTCACCCCAGGCTAAAGGTGCCTGGGATGGAACTCGACCTCCGCTGTCCTCTAGGCCTAAGCCACCCAGAGGAGCGACACGACCCACCGTCCGCAAGCTGAAGGTGCCTGGGACATCGACCCATGACCAAGATGGCCGGCCCCCTTTATACCCTCTCCCAGCAAGCACGGCGGGTTCCCTGCCCCACCATACCGCTGCCGAGGGAGGACAAAAAGGAGGCACAGCACACAGCAATGATTCAACCCCAGCCCAGGGTGACAGCGCCACCCATTGGGCTGCAGGGAATTACACATCACTGATATCTCAGGCCAAATTCAAAATTACACCCGGGAAAGTACATACCCGCTACATGTGTACAGTAGGTAGTGCTGAGCAATTGAATATGAAAATAAATCTCCGTAAATATGAATATTGCAATCAATAGTATGAAACACACTAGAGTGTACTGATGGTACTAAACAGTGTTGCACTTTTAGTGCATGGTGCAAAAAACATATAAAACAATCCAAAGAAAATGCCTGTATGAAACAAAAATATCTTCCTGTGTCAGCAAGTGCTGAAGTGATAATATAGTACAAAAAATGGTGACATACAGTATATCCAAAATAAAATCAACAACCTTAATATTACCTATATTAATAAGGTGATTGCTCTAGCAGCAAGTGCTGAAGCAACGGTGAAATGCAAAATGTGCAAAACAAATATGGTATTGTGCAAACATGCAAAATCCGGGCAAAAGAATTGATTCCTTAGAGGTGGGTGATTGTGCAAAGTTTATGGTGTATTTTATAGTCCAAAAAAAATGAGTGCTGGATAGGTGCTGGATTAGGTGCTGGGTGGTGGTTCCTTTTGTGGTTTCCTGTGCTGTGTGTGTCCCGCTACTGGTGTAATAGGGTGGCCCCTTACCTCACTGCTGTGAGGTTACAGCATGTGTGTTAATCCTATCTGGATCCTGGTGCTGCCTGGATGGAACCTTGGAGCCTGGGGATGTAGGTTCTGGGTATATTAAACGACCATCTATCCGGGGGGTGTGTGAGGTCTCCAATTGTTAGGTATGTGTTGCCAGGGAAAGATAAAAGGAATCCCAATAGTGTAGTATTGTTTTATAACAGTACGTTTTTGTTAGACAAAATTTGATGTACTCACATTTGTTTAAAAGAAAATCGTGCATGTAAGGATATGAGCTTGTTTGCGTCCCTGCGCGTATCGTCATCGACCACGTGATTTCATCAGGGGATGGAAAACAAGCTTAGAAGGTGTCCTTATATCCGTGTATGTTAATCTAATTACGGCGGCCATATTTATGGAAGTATATGTACAGCGCTGGGTGCGGCCATTTTGTTGGTTATCCAAAACCTATTTCATAGATAGAACGATTTTGTGACGTGATTAAAAAGATGTATGCTTTGAGTACTGTCTGTTGCTGGACTCAAACGAAGCAACATATGTATGAAACCAAGGGCATATATTATGTTACTGTAAATAATTTACAGCATAGGGAAAATAGATGTAGCGGGTATGTACTTTCCCGGGTGTAAATTTGAACCTGACAGAGACATTGGTGATGTGAAATTCCCTGCAGCCCAGCAGGTGGCGCTGTCGCCCTGGGCTGGGGTTGAATCATTGCTGTGTGCTGTGCCTCCTTTTTGTCCTCCCTCGGCAGCGGTATGGTGGGGCGGGGAACCCGCCGTGCTTGCTGGTAGAGGGTATAAACAGGCCGGCCATCTTTGTCAGGTGTCGGAGTCCCAAGCACCTTCAGCTTGTGGACGGTGGTTCGTGTCGGTCCTCTAGGCGGCCTAGGCCTAGAGGACAATCGGAGGTCGTGTTCCATCCCAGGCACCTTTAGCCTGGGGTGAGGTACTCGGATGGAGGTCCGGAGCTCAGTGCCCAACACTGAGTTCCGCGAGGGAAGGAGATCCTAGGGAACCCCGGGAGTGGGTACCAGAATCCGGAAGGCGAAATGGACCGGGGGGAGCTCCTCACTTGAAGACCCGGTGCAGCATATTGTGACAGGTGAGCCTCTCGTCGGAGACCGCCTGGAAGGAAATTCCCCCTTGTGCAGAGACCGTAACCCACTTTCAGGAAGGAAAGTGGAGAACTACATTGTGTCTGGGCCTATACGCATCCACACCTCCTTTCCTGTTCTGTTTCTACTAAGGGAGTTCAACTGATTGTGTTCATTCAAGAAGAATAAAGGAGTGTTGAACTTTAATGGTGTGGGGCTCA
The DNA here is from genome assembly GCA_029206835.1 of Rana muscosa. Lineage (NCBI taxonomy): Eukaryota > Metazoa > Chordata > Amphibia > Anura > Ranidae > Rana > Rana muscosa. Next base: position 41,919,384 of record JARGYO010005626.1, read on the forward strand.
TTTCCTGACAGACATTGTTCAAGGTGACTCTTGGAGGGAGGACCCAGGTGCACAACACTGACCCGAAGGTAATACAAGAACGTTGCTTATACCGCACTGACAACTGTGGTGGAAGCCAGGCGTGGTGTCCCCGCTCCCTCCCCTCTAATATACCCCTAGACAAGAGACGAGACGCAGATGAGAGAAAGAGGGGAGTGAGGAGGCCGCTACATAGATAAAAAATATTAAAATGTTTTAAAACTTTGCTGCTGGAAATGACTCGGACGACAATATATTTGGTACAATAAAAGCATATCTGGCATGAACGTGCAAAGTGACTGTCATAAAGTGAGAGATTTTAAAAGAGAGAAATTTTAAAAGAGACATTGTAGTAATTTAAAAAATATAAAATTAATTAAAAATGTATATGATAAAAATTCAAGGGTCTTATTAATTAAAGGTTGGCCAAAAAAAAAAAATTAAAAGTCTCTCAAGAAACAGTTAAAATCAAATTCTATGTTTAGGCCCCGAGGTGTAAAAGTATCTAAAAGGAATATCCACTTTGATTCCAGTTGGCTTAGTGTCCTCACTAGGGATGAGCTTCGTGTTCGAGTCGACCATACGTTCGACTCGAACATCGGCTGTTCGATCGTTCGACGAAGATCGAACGATTTGGGCCGTTCGCGCCAAATTCGAGTGACGCGAACGGCCCACAATGCACTACGCCATCGCAGTGTCATCCAGGCGCTGTGATTGGCCAAGCATGCACTGTGACCCCGCATGCTTGGCCAATCACAGCGCCGGCAGCGAGGAGAGCAATGATTGGCCACAGGCAGGATGCCTGTGGCCAATTATTGCTGAGGGGGTTTAGTACACGCCCCACACTATAAAAGGCCGCCAGCGCGGCGGCCTTGTGTAGTGTGTTCCGGAGCAGGGAAAGAGAAGCATAGGCAGGGACAGTGTCATTTTTTTTCCTTTACTAATCCTGGATTTCTTGTGTTTAGGGACAAATAAGGATAGGTAGGGAGAGTGTCAGTGTGTTATTCTGTGCTAAACCTTGTTTGTAGGGACAGAGAGGTACAGTGAGGGAAAGTGTCAGTGTGCTATTCTGTTCTAAACCAATCTTGCTGAACCATATTTGAAATCCTTGAGTTTAGGGACAGAGAGGTACAGTGAGGGAAAGTGTCAGTGTGCTATTCTGTGCTAAATCTTGTTTGTAGGGACAGAGTAGGACAGTGAGTGAAACTGACAGTGTGCTATTCTGTTCTAAACCAATCTTGCTGAACCATATTTGAAATCCTTGAGTTTAGGGACAGAGAGGTACAGTGAGGGAAAGTGTCAGTGTGCTATTCTGTGCTAAATCTTGTTTGTAGGGACAGAGTAGGACAGTGAGTGAAACTGACAGTGTGCTATTCTGTTCTAAACCAATCTTGCTGAACCATATTTGAAATCCTTGAGTTTAGGGACAGAGAGGTACAGTGAGGGAAAGTGTCAGTGTGCTATTCTGTGCTAAATCTTGTTTGTAGGGACAGAGAGGTACAGTGAGTGAAACTGACAGTGAGCTATTCTGTTCTAAACCAATCTTGCTGAACCATATTTGAAATCCTTGAGTTTAGGGACAGAGAGGTACAGTGAGGGAAAGTGTCAGTGTGCTATTCTGCGCTAATTCTTGTTTGTAGGGACAGAGTAGAACAGTGAGTGAAACTGACAGTGTGCTATTCTGTTCTAAACCAATCTTGCTGAACCATATTTGAAATCCTTGAGTTTAGGGACAGAGAAGGACACTCGTGGAAACTATCAGTGTGCTATTCTGTGCTAAATCTTGTTTGTAGGGACAGAGTAGGACAGTGAGTGAAACTGACAGTGTGCTATTCTGTTCTAAACCAATCTTGCTGAACCATATTTGAAATCCTTGAGTTTAGGGACAGAGAAGGACACTCGTGGAAACTATCAGTGTGCTATTCTGTGCTAAATCTTGTTTGTAGGGACAGAGTAGGACAGTGAGTGAAACTGACAGTGTGCTATTCTGTTCTAAACCAATCTTGCTGAACCATATTTGAAATCCTTGAGTTTAGGGACAGAGAAGGACACTCGTGGAAACTATCAGTGTGCTATTCTGTGCTAAATCTTGTTTGTAGGGACAGAGTAGGACAGTGAGTGAAACTGACAGTGTGCTATTCTGTTCTAAACCAATCTTGCTGAACCATATTTGAAATCCTTGAGTTTAGGGACAGAGAAGGACACTCGTGGAAACTATCAGTGTGCTATTCTGTGCTAAATCTTGTTTGTAGGGACAGAGTAGGACAGTGAGTGAAACTTACAGTGTGCTATTCTGTTCTAAACCAATCTTGCTGAACCATATTTGAAATCCTTGAGTTTAGGGACAGAGAGGTACAGTGAGGGAAAGTGTCTGTGTGCTATTCTGTGCTAAATCTTGTTTGTAGGGACAGAGTAGGACAGTGAGTGAAACTGACAGTGTGCTATTCTGTTCTAAACCAATCTTGCTGAACCATATTTGAAATCCTTGAGTTTAGGGACAGAGAAGGACACTCGTGGAAACTATCAGTGTGCTATTCTGTGCTAAATCTTGTTTGTAGGGACAGAGTAGGACAGTGAGTGAAACTTACAGTGTGCTATTCTGTTCTAAACCAATCTTGCTGAACCATATTTGAAATCCTTGAGTTTAGGGACAGAGAGGTACAGTGAGGGAAAGTGTCTGTGTGCTATTCTGTGCTAAATCTTGTTTGTAGGGACAGAGTAGGACAGTGAGTGAAACTGACAGTGTGCTATTCTGTTCTAAACCAATCTTGCTGAACCATATTTGAAATCCTTGAGTTTAGGGACAGAGAAGGACACTCGTGGAAACTATCAGTGTGCTATTCTGTGCTAAATCTTGTTTGTAGGGACAGAGTAGGACAGTGAGTGAAACTGACAGTGTGCTATTCTGTGCTAAACCAATCTTGCTGAAGCATATTGCAAATCCTTGTGTTTAGGGACAGAGAAGGATAGGCAGGGGACAGTGTCAGTGTCATTGTTGCTAAGCCTCCTGCACAGTATACACCTGAAGGTAGCCCTTATTGCTGTTTTTCCCATCTCCCTGCAGGCCATCCATTAAAATGTCTGGAAGGCAAACAAGGAGAGGCAGACAGTCAGGAGGCAAAAAAAGAGGGCAAGCAGGCTCTGTGTCTGGGGGCAACAGTGCTGGTCGTGGACGCGGTGCATTGTCATCAGCACATGGCCATGGGACATGCTTGTCCTTCTTTTCGGCAGCTGGACATGTTGAGCCACATCATGCCGAAGACTTGGTAGAGTGGATGACCAAGCCCACCTCATCCTCCTCATCCTCTCTCACCCAGGCACAGGGTACGGACAAAGCAGCTGCCAAAGCGTCCTCTTCTCTGGTATCATTATCTTCATTAGTCAATCCTTCCCTAGACCCACCATGTCCTCCTCCTGAGGAGTCCCCCGAACTGTTTGAGCACAGTGTTGGGTACATGCTCCAGGAGGATGCCCAGCGTTTCGAAGGATCTGATGATGATACCCAGCTAGAGGAAGGCAGTAGCGTGAGAGCAGAGAGAGGGGATGCTCAAGAAGGACACCAATCTGGCAGTCATGCTCCAGCAGCTGCAGCATACTGCCAGATTGGCTCCAGTGATGAGGAGGGAGGGGATGATGAGGTCACTGACTCCACGTGGGTGCCTAAAAGGAGAGAGGAGGAGGAGGAGGATGAGGAGGAGGCACATCTCCAACGAGGCAGGATGCCCTTGAGTGGCCAGCGTATGGGCAGCACACCGATGGAATCACACCGCAGAGCTCCGCCTGTGCAGGGCGCTGCCTCTGCCTCTGCCTCTGCCCGTCATTCAAAAGTGGTGTGGGCCTTTTTTGAGGCGAGTGCATCAGATCGCACAGCTGCTGTTTGCAACATATGTCTCAAGCGTATATCGCGTGGCCAAAACATCAGCTGCTTGGGCACCACATGCTTGATCAGACATATGTTGACCTGCCATGCAGCTCGTTGGCAAGCCTACCTTAAAGACCCACACCAAAGAACAAAGCGGACCTCTCCTTGCACCACATCAGCTGGGATCTCAAAACCCACTATACCTTCAGTCCTCTCTGAAACCTGCACTGAGAGGAATGAAGGTGTAGAATTAGGTGTGTCACAGCCCAGTACTTGCGGCCACTCTGCTAGCAGTACACCGACGTCCGATTCTAGCAGGCAAATTTCCCTGCCCCAGCTGCTGGACCGTCGAAAGAAGTTCACTCCCAGCCATCCACATGCCCAGCGGTTGAATGCTAGCTTGGCTAAATTGCTAGCTCTTCAACTGCTGCCTTTTCAGTTGGTAGACTCGGCCCCCTTCCGTGAGTTTGTGCAATGTGCGGTTCCTCAGTGGCAGGTTCCCAAACGCCACTTTTTCTCACGGAAGGCTATTCCGGCTCTCTACCGGCATGTGGAAGGCAATGTCTTGGCCTCGCTGGACAGGGCGGTCAGCGGTAAGGTGCATATTACCGCTGACTCATGGTCCAGCAGGCATGGACAGGGACGTTACCTTTCTTTCACGGCCCATTGGGTCACTCTTTTGGCAGCTGGGAAGGATGCAGGACAAGGTGCAGTAGTGTTGGAGGTTGTTCCACCGCCACGCCTCCAAAATGCTACTACTGGTTGTGACACACCTCTCTCCTCCACCCCCTCCTCTTCTTCTTCCTCCATGGCCTCTTCCTGTGGTTTGTCCTCGGAACCAGCGGTGCTCCGTAGGCGTTCAAGGGGCTACGCAAGTACGCAGGCAAAAAGATGCCATGCCGTGCTTGCGCTGGTGTGTTTGGGGGACAGGAGCCACACTGGGGCAGAGGTCCTGTCTGCTCTGCAGGGGCAGGCCGAGAGGTGGTTGACGCCACGCCAGCTTAAGCCAGGAATGGTGGTTTGCGACAATGGCACCAACCTCCTCTCCGCCCTCCGACAGGGACAACTGACCCATGTGCCCTGTATGGCTCACGTCCTTAATCTGGTGGTGCAGCGGTTCTTGGGCAGGTACCCGGGCTTACAGGATGTCCTGAGGCAGGCCAGGAAAGTCTGTGTTCATTTCCGCAGATCTTATAATGCCAGTGCTCGCCTGGCTGAGCTGCAAAAGGAGTTGAACCTGCCCAAGAACCGCCTTATATGTGACATGCCCACCAGGTGGAACTCAACGTTGGCCATGCTGCAGCGGCTGCACACGCAGCAGAGGGCCATCAATGAGTACCTGTGCGACTACGGCACCAGGACAGGGTCAGGGGAGCTCGGGTTTTTTTCACCACGCCAGTGGGGCATGATCAGGGATGCATGCACTGTCCTGGCACCATTTGAGGAGGCCACGAGGATGGTGAGCAATGACAGTGCATGCATCAGTGACACTGTACCTCTTGTCCACCTGTTGGAGCACACGCTGCGTGGAATAATGGACAGGGCACTTGAGGCAGAACAGAGGCAGGAAGAGGAGGACTTCCTTGCCTCTCAAGGCCCCCTTTACCCAGACAGTGTTCCTTCTGTCCCACCCATCGCACAGGAAGAGGAGGAGGAGGAGGAGGAGGAGGATTGTGTCAGCATGGAGGTGGAGGCTGGCACTCAGCATCATCAGCAGCAGTCTTTTAGGGATGATTTACAGTCCCAAGAAACCAGTGGACTTGTACGTGGCTGGGAGGAGGTGGCTGCGGATCATGTCGTCCTTAGTGACCCAGAGGACTCCGGACTGAATGCCTCAGCTAACCTACGCTGCATGGCCTTCCTGATCCTGCAAAGTCTGCGGAAGGATCCTCGTATTCTTCGGATCAAGGAGAGGGACCATTACTGGCTGGCCACTCTCCTTGATCCACGGTACAAGGGTAAGGTTGCGGACCTTATGTTACCGTCGCAGAGGGAGCAGAGGATGAGACAACTCCGGGAGGCCTTGCAGAAAGGTCTGTGCAACGCGTTCCCAGAGACTGGGAGGTTACAAACTCCTGGTCCTGGACAACGAGTTGCTGAGGCTTCGGGCAGTCAAAGAAGGAGCGGTGGGGAAGGTGGCCGTCTGACCGATGCGTTCAGACAATTCTTTAGTCCGCAGCCCCAAAGTATGATAGTTTCCAGCAACCATCGCCAGCGTCTGATATACATGGTGCAGGAATACCTAGGGGCAAGGTCAGACTTGGACACCTTCCCCACCGAAAATCCTCTGGCTTACTGGGTCTTGAGGATGGATCACTGGCCAGAGCTTGCACAGTATGCAATTGAGCTACTGGCCTGTCCTGCATCCAGCGTTCTTTCAGAACGCACATTCAGTGCTGCTGGAGGATTTGTCACGGATCACAGGGTGCGCCTGTCCACCGACTCGGTTGATCGACTGACTTTCATCAAGATGAACCAGTCTTGGATCACCACCAGCTACCACACACCTGATGCTGATATAACAGACTAATTGATTTTAAAATGTCACATCCCTTCAAGACTGATGCTGATGCTGAGTTCCTGTGCTGTTATGTTGACTAGCTATCCTCCTCCTCCTCCTCAATGATCCGATTAATGATGATAGCTTGGAAGATCATTTTGGTTTATGGGTGCCGCCACCAGTGGCTAAGGCCCAATTTTTCAGCCCCTGTTTAACAGGGGCCTGTAATTACAATTTTTGATGCAATACTTTGCAACAGGCCTCATTTCTGTGCTCCAAGTACAGTATCTGTGAGGGGTTGCAGTGTTGTGCCACCAGTGCCTAAGGCCCAATTTTTCAGCCCCTGTTCAACAGGGGCATGCAATTATAATTATTGATCTAATAATTCACAGCAGGGCCCATTGCTGCGCCCACCAAGAGTAACTGTCAGGCCTTACAGTGTTGTGGCACCAGCACCACCATCACCACCACCACCACCACCACCACCAAAGGCCCAATTTTTCAGCCCCTATTCAACAGGGGCATGCAATTATAATTATTGATCTAATAATTCACAGCAGGGCCCATTGCTGCGCCCACCAAGAGTAACTGTCAGGCCTTACAGTGTTGTGGCACCAGCACCACCATCACCACCACCACCACCACCAAAGGCCCAATTTTTCAGCCCCTATTCAACAGGGGCATGCAATTATAATTATTGATCTAATAATTCACAGCAGGGCCCATTGCTGCGCCCACCAAGAGTAACTGTCAGGCCTTACAGTGTTGTGGCACCAGCACCACCATCACCACCACCACCACCACCACCACCAAAGGCCCAATTTTTCAGCCCCTATTCAACAGGGGCATGCAATTATAATTATTGATCTAATAATTCACAGCAGGGCCCATTGCTGCGCCCACCAAGAGGTAACTGTCAGGCCTTACAGTGTTGTGGCACCAGCACCACCATCAAAGGCCCAATTTTTACTACCACTGATTAACAATTATATGTTATTACAATTCCTGATATAATAGTTGACAGCAGGGCGTTCCAGCACCCACCAAGAATAACTGTGAGTGCTTTCAGTGTTGTGCCAACACCAACACCTAAGGGGCCAATTTCTGCAGAGTATATACGGCAGGTCCCTACTTTGAAACATCCAACTTACAAACGACTCCTCCTTGCAAACGGAAGAAGACAAGAGGAAGTGAGAGGAAATCTACCCCTTGGAAGGAAAATTCTCTCCTGTAAGAATTAATATGGGAGAAAGGTGTCTCCTCTCTACTGATGCTTTATCACCAATCCTTGTTTCAATAAAAACACCACATTTCAAAAACAGTTGTCATTGGGACGCAAAGTGAGGTGAAATGTTCTGAACAGGGGCACAGACAGCAAAAAAAATGTGACAGGGGTGATAACCCTTCCCTATGTTTTCCAAAAAGCTTAAAAAAAGGAATTTGGCATGGAGCTACACTTAAACAATGTAGCTGTTCAAAATTACAAACAGATTCTACATAAGAACAAACCTACAGTCCCTGTCTTGTATGCACCACCTGTATACGGCTGTTCAGAGTATATAGGGCCTTTTTTATTTTGTGTGCGGGGTTCCCCTTATATCCATACAAGACCCAAAGGGGCTGGTAATGGGCTGGGGTAGGGGGGGGGGGTGGTTGATGGGGTAGCTATGCCATTTTTCTTAAAGATTTTCATCCATATTACCGGGACCAGACATTACATTAAAGCCGCAAGCAGTTTTAAATGGCTTTTTTTCCTTTAGAAATGTTATTTTGTGCAGGGACAGTTCTAAACACGGGAAACACGTGGCACTTCACAGGCATACTTTAGACACCCCCCAGGTACAATATTTAAAGGAATATTTTACTTTTTTTTTTTTCACTTTATGCATCATTAAAATGACTGCTCCCGTTAAATGTCCGTTTTTAAAACTTATTTTTGCATTGATACATGTCCCCTGGTGCAGAACCCGGGTTCCCAAACTCTGTTTAGGACAATAACATGGATAATAGTCGTTATAATTAGCACTTTAGAATCCGAACGTTCGCATCCATTGTATTTAATAGGGTTCTAATGTTCGTGCGAACTTTCGGACCGTTCGCGGGTTCTGGTGTGAACCGAACCCGGGGGTGTTCGGCTCATCTCTAGTCCTCACCTTATGTCCACCTCTCCAGTGTCTTGTGTAGGGCCAGGGCCGGATTAACATAGGGGCTGTTGGAGCTGCAGCTCCAGGCCCACTTCATAATATAGGCCCAAACTCTCTCACCACCAGGGCCCAGCCGTCAGCTGCTGGCCGCTATATAACACATTGACATTGATGATGTCCAGCAGGCAGCTGCATTATTTATAGGCAGCCCATTAAATCAGTCAGCTGAACAACATTTAATCGCGGGCACCGGCCCGCGGCTATCATGAAGAGCAGAGCCTCTTGCGGCGCGGGCAGTACCAGTGCACAGAGGCTGAGCGTGCTCCTCCCCTGTAGGTGGAGCTTGACGTTCCGGCCGGTCGATGTGACGTCATCCAGAGGCCGTCTCTGGCGTCCAGTGAGGCTCGATCGCGAAAGGAGTGCTGTGCGGGCGGTGCTGTGAGAGCCAGGAGGAGGATCTGAAAAACTTCAAGTAAGCCATGAGTGCTGGCCCACTGGGGAAGTCACTGTCAGACAGATAAGTCCTAATTATTGTGCAGAAGAAGTGTGTATCAGTACTGGCTGAAGTGGTTAACTTTTTTTGTTGGGGGGGCGGCTATATTAGTGCAGGCAGCCCATCAGTGCCCATTAATGCTTCTCATCAGTGCCATCTTTCAGTGCCAGTGCCCTCTATCAGTGACCATTAGTGCCTCTCAGTGCCACCTTTTAGTGCCAGTGCCCTCTATCAGTGACCATTAGTGCCTCTCAGTGCCACCTTTTAGTGCCAGTGCCCTCTATCAGTGCCAACTATCAGTGCAGATCAGTGCCACCTATCAGTGCCCATTAGTGCATCTCATCAGTGCCACCTTTCAGAGCCAGTGCGGGGCAGAGTCCTGGAGGGAGTGGCAGGCTGCTGGTAGCAATTGACACACTGTAACTGGGGGCAGGCTGTGGGTGGCAAGTGGCACACTGTATCTGGTGGCAAGTGGCACACTGTATCTGGTGTCAGGCTTCTGGTGGCAAGTGGCACACTATATGGTGGCAAGTGGCACACTATATCTGATGGCAAGGTGCTGGTGGAAAGTGGCACTCAATATCTGGTGGCAGGCTGCTGGTGGCAAGTGGCACACTGTATCTGGTGGCAGGCTGTGGGTGGCAAGTGGCACACTGCATCTGGTGACATGCTGCTGGTGGCAAGTGGCACAGTGTATCTGGTGGCAGGTGGCACAGTGTATCTGGTGGCAGGCTGCTGGTGGCAAGGGACACACTGTATCTGGTGGCAGGCTGTTGGTGGCAAGTGGCAAACTGTATCTGGTGGCAGGCTGTGGGTGGCAAGTGGCACACTATCTGGTGGCATGCTGTGGTTGGCAAGTGGCACACTGTATCTGGTGGCAGGCGGCACAGTGTATCTGGTGGCAGGCTGTTGGTGGCAAGGCAAGTGGCACACTGTATCTGGTGGCAGGCTGCTGGTGGCAAGTGGCACATTGCATCTGGTGGCAAGTGGCACACTGTATCTGGTGGCAGGCTGTGGGTGGCAAGTGGCACACTGTATCTGGTGGCAAGGGGCCTCATTGTATCTGGTGGCAGGCTGCTGGTGGCAAGTGGCACCCTATATGGTGGCAAGGGGCACACTGTATCTGGTGGCAGGCTGCAGGTAGCAAGGTGCACACTATATCTGGTGGCAGACTGTGGGTGGCAAGTGGCACATGGTATCTGGTGGCAGGCTGCTGGTGGCAAGTGGCACACTGCATCTGGTGGCAGGCTCCTAGTGGCAAGTGGCACACTGTATCTGGTGGCAGGCTGCTTGTGGCAAGTGACACACTTTATCTGGTGGCAGGTTGCAGGTGGCAAGTGGCACACTATATGGTGGCAAGTGGCACACTGTATCTGGTGGCAGGCTGCTGGTGGCAAGTGGCACACTGTATCTGGTGGAAGGCTGCTGGTGGCAAGTGGCACACTGTATCTGGTGGCAGGCTGCTGGTGGCAAGTGGCAAACTGTATCTGGTGGCAAGTGGCACATTTTATCTGGTGGCAGGCTGCTGGTGGCAAGTGGCACACTATATGGTGGCAAGTGGCACACTGTATCTGGTGGTAGGCTGCTGGTGGCAAGTGGCACACTATATGCTGGCAAGTGGCACACTGTATCTGGTGGCAGGCTGCTGGTGGCAAGTGGCACACTGTATCTGGTGGCACACTGTATCTGGTGGCAAGTGGCAAACTGTATCTGGTGGCAAGTGGCACATTGTATCTGGTGGCAGGCTGCTGGTGGCAAGTGGCACACTATACGGTGGCAAGTGGCACACTGTATCTGGTGGTAGGCTGCTGGTGGCAAGTGGCACACTATATGGTGGCAAGTGGCACACTGTATCTGGTGGCAGGCTGCTGGTGGCAAGTGGCACACTGTATCTGGTGGCAGGCTGCTGGTGGCAAGTGGCACACTGTATCTGGTGGCAGGCTGCTGGTGGCATGTGGCAAACTGTATCTGCTGGCAAGTGGCACATTGTATCTGGTGGCAGGCTGCTGGTGGCAAGTGGCACACTATATGGTGGCAAGTGGCAAACTGTATCTGGTGGTAGGCTGCTGGTGGCAAGTGGCACACTATCTGGTGGCAGGCTGCTGGTGGCAAGTGGCACACTGTATCTGGTGGCAGGCTGCTAGTGGCAAGTGGCACACTGTATCTGGTGGCAGGCTGCTGGTGGCAAGTGACATGCTGAATCTGGCGGCTGGCAGCTGTGGAAAGTGATACACTACATCTGGTGGCAGGCTATGGGTGGCAAGGTAACAAGCTGCATCTGGTGGCAAGTGACAATCTGATTCAGCATTATGGTGAGTTGAACTATTTCACTATATATTACAATGTAGTATTAGAAATAATGGAATTTGATCATCCTGACAACATATCAAGCATAGTGTCAGGATGAATTTAAGTGCTAACACCAGCCATTTGCCTGACAAATCACCCCCACTGCCGATTTCCCCATCAACCCCGAGACTACATCCCCCACCCTCATCTTTTTTTGGGAAAAAAACGGCAGTTTGGAAATGTAGTCTCCCTATGTTGCTGCTGGTGAGAGACTGCATAGCAGGTGGTATTGGGGGTGTTACTGCTGCTCAAAGGCTGCACGGCTGGTATTACTGGTGAGAGTATATTTAATTTGTTTTAGTGAAAAATTGTTTGCATTTTCATTCTGTTTCCATAAAAAGGCCCGCCAAATTCCTCAGCACCAGGCCCATGATGCTCTTAATCTGGCCCTGTGTAGGGCTCTATCCCCCGGAATGCTAATTGGGTGGGGTCTTTGTTGTGGTGTAGTAAGAAATGCTTGGACACTTTGTGTTTGTCAAAACCTTTTAAAATATTCTGTACGTGTTCTTTTATTCTGACTCTCAGTGGTCATTTAGTACGTCCCACGTATTGTAGTCCACAGCTATATTCTAGCATGTATTCTGCTCCTTCTGTATTGCAGCATATGAACTCCTTCACATCATATATGTTGCCTGTGCTGGTTGAGGTAAATCTTGATTTTTTCTCATTTGGTTGTTTGTTTTTTTTTGCAGGCAAAACAACGTTTGCAAGAAAAAAATCCTTTTCCGGTGAAGAATGTAAGACCCTCGGTGGGAGGGTCAGGTACATTTTTTACCAGCTTATCTCCGAGTGTGGGGGCTCTCCTGTAAATAAAGTTGGGGTGATTTGGTAGTATCTCTTGTAATTGTCTGTCAGATAGTAGAATCTTCCAATGTCGCTTAATGATTTGTTCTACTTTTTTGTGTTGTATGTTGTAATCTAGAACAATGGGAATTTTATCCACCATGGGATCTTGTTTTTTCTTGTCTTTGATTAGATCACTGTGGTTCATTACTGTCACTTCTTTGATTTTTGTTTCAATGTCTCTGGTGTTGTAACCTTTTTTGATGAATCTCTCTCCTATGTGCTTTGCTTGTGATGTGGACATGTCTATGTTTGTACAGTTTTGTCTCAGTCACATTAATTGTCCCTTTGGGATGTTGCACAACCAGTTTTTGTGATGGCAGCTTTCAAGGGGGAGGAAACTATTCCTATCTACATTTTTGAAATGTGTTCTTGTACTGATGTTTTGGTTTTCTTGCATGATTTCCAAGTCTAAAAATTTGATTATTTCCTCGCTGATATCCCAACTTAATATGATGTTCCGGTCATTTTTATTAAGGTTTTCAAGAAATGATATCAGCCTATTTTTTTCCCCTTTCCATAAGATGAAAATGTCATCAATATATCGTCTAAAAATGACTAGTTCACTTGGGGCATTTGAAAATACTGCTTCTTCTTCCCATTGTGCCATGAAGAGGCCTGCAACACTGGGTGCAAATTTGGCTCCCATTGCGACTCCTGTTCTCTGGAAGTAATAGTTACGGTTGTGCCAGAAGTAATTGTTTTTGAGACAAAAATCTAGACTTTTCACCAAGTACTTTCTCTGTACACAGGGTAGGGAGGTATGTTTCCTTAGTCCCCATTTAACTGCTTCACATGCTAAGTGATGTGGAATGATCGTGTACAGTGAAGAGACATCTGCCGTGGCCATCAACCAAGGTCTTTCTGTTGTAGGGATCTTTTCTAATATTTGTAACATTTCTTTAGTGTCTCTTAGGTAGGCCCGTGTTGCTTGTAAGGCCGGTTGTAAGTAGTGATCTATGTATTCTCCCATTCTGGATGTGAGGGAGTCTATCCCATTAACTATTGGTCTTGAGGGTGGATTAATACTGTCTTTGTGTATTTTTGGTACACAGTATATGATAGGGGTGCGACATGGTTCAGGGAACAGGTATTTTGCTTCTTTCTTGCTAAGAATCTCTCGTTTGAGACCCAGATGTACTATCTGTTCCAAAGCTTTTTTGCATTTATACATTGGGTTCCCCAGTAGTTTGTTATAAGTACTTTCATCTTGCAGTAGTGTGTTCATATTTTCTTGGTATTGTTCCTTTGTAAAAACGACTATTCCCCCTCCTTTGTCTGCTGGGCGAATCACCAGGTCCTTCCTTTTTGTGAGTTTATTGATTCCACTTTTGATGTGTTTGGGTTCCTCTTTCTTTTGTATCTTTAATTTCAGCAAATCTTTCACCACAAATTTTTTTTAAAACTTCAATATGTTTGTTATCCTTTGGCGGGGGGTTAAAAACTGATTTGTTTCTTAAAGTGCTGTGTTTGATCGTTTCTTCTTCTCTTGTTGTTGGTTTAGATTTAGCCGTATTGCTCGCAACATATTTTTTAATATTTAATTTTCTAATATATTTTTGTATGCCTATATAAGTGTAAAACTTGTCTAGGTTTTTGGTTGGGGCATACTTTAAACCTTTATCAAGAACCCCTACCTCTTCATGTGTTAGTAGTTGTCCACTGAGGTTAAAGATGCCCTCCCCCTTGACATCCTTTTTCTTTTGTTGTCTCTTGCCTGATCGGCATCCTCTCTTGTTTCTGGACTTCTCCTTCCATTTCTTATTTCTTCCGGATTCCTCGGGGGGTGATGATCTCAACCTCTTCTTTCACCATATCTATTGTCTTGGTATGGTGCGGGGCTTCTTCCTCTTGGTCTTTGTTGTTCGTATGGTGGTCTTCGGTTGTCTCTCTGTTCATAATGGCCTCCTCTGTTATTGTCATATTCTTGTGGGTGTCCCCTTTGGTCATGTGGTGGTTGGTACCAATTATTGTGTCCATAATATGTTTTTTTGTTTTTCTTCCAGTGAGGTTTTTTTCCAACCATTTTGTGGAGTTCTGTTATGTGGTTTTCTATCCCCTCTGTAGGGGGTGTAGTATATAAGTGTAAAACTTAGACCTAGACAACGGAGAGAGAGCATCCACTCAAGAGAGGTAATTGCTGCAAGACCCAAACAATAACACTGCTCGCTCCTCTCTATACACAGGGAGGGAATACCAGGCAAGTAGCAGGTGTGCCCCGCTGCAGGTGGAGGAAGGCAGGAGAAAAAGAAGTTTGTGTGCTACACGTGGGGGCTTGAGTCCGGGATTTGTGTCTGCCTCTCGCATGAGTGAACTGTTTTCTATGTGATTGAAAAGTCGGCCATTTATGGAGTTGGACTGTGTTGCTGAACTTTGAACGAGAAAAAGGGATTAAGGGGGCACAGAACTGTGGTTTTTCCAACTGCGTAGTTTGTGGGCATTTCCAGAAGAAGAAAAGCCCGCGAGCTATGTGCAGGAAGAGAAAAAGGGGAGGAGTTCCCACCACTTGCGTGTTGCACGTGGATGCAGTTGGCGCCAAGGGACAGAGAGAGTTTGGATTGAGCAAGAAGAGCAATATGTCTGTACTTCCATGGACCTCAGCTTTACCGGGACCCCGGATGTTCTCAATACCCACTTCCATGGACATTTCTCCGCTTGCAGCCCCGATTACGGAATACGGGGATCCGGATTAAACCCCGGGGCCGTTTCGCACTGTACACATGTCGGGATGCGGAAGCCCTGGGCATGCTTTGCCCCAAATGTGATGGACTGGCTGTGCAGTTGCGCCCGTTCAGAAGATGTTTAACTTGCGGGGAGTTCCTCTACGAGGTGGACCAGCCCACCGAATTGCCCCGAGCATACCGGGTTAACTGGGTCCCAGGCGCTGTTACTTCGGAGGAAGAAGTTGCTTACACTTCTACAGCCAGGCCCACGCGCATCGCTTCTCCTGTTGCGGATGTATCCAGGAGGGATGCCCCTGAGACTTCAGAGCTATCGGTGGACACCGCAGCGGATGCTGCCTCCGCCACTACTGAAATTCATGTCCCGCCAGCGAAGCGGAAGGTGGGATATGTTAAGGCCTCCCACGGCCGCGGTTGGAGCCTAACCCAGCGCCTGCCAGAATGGGACCTCAAAGGTGAGAAGATGCCTGAAAAGTCCACGTCAGGAGACGGTAAGGAGGCTGAAAGTAAAGTATTTGGAACTGTTCCTGTTGGTTCATTGTGAAAAGGGAAGAAGCTCATGCCCGTAATAAAGGGAATGAGGCCGGAGTAAAGACCCAGGAACTGTTGCAGAACCAGTGTGCGGTTGTTACTCTTACTTGCAGCTACAAAGAGTTGGGAGCCAGGGACTCTATAGGTGCGACAACACGAGTAAGGGCCCCGGGTGATATTAGATGTACTTTGGCAGCTAAAAAAGAAACTTCCTATAAATCTGTCAGGTCTGTAGCAAGACGATCACCCGACTTGTGTGTGTTGCCCGGAACGGGAGACCGGAGGACATTGCCAAAACTTGCCCGGTTACAATGAATATTGATGGATCGTGTGAGTAAGAAGTACGATCTTGAATTCCCTTATGTGCCTTGGGATGTTATGAAAGAAATTGAGGACATTAGGGAACAATGGTACGATGAAGCTGTTTGGGATCACTTGGCTTACCCAGACACCCACCGCAGAAAGGAACTTTTTCTTATAACAGAAGAATTTCACGTTTCAGCGGATCTGGAGTTATGGCCGGCATATCTATGCCGGCCGGGTGGTCATCTGTAGCGAATGGGGAGAGGATGTTGTACATTCCTAAGCAATGGAAGTCAATTACCCTTCCGGATCCAACGTTTTATCTTTAGATGTTTAAAGACATGAGCTGTTCCCTTGCTTTTGTATCCTGTCTCTGCACGGATAAACCGTGCCCAAGATCAAGGTGACTTTGCCCTCTGTTAAAAAGAGGATGTCTACTTTAAGGATGTCTGCTTTTTTGTCCTCCCCGCCCCGCTGTACCAGCTCCAGGGGAGGACAAAAAGGCACAGTTTGCGGTGTGAGTTCAGCTCCGACCCAAGGCAACAACGCCACCTGTAGGCCCCAAGGAACCCCATACCACCAGAGTCCTCACATAAATTCAAACACCCGCTACACTCTCCCCCTGGTGATTTGACACTGGTCCCCAGTGTCTGGTACAAACTCACATCCCACAAGGGTGATGACATAAGTTCAGCCCAGAAACCAAACTACACAATTTAGCCCTGAATTGTGCCAAGACCTAAATAGGAAAGGGAAAACTTAAAACAATATAACTATAAAACTTTCCAATAAAACACTTTAAATATCTCACACATTTACATTCTTTTACTCCCTCTGGCTATCTAAGGACCACCCATTCTCAGTAGTCTTGACAGACGAGTCTCCTGCAGAGGGAAAGAAAAGAAACATACATCCTACCAACATGTGTGTTTTCTTGGAATGAATGGCTCTATCCTAGAAGAAACCCATTCACTCCAATAAGTGCTGCATAATGTAAAAAAAAAAAAAAACAATCGTTGCGCAACACTGCCACCTGGTGACAGTGCCGCGGTCAAGACACTCATCACTTCCAGATGAACTTTCCCCTTGAACATTTTCTCTGTGACCCTACACTATCTAAAACCCAAAGTCACTGATTTCTTTTTAAGTGCCAGGAGAGGGAGGAAGAACAAACAAAAAAAAAAACAGCTCCCATATCTCCAACGAGTAGAACTGCCCAAATACAAAAAAAAAACGAGGGCACAGTCCCTGTGTTCAAGAAAAGGCACTCCGGAAAGTTTAGCCAGGAATAGAAAAGAAAAGCACACGGGAGTCTTTTTTCCCTCTCTTCTTCTACAGGTAAAACCTTGGATGAGGCAGTGATATAGGCTTCAAACGATCATCAAAAGCCTCCACATGGTACTCAACACTTTTTCCTTCTTTGCGGCAGATCACCACTTTGTCTGCATGAATGTGTCTTCCCAGTATCCATTTAGCTTTACAGTCCTGAAACTTCTTGGTGACCGTTAGTGAACAGGAAAGGTACCGCCGTGCTTGCTGTACTTTCAGTTTGTCCCATACAAAGGTATCATACCATCTTCGCCGAAAGACCTCCACCTCATAGAGCAGTTCCCGAGGCAGATACGGGTACTCCCACCCATATTCCTGAGCAACCTTCTGGCCAAAGAGATGCTGCAGCCTTGACAAAGGTGGCATAGTAGCTCGGTCTCCTTCTCCAGGTGGAACAATCGTTTCTGGGTGGCGAGGTGCGTTCACCACCTCGGTAGACCTGGGCCTAGGAGCCCGCAGTGATTGACGTTGCACTCCCACAACAGGAGCAGGTGAAATGGATGTTGAATCCAAAAGGGGAACTTCAGACAGAGGACCAGCTTCTTCCCTTGGCGCCGGGGCCTCTACCCGGGGTGTACTATCTCCAGTAGACATGGGCAGGTCCCTTGTGACACGGGCCGAGGGTAGCTTCATTTTGTCCCATCCCTTCTGTTGGAAGATTTCGTCTATCTCCCTATCATCGCCGTTGTCAGACAATGAATCCAGGTCAGAGGTGTCGTAGCACTCAGCGGGCAGATAATTCCCAGTCACGGAACTATCCCCCTTGACGGCCTTTACCGACTGTGGGCTACCGCCACTTTCTACCACACAGACAGTCCCAACCCCTGGCTCACCTGGGCCTTTAAATGAGCAGGGATGTCCAGGACGTTGTCTACCGAATCCATCCATGTCAGGCAAGCAGTGGGGCGAAGCTCTTCCACGGCCACACAAGGCCATCACTAGGCCGACTTTTCTCTTCGGCGGCCGGAGCAGGGAGCTGCTGGTGACCGAGGCAGCATCCTCGGATTTTTCTCTTTTCACTTCCGCTTGGGCAGTCCCTTCGCCCAGGTCAGTGCGCACGGGGAACGCACCAGCATCGATCTCTCCCTCTGTAGTGGCAGTCCCTGTGAGGTAGTTGAGGTGGAAAGCCCAAGGCTTTTCTGTGGATGGTTCCACCCCGAAGAGAAATTCTTTGCAGACCTCACAGCACCCGAACGGCTTCAGCTGGACCACCAGTCCCGAACAGCCGGGACAGATCACACCAAGGGCTTCCATGTCTCTACAGGTAAAGAGAGCCAATCGCCCCTGGGGCCTTAGTCTTATCCCCGTATCCATAATCAGAGCAGCCAGAGAAGACATATCCGCAAAGGAAGGAACAGAAATCCACGGAGCACTTGAAGCCATCCTCTCTCTTTGCTGCTCCATTGCGCACTGACACACCTGCGCCGGAATCTCCACGTGCGTACGTCCACTTGGCCAGACTCCTCCCACCTTCTGCACTTGTTCGCGGGCTTCTCACTTGTTTGCGGGCTTTTCCCTTGCCCCGCCCATGAACTACACAGTTATGGGTTGCCTCGTGGCGCGTTGGCCAATATGGCCGAACTACTCGGAACTCCTCCGGGCAGCAAAGTTCAATTTCAGACACCATACACATATCCCGGATACGATGCCCCCACGTGTAGCGGCCTCACCCCTCTCCCTTGCTTTATCGGTTATATGGCTGTTGTCTAGGGGTACCTGGGAGAGAGAGATAAAACACACCACAGCCCATGTCCTCCGTAACTGAGAGGTGAAGGCCAGAAGATTGGGCTTTTGTGTAGGTGTCCTAGAGTCAAGTCCAGTCCTTCGTCCCTGACTCCTTTGCTTTAGTAACCCAAGTTCCACACAGTGAATAGGTACAACTCAGTTTTATTCTTCTTGCTAAGCAATAAAACAATCTTTCTCCTTTGGAAAATGGGGACAGATCGAGGCACAATCCTTTTCCCTTCTTGCTGCTGCCCACTGTGCTGTCACCAGTGGTGAATAGTCACTGCCACTGACTAGGTAATATAGAACGTGAATTACCTTCGCTCACTTTGCCCCTGTCAGAGGAAGAAATCCGTCCAAGGGATAAATGGAGGCCTCTCCGTCACCAGCGATGCTGTGCCGGGCTCTTCAGAGAAGTTACTGCGCACCAGTCCTCACGAACTCAGACACGGGCACCCAAGGAGTTAGGGCCCCCTTGGATTCCTCCACCCTCGCGGAACTCAGTCGAAGGTACTGAGCCCCAGGCATCCGCCATAGTACCTCACCCCAGGCTAAAGGTGCCTAAAATGGACTCCATCCCCGCTCCAGCTAGGCCAAGGGCGCCTAGGCCTGAAACACCGGAATGCCAGCACCCAAGCTGAAGGTGCCTGGGTGCGGCCGCATCCTCCACTCTCTGCCCCAAAATCAGGGCGTCCGCCCCTTTTATGACCTCTCCCTTTGCGTCACAGCGGGTTCCCCGCCCCGCTGTACCAGCTCCAGGGGAGGACAAAGAAGCACAGTTTGCGGTGTGAGTTCAGCTCCGGCCCAAGGCAACAACGCCACCTGTAGGCCCCAAGGAACCCCATACCACCAGAGTCCTCACATAAATTCAAACACCCGCTACATATATATATATATATATATATATATATATATATATAAAATCAAATACACTGCCACTAACTGAATAACCTGTCTGCTTAATCTAAATCAAGCTATCTCTCTGTCCATGCCAACAACACTACACACGGCCGCCATGTAAGCAGCCTTATATAGTGTGGGGCGTGGACTTAGTCCCCCTGAGCCATGATTGGCCATAGGCACCCTGCCTTTGGCCAATTATGGCTCTCTTAGCAGAGCGCGCTGTGATTGGCCAAAGCATGCGGGTCTAGGGTTGCCACCTCATCCCTTTAAACCCGAACACCTTTGAATTACTCAGGTTCTTGGGCTAATTAAATGCAGGTAAGGCACCAAGTGAGTTTAATTACCACCTTAATCAGCCTCAGAACCTGTGTAATTAATATGTGTTCGGGTTTAAAGGGATGAGGTGGCAACCCTATGGGGGTCGGGTGCATGCTTTGGCCAATCATCATACAGCAATGCACTGCGATCTTGCAGTGCATTATGGGGCATTCCGCGGCGCTCAAATTTCCCACGAACGCCCCATAATGTCCGCTCTTCAGCGAACGGGTGAACACCCGATGTTCGAGTCATACTTATGTTCAACCCGAACATCAAGCTCATCCCTACCTGTAGGGTTGCCACATCATGCCTTAAATCCAGGACACATATTAATTACACAGGTTCTGAGGCTGATTTAATGCAGATAAGTGGGTTTAATTATCACCTTAATCAGCCACAGAACTTGTGTAATTAATGTGTGTCCTGGATTAAAGGGATGATATGGCAACCCTACCTACCCGGCACCCTGGAGGAATAGGTAAGCCACATACACATGGTGGTGGTTGGGGGGGTTGGGCATTTTAACGTGCATGTACTTTAAAGCCACTGAATTTTTTTTAATGCATACTGCAGCTGACAACTGGGAGTAAGACGGTAAACAATCTCCCAGCTGCAGCAGCAAAGGTTAACCACTTCAGCCCCGGAAGAATTTACCCCCTTCCTGACCAGAGCACTTTTTCCAATATGGCACTGTGTCGCTTTAACTGACAATTGCGACGTTGCACCCAAACAAAATTGACGTCCTTTTTTCCCTACAAATAGAGCTTTCTTTTGGTGGTATTTGATCACCTGCGGTTTCTACTTTTTGCGCTCTAATCAAAAAAAAAGAGCGACAATTTTTTTTAAAAGGCAATATTTTTTACTTTTTGCTATAATAAATATCCCCAAAAAATATATAAAAAACATTTTTTTTCCTCAGTTTAGGCCTATACTGTATGTTTTCTTCTACATATTTTTGGTAAAAAAATCTCAATAAGCGTATATTGATTGGTTTGCGCAAAAGTTATAGCATCTACAAAATAGGGGATAGATTTATGGCATTTTCATACAGCGATCAGTGCTATAAAAATGCACTGATTACTGTGCAAATGACACTGGCAGGGACAGGGTTAAACACTAGGGGGCGATCAAGGGGTTAAGTGTGTCCTAGGGAGTGATTCTAATTGTGGGGGGGTGGGCTACCACTGACATGACAACGATCACTGCTCCCAATTACAAGGAGCAGTAGATCCCTGTCCTGTCACTAGGCAGAACAGGGAAATGTCTTGTTTACATAGGTATCTCCCCGTTCTGCCTCTGTGTCACCATTCGAGGGGGCTGCGGGCACATTCACGGAGTACGCGGCAGGCGCGCGCACGTCCGCTACACAGCAAATTAAAGGGGACGTACCTGTACACCCATTTGCCCACTGCTGCCATTGTGCCGACCAGTGTTGCCAACCGTCCGTTAATTTACGGACAGTCCGTTGATTTCACCCCATTTTCGGGGTGTCCGTGAATGTCCGTTACCGACAGCCGGTGCCAGTAAAAAAAATGGCTGCGGGCCGGCCATGCAACTGCGCATGCGCCATTCCGAAGCCTGCAGGACTCAGGATAGATCGTACAAGCTCGGCTGGGCGGCGCATGCGCAGTAACGTAATGTCGCCGCCTGGTGCCATTTTTAAACGGAAGCCGCCACTCGTTCTAAGTTCCCGGCGGTTCCACGGGGGAGCGCAACGGTGCAGAGAGGACTGCGAGGCACGTGTTATCAGCCCTATAGGAGGAACACTGAGGTTATCTTCCAGGGCAGGGCTCGGGGCACGGATTGGAGAGGAGAATCTCCCGTGATTACACGATTTCCTCTGCTGGGAGCATCGTATTATTAGTTAGGTTGAACTTCTGCATGAAGCGTGGTGTTCTAGGAGGACTTCTGCTTCCAAGTTCCTGGTGATCACACACACCACTCACAAGTTATTACTTCCTTTAGATCTACTGACAGCTGTGTGCAGTAAGGACCTGTGCATTGATTACATGAGTCCTGTATGTATGTATGATGGGCCCTCCTGTTACATGCTGAGTCCTGTATGTATGATGGAGCATCGTGACGGGCCACAGGAGAACATTACTGGGGGGGTGAAGCCCGAAGCCGGCTAGGTAGAGGAGGACACTGAAGAGGAGGCCCTCTCCTGCCCGCAGCCTCTGACCATCTCCTGAGTCCTGCCCGCAGCCTCTGACCATCTCCTGAGTCCTGCCCGCAGCCTCTGACCATCTCCTGCCCGCAGCCTCTGACCATCTTCTGTTCCTGTAACCTGCCCGCAGCCTCTGACCATCTCCTGCCCGCAGCCTCTGACCATCTTCTGTTCCTGTAACCTGCCCGCAGCCTCTGACCATTTCCTACATCATGTCTGCAGTCTCTGAGGGGAGTCGGGAGAGGAGTCATGAGTGGGAGCACCGCCGGGATCATGGGGGTCACGGGAGAAGTCGGACGTGTGTGGACTGTGGAGAGGAGATCATAGGAAAACCAGAGCCGCCAAGTTGGAGCCATCTGACTGAGCCCTGCACGATGCACCTGAGAGGAGGTCAGTGACAGCGCCGCCAGGCCAGTCTGGGGGGGGGTTGCTGATGTAAGGGGGGAGTGAATACAATGATGTAAGGGGCACTGATATAAAGGTTCCCCCCTATATTAGTAACTCCCCTTACCTTATTGTTTTCACTCTGCGGAAGGTGGTCTCTAGTCACCAGTGCCCCCCACGTCAGAGTTCCTGGCATTCCCCTTCACATCCGAGTCTGCAGGATTGCCCCTTACAGTGAAAGGGTAATGCTGCAGACACTGATGTAAGTGGTAACTCTGATGTAAAGGGAATGCAGTGGACTCTGATATAAGGTGGTCTCTGGTCACCAGAGCCTCCCCTTTACATCAGAATTCCCCCCTTAGATCATGATCTGCAGCGTTCCCCTTTACATAAGAGTTCCCTTTCACTGTAAGGGGGATCCCTGCAGACTCTGATGTAAGGGGGGAACCCATGCTGGCTGGGTTATAGTAACCTGACCTTCATGTCAATGGAGAAATATGTTTTTTGACTTTTGTTTAACTTAAACACATTGCTAATAGCACTAGCTATGTGTTTATAGTTCAAATATTTATACTTGCACTGTTTAGCACTGAAAACAGTAATTTTAGGTACTTTTTTTGCAGCGTCAGTAAACAACGTGGCTCTGCCAGCAATTTTCAAGATTTTTGCCAGTAAAAAATTGGTGCCGTTCAGAAATTTTGGCATCCTTGCCAGTAAATTTCACTTCAGGGGGTTGGCAACACTGGTGCCGACGTATATCGGCAAGTAGGGATGATCTCGGTGTTCGAGTCGAACATAGGTTCGACTCGAACATCGGCTGTTCGCGTGTTCGGCGAACAACGAACGATTTGGGCCGTTCGCGCCAAAATCGAGTGACGCGAACGGCCCACAATACACTGCGCCATCGCAGTGTAATCTCGGCGCTGTGATTGGCCAAGCATGCACTGTGACCCTGCATGCTTGGCCAATCACAGCTCCGGCAGCGAGGAGAGCAATGATTGGCCACAGGCAGGATGCCTGTGGCCAATTATAGCTGAGGGGGTTTAGTACACGCCCCACACTATAAAAGGCCGCCAGCCCGGCGGCCTTGTGTAGTGTGTTCCGGAGCAGGGAAAGTGAAGGATAGGCAGGGACAGTGTCAAATCTTGTCAAATCTATTCTTTGCTAAACCTTGTGTGTAGGGACAGAGAAGGATAGGCAGGGAGAGTGTCAGTGTCATATTCTTTGCTAAACCTTGTGTGTAGGGAGAGAGAAGGATAGGCAGGGAGAGTGTCAGTGTCATATACTTTGATAAACCTTGTGTGCAGGGAGAGAGAAGGTGTCACGAGGATGCTATACACAGACATCCAATACAGGTGGTCAGATCATTGGGCTGCACATTAAGGAATCGGGAACAGAGTAAGTGAAAAATATATATTTATTAAAGATAAAGACACACGTGTAAACAAAACCACAGCAAACCATAAGCAAGAAACGAATACAAAGGAACACAACAAACCCCAAAAACAACCTAATCTAACTAGCTAACTAATATGTACAAAGAAGAACACACATACATGAACAAGGCAGGGGATGAGAGACAACGGGAGCAGAAGGCCAGGTACTGGGAGCAGTCAGCAAGGGGAAGCTGGTATCAGGGGACAGGTATCAGGGGACAGGTCTCAGGGGACAGGGTACAAGGATCAGAGTCCAGGACAAGCAGGGAACAGATCAGGATCAGGTTCAGGACCAGGACCAGGTAACGGATCAGGTTCAGGCAGGGACCAGGCTTACAGAAGGAATTCTGGAGCACTGAGCTTTGTTAAGGGCGGGTTTATATAGTCCAGCAGACCCAGATCAGGTGTGCTTGATGGCTGGTGGAAAGTCTTGGTGAGGAGACACCCGCTGGTGACCACCAGAACTACACCCACTGCTGCCGAATGCAACAGTGCCACCAGCAGGTGAGCCCAGTAATAACACCATTCCTGACAGTTCCCCCCCCTTAAGGAGTGGCCTCCGGACACTCTATTCAGCCCTTGGTTGGACAGTCCGAGTGGATGCGGAAACACCCAAAAAAGTCTCCATACTATATCTGCGGACTTCTTCGCACTTCCTAGGCCAGAGTCCTTTAGTTCACTGGGGGACGTGCCACTAGAGTCTGAAAATAGGGCGCGCATCCCACCACCAGGGTCAGGAAGTTTAGATTTAGAAGTAAAAATTAGCAGGGCAACGGGCAAGAACCCATCGGAGGCAGACCACGCAGGGGCATTACATTCAGGCTGGGTGACCATCAGGATTAAAATAGTGGAAAAAAGGGCATCCATCAGGAAGACGTCAGCGGCCAGCTGGGCATCAGGAACAGGTCTTAGCAGGGACCATATCCTCAGGCTGGACAGCGGGCTCCGAGTCATCAGGCTAGGCAGCGGTAAAGGAACCACCAGGAAGAGTATCAGGAATGGAACCATCAGGAACTGGATCGTGAGGCTGGATACCAGGTACGGGGTCACCAAGCAAGACAGTAGGCTCTGGAACATCAGACTGGGCAGCGGGCAACGGAGCAGCAGGCGGGATCATCTCAGGCTGGGCAGCAGACGGGATCAATTCAGGCTGGGCAGCAGACGGGGTCATCTCAGGCTGGGCAGCAGACGGGGTCATCTCAGGCTGGGCAGCAGACGGGGTCATCTCAGGCTGGGCAGCAGACGGGGTCATCTCAGGCTGGGCAGCAGACGGGGTCATCTCAGGCTGGGCAGCAGACGGGGTCATCTCAGGCTGGGCAGCAGACGGGGTCATCTCAGGCTGGGCAGCAGACGGGGTCATCTCAGGCTGGGCAGCAGACGGGGTCATCTCAGGCTGGGCAGCAGACGGGGTCATCTCAGGCTGGGCAGCAGAGGCAGCAGACGGGGTCATCTCAGGCTGGGCAGCAGACGGGGTCATCTCAGGCTGGGCAGCAGACGGGGTCATCTCAGGCTGGGCAGCAGACGGGGTCATCTCAGGCTGGGCAGCAGACAGGAACACGTCAGGCTGGGCAGTAGGCTCCACAGACTGAGAAACGGGCATCATAACCTCAGGCCAGGAAACGGGCACTGGATCTTCAGGCGGGGTCTCATGCACCGAATCTTCCGACTGGGACACCGAATCTTCCGACTGGGACACCGGATCTTCCGACTGGGACACCGGATCTTCCGACTGGGACACCGTCATCAGGACTTCTGTTCGGAAGACAGGAACTTCAAGTTGGCAGGCTGGCACAGGAACTTCAAGTTGGCAGGCTGGCCCTGGCACTGCAGGCTGAAAGGCTGGCCCTGGCACTGCAGGCTGAAAGGCTGGCCCTGGCACTGCAGGCTGAAAGGCTGGCACAGGAACCTCGGGCTGGCAAACTGGCACAGGAACCTCGGGCTGGCAAACTGGCATGGGAACCTCGGGCTGGCAAACTGGCACGGGAACCTCAGGCTGGCAAACTGGCACGGGAACCTCAGGCTGGCAAACTGGCACGGGAACCTCAGGCTGGCAAACTGGCACGGGAACCTCAGGCTGGCAAACTGGCACGGGAACCTCAGGTTGGAAGGCTGGCGGCATGGGAACCTCAGGCTGGAAGGCTGGCGGCACGGGGTCTTCAGGCTGGCAGGCTGGTACAGGGTCTTCAGGCTGGCAGGCTGGTACAGGGTCTTCAGGCTGGCAGGCTGGTACAGGGTCTTCAGGCTGGTACAGGGTCTTCAGGCTGGCAGGCTGGCACAGGGTCTTCAGGCTGGCAGGCTGGTACAGGGTCTTCAGGCTGGCAGGCTGGTACAGGGTCTTCAGGCTGGCAGGCTGGTACAGGGTCTTCAGGCTGGCAGGCTGGTACAGGGTCTTCAGGCTGGCAGGCTGGTACAGGGTCCTCAGGCTGGCAGGCTGGTACAGGGTCCTCAGGCTGACAGGCTGGTACAGGGTCCTCAGGCTGACAGGCTGGTACAGGGTCCTCAGGCTGGAAGGCTGGTACGGGAACCTCAGGCTGGAAGGCTGGTACGGGAACCTCAGGCTGGAAGGCTGGTACGGGAACCTCAGGCTGGAAGGCTGGTACGGGAACCTCAGGCTGGAAGGCTGGTACGGGAACCTCAGGCTGGAAGGCTGGCACGGGAACCTCAGGCTGGAAGGCTGGCACGGGAACCTCAGGCTGGAACAGGTTGGTGGGTGTGGAGGCAGGTTGGGATACCGGTAAGATTGTGTGGGTTGGAAAGTACTTCCGCTTCTTTTTGGGCTTAGTCACTGCAGGTTTGCAAGTACCGGGGGGAATATATGAAAAGGTTGGGATTGGGCAAATGGAAGAAAATGGCAGAGGTGCAGGGGCAGTGGCTGGAGGAGGTTCTTGTGGATTGGCTACGGATAGGAGGGAAGAAGCAGGTGGATTGAAGGCAGGGTAAGTGCAGCAGGAGGAGACAGGGTACTGATACTTCATTGTTAGCTGGGTGCATTGTTCAGAAAAAGTGGGAATTGTGGGAAAAGGAGAGGAAGACATCCCAGCAGGTTGGTATCTAGACATACAAATGGATGGTTGGGAGCTGACAGGGGCTGAGTACAACAAACTTGACCAGGCCTGTAATAAGGGTTTCACAAAATAAGGTTTGCACACTGCTTGTCTGACCAGAGACTGCACTGAATCAATACATGCTGCAAGCACCTGTTCAGGACAAGCTGAGTACTGCTCATGGAAAAAGGCTGAGTCATCCTCCAACAGCCACACCAAAGATTCTACTTGAGCTGCATTAAAAGGAGGTGTATAATCGTCAGTTCCAATAGAGGCATCAGACAGGGCCAACTCTGTACAGATACAAATCAAAGCTTGTACATCCTCAAACACAAAATTGCCCTGATCCACAAAAACGTGAGCTATGCGGATGCATTCTAATAACTGCTCTCTGGTATATTCTCTTAGTGTCTGATAACAGAAATCTCTGTCATCTGTTGCCAGGAGCGAAAGATAAAAAATATCGTCCACCTCCATCTCAGTAATTTTAACAAGTGCTCAGACCCAATTCCAAGGTGCAGCTGATCTGATTGTATGGCTCCAGAATTCTGTCACGAGGATGCTATACACAGACATCCAATACAGGTGGTCAGATCATTGGGCTGCACATTAAGGAATCGGGAACAGAGTAAGTGAAAAATATATATATTTATTAAAGATAAAGACACACGTGTAAACAAAACCACAGCAAACCATAAGCAAGAAACGAATACAAAGGAACACAACAAACCCCAAAAACAACCTAATCTAACTAGCTAACTAATATGTACAAAGAAGAACACACATACATGAACAAGGCAGGGGATGAGAGACAACGGGAGCAGAAGGCCAGGTACTGGGAGCAGTCAGCAAGAGGAAGCTGGTATCAGGGGACAGGTATCAGGGGACAGGGTACAAGGATCAAAGTCCAGGACAAGCAGGGAACAGATCAGGTTCAGGTTCAGGACCAGGTTCAGGACCAGGACCAGGACCAGGACCAGGACCAGGACCAGGACCAGGACCAGGACCAGGACCAGGACCAGGACCAGGACCAGGTTCAGGCAGGGACCAGGCTTACAGAAGGAATTCTGGAGCACTGAGCTTTGTTAAGGGCGGGTTTATATAGTCCAGCAGACCCAGATCAGGTGTGCTTGATGGCTGGTGGAAAGTCTTGGTGAGGAGACACCCGCTGGTGGCCACCAGAACTACACCCACTGCTGCCGAATGCAACAGTGCCACCAGCAGGTGAGCCCAGTAATAACACCATTCCTGACAGAAGGATAGGCAGGGGACAGTGTCAGTGTCATATACTTTGATAAACCTTGTGTGCAGGGAGAGAGAAGGATAGGCAGGGGACAGTGTCAGTGTCATTGTTGCTAAGTAGGGATGAGCTTCGAGTTCGAGTCAAACTCATGTTCGACTCGAACATTGCCTGTTCGCCCGTTCGCCGAACAGCGAACAAATTGGGGTGTTCGCGGCAAATTCGAAAAATCTATGGGAGAAATCTAAAGTGCTAATTATGAAGGCTTATATGCAAGTTATTGTCCTAAAAAGTGTTTGGGGACCCGGGTCCTGCCCCAGGGGACATGTATCAATACAAAAAGAAGTTTTAAAAACAGCAGTTTTTTCGGGAGCAGTGATTTTAATAATGCTTAAAATGAAAAAATAAAAGTGAAATATTCCTTTAAATTTCGTACCTAGGGGGTGTGTATGATATGCATGTAAAGTGGCGCATGTTTCCCGTGCTTAGAACTGTCCCTGCAAAAAATGTCATTTTTGAAAGAAAAAAAGTCATTTAAAACTCACTCGCGGCTATTAATGAATTGTCGGCTCCCGGCAATACATACAAAAGTCATTGATAAAAAAAAAAAAAAGCGTGGGGGTTCCCCAGAATTCAATTACCAGGCCCTTCAGGTCTGGAATGGATATTAAGGGGAACCCCGCCGCAAATTTAAAAAAAAATTGACGTGGGGTTCCCCCAAATATCCATTCCAGGCCCTTCAGATCTGGCATGGATTTTAAGGGGAGCTCCACCCCAAATTTTAAAAAAAATGGCGTGGAGTCCCCCTAAAAATCCATACCAGACCCCTTATCCGAGCACGCAACCTGGCCGGCCGCAGGGAAAAAGGGGGGGACCCCCTCCCTCCTGAACCGTACCAGGCCACATGCCCTCAACATGGGGAGGATGTCCCCATGTTGATGGGGACAAGGGCCTCATCCCCACAATCCTTGCCCGGTGGTTGTGGGGGTCTGCGGGCGGGGGGCTTATCGGAATCTGGAAGACCCCTTTAACAAAGGGGACCCCCAGATCCCGGCCCCCCCCATGTGAATTGGTAAGGGGTACATTGTACCCCTACCATTTCACGAAGAAAGCGTAAAAAAATGTTTAAAAAAACACACAAACACCTTGAAAAAGTCCTTTATTTAAAAAAAAAAAAAAAAACATTCCAGCGGTGAAATCCAGTGTCCCGCGGCTCAGCGGACCAGATGCGGAACATGAGAAGGGGCGGGTCTATACATGTGTAGCGATACCTCCAACTAAGAAGGCCGCAGATTTAGTTTGGGCCCTGATGACAGCTCCGCCAACCCCCGGCAATATGCTCTACCCTCTGCTGGTACAGCTAGTACTAAAAGTAAACTATCTATCTTATACCTTATGAATAAGTGAGCATTGAGACAATACTAAAGAAAAAAAGGTATAAGGTTTTACTTAAGCTCTTAGTAAGAAAGATAATAACATTGATCACAGTTTACATTCAATCATTGGTAATGCAGAGCCCTGCAATGCTAACACACTAAAGAACTGACATGCAACAAGTGCGCCACACGGGCGACCGTTAGCTAAATGCCCTATGGCGCAATAAACCAAAACACATTAGTAACCCCACCAGGCCTGGTTTTTGAGGTCTATAACTTAGTCCTTTTTCTTCACCGGCAGGTCTTTAACGGTGGTGCACATTAACAAAATACAACTTTGTAATCCAGTGAGGTAGGTAGAGATGGGCAGGAACTTGGCTATCCCGACTACAAGTTCAGCTATGGTATGGCTCTTCTTCACTAAGGGTATCAGGAACAACTAGAGGGGGCCACGGCAGTCTATTGGCCTATATGCATTAACAGTATCTCGTTCTGGGCATATGCCCTCTCACCCGCCGGACTACGGATCCAGTCCGGGAAACTTCCACCGGCTGTGTCACACGCACTCGGTCTCTCCAGCGATCGGGTCCCCGATCCAACAAGGCTGTAGCTGAGCGAAGTCAGATGCCACCCAGGCTCGCAGAGGGGTGGAAGGCTCTTTGGTGCTGAGCAAGGCCTCAGGCTTCAGGCCTTGCACTCCGACACATCCGCACAGGAGGATCAGGCTGTGAAGTCTCGTGTCCCAAAGAGGCCGAGCCCAGCTTCGCCTCCTCCTTTTATAACCCCTCCCATGAGTCTCTGCGGTGGGA
Source organism: Rana muscosa (assembly GCA_029206835.1). Lineage (NCBI taxonomy): Eukaryota > Metazoa > Chordata > Amphibia > Anura > Ranidae > Rana > Rana muscosa. The sequence continues at coordinate 41,949,839 of JARGYO010005626.1, forward strand.
ACATATGAAGAATGTGGTTCTGGGTGATGTAGTCTCTCTCTCTCCTCTGCTCTCACTCCAGCAATGTCTTTTCTCTACTTCCTCCTGACTCACCTCTCCCCTAGAACTTCTTGTCTCTCTGCATTAAAGGGGAACACCCCGCTACACATGTATTACCAAAGTGAGAGCAGTTCCCCATCAGGTCCGCCCCCTCGGTATGTCGGACCCGCCTACGTCATTGGCTTGAGCGGGGAACTTCCTTCACTGTGTAATTTAAATTTACACAGTGAAGGAAGTTTCCCGCTCAGGCCAATGACGTAGGCGGGGTCCGACATACCGAGGGGGCGGACCTGATGGGGAACTGCTCTCACTTTGGTAATACGTGTATAGACCCGCCCCTTCTCATGTTCCGCATCTGGTCCGCTGAGCGGACCTGATGGGGAACTTTAGAAGGGGCGGGTCTATACATTTAAAACACTGAGAGGGAGTTCCCCATCAGGTCCGCTCAGGCACAACCAATGAAGGACAGCGCTGGACATCGGGATCGCCGCGGGACACTGGATTTCACCGCTGGAATGTTTTATTTTTTTTATTTTATTTTTTTAAATAAAGGACTTTTTCAAGGTGTTTGTGTGTTTTTTTTAAACATTTTTTTACGCTTTCTTCGTGAAATGGTAGGGGTACAATGTACCCCTTACCAATTCACATAGGGGGGGGGGGCGGGATCTGGGGGTCCCCTTTGTTAAAGGGGTCTTCCAGATTCCGATAACCCTTGCCTGGTGGTTGTGGGGGTCTGCGGGCGGGGGGCTTGTGGGGATGAGGCCCTTGTCCCCATCAACATGGGGACATCCTCCCCATGTTGAGGGCATGTGGCCTGGTACGGTTCAGGAGGGAGGGGGGGGCGCTCTCTCGTCCCCCCCTTTTCCCCTGCGGCCGGCCAGGTTGCTTGCTCGGATAAGGGGTCTGGTATGGATTTTTAGGGGGACTCCACGCCATTTTTTTTTAAATTTGGGGTGGAGTTCCCCTTAAAATCCATGCCAGATCTGAAGGGCCTGGAATGGATATTTGGGGGAACCCCACGTCAATTTTTTTTAAAATTTGCGGCGGGGTTCCCCTTAATATCCATTCCAGACCTGAAGGGCCTGGTAATTGAATTCTGGGGAACCCCCACGCTTTTTTTTTTTTTTTTATCAATGACTTTTGAATGTATTGCCGGGAGCCGACAATTCATTAATAGCCGCGAGTGAGTTTTACATGACTTTTTTTCTTTCAAAAATGACATTTTTTGCAGGGACAGTTCTAAGCACGGGAAACATGCGCCACTTCACATGCATATCATACACACCCCCCAGGTACGAAATTTAAAGGAATATTTCACTTTTATTTTTTCATTTTAAGCATTTTTAAAATCACTGCTCCCGAAAAAACTGCAGTTTTTAAAACTTTTTTTTGCATTGATACATGTCCCCTGGGGCAGGACCCAGGTCCCCAAACACTTTTTAGGACAATAACTTGCATATTAGCCTTTATAATTAACACTTTAGATTTCGAACGTTCGAGTCCATTGTATTTAATAGGGTTCTAAAGTTTACACGAACATTTTGTCTGTTCGCAGGTTCTGGTGCGAACCGAACAGGGGGGTGTTCGGCTCATCCCTGTTGCTAAGCCTCCTGCACATTATACACCTGAAGTTAGCCCGTATTGCTGCTTTTTCCTGGTGTGTTACACCAACAGGATTTTGCGGCACTTACAGCGGGCGGAGTGTACCTCCTGACCATATTACACCTTAACCTAGCCTGTATTGCTGCTTTTTCCTGGTGTGTTACACCAACAGGATTTTGCGGCACTTACAGCGGGCGGAGTGTGCCTCCTGAACATATTACACCTTAACTTAGCCTGTATTGCTGCTTTTTCCTGGTGTGTTACACCAACAGGATTTTGCGGCACTTACAGCGGGCGGAGTGTGCCTCCTGACCATATTACACCTTAACTTAGCCTGTATTGCTGCTTTTTCCTGGTGTGTTACACCAACAGGATTTTGCGGCACTTACAGCGGGCGGAGTGTACCTCCTGACCATATTACACCTTAACTTAGCCTGTATTGCTGCTTTTTCCTGGTGTGTTACACCAACAGGATTTTGCGGCACTTACAGCGGGCGGAGTGTGCCTCCTGACCATATTACACCTTAACTTAGCCTGTATTGCTGCTTTTTCCTGGTGTGTTACACCAACAGGATTTTGCGGCACTTACAGCGGGCGGAGTGTGCCTCCTGACCATATTACACCTTAACTTAGCCTGTATTGCTGCTTTTTCCTGGTGTGTTACACCAACAGGATTTTGCGGCACTTACAGCGGGCGGAGTGTGCCTCCTGACCATATTACACCTTAACTTAGCCTGTATTGCTGCTTTTTCCTGGTGTGTTACACCAACAGGATTTTGCGGCACTTACAGCGGGCGGAGTGTACCTCCTGACCATATTACACCTTAACTTAGCCTGTATTGCTGCTTTTTCCTGGTGTGTTACACCAACAGGATTTTGCGGCACTTACAGCGGGCGGAGTGTGCCTCCTGACCATATTACACCTTAACTTAGCCTGTATTGCTGCTTTTTCCTGGTGTGTTACACCAACAGGATTTTGCGGCACTTACAGCGGGCGGAGTGTACCTCCTGACCATATTACACCTTAACTTAGCCTGTATTGCTGCTTTTTCCTGGTGTGTTACACCAACAGGATTTTGCGGCACTTACAGCGGGCGGAGTGTACCTCCTGACCATATTACACCTTAACTTAGCCTGTATTGCTGCTTTTTCCTGGTGCGTTACACCAACAGGATTTTGCGGCACTTACAGCGGGCGGAGTGTGCCTCCTGACCATATTACACCTTAACTTAGCCTGTATTGCTGCTTTTCCCATTTCCCTGCAGGCTATTAGAATGTCTGGAAGGCAAACAAGGAGAGGCAGACAGTCAGGAGCCAAAAAAAGAGGGCAAGCAGGCTCTGTGTCTAGAGACAACAGTGCTGGTCGTGGACGCGGTGCATCGCCATCAGCACGTGGCCATGGGACACGCTTGTCCTTCTTTTCGGCAGCTGGACGTGTTGAGCCGCATCATGCCGAAGACTTGGTAGAGTGGATGACCAAGCCCTCCTCATCCTCCTCATCCTCTCTCATCCAGGCTCTGGGTACTGGCAAAGCAGCTGCCAAAGCGTCCTCTTCCCTGGTATCAATGTCATCATCAGTCACTCCTTCCCTAGACCAACCATGTCCTCCTGAGGAGTCCCCCGAACTGTTTGAGCACAGTGTTGGGTACATGCTCCAGGAGGATGCCCAGCGTTTCGAAGGGTCTGATGATGATACCCAGCTAGAGGAAGGCAGTAGCGTGAGAGCAGAGAGAGGGGATGCTCAAGAAGGACAACAATCTGGCAGTCATGTTCCAGCAGCTGCAGCATACTGCCAGATTGGCTCCAGTGATGAGGAGGGAGGGGATGATGAGGTCACTGACTCCACGTGGGTGCCTAATAGGAGAGAGGAGGAGGAGGAGGAGGAGGATGAGGAGGAGGCACATCTCCAATGAGGCAGGATGCCCTCGGGGGGCCAGCGTAAGGGCAGCACACCGACGGAATTACACCGCAGAGCTCCACCTGTGCAGGGCGCTGCCTCTGCCCGTTATTCAAAAAGTTCTTTGGTGTGGGCCTTTTTTGAGTCGAGTGCATCAGATCGCACAGCTGCTGTTTGCAACATATGTCTCAAGTGTATATCGCGTGGCCAAAACATCACCCGCTTGGGCACCACATGCTTGACCAGACATATGTTGACCTGCCATGCACCTCGTTGGCAAGCCTACCTTAAAGACCCACACCAAAGAACAAAGCTGACCTCTTCTTGCACCGCATCAGCTGGGATCTCCAACCCCACTATACCTTCAGTCCTCTCTGAAACCTGCTCTGAGAGGAATGAAGGTGTAGAATTAGGTGTGTCACAGCCAAGTACTTGCGGGCACTCTGCTAGCAGTACACCAACGTCCGATTCTAGCAGGCAAATTTCCCTGCCCCAGCTGCTGGACCGTCGAAAGAAGTTCACTCCCAGCCATCCACATGCCCAGCGGTTGAATGCTAGCTTGGCTAAATTGCTAGCGCTTCAACTGCTGCCTTTTCAGTTGGTAGACTGGGCCCCCTTCCGTGAGTTTGTGCAATGTGCGGTTCCTCAGTGGCAGGTTCCCAAACGCCACTTTTTCTCACGGAAGGTGATTCCGGCTCTCTACCGGCATGTGAAAGGCAATGTCTTGGCCTCGCTGGACAGGGCGGTCAGCGGTAAGGTGCATATTACCGCTGACTCATGGTCCAGCAGGCATGGACAGGGACGTTACCTTTCTTTCACGGCCCATTGGGTCACTCTTTTGGCAGCTGGGAAGGATGCAGGACAAGGTGCAGTAGTGTTGGAGGTTGTTCCACCGCCACGCCTCCAAAATGCTACTACTGGTTGTGACACACCTCTGTCCTCCACCCCCTCCTCTTCTTCTTCCTCCGTGGCCTCTTCCTGTGCTTTGTCCTCGGAACCAGCGGTGCTCCGTAGGCGTTCAAGGGGCTACGCAAGTACGCAGGCAAAAAGATGCCATGCCGTGCTTGCGCTGGTGTGTTTGGGGGACAGGAGCCACACTGGGGCAGAGGTTCTGTCTGCTCTGCAGGGGCAGGCCGAGAGGTGGTTGACGCCACGCCAGCTTAAGCCAGGAATGGTAGTTTGCGACAATGGCACCAACCTCCTCTCCGCTCTCCGACAGGGACAACTGACCCATGTGCCCTGTGTGGCTCACATCCTTAACCTGGTGGTGCAGTGGTTCTTGGGCAGGTACCCGGGCTTACAGGATGTCCTGAGGCAGGCCAGGAAAGTCTGTGTGCATTTCCGCAGATCTTATAATGCCAGTGCTCGCCTGACTGAGCTGCAAAAGGAGTTGAACCTGCCCAAGAACCGCCTTATATGTGACATGCCCACCAGGTGGAACTCAACGTTGGCCATGCTGCAGCGGCTGCACATGCAGCAGAGGGCCATCAATGAGTACCTGTGCTACTACGACACCAGGACAGGGTCAGGGGAGCTCGGGTTTTTTTCACCACGCCAGTGGGGCATAATCAGGGATGCATGCACTGTCCTGGCAACATTTGAGGAGGCCACGAGGATGGTGAGCAGTGACAGTGCATGCATCAGTGACACTGTACCTCTTGTCCACCTGTTGGAGCACACGCTGCGTGGAATAATGGACAGGGCACTTGAGGCAGAACAGAGGCAGGAAGAGGAGGACTTCCTTGTCTCTTAAGGCCCCCTTTACCCAGACAGTGTTCCTTCTGTCCCACCCATCGCACAGGAAGAAGAGGAGGAGGAGGAGGAGGAGGAGGATTGTGTCAGCATGGAGGTGGAGCCTGGCACTCAGCATCATCAGCAGCAGTCTTTTAGGGATGATTTACAGTCCCAAGAAACCAGTGGACTTGTACGTGGCTGGGAGGGGGTGGCTGCGGATCATGTCGTCCTTAGTGACCCAGAGGACTCCGGACCGAATGCCTCAGCTAACCTACGCTGCATGGCCTCCCTGATCCTGCAAAGTCTGCGGAAGGATCCTCGTATTCTTCGGATCAAGGAGAGGGACCATTACTGGCTGGCCACTCTCCTTGATCCACGGTACAAGGGTAAGGTTGCGGACCTTATCTTACCGTCGCAGAGGGAGCAGAGGATGAGACAACTCCGGGAGGCCTTGCAGAAAGGTCTGTGCAACGCGTTCCCAGAGACTGGGAGGTTACAAACTCCTGGTCCTGGACAACGAGTTGCTGAGGCTTCAGTCAGTCAAAGAAGGAGCGGTGGGGAAGGTGGCCATCTGACCGAAGCGTTCAGACAATTCTTTAGTCCGCAGCCCCAAGGTATGATTGGTTCCAGCAACCATCGCCAGCGTCTGATATACATGGTGCAGGAATACCTAGGGGCAAGGTCAGACTTGGACACCTTCCCCACCGAAAATCCTCTGGCTTACTGGGTCTTGAGGATGGATCACTGGCCAGAGCTTGCACAGTATGCAATTGAGCTACTGGCCTGTCCTGCATCCAGCGTTCTTTCAGAACGCACATTCAGTGCTGCTGGAGGATTTGTCACGGATCACAGGGTGCGCCTGTCCACCAACTCTGTTGATCGACTGACCTTCATAAAGATGAACCAGTCTTGGATCACCACCAGCTACCAAACACCTGAAGCTGATATAACAGACTAATTTATTTTCAAATGTCACATCCGTTCAAGACTGATGCTGATGCTGAGAGACTGTCCTGTTATGTTGACTGACTATCCTCCTCCTCCTCAATGATCCGATTGACGATGATAGCTTGGAAGAACATTTTTGTTTCTGGGTGCCGCCACCAGTGGCTAAGGCCCAATTTTTCAGCCCCTGTTTAACAGGGGTGTGTTATTACAATTTTTTATGCAATGCTTTGCAGCAGGGCTCATTCCTGCACTCCAACTAGAGTATCTGGGAGTGGTTGCAGTGTCGTGGCACCAGCACCAGTGGCTAAGGCCCAATTTTTCAGCCCCTGTTTAACAGGGGCGTGTAATTACAATTTTTGATGCAATACTTTGCAACAGGGCTCATTGCTGTGCTCCAAGTACAGTATCTGTGAGGTGTTGCAGTGTTGTGGCACCAGTGCCTAAGGCTCAATTTTTCTGCCCCTGTTTCACAGGGGCATGTAATTACAATTCTTGATCTAATAATTCACAGCAGGGCCCATTCCTGCGCCCACCAAGACTAACTGTGAGGGCTTACAGTGTTGTGACAACACCACCACCACCACCACCAAAGGCCCAATTTTTCAGCCCCTGTTCAACAGGGGCATGCAATTATAATTCTTGATCTAATAATTCACAGCAGGGCCCATTCATGCGCCCACCAAGAGTAACTGTGAGGGCTCACAGTGTTGTGGCAACACCAACATGTAAGGGGCAAATTTCAGCTGAGTATATACGGCAGGCCCCTACTTTCAAACATCCAACTTACAAACGACTCCTCCTTGCAAACGGAAGGATACAACAGGAAGTGAGAGGAAATCTACCCCTAGGAAGGCAAATTCTCTCCTGTAAGAGTTAATATGGGAAACAAAGTGTCTCCTCTCCACTGATGCTTTATCACCAATTCTTGTTTCAATAAAAACCCCAAATTTTCAAAAAACATTTGTCATTAGGACGGAAAGTGAGGTGAACTGTTCTGAACAGGTGCACACTGCACAGACAGCAAAACAAATGTTACAGGGGTGATAACCTTTCCCTATGTTTTCCAAAAAGCTTAAAAATAGATTTTTTGCCTGGAGCTACACTTAAACATTGTACCTGTTCAAAATTACAAACAGATTCTACATAAGAACAAACCTACAGTCCCTGTCTTGTATGCACCGCCTGTATACGGCTGTTCAGAGTATATAGGGCCTTTTTTATTTTGTGTGCGGGGTTCCCCTTAATATCCATACAAGACCCAAAGGGGCTGGTAATGGGCTGGGGTAGGGGGGGGGTGTGTGATGGGGTAGCTATGCCATTTTTCTTAAAGATTTTCATCCATATTACCGGGACCAGACATTACATTAAAGCCGCAAGCAGTTTTAAATGGCTTTTTTTCCTTTAGAAATGTAATTTTGTGCAGGGACAGTTCTAAACACGGGAAACACGTGGCACTTCACAGGCATACTTTAGACACCCCCCAGGTACGATATTTAAAGGAATATTTGATTTTTTTTTCACTTTATGCATCAATAAAATGACTGCTCCCGAAAAACAGCCGTTTTTAAAACTTTTTTTTGGATTGATACATGTCCCCTGGTGCAGAACCCGGGTTCCCAAACCCTTTTTAGGACAATAACATGCATATTAGTCGTTATAAATAGCACTTTAGATTTCGAACGTTCGCATCCATTGTATTTAATAGGGTTCTAAAGTTCGTGCGAACTTTCGGTCCGTTCGCGGGTTCTGGTGCGAACCGAACCCGGGGGTGTTCGGCTCATCACTATCGGCAAGTGATTAAAGAACTGTAAATAGCCTACTGAATGAGGAAGTAATATTTTATATAAAGCCTAGGTTAACCTCTTCACCTCCAGAAGATTTACCCACCTTCATGACCAAATAAAAATTGGTGTCCTTTTTTTCCCCACAAATAGAGCTATCTTTTGGTGGTATTTGATCACCTCTCCAGTCCATTTTCAAACTTGCAGCTCAATTGCTTGCTATTCGTGGCATAGTGACTGACTCACATTGATGAACTTTAATCCCCAATTATCAGCTTTCGTGCAGATCAAAAAAGTATTTTTTTAAAACTCGCATCCTTTTTCAAGGAGATCCTCCACCTCTTCGTCAGGTGACTAATAGGAATCTGATGACATCTGAAACCTTCAACACCCTGCTAAATTAAAGTGTATGTAAACCCACACCTTGTAAAACAACATATTCAGTTTAAAAATAGAAATAAAAGGAAAAACATTTGTGTATATGTGTATATATATACCGTGTGTATATATGTGTGTGTGTATATATATATATATATATATATATATATATATATATATATATATATAAACAAACATTATAAACACTTTTTAACCCTTTTTAAAAGTGATCACATTGTTCTCAGCTGCATAAACGCGAGGGAAGGGGAGGAGAAACAGCAGCACAACGAACAAGTCTGATCATTGGAGGAGAGCAGGCTGAGTTCCCAGCACAGCTGACCACGGTGTGTTCTCCTGCTTACTGTGGTCAGTTTTTTATAGGAAAGCAGAGGGACTGGCAGGAAAAACAGGGATTTCCCACAAAGGAACCAATACAAAGAGGACAGGATCCTTTTTCATACAAGTACATGATATTGGAGGCACATATCAGGAATATGAAATGTTCGGTGTACATACTCTTTAACCACTTAACAACCACCTGCCGACAAATAACGTCGACAAGGTGGTTGCTTAACTCTGGGAGGACGTTATATAACGTCCTCCCAGAATCGCGCTCCCGCGCGCCCCCTGGGGCGCGCACACGGGAAACTCCGTGACCGCCGGGTCCAGAGGACCCGGCGGATCACGAATCGCGGTAAATCGCCGCTGATAGCGGCTGTTTACCACGTGATCGCTCCGTCAAATGACGGAGCAATCACTTGTAAACAGACCGGCGTCATTTGATGACGCCGGTTCCTCCCTCCCCTCTCTGTACCGATCGGTACAGTGTGAGAGGAGAGGGGAGGGTGCAGATCAAGGCAGCAGCGCTGTGGGCTGGACCTGTGACAATTGCAGTCACAGATCCAGCCATCCATCCATCCCTGCTCAGCCATCCCTGTGCTATACCCTGCCAATACTCTGCAAAATACCCTGCCAATACTCTGCAAAATACCCTGCCAATACTCTGCAAAATACCCTGCCAATACCCTGGTGCAATACTCTGCAATACCCTGGTGCAATACTCTGCAATACCCTGGTGCAATACTCTGCAATACCCTGCAAAATACTCTGCAATACCCTGCGCAATACTCTGCAATACCCTGCGCAATACTCTGCAATACCCTGCGCAATACCCTGCGCAATACCCTGCAAAATACTCTGCAATACCCTGGTGCAATACTCTGCAATACTCTGGTGCAATACTCTGCAATACCCTGCACAGTACTCTGCAATACCCTGCGCAATACTCTGCAAAATACTCTGCAATACCCTGCACAATACTCTGCAATACCCTGCACAATACTCTGCAATACCCTGCACGATACTCTGCAATACCCTGCACAATACTCTGCAATACCCTCCACAATACTCTGCAATACCCTCCACAATACTCTGCAATACCCTCCACAATACCCTGTGCAATACCCCGTGCAATACCCTGCCATACACCGCAATACCCTGCCATAGTCCGCAATACTCCGCAATGCCCGGCAATACTCCGCAATGCCCGGCAATACTCCGCAATGCCCGGCAATACTCTGCAATAACCACTTCCCGCCCTCCGGCCGTCATATGACGTCCTTGACTTTGTGCGGGGATATCTGAATGATGGGAGCAGCTACAGGCATTATTCAGATATTAGCTTTTTCAGCCGGCGATTCCCTACACCATAAGAACAATCATAGTGGCTGTTCCGCCGCTTGATCATTCTTACGGGAGGCGAGAGGGGATGTCCCCCCCCCCGCCGCCCTCCGGTGCTTCTACCGACTCACCGCTACGATCAAAGCCAGGATTGTTGTTGTTTTTTTGTATTTTTTTCAGGCTTCCCAGCCTAGAGGTGAGATGTGGGGTCTTATTGACACCCCCCCCCCCATATCTCACTGTAAAGAGGACCTGTCATGCCATATTCCTATTACAAGGGATGTTTACGTTCCTTGTAATAGGTATAAAAGTGATCAAAAAAATGTTTGGGGCGGAAAAACATGTCAAACTAAAATAAATAAAGTAAAATGAAGAATAATTTTTTTTTTAAAGCGCCCCTGTCCCCGTGAGCTCGCATACAGAAGCGAACGCATACGTAAGTCCCGCCCACATATGAAAACGGTTTTCAAACCACACATGTGAGGTATCTCTGCGAACGTTAGAGCGAGAGCAATCATTTTGGCCCTAGACCTCCTCTGTAACTCAAAACATGTAACCAGTAAAAATATTTAAAGCGTCGCCTATGGGGATTTTTTAAGTAGCGAAGTTTGGCGCCATTCCACGAGTGTGTGCAATTTTTAAGGGTGACATGTTAGGCATCTATTTACTCGGCGTAACTTCATCTTTCACATTATGCAAAAACATTGGGCTAACTTTACTGTTTTTTTTTTTTTTTAAGCACAAAACATTTTTTTTCCGTAAAAAACGCGTTAAAAAAATTGCTGCGCAAATATCGTGCGAGATAAAAAGTTGCAACAACCACCATTATATTCTCTAAGGTCTTTGCTAAAAAAACATATATAATGTTTTGGGGTTCTATGTAATTTTCTAGCAAACAAATGATGATTTTTACATGTAGGAGAGAAATGTCAGAATTGGCCTGGGTGCTCCAGAACGCCTGAAGGTGCTCCCTGCATGTTGGGCCTCTGTATGTGGCCACGCTGTGTAAAAGTCTCACACATGTGGTATCGCCATACTCAGGAGGAATAGCAGAATGTGTTTTGGGGTGTAATTTGTGGTATGCATATGCTGTGTGTGAGAAATAACCTGCTAATATGACAATTTTGTGAAAAAAAAAAGAGAAAAAAAAAATCTTGATTTTGCAAAGAATTGTGGGAAAAAATGACAACTTCAAAAAACTCACAATGCCTCTTTCTAAATACCTTGGAATGTCTTCTTTCCAAAAAGGGGTCATTTGGGGGGTATTTGTACTTTTCTGGCATGCTAGGGTCTCAAGAATTGAGATAGGCCGTCAGTACTTCAGGTGTGATCAATTTTCAGATATTGGCACCATAGCTTGTGGACTCTATAACTTTTACAAAGACCAAATAATATGCACCAATTTGTACTTATTTTTACCAAAGATATGTAGCAGTATAAATTTTGGCCAAAATTTATGAAGAAAAAATAGTAATTTGCAAAATTTTATAACAGAAACGAAAAAAAAATCATTTTTTTACAAAATTTTCAGTCTTTTTTCTCTTATAGCGCAAAAAATAAAAAACCCAACAGTGATTAAATACCACCAAAAGAAAGCTCTATTTGTGTGAAAAAAAGGACAAAAAATTCATATGGGTACAGTGTTGTATGACTGAGTAATTGTCATTCAAAATGTGAGAGCACCGAAAGCTGAAAATTGGTCTGGTTATTAAGGGGGTTTAAGTGCCCAGTTGTCAAGTGGTTAAATGTAAGACCTGTAGCAAACTATTAAGTGTAACTCAACCACTATATAAGTTAAGTGCTATAAATTTGGTCAAATGCTTTTTTCTGTATCGTACATCACGGGATACAGAGCAGACATAGTAATTACTATGTGGGTTATACACCACCTATAGGTGAATGGACACTGGTACACTCAAGACAGGAACTCCCCCCTATATAACCCCTCCCACACAGGGAGTATCTCAGTTTTTTTACCAGTGTCTAAGGTGTTGGTCACGGTTAATGATGTGCTAAGAGTAAGCTCTGCTAAGAAGATCCTTGACAGGATCAAGGGGCCATGCTATCTGTACGATTCAAAGTGCCAAAAAGAGCCAAAGTTAATGGTACCCGAGCCTCGAGGAAGAAAAATTAGGTTGCCTGCCTGTAATGCTCCTCTTTTGAGGGCTGGACCCTGGGATCCAGCACCTTGGTCACATATATACTATACTAAAGGTTGCTCCGGCAGGGTGCTGTACAGGTCCAAGGGAGAGGACCCCATATAAAAAAGGGACCCAGTCCTTGAAGGTCCGTCGTGACATGGCCCGCCATGATGGGTGAAGATTGGGTCTGTCTGTGATTTCCAGCAGTACCCTGTGGCAGGAATGGTAAGTTATGTAGATCCTAAGGAACCCAGGTTCACTTTTGGACTTCACTATTTGAGTAGACTATGTCTTGCCTGTTGTCTCCACTAGAGGGTGTGAAAGTGCATACCTGGGAGTTAACATTACTATACTTCTCCAGTTTTTTGCTCAGTGTCAGGCTCACAGACAGAACGGCCTTGCTCCGATAAGAAGGGACATGGGGATCTCCTGGCTGCAGGCGCTTAAAGTTTCCCCTGGAAGAGATCTTTCCCCCCAGCCATCCCGATCACGGGACAGAGCTTTACGTGCACAGGAAATAGCCCTTTTTTGTAAGAGGCCTATGATGCAGGGGCCTCGCTTAGCGTCTGACGTGCACGAGGATCGGCATGCACGTAGTGAACGGCGCACATGCAGGGCTCTCTCCCTTATAAAAGTTTCTCAATGAAAACAGTCTGGTGGCTGACGGAGGAGGACACAGAGCGTATCTGTATGAGCATTGGTCACAGGCATTCTTAAGGCAAATCTACTCAGCACAAGGCTAAGCAATTGTAGCGGCATAATACTCATTGCTGGACTAGTGCTCAGCAGTGGATGCATTGTGTTAGTACCTCTGCTTTTGTGCTTAGGACTATGTCTTCCTGAAGTAAAAAGGGGAATTTAGCAGGGAGGAGCACAAGGGCGCTGCGGTTAGGGTCTGATGATCCTAATCACGCTTCCACAGTACCATCCTCCCCTGGGAGACCTGAAGCAACTGGCCAGTCTGAGGCATCCAGACCCTCAGGTGTTGCAGCTGCTTCCAACATTTCAGCCTCTGCATACGTCACCAAGGACGATTAGGCTTCAGCATTAGCTGGGTTGGAAGGGAGAATATCAGATATGCTTGCATCTTCCTCCCAGGATGGGAGAAAATGTGGCAGGTCCCCCTCTCCTGACCCTGACCTTCCAGCATTGGAACAGAAGTGGGCAGGAGATGTTGAATTACCTTTGGGGGATCGGAAAGGGCATGGGGATGTCTCCTTCTCTGAGGATTCAGTCTCAGAAGAGCCTTTTTCAGCCTCGCAATCCCAAAGACTTCTGGTTCAGGCCCTTATGGAGCTGGTCCATTCTGTATATAAGTTGCCCCCAGCAGAGGCAGCTGAAGCCTCCTTTTCCTCTTTGGGTTCCCTAAAACCTCCACAGGATCCTCACGCTTTTAAGAAGTGGAGTTTACCTGCAGTAGACACAGCTATCTCATGTGTAAATAGGAGTCTGACTTGTCCAGTGGACAATGTCCAGGTGTTTAAGGATCCAGCCGATAAAAGACTGAAATCTTTACTTAGGGCCTCTTTTGCCGTGGCAGGTGCAGTAGCACAACCTGCAGTAGCAGCAATAGGTATTTGTCAAGCCCTAAAGCAGTGGTCATCAACCCTGTCCTCAGGACTCGCTAAGGCCGGGTTCACACTGGGGCGACAAACGCTCCGACATTGGGAGCTCATGTCGCATGACGTGTGAAAATCAATGTTTCCCTATGGGAGCCGTCTTAACTGGTCCGACACATGTCGGTCCGACTTTGAAAATGCTTCCTTTACTACTTTGGTCCGACTTTGATCCTACTTCAGCCCATTGACTATCATTGAAGTCAGATCAAAGTCGGACCGCAGTCTTGCATGATCCGACTTTGGCATGCGACTTGTACTCTGCTGATCCTGAGGGGGAACTCCACGCCAAATTTTAAATAAAAAAACCGGCATGGGTTCCCCTCCAGGAGCATACCAGGCCCTTCGTTTTGGTATGGATTTTAAGGGGAAACCACTAAGCCGAAAAAACGGCGTGGGGGTCCCCCCAAAATCCAAACTAGACCCTTATCCGAGCACACAACCTGGCAGGCCGCAGGAGAAGAGGGGGGATGAGAGAGCGGCCCCCTCTCACTCATGAACCGTACCAGGCCGCATGCCCTTAACATGGGGGATTTGGTGCTTTGGGGCGGGGGGGGCGACCTGCGCCCCCCCCGCCCTAAAGCACCCTGCCCCCATGTTGATGAGGACAGGGCCTCTTCCTGACAACCCTGGCCGTTGGTTGTTGGGGTCTGCGGGCAGGGGGCTTATCGGAATCCGGGAGCCCCCTTTAATAAGGGGGCCCCCAGATCCCGGCCTCCCACCCTATGTGAATGAGTATGGGGTACATCGTACCCCTACCCATTCACCTGGTGGAAAAAAATGTCAATAAAAAAACACTAAACAGGTTTTTAAAGTAATTTATTACACAGCTCCGGGGGTCTTCTTCCGACTTCGGGGGTCTTCGGTGTCGTCTCCGCGCTCTACGGTTCTTTCTTCCTTCTGCTAGGCCTCCGCTATCTTCTTCCAGCTCTTTTGCTAGCGGGGCCCGGTCTTCTCCGTCGCCTTCTTCCCTCTTCTCCTCTTCGATGTTGACACGTCGCTTCCTCCCGCTGTAATGCTGGGTGTGCGGTGCGCTCCGATTTATATAGGCCTCTCATGACGTTACAGTCACATGCTCCGGGTGGCCACATGCTCCCATGACGTCACAGTCACATGCTCCGGAGCTTGTGACTGTGACGTCATGAGAAGCCTATATAAATCGGAGCGCACCGCACACCCAGCATTACAGCAGGAGGAAGCAACGTGTCAACATCGAGGAGAAGAAGAGGGAAGAAGGCGACGGAGAAGATCGGGCCCCGCTAGCAAAAGAGCTGGAAGAAGATAGCGGAGGCCCGGCAGAAGGAAGAAAGAACCGGAGAGCGCGGAGACGACACCGCAGACCCCCGAAGTCGGAAGAAGACCCCCAGGGCTGTGTAATAAATTACTTTAAAAACCTGTGTGTGTTTTTTTATTGACATTTTTTTCCACCAGGTGAATGGATAGGGGTACGATGTACCCCATACTCCTTCACATAGGGTGGGGGCCGGGATCTGGGGGCCCCCTTATTAAAGGGGGGCTCCCGGATTCCGATAAGCCCCCGCCCGCAGACCCCGACAACCAACGGCCAGGGTTGTCGGGAAGAGGCCCTGTCCTCATCAACATGGGGGCAGGGTGCTTTGGGGTGGGGGGGGCCGCAGGTCGCCCCCCTGCCCCAAAGCACCAAACCCCCCGTGTTGAGGGCATGCGGCCTGGTACGGTTCAGGATGGAGGGGGCCGCTCTCTCGTCCCCCCTCTTTTCCTGCGGCCTGCCAGGTTGCGTGCTCGGATAAGGGTCTGGTTTGGATTTTGGGGGGACCCCACGCCGTTTTTTCGGCGTAGGGGTTCCCCTTAAAATCCATACCAGACCGAAGGGCCTGGTATGCTCTTAGAGGGGGAACCCATGTCGGTTTTTTATTTAAAATTTGGCGTGGAGTTCCCCCTCAAGATTCATACCAAACACAGTGCCTGGTATTGGCGGGGATCCAAGTCGGATCCCTGTTCATTGAAAGTCGGACATATGTCGGCTTCATGTCGCAGGGCAAAGTCGGATCCAAAGTAGGACGACAAGTGTGAACCCAGCCTAACAGGCCAGGTTTGCAAAATAACTGAAATACATCACAGGTGATATCATTAGCTGCTCAGTAATTGCAGTATTCTAGTCTGCATCTCCCCAAGGTAAGGCTCCATGTACACTGAAGCTAATAAACTGCAGTTTATTGGCGTTTTGGCGTTTTTTTTAAAAAGCCCATTAACTGCACTCTATGTTAGCCTATGTGTTCATGTACACATAGCGTTTTTAGCGTTAATGAGCAGTGGAGTTAAGGGGCTTTTTTCTGCACGCAAGAAATTTGCGTTCAAAGTGCCGCTTTTCGGCGGGAAAAACGCAAAAATACGCAAAACGCTGAAAAACGCGAATAAATGCTCAAAACCGCAAGTCACCAGCGTTTTTTAGTGTTTTTTTATCCATTGAAGAAAAAAAAAAAAGCTAACACTGAAAAACGCTAATAAACGCTAGTAAAAAACGCTGATAAAAGCTATATTTTAAAGCAGCCTTTTCTGCCAGAAATCTGGCGTTCAAAACGACCGTTTTTGAGCTTCTGTGTACATGGAGCCTTATACATAAAATCTGGCCTGTTAGTGGGCCCTGAGGACAGGGTTGATGACCACTGCCCTAAGGCTGGGTTCACACTGGTACGACACGACAGTCATACAACTTTCAACCTACTTTGCTCTGCGACATCAGTCCTACATTGATCCTACATTGGTCCGACATCCATCCGACTTTCATGAACAGGATACTACTTTGATCCGACTTTGTGCTAGTCTCACTTGTCCTTTGACCAATCAAAACAATCCCAGGGTGAGATAAATTCCTTTTACTGCTGCTGTAATCACCATGTCGGATGTCAAAAGTCAGATGGTTAGGACAAGGATCCGACTTTGATCCGACTTCAATGATATTCAATGGGCTGAAGTAGGATCAAAGTCGGACCAAAGTAGTACAGGGAGCATTTTCAAAGTCGGACCGACATGTGTCGGACCAGTTAAGACGGCTCTCATAGGGAAACATTGATTTTCACACGTCATGTGACATGAGCTCCCAATGTTGGAGCGTTTGTCGGACCAGTGTGAACCCAGCCTAAAGGACAAAGTTAAAGCGGGATTCCACCTGCAATGTTTTTTTTTAAAAGTCAGCAGCTACAAACACTGTAGCTGCTGACTTTTAATAAGGACACTTACCTGTCCTAGGCGCCCGCAAAGTCGGCCTCCTCCGAGGCCGATCGCTCAATCGCGGCAGGTCCCCGCGCTGCCATCCTCACTAAGGGAAACGGGCTGTGACACACTGCCCGTTTCCTACTGCGCATGCGTGAGTTGCGTGGCGCTTTGTGAATGGGCCGGCTGCTCTCTGCTCCTAGAAGGCAGCGCGACCCATTCACCAGAAGACACCGCGAGTAGGTCGAGGAAGAAGACCAGCCGCGGAGGATGAAGAGGCAAATTAGGAACTTCCGCATAGCAACAGCTATTTCTGGTAAGTAAAAAAAACATTTTTCTTTCAAAAAAATTTTTCCATTTTTTTTTCTATTTTTGGTAAAAAAAAAAAAAATTCAGGGTGGAACTCCACATTAAGCAGGTTATCAAAGCGGTACCTGCTCGAGGAGAAGAGGCCCAGGATTTAGCTGAGCTGCCAAGAGCCTTGTGTTATGCGGTTGATGCTACCAAAGATTCTATTCATCAGGCATCACGCCTTGCTCTTCTATTGGTGCAAATGCGTAGAATTCTGTGGCTGAAGCATTGGTCAGCTGAGTCGCCATGTAAAAAGCTATTGGCTGGTTTTCCCTTTCATGGGGAATGGTTGTTCGGGGAGGATTTGGATAAGTACATCCAAAAAAGTGGTAAGAGTACCCTTCTACCGGTTAAAAGAAGGACTAAGCGTCCTTCATTCAAGCATGCTTCCTCTCCAGTGCCGGGAGCGTCTGCCTCCAGGCCGTCGCGACGGCCTCCGCCATCAGGGTCAAAGGGTAGGCCTCAGGCCCAAGCACAAGGCCAGAAGAAGCCCTGGGGGCAGAAGCCTACAAAACAGAGTCCCAAGGCCTCCTTATGAAGGGGCGCCCCGGCTCGATCGGGTGGGGGGAAGACTTCTGGGGTTTTCAGGGGCTTGGCAAGAAGAGATCCTAGACAGATGGGTCATCTCTGTGGTAGCCCTAGGCTACAAACTAGAGTTTCAAAAATTCCCTCCGGGTCGCTTTCTAAGCTTGAACGTCCCCAAAGACCCATTACAAAGAATGTCTTTATTTCTGGCGCTAGACCGATTGATGTCTCAGTGTGTAATCATAGAGACCCCCTCAGAAGAGCAGGGCATGGGGTTTTATTCAAACCTCTTCACGGTAGCAAAACCGAATGGAGATGTCAGTCCAATTCTAGTTCTCAAAGATCTAAATTGGTTCCTAAACATCCGCTCCTTTCGCATGGAGTCAATCCGGTCAGTCGTTTCCACCTTGCGGGAAGGAGAATTTTTAGTGTCTATAGACATCAAAGATGCATATCTGCATGTACCAACCTTTCTTGCTCATCAGAAGTTTCTGCGTTTTGCGGTAAAACACCACCACTTTCAATTTGTGGCCTAACACTTCGGGTTGGCCACCGCTCCCCGGGTGTTTACAAAAGTTCTGGCCCCAGTACTAGCAAAACTAAGGAGTCAGGGTAAAGCAGTAATGGCATACCTGGACAACCTGCTGCTGGTAGATCAGTCAGTAGCACAGTTAAACCAGAGTGTGTCCAGCACGGTCAAGTATCTGGAACACCTGGGTTGGATTCTCAACCTAGAAAAATCATTCTTGCGTCCGGTAAGGAGGCATGAGTATTTAGGTCTGGTTATAGACACAGCCCAAAGAAGGGTGTTTTTGCCTCAGACAAAGGTCAACGCTATAAGAGAGCTGGTTCAGGTGGTCAGGGCAAGGAAGAGTCCTTCTATTCCCCTTGGCATGAGGTTGCTAGGGAAGATGGTAGCTTCATTCGAAACGGTTCCCTATGCCCAGTTTCATTCAAGGCTGTTGCAAAACAGCATTCTGTCCACCTGGAACAAAGAGACCCAAGCCTTGGATTACCCAATGTGTCTGACCCTAAGGGTGTGCCAGAGTCTCAATTGGTGGTTGACAACCAAGAATTTGCAGAAGGGGAAATCCTTCATGCCAGTCACCTGGAAGGTAGTAACAACAGATGCCAGCCTCTTGGGCTGGGGTGCAATCCTAGAAGAAACCACTGTCCAAGGGAAGTGGTCAGACTCCGAGAAGACCTTGCCCATCAACATCCTAGAGATTTGGCGGCACGTCTGGCCCTAATAGCCTGGACGTTCAGGTTGTGGGGTTGTCCCGTCAGGATACAATCCGACAATGCCACGGCAGTGGCTTATATCAATCACAAAGGGGGCACAAGAAGCCGTGCAGCCCAGAGAGGGGGTGAATCATATTCTAGCCTGGGCAGGGGAGCATGTACCTTGCCTATCTGCAGTCTTCATTCCAGGGGTGGAGAATTGGCAGGCGGATTTCTTGAGCCGTCAACAAATTTCCCCAGGAGAATGGACTCCATGGTACCCCGGAGAATGGGGTACCACGGACATAGATCTATTGGCGTCCAGGTTCAACAGAAAGTTGGACAACTTTGTGTCAAGGACAAGGGATCCACTTGCATACAGGACAGATGCGTTAGTGACCCTGTGGGATCAGTTTTTACTGATTTATGCGTTCCCCCCCAGGTCAGCTGCTACCGCGGCTTCTTCGCAGAATCAAAGAAGAACGGAAGCCGGTGATTCTAGTTGCCCCGGCATGGCCCAGAAGATCCTGGTATGCAGAGGTCGTAAGGATGACAGTAGGGAGTCCATGGACTCTTCCATATCGTCCGGACCTGCTGTTGCAAAGGCCGGTGTTCCATCCTGCCTTACAATCGCTAAATTTTAACGGTTTGGCTATTGAAGCCCACATTTTAAAGAATCGGGGGCTTTCAGGTTCAGTGGTAACTACCCTGATTAATGCAAGGGTCTGGAAAGCCTATAATTCTTGGTGTCAAACCAAAAGATGGCATCCTCGGAAGTATGTCATAGGTAGAATTCTATGACTCAGATTTGCAAGGCTGCAACTATGTCGTCAATGCATACGTTCACAAAATTCTATCAGGTGGATGTAAGATGGCAAGAGGATGCCGCCTTTGGGCGCAGTGTGCTGCAGGCAGCATTATAGGTCCTCGTGTCTGATGGCGGCCTGCCTTTTTTGTGTCTCCCTCCCCTCAGATGGCATTGTTTTGGGACATCCCACATAGTAATTACTATGTCTGCTCTGTGTCCTGTGATGTACAATAAAGAAAATAGGATTTTTATAACAGCTTACCTGTAAAATCCTTTTCTTGGAGTACATCACGGGACACAGAGGTCCCTCCCCTCTTATAGGTGTAGCGGGTATCAATATTTAGGCGGAGTGTTTGGGCCGGACTCCTCCCCTTTTGTGCACTAGTTTGCGGGCTTTCTCCATGTCACTAATTACAAGGGTTTTATGGTTGTTTTTGTTTGTGGAAGATATCAATGGTGTCCAGTTCCCTGCGGCCCCTGGGTGGCGCTGTCGCCTTCGGCTGGGGTTGAACCACCATTGTAGGGCCGTGCCCTTTTTATCCTCTTGCGGCAGCAGTGCGGCGGGGCGGGGAACCCGCTATGCTTGCTGGGAGAGGGTATAAAGGGGGCGGACATCTTGCGCACGAGGAGTCCGAGCACCAGGCACCTTCAGCCTGGGGGCTGTTGTCCGTTCGTCCGTGTCCAGGCGCCTTTGGCCTGGGCACGTGGAGTCGAGTTCCATCCCAGGCACCTTAAGCCTGGGGTGAGGTACTTTGCAAGAAGGCCTGGGGCCCAGAACCTTCCACTGGGTCCCACGAGTGATGAAGTATTCCTAGGGTGCCCCCGGAATTGGGTGCCCGAATCAAGGGCGTAAGGGACCAGAGATGTGACCCTCCCGAAGAGCTGGTACAGCATAATGCCGGTGACGGTGTGGGCCTCTAGAGACCGTCCGGATGGATGTCTCTCCCTGACAGGGGCTATTTATCCTAACTGAGGTATTCTATGTTCTTGTGGTCAGTGGCGGGGATCCAACTGAACCGGGTCGGTGGCAGAGACCTATCATCAAGGTCTGTGGCAGAGGCCTCTACTTTCACCAAGGTTTGTGGCAGAAACCAAATTCATGGTCGGTGGCAGCGACTGTGCCAAGCCTGTTTGCACTATACGGAACAGGAGAGAACTTTAATTCTTTGATTGTGCCTTGACCTTCTCCTTCCCACACCTGTCTGTTCTTAAAGTTCAACCAGTCTACTCTTCCAGGACTATTTGTTGCTCTAACAGAATAAATAAGTGTTGGACTTTATTTGGTGTGGAACTCCATTTACTGGGAGCTAAGTGCCCCTGCCTGCAACAGTGGCAATCATCCTCCACAAAAGAAGCTAAAGCTCCAGACGTGAACAACGACCCGAAGGTAAAAAGGTTTAACTCACACCTCTGCATAACACACATCAGAGGGCACGAGCTGGTGGTGCCTTTCCCCCCCATTCTTCTCTCTGGTACCCCTAGACGAGTCAGCCAGCCGCAAAGAGAGAAAGAAGGAGAAGTGGGAAAAGGGGGTGCCGCTACACGTGGGGGCTCTGGGTCCGGGATTTGTGTTTGTGTAATGGAACCAAAGCTATCGGAGTTTGAACTTTGCTGCCCAGAAGAGTTCCGAGCAGGTCGGCCATATTGGCCAACGCGCCACGAGGCACACCCTCCCTGCACAGATCGTGGGCGTGACATGGAGAAAGCCCGCAAACTAGTGCACAAAAGGGGAGGAGTCCGGCCATGTGAAGAGG
Organism: Rana muscosa; assembly: GCA_029206835.1. Taxonomy (NCBI): domain Eukaryota; kingdom Metazoa; phylum Chordata; class Amphibia; order Anura; family Ranidae; genus Rana; species Rana muscosa. The sequence goes on from JARGYO010005626.1 coordinate 41,971,506, forward strand.
TACACGTGGGGACTTTGGCGCCAGTTTTTCAGTACGCGATGGAGCAGCAAGTGGTCACCATGTTCAGTAATGCCTCATGGGTTCCAGTCTCTACTACCACGAAGATGACTTCAACTGCTGCTCCGATTACGGATACAGGGATTTGGCTCAAGCCCCGGGGACGATTCGCCCTGTATACCTGCAAGGATGTTGAGGCCCTGGGCATGATTTGTCCCGGATGTTCGGGACTGGTGGTTCAGCTGAAGCCATTCGGGCGCTGTGAGGCCTGCGGAGAGTTCATGTACGAGGTGGAGCAACACATAGAAAGGCCTCGGGTCTTCCACCTCGGCCGCACAAAGAACGCCGCCACTCTTGAAGGAGAAGTCAATGCTTGGATAGCCACCCCTGCGCGCACTGTAGAGACCTCTGGGGAGGTCGCGATCAAAGTGTTGGAGGAGAAATCCGAGGATGCTGCCTCGGGCACCACAGCCTCCCTACTCCCACCGCCAAAGAGGAAGATCGGTCTGGTCAGAGCTTCCAGTGGTCGAGATGGAGGACAACCCCTGCGCTTACCTGGCCCGGATGGATCCAGTGGGAACATTCCCGGACCTCTATGCTCAAGTGTTGGCCGAGGTAAGCCGGGGAACGGGACTTGGTGTTTTGTTGGAGGTGTCGGGGATCCGCAGTTACCGGAGCCCGCGGGAGGGGGGTGATTCCATGTCTACAGGGAATTACATACCTGCGGAGGAGTGTGACACCTCTGACCTGGAGTCGGTCTCCGATGTGGGAGACGACGTTGCAATAGATTAATTATTTGCTGAAAAGGGCTGGGGCAAGATACCCCTGTCCTCGTTCCGTGCCAAAAGGGACCCACCCATGTCTACAGGAGATAGTACACCACGAGTGGAGGCACCAGCGCCTGAGGAGGGATCCAGTCCCCTGCATGCCCTTCGATTCCCGGTGTTACCTGCATCTGCTACCGGGGATAGGAGACTGTCGCTGCGGGCTCCCATGCCCAAATCGGAGGTGGTCAAGGCACCTCGTGATCCGGATTCTATTGTCCTGCCAGGGGAGGGAGACCGTGCTACGATGCCTCCTTTGTCTAGATTGCAGAGATTGTTTTGCCAGAAAGTTGCCAGCGAGTATGGGTGGGAATACCCGTACTTGTCGAAGGAACTGTTGTATGAGGTGGAGGTCTGCAGGGAACGCTGGTACAATGACTTTGTGTGGACACACCTTAAAGTGCCACATGCCCGCAGGTATCTTGCATGTTCCCCGAATGCTTCTCAGAGGTTTAAAGACTGCAAGGCAGAGTGGATGTTTGGTCGGCACATCCATGCTGACAAGGTGAAGATTCGCCGGAAGGATAAGGAGGATGTGGAGTATCACTTAGAGACTTTTGATGAGCATCTAAAACCCCTTGTCTTGCCGCACCCAAGGTTCTACCTGTAGGAGAAAAGACTCCTTTTTGTCTTGCATTTGCTGAACTTTCTGGGGTTTGTTTCCCGGAAGAACCCAGGAACTGTACCCGAGTTAACGGGTGTTGTGCTCTCTGGAGGAATGGGGGACTGTTGCTTTTGTTGTTCTCCCTTCTTCCCTCCCGCAAAGTAATCATGGACTTTGGGGTGTAGTTAGATTAGGGCCAAAGTACAGAGAAGTGGATGTCCTCTGGAATTCAGCACAAGTGTCTTCACCGCGACACTGTCACCAGGTGGCAGTGTTGTGCATCGTTATATACACACACTCTTCTTTGGGAGGAAGAGGTTTCTTCACGAAGGAACCTTTTCATTCCAACAAATACATGTTGTGTCAGGGTTATGTGTTTTTTTTCTCTTTCCCTCTGCAGGAGAACGTCCGTCAAGACCCCTGAGAATTGTGTTGATGTAATATGTATGCTGTTGTGTGTTTGTTCCCTTCCCCTTTTCCTTTCCATGTTAGGTTCAGGCACAATCTACCGTTTTTAAAAAAAAATCTGGTTTGTTGTCAAAGTTTTTTTTTGTCTCTGGATCGGGCTCATGTTCAACCCTCCTTTGGGACATGGTTTGTTCCAGACACTGGAGACCAGTGTCTATCTGCCGGGGGGTGAGTGTAGCGGGTATCAATATTTAGGGGGAGTGTTTGGGCGGTAGTATGGCCCAGATGCACTAATTACAAGGGTTTTATGGTTGTTTTTGTTTGTGGAAGATATCAATGGTGTCCAGTTCCCTGCGGCCCCTGGGTGGCGCTGTCGCCTTGGGCTGGGGTTGAACCAACATTGTAGGGCTGTGCCCTTTTTGTCCTCTCGCGGCAGCAGTGCGGTGGGGCGGGGAACCTGCTGTGCTTGCTGGGAGAGGGTATAAAGGGGGCGGACATCTTGCGCATGAGGAGTCCGAGCACCAGGCACCTTCAGCCTGGGAGCTGCTGTCCGTTCGTCCGTGTCCAGGCGCTTTTGGCCTGGGCACGTGGAGTCGAGTTCCATCCCAGGCACCTTAAGCCTGGGGTGAGGTACTTTGCAAGAAGGCCTGGGGCCCAGAACCTTCCACTGGGTCCCGCGAGGGATGAAGTATTCCTAGGGTGCCCCCGGAACTGGGTGCCCGAATCCAGGGCGTAAGGGACCAGAGATGTGACCCTCCCGAAGAGCTGGTACAGCATAATGCCGGTGACGATGTGGGCCTCTGGAGACCGTCCGGATGGATGTCTCTCCCTGACAGGGGCTATTTATCCTAACGGAGGTATTCTATGTTCTTGTGGTCAGTGGCGGGGATCTAACTGAACCGGGTCGGTGGCAGAGACCTATCATCAAGGTCTGTGGCAGAGGCCTCTACTTTTACCAAGGTTTGTGGCAAAAAACAAATTCATGGTCGGTGGCACAGCTGTGCGCCAAGCCTGTTTGCACTATACGGAACAGGAGAGAACTTTAATTCTTTGATTGTGCCTGGACCTTCTCCTTCCCACACCTGTCTGTTCTTAAAGTTCAACCAGTCTACTCTTCCAGGACTATTTGTTGCTCTAACAGAATAAATAAGTGTTGGACTTTATTTGGTGTGGAACTCCGGTTACTGGGAGCTAAGTGCCCCTGCCTGCAACAGTGGCAATCATCCTCCACAAGAGAAGCTAAAGCTCCAGACGTGAACACAGACCCAAAGGTAAAAGGGTTTAGCTCACACATCTGCATAACACACATCAGAGGGCATGAGCTGGTGGTGCGTTCCCCCCCCCCCATTCTTCTCTCCGGTACCCCTAGACGAGTCAGCCAGCCGAAAAGAGAGAAAGAGGGAGAAGTGGGAAAAGGGGGTGCCGCTACATAGGGATATATATATATATTGCTTTGCTACAGAACTGAGGTACTCCCTGTGTGGGAGGGGTTATATAGGGGGGACTTCTTGTCTTGAGTGTACCAGTGTCCATTCACCTATAGGTGGCGTATAACCCACATAGTAATTACTATGGCTGCTCTGTGTCCCGTGATGTACTCCAAGAAAAGAAATTTACAGGTAAGCTGTTATAAAAAATACTATTATTGCCAAGTGCTATGTTTAGATGTGCTCTTCTTTGTTTTCTTATTTACATAGATTCTTACGTATACAGCGTAACAAGCATTTGTTAATGATCTATGAACATCTGGAACACGTACACATTTAAACAAATTTTATGTATGACGTTCGTTTTTGCCCCTTTAATGGTGAAAACGCAAATGCAACCACTTCAAGCTTGACATGCCATATGAAAAGACTATTGCTGTCTGTATTTGCATACTGTAAAATCTATTTCATCTCCTTAATGTAATAGATGCTTATGCTTTGAATTCATAGCAATAGTGTCTGTTTCATCATAGTATTTTGGGACTGACTGATACATTTCTGACATCATCCACTCAATTGACAGTTTAAATAATTCATTAACCTGGGCGTTCATATGTGCCACGGTTGCATAACCAGCTAAATAAGAATACAATATTTCAGCTAAGACCCTGCAAAACTTCAGTGAAGAAATATCTGCAAAAGGAAGGCATTGGATTGTGATAGAATTGAAAAATGAAATTAATCTCTATATAGAAAACAATTCACTAAATTATTCCACATATTTGTTATAAAAGCCTTTTGAAAAGTATCTCTTTGGGATTTGACTTCATTGAAGTGCGTCATAAAAAATATATGTGTGCAATACTGAAATGTCATTTCACAGAACAATAACGGTAAAGGGAAAGTAATTACACTACCATCTCTTGTGCCAGCTTTGCCACTAGGATAACGTATATAAGCACAGAGAAAAGCTGTAGTTCTGAAGAATCCTTTAGAATGAAATGTTGAATCTGTAGATGAACTATTTGCATCTAAATTGGTTACATGATATAATCCCAATGGAATTCCAGAGAAACAAGCAACCACTTTTGTATAAAGGCAACAGGTATATTCAGCAAGATTTTATATAATAAAGCAATATTTATCCTCTGGAAACTGGTGGTGTGGAAGTGTTCCTTCCCTGCTTTGAGTGATTGATGTGGCTAGAATAGGTTTACTGATAGGGATGCCCCAAACACCCCCCGCCCCGGTTCGGTTCTCACCAGAACATCTCGAACAGGGAAAAAGTTCTAGCGAACAGGTAAATTCTATTAAAGTCTATGGGACATGAAAAATCCTCATTTAACCACCTCAATACAGGGCACTTTCACCCCTTCCTGCCCAGGCCATTTTTCAGCTTTCAGCGCTGTCACACTTTGAATGACAATTGCGTGGACATGCTACACTGTAACCATGTGACATTTTTATTATTTTCTTTACACAAGTAGAGCTTTCTTTTGGTGGTATTCAATCACTGCTGGGTTTTTAATTTTTTACCTAAAAAAAAAAAAAAAATTGAGAAAAAATTCAAGTTAGACTTACCGGTAACTTGTTTTCCAAGAGTCTTTCAGTACAGCACATGAGAGAGTGGCTCCACCCATTAGGAAACAGGAAACACAATCTCCACCATATTTTAAAAGGAGGCGACTCCCCACATCTCGTCAGTTGTAGTAGAGTACCTCCGGCCCAAGCTGGAACACATAATCAGAATATGGTTAATCACAGCATGTATGTACATATATATATATATATATATATATATATATATATTGTGACAGCAGGAAGGTAAAGTCACCTGGTTGCATCCAGGGGGGTAGATATATTTCGCCCAGATTCAGGCTTTACGCCGACTTATACAACTAGGTGGAGAGTTGTATAAGCCCAGCTGAGGCTAGTGGGCTCATGGATGACTCATACCTCTAGGGAGAGTGTGGGGCGTCGTGCAGACAGGGAGTTGATGAGACCAGCTGAAGCTTGTCAGCTCATTTAGGCCTCTATAAGAACTCCCAGCTTCATTAGGGGTTAGCTCATGCCTGGAAGCAGACCTGTGTGGACTTCCTGGAGAGAGTGAACCCTTGTGCGGTGAGACAAAGCCTGTGTGGCTATTTGCTTGGACATTTAAAACCAGGGACTTAGGGACTAGGACAGCACTAGGCTGATCCCAGTTGTTAGTTAGGAAACCTGTATGTTTAGTCAGAGGTCAAGTTGACCAGGATTTATTTTGTTTATGTTTCTTTTGCTTTGCTGTGTTTTGTCACTGTAAATAGAAAATAAACCGCACCTTTTTGATTTTTGAAAACCACAACCTCCGTTTGCTGGGCCTGTTTTTGTGTGGGGAGCCCATCCCGGGGGTCACACACACCCGCTGCCGAGCTAACCCCCTCACAGTTGGTGGAGAACCAGTGGCAGTTTTATTTTAAGCCAGCATGGAGGAGATACTGAAACAGCTGGCTCTAGCAAATGCCAATCAACAGCAGACAAATGCAGGTTTGCAAAAGAGCCTTGCAGCTCATCAACAGAGCCTTGCAGCTCAACAACAGAACTTCGCAGCCCAGCAGCAAGCTCATCAACAGAGCCTTGCAGCCCAGCAGCAAGCTCATCAACAGAGCCTTGCAGCCCAGCAGCAGACAAACGCAACTTTGCAACAAGCCCAGCAGCAATCTGAGGCCCGCTTCATAGACCTGTTGCAGAAGCAAGAGCAGAGACTACAACAACAGATGGAAGCAGTAATGCAGCAACGTCCGCAGACCAGTGAGGAAAGCCGTCCCACTAATACCGCGTCCTTTGGGGTGAGTCGTTTATTGACAAAAATGACTGGAGAGGATGATCCAGAGGTATTTTTGACCACATTTGAAAGGACTGCTGAAAGAGAAAAGTGGCCTGAGGAGCAGTGGGCTGGACTGGTGGCTCCTCTGTTAACTGGTGAATCGCAGAAAGCTTACTATGACCTAGAGCCTAACCAAGCAAAAGACTATGTGATGCTAAAAGCTGAAATATTGGCAAGGCTGGGTGTCACCCTGGCTGTCCGGGCTCAGCGTGTGCATAACTGGACTTTCCAGCTTGGAAAACCCCCCAGGTCTCAAATGTATGATCTCATTCACCTGAGCAGAAAGTGGCTACAGCCAGAGACTTTGTCCGCACCAAAGATTGTGGAACGTGTTGTAATGGATCGGTTTTTGAGAGCTCTTCCTACTGCCATCCAAAAGTGGGTAAGCCATGGAGACCCAGAGACGGCCGATGGTCTTGTGGATCGTGTGGAGAAATACTTGGCTACAGAGAACCTGACGGCCTCTTCCAGAGACACTCGGACTTTCCACCCTAAGACCAGACCATCCCCAGGGGCGGATAAGAGGATTCCAAGGGGTGAGGGTGGAGAGAGTGAGAGGGTGGGAGCTCTACCCCAAGTTTGGCGAGAACAGCCTGGGAAATCAGCGGCTCAAGAGGCGGCAAGAAGGATCGTTTGCTACCGCTGCCGGCAAGCGGGACATATTGCAGCCAATTGCCCGGTTGTGGAGGAACCCATGCAGTGTGACTTTCTGACGGGCAGACGTCAGTCGCTGTGTGCGACAGTCGCATGCACTGCCATTCGAGGAACTGAGAAACATTTATGCAAAATGTGTGTTAATGGTAGAAATGTTGTGGTATTGCTGGATTCAGGTAGCCTTGTGACCCTGATAAAGGCTGAGTTAGTTAAAACAGAGGTCTCTGGGAATAGCAAGGTAGCTGTTATTTGTGTGCATGGGGACACCCGAGAGTATCCAGTGACTACAGTGTGTTTCGAGACCCCCAAAGGTACCCTCTCTCATCCAGTGGGCTTAGTATCTCAGTTACCGCATGACGCCATTGTGGGAAGGGATTTTCCGAAGTTCTGGGAACTGTGGGATGATCCTGAGCCCCCCACTGGTGCCCCTATGTACCAGGAATGTGATAGCCAGAACTCCCCTGAGAGTGGTGAGGACTCTCCGGAATTTCCCTTATCAGTATTGGCAGGGGAGACTCAAGAAACTGGAGAGGAGCCCACCTCCTCAGACGAAAACCTACCGTCTGTGGAGTTTTCTGATCTTGAGGTTCACAGGGAAAACTTTGCCACAGAACAGTTGAAAGACCCCGCCCTAATAAAGGCACGGGAAAACGTAGTGAAAATAGATGGCGAGTTAGTGAACCCAGATAATACCTGCACTTACCCATACTTCAGCGTAGAGAAGGACCTACTGTATCGGGTGGCAAAAAGGGCAGAAGAAACCGTTGAGCAGCTTGTGGTGCCCAAACCTTACAGGAAGTTGGTGTTGGAGTTGGCCCATGGGCACATTCTTGGAGGTCATCTGGGGACAGAGAAAACCCGAGAGAGGGTATTACAGAGATTCTATTGGCCGGGGGTGATGAAGGACATAGAAAATTATTGTTCCTCCTGCCCTGTGTGTCAGAGGTCGGCCCCGATGCCACATTTCCGTAGCCCGCTGGTCCCTCTACCCATCATTGAGGTCCCGTTTGAGAGGATCACCATGGATTTGGTAGGTCCTATAATCAAGTCCGCTAGGGGGCACCAGTACATATTAGTTATAATGGACTATGCCACCCGTTATCCAGAAGCGATCCCTCTCCGAAATACCTCGGCCAAAACCATAGCCAAAGAGCTATCTCTTGTGTTTAGCCGGGTGGGTATTTGTAAAGAACTGCTTACGGACCAAGGTACACCCTTTATGTCCCGGGTTATGAAGGAGCTGTGTAAATTGTTCAAAGTGACGCAATTACGTACATCTGTGTATCACCCCCAAACCGATGGGCTGGTTGAAAGATTCAACAAAACCCTAAAACAAATGTTGAAGAAAGTGGTGGATAGAGATGGAAAGGATTGGGACTGTCTACTTCCTTATCTGATGTTTGCTATTAGGGAGGTGCCCCAATCCTCTACGGGATTCTCCCCCTTTGAGTTACTGTATGGGAGACACCCAAGAGGGCTGTTGGATATTGCCAAGGAAACTTGGGAAAGTGAGAGTTCTCCCCACAGGAGTGTGATTGAGCATGTCGCCCTGATGCAAGACCAAATTGCACAGGTAATGCCCATCGTGAAGGAACATTTGGCCCAAGCGCAGTTAGCACAGCAGAGAGTGTACAACCGTGGAGCCAAGACCCGTACCTTTTCCCCGGGGGATAGGATACTGGTACTTGTCCCTACGGTTGAAAGTAAATTCCTTGCCAAATGGCAAGGCCCCTACGAGATAATGGAAAAAGTGAGCGAAGTGAATTACAAGGTCAGACAACCAGGAAGGCGAAAGCCCGAACAGATCTATCACGTTAATCTGTTGAAAGCCTGGAGGGATAGAGAGTCCCTAGTCGCAGACACTTGGTCACCAGCTCAAACTGGTTGCGTGATTCCTGAGGTTGGAATAGCAGCCACCTTGTCACAACCCCAACAACAGGAGGTTAAGGAGTTTGTGCTTCGCAACAAGGAGGTATTCTCTGAGCTGCCGGGACAAACATCTGGGGTAGAGCATGACATCATTACAGCGCCCGGTGAAAGGGTATAGTTAAAACCCTATCGGATCCCAGAGGCCCGACGGGAGGCAATACGGGAGGAAGTACAGAAAATGCTGAACTTAGGGGTGATAGAGGAGTCCCAAAGTGATTGGTCTAGTCCCATTGTGTTGGTGCCTAAACCGGATGGGAGCTGGCGATTTTGTAACGATTTTCGTCAGTTGAACAAAGTTACAAAATTTGACACCTACCCCATGCCACGTATAGATGAGTTGATCGACCGGCTGGGAACAGCCCGATACATGACGACTCTTGACCTCACAAAAGGGTATTGGCAAATCCCCCTGGCCAAGTCGGCCAAAGAGAAAACCGCATTTGTAACCCCAGACGGGGCGTTCCAATATAAAAGAATGCCGTTCGGGTTACAGAATGCGCCGGCCACATTCCAGCGAAAAATGGACCAGATGCTGAGGCCCCATCGGAAGTATGCTGCGGCTTACCTGGATGACGTAATTGTCCATAGCACAGATTGGGCCTCACATCTGCCAAAAGTGCAAGCAGTCCTGGACTCTGTTCGGGAAGCGGGGTTTACGGCTAACCCCAAGAAGTGTACCATTGGGCAGGAGGAGGCCAAATATCTTGGGTACACCATTGGGAGGGGAGTAATAAAACCCCAACTCAACAAAGTCGAGGCCATCCAGAGTTGGCCACGTCCCAACAGCAAGAAGCAGGTACGAGCCTTTCCGGGAATCGCTGGGTATTATCGGCGATTCATTCCCCACTTTGCTTCTAAGGCTGTGCCCCTAACCAACCTGACGAAGGGGAAAGGGTCGGTCATGATTAAATGGACCCCCGAGGCTGAGGCAGCATTCCAATTCTTGAAACAAGCCTTATGTAGCCAGCCAGTGTTGTACTCACCCGACTTCTCTAAAAACTTTGTCGTACAAAGTGATGCGTCAGATGTGGGGTTAGGAGCAGTATTGTCCCAGGTCTGGAACGGGGAAGAGCACCCAGTCATTTACCTCAGCAGGAAGTTGAAGTCCCATGAGGTAAATTACGCCACCGTTGAAAAGGAGTGTTTAGCGGTGAAGTGGGCTCTAGATTCCCTTCGGTACTACCTGCTAGGTAGGCACTTTGACATGGTTACGGATCACGCTCCGTTAAAGTGGATGGCTCAAAACAAGGAAACAAATAGAAGAGTGAATAGGTGGTTCCTGGCCCTACAGGAATTCAACTTCACAGTAAAGCATCGCCCTGGCGTTCAAATGGGGAATGTGGATGCTTTGTCTCGAGTACATGAATGCCTGATTGCTGGTGTTCCAACCCCGAGGTTAAAACAAGAGGGGGGGGTATGTGACAGCAGGAAGGTAAAGTCACCTGGTTGCATCCAGGGGGGTAGATATATTTCGCCCAGATTCAGGCTTTACGCCGACTTATACAACTAGGTGGAGAGTTGTATAAGCCCAGCTGAGGCTAGTGGGCTCATGGATGACTCATACCTCTAGGGAGAGTGTGGGGCGTCGTGCAGACAGGGAGTTGATGAGACCAGCTGAAGCTTGTCAGCTCATTTAGGCCTCTATAAGAACTCCCAGCTTCATTAGGGGTTAGCTCATGCCTGGAAGCAGACCTGTGTGGACTTCCTGGAGAGAGTGAACCCTTGTGCGGTGAGACAAAGCCTGTGTGGCTATTTGCTTGGACATTTAAAACCAGGGACTTAGGGACTAGGACAGCACTAGGCTGATCCCAGTTGTTAGTTAGGAAACCTGTATGTTTAGTCAGAGGTCAAGTTGACCAGGATTTATTTTGTTTATGTTTCTTTTGCTTTGCTGTGTTTTGTCACTGTAAATAGAAAATAAACCGCACCTTTTTGATTTTTGAAAACCACAACCTCCGTTTGCTGGGCCTGTTTTTGTGTGGGGAGCCCATCCCGGGGGTCACACACACCCGCTGCCGAGCTAACCCCCTCACAATATATATATATATATATATATCAATATATACAAACCAAGAAGGGCGGGTAGTTTGCTGTCCTGAAAGACTCTTGGAAAACAAGTTACCGGTAAGTCTAACTTGAATTTTCCCTTATCGTCTTTCAGGACAGCACATGAGAGGATAATCGAGACTTACCAACTAGGGAGGGACAACAGCCTGCAGGACCTTTCTGCCAAATGCCTGATCATCGGCTGACAGCAGATCCAGTCTGTAATGATGGACAAATGTCAAATAGCTTGACCACGTAGCCGCCTTACAGATCTGATGTGGGGTGGCACCAGCTTTTTCTGCCCATATAGTGGCTAGAGCTCTAGTAGAGTGTGCTCGTATTCCCTGTGGAGGAGACAAACCCGTCTGGGAATAAGCCTCAGAAATAGCCAGTCTTAGCCATCTAGCAATTGACCCCTTCGATGCTTGGTGTCACTTTCTGTTGCCAGAAAAAATAACAAATAAAGAGTCCGAAGACCTAAAGTCCTTTGTTATTTCCAAGTAGTGTAATAAAATTCTTCTTACATCTAAGTTATGGAATGAAGTCTCCCTTCTTCCTGAAGGATTTGAACTAAAAGTTGGCAGGATAATTTCCTGCGATCTGTTATGAACTGATGCCACTTTTGGCAAAAACCCCGGATCTGTTTTAAGCACAATCCTGTCTGGGTTAATCAACATAAAAGGTTATTTTATTGAAAGAGCGTGTAGTTCACTACTTCGTCTCGCAGTCGTAACTGCAACTAAGAATACCGTCTTAAGAGTCAAATCTTTCAACGAGATTGTCTGTAACGGTTCGAAAGGTTCTTTCGTGAAGGCTTGCAAAACTACTGACAGGTCCCATTTAGGAAAATGTTTAGTAGGCACTGGTCTGGCTCTAGTAAGTGACCTAAAGAATCTTGTGATCAAAGGAACCGAGGAAATTGGTTTTTCTAGGTATACTCCCAGGGCAGCCACTTGCACTTTGAGAGTGCTAATTGCAAGACCTTTGTCCACACCACTTTGTAGAAACTCCAGAATCGACACAATGTCTTATAGGGTTCGGTTTGATGAGTGACACCAACAGTTGTAAACCTTCCAAACTTTTGCGTAGATATCTCTAGTTACTCTCTTTCTACTGGCGAGTAGAGTGGATACTAGAGGCTCTGACAGTCCTTTGTTTCTTAAAAACTGCTCCTCAGATACCAAGCGGTGAGGCTTAGTCTGGCTACATGCAGGTGGTATACTGGGCCCTGAAGTAGCAAGTCCTGTCTGAGAGGAAGCTGCCAGAAAGGTTTGATCATCATTTGTAGGATGGAGGAAAACCAGGCTCTTTTCGGCCAGAACGGAGTGATCAGGATTACTGATACCTTTTCCTTCTGTATTCTTCTCAATACAAGAGGGATTTGCTGAAAAGGAGGGAAGGCATAACCCAGATGGAAGTTCCAGGTATGTGCCAAGGCATCTATCCCTATTGATCCGCTGTCTCGGTGCAGAGAGAAGAATTAAGGGAGCTGGGCGTTGTCTTTTGATGCGAACAGATCCACCTGAGGACATCCCCACATCTTGGTGATCAGTGAGAATATCTCCGGATTCAGGCTCCACTCTGCCTCTTGAATTCTTTGTCTGCTCAAAAAGTCTGCTACTTCGTTTAGCGTGCCCCTGAGATGCACTGCCGACAGGGAGAGTAAATGCTTCTCTGCCCACTCTAGGATTTCTGATGACAGCAACAGTAGAGCTTTGCTCCTTGTGCCCCCTTGTTTGTTCAGGTATGCCACTGTGGTGACATTGTCTGAAAGAATCTGCACATGGGACCCTTGGAGGTTTGGAGAGAAGGCAGCTAAGGCTAGAGAAACTGCTTTTAATTCCCTCCAGTTTGAGGACCTTCCTGCTTCGGATCGGGACCAAACTCCCTGTGCTATGTTTTGATCCCAGTGGGCTCCCCAACCCCAACTGCTGGCGTCTGTTGTGACCCTTTGTCGGGAAGAACCAAAGCAGGCCCCTTGACAGAACTGCCTGATTCCTCCACCACCACAGAGTCCTCTTGACCTTGGTGGGAAGCTTTACTTTTGTGTCTAAGGTTTCTGGGCTGTGATCCCATACCTGTAAAAGAAAACTCTGGAGGGGCCTGAAATGGAGCCTCGCCCATTGAATGGCCGGCATTGTTGAGGTTAAGGTTCCCAGGACTGACATAATCATCCTGATTGACACTTCCTGGTTTGTCTGAAGACTGGCTACTACCCTCAAGACCTTGTCTTTCTTCTCTTTTGGGAGAAAAATCCTTTGCTCTACAGAATCTATCAGATAACCTAGAAACTGAACTCTTTGAGCAGGATCGAAATTAGATTTTTGAGTATTTACAATCCAGCCCAAAGCTTCCAGATGACTGTGGGCCTTGGTTAGATCTACCTGCAACCTCTCTCTGGAAGGGGCAAAAATTAGGAGGTCGTCCAGATAAGGGATGACCGAGATTCCCTGTAGACGGAGAGGAGCTAGAGGTTCCGCCATTATCTTGGTAAATATCCGCAGAGCGGATGACAGACCAATTGGGAGGGCCTTGAATTGTAAATGAAGCACCTCCTTCCCCATATTTATTGCCAACCTGAGGTATTTTTGAGACTGAGGGGCTATGGGCACATGCAGGTATGCATCTCTTAAGTCGATTGATGCCATGAAGCATCCCTTGACTAAGAGATTTCTCACCGAAAAGATGGAGTCCATGCGGAACCGTCTGTATTGGACTGACCTGTTTAACGGTTTCAGATTGAGAATGAGACGGAAGCTTCCTGATGGTTTCCTTATCAGGAAGATATGGGAATAGAAACCCTGGTAACGTTCCTCTGGAGATACCTGAACCACAACACCCTGTCTCATCAGATCCCCCAACAGGTTTCTCATGGCTAGGGCCTTTGTTGTGTCCCTTGGCAGGTCTGTTACACAGTATCTTTCTGGAGGAAGATTCAAAAGTTTTATTTTGTATCCCTGGGCCAATGTGTCCAAAATAAATGTGTTTTCCGTCACGCTTGCCCAAAGAGGAAGGAATTTTTGAAGCCTTCCCCCCACAGGCAATGACAAGTCATTGCGTTTTATTGGTTGGCGCAGGAGGATTGAAGAGGACATTCCCTCTGCCTTTACCTTTTTGCGCCGACCAATTCCTTCTTTTTTCTTGGGGCCTGCTTCCCTGATCCTGATTTTTTAGAGGTCGAAAAAAACGCTTAACTGTTTTTTTTTCTTTTTAACAGGAAAGGACTTCTTTTTGTCCGCTGTCCTATCTAAAACAGAATCTAGATCAGGACCGAACAAAAGATCTCCAAAAAAATTAATTCCACATAATTTATTTTTGGAAGCTGCGTCCCCTGGCCATGTCTTAAGCCATAGAGCTCTCCTGGCTGAGTTGGTTAAGACCCCAGATCTGGCTGACATCCTTATTGATTCTGCAGAAGCGTCAGAAATAGAAGCTACGGCTGCTGCTAGAGCCTCTACCCCTGGGATTAATTGTGAGCCCTGAGAGGATCCTGAGTAGTGATGAGCCGAACACCCCCGGGTTCGGTTCGCACCAGAACCCGCAAACGGACCGAAAGTTCGCACAAACTTTAGAACCCTATTAAATACAATGGATGCGAACGTTCAAAATCTAAAGTGCTAATTATAACGACTATTATGCATGTTATTGTCCTAAAAAGGGTTTGGGAACCCGGGTTCTGCACCAGGGGACATGTATCAATGCAAAAAGAAGTTTTAAAAACGGCCGTTTTTCTGGAGCAGTAATTTTAATGATGCATAAAGTGAAAAAAAAAGGCAAATATTCCTTTAAATATCGTACCTGGGGGGTGTCTAAAGTATGCCTGTGAAGTGTCACGTGTTTCCCGTGTTTAGAACTGTCCCTGCACAAAATTACATTTCTAAAGGAAAAAAAGCCATTTAAAACTGCTTGCGGCTTTAATGTAATGTCTGGTCCCGGTAATATGGATGAAAATCTTTAAGAAAAATGGCATAGCTACCCCGTCACACACCCCCCCCTACCCCAGCCGATTACCAGCCCCTTTGGGTCTTGTATGGATATTAAGGGGAACCCCGCACACAAAATAAAAAAGGCCCTATATACTCTGAACAGCCGTATACAGGCGGTGCATACAAGACAGGGACTGTAGGTTTGTTCTTATGTAGAATCTGTTTGTAATTTTGAACAGGTACATTGTTTAAGTGTAGCTCCAGCCAAAAAATATATTTTTAAGCTTTTTGGAAAACATAGGGAAGGGTTATCACCCCTGTAACATTTGTTTTGCTGTCTGTGCAGTGTGCACCTGTTCAGAACAGTTCACCTCACTTTCCGTCCTAATGACAAATGTTTTTTGAAAATTTGGGGTTTTTATTGAAACAAGAATTGGTGATTAAGAATCAGTGGAGAGGAGACACTTTTTTTCCCATATTAACTCTTACAGGAGAGAATTTGCCTTCCTAGGGGTAGATTTCCTCTCACTTCCTGTTGTATCCTTCCGTTTGCAAGGAGGAGTCGTTTGTAAGTTGGATGTTTGAAAGTAGGGTCCTGCCGTATATACTCAGCTGAAATTTGCCCCTTACATGTTGGTGTTGCCACAACACTGTGAGCCCTCACAGTTACTCTTGGTGGGCGCATGAATGGGCCCTGCTGTGAATTATTAGATCAAGAATTGTAATTGCATGCCCCTGTTGAACAGGGGCTGAAAAATTGGGCCTTTGGTGGTGGTGGTGGTGTTGACACAACACTGTAAGGCCTCACAGTTAGTCTTGGTGGGCGCAGGAATGGGCCCTGCTGTGAATTATTAGATCAAGAATTGTAATTACATGCCCCTGTTAAACAGGGGCAGAAAAATTGAGCCTTAGGCACTGGTGCCACAACACTGCAACCCCTTACAGATACTGTACTTGGAGCACAGCAATGAGCCCTGTTGCAAAGTATTGCATCAAAAATTGTAATTACACGCCCCTGTTAAACAGGGGCTGAAAAATTGGGCCTTAGCCACTGGTGCTGGTGCCACGACACTGCAACCACTCCCAGATACTCTAGTTGGAGTGCAGGAATGAGCCCTGCTGCAAAGCGTTGCATAAAAAATTGTAATAACACACCCCTGTTAAACAGGGGCTGAAAAATTGGGCCTTAGCCACTGGTGGCGGCACCCAGAAACAAAAATGTTCTTCCAAGCTATCATCGTCAATCGGATCATTGAGGAGGAGGAGGATAGTCAGACAACATAACAGGACAGTCTCTCAGCATCAGCATCAGTCTTGAAGGGATGTGACATTTGAAAATAAATTAGTCTGTTATATCAGCTTCAGGTGTTTGGTAGCTGGTGGTGATCCAAGACTGGTTCATCTTTATGAAGGTCAGTCGATCAACAGAGTCGGTGGACAGGCGCACCCTGTGATCCGTGACAAATCCTCCAGCAGCACTGAATGTGCGTTCTGAAAGAACGCTGGATGCAGGACAGGCCAGTAGCTCAATTGCACACTGTGCAAGCTCTGGCCAGTGATCCATCCTCAAGACCCAGTAAGCCAGAGGATTTTCGGTGGGGAAGGTGTCCAAGTCTGACCTTGCCCCTAGGTATTCCTGCACCATGTATATCAGACGCTGGCGATGGTTGCTGGAACCGATCATACCTTGGGGCTGCAGACTAAAGAATTGTCTGAACGCTTCGGTCAGACGGCCACCTTCCCCACCGCTCCTTCTTTGACTGACCGAAGCCTCAGCAACTCGTTGTCCAGGACCAGGAGTTTGTAACCTCCCAGTCTCTGGGAACGCGTTGCACAGACCTTTCTGCAAGGCCTCCCGGAGTTGTCTCATCCTCTGCTCCCTCTGCGACGGTAAGATAAGGTCCGCAACCTTACCCTTGTACCGTGGATCAAGGAGAGTGGCCAGCCAGTAATGGTCCCTCTCCTTGATCCGAAGAATACAAGGATCCTTCCGCAGACTTTGCAGGATCAGGGAGGCCATGCAGCGTAGGTTAGCTGAGGCATTCAGTCCGGAGTCCTCTGGGTCACTAAGGACGACATGATCCGCAGCCACCTCCTCCCAGCCACGTACAAGTCCACTGGTTTCTTGGGACTGTAAATCATCCCTAAAAGACTGCTGCTGATGATGCTGAGTGCCAGGCTCCACCTCCATGCTGACACAATCCTCCTCCTCCTCCTCCTTTTCTTCCTGTGCGATGGGTGGGACAGAAGGAACACTGTCTGGGTAAAGGGGGCCTTGAGAGGCAAGGAAGTCCTCCTCTTCCTGCCTCTGTTCTGCCTCAAGTGCCCTGTCCATTATTCCACGCAGCGTATGTTCCAACAGGTGGACAAGAGGTACAGTGTCACTGATGCATGCACTGTCACTGCTCACCATCCTCGTGGCCTCCTCAAATGGTGCCAGGACAGTGCATGCATCCCTGATCATGCCCCACTGGCGTGGTGAAAAAAACCCGAGCTCCCCTGACCCTGTCCTGGTGCCGTAGTCGCACAGGTACTCATTGATGGCCCTCTGCTGCGTGTGCAGCCGCTGCAGCATGGCCAACGTTGAGTTCCACCTGGTGGGCATGTCACATATAAGGCGGTTCTTGGGCAGGTTCAACTCCTTTTGCAGCTCAGCCAGGCGAGCACTGGCATTATAAGATCTGCGGAAATGCACACAGACTTTCCTGGCCTGCCTCAGGACATCCTGTAAGCCCGGGTACCTGCCCAAGAACCGCTGCACCACCAGGTTAAGGACGTGAGCCACACAGGGCACATGGGTCAGTTGTCCCTGTCGGAGAGCGGAGAGGAGGTTGGTGCCATTGTCACAAACTACCATTCCTGGCTTAAGCTGGCGTGGGGTCAACCACCTCTCGGCCTGCCCCTGCAGAGCAGACAGAACCTCTGCCCCAGTGTGGCTCCTGTCCCCCAAACACACCAGCGCAAGCACGGCATGGCATCTTTTTGCCTGCGTACTTGCGTAGCCCCTTGAACGCCTACAGAGCACCGCTGGTTCCGAGGACAAAGCACAGGAAGAGGCCACGGAGGAAGAAGAAGAGGAGGGGGTGGAGGACAGAGGTGTGTCACAACCAGTAGTAGCATTTTGGAGGCATGGCGGTGGAACAACCTCCAACACTACTGCACCTTGTCCTGCATCCTTCCCAGCTGCCAAAAGAGTGACCCAATGGGCCGTGAAAGAAAGGTAACGTCCCTGTCCATGCCTGCTGGACCATGAGTCAGCGGTAATATGCACCTTACCGCTGACCGCCCTGTCCAGCGAGGCCAAGACATTGCCTTTCACATGCCGGTAGAGAGCCGGAATCGCCTTCCGTGAGAAAAGTGGCGTTTGGGAACCTGCCACTGAGGAACCGCACATTGCACAAACTCACTGAAGGTGGCCCGAGTCTACCAACTGAAAAGGCAGCAGTTGAAGCGCTAGCAATTTAGCCAAGCTAGCATTCAACCGCTGGGCATGTGGATGGCTGGGAGTGAACTTCTTTCGACGGTCCAGCAGCTGGGGCAGGGAAATTTGCCTGCTAGAATCGGACGTTGGTGTACTGCTAGCAGAGTGCCCGCAAGTACTTGGCTGTGACACACCTAATTCTACACCTTCATTCCTCTCAGAGCAGGTTTCAGAGAGGACTGAAGGTATAGTGGGGTTGGAGATCCCAGCTGATGCGGTGCAAGAAGAGGTCAGCTTTGTTCTTTGGTGTGGGTCTTTAAGGTAGGCTTGCCAACGAGCTGCATGGCAGGTCAACATATGTCTGGTCAAGCATGTGGTGCCCAAGCGGGTGATGTTTTGGACACGCGATATACGCTTGAGACATATGTTGCAAACAGCAGCTGTGCGATCTGATGCACTCGACTCAAAAAAGGCCCACGCCAAAGAACTTTTGAATAACGGGCAGAGGCAGCGCCCTGCACAGGCGGAGCTCTGCGGTGTGATTCCGTCGGTGTGCTGCCCTTACGCTGGCCCCCCGAGGGCATCCTGCCTCATTGGAGATGTGCCTCCTCCTCATCCTCCTCCTCCTCCTCTCTCCTATTAGGCACCCACGTGGAGTCAGTGACCTCATCATCCCCTCCCTCCTCATCACTGGAGCCAATCTGGCAGTATGCTGCAGCTGCTGGAACATGACTGCCAGATTGGTGTCCTTCTTGAGCATCCCCTCTCTCTGCTCTCACGCTACTGCCTTCCTCTAGCTGGGTATCATCATCAGACCCTTCGAAACGCTGGGCATCCTCCTGGAGCATGTACCCAACACTGTGCTCAAACAGTTCGGGGGACTCCTCAGGAGGACATGGTTGGTCTAGGGAAGGAGTGACTGATGATGACATTGATACCAGGGAAGAGGACGCTTTGGCAGCTGCTTTGCCAGTACCCTGAGCTTGGGTGAGAGAGGATGAGGAGGATGAGGAGGGCTTGGTCATCCACTCTACCAAGTCTTCGGCATGATGCGGCTCAACACGTCCAGCTGCCGAAAAGAAGGACAAGCGTGTCCCATGGCCACGTGCTGATGGCGATGCACCGCGTCCACGACCAGCACTGTTGTCTCTAGACACAGAGCCTGCTTGCCCTCTTTTTTTGGCTCCTGACTGTCTGCCTCTCCTTGTTTGCCTTCCAGACATTCTAATGGCCTGCAGGGAAATGGGAAAAGCAGCAATACAGGCTAAGTTAAGGTGTAATATGGTCAGGAGGCACACTCCGCCCGTTGTAAGTGCCGCAAAATCCTGTTGGTGTAACACACCAGGAAAAAGCAGCAATACAGGCTAAGTTAAGGTGTAATATGGTCAGGAGGCACACTCCGCCCGCTGTAAGTGCCGCAAAATCCTGTTGGTGTAACACACCAGGAAAAAGCAGCAATACAGGCTAAAATAAGGTGTAATATGGTCAGGAGGCACACTCCGCCCGCTGTAAGTGCCGCAAAATCCTGTTGGTGTAACACACCAGGAAAAAGCAGCAATACAGGCTAAGTTAAGGTGTAATATGGTCAGGAGGCACACTCCGCCCGCTGTAAGTGCCGCAAAATCCTGTTGGTGTAACACACCAGGAAAAAGCAGCAATACAGGCTAAGTTAAGGTGTAATATGGTCAGGAGGCACACTCCGCCCGCTGTAAGTGCCGCAAAATCCTCTTGGTGTAACACAAACACACCAGGAAAAAGCAGCAATACAGGCTAAGTTAAGGTGTAATATGGTCAGGATGCACACTCCGCCCGCTGTAAGTGCCGCAAAATCCTGTTGGTGTAACACACCAGGAAAAAGCAGCAATACAGGCTAAGTTAAGGTGTAATATGGTCAGGAGGCACACTCCGCCCGCTGTAAGTGCCGCAAAATCCTGTTGGTGTAACACACCTCAGGAAAAAGCAGCAATACAGGCTAAGTTAAGGTGTAATATGGTCAGGAGGCACACTCCGCCCGCTGTAAGTGCCGCAAAATCCTGTTTGTGTAACACACCAGGAAAAAGCAGCAATACAGGCTAAGTTAAGGTGTAATATGGTCAGGAGGCACACTCCGCCCGCTGTAAGTGCCGCAAAATCCTGTTTGTGTAACACACCAGGAAAAAGCAGCAATACAGGCTAAGTTAAGGTGTAATATGGTCAGGAGGCACACTCCGCCCGCTGTAAGTGCCGCAAAATCCTCTTGGTGTAACACAAACACACCAGGAAAAAGCAGCAATACAGGCTAAGTTAAGGTGTAATATGGTCAGGAGGTACACTCCGCCCGCTGTAAGTTCCGCAAAATCCTGTTGGTGTAACACACCAGGAAAAAGCAGCAATACGGGCTAACTTCAGGTGTATAATGTGCAGGAGGCTTAGCAACAATGACACTGACACTGTCCCCTGCCTATCCTTCTCTCTCCCTGCACACAAGGTTTATCAAAGTATATGACACTGACACTCTCCCTGCCTATCCTTCTCTCTCCCTGCACACAAGGTTTAGCAAAGAATATGACACTGACACTGTCCCCTGCCTATCCTTCTCTCTCCCTGCACACACAAGGTTTATCAAAGTATATGACACTGACACTCTCCCTGCCTATCCTTCTCTCTCCCTACACACAAGGTTTAGCAAAGAATATGACACTGACACTCTCCCTGCCTATCCTTCTCTGTCCCTACACACAAGGTTTAGCAAAGAATAGATTTGACAAGATTTGACACTGTCCCTGCCTATCCTTCACTTTCCCTGCTCCGGAACACACTACACAAGGCCGCCGCGCTGACGGCCTTTTATAGTGTGGGGCGTGTACTAAACCCCCTCAGCTATAATTGGCCACAGGCATCCTGCCTGTGGCCAATCATTGCTCTCCTCGCTGCCGGCGCTGTGATTGGCCAAGCATGCAGGGTCACAGTGCATGCTTGGCCAATCACAGCGCCGGGATTACACTGCGATGGCGCAGTGTATTGTGGGGCGTTCGCGTCATTTGAATTTGGCGCGAACGGCCCAAATCGTTCGTTGTACGCCGAACGCGCGAACAGCCGATGTTCGAGTCGAACCTATGTTCGACTCGAACACCGAGCTCATCCCTAATCCTGAGGTAGTTGGCTGACTCAGGGATGGTGTTGCAAGAGAAGAGCGAAAAGATTGTATGGTAGCATCTAGCTCTTTCTTGACCGATGCGATTAAATCGCTGCATGCAGAAGAAGCTTCTTCCTTCACTAAGGAATCAACACAAATTTAGCATAAAGCTTTCTTCCAGCCCTCTGGTAACTTTGCTTTACATGAGGGACATCTCTTTTTGATAGGAGGGTCAGAGCTCTTAGCCTGCCACACAAAAAAGACAAAAAGAGAAAAAAACACCAGCATCCCTTTTTAGTGAGTCAAACTTGCCTCCTAACGAGCTCACCAAGGTGCACAGTTAGTATAACAGCCAACACCCTGGGCCCAGACAGGCCCCAGCCACCAGGGGTAAAAAAACATATAGAGAGAGGCACCTACAGTATACAGGGTAGATCCCACATACCCCCTTACCTGGGCCTTGCTGGTGCCTGTGCCTGTCCCACTCGCTGCTGTCACAGTCTCCATCATGGAGCAGCGCTCGTTCTGTGGCTTCCAAACAACGGTTCCGGAGTCCATAGACGCCGCTGCGCCGGACCGGAACCGCAATTATAGGCACCAGGACCTCTCCACCCCTCTCCCCCTGTGCGAGTTCCGCCGGAAATGATGCTGCACCTGATCCCAGTGCCGCCCCTTGCAGGATACCTCACTTCCTGCTAGCCGAGTCTCTACTCAGCCACCAAAAAGATGGCGGCGGCCTGTAACGCCAACATGCGGTTAAAAAAAAAAAAAAAACAGCGAACGGCTGCCGCCGCCAAGGAGCGGCTCCAGGAACAGTCCCTGCTCCTCTGAGCTGAAGAGGGAGAAGGAGCCCACTTACCTACTACCCTGTGGCGCGGTGTGGGAAGATCAGACTCTCTGGAGGACAAAAAGAAGGTATGGTGGGGTAGGCAGCCTTGCCTCTCAGGACAGCACCTTAAGAGACCTGACTCCTACTAGGTGTTCCCTTGCTGGAGGAAACACAAAAACTGACGAGATGTGCGGAGTCGCCTCCTTTTAAAATATAGTGGAGATTGTGTTTCCTGTTTCCTAGTGGGTGGAGCCACTCTCTCATGTGCTGTTCTGAAAGACGATAAGGAAAAAATCATTTTTCTTTGTTTCTATCAGTAAATAAGTAATTTCCTCCTTCACTGATGTGCGCTGATGAGGCTGCACTGATGGGCACTGATAGGCGGCACTGACGGGCACTGATGAGGTGGCACTTATGGGCACTAATGGGGCGGCACTTATGGGCACTGATTAGGTGGCACTGATGAGGAGGTACTAATATGCCGCACTTATGGGCACTGATAGGTAGCACTGATATGTGCCACTGATGAGCACTAATAGGCAGCACTGATGGGTGGCACTGATGGGTACTGATGGGCGGCACGGATAGGCGGCACTGATGGGCATTGATGGGTGGCACTGGGCAGCACTGATGGGCATTAATGGGCAGCACTGATGGGCACTGAAAGCCATCACTAATGGACACTTATTGGTGGCACTGGTGGGCACTGGTGCTTTAGTGTAATCAGTGCCCTGATTATCAGTGCCCTGATTACATGTCTCTCAGTCTCTGATTGTCTCTCCTCGCCACACACTCTGTTAGTGTGAGGTGATAAGAGACCATTATTGACACTTCCTTTATTTACATGTGACCGGCTGTGATTGAACACAGCCGATCACAGGGTTAAAGAGCCACATCGCTCTTTACAGAGATCAAGGTCACGCCGAGTCCTAGCAACACGGCGCGGCCACAATCACCTCGCTGCATGCCCCCCGGGGGCGCTTCAGAGCGGCCGCTGTCATATGACGTCCACCCAGAACGAGAGCCGCACCGTCCCTCCGTCATTTGACGATGGGCGGGCGGCAAGTGGTTAAAGGCTTATATGCAATTTATTGCCTTAAAAAGTGTATGGGGACCTGGGTACTGCCCTGGGAGACATGTATCAATGCAACATTTTTTTTTCAAATACAATAGTTTTTAAAGGAACAGTCATTTTATTGATGCCTAAAGTGAAACAATAAAAATGAAAAATTCCTTTAAATATAGTGCCTGGGGGTCCCTTTAGTCTGCCTATAAAGTGGTGCATCTGTAAGATGTAAAGAGCCTGCTGCAGCAAAAATTAAATTTCTAAAGGAAAAAAATTAATTTAAACTTGTTCACAGCTGTAATGTATTGCTGGCTCCTGGCAATACAGATAAAAAAACTGGAAAAAAAAACGGAGTAGGGTCCCCCCCAAAATCCATACCAGACCCTTATTCGAGCATGCAGCCTGGCAGGTCAGGAAAAGGGGGGGGGGAGAGCGAGCGCCCCCCATCCTCCTGAACCATACCAGGTCACATGCCCTCAACATGAGGGGTGGGTGCTTTAGGGCAAGGTTGGCTCTTCGCCCCCCACCCAAAAGCACCTGTCCCCATGTTGATGGGGAGAAGGACCTCTTCCCGACAACTCTGGCCTGTGGTTGTTGGGGTCTGCAGGTGGGGGCTTATTGGAATCTGAAAGCACCCTTTAACAGATCCCGACCCCCCCCCACCTATGTGAATGGGTATCGGGTACATCATACCCCTACCCATTCACCAAAAAAGGGTCAAAAAGTAAGAAAAACAGGAAGCAGTTTTTGACAAGTCCTTTATTAAAAAAAAATAAAAAATGGCGTCCCTCAATGTAAATCCACCGTCAATCACGACGCCTGGTGACCCGAAAAATAGAGAAAAAAATCAAAATGCTTTTGCCTCTTTGGAGGCCGCTGGCTGTCTGCCTTCTCTCTGCTTTGACAGTTCTTATATAGGCAATGAGATGTCAGAAGGGGGCAGTGCCACTGGGTGATGTAGCTGGGTGGCCCCGCCCCTTGCCTATATAAGAGTTGTCAAAGCAGAGAGGAGGCAGATGGCCGGTGGACTTCCAAGAAGCAAAAGTGTTTAGATTTTTTTTAAAAATTTTGGGTCGGCGGGCATTGTGATTGATGATGGATGTACATCGAGTGACACTTTTTAAAAAAAATGTAATAAAGGAATTGTCAAAAACTGTTTCCTGTGGTTATTACTTTTTGACGGCTCAGGGAGAAGACGGCTCAGAGCTATTTTACAATAAAGGACTTGTCAAAAACTGACTCTTGCTTTTCACATTTCACAGTTTTTTTGGTGAATGGTGAATGGGTAGGGGTACAATGTACCCGATACCCATTCACATGGGGCTGGGATCTGGGGACCCCTTGTTAAAGGGCGTTTCTAGATTCCGATAAGCCCCCACCCACAGCCCCCGCCAACCGTTGTTGGGAAGAGGCCCTTGTCCCCATCAAAATTGGGACAAGGTGCTTTGGGGGGCACACCAAAGCACCCTTCCCATGTTGAGGACAAACTGTCTGGTATGGTTCAGGAGGTGGGGGCATGCTCGGATAAGGGTCTGGTATGGATTTTGGGGGGCCCCACGCCATTTCTTTTTTTACATTTTGGCGTGGAGTTCCCCTTAAAATCTATACCAGACCCAAAGGGCCTGGTATGGATTTTGGGGGAGGGGGGGGGGCATGCCATTTTTTTTTTAATTCTGCCATAGGATTCCCCTTAACCACTTCAATAAAGGCACTTTCATCCCCTTTCTGGCCAGACCAATTTTCAGCTTTCAGTGCTCCCACACTTTGAATGACAATTACTCATTTATGCTACACTATACCCAAACAAAATTTGTATCATTTTTTTTCCACACAAATAGAGCTTACTTTTGGTGGTGTTCAATCACCACTGGAATTTTTTTATTTTTTGCGAAATAAGTAAAAAAAGAGCGAAAATTTAAAATAACATTTTGCAAATAAGTAATTTTTGTTCATAAATTTGGGCCAAAATGTATACTGCTACATATCTTTGGTAAAAATAACCCAAATTAGTGGATATTATTTAGTCTGTGTGAAAGTTATAGAGTCTACAAGCTATGGTGCAAATCATAAAAAGTTGATCACACCTGATGTACTGACAACCTATCTCAATTGTTGAGGCCCTGAAATGTCAGGACAGTACAAATACCCCCCAAATGACCACTTTTTGGAAAGTAGACAGTCCAAGGTACAGTGGGGCAAAAAAGTATTTAGTCAGCCACCAATTGTGCAAGTTCTCCCACTTAAAAAGATGAGAGAGGCCTGTAATTGTCATCATAGGTATACCTCAACTATGAGAGACAAAATGTGGAAACAAATCCAGACAATCACATTGTCTGATTTGGAAAGAATTTTTTTTGCAAATTATGGTGGAAAATAAGTATTTGGTCACCTACAAACAAGCAAGACTTCTGGCTCTCACAGACCTGGATCTTCTTCTTTAAGAGGCTCCTGTCCTCCACTCATTACCTGTAATAATGGCACCTGTTTGAACTTGTTATCAGTATAAAAGACACCTGTTCACAACCTCAAACAGTCACACTCCAAACTCCACTATGGTGAAGACCAAAGAGCTGTCGAAGGACACCAGAAACAAAATTGTAGACCTGCACCAGGCTGGAAAGACTGAATCTGCAATAGGCAAGCAGCTTGGTGTGAAGAAATCAACCGTAGGAGCAATAATTAGAAAATGGAAGACATACAAGACCACTGATAATCTCCCTCGATCTGGGGCTCCACGCAAGATCTCACCCCATGGGGTCAAAATGATCACAAGAACGGCGAGCAAAAATCCCAGAACCACACGGGGGGACCTACCGAATGACCTGCAGAGAGCTGGGACCAACGTAACGAAGGCTACTATCAGTAACACACTACACCGCCAGGGACTCAGATCCTGCAGTGCCAGACTGCTTAAGCCAGTACATGTCCGGGCCCATCTGAGGTTTGCTAGAGAGCATTTGAATGATCCAGAAGAGGATTGGGAGAATATCATATGGTCTGATGAAACCAAAGTAGAACTGTTTGGTAGAAACACAACTCGTCGTGTTTGGATGAGAGAGAATGCTGAGTTGCAAGCAAAGAACACCATACCTACTGTGAAGCATGGGGGTGGCAACATCATGCTTTGGGGCTGTTTCTCTGCAAAGAGAAGAGGATGACTGATCCGTGTACATGAAAGAATGAATGGGGCCATGTATCGTGAGATTTTGAGTGCAAACCTCCTCCCATCAGCAAGGGCATTGAAGATGAAAAGATGAAACATGGCTGGGTCTTTCAGCATGACAATGATCCCAAACACACCGCCCGGGCAACGAAGGAGTGGCTTCGTAAGAAGCATTTCAAGGTCCTGGAGTGGCCTACAACAAAACAAAAATTCTCCTGCGCTCTCGGTGTATCGTCAAAACATAGGTGGCGTGGTTCTGTCTAGAGGCAAAGTCTATAATCTTGCAGCCCTCCTCAGAACAATGGGTGTTCATATGGCTAGAAAAAGAAAGAAAACAGGAGGGCGCACCGACCTAGTGCATTACCACTTACAGGTTTATTAAAATGTAATTAAAAAGCAATAGTCCTACTCACAGACAGAGCTTATATACAAGCTTATCGAAAACAATGGCTGGAGATCTTGGCATTCGCCGACCGGACTTGATGACAGAGAGGGTCAAACGATACCCCAAAACATCCAGATAGCTGACGCGTTTCAGGGGCGCACCCCTTTCATCAGAGCCTAAGTGGTTCATACATGCTCTCACAAAGTCCTCCGTTATATATGTGTGTATGTGCCCATGTGAGGGAAGCCCCAGTGCAGGTGGAAGGCAATTAGCAATTACCAAACCCCGCCCCCGTATGCCAGCTCTCTCCACCCATAGGGACGGGGCTCAGACCCGCCAACCCCATAGGCAGCAGCTCATTGGCAGATGATGATGTCTGAGGAGGGGAAAAGGTAAGAAAGGAAGAAAGGGGAGGGAAGGAGAAGGAGGGGGGAGGAAAAGGGGAAGAGAAAGAAAGGAAAGAAAAAGGAAGGCAAGGGGAGGGGAGAGGAGGAGGAAGGGAGGAGGAAGGGAGGGGGAAGGGGAGAGGAGAGAAAAAAAAAAGGGAAGGCTCCATCCAACTACAGTAGTACTATTATAGGATTTGTCTTGGTGGATGTCCTCCCAGCGCGAACCCCTCGCTCTTTGGGGAGTCCTGGGCAGACGAGCCCACTGGTGAGGAATGCTACTGTGCACTAGCAATAGGCAGCAACACTATAGGGTAGTTGGATGGAGCCTTCCCTTTTTTTTCTCTCCTCTCCCCTTCCCCCTCCCTTCCTCCTCCCGTCCTCCTCTTTCCTTCTCCTCTCCCCTCCCCTTACCTCCCTTTTTTTTCTTTCTTTCTCTTCCCCTTTTCCTCCCCCCCTCCTTCTCCTTCCCTCCCCTTTCTTCCTTTCTTACCTTTTCCCCTCCTCAGACATCATCATCTGCCAATGAGCTGCTGCCTATGGGGTTGGCTGGTCTGAGCCCCGTCCCTATGGGTGGAGAGAGCTGGCATACGGGGGCAGGGTTTGGTAATTGCTAATTGCCTTCCACCTGCACTGGGGCTTCCCTCACATGGGCACATACACACATATATAACGGAGGACTTTGTGAGAGCATGTATGAACCACTTAGGCTCTGATGAAAGGGGTGCGCCCCTGAAACACGTCAGCTATCTGGATGTTTTGGGGTATCGTTTGACCCTCTCTGTCATCAAGTCCGGTCGGCGAATGCCAAGATCTCCAGCCATTTTTTTCAATAAGCTTGTATATAAGCCCTGGAGTGGCCTAGCCAGTCTCCAGATCTCAACCCCATAGAAAACCTTTGGAGGGAGTTGAAAGTCTGTGTTGCCCAGGGACAGCCCCAAAACATCACTGTTCTAGAGGAGATCTGCATGGAGGAATGGGCTAACATACCAGCAACAGTGTGTGACAATCTTGTGAAGACTTACAGAAAACGTTTGACCTCTGTCATTGCCAACAAAGGATATATAACAAAGTATTGAGAAACTTTTGATAATGACCAAATACTTATTTTCCACCATAATTTGCAAAAAAAAAATCCTTCCAAATCAGACAATGTGATTGTCTGGATTTGTTTCCACATTTTGTCTCTCATAGTTGAGGTATACCTATGATGACAATTACAGGCCTCTCTCATCTTTTTAAGTGGGAGAACTTGCACAATTGGTGGCTAGTGATGAGCCGAACACCCCCGGGTTCGGTTCGCACCAGAACCCGCGAACGGACCGAAAGTTCGAACGAACATTAGAACCCTATTAAATACAATGGATGCGAACGTTCGAATTCTAAAGTGCTAATTATAACAACTATTATGCATGTTATTGTCATAAATAGGGTTTGGGAACCCGGGTTGTGCACCAGGGGACATGTATCAATGCAAAAAGAAGTTTTAAAAACGGTCGTTTTTCGGGAGCAGTCATTTTAATGATGCATAAAGTGAAAAAAAAAAAGTCAAATATTCCTTTAAATATCGTGCCTGGGGGGTGTCTAAAGTATGCCTGTGAAGTGCCACGTGTTTCCCGTGTTTAGAACTGTCCCTGCAGAAAATGACACTTCTAAAGGAAAAAAAAGCCATTTAAAACTGCTTGCGGCTTTAATGTAATGTCTGGTCCCGGTAATATGGATGAAATTCTTTAAGAAAAATGGCACAGCTACCCCATGACCCCCCCCCCTACCCCAGCCCATTACCAGCCCCTTTGGGTCTTGTATGGATATTAAGGGGAACCCCGCACATAAAATAAAAAAGGCCCTATATACTCTGAACAGCCGTATACAGGCGGTGCATACAAGACAGGGACTGTAGGTTTGTTCTTATGTAGAATCTGTTTGTAATTTTGAACAGGTACATTGTTGAAGTGTAGCTCCAGCCCAAAAATCTATTTTTAAACTTTTTGGGAAACATAGGTAAGGGTTATCACCCCTGTAACATTTGTTTTGCTGTCTGTGCCCCTGTTCAGAACATTTCACCTCACTTTCCGTCCCAATGACAACTGTTTTTGAAATGTGGTGTTTTTCTTGAAACAAGGATTGCTGATAAAGCATCAGTACAGATGAGACCCCTTTCTCCCATATTTATTCTTACAGGAGAGAATTTTCCTTTCTAGGGGTAGATTTCCTCTCACTTCCTGTTGTCTTCTTTCGTTTGCAAGTAGGAGTCGTTTGTAAGTTGGATGTTTGAAAGTAGGGACCTGCCGTATATACTCTGCAGAAATAGGCCCCTTAGTTGTTGGTGTTGGCACAACACTGTAAGCACTCAGTTACTCTTGGTTGGTGCTGGAACGCCCTGCTGTCAACTATTATATCAGGAATTTTAATTACATATAATTGTTGAACAGTGGTAGTAAAAATTGGGGCTTTGATGGTGGTGCTGGTGCCACAACACTGTAAGCCCTGACAGTTACTCTTGGTGGGTGCAGCAATGGGCCCTGCTGTGAATTATTAGATCAAGAATTGTAATTACATGCCCCTTTTGAACAGGGGCTGAAAAATTGGGCCTTTCGTGGTGGTGGTGGTGGTGGCGTTGCCACAAGACTGTAAGCCCTCAGAGTTACTCTTGGTGGGTGCAGCAATGGACCCTGCTGTGAATTATTAGATCAAGAATTGTAATTGCATGCCCCTGTTGAACAGGGGCTGAAAAATTGGGCCTTAGGCACTGGTGGCACAACACTACAACCCCTCACAGATACTGTACTTGGAGCACAGCAATGAGCCCTGTTGCAAAGTATTGCTTCAAAAATTGTAATGACACGCCCCTGTTAAACAGGGGCTGAAAAATTGGGCCTTAGGCACTGGTGCCACAACACTCCAACCCCTCACAGATACTGTACTTGGAGCACAGCAATGAGCCCTATGGCAAATTATTGCTAAAAAAATTGTAATTACACGCCCCTGTAAAACAGGGGCTGAAAAATTGGGCCTTAGCCACTGGTGGCGGCACCCATAAACAAAAATGATCTTCCAAGCTATCATCATCAATCGTATCATTGAGGACTCGGAGGAGGAGGATAGCCAGTCAACATAACAGCACAGGCACTCAGCATCAGCATCAGTCTTGAAGGGATGTGACATGTTAAAATCAATTAGTCTGTTATATCAGCATCAGGTGTGTGGTAGCTGGTGGTGATCCAAGACTGGTTCATCTTGATGAAAGTCAGTCGATCAACCGAGTCGGTGGACAGGCGCACCCTGTGATCCGTGACAAATCCTCCAGCAGCACTGAATGTGCGTTCCGAAAGAACGCTGGATGCAGGACAGGCCAGTAGCTCAATTGCATACTGTGCAAGCTCTGGCCAGTGATCCATCCTCAAGACCCAGTAAGCCAGAGGATTTTCGGTGGGGAAGGTGTCCAAGTCTGACCTTGCCCCTAGATATTCCTGCACCATGTTTATCAGACGCTGGCGATGGTTGCTGGAACCGATCATACTTTGGGGCTGCGGACTAAAGAATTGTCTGAACGCATCGGTCAGACGGCCACCTTCCCCACCGCTCCTTCTTTGACTGGCCGAAGCCTCAGCAACTCGTTGTCCAGGACCAGGAGTTTGTAACCTCCCAGTCTCTGGGAACGCGTTGCACAGACCTTTCTGCAAGGCCTCCCGGAGTTGTCTCATCCTCTGCTCCCTCTGCGACGGTAACATAAGGTCCGCAACCTTACCCTTGTACCGTGGATCAAGGAGAGTGGCCAGCCAGTAATGGTCCCTCTCCTTGATCCGAAGAATACGAGGATCCTTCCGCAGACTTTGCAGGATCAGGGAGGCCATGCAGCGTAGGTTTGCTGAGGCATTCGCTCCGGAGTCCTCTGGGTCACTAAGGACGACATGATCCGCAGCCACCTCCTCCCAGCCACGTACAAGTCCACTGGTTTCTTGGGACTGTAAATCATCCCTAAAAGACTGCTGCTGATGCTGAGTGCCAGCCTCCACCTCCATGCTGACACAATCCTCCTCCTCCTCCTCCTCCTCCTCCTCCTCCTCCTCTTCCTGTGCGATGGGTGGGACAGAAGGAACACTGTCTGGGTAAAGGGGGCCTTGAGAGGCAAGGAAGTCCTCCTCTTCCTGCCTCTGTTCTGCCTCAAGTGCCCTGTCCATTATTCCACGCAGCGTGTGCTCCAACAGGTGGACAAGAGGTACAGTGTCACTGATGCATGCACTGTCACTGCTCACCATCCTCGTGGCCTCCTCAAATGGTGCCAGGACAGTGCATGCATCCCTGATCATGCCCCACTGGCGTGGAGAAAAAAAAACAAGCTCCCCTGACCCTGTCCTGGTGCCGTAGTCGCACAGGTACTCATTGATGGCCCTCTGCTGCGTGTGCAGCCGCTGCAGCATGGCCAACGTTGAGTTCCACCTGGTGGGCATGTCACATATAAGGCGGTTCTTGGGCAGGTTCAACTCCTTTTGCAGCTCAGCCAGGCGAGCACTGGCATTATAAGATCTGCGGAAATGCACACAGACTTTCCTGGCCTGCCTCAGGACATCCTGTAAGCCCGGGTACCTGCCCAAGAACCGCTGCACCACCAGGTTAAGGACGTGAGCCACACAGGGCACATGGGTCAGTTGTCCCTGTCGGAGGGCGGAGAGGAGGTTGGTGCCATTGTCGCAAACCACCATTCCTGGCTTAAGCTGGTGTGGCGTCAACCACCTCTCGGCCTGGCCCTGCAGAGCAGACAGGACCTCTGCCCCAGTGTGGCTTCTGTCCCCCAAACACACCAGCGCAAGCACGGCATGGCATCTTTTTGCCTGCGTACTTGCGTAGCCCCGTGAACGGCTACGGAGCACTGCTGGTTCATAGGACAAACCACAGGAAGAGGCCATGGAGGAAGAAGAAGAGGAGGGGGTGGAGGAGAGAGGTGTGTCACACCCAGTAGTAGCATTTTGGAGGCGTGGCGGTGGGACAACCTCCAACACTACTGCACCTTGTCCTGCATCCTTCCCAGCTGCCAAAAGAGTGACCCAATGGGCCGTGAAAGAAAGGTAACGTCCCTGTCCATGCCTGCTGGACCATGAGTCAGCGGTAATATGCACCTTACCGCTGACCGCCCTGTCCAGCGAGGCCAAGACATTGCCTTCCACATGCCGGTAGAGAGCCGGAATAGCCTTCCGTGAGAAAAAGTGGCGTTTGGGAACCTGCCACTGAGGAACCGCACATTGCACAAACTCACGGAAGGGGGCCGAGTCTACCAACTGAAAAGGCAGCAGTTGAAGCGCTAGCAATTTAGCCAAGCTAGCATTCAACCGCTGGGCATGTGGATGGCTGGGAGTGAACTTCTTTCGACGGTCCAGCAGCTGGGGCAGGGAAATTTGCCTGCTAGAATCGGACGTCGGTGTACTGCTAGCAGAGTGGCCGCAAGTACTTGGCTGTGACACACCTAATTCTACACCTTCATTCCTCTCAGTGCATGTTTCAGAGAGGACTGAAGTTATAGTGGGGTTGGAGATCCCAGCTGATGCGGTGCAAGGAGAGGTCCGCTTTGTTCTTTGGTGTGGGTCTTTGAGGTAGGCTTGCCAACGAGCTGCATGGCAGGTCAACATATGTCTGGTCAGGCATGTGGTACCCAAGCGGCTGATGTTTTGGCCACGCGATATACGCTTGAGACATATGTTGCAAACAGCAGCTGTGCGATCTGATGCACTAGCCTCAAAAAAGGCCCACACCAAAGAACTTTTTGAATGACGGGCAGAGGCAGCGCCCTGCACAGGCGGAGCTCTGCGGTGTGATTCCGTCGGTGTACTGCCCTTACGCTGGCCACCAAAGGGCATCCTGCCTCGTTGGAGATGTGCCTCCTCCTCATCCTCCTCCTCCTCCTCTCTCCTATTAGGCACCCACGTGGAGTCAGTGACCTCATTATCCCCTCCCTCCTCATCACTGGAGGCAATCTGGCAGTATGCTGCAGCTGCTGGAACATGACTGCCAGATTGGTGTCCTTCTTGAGCATCCCCTCTGTCTGCTCTCACGCTACTGCCTTCCTCTAGCTGGGTTTCATCATCAGACCCTTCGAAACGCTGGGCATCCTCCTGGAGCATGTACCCAACACTGTGCTGAAACAGTTCGGGGGACTCCTCAGGAGGAGGACATGGTGGGTCTAGGGAAGGAGTGACTGATGATGAGTCTGACATTGATACCAGGGAAGAGGACGCTTTGGCAGCTGCTTTTCCAGTACCCTGAGCCTGGGTGAGAGAGGATGAGGAGGAGGAGGAGGGCTTGGTCATCCACTCTACCAAGTCTTCGGCATGATGTGGCTCAACATGTCCAGCTGCCGAAAAGAAGGACAAGCGTGTCCCATGGCCATGTGCTGATGACAATGCACCGCGTCCACGACCAGCACTGTTGCCCCCAGACACAGAGCCTGCTTGCCCTCTTTTATTGCCTCCTGACTGTCTGCCTCTCCTTGTTTGCCTTCCAGACATTCTAATAGATGGCCTGCAGGGAGATGGGAAAAAAGCAATAAGGGCTACCTTCAGGTGTCCTTCTCTGTCCCTTGAAACAAGGACTTTGACAGTGAAAGAAACTGACACACTCTCCCTACCTACAGTTTTCTGTCCCTAGAAAAAATGTTTTTTTTAAGCACAATTTAGCACAAGGAGAATTACCTCACTGTCCTTCCAGGTCCCTGGAAACAAGGACTTTGACAGTGAAAGAAACTGACACACTCTCCCTACCTACAGTTTTCTGTCCCTAGAAAAAATGTTTTTTTTAAGCACAATTTAGCACAAGGAGAATTACCTCACTGTCCTTCCAGGTCCCTGGAAACAAGGACTTTGACAGTGAAAGAAACTGACACACTCTCCCTACCTACAGTTTTCTGTCCCTAGAAAAAAAATTTTTTTAAGCACAATTTAGCACAAGGAGAATTACCTCACTGTCCTTCCAGGTCCCTGGAAACAAGGACTTTGACAGTGAAAGAAACTGACACACTCTCCCTACCTACAGTTTTCTGTCCCTAGAAAAAATGTTTTTTTTAAGCACAATTTAGCACAAGGAGAATTACCTCACTGTCCTTCCAGGTCCCTGGAAACAAGGACTTTGACAGTGAAAGAAACTGACACACTCTCCCTACCTACAGTTTTCTTTCCCTAGAAAAAATGTTTTTTTTAAGCACAATTTAGCACAAGGAGAATTACCTCACTGTCCTTCCAGGTCCCTGGAAACAAGGACTTTGACAGTGAAAGAAACTGACACACTCTCCCTACCTACAGTTTTCTGTCCCTAGAAAAAATGTTTTTTTTAAGCACAATTTAGCACAAGGAGAATTACCTCACTGTCCTTCCAGGTCCCTGGAAACAAGGACTTTGACAGTGAAAGAAACTGACACACTCTCCCTACCTACAGTTTTCTGTCCCTAGAAAAAATGTTTTTTTTAAGCACAATATAGCACAAGGAGAATTCACTCACTGTCCTTCCAGGTCCCTGGAAACAAGGACTTTGACAGTGAAAGAAACTGACACACTCTCCCTACCTACAGTTTTCTGTCCCTAGAAAAAATGTTTTTTTTAAGCACAATTTAGCACAAGGAGAATTACCTCACTGTCCTTCCAGGTCCCTGGAAACAAGGACTTTGACAGTGAAAGAAACTGACACACTCTCCCTACCTACAGTTTTCTGTCCCTAGAAAAAATGTTTTTTTTAAGCACAATTTAGCACAAGGAGAATTACCTCACTGTCCTTCCAGGTCCCTGGAAACAAGGACTTTGACAGTGAAAGAAACTGACACACTCTCCCTACCTACAGTTTTCTGTCCCTAGAAAAAATGTTTTTTTTAAGCACAATTTAGCACAAGGAGAATTACCTCACTGTCCTTCCAGGTCCCTGGAAACAAGGACTTTGACAGTGAAAGAAACTGACACACTCTCCCTACCTACAGTTTTCTGTCCCTAGAAAAAATGTTTTTTTTAAGCACAATTTAGCACAAGGAGAATTACCTCACTGTCCTTCCAGGTCCCTGGAAACAAGGACTTTGACAGTGAAAGAAACTGACACACTCTCCCTACCTACAGTTTTCTGTCCCTAGAAAAAATGTTTTTTTTAAGCACAATTTAGCACAAGGAAAATTACATCACTGTCCTTCCAGGTCCCTGGAAACAAGGACTTTGACAGTGAAAGAAACTGACACACTCTCCCTACCTACAGTTTTCTGTCCCTAGAAAAAATGTTTTTTTTAAGCACAATTTAGCACAAGGAGAATTACCTCACTGTCCTTCCAGGTCCCTGGAAACAAGGACTTTGACAGTGAAAGAAACTGACACACTCTCACTACCTACAGTTTTCTGTCCCTAGAAAAAATGTTTTTTTTAAGCACAATATAGCACAAGGAGAATTCACTCACTGTCCTTCCAGGTCCCTGGAAACAAGGACTTTGACAGTGAAAGAAACTGACACACTCTCCCTACCTACAGTTTTCTGTCCCTAGAAAAAATGTTTTTTTTAAGCACAATTTAGCACAAGGAGAATTACCTCACTGTCCTTCCAGGTCCCTGGAAACAAGGACTTTGACAGTGAAAGAAAGTGACACACTCTCCCTACCTACAGTTTTCTGTCCCTAGAAAAAATGTTTTTTTTAAGCACAATTTAGCACAAGGAGAATTACCTCACTGTCCTTCCAGGTCCCTGGAAACAAGGACTTTGACAGTGAAAGAAACTGACACACTCTCCCTACCTACAGTTTTCTGTCCCTAGAAAAAATGTTTTTTTTAAGCACAATATAGCACAAGGAGAATTACCTCACTGTCCTTCCAGGTCCCTGGAAACAAGGACTTTGACAGTGAAAGAAACTGACACACTCTCCCTACCTACAGTTTTCTGTCCCTAGAAAAAATGTTTTTTTTAAGCACAATTTAGCACAAGGAGAATTACCTCACTGTCCTTCCAGGTCCCTGGAAACAAGGACTTTGACAGTGAAAGAAACTGACACACTCTCCCTACCTACAGTTTTCTGTCCCTAGAAAAAATGTTTTTTTTAAGCACAATTTAGCACAAGGAGAATTACCTCACTGTCCTTCCAGGTCCCTGGAAACAAGGACTTTGGCAGTGAAAGAAACTGACACACTCTCCCTACCTACAGTTTTCTGTCCCTAGAAAAAATGTTTTTTTTAAGCACAATTTAGCACAAGGAGAATTACCTCACTGTCCTTCCAGGTCCCTGGAAACAAGGACTTTGACAGTGAAAGAAACTGACACACTCTCCCTACCTACAGTTTTCTGTCCCTAGAAAAAATGTTTTTTTTAAGCACAATTTAGCACAAGGAGAATTACCTCACTGTCCTTCCAGGTCCCTGGAAACAAGGACTTTGACAGTGAAAGAAACTGACACACTCTCCCTACCTACAGTTTTCTGTCCCTAGAAAAAATGTTTTTTTTAAGCACAATTTAGCACAAGGAGAATTACCTCACTGTCCTTCCAGGTCCCTGGAAACAAGGACTTTCACAGTGAAAGAAACTGACACACTCTCCCTACCTACAGTTTTCTGTCCCTAGAAAAAATGTTTTTTTTAAGCACAATTTAGCACAAGGAGAATTACCTCACTGTCCTTCCAGGTCCCTGGAAACAAGGACTTTGACAGTGAAAGAAACTGACACACTCTCCCTACCTACAGTTTTCTGTCCCTAGAAAAAATGTTTTTTTTAAGCACAATATAGCACAAGCACAAAACACACTGACACTCTCCCTACCTATCCTTCTCTTTCCCTAAACTAAAGGAATCCAGGTTAAGCAAGAAAGAAATAAAAGTCACTGTCCCTGCCTATGCTGCTCTATCCCTGCTCCGGAACACACTACACTAGGCCGCCGTGCTGGCGGCCTTTTATAGTGTGGGGCGTGTACTAAACCCCCTCAGCAATAATTGGCCACAGGCATCCTGCCTGTGGCCAATCATTGCTCTCCTCGCTGCCGGCGCTGTGATTGGCCAAGCATGCGGGGTCACAGTGCATGCTTGGCCAATCACAGCGCCTGGATGACACTGCGATGGCGTAGTGCATTGTGGGCCGTTCGCGTCACTCGAATTTGGCGCGAACGGCCCAAATCGTTCGATCTTCGTCGAACGATCGAACAGCCGATGTTCGAGTCGAACGTATGTTCGACTCGAACACGAAGCTCATCCCTATTGGTGGCTGACTAAATACTTTTTTGCCCCACTGTACTTAGTAAGATGCATGCTGAGTTTTTTTAAGTTGTAATTTTTTCCCACAATTTTGGGGAAAATTACGAAAAAAAAAAAAATTTTACACAAAATTGTCATAATAACAAGTTATTTCTCACACAGCATTTGCATACTTCCAATTACACCCAAAAACACATTCTGCTACTCTTCCTGAGTATGGCGATACCACATGTGTGAGACTTTTTTACAACTTGGCCACATAGAGAGGCCCAACATGCAGGGAGAAACAAAAAACAAAAGGAAACCACTGTTGACGCAGAAAGAGGAACACCTGCGACACAGAAGGGGGAACAGCAATTATGCCCTAAATATTATTAGTGCTGCTGCGCCAAAAAAAAAAAAAGTATACCACTGCTCTGCTGACGCAGAAGGAATACCACCTACAACACAGAAGGGGGAGTACTAATAATGCAGCAACAGAGCCTGATGCTGCAAAAAATAAATAAAAATTATCAATAAAAAAAAAAATGGGATCAGTGGGGTGACACAGATGTGTTGTACACACCAACATTTCTGTGACCCCACTACACTGGTATTCACACAACACTACACTGGCTGTACTAAAGTAACTGAACACACTATCCACTAACTACCTGCCTAATCTCCATTATCACACACTATACATTGCCGCCGTGTAAGTAGCCTTATGTAGTGACCTCACCTCTCACTCCCTCTTTCTCTTCTCGGTCAATGGCTCTCGTCTAGGGGACCAGGGAGGAGAGTGTGGCGCACCACCAGCTCGTATCCTCTTGTGTGCAGAGGTGTGAGCTATAACCTTTTACCTTCGGGCCTGTGTCCCTGTCCAGAGCCAAAACTTCCCTCGAGGATGACTCCCACCCTCCACGCAGGTGGAGGTAGGACCCCCTTTGCTCCCAGAAAGTCAAGTTCCCCACCACTGAAAGTCCAACACTTATTTATTCTTCAGAGCAATAAATAGTCCTTTGAGAGCGACTGGTTAGACACAGAACAGTTCAGAACACAGTGGGGAGGAGGTCCAGGCACAAACTTGAACTTGGTTTTTCTCCTGTTCCGTTACAGCGCGAACAGGCTTGGCGCACAGTCGCTGCACCGACTGTGAGGGGGTCCCTGCCACAGACCAGATGAATAAGGCCTTTGCCACAGACCTGGTTGTTGGGTCTCTGCCACCGACCTAATTCACGATGGGTCTCTGCCACAGACCATGAGAACGTGGACTACCTTCTATAAGCAATGGCCCCTGTCAGGGAAAGGACATCCATCCGGACAGTTAACAAGAGGCCCCGCCGTCACCAGCAAATGCTGCACTGGGTCTTCGGAAGGGTCACCTCCCTGGCCTCCTCGTCCCAGATTCGGGCGTCCACACCGGGGGACACCCTAGGAGCCCTCGATCCCTTGCGGGACCCAGTCGAAGGTACTGGGCCCCAGGCCTCCAGAGAGTACCTCACCCAGACCGAAGGTGTCTGGGGTGGAACGGCAACTCCGTCCCCGGGCCTAGGGCACCCGGAGACCACCATCACTCACCCCCAGGCTGAAGGTGCCTGGGAGTGGACCCCGAGCGGAAGATGTCTGCCCCCTTTATACCCTCTCCCAGCATGCACAGCAGGTTCCCCGCCCCGCTGTACTACTGCCGTGAGAGGACACAAAGGGCACTGCCCTCCAATGGTGGTTCAACCCCGGCCTATGGCAACAGCGCCACCTATAGGCCGCAGGGAAATGGACACCATTGATATCCTCCACTGGCATAAATTGGTCCGGGAATCCTATCAATTGTTGCATCTGAGCCTGATACCACTCAGATGCCTCCCCTAAATACAACCACCCGCTACATTTATATAGTGTGATGTGTGGAATGAGCTCAGTGCTTTTATGGGACGCTTATCGGTGGGGGAACTTCCAGCCGAGTGCCCCATTTGTTTGTGTGTTCAGAGAACACACGAACAGCTGATGTTCAAGTCGAACACAGCCCATTCCTAGTTACTGACAGATCAGCTTATGGTATGCAGTTAGCGTAGTTGTACTGGAGGTGTGTTTAATTAGCACTTTGTTAAATGTTGCCTATTCACTCTAAGTAAATCTCACATACCTTACAGTAATCTCCAGGATCAGGAGGAAAGAATCAGACAAATGTTAATCTCTGTCACTTTGTAATCATAAATGTCAAAATCCCAGCTGCACTGACTCAATTACTTCTAAAAATGGCTCATGAAGGTCATTTAGGTGCGGTACAAAAAAAACATATTTTTAGAGAAGCAGCGTGAAGACAATCAAACATGCGTTTTGTTCGCAATTGTGAATCACGCTTGCTCAGTGGCAAAATCAGCTGCTCCATTACAAGTCAGACATCTTCCAAAAGGCCTATGAAATATAATCCAATTGGATGTTTATGAACAAATTACAGTAACACCAAAACATAAAATATACTGTTTGATAGCATATGATTTGTAACAAGTTCATGTGTACAGATTTATGCAATCGGAAGTAATCAGATACACTATATTACCAAAAGTATCGGGACGCCTGCCTTTACACACACACATGAACTTCAATGGCATCCCAGTCTTAGCCCACAGGGTTCAATATTGAGTTGGCCCTTGGACCTTGCTTTGTGCACTGGTCCAAATCATGTGGTGGAGGGGGGATTATGGTGTGGGGTTGTTTTTCAGGGGTTGGCCTTGGCCGCTTAGTTCCAGTGAAGGGAACTCTTAAGGCCTCTTAAAGCATCAGCATACCAAGACATTTTGGACAATTTTTTGCTCCTAACTTTGTGGGAACAGTTTGGGGATGGCCCCTTCCTGTTCCAACATGACTGTGCACCAGTGCACAAAGCAAGGTCCATAAAGACATGGATGAGCGAGTTTGGGGTGGAGGAACTTGACTGGCCCGCACAGAGACTAGAGTTGAGCGGACACCTGGATGTTCGGGTTCGACGGGTTTGGCCGAACTTCAGAAAAAAGTTCGAGTTCAGGACCGAACTTGACCCAAACTTGACCCAAACTTGACCCCGAACCCCATTGAAGTCAATGGGGATCCGAACTTCTGAGGACTGGATCTAAAAAAGTAATGGAAAGGGCTAGAGGGCTGCAAATGGTAGCCAAATATTGTTAAGAGCATGGCAAATGCTCTGAAAACAAATCCGGATAGGGAAATAACTTAAAATAACATAACAAAAAAAATAATAATAATAATATGCTGGAGGCCCCCTTCTCAGCAGAAGAGGTACAGGAAGTCATTAAGAACCTCAGAAACTCAACGGCACGATGCCACATATATGGTGGGAATTCCCCAGAATACGACTTTATGGAAAAAATATTTTTCAATTTAATGGATAAGCTAGTGGGAAAATAAAATACTTTGAAATTAAAAAAAATAAAAATTATAATCTTGACCTAGGAGGACGAGGTCCATATGGAGTAGGAGGTTGAGGTGGTGGTGAATGTGCCTGTGTAGGTGGAAGCGGCGGTGGAGGAGGACAAGGTAGCCAACACTGGTTCAAAAATACAACAATGGCTGGGTAAGGTCGGTGATGTGTCGAATTCTGTCCCCCGTCGGATAGTGTCCAACCTGTACTGCGCTTGCTCAGTACGTAGGACAAGGGGATTTAGAAAATCTCCGAAGACGAATGGCGCCTGCGCGGTGACTCCAGGTTCAAGCCACACCATCCGAGGTTCAAGCCGAGCCAAGTGAGGCCGTGCCCGAAGCGTGGCGAGCGAAGCGTGGCGAGCAAAGCGAGCCCGTGAGGGGCCCTGTTACTATGTTCTACCATATGTCCACTTGGATGGTGGGGCTTGAACCTGCCCTCACTGCGCAGGCGCTGTTCATCTTCAGAGATTTTGTGAATCTCCTTGTCCTCCGTACTGCACAAGCGCTGCGCCTGCGCAGTACAGGCCGGACACTATCCGATGGCCGGACAGTTTTTGTCAGAACACCGGTATACATGTCTATTCTGCACAAGGTACGGACAAGTCCTGTGGGATCCATGCCTGGTTCATTTTAATGAACGTGAGCTTGTCCACATTGGCTCTGGACAGGCGGCTGCGCTTGTCTGTGATAACGCCCCCTGCCGTGCTAAAAACATGTTCAGATAATACACTGGCTGCAGGGCAGGCCAGCACCTCCAAGGCGTAAAGGGCAAGCTCAGGCCATGTGCCCAATTTGGAGACCCAGAAGTTGAAGGGGGCAGACCCGTCACTCAGTACGTGTAGGCGTGTGCACACATACTGCTCCACCATGTTGGTGAAATGTTGCCTCCTGCTAAGACTTTCCATCTCAGCTGGTGGTGCTGGTTGTTGTGGCATGCTGACAAAGCTTTTCCACATTTCAGCCATGCTAACCCTGCCTTCTGAGGTGCTGGTGGTGCCCCAGCTGCGTTGGCGACCTCTTCCTCCTCCTCTGCCTTCGCCTTGTGCTTCTACCGTACCTACGCTGTCAGGTGGGAATGCCACCAGCAGCACGTCTACCAGCGTGCACTTGTACTCGCGCATCTTACGATCCCGCTCCAGTGAGGGAATTAAGAACGGTACGTTGTCCTTGTAACGGGGATCCAGCAGGGTGGCCACCCAGTAATCAGCACCAGTTAGAATGTGGGCAACTCGGCGGTCGTTGCGGAGACACTGCAGCATGTAATCGCTCATGTGTGCCAGGCTGCCCAGAGGCAACGAAAAGCTGTCCTCTGTGGGAGGGGTATCGCCTGTGTCCTCTGTATCCCCCCAGCCACGCACCAGTGATGGCCATGAGCTGGTCTGGGTGCCACCCTGCTGTGAACATGGTTCCTCCTCCTCCATCTCCTCCTCATCCTCCACCTCGTCATCCTCCAGAACTGTGCCCTTGCTGCTGGACAATTGTGTACCTGGCGTTTGTTGGTGCAGGAACCCACCCTCGTAGCCACTTATGAAAGACTGCCCTGAAAGCCTTTAAAATGATCCCGGTTCCTCCTCCTCCTCCTCCTCCTCCTCCTGTGCCACATCCTCTTCCATCAGCGCCCAAAGCGTTTTTACAAGGAGGCATAGAACTGGGATAGTAACGCTGAGAACGGCGTCATCGGCACTGGCCATGTTGGTGGAGTACTCAAAACAGCGCAACAAGGCACACAGGTCTCGCATGGAGGCCCAGTTATTGGTGGTGAAGTGGTGCTGTTCCGCAGAGCGACTCAGCAGCTGAAACTCCACTATCACCTGCTGCTGCTCACACAGTCTGGCCAGCATGTGCAAGGTGGAGTTCCACCTTGTGGGCACGTCACATATGAGGCGGTGAGCGGGAAGGCTGAAGTTACACTGCAGCGCTGACAGGCGAGCAGCAGCAGGGTGAGAACGCCGAAAGTGCGCACAGACGGCCCGCACTTTCTGCAGCAGCTCTGGCATATTGGGGTAATTTTTCAGGAACCTCTGGACCACCAAGTTCAGCACATGCGCCAGGCAAGGGATGTGCGTCAAACCGGCTAGGCCCAGAGCTGCTACGAGATTTCGCCCATTATCGCACACCACCAGGCCGGGCTTGAGGCTCACTGCCACCAACCACTCATCGGTCTGTTGTTCCATGTCTCTCCACAACTCCTGCGCGGTGTGGGTTTTTTCCCCCAAACAGGGAAGTTTTAAAACTGCCTGCTGTCGTTTACCCCTGGCTGTGCTGAAGTTGGTGGTGAAGGTGTTATGCTGACCGGATAAGGAGGCGGTAGAGGATGAGGAAGTGGAGTAGGAGGAGTTAGCAACAGGAGGCAAACTGAAGCGCCCTGCAATCCTCGGTGGTGGAAGGACATGCGCCAAACTGCTATCTGCCTCAGGCCCAGCCGCCACTGCATTTACCCAGTGTGCTGTTAGGGAGTAGTGATGAGCCGAACACCCCCGGGTTCGGTTCGCACCAGAACCCGCGAACGGACCGAAAGTTCGTACGAACATTAGAACCCTATTAAATACAATGGATGCGAACGTTCGAATTCTAACGTGCTAATTATAGCGACTATTATGCATGTTATTGTCCTAAAAAGGGTTTGGGAACCCGGGTTCTGCACCAGGGGACATGTATCAATGCAAAAAGAAGTTTTAAAAACGGTCGTTTTTCGGGAGCAGTCATTTTAATGATGCATAAAGTGAAAAAAAAAAAGTCAAATATTCCTTTAAATATCGTACCTGGGGGGTGTCTAAAGTATGCCTGTGAAGTGCCACGTGTTTCCCGTGTTTAGAACTGTCCCTGCACAAAATGACACTTCTAAAGGAAAAAAAAGCCATTTAAAACTGCTTGCGGCTTTAATGTAATGTCTGGTCCCGGTAATATGGATGAAAATCTTTAAGAAAAATGGCATAGCTACCCCATGACCCCCCCCCCCCCCTACCCCAGCCCATTACCAGCCCCTTTGGGTCTTGTATGGATATTAAGGGGAACCCCGCACATAAAATAAAAAAGGCCCTATATACTCTGAACAGCCGTATACAGGCGGTGCATACAAGACAGGGACTGTAGGTTTGTTCTTATGTAGAATCTGTTTGTAATTTTGAACAGGTACATTGTTTAAGTGTAGCTCCAGCCCAAAAATCTATTTTTAAACTTTTTGGAAAACATAGGTAAGGGTTATCACCCCTGTAACATTTGTTTTGCTGTCTAGATAGATTTATGTCATTTTTATCATAATTATTTTTTTATTAGTAATTGCGGCGAATATCGATTTTTAGTGGGACTGTGACATTGCGGCAGACAGATCAGACACTTTTGACATTATTTTGGGACCATTGAAATTTAAACAGCGATCAGAGCTAAAAATAGCCACTGATTACTGTGTAAATGTCACTGGCAGGGAAGTGGTAAAACACTAGGGGGCGATCAAGGGGTTAAATGTGTTCCCTCAGCGTGTTCTAACTGCAGGGGGGATGGGCTGCCTAGGACATGATAGAGATCACTGCCGATTTCCTGTTCTGCCTCTCCTCGTCGCGATCGCGGGCTTCCGGTGAACATCGAGTAAGTGTGACCATTGGCGTACGGCGGTCGGGAAGCGGTTAAACTTTATACTATGTATATACTATGTTGAAGCCCCTTTTGATTTTATTACAGCACTCAGTCTTTTTGGGTATGAGTCTATCAGCATGACACATCTTGACAATATTTGTCACTCCAAATCTGCCAGATTGCAAGGGCATCTCCTGTGTACAGCCCTCTTCAGATCACCCCACACATTTTCAGGTCAGATTCAGGTCTGGGCTCTGGCTGGGCCATTCCAAAACTTTAATCTTCTTCTGGTGAAGCCATTCCTTTGTTGATTTGGATGTATACTTTGGGTCATTGTCATGCTGAAAGCTGAAGTTCCTCTTCATGTTCAGCTTTCTAGCAGAAGCCTGAAGGTTTTGTGCCAATATTGACTGGTATTTG
Organism: Rana muscosa; assembly: GCA_029206835.1. Classification (NCBI taxonomy): domain Eukaryota; kingdom Metazoa; phylum Chordata; class Amphibia; order Anura; family Ranidae; genus Rana; species Rana muscosa. The sequence continues at coordinate 42,016,131 of JARGYO010005626.1, forward strand.
GAACTGTTGTGGATTTTCTAGGCTGCTGTTTACAGAGCACACAGCCCATAATTCCTGTGCTATCTAAGCACACATCAGATTTCATCTTTTTGCAATAATGCTATCTTTAAGTTAAGTTCCACTCACCGTTCATTCCATCATTCATTCAAGGAAAGCACCAACACAGATCTTATCGTCAGGTCATCTCAGAGCAGAGTCTCTAGCCGACCCCTACTCAAAGACTTTTATTAGCCTCAAAAGATCTCAGACAGGAGGTGATTGGCTGCAGCAATCAGTCCCCTCCCCCCATGGGAGGGGACATCACAGGATGTCCCTTCCACACAGGAAAATGGCAATACAAGGACATTCCTTCCAACAGGAAATGCCGTACATGAATCCCACTCAAGAAATATAGATTAAAGGATTCAATACAATAATACATACAATGAATAAAATTACGTATGATGGCTAAAGTTCCCGTTGATAGGAATCCTCATTCTGCGCTATTCCATAGAATAACGCATATTCAGATTATACTAATATTGAATGGGGGAGGGAGGCTATCTGCAGACGCGCACTACGAATCCCAACCAATGTTGATCAGACACAGCAGAGACAAGAGCACGCATCTGCTCATAACCAATGATGTTGTTGCAGAGCGAGGATATCCCCTCCTTAACGATCGTCTGTGCTAATGCACAGAGGGCCCCCGTTGGCGGACATATCCACACCCTGCAAACATCACACTCCAACCTCAAGACGTTTTCCCCTATCAGACGGGATTCAACCAGCCTCAGACTACCCCAATCAGCTCTTTTAGAGCGGGTTGCGGAAGTACTAACACTGGGTGACACTATGGCAATACATATTAAATACATCTCCATAAAAAATCTCCACAACAGTCCTCCCTTTTTTGTCATATGCACCCCATGTGTCCATCGATGAAACTTGATCTGCTTCTTACACCTGGAATGAATCAGTCCTTAGTCCATAAAAAGGAAAACACGGCTTGACATGTAGACTCTACTCTTCAGGGGCATGACTTATAAAGGAGGACACGACATGGTGAGCTGTAGTAATCGCCGATCGGTCTGTGATCCTCTGTGTCTTGTATGTGGGGCCGGCTTCGAGGCGTCTCATCAAGGAAACTCTGGTCACGCATCAAATCAGGCAACAGGAGCACCTCGTCACGACATAGAAAGAATAGAAATAAAAACGACATGAGTATATATTGTGAGGGGGTTAGCTCGGCAGCGGGTGTGTGTGACCCCCGAGATGGGCTCCCCACACAAAAACAGGCCCAGCAAACGGAGGTTGTGGTTTTCAAAATCAAAAAGGTGCAGTTTATTTTCTATTTACAGTGACAAAACACAGCAAAGCAAAAGAAACATAAACAAAATAAATCCTGGTCAACTTGACCTCTGACTAAACATACAGGTTTCCTAACTAACAACTGGGATCAGCCTAGTGCTGTCCTAGTCCCTAAGTCCCTGGTTTTAAATGTCCAAGCAAATAGCCACACAGGCTTTGTCTCACCGCACAGGGGTTCACTCTCCCTAGACAGTCCACACAGGTCTGGGTCCAGGCATGAGCTAACATCTAATGAAGCTGGGAGTTCTTATAGAGGCCTAAATGAGCTGACAAGCTTCAGCTGGTCTCATCAACTCCCTGTCTGCACGACGCCCAGCACTCTCCCTAGAGGTATGAGTCATCCATGAGCCTACTAGCCTCAGCTGGGCTTATACAACTCTCCACCTAGTTGTATAAGTCGGCGTAAAGCCTGAATCTGGGCGAAATATATCTACCCCCCTGGATGCAACCAGGTGACTTTACCTTCCTGCTGTCACAATATATTCCCACTTCCTTTAACCACGATCCGCTGTAAAATAAAAATTAGATCCCCAAAGATTCCCAGACCCTTAAAATAGACTCCCAACCTTCACATAGCTACAGCTCTGGTGTCATGGATATGCATTAGTGTCTGTCTGCCATCTTACCTTCCTCCTCATGTGTTCATCTGGAGACCAGACCTCCTTCACCTGGCTTCCTTTATAATCTCCTCCCAGCCTGACTCCACCCCAGGCCCTATCACAGAACACTATATTAACCTGTGCACTGCAAGCCTGCTTTGCTGATCAACGTGTTTGTTAGGCATTGTGTGTTTGGGTTCCTGCCTGCCGTGTGCTACGTCTGTCTCTCTGTTACGTTATTGGCTTGTCCCCGACTATCCCTGTCTGCTCGTGACCCTTGACCTTCGACTCGTTCTTCGTTATCCTTGTCTGCTTGTGGCCCCTGACCTTCAGCTTGTTATTCGGTTCTCTCTTATCGTGTGCTGCTGCTTCCCCTCTTTTCCCCTTATACTACGGGGCGTGAGCTAGGAAACTCCAGGGGCCGCGACCTGGTCCCAGCCTGCAGCTAACATCCTCACCACTAGAGGCCCTGGAGAAGACCAGCTGGGTCTTAGACTCCGCGCCCTGGGGAATCTTGGCTCTAGCTTCCGTTTGGATCCCGGTTGTGCTCCTCTGGTCCCGCTTTCCACAACCACCCAGTTTCCTATCCGCAGAAGCCAGCCATAGGGTTCACTACCTCGCGGTGCACTCCTGTCCCCCTACGGTGTGCATCTGTCACCTGGCCACAGGTGACCCTGACAGTTTGATCAGCCATGAACCCGGCTGACATCCCGCTCCCCGCGGATGATCCATTGCAGGGCATAGTTCGCAGACTTGAGACCCAGGAATCAAATCAGACTCAGGTGATGCGATTCCTCCAGGATCTGGCTTCTCGATTCGAGCAGCTTCAGGTCTCCTTGGAAACCCCGAATCCGCAACCCCAAGTACAACCAGCGGCTGTACCTATCGCACCAGTCGCAGCCTCACACTCACTAAGATTGCCAGCTCCGTCCCGTTTCTCTGGGGACTCCAAGGCCTGCAGGGGGTTTCTCAGCCAATGCACAATTCATTTTGAGCTTCAGCCTCAAAGCTTCCTGTCTGACCGGGCTAAGGTAGCCTATATCATTTCCCTCCTCTCCGGTGAAGCTTTGGCCTGGGCTGCCCCCCTGTGGGAGAGGAACGATCCGGTGGTTTCCAGTCTGTCCGATTTCTTGAAGCTCTTCCGTAACATCTTCGAAGAGCCGGCTCGGGCTTCTTCAGCGGCTAGTGCTGTCTTACGTCTTCGCCAAGAATCTAATTCAGTGGGGCAATATGCTCTTCAGTTCCGTATCCACACAGCTGAATTGAGCTGGAATAATGAGGCCCTGGTCGCTACCTTTTTACATGGCCTCTCTGACCGAGTGAAAGACGAATTAGCGGGAAGAGCCATTCCCGTCGGTCTGGACGATGTAATTTCATTATGCAACCAGATCGACATTCGTTTTCAAGAGAGGTCCTTAGAAAAAAGACGCCAGCACTCTCTGGGTCCTAGCCAGTCTGAGCTCCCCTCCCTTCATTCCGTGGAGCATCCTCTACCAGCTGAAGAACCTATGCAGCTGGGCCGGACCAGACTAACCCCCGAAGAACGTGCTAGGGGCAGAACTCTGGGCTTGTGCCTCTATTGTGGGGGCAAGGGTCATTTTCGTGACTCCTGCTCGCTTCGTCCGGGAAACGCTCGGGTCTAATACATTTGGAAGGTGGAGTATTGGACCCAGAAACATCACCTTCTCGCCTGCTCTTGCCGGTGTTCCTTCATGTAGGCACTTCTCCTCAGTCAACCCTTGCATACCTGGATTCCGGGGCTGCCGGCAATTTTATGGATTGGAGAACTGCTTCTTCTATGAAGCTTACCCTTTCACCTCTCACTACCCCATTGGTAGTCTCGGCAATTGATGGCACTGTTCTCCCAGGGGGCCCTATTCGCTTCCAGACGCTACCCATTAGGATGTCGGTAGGGATTCTCCACCAGGAGTGGATATCCTTTCTTATTCTACCCAAGGCCTCTACCCCAGTTGTATTGGGCCTCCCTTGGCTACAACTCCACTCTCCACATGTGGACTGGGTCTCTGGGCAGATCCTGGCCTGGGGTTCCTCATGTTTCTCGTCGTGTCTTCTCAAGGTGACCCCCAAGGAGAGTCTTCCGGTTGCTGCCACTTCTGTTTCTTCTGATCTTCCTGCTGCATACAGCGATTACCGGGATGTGTTCTGTAAGAAATCAGCTGAGGTGCTTCCTCCCCACAGGTCTTTTGACTGTGCTATTGATCTTGTCCCCGGAGCAACTCTACCCAGGGGTCGTACCTACCCTCTGTCCATCCCAGAGACCCAGGCCATGTCGGAGTATGTCGCAGAGAATCTGGAGAGAGGTTTCATCCGGAAATCCTCATCGCCTGCAGGGGCAGGGTTCTTTTTTGTTGCCAAAAAGGATGGTACCTTAAGACCCTGCATCGATTATCGGGGTTTAAATGCGGTTACTATTAAAAATCGATACCCCTTACCCTTAATATCTGAGCTATTCGATAGGTTGAAGGGTGCCTCCATTTTCACCAAGTTGGATCTCAGAGGCGCGTACAATCTCATTCGAATACGGGAGGGTGACGAATGGAAGACTGCATTCAACACTAGAGATGGGCATTACGAATATCTGGTGATGCCTTTTGGTCTGTGTAATGCTCCAGCCGTGTTTCAAAACTTTGTCAATGAAATCTTCAGAGATCTGCTGTACCAGTTTGTTGTCATCTATCTGGATGACATTCTGATCTTTTCTGAAAATCTGCTCGTCCACAGAAACCATGTCCGCACTGTACTTCAACGTCTTAGAGAGAACAATCTCTATGCCAAGCTGGAGAAATGTTCCTTTGAATGTTCTGAGGTCCTGTTTTTGGGGTGCTTCGTCTCATGTTCGGGTCTTCGTATGGACCCTGGGAAGGTCTTGGCTATCACCAACTGGCCTCTTCCTGCTAGCCTCAAGGCCACACAGCGCTTTCTTGGCTTCACTAATTATTATAGGTAGTTCATAAGGAATTACTCTTCCATTGCCGCGCCTATTATCGCTTTGACCAAGAAGGGTGTGAATGCCAGAGACTGGCCTCCCGAAGCTGTCTCTGCATTTCACAACCTGAAACAGGCCTTTGTTTCTGGCCCCCTCTTGAGGAGACCAAATCCTGGGAATGCATTTTTTAATGAAGTGGACGCTTCCTCAATGGGGGTGGGAGCTGTGCTTCTTCAAATCTTTGAGAAGAGACGCCAACCATGTGCGTTCTTCTCCAAAAAAAATTCTCAGGCAGAGAGGAATTATGCCATCGGTGATCGGGAACTTCTCCCAATTAAATTGGCGTTAGAGGAGTGGCGTCATCTCTTGGAGGGTTCCCCTCACTCCATAACGATCTTTACCGATCACAAGAATTTACAGTATCTACAGAATGCTAAACGTCTGAATCCTAGACAGGCCAGGTGGAGTCTCTTCTTTGCCCGTTTTAATTTCACGATTACCTACAAACCTTGTTCCTGCAACGGTCAGGCTGATGCGCTCTCTAGGTCATTTGACACTTTGGACGAGGAGTCCGCCCCTGAACCTGAGCCGATCATTCCCCCCTTCTTGCATTGTTGCCCACTCTACCACCCTGAAGTCAAAAATTCCGCCTGGTAAGACCTTTGTCCCCACTGAGCTAAGAGCTAAGATCCTTCGTTGGGGACATGATTCCAAGGTGGCAGGGCATTCTGGATTCCTCCGATCCTTCCTACTCATCAGTCGTCACTACTGGTGGCCTAATCTCCGCTCAGACGTCAAAGACTACGTTAAAGCTTGTCATGTCTGTGCTCAGTCCAAATCCTCCACACAAGCTCCTGCTGGTCTCCTCATGCCCTTGCCCATTCCTAAGGAACCCTGGGCCCATATTGCCATGGATTTTATCACCGATCTCCCACTGTCTGAGAATAATACTGTCATTTGGGTGGTAATCGATCGATTCTCCAAGATGGCTCATTTTGTTCCTCTTCCTGGTCTTCCTTCTGCCCCTGCCTTGGTTCCCATTTTCATTCGGAAAATTCTCCGCCTACATGGGGTCCCTTCTCATATTGTTTCCGACAGGGGAGTCCAATTCACGTCTCGTTTTTGGAGAGCCTTTTGCAAATCCCTCAATATTGTCTTGGATTTTTCTTCTTCTTACCATCCCCAATCCAATGGACAGACTGAGAGGGTTAATCAGGAGTTAGAGGTCTTTCTTCGCACCTTTGTGTCTTCTCACCATGACGATTGGTCCTCTCTACTCCCGTGGGCAGAATTCTCCCATAACAATCATGTGAATACCAGTTCGCAGAAGACACCCTTTTTCACAGTTTATGGAAAACACCCTCAACTTCCTCTTCCCATGATCTGTTCTCCAGACATTCCAGCTTTGGCTTCGGTTCAGGAGTCTCTCAATTCCGTTTGGGGTCACGTTCATGATTCCCTCCGGGCAGCTGCTGAAAAATTCAAAGGCTTTGCCGACCGCCGCAGGCGTAAACCGCCTTCTCTTCAGCCAGGGGACAAAGTCTGGCTCTCTACCAGGAACATCAAGCTCCGAGTTCCTTCTCTGAAGTTTGCTCCACGATTCATCGGTCCATACACGGTAACTGCTAAACTGAATCCGGTTTGTTTCAAACTCCAGATTCCTAAGAGCCTTAAAATCACTAACTCCTTTCATGTTGCTCTTCTAAAGCCTTTATTCCTCAATAAATTCCCTCGTCCTCTCCCTACCGTGGCGCCTGTCTCTGAGGATAATCAGGAGTACGAGATCAGTCAAATTCTGGACTCCCGACTCTGTAAAGGCGTTCTTCAGTACCTCGTTCATTGGAAAGGGTTTGGTCCTGAGGAGAGGTCTTGGATCACTGCATCTGAGGTCTTTGCACCTCGTCTGTTAAAGGAGTTTCATCTGAAGTTTCCCTCTAAACCTGGGCCCAGGCGGGGAAGGGGGAGGCCTCGTAAGAGGGAGGGTACTGTCATGGATATGCATTAATGTCTGTCTGCCATCTTACCTTCCTCCTCATGTGTTCATCTAGAGACCAGACCTCCTTCACCTGGCTTCCTTCATAATCTCCTCCCAGCCTGACTCCACCCCAGGCCCTATCACAGAACACTATATTAACCTGTGCACTGCAAGCCTGCTTTGCTGATCAACGTGTTTGTTAGGCATTGTGTGTTTGGGTTCCTGCCTGCCGTGTGCTACGTCTGTCTCTCTGTTATGTTATTGGCTTGTCCCCGACTATCCCTGTCTGCTCGTGACCCTTGACCTTCGGCTCGTTCTTCGTTATCCTTGTCTGCTTGTGGCCCCTGACCTTCAGTTTGTTATTCGGTTCTCTCTTATCGTGTGCTGCTGCTTCCCCTCTTTTCCCCTTATCCTACGGGGCGTGAGCTAGGAAACTCCAGGGGCCGCGACCTGGTCCCAGCCTGCAGCTAACATCCTCACCACTAGAGGCCCTGGAGAAGACCAGCTGGGTCTTAGACTCCGCGCCCTGGGGAATCTTGGCTCTAGCTTCCGTTTGGATCCCGGTTGTGCTCCTCTGGTCCCGCTTTCCACAACCACCCAGTTTCCTATCCGCAGAAGCCAGCCATAGGGTTCACTACCTCGCGGTGCACTCCTGTCCCCCTACGGTGTGCATCTGTCACCTGGCCACAGGTGACCCTGACATCTGGCTTCAACAATTACATGGAGAACCCTATCCTTAACGGATGAGAATTGTTCAATCGTATCCCAAACCCGAGCCCCCCCCCACCTTGTACATGCAGGACACCATGCCCAGACCTGGTCGGGGTTGGTGAACAAATCCCTTCTAGCTGTCCCTGCCATTCTTAATTTCTCGCGCCATCAGATCCTTGCGATCGGCCGCGACCTAAGATGTTGGGACAGCTTCACCATCACGCATGAACCTCTTGCTTTGGGGGAATTACCTTTATAAGCTGCAGATCCGCATAAACACCAAACTAAAGTTCAAACACACTTGTGGGCTGCCTAGATACCCAAACCGACAAGAGGCAGAACCATTAAAACTAACCAATTTTACCCTCTAAAAATGCGTCGTTAGATTTCATTGACAAGTGTCTGTTTGGAGTCTTCATTAGTTTGTCAAAACTCCTCATACCCATAATAACATCATAAATGGCATGTACCTCTGTCATCGCTGGGGACTAAAACTTGGTGAAGACTCAGAACAGACCATCGGTCCTGTTTGCTTTCTGAGCTAGTCAGGACATACACTTTAATTAATAACTTGGGATGCTTTTCATCGTTACCCTTGCTAAAATTTATTAAACAACCAAAATATAAATAAACAAAGATACTCCTCATTCTTTGGTGTGGTTGAGCAGCTTCTTGCAGTGGCTGTCGTGGTCTCATCCCTCAAGCTTCTTTACAACGACCCAGTCACCTGGTTGGAAAGAATGTAAACTGGTTATTGTGTCAGGGTCCAAGAGGGACTCGTGAACCCTGTGGTGGACATTTTGAAGTTCATGTCACAGCGATCGCCCCTCCCCCATCAGCCGAGAATATAAGTGACAGCTAATGAGGAAAGTACAACTCTGGTTTTGATTGACCTCCAAACAACCCTCATATGACAATAACCCAGACATCAGGACTGTGGTCACTGCATAACCTGTGCGTGGCTTACAATACTTGGAACCATTGACAAAAGTTTCTTAGCCTCTGGGATGGGAACCTACTTCACCAGACTGCTGCTTGCTGATTCAAATTCTATCAAAGAAAGACAGTCTTGGCACAAACTTGGTTAGAATTACAGAGGTTAACATTATTCGTTTGACAAAAAAAACCTGTCACTCTTACATTTATCACTTATCCCCCCTTTTCTTCCTCATTACAGACTGAAGGAAAAAAATGCGTGGTGCAGGAAAAAAGAAACAATGAAATAGCCTATGATACTTTTACCTCCCTTAGACTCATATTTATCCATATGTACCGCTGTCTACATACACCTGTTCTCTGTGTATAAACTCCTTGGACCTGAAAAATACTTATAAGCAAAATCATTACTCTATCCTTCATATTTAACCTGCAAAGAATGGTAAATTGTCAATGACATTCTTTCAAAACCGATTCAAATAAAACCCTCTGTAACCCTTACTTTTCCCGTTCCTACAAACATACAACAGCCGCGACGCATCGGAGGATCGCCGTGGTAAGTTCGAACATATTCACCTTACTACATACAAACATTCCGATACAAACGTGGGGGAGATACTTCCCAGTTTCCAAAACCACAAATGAAAAAAAACAAAAACAGCCAGAATTCTCCCTTTACTCTTTCAGCAATAGAAAAAAATACAATGGGAAAAACACGAGAGCAGCTCGAGAACCTTACATGGACCAGCCATACAAAGTTCAAACAAATGGGCATGAGACTACACCTCCATCAACACTCATCATTACAGATTTCTGAAGCCACAGCTGAACTACATCCAAGGTACCTTTATTCTGAGGTCTCGTACCTCCAGCAAAAGTCCCTTCCAAAGGAGTACACCTTACTGTACCCTCTGACCAGATATGTCATCCTTTAAGGGGTCTCATGTCCGGAGCCCCAAACACAGACCTCATGTGCGGTGCAGTTGTCTGACTGGTGTGGAGCCTAATTTTTTTCCTCCAACGCATGGACGGCACATTACCCATGACGATTCGAATCGCTTATGAAGTGTCCCGCGTCCAGGACACCCTTGCACTAGTTTTCGGAGCAGTACTGCTTAGTGACCATTTTTACAGTACTGGCACCCGGCGTATTACGATTATTTTACACGGCCTCCCGGTATGCTAGAATCTACTCCTAACGTTTACATGCTCTTCAACCGATTATCGGCAGCCCTGTAAACGTGTTTGTCAGACAACCTTCAAAGCATCATGAAATCCTCCACTATTCAAAACAATATTATGGCTTCTTTCTACCTGCATCTAGATGTTACAATAATGGTGATGCCCCCGTTTGCTCTCTACCCAAAACTGTATTTCAGTATAAAACTTTACAAAACTGGAACAAAATATAAAACACTTTTAAACGCCAAAATGCTTTCCATTTTCCTTCCAAGCACAAATCTCACTGCCCAACCTTTCAGACAACCCCAAGCTCCTCCCACCAACTTTCTGCTGATATATAAATGCTGAAAAGAAACTTCCGGTTATGCTCAGCTACTTAAAAAACCAAACTGGTTTATTTACATATCAATTGTTCAGGAAGAGGGAGGGGGAGGGGGGAGCCTAGCCCCAATCGCCTTGTCTATCAAGACTCCAAAAAATCCATGGCTACACATTATATATTTCAACAATTTAAAACCTTGTCAATAAAATGATGGAATAAAACCCCCCTTTGCAAATGGGAGGGTCCTGACCCAAACATCCCCTGCAAGCAAAACCACAAGTTGAGACTGAAATACAAAACTCCTGCAAAAAGATGGCTCTAGGAGTTTCGACCAAACCCCCACTCCCCCTCTACAGGCTATACAATACAAGCCTCAAAAAATGAATTGCCCTCTGGGAAACTCCCAAATATTTAAACATAAAAACACATCATTGTACAAAAACTCTGTTAGTCTTACAATCTATCAAAATTCAGTGTAAAGTGAAGTTTTTTTTTTTAAACCAAAATCCAATACAAAAAACCGCCGCTCATATACTGCAAAGTCAGCTGACCCTGCAATAGCTTACATTCACTTAAATGAAAACAGAGAAATCCCCATCCTACCACCTGCATGGAGTTTGCATGTCCTCCCTGTGTCTGCGTTGGCCTCCTCCCACACTCCAAATGCTGGTAGGTCAGCCAGATCCCATCCATAAATAGGCCCCAGCATGTGCGTGTGTCCGCAAGCACATTGTGGCCCCTCGGGGTAAAACCGCGCTATCTCAAGATACCACTCAACTCAAAAGGCGATGCTTAGAAAAACTATTTAATCTAGCAAACGCATAAAACAGGACAAAACTGCGCCAATCAACAAATGCCAACACAGTATCCAGGGGCTGATGTGCACCAACCACTAGATACCAAAAAAACAATGGCCAATGATTATAAAACATATGACAAAAGTCCAGATGAATGCCCAGATGATGCAATAAAAACCCCAAAAATTGAACCACAATACTGAATCATAGAGCTAAAAATGATGGATTAATAGTCCCATTGCAAAGGCATAAATCCTGTAAAATCACAAGCTGAGATCAGCAGATGACCATGCAACACACAGTGACATCAGCAAACAAAGGTAAGGCAACAGCCTACCAGAGGCAAGCCCATGAATGGTGGATGAACCATCGCAAGCCTCATGGACAACAACAACAATGGCGCCATGCAATTTTTCCCGCCAAAACCAGCATGGGACGTCACAATGAACACCACATTGGTTCCCCCACACAAAGAAAAATACAAATGGCCTCCACCAGGTTCCAACGCAGAAAAGACCGCACTACATTCGCACCAAACATCAAAATCTGCCCCAAAGGCTGAGAAATTCCACCAGCGAAATAGCAGACAAATGCCACATGGTATAGCGCCCAAAAGAAAGGTGGCTGCACCTTCCCTTATAGGATTGCCCACAGGCCAAAGAGAAACTGCATCTCTCAAGATGGCTGACGACGACCATGACAGCATGGCAGACCACAAGATGGCCACCACATGCAGTTTTTGCCGCCAAAACCAGGATCTCTTCACTAGAGAACTAAAAATGTTTTTCTCCACAAAGACTGACTACACCATTGAAACTTTTTTTTTCTTTAATCATCAAAATCCACTGAAAAGTGTGTCTTGAGTCAGCTACACTCCACAAGGCTCCTAAAACATTTTAAGACCCTTTGGCCACTGAACCGCCCATTTAAAAAAAATGTTAGTTACATGACAATATTAAAAACATATTCATTTCTCTAAGTTAATATACTCTGAGATATTCACCACACACATACAGTACAATGTTGCCTGCATGTCTGTTCAGAGTTTCTTTCCCTCAGGGCACAGCCCCTGCAACACAAAACAGTGGGCAAGCCCTTCCCCCATTCAAGCACATGGCTCACAAACAAGCCTCTGAGAAATACAAAAAGCTCAACCAAACACACATTGCAGGCTGAATAATCCCACATCTATACCTTCATTTCATACACAATATACAGTTTCCATCAGCATTCACACAGGCTCAAACACTACACACAACTTTGTTCTGAAAATTGGAAAGTCAGATATACACAACTTTCAAACATGTTGGCAGTGATAGCCATGCTGCCTGCCCCTCTCCCGCTAAACCTCATGGGGGCAGCCATTTTCAGCTTCTCTCACACAAACACCCAGGCATACCCACACAGGCACACACAATCAAATTCACAGGCATACGATCCATGACAAAATCACACACACACATCTCTCGTACTGCAAACAGCATTATTTCAAAAAGACGAAAAATTTGTTCTTTCACAAAGCAGAGCCCCCCCCCCACACATCGTGACATGTCCCCAAACAATGCTAGGGGGGGCCCATGTTCATGTCTCCTTTCTGGCCCGCCATTAACTGTTGTGGAATTTCTAGGCTGCTGTTTACAGAGCACACAGCCCATAATTCCTGTGCTATCTAAGCACACATCAGATTTCATCTTTTTGCAATAATGCTATCTTTAAGTTAAGTTCCACTCACCGTTCATTCCATCATTCATTCAAGGAAAGCACTAACACAGATCTTATCGTCAGGTCATCTCAGAGCAGAGTCTCTAGCCGACGCCTACTCAAAGACTTTTATTAGCCTCAAAAGATCTCAGACAGGAGGTGATTGGCTGCAGCAACCAGTCCCCTCCCCCCATGGGAGGGGACATCACAGGATGTCCCTTCCACACAGGAAAATGGCAATACAAGGACATTCCTTCCAACAGGAAATGCCGTACATGAATCCCACTCAAGAAATATAGATTAAAGGATTCAATACAATAATACATACAATGAATACAATAACATATGATGGCTAAAGTTACCGTTGATAGGAATCCTCATTCTGCGCTATTCCATAGAATAACGCATATTCAGATTATACTATTATTGAATCGGGGAGGGAGGCTATCTGCAGACGCGCACTACGAATCCCAACCAATGTTGATCAGACACAGCAGAGACAAGAGCACGCATCTGCTCATAACCAATGATGTTGTTGCAGAGCGAGGATATCCCCTCCTTAACGATCGTCCGTGCTAATGCACAGAGGGCCCCCGTTGGCGGACATATCCGCACCCTGCAAACATCACACTCCAACCTCAAGACGTTTTCCCCTATCAGACAGGATTCAACCAGCCTCAGACTACCCCAATCAGCTCTTTTAGAGCGGGTTGCAGAAGTAATAACACTGGGTGACACTATGACAATACATATTAAATACATCTCCATAAAAATCTCCACAACAGAACTATTCATAATTTCCTCTACCTTGATGAAGGCCCCTCTTCCAGCTGAAGAAAAACAGCCCCAAAGCATGATGCTGCCACCACCATGCTTCACTGTGGGTATGGTGTTCGTTTGGTGATGTGCAGTGTTGTTTTTGCGCCAAACATAACTTTTGGAATTATGGCCAAAAAGTTCAACCTTGGTTTCATCAGACCAGAACACATTTTCTCACATGCTTTTGGGAGACTTCAGATGTGTTTTTGCAAAATTTAGCCGGGCTTGGATGTTTTTCTTCGTAAGAAAAGGCTTCTGGCTTACCACTCTACCCCATAGCCCAGACATATGAAGAAAAAAAACGGGAGATTGTTGTCACATGTACCACACAGCCAGTACTTACCAGATATTCCTGCAGCTCCTTTAATGTTGCTGTAGGACTCTTGGCAGCCTCCCTGACCAGATTTCTTCTCGTCTTTTCATCAATTTTTGAGGGACGTCCAGTTCTTGGTAATGTCACTGCTGTGCTATATTTTCTCCACTTGATGACTGCCTTTACTGTGTTCCATGGTATATAAAATGCCTTGAAATTCTTTTGTACCCTTCTGACTGATACATTTTAACAATGAGAGCAATCTGATGCTTTGAAAGCTCTCTGCGGACCATGGCTTTTGCTGTAGGATGCGACTAAGAATTAGGAAAGACCTACTAGAACAGGTAAACTTTATTTGGGGTTAATCAGAGGCAATTTAAATGTTGGTAGGTGTGTACCGATTCCTATTTAACATGAGTTTAAATAGGATTTCAGTTTGTTTTTCAATTGAGTTATACAGTTAAAGGTGAAAAAAGTTCCGGAATTATTTATCTTTGTCTCATTTTTGACATGATGAAATGATTTATCTTTGTCTCATTTTTTTATATCACAGATAACTGACATTTTAACAGGGGTGTGTAGACCTTTTATATCCACTGTATGAAGCTTATGTTCGTTTACATACACTATATTACCAAAAGTATTGAGACACCTGCCTTGACACGCACAGGAACTTTAATGGCATCTCAGTCTTAGTCCGTAGAAACTTGACTGGCCTTCAGAGTCCTAACCTCAACCCAATAGAACACCTTTGGGATGAATTAGAGTGGAGACTGCCAGCCTGGCCTTCTCGTCCACATCAGTGCCTGACCTAACAAATGCGCTTCTGGAAGAATGATCAAACCTTCCCATAGACACACTCCTAAACCTTGTGGACAGCCTTCCCAGAAGAGTTAAAGCTGTTTTAGCCGAGAAGGGTGGACCAACTTAATATTGAACCCTACAGGCTAAGACTGGGATGCCATTAAAGTTCATGTGCATGTAAAGACAGGCGTCCCGATACTTTTGGTAACATAGCGTATCTGGACGTGTAGGCAGTTGTCTTTAATATTATAAAGCAAAATAATTGTCCATGCTACTAAATTCAAAGCAAGGCTGTTGAAAGCAGGAAATTATATATGTAAATCCATTATGAACAAAGATGAAACAAAGTTGCAGTGCCAAAAGTGAGACTGTTCTCTTGAATCATAACAGTAGTTCGAGGTACGTAATTGTATTATTATTATACAAGATTTATATAGCGCCAACAGTTTGCGCAGCGCTTTACAACATGGGGCAAACAGTACATTTACAATACAATTCAATACAGGAGGGATCAGAGGGCCCTGCTCGTTAGTGCTTACAATCTAGAAGTATTGAACCACAATCACAATACCATGTAGATCAATAATTTCCTCCAATAAACTCTCAATTGATGTATGATTCCAACCACCATGAGAAATGCTACTACTCACCAGATTTACTGACCTCATCAATGAAAAGGTAAGATGAGCATTAATGTCATCCTTTTGGATGAAACGTGTTGGGTGAAACTCGATGCACCAATATGGTACTGTCATCTCGGCAGAGTTGTATATTAGTCATATCTGCTGGATTTCTATGTACTAGTTTTTATTTGGATTTTTATAAATGTTATTTGCAACATTATTATTCTTAGTATTCTTTCTCTTCATATGATCCATTATATTTATGGCAATTTTGATAAATCTGACCACCCTGCCTGCTGAAGGGGAGCTGCCATTCCTGATAGGGACTCTGTCACTTGGCTAAAAGATCATTCAGTGTTATGTAACCTTTGCAGTAATGGAGTTTACAGTTCAGTGAGTATTTCTTTCTGATGATGGGATCTTCACAGGTAATGGTATATTTACATTAGGCTCATCTGATCTCTTCATTACTGAGTCAGTGCATTTCTCACTGTGGTTGGCATTGTACATCAATAGAGGGTTTAATTGTAGAAAAGTATTGATATACAGTACATGGTCTCGTGATTGTGGTTCAATACAATTGTCTTAATATGACATCCCTATAACTTTGAGGTCATACTTTTTTTCTGCGTTTTACACTCACAGGATCTCACAAGGTACTGAGTGGACACAGTTAGGACCAGTTTGTTAGAAGATACTCATCATTTCACATGGCTAGTTGGATTATTTTTATATTGTTTGATATGATCATTTATAAATTTATATGTTGAAATTTCATTTATGTACAATAATATAATTAAAGGGGTTGTAAACCCTAGTGTTTTTTCACCTTAATGCATCCTATACATTAAGGTGAAAAACTTTTGGCAGTGACCGGCCCCCCAGCCCCCCCATTTTACTCACCTGAGCCCTGGAATTTCCCTTGGCGGAGGCGTGCTCTTCCTCTGCCTGGGGTTCTTGGCTCCTGATTGGATAGATTGATAGCAGCGCATTCATTGGCTCCCGCTGCTGTCAATCAACTCCAATGATGCAAACGCCGGGGGGGGGGGCGAGTCCTACATTCGGCGTCTATGGACTCCGAATGCTAGACTTTTAAGAGCACGCCCGCAAGTAACCCCCCGGGAGAGCGCTTCTCCCAGGGGGTTATACGATGCAGGGAGGAGCCGCGAGAGCCGCCGAGGGACCCCAGAATTCGAGGATCGGGGCCACACTGTGCAAAACGAACTGCACAGTGGAGGTAAGTATGATATGTTTGTTAGTAAAAAAGAAAAAAGAAAAACGAAGGCTTACAATCACTTCAAGGATGTTTCATGCATTTCGTTTATTCTGAATGCCGTGATATAATTGTGTCATAAAATAGGGGGTTACAAATTTTGATTTAGTTTGGTTCATATATTTATTTACTGCTCACAGAATAATTTTAGTGCTGCCTTTTTTGTGCTTTGTAATTATTCACACTTACTTTCAGGCCCGGATTTACTCCCTTTGCCGCCCCAAGGCCGGGACCTTCAATGCCGGCCCCACCACCACACACACACACACACACACACACACACACACACACCACCATTTTCGTCCTTTATCGATGACTGCTACAATAGTTCAATTACATTACAGGAGATTGTCAGACTGCGGACACATTACAGGAGATTGTCAGAGCCTGCGGACACATTACAGGAGATTGTCAGAGACTGCGGACACATTACAGGAGATTGTCAGAGACTGCAGACACATTACAGGAGATTGTCAGAGACTGGGGACACATTACAGGAGATGGTCAGAGACTGGGGACATGGTACAGGAGATTGTCCTATAGCTATAGTCGCTGGCTGTATCACGGGAGCGCGCCCGCAAGAACTTACCCATATGTGAGAGAGCTCGCATGAAGGGGGTTAGTTCTTGCGGGGAGGAGCCGAGACAGCCACCGAGGGACCCCAGAAGACCAGGTTCATGGGCCGCTCTGTGCAAAACGAGCTGCACAGTGGAGGCAAGTATAACATGTTTGTTATTTTTAAAAAAGAAAAAGAATTGCCTTTACAACCCCTTTAATGAGCCTGTTGCACAAATCACTTTATTACACTTTATGCCCCTTTCACACGGGACGTGAACCTCCGTGAACCTTCGCTTGCTCAGTGGGGATCACTCCGCTGATCCCCGCTGAGCCGGCGGATGACAGGGCGGTCCCTGCACAATGTGCAGGGACCGCGCTGTCAGATCTCCGCTCTCCCCTATGGGGGGTTCGGATGAACACGGACCGTCTGTCCGTGTTCATCCGATCCGCTCTGCAGATGGATTGAAAAATAGGATTTTCCTCCGTCTGCATCCGCTGACACCCGCTATCCCATAAGGATACAGTATGTCCCTTTTTTATCCGTAAATGGATAGATGAAAAAGCGGACATACGGTCCGCATGTGTGTACACGAGGTCCGCATTCGTGTGTACGAGGCTTCAGAGTAAAAAGTTCCATAAGTGTTGTGGTCAAAATACAGGCAAGTACAAGCTCTAGTAAAAATAATCAAAAAGCAGAGAATCCCAGATTAGAACGAAAAGGCAACCTTTTCGTTCTAATCTGGGATTCTCTGTTTTTTGATTATTTTTGCTGGTTGATTTTATTTATATGGAAGACTTACAATGCACTTTTTAACCAGTAATAAAATGTAATATTTTTTACTTTTTATTTGTAATATATGAATGAATAATGAATATTGGTACCACATTGGCTTTTCCCCAATTAGCTGGTACAATTCCTGTCAGTATGCTGTTTGTAAAGATTAGGAACAATGGTCTAGCTAAAACCCGACTGAGTTCTTTGAGGAATCTTGGGTATAAGCCACCTGGTCCTGGTGATTTATTTATGTTAAGCTTATCTAGTCTTTCCTGGACTCCAGCCTCTTTTAGCCATGAGGGTATATCATGTAATGTGTTACTAACAATACTGTCGTGATGGAAACGGTGGTCGCGTGGGGGGGGGGGGTGTCACGCATCGGACTCCTAAACCTGGAGCAGGCACATGACGTACATATTCGTGATTGTGCCTGCACATGCTGCCCTGCCGCAGTATATGTACTGTGGTGGGTCGGCAGGGTGGTTAAAGAAGCTCTGTAGTCAAAGAAAAATGGGCTCCTATTAAAAGAACAGAGTTAAAACATACCTATTCCATCACCTATGTCTCTGACTTTTACTTACTTGAAGAAATTAACAATAGTGGACTATACCTGTGCAATGTATGTCAGTAGTTCCAGGAACAGAAGTGTCTGAACAAGGACCTGCATGGTAGGATCACCAGACCTTGAAAAAGAGATGAAAATTTTAAAAGTTTAAAAAAATCTGAAAACAAATTTTAAATGAAACTAACTTGTTAAAGCTTACATGATATTTAAGTGAATGGGTTTAGATCTGCTTTACCTATTGGCTCGTTTAGAGGGGACTGAAAATCCATACTTTCATCAAATAAAATGTCATATTTTGTCAATTGAAACTATTTTAAATGTTCTCTGTTTCTTTTTTTAGATGGTCATACTCCTATTGTGATGCAGCCAACAAATGCTAATGAGAAAACCGTTCTAATTGGAGACAGTCGTCGCACTTACCAAACAGACTCATAAACAAGTGAAAGCCAGAGGCAGCTGTTTTGGAACTTTCCTACATGCAGAAAGTTGTATATCGATAGGAAAAACTCACAATACTGATCTTTCTATATACGTACATAATTGCATACATCAGGTTGTGGACATCTCATGTGAAGGGTACCAGATCATGTAGAAAATATAAACTCTAATAGCTTTGAACAGCATTTAACATTCAAAACAGTCCATTACAAGTCAAATATATGTATTATGATGATAAAACCTATTTTCATGCAAATCCTTTAATATTTTTTTTTTTTTAATTACCGGTAGTAGGTCATGCCAGTGCATTTGCTTGAGTGTTAAAGCTAAACTTCTGAAAAAGAGGTAAAGACACAGATTACATACATATGGTAGTTGTTTTTCCTGCCAAAAGACTGTGTTTCTGTCCATCCAGTCCTAGTAACACAGCTCACCCACACAACACATTCATGTCTGGCAGGGCAAGAGGCTTGATGTTTCCCTGCTGCTGCAATTAATTAACGCTAAAGCCTCATACACACGACCGGTTTTCTCGGCAAGAAACAACAAGAAAACTGCTGGGAGAGCTTTCTTGCCGAGAAAACCGTTCGTGTGCATGGTTTCCTGTCGAGAAAACTGCCGGGAATCTCGACGAGAAAAATAGAGAACCTGTTCTCTATTTTCTCGTCAGGATTCTTGTTTTTCTCGTCGGGATTCTCGTCGGCCTGTTTCCTGGCGAGAAAACCAGTCGTGTGTATGCTTTTCCAAGGGATGGTGCCATTGGAATCGAACTTCCCCTTTATACTGCCGTCGTACGTGTTGTACAACGACAAGATTTTTAATTGACAGTGTGTATGCAAGGAAAACTTAACAAGAATCCCGTCAAGCTTGACAAGAATCTCAATGAAAAAACCAACGTTTTATTTTTTACGACGGGACTCTCGGCCGTGTGTACGAGGCTTTACAGTTCTTGTCTCTCCCCAAACTGGTAACTGGAAAGTAAATGGAGAAGAAGCACACTGATGAACTAATCTTTATGTCACTCTGCCCTCTCTTTCTATTTGCCTGGAGTTCAGATTTAAGTATGAATTTCTTCCTTTTAATTTAAACAATGGATAAATCCTATCTTTGCAATAAAAATATTGCTAATTCTGAATCCCTTTAGATCTAGGGTTTCGATTGCCATATTTGTTCTACCTTTGTCCAAATTAAATTAATAGCATAAAGGAATAGAGAGCACAGGAACATTATGGTAAAGCAGCAGGAAGGAAATAGTGAAATTACAAAAACAATTCAAAACAAAGAGAAATGATTCAATGTGAAACCTGGCAAGCAAATTAAGTTGTCCACCCAGACATCATTTACTGATTGCTCAACAAAAACGCTCACTTATTGAAATGGATATTTTACGTATAAACACATTTGCAAAATATGCTGTTCTGTTTGTAAAACGGTTAGTGCTTTTCATTAAGAAATATTTCTGTGTGTAGATCTACAGTATATTAATAGGTGATAACTTTTTCTTGCTAAGATTTGGAATCAGTCACAGGTGGTTCACTGCATGTCTACATGGTCTACAGACCACAGAACTTTGAGAATCATAAGTTATTTTTCAACTATTCCACATGGAGGGTTATTTGAGCACTATGGATACCATTTCGGTCAATGTATAAAGAAATTTGGAATGTTTGTTGAATAAACAAATGAGTGAGAGCCCATTCACACAAGAGCGACTCGTCAGGCGACTCAGCTCAGCGACTCAGCTCTGTTCAATAGAACCGTTCTAATAGGAGCGACTCAAGTCGCTCCGACTTAGAAAAATGTTCTTGTACGACTTTGGGGGGCGACTCGGGTAGACTTGCATTGACTTCTATACAGAAGTCATTTTGCAAGTTGCCTCTGAAGTCGTCTTCAGATTGCCTTGCCGAGTCGCCCCCAAAGTCGTGCTGCCCCTGTGTAAATGGGCCCTAATGGTAGACAATATGATGTGCGGTGTTAATGAAAGTTAATGTTCACAATATGGCCTGTGTGATGTATTACCTGCCCCCCGCCCCCTCCCAAATCAATTTTAAAAAGAATACAAGTTATATTTAACATTGAAGTAAACACCAAGTGTACAAAGCTTCAACTGGCCTATTTGGAAACAGAGATGTGTCTTTTTGTGAGCAATTGTACACAATGTTGCACTTTGTATATAATTATAATAATAGGGGTTTTTTTTTTTTCTTGCTAAGAACTGGAAGCAGTCACAGGTGGTTGTATGTGTGACATGGTTCGGTCTACGGACCACATAACTTAGAAAACCATGAGTTGTATTTCCACCATTCCACCTGAACTCTATAGATAACATTTTGGTGAATGTATTTAAGTATTTGGAATGATCATTAAATAAACAAATGAGTAATGATAAACAATATGATGTGTGGTGTTACCTTCCATATAAAGTGTATCTTCACTGCATCTGAGCACCAAAAACCATGAGCACTATTTAATTCATGTTTAATATTCAAAGCAATCTCCGCCATCCATCCATGTCTCCCTGCTTTATTTTGTTGAGAAATCACTTTGAACAACACCCCCCTAGCATTTCTGGCCGTGGCCATCTTGAGTAAGGGCAGATGATTCATGTAACATTTACTTCCTGGAATCCCTCTGCCATGCCTAGATCGGGCATGTGCTTAGCTGAGAAAACCCCTCCTCCCCTCCTGAAGACTCTTGGGATGTATGACATAATTTGCCTAGGCAAAAAAACAGCAAGTAACTGAAGAAATGTAAAAAAAAAAAAGTTTAAAACAAGTAAATATGATATACTTTCCTATCTATTAACGAATGCTAGCAGCATAAGGATTGAAAAATAATCAATGATTGATTAGGAGAGTGAAGTTCTACTCTAATACCCCATACACACGAGCGGAATTTCCGCCAGCAAAAGTCTGATGTGAGCTTTTGGTCGGAAATTCCGACCGTGTGTATGCTCCATCAGACTTTTTCTGTCGGAATTTCCGCCAGCAAAAGATTGAGAGCGGGTTCTCTATTTTTCAGGCGGAAAAAGAAATTCCGATCGTCTGTATGCAATTCCGACGGGGAAAAAAACATGCATGCTCGGAAAAAATTTGACGCATGCTCGGAAGCATTGAACTTCTTTTTCTCGCCTTGTCGTAGTGTTGTACGTCACCGCGTTCTTAATGCTCGAAAGTTCAGAGAACCTTTGTGTGACGGTGTGTATGCAAGCCAAGCTTGAGCGGAATTCCGTCGGAAAAACCATCCAACTTTTTTCCGACGGAAATTCCGCTCAAGTGTACAGGGCATAATTGTTACTATAATATTGACTTTAGCCTGTATGTTGTATTACCTGCCCCACCCAAATCAATAAAGAAGTTGTATACCCGCACAAAAATTTGTGAAGGCAGGAGGCATAATGAGCAAGTATGCACCGCATACTAGCTCATTATGAAAAACTTGCCTTAGAACGAGGCGTCGGCAGCTGATCCCAGTCACTTCCAAGGGAGCTGACATTTACCCTCGGCGTGTCTTTCGAGTTCACGCCTGTGGCGCTGTGAGTGGCCGGAGCCGCAATGTCGTCACTCCCGCAAATGTGCGCAGGGGACTTCTTTCCGGCAAGGTCCGGCAGCATATGCCGAACCTTCAGCCGGACCTTCACAGTGCATGCGCCACTGTGCATGCAAAGTTAATATCTCCTAAACTGTACAGGTTCAGGAGATATTAATTTTACTTACAGGTAAGCCTTATTATAGGCTTACCTGTAGGTAAAAATACCAAAAAATTGTATACAACCACTTTAAAGTGTTTGTAAACCCACTTTTTCAACTTGCACCTACAGGTAAGCCTAGATTAAGGCTTACCTGTAGGTGCAAGAAATATCTCCTAAACCTACACGGTTTAGGAGATATTTACTAAAATGACAGGCGCCGCTGTCTACGGCGCATGCGCGCCGTAAATAACGGCGCATTCATGGGGTTAATCCCATTCACAAACTCGGCTACTTCCCAGCAATAGCTGGGCGTAGCCGAATGGGACGCCTCCCGCGCGCATGCGCAGAGTGACGTCTCCGCCGCTCCGGCCAATCACAGCGCCGGAGCGGCGCTGTGATTGGCTGGTGCGGCGATACCCGGAAGTAACATTCCGGCTATCGCCGCAGAGATGGCTGCGGCTCAAGACAGGGACATGGACGGCTTCGGGGGCCCCGATCTAAGGTAAGTGGTACATAATGAGCTAGTATGCTAGTCATACTAGCTCATTATGCCTTTCTCTTGCAGGTGTTGTAAAAAATAAAAAACGAGTAGTGGGTTTACAACCACTTTAAAGAGAATACAAATTACAGTACAGTACAGTATATTCAATTTTGAAGCAAACACAGGACCAAGTGGACACATAGGGATGTCTCTGCTGTGATTAATTGTATACAATTTCGCCATCAAACCCTCTATTATATCCTTACCTTAATCTCTTCTAAAGGAAATTGATTTTATCTACAGGTTTTCTACATTATTGGGATAGATCAGGGGTCTCCAAACTTTAAAAACAAAGGGCCACTTTACTTCCTTCAGACTTTAGGAGGGCGGGCTGAGGCTAGTGATTGTAGAAACGGTCCTGACATCAGTGAGAAAAAATAATACCTCGCTGTTTGTTTCAGTGAAAATAATTGTGCCCCATTATTGGTGTAAGTGGTAGGAATTGTGCCCCATCGTTGATGTCATTGAGAGGAATTGTACCCCATAATTGATGTCATTGTGCCCCATCGTTGTTATCATTGGGAGGAAATGTGCCCCCTTCATTGGTGTCATGGGTGAAACTATGCCCTATTGTTGGTATCAGTGGAAGAAATAGTGCTCCAAGGGCTGGATAAAAGCAAGCAAATGGCTGCATCTGGCCCCCGGGCCGCAGTTTGGAGACCACTGGAATAGATGATTAGGTGCTTATCCCATGGGGTTTTGACTTTAATAAAATTAAAGAAAAAAAAGATGTATTTGTAATAAGAGTAGAAGTAATTACTCTCCTTTTATTATTCATATGATATTACAGTTAACCTCCAGAGATTTCTGGAAAGAAATTAAAGATGAAATTTAAAGTGTAAAGATTAGGGTTGAGCGAACCCGAACTGTAAAGTTTGGGTTCGTACCGGACTTTTGGATTTTTGGTACCCGGACCAATTTACTGTATCTTCGGGCTCGGTGTTCGGCAATGTAATGGCGCGCTGCAGGGCAGCCAATCAACATTTGTTTAACTTGTGTGCCCTTAGAAGCTACCACAGCAATGCCTACTAATGGATTGGCCAGTGCAGCATGTGACCCAGCCTCTATATAAGCTAGAGGCACATAGCACAGCACATCACTCTGCTTTAGATAGTGTAGGGAAAGCTTGCTGCTGCTGCTGCTGTCTGCTGCTTTTTTGGGAGAGAATTAGATAGGAGTCCTCCTGATTCAGAAATCAAATTACTCCGCTTCAGAAAGCGTAGGGAAAGTTTGCTGTCTACTGCTTTTTAGGGAGAGAATTAGATAGGAGTTCTGATTCAGAAATCAAATTACTCAGCGATCTACCTTGATTGTGTTGTGTGGGTGCAGTGCACAATCATTTTACCCTGCCCTGAGCCCAGTGCCAGAGAAAACCTAACTTTTATCCGTCTGTTAGTTAGGTTGGCATCGGCGGGCATTTCATGCAAGCTCAGTGCACCAGCACTGCATATGTTACTGTGAGATACACCCTTTAGATACTGTTCTCCTATTGTGCTATTCCAAAAAAAATTATTTAGGGCAAATATATTTTTTTTTGGTGCGTTTTCTGCATATCTGCTGTACGTATGAGATACACCCTTTAGATACTGTTCTATTGTGCTATTCAAAAAAAAATTATTTAGGGCAAATACATTTTTTTTGGGTGCGTTTTCTGCATATCTGCTGTACGTGTGAGATACACCCTTTACATACATACTGTTCTATTGTGCTATTCCAAAAAAATTATTTAGGGCAAATACATTTTTTTTGGTGCATTTTCTGCATATCTGCTGTACGTATGAGATACACCCTTTAGATACTGTTCTATTGTGCTATTCAAAAAATAATAATTTAGGGCAAATACATTTTTTTTGGTGCGTTTTCTGCATATCTGCTGTACGTGTGAGATACACCCTTTAACTACTGTTCTATTGTGCTATTCAAAAAAAAAATATTTAGGGCAAATAAAAAAAAATTGGTGCGTTTTCTGCATATCTGCTGTACGTGTGAGATACACCCTTTACATACATACTGTTCTATTGTGCTATTCAAAAAAAAAATATTTAGGGCAAATACATTTTTTTTGGTGCGTTTTCTGCATATCTGCTGTACGTGTGAGATACACCCTTTACATACATACTGTTCTATTGTGCTATTCAAAAAAAAATACTTTAGGGCAAATACATTTCTTTTTGGTGCATTTTCTGCATATCTGCTGTACGTATGAGATACACCCTTTAGATACTGTTCTATTGTGCTATTCAAAAAATAATAATTTAGGGCAAATACATTTTTTTTGGTGCGTTTTCTGCATATCTGCTGTACGTGTGAGATACACCCTTTAACTACTGTTCTATTGTGCTATTCAAAAAAAAAATATTTAGGGCAAATAAAAAAAATTTGGTGCGTTTTCTGCATATCTGCTGTACGTGTAAGATACACCCTTTACATACATACTGTTCTATTGTGCTATTCAAAAAAAAATTATTTAGGGCAAATACATTTTTTTTGGGTGCGTTTTCTGCATATCTGCTGTACGTGTGAGATACACCCTTTACATACATACTGTTCTATTGTGCTATTCCAAAAAAATTATTTAGGGCAAATACATTTTTTTTGGTGCATTTTCTGCATATCTGCTGTACGTATGAGATACACCCTTTAGATACTGTTCTATTGTGCTATTCAAAAAATAATAATTTAGGGCAAATACATTTTTTTTGGTGCGTTTTCTGCATATCTGCTGTACGTGTGAGATACACCCTTTAACTACTGTTCTATTGTGCTATTCAAAAAAAAAATATTTAGGGCAAATAAAAAAAAATTGGTGCGTTTTCTGCATATCTGCTGTACGTGTGAGATACACCCTTTACATACATACTGTTCTATTGTGCTATTCAAAAAAAAAATATTTAGGGCAAATACATTTTTTTTGGTGCGTTTTCTGCATATCTGCTGTACGTGTGAGATACACCCTTTACATACATACTGTTCTATTGTGCTATTCAAAAAAAAATACTTTAGGGCAAATACATTTCTTTTTGGTGCATTTTCTGCATATCTGCTGTACGTATGAGATACACCCTTTAGATACTGTTCTATTGTGCTATTCAAAAAATAATAATTTAGGGCAAATACATTTTTTTTGGTGCGTTTTCTGCATATCTGCTGTACGTGTGAGATACACCCTTTAGATACTGTTCTATTGTGCTATTCAAAAAAAAATATTTAGGGCAAATACATTTTTTTTGGTGCGTTTTCTGCACATCTGCTGTACGTGTGAGATACACCCTTTACATACTGTTCTATTGTGCTATTCCAAAAAAAATTATTTAGGGCAAATACATTTTTTTTGGTTGCATTTTCTGCAAATCTACTGTACGTGTGAGATACACACTATAGATACTGTTCTATTGTGCTATTAAAAAAAAATATATATGAGGAGAACGTCAAAGGGACGTGGCTCCGGTCGTGGTGCTGCTGGTGGAGCTCCTGTTGCAGGGAGAGGACGTGGTCGATCTGTGCCAGCTACAAGCACAAGTGAAACACCTTCCTCAGGTGCGAGTAGGTGACAGAGCCTGCAGCGGTATTTGGTCGGGCCTAATGCGGTTCTACTAATGTTGAGGCCAGGAGAAGTACAGGCAATAGTAGATTGGGTTGCTGACAGTGCCTCCAGTTCCTTCACATTGTCTCCCAGCCAGTCTCCTGCTGAAAGATCAGAGTTGGCACCTGCAGCCGATGTCCATCAGTCTTTCACCTCACCACCTTGCAAATCAGCCAAGCAGTCTGAGCCCCAAATCATGCAGCAGTCTCTTCTGCTTTTTGATGACTCTGTTAGCAGGGTTTCCCAGGGCCATCCACCTAGCCCTGCCCCAGAAGTGGAAGAGATTGAGTGCACCGATGCCCAACCACTTATGTTTCAAGATGAGTACATGGGAGGACCATCGCAGCACGTCTCAGATGATGATGAAACACAGGTGCCAACTGCTGCTGCTTTCGCAATTGTGCAGACCGACAAGGGGGGCAGGGGTGAAGACTGGGTGGAAGATGATGTGGAGAACGATGAAGTCCTCGACCCCACATGGAATCAACATCATGCAGGTGACCTGTGTAGGTCGGTGGAAGAGGCGGTGGTCGCACAGAGCCACCAGCACAGCAGAAGAGGGAACAGGGTGCAAAAGCGGAGCTTCCGTCCCCTAGACAGTATGCCTGCTACTGCCCAATGCAGCAAGGGACCGAGCACACCAAAGCCAGGTCCAAGGAGTTCCCTAGCGTGGCAGTTCTTCAGACAATGTGCTGATGACAAGACACAAGTGGTTTGCGCGCTGTGCAATCAGAGCCTGAAGGAAGGCATAAACGTTCTCAACCTGAGCACAACCTGCATGACCAGGCATCTAAGTGCAAAGCACGAGTTGCAGTGGAGTAGACACCTCAAAAACCAAGAAAGGTCTCTGGCTCCTCCTGCTTCCTCTTCTGCTGCAGTCTCGGCCTCTTCATCTACCTCTGTAGTGAGAGTGGCACCTGCCACCCCGCAAACAGAGGATCTGCCAGCAACACTACCACCTGGGTCACCAACCATCTCCACAATGTCCCATGGAAGCGTTCAGCTCTCTATCTCCCAAACACTGGAGCGGAAGAGGAAGTACCCCCCTAGCCACCCGCGATCCCTGACCCTGAATGCCAGCATATCAAAATTCCTGGCCTTTGGTGGAGACACAGAGTTTTAAAAGCCTGATGGCATTGGCTGTCCCACAGTACGTCGCGCCCAGCCGCCACTACTTTTCCAGGCGAGCCATCCCTTCCCTGCACAACCAAGTGGGGGACAAAATCAGGTGTGCACTGCGCAACGCCATCTGTGGCAAGGTCCAACCTAACTACGGATACGTGGACCAGTAAGCACGGTCAGGGACGTTATATCTCCCTAACAGCACACTGGGTAAATGCAGTGGCGGCTGGGCCTGAGGCGGATAGCAGTTTGGCGCATGTCCTTCCACCACCGAGGATTGCAGGGTGCTTCAGTTTGCCTCCTGTTGCTAACTCCTCCTACTCTGCTTCCTCATCCTCTACCGCCTCCTCATCCGGCCAGCGTAACACCTTCACCACCAACTTCAGCACAGCCAGGGGTAAACGACAGCAGGCAGTTTTAAAACTTTCCTGTTTGGGGGAAAAAACCCACACCGCGCACGAGTTGTGGAGGGACATGGAACAACAGACCGATGAGTGGTTGGTGGCAGTGAGCCTCAAGCCCGGCCTGGTGGTGTGCGATAATGGGTGAAATCTCGTAGCAGCTCTGGGCCTAGCCGGTTTGACGCACATCCCTTGCCTGGCGCATGTGCTGAATTTGGTGGTGCAGAGGTTCCTTAAAAATTACCCCAATATGCCAGAGCTGCTGCAGAAAGTGCGGGCCGTCTGTGCGCACTTTCAGGGCTCTCACACTGCTGCTGCTTGCCTGTCAGCGCTGCGGCGTAACTTTGGCCTTCCCGCTCACCGCCTCATATGTGACGTGCCCACAAGGTGGAACTCCACCTTGCACATGCTGGCCAGACTGTGCGAGCAGCAGCAGGCGATAGTGGAGTTTCAGCTGCAGCATGCACGCGTTAGTCACTCTGCGGAACAGCACCACTTCACCATAAATAACTGGGCCTCCATGCGAGACCTGCGTGCCTTGTTGCGCTGTTTCGAGTACTCCACCAACATGGCCAGTGCCGATGATGCTGTTCTCAACGTTACTATCCCAGTTCTATGCCTCCTTGAAAAAATGCTTCAGGCGATGATGGAAGAGGATGTGGCACAGGAGGATGAGGAGAAGGAGGAGGAGGAGGAATCAGGATCATTTCCAAGGCTTTCAGGGCAGTCATTCACAAGTGGCTCCGAGGGTGGGTTCCTGCACCAACAAATGCCAGGTACACAATTGTCCAGCAAGGGCACAGTTCTGGAGGATGATGAGATGGAGGATGAGGAGGAGGAGATGGAGGAGGAGGAACCATGTTCACAGCGGGGTGGCACCCAGACCAGCTCATGGCCATCACTGGTGCGTGGCTGGGGGGATACAGAGGTCACAGACAATACACCTCCCACAGAGGACAGCTTTTCGTTGCCTCTGGGCAGCCTGGCACACATGAGCGATTACATGCTGCAGTGTCTCTGCAGCGACTGCCGAGTTGCCCACATTCTAACAGGTGCTGATTACTGGGTGGCCACGCTGTTGGATCCCCGTTACAAGGACAACGTACCGTCCTTAATTCCATCACTGGAGCGTGAACGTAAGATGTGCGAGTACAAGCACACGCTGGTAGACGCGCTGCTGGTGGCATTTCCACCTGACAGTGGGGGCACAGTGGAAGCACAAGGCGAAGGCAGAGGAGGAGGAAGAGGTCGCCAATGCAGCTGGGGCACCACCAGCACCTCAGAAGGCAGGGTTAGCATGGCCGAAATGTGGAAAAGCTTTGTCAGCACGCCACAACAACCAGCACCAACAGCTAATATGGAACGTCTTAGCAGGAGGCAGCATTTCACCAACATGGTGGAGCAGTATGTGTGCACACGCCTACACGTACTGAATGACGGGTCTGCCGCCTTCAACTTCTGGGTCTCCAAATTGGGCACATGGCCTGAGCTTGCCCTTTACACCTTGGAGGTGCTGGCCTATCTGAACGTGTATTTACTGTAGCACGGCAGGGGGCGTTATCACAGACAAGCGCAGCCGCCTGTCCAGAGCCAATGTGGACAAGCTCACATTCATTAAAATGAACCAGTCATGGATCCCACAGGACATGTCCGTACCTTGTGCAAAATAGACATGTACACCGGCCTTACCCAGCCATTGTTGTTTTTTTGATGTTTCTCACTCTTTTTGGGTGTACCCTATTTAAAAAAAAAAAAAATTGTAAAACAAAAAACAGTGTTGGCTACCTCGTCCTCCTCCACCGCCGCTTCCACCTACACCGCCACATCCACCGCCACCTAGGGTTGCCACGTTTTCTTCAAGTCAAACCCGAACATTTTAACGACGCACGGCAATTTCTTTTTTATAGAATAAACTATACATATATTTTGCTATTGAATAAAATTTCTAATCATATGAAGTTAATAAAAAGAGTCCACATAGTTCCACTTTTACATCTGAATCCACAGAGTTCCCCTTTTACATCTGAACTCACAGAGTTCCCTTTCACTGTAAGGGGCAGACTCTGATGTAAGGGAGAACTCTTTGGCCTCTGACATAAGGGATGCTCTGGGAACCCTGATTTAAGTGGGAACACTGAGAACTCTGATGTACGGAGAGGACTCTGATGTAAGGTAGAACACTGTGGCCTCTGGTGTAAAGGGGAAATCTGATGTAAGGGGTGCTCTGAGAAGCCTGATTTACCTTTGTGTACTCACTCAGAGGCAGGAGAGAGAAGGGGGGAGACTTTAGTCACAGAGAGGAATGGATAGTGATCTCACTCACCCCTTGGCAGTCAGTACCTCTCATCCAGATGTATCTGAGGCTGTTGGACATCAAATTTCCGGCCCCAACTTTATTTTTCTAAGGCACAGGGATTGGAGTGTGGGCAGACACAGAGGGGAAGGGGTGGGGGGAAGAGGTGCAGATCGAGCCCTCTCTCCTCTCCCGTATGTGTGTGTGTTTGGGGGGGGGTTTGTTAGTGCTGGCTTTGGGCAGTGTGAAAGAGAGTGTAAGAGCCACTCTCAGCTTAGACAACTGCAGCCAGAAACCCTGCTGGGAAGCCATAGTCCAGTCTAAATAATATGACTGGGTTCCAGGCAGTCTGAAACCCGGACGCATGATTCCAAACCCGAACTGTCCGGGTTAATCCTGGACAGGTGGCAACCCTACCGCCACCTCAACCTCCTACTCCATATAGGGTTGCCACCTCATCCCTTTAAAACTGAACACATATGAATTCCACAGGTTCTGTGGCTGATTAAGGTTGTAATTAAACTCACTTGGTGCCTTATCTGCATTTAATTAGCCTCAGAACCTGTGTAATTCATATGTGTTTGGGTTTAAAGGGATGAGGTGGCAACCCTAACTCCATATGGACCTCGTCCTCCTAGGTCAAGATTATTATTTTTTTTTTTTATGTATTTTATGTTATTTTAAGTTATTTCCCTATCCACATTTGTTTGCAGAGCACTTGCCATGCTCTTAACAACATTTTGCTGCCATTTGCAGCCCTCTAGCCCTTTCCATTACTTTTTTAGAGCCATTTTAGTCCTCAAAAGTTTGGGTCCCCATTGACTTTAATGGGGTTCGGGTTCGGGGTCAAGTTCGGGTCCCGGCCGAACACGTCGAACCCGAACATCCAGGTGTCCGCTCAACTCTAGTAAAGATAGAGTTGGAAAGATTAGTACACCTGTTAGGTTTTATTGCTGAGAAAAGTGGAAAGATAGCGCTGGACCCACAGCGTTATCTCTCTGGTATTGCTATCTTAAATTAGTGATGTTGATGTAAATGATCTGGTTCCCAGGCAGACAGCTTCTACACCCCAGAGGATCTCCACGATCTCCTTGGATTGTAGTGTAATGTAACAAGAATTGAAAAGCCACGACACTACTTAGAGGACTCGAGATAGAACTATTCCGATAAGTCAAGGGTACAAAGTTGGCTACTTTCTGTATTGTCCCCCTAACTTTTGCTGGAACTTCAGTTTCTGGTTTAATTGATATCTGTACCACCATTAAGAAAATATCTACATGCTTTCTATCCTTAAAGCAGAACTCCGGGATTTTCAAAAAATCCCCAATTAGTACACCTCCTACACAAAACACGAAACAGTTATCACATTTGTGAAATTCCTTACCGTTTAAGAGAATAAAGTCTGATTGAATTTTCAGGAAGTCAGCTAAGGAGGAAGTGTTAGAACAGTGATTGCATCATATCCTCTCCTCTCTACACTGTAATAAAACTACATTTCCCATGAATCCTTGGAATTGGAGAGAATGTGGGAGGGTACACTAGGCCTGTACATGTAAATGCGAACAAGCCTACTTCAACATAAATCACACCCCTCATTCTGCAGCCAGTAAACCACACTATTCAATAACACACAGCAGGGTAGATAGGTTACAGCCTTACAATGCAAAGCATGTCTGTGCTCTCCCCTCCAACCACAGCAGGACATAAACATATTGCCATTACTTGCTTTATGTAATCATTATAGAACTGTAGACACATCCCATAATGATATATTATACACACTGTAATCTGCTGTAATTCAGTATTAGAAATATTCCTCCTCATGCTGCAGCTTTGAGATCTTTCTAACAGTAATCAGTGCTGGTATGGTGTATAATATGAGAACATTCCTAGCCGCACCACAGAAAGAAAGAGCCGGGACATGCTGCTTTACATCAGCATATGACACAAGTAAATGTCGGCACGAGGAAAAAACTCATCTGTGCCCATAAGTGCAGCTTATCAGTGCCCACCAGTGCGGTCTCATCTATGCCCATTAGTGCGGTCCCCTCTATGCCCACAAGTCCAGCATATCAGTGCGGTCTCACCAGTGCCAACCAGTGCAGCTTATCAGTGCGGTCTCACCAGTGCAGCTTATCAGTGCCGTCTCACCAGTGCAGGTTATCAGTGCCCATTAGTGCGGTCACACCAGTGCCCACTGATAAGGATCCAGACAAATGTCTGTGCTGAGTATCTGCACCTGGCCTAATTGGAAGTGTGAATATATGTGCACATAGGAGAAGAAAACACAGTGACACTTTGTTCAGCTAAATGAATCTTCTCTGTTTATTGCTCTGGACATATAGCCCTTCATATAGTAAAGCATGAGTCATTGTTTACAATGCAGTAACATAGCCGTAGCTTTGTGTTGTCAATCGTGGATTGGTCATCTCTTATCTGGGGTCTTCTGGTCAGATCTATCCAGTCTTTTGGACGTCTCAGCAATCCTTGTTTTCCTTGATGGGAGGGGGTGTCTAGTCAGCATTTTGAGAAAGGAGATTTTTAGCATGTATATGGCACATAATAGAAATAGCCATTTAGTTTGAGTATTGAACAATCCATAACAGTCCCCCCTTGAAATGTCTATTTCTTATTCTGTCCCTAGTAGGAAGTCTAACTCATCTGTCCCTATGTGTCTAGGAACCCTTTTCTTGCTTTATGTTAGACGAGTGATGGCTGGTCCATCACCCCTCTTGCCACAATCTTAGGTCACCTGGGGCCAGGTGACAGATGCACTCAATAGGAATCAGGAGTGCACCACTAAGGTAGTGGACCCTAGGACTGATTGCTTCGGGAGGTTCGTGAAGGCAGGACCACTGGAGCACCAGAACGGATCCCACTGGGAGCTAGAGCATAGATTCCCCAGGGCGCGGAGTCTAAGAGCCAGCAGGTATTCACCAGAGCCTCTAGTGGTGAGGATGTTACGCTGAAGCTGGCTCCAGGTCGCGGCCCCCAGGGTCTCCCAACTCACGCTCACGGTAGACTACAGGGAGGTAGAGTGGAAGCAGCAGACTGAGACAAGGAAGGATAGTCAGGAGATTAGCTAAAAGGTCGGGGTATGAAACAGACGTAGGACACAGAGTAATGAGCACACGGTCTGTGCACATTCCAGATGCTATTCCTATGGCTAAATTATTTTATAAGTTGTAGATGTGGGGAGGGACTGTAATGGGGCATAGGGCTTCTCATAGTCCTCATTTTCTGCCTCCTGGTGTATCATCACTGGGGCTGCTTGGTCAACTATTTTGCCTAGGAATTTCTTTACACCCGGGATAATACAACATACTATAATAGCTAGAAAGATCAGAATAACTAGTAATACAGTACCTATCCGAGACAAGATTTTCTGCCAACCACTCAACCATCCAAACCACTGGTCCCATGGCTGATCTATACCCGAATTCTTCGTCAGCTCTACTGATAGGCTTTCCAATTTTTTTATGGCCAGGGTGACCTTACCATTTGGACCGGTGTTTTCAGGGATGTATGTACAGCATGTCCCTGTACCTGCTATCATTTTACAAACACCCCCCTTCTCTGCTAAAATCATGTCCAAGGCCATCCTGTTCTGAAATGTCATGTAAGATGTGGAGGCTAACTGGTCAGCAATCCCCTGTAGGGCATCTCTGGTGTAATTTACAAACCGCTGCTGGTTGTAATATATGTAATTTATCCAGTCTATATTTTTATTGACAGTGATTATGGGAATCAGAGACTCAAAAGCTGCCTTTACTTGGTCTCGGGCTTTAAACTCATCCGGGACCCCCCTTGGGACACCTGTGGCATCTATATACACATGTGGGTCAAAACTTCCTTCAGGAGCACTCATCTTTCTCCTACGGTTGAGTAACGGTTCAGGGTGTGGGGAACATGGGTCATATGGGAGGATGTGGAGGGGCATAATGTAGCCTGTTCTCCCAGTGGATAGGCATGTACCTGGTTTTGACAGGGTCACCTTTTTTAACAAGGATTTCCCATTCTTATCTGTTCTATTCAGTGTAAAGATTCTTTTGGTTACAGTCAAAGCTGTGTAGGGCCTAACTTCATGTGAATATTACAGGCAGTGATATTGTGGAAAATGGAACAAATTAAGTCTCATAACATATACACAACCTAACATAAACAGCATTTTAAAGAAAGGCAGATAAAATTACAATTCCAATCAATCCAGGGATGGACTGGCCATCTGGACTACCGGGAGTTTCCCGGTGGGCCGATGGCTCAGTGGGCCGGTTGTCACTCAAGGGCGTCGGGAGGGGGTGGCTAGAGCCCCGAATGGGTCCCCAAAAAGCCCGGAGTCTCGCCCCAAGTGTAAACATCCAGTGATTGGTGGGCAAGCGGGGGCGTGCGGCCGCAGTGAGAGTGGAGCTGTCAAAAACGAAGCACTGATGTCGGGAAAGGGCGGGGCCGAAATGTGGGGACCCCATCCCCGACATCAGTGCTTAGATTTGACAGCTCCACTCTCACTGCAGACGCACGTCCCGATACCGATGGGCGGGGCCCCTTCGTCCAGTACATAGCAAACACTGCCTGTATACACTCTGACAGTCAGAGTGTATACAGGCAGTGTTTGCTATGTACTAGACAAAGGGGCCCCGCACATCTGTATCAGGTCGTGCGGCTGCAGAGTCTGACTGCTGGCTGGCGAGGAAGGTGGCGGGACCCGTTGCAGCTACTGCACGTGCACGGTTGCAGTGCAGGCTGCAGAGTATCGCTGCTGGAGGGGGTGCATGGCGGGTGGAGTGCATGTGCAGGGTGATAACAGTGAACCTGTTGAACATCCTGCCTGGGTGTCCTCTTCTCTCCCGTGTAACTCCTCCTTCCCCCCACCGCCACTTTCATCCATACAATAAGCATACAATACAATAGAAGACAGAATGTCCGAGCAGAAGGCGGGAGCTGTCCAACTTTTCAAGTTAAAAAGCCTGTGATTTGTTGCTAGGGGCGGTCCTAGCAACCAATCGTCTGTCTGTTACATGGAAAGTTGAACAGCTCCTGCCTTCTGCTCTGACATGCTGCATCCTCTGTCTTCTCCCTGCTGTTTAAGGTAAGGGAGGGGGCACTGACATAAAGGTAACTGTGTTTGTTGCAAAGAAAGAAGATGGCTGTAAAGGATACCGGAAAGGAGGGGACTGTGAAAGGAAGTGGGTGTCAGTGTATGTGTCAGGAGGGGGGTCAGTCTATGTGTCAGGAGGGGGGGTCAGTGTATGTGTCTGATATTTTTTTTATTATGCAGCATGGCGGGGGGGAGGTGGGTAAAAAATGCACTGCCACTGGTCATAGTAACTGATGTATTTATGTACTGCCACTGGTCATAGTAACTGATGTATTAATGTCCTGACCGGGTTATAGTAACTGATGTATTAATGTCCTGCACTGGTCATAGTAACTGATGTATTAATGTCCTGCACTGGTCATAGTAACTGATGTATTAGACCCCTTTAACACTGAGCCGCCCATAGCGTCTGCGGTAAAACTCCGCTATTTTTACCGCCGACACTATGGGCGGATTTGCGGCACATTTCGGCCGCTAGCGGGGCAGTTTTACCCCCGCTAGCGGCCAAGAAAGGGTTAAAACTGCCCGCAATGTAGCCGCGCTGTCCCATTGATTTCAATGGGTAGGAGCGGTGGAGGAGGGGTAAACACACCGCTCCTTCACCGCTCCAAAGATGCGCCTAGCAGGACTTTTTTTTTTACCGTCCTGCTAGCGCAATGCTCCAGTGTGAAAGCCCTCGGGCTTTCACACTGGAGACAATGGAGCAGCTGTTTGAGGGCGGATTGCAGGCGCTATTTTTAACGCTATAGCGCCTGCAATACGCTCCAGTGTGAAAGGGGTCTTAATGTACTGCCACTGGTCACGGTTACAGATGAATGAATTTACTGGTCACAGAATAAAAAAGCAGTTTATACCGTACTTACAGTGGAATGTTTTTACTTGTGTTTTTTTTTTTGCGCAATTACGTATAGTTTATATTCTGTTTTTGTGTGTGTTTGCAAAAATAAAGTGGGCCGGTCTGGATGAAGTCCAGGGCCAAATTTCTGTCCCAGTCCAGCCCTGGATCAATCCCTCCTAAATTCCGACATGTCCCTCTAACTGCCTAATCTTAGTTTAAATAATAATTTTTCTAGTTCATATTCCTCTTAAGTTATGTACCCAATTTACTTCTACAGAAAAATCTCATTTTGCTTTGTCAAGGCTAAAAAATACAAAAATACAAAAAAATGTCTAAATAAATTATGCGTTGGTCTAACAGTGTATGGACGCCAAGTCTTTTTAGTTGATTCCTCCGCTGTATCTTTGACAGCTAGTCCGCCATAAGACTCGACTGCAACACCTTAGAATGCATACAATGTTCATACATAATCTTCTTTTCTTCAGGACTTTCGCAGCCCACATGACAAGAGACTTCTGGTAGGTGTGCAGACCTTTTTTGCAGTTATAGCAAACTGAGCTTTGACTTTTTTTTTCAGACAGCTGTCATGATAAGTATCAAAGTTCTTCAGACATCCAAAAAGCTTTTGAAAGCACTCTTTTCCAACAATGGTGTTTGTGGCTGATGTCATAAAGCCAAGGAATGAGGGAGGGTATTTGTGAGGATGGCATCACTCAGATTGTTAGTCCAACATTCGATCATTAACAAAAATGCCCATAAAGCCGTTTGAGGATTTTTTACTGCTGAAGTAAATCTATGTTCTAGAGGTAATAAGACCTAGAAGAAAAGAAAAACGTAATATAAAATGTTATTCAACTGTCATCCAAACTAAACTGTCCACACTATCCTGAATTCAATGAAACATTTATCCTGAACAATAGGCTTCTCGGAGGGGGGGGGGGGGGGGGCCTTCACGTATGGCTTGGATCAGTGATCCTACAGGAACATGTAAATACAGAGACAAGAGAGCACAGAATACAGGGTTTACAAGAATGCCAGGAGTATGGTGCAGCACTGGGGTTCAGGAAGGAAACAAAATGCTAGTAAGAACCTCTTGCAGCACTGGGGTGCTGGGATCACTAAACAGTAGGGAGTAAAATTTGAGCTAATAGGTGTGTGCCTGGACACACACAGACACTGGGGACAGATACACAAAGACATATAATACAGCTAGAAATGAGTAGAGAAGTTGCATTGTGACCCCGAACAGGAAACTGGCTTAAAATACACTTGGAGACACAAAGGCAGACTTGCTTGGGACATTATTAGAAGGAACATTATTATGCAAAGCCTAAGGCAATGTGCTTCAGCTCGAAAAGGCAGTACTGGCTGGGCATTAGCTAATTTAATTAATAACAGGAGGTTTAACTAGTCTTAAAAATATGTTTTGTGGGACAAGATACAACCACAGACCTTATAAGTTAAAGCAATGGAACTAAATGCCAAAACAAGTACAATACCAGCATACCTGCTGATCTTTGGGAATAGAGGAGACAGATCTGTAGAAAAGCTGACAATCTGAGACAAAATTCTAATTTAAACTCTTAATAATACCCAAGTAATCTCAACACTCAATGTAGTGACACTGACATACATGTAGTAATACATTCATTAC
Organism: Rana muscosa; assembly: GCA_029206835.1. NCBI lineage: Eukaryota > Metazoa > Chordata > Amphibia > Anura > Ranidae > Rana > Rana muscosa. Next base: position 42,054,037 of record JARGYO010005626.1, read on the forward strand.
TTTTTTTTTTTTTTTTGGGTGTGAACACTAGAGCAACGATTATTCAATTCAATCTTAATAAAACTTTTCATCATAAAATAATATACAAAAACTGCATATCGATGCAACTCTGATCTAGAGACTGTAAAGTTTGGACCAAAGTCATACTCCAGAGTCTCTGAATCACGTGACTTTGGGGGTCACTATAGTGGAAACTTAGCCTTAGACAGTAGACGCTTATTATGCGGGGCGTAGAAACTCGTTAAATTTCAAAGCTCATACATGTCAGATCATAATACAACAAAACTTTTAGCACCTCATGCTGTAAATAGGAACAAGAAACTGATAAGGGCAGTACAGACTCAAATGACTGCACCAATATTTAGCTAGTGGGGGGAGTGAAACCCAGAAATGTTTACATATGAAAATAGAAACACTTAGAACAATACTTCCATTGGGGAATTGTCTTTGAAGGCTGCGGTCTCCTTCTGTTCTGAAGACCTTAAATAAATAAACCCAGGGCATATCTGAAGAATAAGCATCAAATTTTTAGTAACAAAACACATTATATTCTCCTCCTAAAAATAAACCAAAGGTTAGAGATATTTAGCATACAGTAAGCATTTTGAACATTTTCTTTCTTATGCGGCGTACACACGATCGTTTTTCATGCCTTTATTTTTCCAGACGTTTTTCGCGTCGTTTTTTTTCATGTTTCCTCTCAAGCCTGTCTTGCGTACACACGATCATTTAAAAAAACGTTCAAAGCAAAGCGCAGTGACGTACACCACGTACGACGGCACTATAAAGGGGAAGTTCCGTTCTAATGACGCCACCTTTTGGGACGCTTTTGCTAATTCCGTGTTACCGCGTGTTAGTAAAAGTTTGGTGAGAGACGATTCGCGCTTTTCAGTCTTCGTGCTTTGAAGATCGCTTTGTGGAGTTCAGTTTGTGCTTGTGTGTTCGTATCTGTTTTGCAGTGCTTGTAGTCAGTTCGTATCTGTTTATTCAGTGCGTTCTTGTCTGCTCGTTCCTGTTTTTCAGCTTGTTCTTCATAGGCCTTGCTGTTCTTCCGTTGCTTCTTCTAGTTCGTTCTGAGCTGCCGACCGTTATCTAGCCATGTTGCGGCTACGTACTCATCGTAGAGTTCGTGCTGTAGTTGGTGCAGGGGTTTATGCTGTATCCCGACTCCATGCCATGAGCAGGGTCAGGAGGAGTTCATGGACCAAGAATTGTTTGCTCCAGCGGCACCAGTTCTGTCATATGCCTTTGTTGCGGGAGATCAGGGAGAATAATCCTGATGACTACAGGAATTTTCTCCGGATGTCTGACCCCGTATTTCAGCATCTGTTGGCTTTGGTGTCCCCCTACATTACCAGGCAGGACACCGTTATGCGTGAAGCCATCAGTGCTGAGCAGAGGCTCATTGCCACGTTGCGATACCTGGCGACTGGGAGAAGCCTGCAGGACTTAAAGTTCTCCACAGGCATATCCCCCCAGGCTCTGGGTATCATTATACCAGAGACGTGTTCTGCCATCCTTCAAGTTTTGCAGGAGGACTATATTAAGGTAAGTGTTCTTATTTCAAACATCACATTGTATGTATTTATTTGTATTATTTTTTTGGGGGGGTTTATTAGCAGTCCCTAATTCCCATGATTCTTAGCTGCAGGGAATGTCCCCTTTCTCCACATGCAAATTTATTTTTGAGAAATTTTTCATTAGGCCTACATTTAAATTTGCCTTACCTAACCTCTCCAGCATGCTATCCTGGGGCCATACCCACCTTGCCTAGTCATTTCCATGTATTTTAATCTATGCTCCGTCGTAGTGCTTTACCCTAATTGCCCCCTAAAGATTGCCTAGGAATGTTACATTTTTCACTAATTCATACAGAGTGCTACAGCCTTCATTTGTGATCTCCCCAACTCATCTTCACCCCCCCCCCCATTTTATTTTGTGGGTTTTTTTTTGGTTTGTTGTTGCTTACTAATAAAGTTTTAATTTTTCGGTTTCTCCCAATGTTGGCCATAAATGCATTTCTTAAATCTGCTTTCAATGTCTCTGTCTCAAAGTATTAATTTATTTTTTATTTCATTCCACAGTTCCCTTCTACGCCACATGAATGGCAGAATGTGGCATCGGAGTTTGCCCAACGATGGAACTTTCCAAACTGTGGAGGGGCCATCGACGGCAAACATGTTCGGGTCGTCCCACCACCCCATTCGGGATCCTTTTATTACAATTATAGGGTTCCACAGCATCGTGATGATGGCAGTGGTGTCGGCCACCTACGAATTCCTCTATGTGGACGTTGGCAAGAATGGCAGGATGTCTGATGGAGGAGTTTTTGCACAGACGGAGTTTGGGGAACGGCTCCTTTTGGATCAGCTGGCCTTGCCACCAGCGGAGCAGAATGTGGAGGGACTCCCATTTGTGTTTGTGGCAGATGAGGCGTTTGGCCTGGGTCCCCATTTGATGAGGTCATTCCCGCAATGCACCCTCACCCCTGAGAGGAGGGTGTACAACTATCAGCTGGCCAGAGCAAGAAGGGTGGTTGAAAATGCCTTTGGCATCATGGCCAGCCGCTTCCGCCTGTTCCTCACCTCCATCCACCTTGCCCCTTACAAATGGAACCATGTTGTAATGGCTTGCTGTGTGCTACATAATTATCTCCGGGTGCATTCCACAAATTATCTGACTTTGACTGGGCCTGAGGCCTCATTAATGGAAGCAGAACATCTTGTGGCCCTGGAAGCTGGCCGTCCAGGCTTGGCCCCCCAAACCGGACGTGAGGTCCGTGACAAATATGTGGATTATTTTGTGGGTAGGGGGGCCATTGAAATGCCTGATGACTTTTAACCTTTTAATTTAGAAAAATAAAACTTTATTTTTCTCAAAGATTGGTTTGGTGTTTTAATTTAATAATGGTTTATGTTTCTCGTAAGTTTACCTAGTGCACTTGTATTGCCATGTGTATTGTGCATTCTTAATTATCCTTCATTGTCAGTGTAAACACAAAACATTGATTAGTTCACTTTGCACAACATTTACATAATGAAGCCACAACTTCTTGATAACAAAATACCATTTTTTATTTTTGTTTTGGACAATTCCTTTTAAATGTAGATGTCCCAAACATTTTTTGCTTGTTAAAAAGCATGAACAGCCATGCCTACAAAAAAGATCTTTAAAAATATAGTGAAAAAATAAACATGTACTAGTCCTAAAAGGTTCAATGAAAAACATACCTGCCAAAACACAGCAAGTTCAACGTTATTTTTCTAAAAAACATTAGACACGCCCAAGCACAGCCATGATCTTTTGTAGCCTTTCCTCCATCCGCTTGGTATTTTCCCTGATCTCTATCAAGTCTCCCTTTAAATTTTTAAGGTCACGACAGCAGACCATCAGGTATTGGATCAGGATCTGGGCACTGTGATGTGTAAAATTTTTGGGGTCTTCGGCCAGAACTGCACCTACATTAAAAAAAAAACATGTAGTATAGAATATGTAGGCCTACATCTATTAACCTGCATCTGTCTGGTTTGACACTGACCTGTTGAGGTGCCACTTTCCACTTCCACAACCTCACGTTCCTCTCCATCATGTGGGTCTGGGGGTATTGTTGAAGGTGTTGGATTTAGAGGCTCATCTGACGTAGCTTTTTGAAGCCCTATGGAGATTGCAAGAAAAGGTATAGTTTCATTAGTAGCGAAGATTTTTTGGAGAAAACTAAACCATGAACAAATAATTTGGAAACATTATTTTGAAGTGTGGTCCATTTTTCAATGTACCCCCAGTGACAACCGGAACACATGATTGGATACATAGCCAAAAATATAGCATATACTTTTTTAACCAAAGTTTGACACATTGTACCACCCCAAAGTATATACACAGGATCACCTGTGTGTGACACCCTCAAACTTTGGGGCTTTTGGCCCACACTTGTACTACTGCGTTCAGATGTTTCATCAGCTGCTGAGCATTCTCTCCCCTAACATTACCATGCATATCCTTTTTTTTAATAAAAATTGTCCTTTGGATTTGATCCCCAAAAATAATTGTTTACCAAATTTGCTACCCCAAATAAAATTAAATAAATGGGTGTTCACAATGGATGATCCAAAAACATCGTTTGATGAACTGTACGGAGAAAGAGGTTTAATACGTCCGTTTACTTTGTGGACGAACCTGAAAGATGGTATCTTTCACTGTACTATATCAAAGACAAAAATACACGACATAATACAAGTAATAATCTCTAGCAGGGAAAATACCAAAAAAATACTTACTTTTTCGTATAACTTTCTGGATTCGTTTGTATTGGTCGGGCTCCCGCAACTTCAGATCAGACCATCGTTTTCTGAGCTGTTCCTTTGTTCTGCACACCCCGAATTTTTGGTGAAGACTTTTGACCACTTTGCTCATAATTTTTGTCTTGACCAGATTAGGCCTTTTATACGGCCCATGCTTGGCATCATAATCCTCCCTCTTCAAAATGGCGACCATCTCCACCATTTCCTCGAATGACATGTTGGATGCCTTATATCTCCTGGATCGGGATTTGGGCTCCTCAGGAATTTCATCCTCTGTAGAGGTAATCTCAGCCACCTGTGTCTCCGCCATCTTGCTAAGCACTACGATGAGCGAGAAGGGGCGGGGAAAGTACAATATCGAACGTCAGGGGCGGGGAAAGAGTGCAGAGTTTTACGCATGCGCAGTGTATATCAAGTGCAGATCCATGTGTCGAAAATACGTTCATTTGGCGGGAGAGGGAGTTCACAACGAACGTGTTGACCAAGGTACATAACTATTTAAGGAATTGGGTTTCTGCAGAGGAGGAGATTTGGGGCTTTTAGATCTGTCCAAAATGCTGATTTGATGAATGTTGCCTGAAACATATGTCTTTTCTGGGTTCTTGATTTTACAGAGAGAATGAATACATTCAAAAACCCTGAGTTCATGGGGGAGTTCATTGACAAATGGAAAGAACTCCCTATCCTGTGGCAGACCAAAAGTGGGTCCAATAAAAACAAAACGGCCAGGACAGCAGCACTGGAGAGCCTGCTTGCATTTGTCCAAAGAAAAACAAAAATCTCCTGCGCTCTCGGTGTAATGTCAAAACACGGGTAGTGCGGTTCCGTCCAAAGGCAAAGTCTAAGGTCTTGCAGCCCTCCTCAGAACAATGGGTGTTCATATAGCTAGTGTGAGGGGGTTAACTCGGTAGCGGGTGTGGGTGACCCCCTGGTTGGGCTCCCCACACAAAAACAGGGCCAGCAGACGGAGGTTGTGGTTTTCCAAAATCAAAAGGTGCGGTTTATTTCTCTATGTACAGTGACAAAAACACAGCAAAGCCAAAAAGAAACATAAACAAAATAAATCCTGGTCAGCTTGACCTCTGACTAAACATGCAGGTTTCCTAAACTAACAACTGGGATCAGCCTGGTGCTGTCCTAGTCCCTAAGTCCCTGGTTTAGTAAAAGTCCAAACAAATAGCCACACAGGCTTTGTCTCACCGCACAGGGGTTCACTCTCCCTAGACAGTCCACACAGGTCTGGGTCCAGGCATGAGCAAACACCTAATGAAGCTGGGAGTTTTTATAGAGGCCTTAAACGAGCTGACAAGCTTCAGCTGGTCTCATCAACTCCCTGCCTGCACGACGCCCAGCACTCTCCCTAGAGGTATGAGTCATCCATGAGCCCACTAGCCTCAGCTGGGCTTCATCAACTCCCTCCCTAGTTGTATAAGTCGGCATAAAGCCTGAATCTGGGAGAAATATATCTACCCCCCTGGATGCAACCAGGTGACTTTACCTTCCTGCTGTCACATACCCCCCCCCCTCTTGTTTTAACCTTGGGGTTGGAACACCTGCAATCAGGCATTCATGTACTCGAGACAAAGCATCCACATTCCCCATTTGAACGCCAGGGTGATGCTTTACTGTGAAGTTGAATTCCTGTAGGGCCAGGAACCACCTATTCACTCTTCTATTTGTCTCCTTGTTTTGAGCCATCCACTTTAACGGAGCGTGATCCGTAACCATGTCAAAGTGCCTACCTAGCAGATAGTACCGAAGGGAATCTAGAGCCCACTTCACCGCTAAACACTCCTTTTCAACCGTGGCGTAATTTACCTCATGGGACTTCAACTTCCTGCTGAGGTAAATAACTGGGTGCTCTTCCCCGTTCCAGACCTGGGACAATACTGCTCCTAACCCCACATCTGACGCATCACTTTGTACGACAAAGTCTTTAGAGAAGTCGGGTGAGTACAACACTGGCTGGCTACATAAGGCTTGTTTCAAGAATTGGAATGCTGCCTCAGCCTCGGGGGTCCATTTAATCATGACCGACCCTTTCCCTTTCGTCAGGTTGGTTAGGGGCACAGCCTTAGAAGCAAAGTGGGGAATGAAGCGCCGATAATAACCCACGATTCCCAGAAAGGCCCGTACCTGCTTCTTGCTGTTGGGACGTGGCCAACTCTGGATGGCCTCGACTTTGTTGAGTTGGGGTTTTATCACTCCCCTGCCAATGGTGTACCCAAGATATTTGGCCTCCTCCTGCCCAATGGTACACTTCTTGGGGTTAGCCGTAAACCCCGCTTCCCGGATAGAGTCTAGGACTGCTTGCACTTTTGGCAGATGTGAGGCCCAATCTGTGCTATGGACAATTACGTCATCCAGGTAAGCCGCAGCATACTTCCGATGGGGCCTCAGTATCTGGTCCATTTTCCGCTGGAATGTGGCCGGCGCATTCTGTAACCCGAACGGCATTCTCTTATATTGGAACGCCCCGTCTGGGGTTACAAATGCGGTTTTCTCTTTGGCCGACTTGGCCAGGGGAATTTGCCAATACCCTTTTGTGAGGTCAAGAGTCGTCATGTATCGGGCTGTTCCCAGCCGGTCGATCAACTCATCTATACGTGGCATGGGGTAGGTGTCAAATTTTGTAACTTTGTTCAACTGACGAAAATCGTTACAAAATCGCCAGCTCCCATCCGGTTTAGGCACCAACACAATGGGACTAGACCAATCACTTTGGGACTCCTCTATCACCCCTAAGTTCAGCATTTTCTGTACTTCCTCCCGTATTGCCTCCCGTCGGGCCTCTGGGATCCGATAGGGTTTTAACTTCACCCTTTCACCGGGCGGGGTAATAATATCATGCTCTACCCCAGATGTTTGTCCTGGCAGCTCAGAGAACACCTCCTTGTTGCGAAGCACAAACTCCTTAACCTCCTGTTGTTGGGGTTGTGACAAGGTGGCTGCTATTCCAACCTCCGGAATCACGCAACCAGTTTGAGCTGGTGACCAAGTTTCTGCGACTAGGGACTCTCTATCCCTCCAGGCTTTCAACAGATTAACGTGATATATCTGTTCGGGCTTTCGCCTTCCTGGTTGTCTGACCTTGTAATTCACTTCGCTCACTTTTTCCATTATCTCGTAGGGGCCTTGCCATTTGGCAAGGAATTTACTTTCAACCGTAGGGACCAGTACCAATATCCTATCCCCCGGGGAAAAGGTACGGGTCTTGGCTCCACGGTTGTACACTCTCTGCTGTGCCAACTGCGCTTGGGCCAAATGTTCCTTCACGATGGGCATTACCTGTGCAATTCGATCTTGCATCAGGGCGACATGCTCAATCACACTCCTGTGGGGAGAACTCTCACTTTCCCAAGTTTCCTTGGCAATATCCAACAGCCCTCTTGGGTGTCTCCCATACAGTAACTCAAAGGGGGAGAATCCCGTAGAGGATTGGGGCACCTCCCTAATAGCAAACATCAAATAAGGAAGTAGACAGTCCCAATCCTTTCCATCTCTATCCACCACTTTCTTCAACATTTGTTTTAGGGTTTTGTTGAATCTTTCAACCAGCCCATCGGTTTGGGGGTGATACACAGATGTACGCAATTGCGTCACTTTGAACAATTTACACAGCTCTTTCATAACCCGGGACATAAAGGGTGTACCTTGGTCCGTAAGCAGTTCTTTACAAATACCCACCCGGCTAAAAACAAGAGATAGCTCTTTGGCTATGGTTTTGGCCGAGGTATTTCTGAGAGGGATCGCTTCTGGATAACGGGTGGCATAGTCCATTATGACCAATATGTACTGGTGCCCCCTAGCGGACTTGATTATAGGACCTACCAAATCCATTGCGATTCTCTCAAACGGGACCTCAATGATGGGTAGAGGGACCAGCGGGCTACGGAAATGTGGCATCGGGGCCGACCTCTGACACACAGGGCAGGAGGAACAATAATTTTCTATGTCCTTCATCACCCCAGGCCAATAGAATCTCTGTAATACCCTCTCTCGGGTTTTCTCTGTCCCCAGATGACCTCCAAGAATGTGCCCATGGGCCAACTCCAACACCAACTTCCTGTAAGGTTTGGGCACCACAAGCTGCTCAACGGTTTCTTCTGCCCTTTTTGCCACCCGATACAGTAGGTCCTTCTCTACGCTGAAGTATGGGTAAGTGCAGGTATTATCTGGGTTCACTAACTCGCCATCTATTTCCACTACGTTTTCCCGTGCCTTTATTAGGGCGGGGTCTTTTAACTGTTCTGTGGCAAAATTTTCCCTGTGAACCTCCAGATCAGAAAACTCCACAGACGGTAGGTTTTCGTCTGAGGAGGTGGGCTCCTCTCCAGTTTCTTGAGTCTCCCCTGCCAATACTGACAAGGGAAATTCTGGAGAGTCCTCACCACTCTCAGAGGAGTTCTGGCTATCACATTCCTGGTACATAGGGGCACCAGTGGGGGGCTCAGGATCATCCCACAGTTCCCAGAACTTCGGAAAATCCCTTCCCACAATGGCATCATGCGGTAATTGAGATACTAACCCCACTGGATGAGAGAGGGTACCTTTGGGGGTCTCGAAACACACTGTAGTCACTGGATACTCTCGGGTGTCCCCATGCACACAAATAACAGCTACCTTGCTATTCCCAGAGACCTCTGTTTTAACTAATTCAGCCTTTATCAGGGTCACAAGGCTACCTGAATCCAGTAATACCACAACATTTCTACCATTAATACACATTTTGCATAAATGTTTCTCAGTTCCCCGAATGGCAGTGCATGCGACTGTCGCACACAGCGACTGACGTCTGTCCGTCAGAAAGTCACATTGCATGGGTTCCTCCACAACCGGGCAATTTGCTGCAATATGTCCCGCTTGCCGGCAGCGGTAGCAAACAATCCTTTTGGCTGCCTCTTGAGCCCCCGACTTCCCAGGCTGTTCTCGCCAAACCCTGGGTAGAGCTCCCACCCTCTCACTCTCTCCACCCTCACCCCTTGGAATCCTCTTATCCGCCCCTGGGGATGGTCTGGTCTTAGGGTGGAAAGTCCGAGAGTCTCTGGAAGAGGCCGTCAGGTTCTCTGTAGCCAAGTATCTCTCTACACGATCCACAAGTTTACCGGCCGTTTCTGGGTCTCCATGGCTTACCCACTTTTGAATGGCGGTAGGAAGAGCTCTCAAGAAACGATCCATCACAACACGTTCCACAATCTCCGGTGCGGACAAAGTCTCTGGCTGTAGCCACTTCCTGCTCAGGTGAATGAGATCATACATTTGAGACCTGGGGGGTTTTCCAAACTGGAAATCCAGTTATGCACACGCTGAGCCCGGACAGCCAGGGTGACACCCAGCCTTGCCAATATTTCAGCTTTTAGCATCACATAGTCTTTTGCTTGGTCAGGCTCTAGGTCATAGTAAGCCTTCTGCGATTCACCAGTTAACAGAGGAGCCACCAGTCCAGCCCACTGCTCCTCAGGCCACTTTTCTCTTTCAGCAGTCCTTTCAAATGTGGTCAAAAATACCTCTGGATCATCCTCTCCAGTCATTTTTGTCAATAAACGACTCACCCCAAAGGACGCGGTATTAGTGGGACGGCTTTCCTCACTGGTCTGCGGACGTTGCTGCATTACTGCTTCCATTTGTTGTAGTCTCTGCTCTTGCTTCTGTAACAGGTCTATGAAGCGGGCCTCAGATTGCTGCTGGGCTTGTTGATGAGCTTGCTGCTGGGCTGCAAGGCTCCTTTGCAAACCTGCATTTGTCTGCTGTTGATTGGCATTTGCTAGAGCCAGCTGTTTCAGTATCTCCTCCATGCTGGCTTAAAAAAAACTGCCCGCATTCTCCACCAACTGTGAGGGGGTTAACTCGGTAGCGGGTGTGGGTGACCCCCTGGTTGGGCTCCCCACACAAAAACAGGGCCAGCAGACGGAGGTTGTGGTTTTCCAAAATCAAAAGGTGCGGTTTATTTCTCTATGTACAGTGACAAAAACACAGCAAAGCCAAAAAGAAACATAAACAAAATAAATCCTGGTCAGCTTGACCTCTGACTAAACATGCAGGTTTCCTAAACTAACAACTGGGATCAGCCTGGTGCTGTCCTAGTCCCTAAGTCCCTGGTTTAGTAAAAGTCCAAACAAATAGCCACACAGGCTTTGTCTCACCGCACAGGGGTTCACTCTCCCTAGACAGTCCACACAGGTCTGGGTCCAGGCATGAGCAAACACCTAATGAAGCTGGGAGTTTTTATAGAGGCCTTAAACGAGCTGACAAGCTTCAGCTGGTCTCATCAACTCCCTGCCTGCACGACGCCCAGCACTCTCCCTAGAGGTATGAGTCATCCATGAGCCCACTAGCCTCAGCTGGGCTTCATCAACTCCCTCCCTAGTTGTATAAGTCGGCATAAAGCCTGAATCTGGGAGAAATATATCTACCCCCTGGATGCAACCAGGTGACTTTACCTTCCTGCTGTCACACTAGAGAAAAGAAAAAAGAAAGGAGGGCGCACCAACCTTGTGCATTACCGCTTAAAAGTTTTATTAAAATATGAATAAAGGATTATTGCATTTTTATTCATATTTTAATAAAACTTTTAAGCGGTAATGCACGAGGTTGGTGCGCCCTCCTTTCTTTTTTCTTTTCTCTGCATTTGTCCAAACCCAGATACCCACAACAACTCTCCAAGATGTGAAAACCAAAATTGCTACCATCAGGGGGACATACAGGACCCAGAGGAATATGGTCCTGAAGTCCCAGAGGTCAGGTGCTGCAGCAGATAAGGTTTATAAACCCAGTCTGTGGTACTACAGCAAACCATCTTTCTGGATGACCAGCTGGAAGTGGGGGAATCTCTCTCCACCCTTCCCCCCAGAGGTCAATCCAGCCTTCCTTGTAGCCAAACCTAAAGCCTTCCTTGCAGCCAGCCCTCCAGCCTTCCTGGCAACCCTGCTCTGGCTTCCTCTGAGGATCAAGATCAGGCCCTTGAGGAGGCAGATTTGGATATATGGAGCCAGGTAAAGTATTGATATCTCCATTTATATGTTACAAAAGTGATGAATTTAAATTGATGTTAGTATTGTTAGGTATTTAAAGTTCGAAAAAAAAAGATTTAAAGACCAAGATACAGTAGTGGTCAATTTTGATGTGGACAAGGCAACAATATCAGGAGGCGGAATCTGTGAGACTTTTCGAAATTTTCAGATACAATTTAAAAATTCCTGGAGGTGAACAATGTGTGTGATTCATGGTGGCAAAAAAATAATAAAGTCTCTTTCTTTTTTTACAGCCAGAGCAGAGCCAGGAAGAGGGTGATGTTGGGGACCAGGAGGAGGCAGGGCCAAGTGGCACCCAGGAGGAGGCTGGGCCCAGCACAAGAGCCCAGATGCCTCCCCTGATAATGAAACCACGAGGGCCAAGGAGAGGTAGGCAGGTGGAGGAGGAAACAAGAGCCTTCATCAAAGAGGCTACTGCTGCCCTCAGAGAGGCACCCTCTGCTGAGGAGGGCTTTGCCGCAGTCCTGGCCCATAAGCTAGGCCAAATGGACCTGCGGCAAAAGCTCTACAGTGAGACCCTTCTCCTGAAGGTAATAACAAGGGATTGCTCGGTGAACTCACCAAGTTCACCGACATCACGGAGGTTGTCCCTACTCCTCCACCTCCTCCTCCTCCTCCTACTACTCCTCCTGCCACAACCTCTCCTCCTGATCCCCATCCTCCGAGGAAGAAACCAACCAAGGCTGCAGAGAAGGCTGCAGAGAAGGCTGCAGAGAAGGCTGGAGAGAAGGCTACAAGGAAGAGGAAAAAATAATGCCTGCTGTAGTACCACAGACTGGGGACATATATGACTTATCTGCTGCGGTTCCTGACCTTTGGGAGTTCAAGCCAAGATTGGGCTCCTTGTTGATTTCTTTCCATCACTAGTTTGGTTTTCACATCTTGGATGGTTGTTGTGGGGTCCAAGGGATGCACAAATGCAAGCAGGCTCTCCAGTGCTGCCATCCCCTTTAATTTGTTATGTTCCTAAATAAAGGATACTTTTTTGGGCTTAAAATACTTGACTGTGTGATTTGTAGTTCAAAAGAGAGTTTGCTAGGGAGAAGGCAGGGACATTTCAAATAATATTATTGTTATTAACAAGGGACACAAACCTCCTTGAGGCAAAATGAGACAAATTTTGAAGGTTGGAATGGGAACTTTACACAAAAATTATTTAAGGACAAAAAAAAAAAGGCCCAAAAAAATTAAGAAGCTAACCTAATTACTAAAATAAACAGCAAAAAGAACAAAAAAAATAAAATAATTATCTTTACATTTATTTATGAATTTATGAGGGAGATGTGGCTTGAAAAGAATATTTTTCTATCATTAAAACAATTAGGAATTACTTTAGAAACAAGTTTGGCATAACTCTCAATGTCATTATCAAAAGAAGGTAATTGTTGTAGCATTCTCAAAAGAAGAACGGAATGCGCAGCATTAAAACGATGCTATTAATTCAACCGTGACGAATGTGTCATATCTATTTCCAACGCTAGCTTTACCAAAACGAGCGCTCCCGTCTCATACTTGATTCTGAGCATGCACGTTTTTTTTCACGTCGTTTAACCACTTAACGACCGCCCACTGTAAATATACGTCGGCAGAATGGCACCGACAGGCAGAATCACGTACATATACGTGATTGCCTTTGTATAGTTGGGGGGTCCGATCGGACCCCCCTTCTTTACAGTGGGTGGTCGTTTTACCTTCGGGAGCGATCCGGCATGAGGGGACGGCCGTTCGATTCCGGCCACCACCTCTCGATCGCTCCCGGCGAATGAGAGAGCTTCCCCTGCCTGCCAGGAAGGAGGAAGTGATGTCATCTCTCCTGCGGCGCTCACATATACCGAGCGCCGTACAGGAGAAGATGCCAGGTTAGTACACAAAACAGCACACTGACACCAGGACACATAGGCACATAAATCGCCCCCCCAGGCCCCCCCAGACACCCCCAGATCACCCCCCAGCCCCCCCAGCCCCCAGTCACAGTGTCACTGATTGCAGTGACCATTTATTTAGTGATCACTGCAATCAGTGACATTTGTGACTGTAAAAGTGTCACTACATTTAGTTTTAGGTCCAGTGTAGCCCCCTAACCCCCCTAATAAAGGTTTAACCCCCTGATCACCCCCCAGATAACCCTTTCAACCCCTATCACCACTGTCACTAAGCAATCATTTTTCTGATCGATGTCTTAGCGTCGGTGATGCTGATCGGTAGCCAGTAATTTTTTTTAGGTTCGCCGCAGGTTTTTATAGCGTCGGGTACCCCCATATATTACCTAATGAAGGTTTAACCCCCTTGATCGCCCCCCAGGTAACCCTTTCACTCCCTATCACCACTGTCACTAAGCGATAATTTTTCTGATCGATGTCTTAGCTTCGGCGATGCTGATCGGTAGCCAGTAATTTTTTTAGGTTCGCCGCAGGTTTTTATAGCGTCGGGTACCCCCATATATTACCTAATAAAGGTTTAACCCCCTTGATCACCCCCAGGTAACCCTTTCACCCCCTAGCACCGCCATCGCTATGCGATCATTTTTCTGATCGATGTCTTAGCGTCGGTGATGCTGATCGGTAGCCAGTAATTTTTTTTAGGTTCGCCGCAGGTTTTTATAGCGTCGGGTACCCCCATATATTACCTAATAAAGGTTTAACCCCCTTGATCGCCCCCCCAGGTAACCCTTTCACCCCCTATCACCACTGTCACTAAGCGATAATTTTTCTGATCGATGTCTTAGCGTCGGCGATGCTGATCGGTAGCCAGTAATTTTTTTTAGGTTCGCCGCGGGTTTTTATAGCGTCGGGTACCCCCATATATTACCTAATAAAGGTGTAACCCCCTTGATCACCCCCCAGGTAACCCTTTCACCCCCTAGCACCGCCGTCACTATGCGATCATTTTTCTGATCGATGTCTTAGCGTCGGTGATGCTGATCGGTAGCCAGTAATTTTTTTAGGTTCGCCGCAGGTTTTTATAGCGTCAGGTACCCCCATATATTATCTAATAAAGGTTTAACCCCCTGATCGCCCCCCAGGTAACCCTTTCACCCCCTATCACCACTGTTGCTAAGCAATCGTTTTTATGATCGTTGTCTTAGTGTCGGTGATGCCGATAGGTAGCCAGTAATTTTTTTTTAGGTTCGCTGTCAGGTTTTTATATAGCGTCAGGTACCCCCATATATTACCTAATAAAGGTTTTAACCCCCTAATTGCCCCTAGTTAACCCTTTCACCAGTGATCATCATATAAGTGTTACGGGTGAAGCTGGTTAGTTAGTTTGCTTTTTATAGTGTCAGGGCACCCGCCGTATATAACCCAATAAAGGTTTAACCCCCTGATCGCCCGGTGGGTGATATCAGTTAGGTTTTAGCGTCAGAGAGGGTCTGCGTCACACCCCAGGCAGCGTCAGGTTAGTGCCAGTAGCGCTAACACCCATACGTGAAGCATACACCCCCCTTAGTGGTATAGTATCTGATCAGCTCAATATCTGATCTGATCAGATTTATACTAGCGTCCCCAGCAGTTTAGGGTTCCCAAAAACGCACTGTTAGTGGGATCAGCCCAGATACCTGCTAGCACTTGCGTTTTGCCCCTCCGTCCAGCCCAGGCCACCGAAGTGCAGTATCGATCGATCACTGTCACTTACAAAACACAACACACATAACTGCAGCGTTCGCAGAGACAGGCCTGATCCCTGCGACTCCAGTGCTGTAGGAGGTGATTTCACCACCACAGTTAAAAAAAAAAAAGCATATATGCCGAAGCATTGGGGCAGCAGGAGCGGAGGAGCGATTTTGCTCCTAATGCCGCGTATATACGGTCGAAATTCCGACGGAGGCTTGCCCGTGGAAAAGTCTGACCATGTGTACGCGGCATAACTTTTGCGAGAAGATGCCCCCATGCTTCGGCATATATAAATGGTGCATGTATGCCCATCATTAGAAGTGGGTGGATGAAGGGCGGTATTCTAATGGTGGGCATACCCACCGATCAATCTTTTTTTTTCGTTCAGCCAACAGGCTGCATGAAAAAAAAGATTACAATACATGTCCAACAAGGACCAGCAACGTACTGGTATGTTGCTGGACTTTGAATGTTTATACCAGAATGATGCCTGTGGGTTTAGGTATCATCTTGGTATCATTCTTTTCAGCCAGCGGCCGGCTTTCATGTAAAAGCAATCCTAGTGGCTAATTAGTCTCTGGACTGCTTTTACAAGCAGTGGGAGGGAATGTCCCCCCCCGGATATAAAAAGCACCATTGGGAAATTGGGAAAGAATTTTATCACACCGATCTTGGTGTGGTCAGATGCTTTGAGGGCAGAGAAAAGATCTAGGGTCCAATAGGCCCCAGTTTCTTCAAAAAAGAGTACCTGTCATTACCTATTGCTATCATAGGGGATATTTACATTCCCTGAGATAACAATAAAAGTGATAAAAATAAATAAATATGGAAGCAACAGTTTAAAAAAAAAAAAAAAAAGCAAAATTAATAATAAAAAAAAAAAAAAAAAAAAAAAAAGCACCCCTGTCCTGCCCTGCTCTTGCCTAATGGCGAACGCAGGCGTCGGTCTGGCGTCATATGTAAACAGCAATTGCACCATACATGTGAGGTATCACCGCGAAGGTCAGATCGAGGGCAGTAATTTTAGCAGTAGACCTCCTCTGTAAATCTAACGGGGTAACCTGTAAATGCTTTTAAAGGCTTTTAAAAATCTATGTAGTTTGTCGCCAATGCGCGTTTGTGCGAAATTTTAAAGCATGTCGTGTTTGGTATCTATGTACTCGGCCTAAGATCATCTTTTTTATTTCATCAAACATTTGGGCAATATAGTGTGTTTTAGTGCATTAAAATTAAAAAAAGTGTATTTTTTCCCAAAAAAAATGCGTTTGAAAAATCGCTGCGCAAATACTGTGTAGAAAAAAAAAATGCAACACCCACCATTTTATTCTGTAGGGCCTTTGCTTTAAAAATATATATAATGTTTGGGGGTTCAACATAATTTTCTTGCAAAAAAAAAATATGTTTTCATGTAAACAAAAAGTGTCAAAAAGGGCTTTGTCTTCAAGTGGTTAGAAGAGTGGATGTAAGCTTCCTAATGTTGTGTATAAAATGCCAGAACAGTTCAAAACCCCCCCAAATGACCCCATTTTGGAAAGTAGACACCCCAAGCTATATACTGAGAGGCATGTCGAGTCCATGGAATATTTTATATGTTGACACAAGTTGCGGAAAAAATAATTTTTTTTATTTATTTTTATTTTTTTGCACAAAGTTGTCACTAAATGATATATTGCTCAAACATGCCATGGGCATATGTGGAATTACACCCCAAAATACATTCTGTTGCTTCTCCTGAGTACGGGGATACCATATGTGTGAGACTTTTTGGGAGCCTAGCCGCGTACGGGACCCCAAAAACCAATCACCGCCTTCAGGCTTTCTAAGGGTGTCAATTTTTGATTTCACTTCTCACTGCCTATCACAGTTTCGGAGGCCATGGAATGCCCAGATGGCACAAAACCCCCCCAAATGACCCCATTTTGGAAAGTAGACACCCCAAGCTATTTGCTGAGAGGTATTGTGAGTATTTTGCAGATCTCGCTTTTTGTCACAAAGTTTTGAAAATTGAAAAAAAAAAAAAATGTTCTTTCTTCATTTTCAAAAACAAATGAGAGCTGTAAAATACTCACCATGCCTCTCAGCAAACAGCTTGGGGTGTCTACTTTCCAAAATGGGGTCATTTGGGGGGGTTTTGTGCTATTTTGGCATTTTATGGCCTTCAAAACTGTGATAGGTAGTGAGGAGTGAAATCAAAAATTTGCGCCCTTAGAAATCCTGGAGGCGGTGCTTGGTTTCCGGGGTCCTGTACGTGGCTAGGCTCCTAAAAAGTCCCACACATGTGGTATCCCCGTACTCAGGAGAAGCAGCAGAATGTATTTTGGGGTGCAATTCCACATATAACCATGGCATGTGTGAGCAATATATCATTTAGTGACAACTTTTTGTAATTTATTTTTTTTTGTCATTATTCAATCACTTGGGACAAAAAAAAATATTCAATGGGCTCAACAGGCCTCTCAGCAATTTCCTTGGGGTGTCTACTTTCTAAAATGGGGTCATTTGGGGGGGTTTTGTGCTATTTTGGCATTTTATGGCCTTCAAAACTGTGATAGGTAGTAAGGAGTGAAATCAAAAATTTGCGCCCTTAGAAATCCTGAAGGCGGTGCTTGGTTTCCGGGGTCCCGTACGTGGCTAGGCTCCTAAAAAGTCCCACACATGTGGTATCCCCGTACTCAGGAGAAGCAGCAGAATGTATTTTGGGGTGCAATTCCACATATAACCATGGCATGTGTGAGCAATATATCATTTAGTGACAACTTTTTGTAATTTTTTTTTTTTTTTTGTCATTATTCAATCACTTGGGACAAAAAAAAAAAAATATTCAATGGGCTCAACATGCCTCTCAGCAATTTCCTTGGGGTGTCTACTTTCTAAAATGGGGTCATTTGGGGGGGTTTTGTACTGCCCTGTCATTTTAGCACCTCAAGAAATGAGATAGGCAGTCATAAATTAAAAGCTGTGTAAATTCCAGAAAATGTACCCTAGTTTGTAAACGCTATAACTTTTGCGCAAACCGATAAATATACGCTTATTGACATTTTTTTTAATAAAGACATGTGGCTGAATACATTTTGGCCTAAATGTATGACTAAAATTGAGTTTATTCGATTTGTCTTATAACAAAAAGTAGAAAATATCATTTTTTTTCTAAATTTTCGGTCTTTTTCCGTTTATATCGCAAAAAATAAAAATCGCAGAGGCAATCAAATACCATTAAAAGAAAGCTCTATTTGTGGGAAGAAAAGGACGCAAATTTCGTTTGGGTACAACATTGCATGTCCGCACAATTTACAGTTAAAGCAGCGCAGTGCAAAATTCTGAATTCACCTCTGGTCCTTTAGCTACCAAATGGTCCGGGGCTTAAGTGGTTAAGCATACATACTATCGTTTTTCACATCGTTAAAAAAAACGACATGAAAAACGACGTGAAAAAAGAGAGCATGTTCGAAATTTTTAATGGCCGTTTTTCACGTCGTTAAAAATGTTCTGGAGCATACACACGATCATTTTTAATAGCCATTTTTTAAAATGGCATTTTTAACGGCATGAAAAACGATCGTGTATGGGGCATTAGATATTTTAACAGTGCACTTTTTCTAATACCAAAAATTTTTGACTTCAAACTTTAACTACCACGTTGATTTTATGTACGGTATACCATTACTATATAAACAAAAAAAAACTATTATTCACCATGGTAAAAAAATGAGCAGCCCTAAAAAAAAAACAATTTTTTTATAAGTTCCCCTTTGTCTTGCAAGAAAGTTATACTTCACCATACTAAACACATTGGAAAACTCTTCAAAAACTGTTTCTTCTATGGAAACAAAGATTACCGTTAATACACACACATACATATAAATATACATTATTAGAAGGTGTTTTACTTTTTTTTTTTTTACAGTTCACTCACTCAATTTGCATGACAATACAGCTGTTCACACACACACGTGCACTTTAACCACTTAACGACCGCCCACTGTAAATATACATCGGCAGAATGACACGGACAGGCACAATCACATACCTGTACGTGCCTGCCTTCGTATGGGTGGGGGGTCCAATCGGACTCCCCTCCTGTACAGTGAGCAGCCGGGATCGCTTCGGGAGCGATCCGTGATGAGGGGGCCACCATTCGATTCTAGCCACCCCCTCGCGATCGCTTCCGGCGAATCAAATGCTTCCTCTGCCTGTGTAATGTTTACACAGGCAGAAGGAAGTGATGTCATCCCTCATGCGGCGCTCACATATACCGAGCGCCGCATGAGAGAAGACACATAGGTTAGTGCACAAACACTACACTAACACCAGCACACATAGGCACATGATCGCCTCCCCAGGACCCCCCAGACACCCCCAGATCACCCCCCAGATCACCCCCCAGCCCCCAGTCACAGTGTCACTGATTGCAGTGACCATTTATTTACTGATCACTGAAATCAGTGACATTTGTGACTGTAAAAGTGTCAGGGCAGTTAGTTTTAGGTCCAGTGTAGCCCCCTAACCCCCCCCCTAATAAAGGTTTAACCCCTTGATCACTCCCCAGGTAACCCTTTCACCCCCTAGCACTGCCGTCACTAAGCGATCATTTTTCTGATCGCTGTTTTAGTGTCGGTGATGCCGATAGGTAGCCAGTTATTTTTTTTAGGTTCGCCGCAGGTTTTTATAGCGTCGGGTACCCCCATATATTACCTAATAAAGGTTTAACCTCTTGATCGCCCCCCCCAGGTAACCCTTTCACCCGTGTCACTAAGCAATCGTTTTTCTGATCGCTGTCTTAGTGTCGGTGATGCCGATAGGTAGCCAGTTATTTTTTTTAGGTTCGCCGCAGGTTTTTATAGCGTCGGGTACCCCCATATATTACCTAATAAAGGTTTAACCCCTTGATCGCCCCCCAGGTAACCCTTTCACCCCCTAGCACCGCTGTCACTAAGCAATCGTTTTTCTGATCGCTGACTTAGTATCGGTGATGCCGATAGGTAGCCAGTTATTTTTTTTAGGTTTGCCGCAGGTTTTTATAGCGTCGGGTACCCCCATATATTACCTAATAAAGGTTCAACCCCTTGATCGCCCCCCCAGGTAACCCTTTCACCCCATTTTGCCAGTGTCACTAAGCGATCGTTTTTCTGATCGCTGTCTTAGTGTCGGTGATGCCGATAGGTAGCCAGTTATTTTTTTTAGATTCGCCGCAGGTTTTTATAGCATCGGTTACCCCCATATATTACCCAATAAAGGTTTAACCCCTTGATCGCCCCCCAGGTAACCCCATTCACCCCCTAGCCCCGCTGTCACTAAGCGATCGTTTTTCTGATCGCTGTCTTAGTGTCGGTGATGCCGATAGGTAGCCAGTTATTTTTTTTAGGTTTGCCGCAGGTTTTTATAGCGTCGGGTACCCCCATATATTACCTAATAAAGGTTTAACCCCTTTGATCGCCCCCCCAGGTAACCCTTTCACCCCCTTTTGCCAGTGTCACTAAGCAATCGTTTTTCTGATCGCTGTCTTAGTGTCGGTGATGCCGATAGGTAGCCAGTTATTTTTTTTAGGTTCACCTTAGGTTTTTATAGCGTTGGGTACCCCATATATTACCTAATAAAGGTTTAACCCCCTAATTGCCCCTAGTTAACCCTTTCACCAGTGATCACCATATAAGTGTAACGGGTGACGCTGGTTAGTTAGTTTGCTTTTTATAGTGTCAGGGCACCCGCCGTATATAACCCAATAAAGGTTTAACCCCCTGATCGCCCGGCGGGTGATATTAATTAGGTTTTAGCGTCAGAGAGTGTCTGCGTCGCCCCAGGCAGCGTCAGGTTAGTGCCAATAACGCTAACACCCACGCGTGAAGCATACACCTCCCTTAGTGGTATAGTATCTGAACAGATCAATATCTGATCTGATCAGATCTATACTAGCGTCCCCAGCAATTTAGGGTTCCCAAAAATGCAGTGTTAGCGGGATCAGCCCAGATACCTGCTAGCACCTGCGTTTTGCCCCTCCGTCCAGCCCAGGCCACCCAAGTGCAGTATCGATCGATCACTGTCACTTACAAAACACAACACACATAACTGCAGCGTTCGCAGAGACAGGCCTGATCCCTGCGACTCCAGTGCTGTAGGAGGTGATTTCACCACCACAGTTAAAAAAAAAAGAGCATATATGCCGAAGCATTGGGGCATCAGGGGCGGAGGAGCAATTTTGCTCCTAATGCCGCGTACATACGGTCAAAATTCCGACTGAGGCATGCCCGTGGAAAAGTCCGACCATGTGTGTGCGGCATAACTTTTGCAGGAGGATGCCCCCATGCTTCGGCATATATAAATGGTGCATGTATGCCCATCGTTAGAAGTGGGTGAATGAAGGGAGGTATTCTAATGGTGGGCATACCCACCGATCAATCTTTTTTTTTCGTTCAGCCAACAGGCTGCATGAAAAAAAAAGATTACAATACACGTCCAACAAGGACCAGCAACGTACTGGTATGTTGCTGGACTTTGGTTATACCAGATTGATGCCTGCGGGTTTAGGTATCATCTTGGTATCATTCTTTTCAGCCAGCGGCCGACTTTCATGTAAAAGCAATCCTAGCGGATAATTAGCCTCTGGACTTCTTTTACAAGCAGTGGGAGGGAATGTCCCCCCGGATATAAAAAGTGCCATTGGGAAATTGGGAAAGCATTTTATCACACCGATCTTGGTGTGGTCAGATGCTTTGAGGGCAGAGGAAAGATCTAGGGTCTAATAGACCCCAGTTTTTTCAAAAAAAGAGTACCTGTCACTACCTATTGCTATCATAGGGGATTTTTACATTCCCTGAGATAACAATAAAAATGATAAAAAAAAAAAACAATATGGAAAGAACAGTTTAAAAATAAAATAAAAAAGCAAAATTAATAATAATAAAAAAAAAAGCACCCCTGTCCCGCCCTGCTCTTGCGCAATAGCGAACGCA
Source organism: Rana muscosa (assembly GCA_029206835.1). NCBI lineage: Eukaryota > Metazoa > Chordata > Amphibia > Anura > Ranidae > Rana > Rana muscosa. Next base: position 42,075,927 of record JARGYO010005626.1, read on the forward strand.
AGCGTCGGTCTGGCGTCATATGTAAACAACAATTGCATCATGTATGTGAGGTATCACCGTGAAGGTCAGATCGAGGGCAGTCATTTTAGCAGTAGACCTCCTCTGTAAATTTAATGTGGTACCCTGTAAAGGCTTTTAAAAATGTATGTAGTTTGTCGCCACTGTGCGTTTGTGCGAAATTTTAAAGCATGTCATGTTTGGTATCTATGTACTCGGCCTAAGATCATCTTTTTTATTTCATCAAACATTTGGGCAATATAGTGTGTTTTAGTGCATTAAAATTAAAAAAAGTGTATTTTTCCCCCAAAAAATGCGTTTGAAAAATCGCTGCGCAAATACTGTGTGAAAAAAAAAAATGCAACACCCACCATTTTAATCTGTAGGGCCTTTGCTTTAAAAAAATATATAATGTTTGGGGGTTCAACATAATTTTCTTGCAAAAAAAAAAAAAAGTTTTCATGTAAACAAAAAGTGTCAGAAAGGGCTTTGTCTTCAAGTGGTTAGAAGAGTGAATGTAAGTTTCCTAATGTTGTGTATAAAATGCCAGGACAGTTAACCCCCCCCCCCAAATGACCCCATTTTGGAAAGCAGACACCCCAAGCTATATACTGAGAGGCATGTCGAGTCCATGGAATATTTTATATGTTGACACGAGTTGTGGAAAAAAGACAATTTTTTTTTTTTTTTGCACAAAGTTGGCACTAAATGATATATTGCTCAAACATGCCATGGGCATATGTGGAATTACACCCCAAAATATATTCTGTTGCTTCTCCTGAGTACGGGGATACCACATGTGTGAGACTTTTTGGGAGCCTAGCCGCGTACGGGACCCCAAAAACCAAGCACCGCCTTCAGGCTTTCTAAGGGTGTAAAATTTTGATTTCACTCCTCACTACCTATCACAGTTTCGGAGGCCATGGAATGCCCAGATGGCACAAACCCCCCCCCAAATGACCCCAGTTTGGAAAGTAGACACCCCAAGCTATTTGCTGGGAGGTATGGTGAGTATTTTGCAGATCTCTCTTTTTGTCACAAAGTTTTGAAAATTGAAAAAAAAAATTATTTTCTTTCTTCATTTTCAAAAACAAATGAGAGCTGTAAAATACTCACCATGCCTCTCAGCAAATAGCTTGGGTGTCTACTTTCCAAAATGGGGTCGTTTGGGGGGGTTTTGTGCTATTTTGGCAATTTATGGCCTTCAAAACCGTGATAGGTAGTGAGGAGTGAAATCATAAATTTGTGCCCTTAGAAATCCTTAAGGCGGTGCTTGGTTTTCGGGGTCCCGTACGCGGCTAGGCTCCTAAAAAGTCCCACACGTGTGGTATTCCCGTACTCAGGAATAGCAGCAAAATGTATTTTGGGGTGCAATTTCACATATAACCATGGCATGCGTGAGCAATATATCATTTAGTGACAACTTTTTGTAATTTTTTTTTTTTTGTCATTATTCAATCACTTTGGACAAAAAAAAAAAAATTATTCAATGGGCTCAACATGCCTCTCAGCAATTTCCTTGGGGTGTCTACCTTATAAAATGGGGTCATTTGGGGGGGGGGGGGTTTGTGCTATTTTGGCATTTTATGGCCTTCGAAACTGTGATAGGTAGTGAGGAGTGAAATCAAAAGTTTGCGCTCTTACAAATCCTAAAGGCGGTGCTTGGTTTTCGGGGGCCCGTACGCGGCTAGGCTCCCAAAAAGTCCCACACATGTGGTATCCCCGTACTTAGGAGAAGCAGCAAAATGTATTTTCGGGTGCAATTCCACATATAACTATGGCATGTGTGAGCAATATATCATTTAGTGACAACTTTTTTTATTTTTTTTTATTTTATTAGTCATTATTCAATCACTTGGGACAAAAAAATAAATATTCAATAAGATAGGCAGTCATAAATTAAAAGCTGTGTAAATTTCATAAAATGTACCCTAGTTTGTAGACGCTATAACTTTTGCGCAAATCGATAAATATACGCTTATTGACATTTTTTTTACTAAAGACATGTGGCTGAATACATTTTGGCCTAAATGTATGACTAAAATTGAGTTTATTCGATTTTTCTTATAACAAAAAGTAGAAAATATCATTTTTTTTCAAAATTTTCAGTCTTTTTCCGTTTATATCGCAAAAAAAAAAAATCGCAGAGGCAATCAAATACCATTAAAAGAAAGCTCTATTTGTGGGAAGAAAAGGACGCAAATTTCGTTTGGGTACAACATTGCATGTCTGCACAATTTCCAGTTAAAGCAGCACAGTGCCAAATTCTGAAAACACCTCTGGTCCTTAACCTGCATAATGGTCCGGGGCTTAAGTGATTAACCCGTGTCAAAGAAGGAGGGGGGTCGTTGCTCCTTGAACTATAAAACACCATTCCTTAGTTTTAAACTTTAACCATCAGTGAAAAAGGCTTTTTTTACGTCACTAATCTTTTAACATTTTACTTTAATTATTTTATTAAGTGCATTGGGTGTGGCTCCAATGACCACATGATTAGCCACCCCAGCAAGTATTTAAATTAACGATTTTCAGCTCACAGTTTTTAGATTAACTTTTCTTTTAGAATAAGCAAATATAATATTTTATGTTTTCTTTCCATATTAAATTTACCACAGTGCAAAATGACTACACATTGCACATGATTTTACAATTTGAAGGCAGCCCAGGCACTGGCACATAGGGAAATAGCTGTTGGGGTATCAGGACAGGCGGGGGAGGTGTTTGGAGGGGGCCTGGCTGGTTGGGGATGTTTGCAGCAGGTGGTGTGCAAATGAACGGGTTCTGTGTTGTGGGCAAGACACGAATTGCGCTGTCTGGGAGCTGGGCAATGGGAGGCAGCACAGTGGCTTGGTTGCTGCCAGCTGCAGATTCCCCTGTCACAGACCCGTTCAAACTTGGCATTAAAGTTATGGGGGTGTTTGGGCTAAAATACAAACCGTTAGCATTCAACACTGGGTACAGGGGTATTGGGCTCAGCCCTCTTCCCCTCGTATGGGGGTGGGTCAGGTAGGGCATCAGGGACACTTTTTCCTTCATAGTACATATATACAACATTACCCCCCTGCTGGGTTTCCTGTTCCACCCAGTTCTCCTTTTGGATTGCTCTTGCCCCACTGAACCAAGCCTCTGCAGTTTCTAGTAGACCATTGTCAGATAACACCCCCTGTTTTTCCATCAGTATTTTCTGCCATTCCTCCGTCTGCAATCTACCCCCTGGAGGAATGGTGATGCTACAGATCTTTGCAATTTTTTTTTCTTTCTTGACATAATTTCCCCCCTCTCTCTCTGTAACTAAATCACATGCGAGTTTTCCTTTCTCTGGCTTAATTTCTGCCCCATTTTTTCTGTCTTGATGACTGGGATGTTTATGTGTCTGCTCAGGATTTTAGACGGGTCACAAGGTTGCCTTTTGGATTCTGAAAGGGTCTGGCAATTCCTCTATTCGTCACCTGGTACCAGTTCAGACTATATTCCAATCTCAAGTTAATGAGGACAAAACAGATAGTAAGATAAGGAGAGGATTAGTCTACAGTGCTCGACTGCCACCTGGGTTGCCCCTGGCGCATCTTCCCAAAACGTAGACTTAGTCATGGGGTCTAGCCATCCGAGACGGCCACAGAATAGGGGTCGGGTAGTGTGTGACCACTCACTTCCCTCAACAAGGAGAGGATTAGTCTACAATGCTCGACTGCCACCTGGGTTGCCCCGGGTGCGTCTTCCCAAAACGTAGACTTAGTCACAGGGTCTGCCCGTCTGAGACGGCCACAGAATACGGGTCGGGTAGTGTGTGACCACTCACTTCCCTCAACAAGACATTTAACAGACAGATAACGTTTCCTTCTAAATCTCCTACTTGTTCAGGACACCTTCCGGCACTTCCTCTAGCAATCTTTGTAATCCAAACTTTCCTTGTTATACCCTCCTTCAACTACGTTGACCAATCCCCAATGCTCTTCAATAAATGCTGAACATCAATACATAAACACAATTATAACATGACATTTGCAAAAATTGTAATACATGTGTATGTTTAAATTATAATGACCACACAGAATATTTTCTTTCCCCGCTATCTGCATCCCTGACGCCCCCTTCTGGGTGATGTGCTACACCGCACTATCACCTTTCCAAAGGAGTTTGCCCACGTCCCTGACGCCCCCTTCTGGGTGATGTGCTACACCGCTCTATCACCTTTCCGAAGAAGTTTGCCCACGTCAGCTGGGTCCCTGTCTGTCAATCTCTTTCAATATTACACATCATGTATCACAGACCCATACAACACAAATACAACACAAATACAACACAGAGGTTTTTACAGGCTGCAGATAATCAGAATTCAGGTTCATGTAATTGACTCCGGGCAAGTATTACCTGCTTTGGTGACCTTTGGCAGCCGACACGGACACAAAGATGGACCCATACGGGGAACAGGATATACTAAGCAAGATATGAAAGTGATATCTTACCGTATTTTCAGAGGTGATCAATCTCTCTGTCCCGCCCGTGATGGTTCCTTCTCAGTGGCCTCTTGGTCTGCTCTCCTCTGGTTCACAGCCCGAAGCCCCACGATTGGGCTGCCAGTTTGATAAGGATCCAGACAAATGTCTTTGCTGAGTATCTGCACCTGGCCTAATTGGAAGTGTGAATATATGTGCACATAAGAGAAGAAAACACAGTGACACTTTGTTCAGCTAAATGAATCTTCTCTGTTTATTGCTCTGGACATAAAGCCCTTCTTATAGTAAAGCATGAGTCATTGTTTACAATGCAGTAACATAGCCGTAGCTTTGTGTTGTCATTCGTGGATTGGTCATCTCTTATCTGGGGTGTTCTGGTCAGATCTATCCAGTCTTTCGGACGTCTCAGCAATCCTTGTTTTCCTTGATGGGAGGGGGTGTCTAGTCAGCATTTTGAGTAAGGAGATTTTTAGCATGTATATGGCACATAATAGAAATAGCCATTTAATTTGAGTATTGAACAATCCATAACACCCACCAGTGAAGATTATCTGTGCCCATCAGTGCAGTCACACCAGTGCAGCCTATCTGTGCCCAAAAGTGCGGTCACACCAATGCCCACCAGTGCAGCTTGTAAGTGCGGTCTCACCAGTGCAGCTTATCTGTGCTCATCAGTGCGGTCACACCAGTGCCCACCAGTGCAGCATATCTGTGCCCATCAGTGCGGTCTCACCAGTGCAGCTTATATGTGCCCATCAGTGCTGTTACACTAGTGCAGCTTATCAGTGCCCATCAGTGCAGTCACATCAGTGCAGTTTTCTGTGCCCATCAGTGCGGTCACACCAGTGCCCAGCAGTGCAGCTTATCAATGCCCATCATTGCAGTCACACCAGTGCCCAGCAGTGCAGCTTTCTGTGCCCATCCGTGCGATCACACCAGTGCCCAGCAGTGCAGCTTATCTGTGCCCATCAGTGCAGAGCACCGATCGTTGGCAGAGATCATCCCACCTGACAGAGCAGAGATCTTGGGCTGACAGGTATTGTATGTGAAAGTGCCGCTAGCTGTAATGTCCGCTTCCCGTATCAGCATTGTGATAGACAGCGCACAGGAGGCGGGACATTACATTGAGCAGTGTTTTAACATACAAGACCTGTCAGCCCGAGATCTGTTCTGTCATGCGGGATGATCTCTGGTAACTCTCCCCGCTATGCACTGAGAGAGATGGTGGGCGGTGACCGTGGTGGGAGGGACAAGGGTAGATTGGGGGCGGGGCTGGCAGGGAGGAGGAGGAGGGAGGACGACACCACCTCTATGGGCGGCACAGATCGAGAGCTGTGAGACTGACCCTCTCTGCCCACTACAGCGAGCAGGATGGAAGTACAAGTCCCTGTTCGCTTTCAGAGAACTACAGGTGGGCAGTGACAAGACCGCTAGCTGGGGGTACAGGAGAAATAGCAGCCAGCGAAACAGGAAATCACATGAGATTACAAACAGGAAATCACAGGAGATTAACGGCTTTTCAGCAAGATCATCAGGCTGCTACAGAGGGACTACAGAGCTCAGAAGAACATGGATGGCATAGTTGGTGAAGGTAGGAGATCATCAACAAGTACATGAAAAAACGTTTTTTCCCGGGGGTTCTGCTTTAAAGATATTGTTGTGGATCTTCAACGTCCGCTGGGAAATTCTTGAAGCTGAGGAAGTACTAACTTATCCAAGGCAACCTGTTACCCCCCCAGTAACTGGACGACACACAGTTCTGGGAGTAAATCAACACTTTATTTAGCCACAGCTGGATTTTTATATCCTTCCCCATGCAAGGGGTTTCTTAACTCATTTTCCAGGGGCATACCCTTCAGCAACTAACAGATTACAGTGATTTAATTACCTGGAACTATTTCTAACAACCTTGGTATGCGTGAGATGTTTGTCTCCACATATTTACCCATAACAATGAAACCGTACCAGACACATTACTAGGAGTGTAATTACATCCCGTAGCAGATAATAGGTGGGGTCGTTAACATACTGACAATAGATGAATAGAAAGCTACCTCAGACCCCAATTAACCCAATTTACTTATTCAGACCTCAGTAGACATTCTGGGGTTGATTTACGAAAGGAAAATCCACTTTGCACTTGAAAGTGCACTAAAAGTGCACATGGAAGTGCAGATGCTGTACATGTGAGGGGGACATGCAAGGAAAATAAAAAACAGCATTTTAGCTTGCACATGATTGGATGATAAAATCAGCAGAGCTTCCCCTAATTTCAGAGCTTCCCCTCAGATTTACAGCGATCTAGAGCGACTGCACTTCCATGTGCACTTTCAAGTGCAAACTGGATTTTCCTTTAGTAAATCAACCCCTATGTCTCTACATTTCCTGGAATGAATATTTACTGCCCCCTTTGAAGGGATCCCCACCATATTCTCAGTTTCAGTATTTTGCTACACTGCTCCCCCTTACCCACAAGCCGGCATACACAGTCTGATCCTTAACGGATTGGCTTGGGGATGTCCGGAGAGTACTCACGGATCACTTTTCCAGTTCAGTTTGCCGCGATAATCCGTCAGCATTGCAGTTCTGTTTCCCGGGTCAGTAGCTGATGGTGAGGTTGTAAGGTTGCAGGGCGAATAATGGAATTCAGTTCTGGAACAGTCACTTGCTTTGCTCTCTCAATGGCTCCCAAAACTTGCTGCTGATGCTCTTGGGAGAGGTACGGCAAAACCTGGGCGCAAATCCCATTTAACCTTTTGCAAATTTCAGCCTGTTTGTGCATTTCGATGTTCAAGCCATGGGACATCTCATAATACATGACGTAGTGTCGTTGCATCTCCGATTTCTCACTGGCCAACTTGTCACATTCCAATTTTAGACTGTGATATTGTGCCTGATCTACGGTACCTGTTGGGGAAGATAGTCTTACCCGGGTCTCAGCAGCACGTAGGTCGGTTCCAGCAGCACGGGTCTGGGCACAGGTAGTCACGGGGTTGGCTTCAGCGGGGCCCATCGGGGCGTAAGCAGAAACGAGGGGGGCCAAATCATTCCCCAGTAGTACATCCGCTGGCAAATCCTTCATCACCCCCACATTCACGTGTCCCGAACCAACCCCCCAATCCAGGTGAACACGGGCAACGGGTAGCCGGAAGACGGTGCATCCCGCTACTCTTACGGCTACAGTGTCTCCGGTGTGTTGGCTCTCTGGGATGAGGTTCTTCTGTAGTAGGGTCATGGTGGTGCCAGTATCACGTAGGCCATGGTCTACCTTTCCATTGACCCAGACAGTCTGCCTGTGTTGCTGCCGGTTGTCCTGGTTAGCTGCTTGTATTGGATCAGCCTTGTGCAGGACGCCCCAATGTTCCTCCAATTCTTCAGCTCCGCAGATGTCTGGGGCCGCTTCCGTGTGATAGCAATGAGCGGAAGCCCTTGCTGGAGGGGGTGGCCCTGGTTGAATCCATGCCGCTTGGTCCTGGTTCTGAGTGCAGTCTCTCTGATAGTGCCCAAATTGCTTGCACGAATGGCACTGCACTCCCTTGCGCCCAAGGTATCGATTTTCAGGGGGTAGGGATTAGCCCGGGTTGTTGTGTAGCTGGTGGCCCTGGGTTATTGTTCAGCAGTCTGGTGTTATGTCTGAAGCCAGTCTGTGATGGCCTGCAGGCATCTTGATATTCATCAGCTTGCCTGGCCGCTTCCGAGAGAGTGGTAGGTTTGCGATCCCTTACCCACTCCTGTACCTCTGGGTTTAGTCCATTAAAGAATTGCTCCAGTAAAATCAGCTGGGTGATCGCATCTGCTGTGGTTACCTGACGGGCTTGCAGCCAAGCTAGGGCTGCTCTCTGCATTCGGCAAGCCCATTCGGTGTGGGAGTCCTTCTCCTGTTTCTTTGTGTCCCGGAAGCGTCTCCTGTATGCTTCTGGGGTGATGGCATATCTTGCCAAAATAACTTTCTTTACCCGGCTATAGCTTGCGATTTCCTCCTCTGGCACAGCTCTGTAGGCTTCTGCTGCACGGCCTGACAGCTTACCAGCTAAGATCCATACCCAGTCTGTCTGGGGTACTTGGTACAGCTTGCATTGCCGTTCAAAATCTTGCAGGAAGCTATCGATCTCTTCCTCTGCTTCCACAAACTTTTTAAAGGCATCATGGGGTACTTTTAGTTCTGTCTCTGGTGCCGGTGTAGTTGTTAGCAGTCTCTCAGAGGCACGCTGTTCGGCCAGCCGGAGTTGGGTCTCCCGTTCTTCTCTCGCTGTGATAAAGGCATCCACTTGGGCTAACGTTGCCTGTACCAGCTCGGTGGAGGGGTTTTCTCCATAAAACGCTAGCCTGTGTTTCACTTCTTGGTCAAACTCGGTCTCCATGGCTTCTGTAGCCATACTGTGTGCCCGATCTCCCTCGGTCAGTTCTGCAATCAGCTCGGCTTTGGATTTATTGCTGGCGATCTTCCATCTTGCTTCCAGCAAATCCTTTAACGTCGCTCGTTTTAATCCAGCATAGTTTGTCTCCATTCACACTTCCGTTCGTGTAGCCGAATTTGCATGAACGCTGCTTCCTCTTGCTGCAAGGCTTTAATCCCACCGCTGCCAACCAGTGTTGCGGATCTCCAACGTCCGCTGGGAAATCCTTGAAGCTGAGGAAGTACTAACTTATCCAAGGCAACCTGTTACCCCCCCAGTAACTGGACGACACACAGTTCTGGGAGTAAATCAACACTTTATTTAGCCACAGCTGGCTTTTTATATCCTTCCCCATGCAAGGGGTTTCTTAACTAATTTTCCAGGGGCATTCCCTTCAGCAACTAACAGATGACAGTGATTTAATTACCTGGAACTATTTCTAACAACCTTGGTATGCGTGAGATGTTTGTCTCCGCATATTTACCCATAACAATGAAACCGTGCCAGACACATTACTAGGAGTGTAATTACATCCCGTAGCACATAATAGGTGGGGTCATTAACATACTGACAATAGATGAATAGAAAGCTACCTCAGACCCCAATTAACCCAATTTACTTATTCAGACCTCAGTAGACATTCTGTCTCTACATTTCCTGGAATTAATATTTACTGTCCCCTTGGAAGGGATCCCCACCGTATTCTCAGTTTTAGTATTTTGCTACAGATATAACAAGAAGTATGTAGAAGTCTCCCTACAGCAAAGAGTAATTCCACTTTTGATAGTTGTCACCAGAACAAGGGAACATATTGGAAGATATGCCCTCTTCTTCAGGTTTGGTGACTGCTGTAATTATTTTTACTCTGCCTCACTTTCTATCCTGGAGACTAATGTCCCTAGAACAAAAAGGAAGGTTAGATATCCCCAGGGTATACACGCAGCAACAAAAGCCTGACAGAAATTATAATACCGTATATACTAAAAAATCCCCCTCTCGGCCTATTTCTTGAGTCAGCGCTGTGTTAACTAGCCGGCAGCCTTTGCCGGGTGTATTGCGCATGCGCAAGCCCATTGCTGGGTGTACTGCGCATGCGTGAGACTGTTGTCGGGTGTACTGCGCATGTGCACGAGAACATCTTTCGTGATAGGGAATTATCGTGCGTTGAAAGAAGGACGTGCTCGCGCATACACAATACACCCGGCAACGGCCGCCATCTACAGTTAACACAGCAGGAGAAGACGGTACAAGGCGGTACAACATGGAACAACATGGGACAAGGTATGTGAGGCTGCAGATGGGCACAGTAAGGGCTGCAAATAGGCACAGTAAGGGCTGCAATTGGGCACAGTAAGGGCTGCAACTGGGCACAGTAAGGGCTGCAAATGGGCACAGAGAGGATGCAAATGGGCACAGCGAGGATGCAAATGGGCACAGTGAGGATGCAAATGGGCACAGTAAGGGTGCAAATGGGCACAGTGAGGATGCAAATGGGCACAGTGAGGATGCAAATGGGCACAGTAAGGGCCCTATGGGCACAGTAAGGGCAGTAAGGGCTGCAAATGCGCACAGTAAGGGCGTAAATGGGCACAGTGAGAATGCAAATGGGCACAGCAAGGCTGCAAATGGGCACAGCAAAGCTGCAAATGGGCACAGCGAGGCTGCAAATGGTTGTTGACCCTCTTTCCACTTAAAGTAGCTTCTGCATTTCCCACCCTAGGCTTATACATGAGTCAATAAGCTTTCCCAGTTTTTTGTGGTAAAATTAGGTGCCTCGGCTTATATTTGGGTCAGCTTATACTCGAGTATATACGGTACTTTTATTTCTATTCAACACTGGAAAACAAATATGTCTGCAGATACTTTGTAAACACACTCTAAAACCACCTTTTGTAGCTGAAGGCTTCTTTTCAACGAACAGGTTGAAAAACAGGATTTTCAATGTTATATATATTTTTACAAAGGTGTTGTGAAAGGCTGCATAGGCTAATCCATAAATTCTGCCAAATCAATAGAATATTTTTTTAATGCCAACATTCATACGATAACATTGTTAAATCCTGATTAGGCTGCAAACTGGGATTTTTCTTTTTTTTTTCTTTTAATTGTCCTATTTTAATAACTGTTTATCTTTCAGAAAAGTGAAAGGCCCTCCTCCAGAATATGTAATTCATCATTATGGATCAATAATGTACTCTTGCTGTCACTACTTGAACAGTAAATACAAACACTCAAATCTTCCTGCTGGACAGCACAGGGTAGCACTATACTGTTCACTTTTTATTATGCAAATGCTTCTTTTAGTTGTGATATAAAAGCACAGGAGGCACTCAGCAAGTTTAAAACAGGTCTAAACTGTAATCCTAGGTGTGCGTTTATTGTATAGGCAAGTATTAGGAAGAGAGGTTAGGATGTAAAAGAAAGGCAAAATGTAAAACAAAGTCTGAAAAATGAACACAACAGACAACAATATTATTTTAGAACAGTAAATACTGTGGCATCAAACTGTCATAGTAGTACAGTTTACCCCTTCATAAAAGCAAATATTAAAATGTAAACATTAACATAAATATCCGTGTTTCATTATGTGAAGTATGTTTTCCATATCGAGGCCTGGAACACATTGGCAGCCATTTTTAATGAAATCGAGGCTTGGTTACGAACCGGTCAGATATGAGAAAGAACAGGAGGCGTACTCCCTGATTCTGTTGTTGGTCTCAGATCGAGGCTTGGGTTTTCTGGCAGTCATATTCCTATCATTGATTGATTAATTGGTATAACCCTCCCCTGCTGGATTCATACAAATACTGCGTGGCTACTAAGAGCATGTACATGCCCCCGATGACGTCAGGTATGACGAAGCATGTGAGGCAGAGTCTACGTATGTGCCGTTGCCACGCCTGTCTTGCTGTGTACACGAGCTGATATACCTCCATGCTTTCATGTTGCTTTGGATTGATCTTGCATGCCTGTTGACCTTAATGATATTGTGAGTACTTTTAGCCCCCTTTGTTTATTAAAGTGTATTTACGGACTTACACTATGTGGATGTCTTATTTCATTCCATAACCATGATGAAAACAAATCACTGCATACCTACCGAGATACCACTGAATCTGCTGAATCCCTGATCTTTGTGTTTGGATGTTACGTGCTGCTTTATACAATTATCACACTGGACATTTGTGACTCCGTAATAGAGTCCAACTCTGGTAAGAGTCCATCTAATTATGGTGGTGGATCACGTGGTGGAACTGGATCACATATAAATTCGATCACATTTATTTTCATGATCGCACGGATATTTTTTCACTGGACTTTCTTCTCCTTTTTATATACTTAATATATTTTTTTTCATCCACCCCATCACTTTGGACAGTTTACATTGATGTGCTACTATTCATTGGGTTTGATACATACAGTATACATTTTTTAATCACTATTAGCGCTGCAATTTTTATGTATTAACATAAATGTCTAAACCCAAGATCGAGGTCAAGCTTACCACCTATATTATTCTTGTGAAATTGGTCATCCTCACAAAACAAGAAATAAATCCCTTACGCGGTGCAATAAATTCCAGGTGTGCTATAACCTGTAAATAACATCTACAAAACAGAGCACTTCCTGACTGGCAAGCATCACAGTGAACCTGGAACACAGTGTGTTGCAGAACTTCCAGGTTCACTGTGATTGTTTGCCACTGCCAGTCAACACAGTGTGTTGATGCTAGAGCGGCGGTTTAAGTGCTCGTCACTCAGTCACTTTACAGAAAATGTTACCTGCACTCTACCACAAAAACACCTGTAACTGAAACTTAGTCAAGCCACCATTAGAGGAAGGAAAATCCTTGACAGAATATATTGTCAATTGAAGCTTAAAACCTTGAGTAAATTTTTATGGGATCACAAATCTACACATACATACAAACAATTTATGATCTAATCTTTCAAGGATTTTCCTTCTTCTAATGTTGGCTTGGCGTCAGTTGTCTAGAAATACATTTTTAGTATTTATTTGGTTGAGGGTTAACCCCTAGACACTTTAGTGTGAAAATTCAAAATGGACAATCTTTAAATACAAACCATTCTCCATCTCCAGTGCTGGAACAAATATAAAATGTTCCAGGTTCACTGTGATAATTTTTTGCCACTGCCACTGGCAGCCAACACAGTGGGGGTCATTTACTATAGCGCAAATATGTGATTGCACGGTAATTAGTGCTCAAATGCCAAATGGCGCTAATCAGCGCCCAAACTGAACTCACAGTAGTGCTGGTGAACAAATACTCCTAAAATCAAATTCACTATAGCGCCCAGACAACAGATAGCACCCAAACCCTTACTTGTACTAGTACCCTTAACTCTTACTTGTTAGGACCTGGAGAATTGCACATGGAAATGATGTTTAGAACATGATATAATCATCTAGTTGGTACTGAAGTATGTGGTATGCTGTTTAAAGATAATCTGCTTTTAAAGTGTGTGAAAAAGTGATTTCTACACTGAAATATCTTAAAAGTCTGAGAAGAGATAAATTCCCCGTCTCTTTACAACTAGGTGCCAGCACAACTGAGCATGCTCAGACATGCAAACTACTCTCATTTTAACTCCCATGCCATTTTTACAGGGAGCTATAGTAACTACCAAAATTAGCGCTGGTTTAAAAAGCATTTTTCGTAATGGAAATGAGAGGTATGTAACCCAATGCAAGTTTCAGCCATTGATTCTATATTGATTATAATGGTACAATTGTAACTTCCCCAAATAAATACTTTTCATGTTGAGATTAGGGATGAGTTTCGAGTTCAAGTCGAACCCATGTTCGACTCGAACATCGGCTGTTCGACCGTTCGTCGAATTTCAAACATTATGGGCCGTTCGCGCCAAATACGAGTGGCGCGTCACGGTCCATAATTCACTGCGGCATCGCAGTTCATTGCTGGCTGATGATTGGCCAAGCATGCACTATGACCCACATGCTTGGCCAATCACAGCGCCGTAGGTACAGAGAGCCGTAATTGGCCAAAGCCAGAGTGGCTTTGGCCAATCATGGCTCAGAGGAGTAGGTACACGCCCCACACTATATAAGGCCGCTGGCTTGGCGGCCTTGTGTAGTGTGTTGGCATTGGTTAAAGGAAAGAGACAGAGAGAGAAACAGTGTAATTTGATTTGAGTTAGATAGAGCAGGCAGGCGAGTCAGTTAGCTGCAGTTACAGTGTGTAGAGGATATATATGCATCCTAGGTGTTGTATATATATTTACACACTGTATTGAGTTTAGCTCGATCCGTTCCTGTTATTCTCTATACTGACAGGCAGGCAGGTGATTGTGCTAGCTGCAGTGTTTCACTTAGTGTACTGTATCCTTTGCACAGTGTGCACCAAAAGCTTACCTGAATACATTTTCTGGTGTTCTGATGCAAATACAGGCAGGGAGCTGCAGTATTTTGTTTTAGTGTCCTTTGCACAGTGTGCACCAAAAGCTTACCTCAATACAATTGCTGGTGTTCTGATACAAATACAGGCAGAGAGCTGCAGTATTTTGCTTTAGTGTCCTTTGCAGAGTGTGCACCAAAAGCTTACCTCAATACAATTGCTGGTGTTCTGATACAAATACAGGCAGGGAGCTGCAGTATTTTGCGTTAGTGTCTATTGCACAGTGTGCACCAAAGCTTACCTCAATACAATTGCTGGTGTTTTCATACAAATACAGGCAGGGAGCTGCAGTATTTTGCGTTAGTGTCGTTTGCACAGTGTGCACCAAAAGCTTACCTCAATACAATTGCTGGTGTTCTGATGCAAATACAGGCAGGGAGCTGCAGTATTTTGCTTTAGTGTCCTTTGCACAGTGTGCACCAAATGCTTACCTCAATACAATTGAGGGTGTTCTGATACAAACACAGGCAGGGAGCTGCAGTGTTTTGCTTTAGTGTCCTTTGCACAGTGTGCACCAAAAGCTTACCTCAATACAATTGCTGGTGTTCTGATACAAATACAGGCAGGGAGCTGCAGTATTTTGCTTTAGTGTCCTTTGCACAGTGTGCACCAAAAGCTTACCTCAATACAATTTCTGGTGTTCTGATACAAATACAGGCAGGGAGCTGCAGTATTTTGCTTTAGTGTCCTTTGCACAGTGTGCACCAAAAGCTTACCTCAATACAATTGCTGGTGTTCTGATACAAATACAGGCAGGGAGCTGCAGTATTTTGCGTTAGTGTCTATTGCACAGTGTGCACCAAAAGCTTACCTCAATACAATTGCTGGTGTTTTCATACAAATACAGGCAGGGAGCTGCAGTATTTTGCGTTAGTGTTGTTTGCACAGTGTGCACCAAAAGCTTACCTCAATACAATTGCTGGTGTTCTGATGCAAATACAGGCAGGGAGCTGCAGTATTTTGCTTTAGTGTCCTTTGCACAGTGTGCACCAAATGCTTACCTCAATACAATTGAGGCTGTTCTGATACAAACACAGGCAGGGAGCTGCAGTGTTTTGCTTTAGTGTCCTTTGCACAGTGTGCACCAAAAGCTTACCTCAATACAATTGCTGGTGTTCTGATACAAATACAGGCAGGGAGCTGCAGTATTTTGCTTTAGTGTCCTTTGCACAGTGTGCACCAAAAGCTTACCTCAATACAATTGCTGGTGTTCTGATACAAATACAGGCAGGGAGCTGCAGTATTTTGCTTTAGTGTCCTTTGCACAGTGTGCACCAAAAGCTTACCTCAATACAATTGCTGGTGTTCTGATACAAATACAGGCAGGGAGCTGCAGTATTTTGCTTTAGTGTCATTTGCACAGTGTGCACCAAAAGCTTACCTCAATACAACTGCTGGTGTTCTCATACTAATACCACAGGCAGGGAGTTCAAAATTACAAACAGATTCTATGTAACAACAAACATACAGTCCCTGTCTTGTTTGCACCGCCTGTATACTGATTCCCCTTAATATCCATACAAGACCCAAAGAGGCTGGTAATGGGCTGGGGTGGGGGGGGGGGGATAACCATGCCATTTTTCTCAATGATTTTCATCCATATTGCCGGGACCAGACATTACATTAAAGCCGCAAGCAGTTTTAAATGACTTTTTTTCTTTAGAAATTTCATTTTGTGCAGGGACAGTTCACAGGCATACTATAGACACCCCCCAGGTACGATATTTAAAGGAATATTTCACTTTTTTTTTCACTTTATGCATCATTAAAATCACTGCTCCCCAAAAAACGATAGTTTTTAAAACTTTTTTTGCATTGATATATATACCCTGGGGCAGGACCCAGGTCCCCAAACCCTTTTTAGGACAATAACTTACATATAGCACTTTTGATTTCGAACGTTCGAGTCCCATAGACTTTAATAGGGTTCTAAAGTTTGCGCAAACTTTCGGTCCATTCGCAGGTTCTGGTGCGAACCGAACCAGGGGGTGTTCGGCTCACCCTAGTTGAGATTAATGTATCTTTCTCTCAAAGAAATTGTCCTTGCAACAATGTTGCTTCGTCATCATCTATTTTGTTTTTAAAGGGGTTGTAAAGGTAAATGTTTTTTCACCTTAATGCATCCTATGCATTAAGGTGAAAAAACAGCCGACAATACCGGCACCCCCGAGCCCCCGTTTTACTTACCTGACCCCTCGAAAGTCCCGCGTTCGCCCCGTCATCCTCCTCGTTCTTGAGCCTGGCCGTTGATTGGCTACAGTGGATGGATGGAAAGCAGCGCAGCCATTGGCTGGCGCTGCTGTCAATCACATCCAATGACGCGGCGCGCCGGGGGGCGGGGCCGAGTGATACAGTCTATGGCCGCCGCTGTATCACGGAAGCGCGCCCGCAATAACTCCACACCATGCAAACTCGCTCGTATGAAGTTGTGGAGTCCTTGCGGGGAGGAGCTGAGACAGCCCCTGAGAGACCCCAGAAGACCAGGATCGGGGCCACTGTGTGCAAAACGAGCTGCACAGTGGAGGTAAGTATAACATGTTTTTTTTTGTTTTTTTTAAACGGGAACCTTTAGTGTCCCTTTAAGAATGCTAGAATGTGTAATGTTTTGATGTTTTGGTAAAATATATTTTTCTCTGTCACTTTCACTTGTTGCTGTCCATCTCACAAAAATCTTTACCCAAACTCACACAGGTGTCTTTACAAACCACAAACAATACCATTGCTGATGCAAATTTGAAATGAGTCACAATTTTGTGTGTTTTTTATCATTTCCAAATGATCCTAATTTGAGCCCAAAAAATGTGACGTGTGTACCAACATCAGAAATAAAAACGTCACAAGGGTTCTACAAGGGTTCTACACTCACATACCAAGAACCACCAAATATCACAGAATAAATCAAGAAGAAGCATTCCTGACTAATGTAATTCCACCACCTATATGTCCAAAGAAATGCAGTAATACAGTAAACCCCCGTTATATCGCGGTTCAGTTTTTGCGGTCCCGGTATATTGCGTTTTTTTCTGTAAGACCTATTAACATTATTTTATTGATTAAATCATTGTTAATTAAATATTTTTGTGTTTTCCATTGCTCTTGCTATGTCTCTCAGTATCTTTTATGTGTTTAAATGTGTTTCTATTGTTTTAAAAGTGTGTTTAAAGACCTTAAAATGCTTTTAAAGTACAGTGAAAGTTATAAAAACATGCCTAGTGTGTATTTAAATAGGGTATTTCTATTTCGTGGATTTTCACTTATTGCGGGTGGGTCTGGAACGTAACCCCCACGATGGAGGGGGGTTTACTGTATGTGTATTTATGTGTAGGAGGGCTCCACATGTGGCAGTACAGTGGCTCACAGGTTAGCACTTCTGCCTAGCAGCACTGAGGTTCTGCGTTCAAATCACAAACATGCCACTTCATGTAGAGAAGTTCTCAGTTCTTCCTATGTTGTTAAACATAACTCCTGACTCAGGGCCTTACATAAATTATGTCTAAATGTAATATTTATGTGTAGGGGGTAGGGATGAGCTCGGTGTTCGAGTCGAACATACGTTCCACTCGAACATCGGCTGTTCGATCATTCAACGAAGATCGAACTATTTGGGCCGTTCGCGCCAAATTCGAGTGACGCGAATGGCCCACAATGCACTACGCCATCGCAGTGCAATCCAGGCGCTGTGATTGGCCAAGCATGCACTGTGACCCCGCATGCTTGGCCAATCACAGCGCCGGCAGCGAGGAGAGCCATAATTGGCCCCAGGCAGGATGCCTGTGGCCAATTATAGCTCAGGGGGATTTAGTACACACCCCACACTATAAAAGGCCGCCAGCGCGGCGGCCTTGTGTAGTGTGTTCCGGTTCAGGGAGAGAGAAGGATAGGCAGGCACAGTGTCAGTGCTATTTGTTCATTTAACTTGTGTGCAGGGAGAGAGAAGGATAGGCAGGGACAGTGTCAGTGATATTCTTTGCTAAACCTTGTGTGCAGGGAGAGAGAAGGATAGGCAGGGGACAGTGTCAGTGTAATTTTTGCTAAGCCTCCTGCACAGTATACACCTGAAGCTAGCCCTTATTGCTGTGTTTTCCTGTTGTGTAACACAGGCAGGCATCTGCAGCACTTACGGCGGGCGTAGTGTGCCTCCTGCACATTATACACCTGAAGCTAGCCCTTATTGCTCATGGTTTTTTTCTTTTGTGTTACACTAACAGGCATCTGCAGCACTTTCAGCGGGCGTAGTGTGCTTCCTGCAAAATATACACCTGAAGCTAGCCCTTATTGCTGTGTTTTCCTGTTGTGTAACACAGGCAGGCATCTGCAGCACTTACAGCGGGCGTAGTGTGCCTCCTGCACATTATACACCTGAAGCTAGCCCTTATTGCTCATGGTTTTTTTCTTTTGTGTTACACTAACAGGCATCTGCAGCACTTTCAGCGGGCGTAGTGTGCTTCCTGCAAAATATACACCTGAAGCTAGCCCTTATTGCTGTGTTTTCCTGTTGTGTAACACAGGCAGGCATCTGCAGCACTTACAGCGGGCGTAGTGTGCCTCCTGCACATTATACACCTGAAGCTAGCCCTTATTGCTCGTGGTTTTTTTCTTTTGTGTTACACTAACAGGCATCTGCAGCACTTACAGCGGGCATAGTGTGCTTCCTGCAAAATATACACCTGAAGCTAGCCCTTATTGCTGTGTTTTCCTGTTGTGTAACACAGGCAGGCATCTGCAGCACTTACAGCGGGCGTAGTGTGCTTCCTGCAAAATATACACCTGAAGCTAGCCCTTATTGCTCGTGGTTTTTTTCTTTTGTGTTACACTAACGGGCATCTGCAGCACTTACATCGGGCGTAGTGTGCTTCCTGCAAAATATACACCTGAAGCTAGCCCTTATTGCTGTGTTTTCCTGTTGTGTAACACAGGCAGGCATCTGCAGCACTTACAGCGGGCGTAGTGTGCCTCCTGCACAATATACACCTGAAGCTAGCCCTTATTGCTCGTGGTTTTTTTCTTTTGTGTTACACTAACATGCATCTGCAGCACTTACAGTGGGCATAGTGTGCTTCCTGCAAAATATACACCTGAAGCTAGCCCTTATTGCTGTGTTTTCCTGTTGTGTAACACAGGCAGGCATCTGCAGCACTTACAGCGAGCGTAGTGTGCCTCCTGCACAGTATACACCTAAAGCTAGCCCTTATTGCTTGTGGTTTTTTCTTTTGTGTTACACTAACAGGCATCTGCAGCACTTACAGCGGGCATAGTGTGCTTCCTGCAAAATATACACCTGAAGCTAGCCCTTTTTGCTGTGTTTTCCTGTTGTATAACACAGGCAGGCATCTGCAGCACTTACAGCGGGTGTAGTGTGCTTCCTGCAAAATATACACCTGAAGCTAGCCCTTATTGCTCGTGGTTTTTTTCTTTTGTGTTACACTAACAGGCATCTGCAGCACTTACATCGGGCGTAGTGTGCTTCCTGCAAAATATACACCTGAAGCTAGCCCTTATTGCTGTGTTTTCCTGTTGTGTAACACAGGCAGGCATCTGCAGCACTTACAGCGGGCGTAGTGTGCCTCCTGCACAGTATACACCTGAAGCTAGCCCTTATTGCTCGTGTTTTTTTTATTTTGTGTTACACTAACAGGCATCTGCAGCACTTACAGTGGGCATAGTGTGTTTCCTGCAAAATATACACCTGAAGCTAGCCCTTATTGCTGTGTTTTCCTGTTGTGTAACACAGGCAGGCATCTGCAGCACTTACAGCGGGCGTAGTGTGCTTCCTGCAAAATATACACCTGAAGCTAGCCCTTATTGCTGTGTTTTCCTGTTGTGTAACACAGGCAGGCATCTGCAGCACTTATAGCGGGCGTAGTGTGCCTCCTGCACAGTATATACCTGAAGCTAGCCCTTATTGCTCGAGGTTTTTTTTCTTTTGTGTTACACTAATAGGCATCTGCAGCACTTACAGTGGGCATAGTGTGCTTCCTGCAAAATATACACCTGAAGCTAGCCCTTATTGCTGTGTTTTCCTGTTGTGTAACACAGGCAGGCATCTGCAGCACTTACAGCGGGCGTAGTGTGCTTCCTGCAAAATATACACCTGAAGCTAGCCCTTATTGCTGTGTTTTCCTGTTGTGTAACACAGGCAGGCATCTGCAGCACTTACAGCGGGCGTAGTGTGCCTCCTGCACAGTATACACCTAAAGCTAGCCCTTATTGCTTGTGTTTTTTTTCTTTTGTGTTACACTAACAGGCATCTGCAGCACTTACAGTGGGCGTAGTGTGCTTCCTGCAAAATATACACCTGAAGCTAGCCCTTATTGCTGTGTTTTCCTGTTGTGTAACACAGGCAGGCATCTGCAGCACTTACAGCGGGCGTAGTGTGCCTCCTGCACAGTATACACCTGAAGCTACCCCTTATTGCTGGTTTTCCCATCTCCCTGCAGGCCATTAGAATGTCAGGAAGGCAAACAAGGAGAGGCAGACAGTCACGAGCCAATAAAAGAGGGCAAGCAGGCTCTGTGTCTAGAGACAACAGTGCCGGTCGTGGACGCGGTGCATCGCCATCAGCACGTGGCCATGGGACACGCTTGTCCTTCTTTTCGGCAGCTGGACGTGTTGAGCCGCATCATGCCGAAGACTTGGTAGAGTGGATGACCAAGCCCTCCTCATCCTCCTCATCCTCCTCATCCTCTCTCACCCAGGCTCAGGGTACTGGCATAGCAGCTGCCAAAGCGTCCTCTTCCCTCGTATCAATGTCATCATCAGTCACTCCTTCCCTAGACCCACCGTGTCCTCCTGAGGAGTCCCCCGAACTGTTTGAGCACAGTGTTGGGTACATGCTCCAGGAAGATGCCCAGTGTTTCGAAGGGTCTGATGATGATACCCAGCTAGAGGAAGGCAGTAGCGTGAGAGCAGAGAGAGGGGATGCTCAAGGAGGACAGCAATCTGGCAGTCATGATCCAGCAGCTGCAGTATACTGCCAGATTGGCTCCAGTGATGAGGAGGGAGGGGATGATGAGGTCACTGACTCCACGTGGGTGCCTGATAGGAGAGAGGAGGAGGAGGAGGATGAGGAGGATGAGGAGGAGGCACATCTCCAACGAGGCAGGATGCCCTCGGGGGGCCAGCGTAAGGGCAGCACACCAACTGAATCACACCGCAGAGCTCCGCCTGTGCAGGGCGCTGCCTCTGCCCGTTATTCAAAAAGTTCTTTGGTGTGGGCCTTTTTTGAGTCAAGTGCATCAGATCGCACCGCTGCTATTTGCAACATATGTTTGAAGCGTATTTCGCGTGGCCAAAACATCAGCCGCTTGGGCACCACATGCTTGACCAGACATATGTTGACCTGCCATGCAGCTCGTTGGCAAGCGTATCTTAAAGACCCACACCAAAGAACAAAGCGGACCTCTCCTTGCTCCTCATCAGCTGGGATCTCCAACCCCACTGTACCTTCAGTTCTCTCTGAAACCTGCACTGAGAGGAATGAAGGTGTAGAATTAGGTGTGTCACAGCCAAGTACTTGCGGGCACTCTGCTAGCAGTACACAGACGTCCGATTCTAGCAGGCAAATTTCCCTGCCCCAGCTGCTGGACCGTCTAAAGAAGTTCACTCCCAGCCATCCACATGCCCAGCGGTTGAATGCTAGCTTGGCTAAATTGCTAGCAATTCAACTGCTGCCTTTTCAGTTGGTAGACTCGGCCCCCTTCCGTGAGTTTGTGCAATGTGCGGTTCCTCAGTGGCAGGTTCCCAAACGCCACTTTTTCTCACAGAAGGCGATTCCGGCTCTCTACCGGCATGTGGAAGGCAATGTTCATGCCTCTCTGGACAGGGCGGTCAGCGGTATGAGTCATATTACCGCTGACTCATGGTCCAGCAGGCATGGACAGGGACGTTACCTTTCTTTCACGGCCCATTGGGTCACTCTTTTGGCAGCTGGGAAGGATGCAGGAAAAGGTACAGTAGTGTTGGAGGTTGTTCCGCCTCCACGCCTCCAAAATGCTACTACTGGTTGTTGTGACACACCTCTCTCCTCCACCCCCTGCTCTTCTTCTTCCTCCGTGGCCTCTTCCTGTGCTTTGTCCTCGGAACCAGCGGTGCTCCGTAGGCATTCAAGGGGCTACGCAAGTACGCAGGCAAAAAGATGCCATGCCGTGCTTGCGCTGGTGTGTTTGGGGGACAGGAGCCACACTGGGGCAGAGGTTCTGTCTGCTCTGCAGGGGCAGGCCGAGAGGTGGTTGACGCCACGCCAGCTTAAGCAAGGAATGGTGGTTTGCGACAATGGCACCAACCTCCTCTCCGCCCTCCGACAGGGACAACTGACCCATGTGCCCTGTGTGGCTCACGTCCTTAACCTGGTGGTGCAGCGGTTCTTGGGCAGGTACCCGGGCTTACAGGATGTCCTGAGGCAGGCCAGGAAAGTCTGTGTGCATTTCCGCAGATCATATAATGCCAGTGCTCGGCTGGCTGAGCTGCAAAAGGAGTTGAACCTGCCCAAGAACCGCCTTATATGTGACATGCCCACCAGGTGGAACTCAACGTTGGCCATGCTGCAGCAGCTGCACACGCAGCAGAGGGCCATCAATGAGTACCTGTGTGACTACGGCACCAGGACAGGGTCAGGGGAGCTCGGTTTTTTTTCACCACGCCAGTGGGGCATGATCAGGGATGCATGCACTGTCCTGGCACCATTTGAGGAGGCCACGAGGATGGTGAGCAGTGACAGTGCATGCATCAGTGACACTGTACCTCTTGTCCACCTGTTGGAGCATACGCTGCGTGGAATAATGGACAGGGCACTTGAGGCAGAACAGAGGCAGGAAGAGGAGAACTTCCTTGCCTCTCAAGGCCCCCTTTACCCAGACAGTGTTCCTTCTGTCCCACCCATCACACATGAAGAGGACGAGGAGGAGGAGGAGGAGGAGGAGGATTGTGTCAGCATGGAGGTGGAGCATGGCACTCAGCATCAACAGCAGCAGTCTTTTAGGGATGATTTACAGTCCCAACAAACCCGTGGACTTGTACGTGGCTGGGAGGAGGTGGCTGCGGATCATGTCATCCTTAGTAACCCAGAGGACTCCAGACCGAATGCCTCAGCTAACCTACGATGCATGGCCTCCCTGATCCTGCAAAGTCTGCGGAAGGATCCTCGTATTCTTCGGATCAAGGAGAGGGACCATTACTGGCTGGCCACTCTCCTTGATCCACGGTACAAGGGTAAGGTTGCGGACCTTATCTTGCCGTCGCAGAGGGAGCAGAGGATGAGACATCTCCGGGAGGCCTTGCAGAAAGGTCTGTGCAACGTGTTCCCAGAGACTGGGAGGTTACAACGAGTTGCTGAGGCTTTGGTCAGTAGCAGACGGAGCGGTGGAGAAGGTGGCCGTCTGACCGATGCGTTCAGACAATTTTTTAGTCGGCAGCCCCAAGGTATGATCGGTTCCAGCAACCATCGCCAGCGTCTGATATACATGGTGCAGGAATACCTAGGGGCAAGGTCAGACTTGGACACCTTTCCCACCGAAAATCCTCTGGCTTACTGGGTGTTGAGGATGGATCACTGCTTGCACAGTATGCAATTGAGCTACTGGCCTGTCCTGCATCCAACGTTCTTTCGGAACGCACAATCAGTGCTGCTGGAGGCTTTGTCACGGATCACAGGGTGCGCCTGTCCACCGACTCGGTTGATCGACTGACCTTCATAAAGATGAACCAGTCTTGGATCACCACCAGCTACCAAGCACCTGAAGCTGATATAACAGAATAATTTATTTTCAAATGTCACATCCCTTCAAGACTGATGCTGATGCTGAGTGACTGTCCTGTTATGTTGACTGACTATCCTCCTCCTCCTCAATGATCCGATTCTTGATGATAGCTTGGAAGAACTTTTTTGTTTCTGGGTGCCGCCACCAGTGGCTAAGGCCCAATTTTTCAGCCCCTGTTTAACAGGGGCATGTAATTACAATTTTTGATGCAATGCTTTGCAGCAGGGCTCATTCCTGCACTCCAACTAGAGTATCTGGGAGAGGTTGCAGTGTCATGGCACCAGCACCAGTGCCTAAGGCCCAATTTTTCTGCCCCTGTTTAACAGGGGCGTGTAATTACAATTTTTGATGCAATACTTTGCAACAGGGCTCATTGCTGTGCTCCAAGTTCAGTATCTGTGAGGGGTTGCAGTGTTGTGGCATCAGTGACTAAGGCCCAATTTTTCTGCCCCTGTTTAACAGGGGCTTGTAATTACATTTCTTGGTCTAATAATTCACAGCAGGGCCCATTCATGCGCCCACCAAGAGTAACTGTGAGGGCTTACAGTGTTGTGACAACACCACCACCAAAGGCCCAATTTTTCAGCCCCTGTTCAACAGGGCCATGCAATTACAATTCCTGATCTAATATTTCACAGCAGGGCCCATTCATGCGCCCACCAAGAGTAACTGTGAGGGCTTACAGTGTTGTGGCACCAGCACCACCACCAATGTCCCAATTTTTCCTACCACTGTTTAACAATGGCATGTAAATACAATTCCTGATATAATAGTTCACAGCAGGGTGTTCCAGCGCCCACCAAGAATAACTGTGAGGGCTCACAGTGTTGTGGCAACACCAACATGTAAGGGGCAAATTTCAGCAGAGTATATACGGCAGGCCCCTACTTTCAAACATCCAACTTACAAACGACTCCTACTTGCAAACGGAAGGAGACAACAGGAAGTGAGAGCAAATCTACCCCTAGGAAGGGAAATTCTCTCCTGTAAGAGTTAATATGGGAAAAAGGTGTCTCCAGTCTACTGATGCTTTATCACCAATCCTTGTTTCAATAAAAACCCCACTTTTCAAAAACATTTGTCATTGGGACGGAAAGTGAGGTGAAATGTTCTGAACAAGGGGCACAGACAGCAAAACAAATGTTACAGGGGTGATAACCCTTCCCTATATTTTCCAAAAAGCTTAAAAAAAAAAAGATTTTTGGGCTGGAGCTACACTTAAACAATGTACGTGTTCAAAATTACAAACAGATTCTACTTAAAGTGGAAGTAAACCCTCCCATCGTTTTCAGCCAAGGAAGCTGCCATCTTGGCCTTTGGTAAACCTTCAACGGCCATGATGCTACACATGTGATCAGTTATGACACCAATCATTGGATGGTATGAAAGTTTGGTTGAGAGCACAACCAATGTGACAGCTAACATTTCCGGCATGCCGAGAATGTTAACTGTTTTTTAAACGATCAAATCGATGGGTTTACTTCCGCTTTAAGAACAAACCTACAGTCCCTGTCTTGTTTGCACCTCCTGTATACTGCTGTTCAGAGTATATAGGGCCTTTTTTTTTTGTGTGCGGGGTTCCCCTTAATATGCATACAAGACCCAAAGGGGCTGGTAATGGGCTGGGGTAGGGGGGGGGCTGGTGGGGTAGCCATGCCATTTTTCTCAAAGATTTTCATCGATATTACCGAGACCAGACATGACATTAAAGCCGCAAGCAGTTTTAAATGGCTTTTTTTCCTTTAGAAATGTCATTTTGTGCAGGGACAGTTCTAAACACGGGAAACACATGCCACTTCACAGGCATACTTTAGACACCCCCCAGGTACGATATTTAAAGGAATATTTCACTTTTTTTTTTAACTTTATGCATCATTAAAATGCATTGATACATGTCCCCTGGGGCAGGACCCGGGTCCCCAATCCCTTTTTAGGACAATAACATGCATATTAGTCGTTAGAATTAGCACTTTAGATTTCAAACTTTCGGTCCGTTCGAAGGTTCTGGTGCGAACCGAACCAGGGGGTGTTCGGCTCATCCCTAGTAGGGGGTTCCAGCACCATTGCAAATCCTGTCATATGTTTTCCAAGGGCAAAGACTCTAATCAGCCTTAGAGTGGGGTTGTAAGACTTTGATTAAAAAAAAATAACAAACATGTCATACTTACCTCCACTTTGCAGTTCATTTTGCACAGTGTGGCCCCGAACACCATCTTCTGGGATCCCTCTGCAGCTCCTCCCTGCATCAGATAACCCCCTAGGAGAAGCGCTTTCCCGGGGGTTTCCTTGCGGGCATGCTACTGAGTCATTCATTCGGCGTCCATAGCCGCCGAATGTATGACTCGGCCCCGCCCCCCGGCGCCTGCATCATTGGATTTTATTGACAGCAGTGGGAGCCAATGGCTGCGCTGCTATAAATCTATCCAATCAAAAGCTGGGACCCCGTGGAGAGAGGGACAGCGTGTCCCCGGCCCGCCGAGGCAAATTCGGGGCTCAGGTAAGTAAAACGGGGGGCTGGGGGGCCGGTGACTGCCAGGTGTTTTTTCACCTTAATGCATAGGATGCATTAAGGTGAAAAAACACAAGGGTTTACAAACCCTTTAACATTTCCACACCACCACTAATTGCAGCCTCTTACGAAGCCAAAACCCACAAAATGACAGCTGTTTAGCTCTCAGCATGCTGACAGTAATCAGCCATAACCAGCCTTCAAAAGAGATGGCATATACCAGAAATAGGTTGTTCATTTGTACGCTGCCTTTTTGGCTTCTGTATTAATTTCGTCTGTTTTTGCTTATGATAACTCTGCCATGTAACTTTTTTGGGGTTTCGGGAGAGGACTTCTGATCACACAAAAAGGTTAGTCATGCTTGTTATTATATTGTAGTGATGTGTAACGTGGACAACCCGCGCTACCCCCCTGTGTATAAAAAGTGCAATAGTGCAAACACAAAATGCAAAAAAAACGGATACTTTTCTTCAACCAGAGCTGGTATCCAAATACAACAAATAAAGTGACGGTGCTGCAAATAATATATAACTGGAATAATCAGCTAGGAAGATATCTTAAAAATAAGAAATAAATGCGCAACCTTAAACCAGCAACCAAAGTGCAAATAGGGTGTATGAGCACATAGACTGTAAAAAATCTAATACATTTTTTTGGGAAAAAACAGTGTGGCTATCTTTATGTGAAAAAAATCACCATAAAACAAGCAAAAAAAGTGTCCATTCAAATCAGCTGCCAAAATTTACAAACAAACATAGGCAACAAAGTGTCCATTAGAGAACAGCTACTGATGTTAGACTGAAATTAAGGGAGAAAGATTGCAAGTCTTCATCGTATGCTTCCACTCGTCAGGTAAAGAAAAATAAAAGCAGATATATAGAGAAGCCGCTTACCAGATCAGATGGATCTCTGTTACGGAGATCAAATGGGCTCAGCATGTAAGATGACTCCTGGTGTCAGCAGCAGTTGATCTTGCAGTCATCTGAATCCTCACCTCCACTAGCCAGCTGGGGATTATCAATCACCTCCGGATTTTAGGATGTGGATGCCCTTATGGAGCATGATGAGGAACCATATTTAGAAGAGGAAAAAAATACTTCATGGTGCAGTGAGTTTTTAAAAAACCAAATACTCTTTATTCGAAATGCCGGGTAGCTGACATCCACATGTAAGCATTAAAAACAAACAAACTTAGAAGCAAAAAAAAACGCAGCGGCTCGAGCCAGCCAGCTGGGGGCGTGGTGACGTCAGGATCTTGAGCTCTGTCCTACGCTGCGTTTCTCCGTAAGAGGCGTCTACTGGGAAAGGAGGCTGGATCAGGACATCATACACCATGCTTTAAATAGACAAAAAGCAGGAGAGTGACACCGGAAATCTAATGGAACCCACTGTTCCGCTGATCCCCGGTGTATAGGACTCAACCCAGCAGGCACATAAGAGAAAAATGAAACGCAAACATGCCTGCTGGCAGTGTCCTATCAATTGCACATATCAAGGTATTGCCATTAACCAAATAATAACCTATATAAAAAATTATGCAGCAATACAATATTTAAAGACTTAGCTACTGTTATTGAGACTGGTAGTTAGTGCCTATGCATGAAAATAATAATAAAATAAACATGTGTATTTTCCAACATATGAATACGCAAGCAGATAGTATTAATCATCTAGCAAATAAATTGAGATAAAATAAAATGAATAAAAAAACCTTAACCATCCAGTGTCAGTAATATAAACGGGCACCACAAGGGTATATATGGCAACATATATGTAGCAGGGTGGTCAATTTAGGGGGAGTATCTGAGTGGTAATTAGGCTCAGATACCTTGATTTGTTAGTGACTATGGTCCATTTTTGCCTTCAGAGGATAATGCTGGTGATGAGTTCCCTGTGGCCTGCGGGTGGCGCTGCCATTCTCTGCCGGGGTTGAACCACGAGCGTAGTGCTGTGCATTTTGTGTCCCCTCTCGGCAGCCGTACAGTGGGGCGGGGAACCTGCTGTGCATGCCGGGAGAGGATATAAAAGGGGCAGACGTCTTCTGACGGGGGTCCACCCCCAGACACCTTTAGCCTGGGCGTGAGTGCGGTTCATCTCCGGGTGCCCTAGGCCCGGAGGCTGTGTTCCTGTTCCATCTCATCACCTCTGGCCTGGGATGAGGTACTACCCTGCTGTCCTGTTCGCCTGGGTATGAAGACCCAGGGGAAGCGGAGAAGGCTCAGGGCCCAGCACTTTCGGCTGGGGTCCGCTAAGAATTGAGGAGTCCAGGGTGCCGCCTTGCGAGGGGACCCACACTCTCAGAGAAGGGAGGATCATTCCGAAGGACCGATGTGGAAGTCACGGTGAAGGAAGGGTCTGTTGACTCTCTAGGGGGACATCTTCTCCTTGATAGGGGCCATGTTCTAAGAAGGAAGTTCATGTTCACCAGGTCAGTGGCAGAGGCCTTATTCAACAGGTCAGTGGCAGTGGCCTTATACACCAGGTCTATGGCAGAGACCAAACTCACGGTCTGTGGCAGAGACTGTGCGCCTAATCTACTGCTTGAGAATCTGAGTAGTACAGTGAAGAGCTAAGTTTGTGCCTGGACCTCCTCCACACCTTGAGCTGTTCTGTTCCTTTGCTCCAATCTTTTTCCTATCCAAGTGACTGTGTATTGTAAAGCGAGAATAAATCTTGAGTTGGAGTTTCAGCTGGTGTGGACATTCATGTTACTGGGGAAGTTAAGGACTTGCCTCTACTCACGGTAGAGGCGAGAATCATTCTCGGGAGGATTCCGGCCCTGGCTGCAGACAAGATCCAACCATAACACCGCTCAACCTTTTGCACAAGAGGGTACGGGCTGGTAGTGCGGTGTGCCTTTCTCCCCCTGCAAGGAGCCAAGTTAAATGCAGGCTGGGGGATAAGGTGGGTGCGCTACATATACATACACCTTAGACAATTAATTGGTTTTGATAAAGGGTGTCAGTAAAATCTCTGAGGAACAGAGAGAAAAACATATGGATATGTAAAAACACCTCATGACTAAAAAAGCCTACTAATGACTTTCCATGTAAAGGAACACCCCCCCCCCCCGGTCCCCAATGCTACTAGCCATATGCTACCGGGGTAGAGAGGGGAGGGGGGGAGGAGGTGGCAAAAACAAAGGAACTAGGGGAAGAGAGGGGGGTGGGACATGTAAATAAAAAAGATAAAAAGGGAAAAAACCCTCAACTATTGTTTATATAACAATTTATGTCCCACTCAATGTTGATGCCCCAGGGGCTATAACACTGCAAATTGAAAATCGACCACGTTTCCCTACGTGATATATGGCGTTTAAGATCATCTACTCTCCAGTGTGGAATATATCTCTAAATACCAATAACTTCCAGTAATGATGGATCTCTAAATATAAAGTGTTCTTGCGCTAAAAGCAAAACAGACAAACTCCAATCACTATAGTGCAACAGTGTCCTCAATGGTACAGGTAAACAATACACTAAAGTGCAACAATGATGAATAAATAATAGGACGATCAAAATTTGGTAGGTATGAAGTGCAACATCAAAAGAGTAAAAATCAATAAGTGCAAAATCAGCAATAAGTGTAAATTGAGTAATGTAATGGTATATAAACCTATACAATAAGTGCTAAATAAGTGCTGGTAAATGCCAGAAAAAATAGATATGAGTCCTAGTAGGTAAATGGTGGCTCTATATCAAAGATCTCTTAGTGCAATGAGGTATTCAAAAGGCAGGGTGAGAAACAATGGTAATTGTATCAAATCTGATTCCAGATAAGAATGGCTGTGACATATGTGAATCCCGGTGCCAGTAGGGTATCCAAAAACTGTCTCCCAGTAGACTTGTGCACAACGGAAAAATTCGTTCCGTTTCGGTTCGTTTCTTTCCGGTCCTGTTGATTCGTAATCATTCGTAATTTTGCTAGACGGGATTTTTCGTGTTCGGACTCATTCGTATTTTTGCAAGCGACATTTTTCGTTGAATTTTTTGTTGCTTTATAATTCGTACTTTCGGTAGAGTACGTTGTTTTTCGTTGATTCTGGACACAACTCCTACTTTCGTAACTTTTTTTGGGTTCGTACTTTCGGTAGAGTACGTTGTTTTTCGTTGATTCTGGACACAACTCCTACTTTCGTAACTTTTTTTGGGTTCGTTGATTCGTAATTTTCCGTGTCTCTCTCACAACGACGCTGCCTATTATGCCTAATGTGCTTCGAATGGATTTGTACTTTTCTAAATACATTGCGGTTATTTGTAACGATTCGAAATCTCGTATTTTACTTTCGTTTTTTACATGCGGCTATAGCCTCTGCCCCTGTACACCATTTTGAGAGGGTTCAGCACGGTGAGGGAGAAGCAGAGAGCAGAGCAGAGTGTTATTGTGCTTCGAATGGATTCGAAATCTCGTATTTTACTTTCGTTTTTTACATGCGGCTATAACCTCCGCCCCTGTACACCATTTTGAGAGGGAGTTCAGCACGGTGTGGGAGAAGCAGAGAGCAGAGCAGAGTGAGTGTTATTGTGCTTCGTATGGATTCGTACATTCGTAACTTTTTCATAACGAATTATGCCGAAGACATTCGGGCATTCGCTATTTGCGGTATAATTTATTTCGGATTCGGTCTTATTCGTAATTGCTTTGTTCGGAAATTCGAATGCTTCCGAATGTCCGAAAGTTGCTAAATTCGGACGAATTTCAATTCGTTACGAAACGAATTGCACAAGCCTATCTCCCAGAACTCTCCCCTCTATACGGAGTGAATAGGCATCAACTATAATCTCCTCCTTCCTGTGTTAGGTCATCCCTACTGGATGTCCTGACTGTTGTCCTCCTATGTATCCAGTGCTCACATAGATGTCCATTCACCTAAGGCGGATAGCTCCAGAGATACGACCAAACCGGTAGTGGGGGGAGAGAAATAAGCCTCCAATAGTGCAGTGGGTTAAGGGTAAACTAATTTATTGTAAAAAATCAATTGCTTTTACATCAACATATAATAAAAAAAGACGTGTAAACAAGTCGCGGCGTTTAAAACGCTGTCTTACTAGTCCTCCGGGGACTTCCGGTTCAAAGTGACCTCGCTTTTCCTACGCCGTTACGTCAGGTGCCTCGTGACTTCATCAGGGGAACCTGATTGGTTGTTGAGGTAATGTTT
The DNA here is from genome assembly GCA_029206835.1 of Rana muscosa. Classification (NCBI taxonomy): domain Eukaryota; kingdom Metazoa; phylum Chordata; class Amphibia; order Anura; family Ranidae; genus Rana; species Rana muscosa. The sequence goes on from JARGYO010005626.1 coordinate 42,107,637, forward strand.
ATATAGTTGAAAACCGGAAGTGGTTGTTCGGCCATTTTATTGTAGCCTATTGAGTGTGTATGGACGCCGCCATGTTTCTGAGATTGCTGGACACTGCGGAATCGCAATTCCAAGGGGCAATCCTTCTCTTAAACAGAATAAAACTCCTGCACCTCTCCAGCTAATAACAAAATTTTGTTAGCATGGAATCTACATGTCTAGAGGGGGACTAGAACATGTATCTAATGGATGATATTAAAAACAGTCCCAAACACATACGGAGTACAGCGGTCTGACTGTGTAAATAAATGTAATATGGGACAGCAAAAGAACATCACCTACTTATACACTGAGTGTTATGCATGACTGAGACCCATCTCACATACTAATAAAAATGCATGTATGCATAAACAAAGAAATAAATTATTTAAAATAATCAATAATAACATAAGTATAATATGTTAATAAAAATAAGTATAAAAACTGATATTCTCAATAAAAAGGAATCCCGATACCTAATACCAGAAACATGCAGGATCCCAATAATATATACTGTCCCCAAAATACAAAAGAGTAAAGAAAATCCACCTGGAAGGCCCATTGTCAACGGCATAGAGTCATTAACATCCAGACTAGGACAGTATATAGATCACTTTATACAGCCAGTAGTGATGTCGCGAACATAAAATTTTCCGTTCGCGAGCGGCGAACGCGAATTTCCGCATATGTTCGCGAACTCGCGAACCGGGCGAACCGCCATAGACTTCAATAGGCGGGCGAATTTTAAAACCCACAGGGACTCTTTCTGGCCACAATAGTGATGGAAAAGTTGTTTCAAGGGGACTAACACCTGGACTGTGGCATGCCGGAGGGGGATCCATGGCAAAACTCCCATGGAAAATTACGTAGTTGACGCAGAGTCGGGTTTAATCCATAAACGGCATAAATCACCTAACATTTCCAAATTGTTTGGAATAACGTGCTTTAAAACATCAGGTATGATGTTGTATCGATCAGGTAGTGTGAAGCCCTGTACACACGATCGGATAACCTATGGATTTTCGTCCGATGGATTTGACCATCGGAAATCCGATGACACTGTTTTTCATCAGTCTTGGCCACACACCATCAGTTAAAAATCCGACGGCAAGAAAACGACGGCACGTACAAAACGTACGACGCGCTATAAAAGGGCCGAACAAATCTAATGGCGCCACCCCTTGGGCTGCTTTTGCTGATTTCGTGTTACCGCGTGTTAGTAAAAGTTTGGTGAGAGCCGATTCGCGCTTTTCAGTCTCCGTGCTTTGCAGATCGTTTCCTGGTGTTCAGTTTGTGCTTGTGGGTTTGTATTTGTGATTCAGTGCGTGCAGTCAGGTCGTTACTGCCTTGCAGTGCCTTCTTGGCCGTTCGTTTACTGTTTTTCAGGTCGTTCTTCTCAGGCCTTGCTGTTCCACGTTACGTTCTGTTTGAGTGCGTTCTGACCAGCCGACCGGTTTAAAACCATGTTTGAAGTGCGTTCTCGTTCTCGAGCTCGTGCTGGCTTTGGGCTTAGTGTTGCAGTTAACACTGTAACCCGAGTTCAGTCTGTGAACAGGGTGAGGAGGAGTTCATGGACTAAGAATTGGTTGCTCCAGCGGGACCAATTCTCTCATATGCCTCTGCTGCGGGAAATCCATGAGAATAATCCTGATGATTTCAGGAATTATCTCAGGATGACGGACCCCGTATTTCACCGTCTGTTGGATTTGCTGTCCCCCTATATCACGAGGCAGGACACTGTGATGCGCCAGGCCATCACTGCCGAGCAGAGGCTTATTGCCACGTTGAGATACCTGGCGACTGGGAGAAGCTTGCAGGACCTCAAGTTCTCAACAGGCATCTCCCCCCAGGCTCTCGGGATCATTATCCCTGAGACGTGTTCAGCCATCATTCAGGTCCTGCAGAAGGACTATATGAAGGTAATTTTGCTCCTTTAACCTCACATTATATGTTTTTATTGTTTTAGAATCTTTTTATTTTTCCCCTCCTAACCCAAATTTGCCTTTTTGTAATATCCTGGTAATGTCCCCATTTTCCCCATGCATGTTTTTACCTGTAAAGGCCTTTTTGGGCCCTACATGCCTATTTCCCTTCACTAACCTCTCCAGCATGCTATCCTGGGCGCAAACCCAGCTAGCCTTCTATTTTCCTTTTCATTTTTTTACGGTCATTGTCCGCGTAGTTTGACAACCCCCCCCCCCCCTAAAGATGTTAAAAATTGTAAAGTTCTCAATCAAACTCAGCAGAGTGCTTTTGCTTTTTTTTGGATCCCCCACAATCACCTTAGGCCCCCCCCTTAGTTTATTTTAGAATGTCCACTCAGCGGGGGTGAGGCATCTGCTAAGTGGGCCTTTGTTTATTGGTAGGAAATACTCCCCTAAATAATAATGTTAGAATGATGTTGGTCAACAATGTTTTTGTGTGTAATCTGCTTGCACTGTAAACATAAACCGTACTAATGTCTTCTTTTTGTTTGACTCCACAGTTTCCTAGCACACCACAGGAATGGCTGACTGTGGCCTCCCAATTTGCCCAGCGGTGGGATTTCCCCAACTGCGGAGGGGCAATTGATGGGAAGCACGTCCACATAGTGCCGCCACCCCCGTTCGGGGTCATACTGTTTCAACTATAAAGGTTTTAATAGCATAGTGTTAATGGTGGTGGTGTCGGCACGGTACGAGTTCCTATATGTGGACGTGGGGAATAACGGCCGGATGTCCGATGGCGGAGCATTCGCAGAGACGGAGTTCGCTCACCATCTGCAGGCTGGGGGTCTTGCACTGCCTCCAGATGCAGAGAACGTGGAAGGGCTACCGTTCGTTTTCATTGCGGATGAAGCTTTTGGACTAGGACCACACCTCATGCGGCCGTTTCCCCAACGCACCCTCACCCCGGAGAGGAGGGTTTTTAATTACCGGCTGGCCAGAGCCCGGAGAGTTGTGGAGAATGCCTTCGGGATAATGGCCAGCCGGTTCCGCCTGTTCCAGACAGCTATAAATTTGGCGGATTATAAACTCAACAACATTGTGTACTGCTGCTGCTTGTTGCACAATTTTTTACGGAAATTCTCCACAAATTATGTGTCATCAGTTGGGCCTGAGGCCGGACCCTCTGAACTGATAAATCTGACCGGCCTCAGCACTGCCCGTACTGGCTTGTCCCCCCAAAGTGCCCGTGAAGTACGTCAGAAATACGTTGAGTACTTCACGGGTAGGGGGGCCATCGCAATGCCAGACCACATCTGACCTTTGATTTTACCTTTTTAAAATAAAAAAAAATATTTGATTTACTACTGACTTGTGTTGTCATTCTTGTATTTGTGGTTTACGTGTCTCCCAGGTTCTAGTAGTGCCAAGTGTATTTGTCCTTAGTAAATAGCCTCAAATCTCAGAGGTAAAAACACTCTTTTTGCATCTTCAGAACTGCTATTGAGCATAGAAAGAAAAAGGCACACCTTTTTTAGACTTCCCGAATGTTTTTATTGATTGCACCACAGTTTTGGTTGTTTTTTGATTATTTTTTTTTTTTTTTGTGCGGCTTTTTTGGCAGAAACATGCATGGGTCAAAAGCCAATTTTTTTTTACTAAAAAAGTAATAAAATAACACAGTGAAAAAGACAAACAGGAGATGGGGTGATGTTACCCCTGATCCATCCCAAATGTGAAGAACCACACTTTATTTTTGGGGCTCAAATGGGTATCTTCAACATGATCCCATGGCTAAGGTAAACATGTGCTATTTGCCATCATGGGGGATCAATGGACGTGCTTTGGGGGTGAAAACCCTTGCTCTCCCCTACTTGAGGAGGGAGGAAGAGGTTGCACCCCCAAAACAGGGACATAGATATCCTGTGACGGCAGATAGCACATGTTGAGTCTTCAGTGTGTGCATCTTCACATTTGGGCTTGTGGAAATCCCATAGAAAATTTTGGACACATAACAAAAAACACAAAAAGGGGGGGGTTCACACTATTCTCCCCAAAATATCTATCATGTTTTTATATTTTTGCTCAATCACAATCATTCTCTTTCTCATAATGTCCATTTTGCTACTGCATTCCATGATTTCCTGAATGATTATTTTGGCACTGGCACTCGAGAATGGAGGATTTGGACTTCCTGACACACCCCCACGTTCAGTCCCTAAAAAGAAACAAATATTTTAAAACTATGCAGGCCTACATCTGTATTTACCTTGAAGTTGTGGTGACAGACACTGACCTGTTGTGCTGATAAGCTCCACCTCTCCTTCCTCCACCTCCCCTTCCTCCACCTCCGCCTTCTCCCCCTCCGCTTCCTGAACCTGCTGAACTTGGTCTGCTTTGGGATCTTCGGGGAGTTTCTGTGGTGTTGGGTTCCTCGTCTCCTGAGCATGGTGTCCTCCCAGTCTCCTCTCCCCTATGGGAATTGAAAAAATAATGTATCCTTTAGCACACAGACTTTTTAGGCCTGAAAATGGATTCTCAATGTTTTAAAGTGGGGTCCAATTGATATTTGGCCCTGAGTTTCAAGATGAACATATGAGATCTTGCAAACTCAAAAAAGCAACATGTTATTTTTGAGGACACTCACAAATACACTTGGATAACCACCAAGGTATCCACTGGAGCACCTGTGTGTGACACCGTTAAGAAATTTGGTCATGTGGCCCAGAGTATAGTATCTTGATCAAGAACAAAAAAAAGTACACAACTGCTGGAGTGTCATCTCCTTTACCCAGAATACAGTTTATCCTTTCATTCACATTAAAATTTTCCTTACAACACATCATCTTGCCAACAATGTGTAGATAAACATTGTTGAAGTAAAATGAGGCATGCCCACATGTAGTTTACGTGGATATGTGCCAAACATGTTTGGGGGAAGAGCAGCAATATTTTTATCCACACATTTAGCAAATAAGTGGACTCTCCACTTAACATAAAAGTTGTGATTTTAAAATGTGAAACCAGTCAAGCCAAGCACATGTTGCAAAACATGAAAGAATACATATTACAATGTGAAAGAACACAGTAAAATAAACTTACTTTTTTCAATGCTTTTTATAAGCTTCCTATACTGCTCCGGCTCCCTGAGCTTCAGGTCTGACCACCTTTTACGGAGTTGTTCCTTGGATCTCCTGACCCCATATTTTTTATAGAGAGTCTTCGCAACTTTGTCCATAATTTGTGACTTCCGGAGATTAGGGGTGTCGTATGGGCCATGCTTGCGGTCGTAATCCTTCCTCCGCAGAATGTCCACCATCTCCACCATCTCAGAAAAAGACATATTAGTCGCCTTGTATCTTTTTTTACTGGATCGTGACGTTTCCGCCTCCGGGCTTTCCTCGTTGGTAATTTCTAGTAAAGAAGCCACCTGTGTCTGCGACATGTCGCCGTCTCACACTGTGCGCCGTTCGTTAAGGGGCGGGGAAATGCTGAAAAAGTCCGTCATGGGCGGGCGACGAGGGCGGAGTTACACGCATGCGCAGGGTATAAAAAGGGGAAAGAAGTTATTAGGGATGCGCGGAGTAAGGACGACTGGAAGTGAACCAACAAAATGAACTAAGGTAAGAAGGAAACTCGGGCCTGCAGTGGCCTCTAATGTTTCATGATTGTAAAGGGCAATATTGTGATAAGTTGAGGAGAATCAATTCTGATCCTTTTCTTTTTTTTCTTTTGTTTTTTACTTGTTGTTCCAAAAAGATGCATAAACTACGAGAGCCGGAGGTGATGCTGATTTTTATAGAAAAATATAAGGAACAGCGCAACCTGTGGGAACTGAAACACCCAGCGTACCACAAGAGTGATGTACGTCGGGCAACTATTACCAAGTTAGCAGAGGATATGATGCCATGGATCCCAGATGCAGACTACACTATGATCAATGATAAAATCAACAACCTGCGTAATTCCTATAAAAAAAAATACAAGGAAGTGCGCCAGTCAAAGAGATCAGGAGCAGCAGCCGACGATGTAGTAAAGCCCAAGCTGTGGTACTACAGACATCTTCAATTTCTGGATGACCAGATCGAGGCCAGGGAATCTATTTCCAGCCTTCACTCAACCCTTCCTTCCACTTCCCTCCAGCGTTCCTTCCACCCTTCCCTCCACCCCTGCAGAGGCGGAGGAGGAGCCTCCCGAGCTAGAAGAGCCAGATCTTCACATCTTCAGCCAGGTATAGTATTTTTGATCATAATTATTGTCCACTAAGTAATATTGTGTTGAACTGTTTGGATTAGCCATAAATGATATCATCCCCCCCCCCCAAAAAAAAAAAAAAAACAGGAAAGAGATCAAAATTGTGTGTGATAGATTCCCCAAATAATCAAATTTTTCATTTTATTTTAAAAACAGGATGAGGCAAGCCAGGAGGAAGAGGGTCAGGAGTGTGGCAGGCAGGAGGAGGCAGGGCCAAGTGGGACTCAGCAGGTCCCCAGGCCTAGTGGCAGCACCGTCTCCCAAGTTGCTCCCCTCCACGTCAGACCGCCAAAACAACGGCAGATGACACAAGTGGAGGAGGAGTCACTAAAGATGATTCAGGAGGCTGCTGCTATCATGAGGGCCCCCCTCAACCCTACGGAGGGGTTTAGCACCTATCTGGCGGATAAGTTGCTCAGAATGGAGGCGGGACAACGGGCCCTTTGTGAGCACCTTATATATATGGCCGTACACATGGGGGCGAGGGGGCTGCTGACTGAGGCCACCCATATCTCGCAGCAGGCCAATCCCTCTCCTCCTTCTCCTCCTCCTCCTGCCACATCACCACCCACAGTGGCCCAGCCTGCAAGAGTGCGTGGACGGGGCCGTGGAGAGAACGCTGCAGAGAGGCGTGGAAGGAAGGCTACAGGGAAGAGCAGGAGGTGATTCCCTGGCTTCGAGCTGCTCATCCAGAAATTGAAGGTTGATGGAGTACCACAGCTTGGGATGATGTATGTCTTTGGCTGCTGCTCCTGATTTCATGCTGTTGTTGATTTTATTATTGATCATAGTCAGGTCTGCATTTGGGATCTAATGACTTTATATTCTCTGCTAATTTCTGAATAGTTGCCCTTCGGTTTTTGTTTGTTTTTTTTCCAAAATAAAGGGAAATTTGATTTCAGCCAACATACATGCCTGATGTGTTTTTTTTGGAAGTAGCAATAAGATTTCATAAATACAATGTGTAATTAATAACAAGGGACACCAACCTCCATGAGTAAAAAATAAAAATAATATGTTGTTCTGAGAAATTGACACACCAAAAAATGCACAACAAATTTAAAGACAAAAACAAAAAAAAAGGTGTAATTTGGGAGGTCGGCCTTGAAGAATTAAACAAATTATTCCTAAGATCACAAGAAAGAAGAAAGACATACGTTTGTCAGAACTCAGGAGAAAGATCTGCTGCCAAAATGACATTTTAAAGACCGTTCTAAAGCAACAAAACATGCGCTGCATTAAACGAAGCAATAACTTGCAGAATGACGAATGTGCTCTATCCATTAGGAACGCTAGTTTTACCAGAACGAGCGCTCCCGTCTCCTAATTCAGTCTGAGCATGCGTGGGTTTTTCAACCGATGGACTTGCCCATAGACGATCGGAAATTCCCATCGGTTTTTTATCCATCGGAAAATTTTAAAACAAGTTCTATTTTTTCCAACCGATGGAAAAAAGACCGATGGGTACCATACACGATCGGTTGGTCTGATAAAAACCATCCATCGGACGGTTTTCATCAGTCAAACCGATCGTGTGTACGGGGCTTGAGGGTTACGCCCGCTTCACAGTGACAGACCAAACTCTGACAGACCAAACTCCCCGTTTAACGCACCGCAAACAACCGCAAACAGTCCATTTGCACAACCACAAGGCTTTAATGATCGCCTTAGATGATCACAAAGAAAATTAATGTTTTTTCTATGCAAAATTATCCAGCCGATCGCTTTTGGTCTGTTCACAATGAAGCAACGACCTTATCATCTGGGGTGTGCCAACATTGCCATTGCCAACACACTCATAGAGGTGGTCGCTTCATTGTGATACGCAAGCCCCTTCACCACAACAAGGAAACGATCACAAAGGGGAATTGACACATGTATGTGCCTTTTTTTTGTTTTGTTTTTGCAGCCACAGTGCAGCACCAGAGGCCAGAAAAATTAGGCATGTACACATGCCTGAAAAACTAGGTATTGTTGCAGCCGCTGCTGTAGCAGCGGCCAGAAAAATTGATGTTTTCCAGGCAGGAAGTGCCCTAAAACATTGCAGCTTGAACCCTAGTTGGTGGCGGTTAAGTCATGCAAGTCATCCGGCATGCAGAGATAAAATACAGCAGCGTGTGGACCATTTTTAGCCCAAGGCAGCTCACCTCATCAGGCCTTTTTTAGTCAAATGTATCGCCCACTGTCAGTCCCTTCGGTATCCATGCCTCATTCATCTTAATAAAGGTGAGGTAATCTAGACTTTTTTGACCTAGGCAACTTCTCTTCTCAGTGACAATACCTCCTGCAGCACTGAAGGTCCTTTCTGAAAGGACACTTGAAGCGGGGCAGGCCAGAAGTTCTATCGCAAATTGGGATAGCTCAGGCCACAGGTCAAGCCTGCACACCCAGTAATCAAGGGGTTCATCGCTTCTCAGAGTGTCGATATCTGCAGTTAAGGCGAGGTAGTCTGCTACCTGTCGGTCGAGTCGTTCTCTGAGGGTGGACCCCGAAGGGCTGTGGTAATGCGTAGGACTTAAAAAGCTCTGCATGTCCTCCATCAACAACACGTCTGTAAAGTGCCCTGTCCTTGCCGGCGTGGTCGTGGTAGGAGGAGGATTACTTTCACCTCTTCCCCTGTTAGATTCCCGTTCTGCTGTGACATCCCCCCTATACGCTGTGTAAAGCATACTTTTTAATTTATTTTGGAACTGCTGCATCCTTTCCGACCGGTAATTCGGTAACATTTCTGGCACTTTCTGCTTATACCGGGGGTCTAGCAGCGTGGCCACCCAGTACAGGTCGTTCTCCTTCAGCCTTTTTATACGAGGGTCCCTCAACAGGCACGACAGCATGAAAGCCCCCATTTGCACAAGGTTGGATGCCGAGCTACTCATGTCCCGTTCCTCGTCCTCACTGATCTCACTGAAGGTCTGTTCTTCCCCCCAGCCACGTACAACACCACGGGTACCAGATAGGTGACAACGAGCACCCTGGGATGCCTGCTGTGGTTGGTCTTCCTCCTCCTCCTCAAAGCCACATTCCTCCTCTGACTCCTCTTCCTCAGACTCCTCTTCCAGCGTTGCCGCAGGTCCAGCAAGCGATGCTGATAAGGCTGTTTCTGGTGGTGGTGATGGTGACCACAACTCTTCCTCTTCCTCTTTACGCTCATCTACGGCCTGATCCAGCACTCTTCGCAGGGCACGCTCCAGGAAGAAAACAAATGGGATGATGTCGCTGATGGTGCCTTCAGTGCGACTGACTAGGTTTGTCACCTCCTCAAAAGGTTGCATGAGCCTACAGGCATTGCGCATGAGCGTCCAGTAACGTGGCAAAAAAATTCCCAGCTGCGCAGAGGCTGTCCTAGCACCCTGGTCATACAAATACTCGTTGACGGCTTTTTCTTGTTGGAGCAGGCGGTCAAACATTAGGAGTGTTGAATTCCAACGTGTCGGGCTGTCGCAAAATCAAGCGCCTCACTGGCATGTTGTTTCGCCGCTGGATATCTGAAAAGTGCGCCATGGCCGTGTAGGAACGCCTGAAATGGCCACACACCTTCCTGGCCTGCTTGAGGACGTCCTGTAAGTCTGGGTACTTATGCACAAAGCGTTGTACAATCAGATTTAACACATGTGCCATGCACGGCACATGTGTCAACTTGCCCAAATTCAATGCCGCCAACAAATTGCTTCCGTTGTCACACGCAACTTTGCCGATCTCCAGTTGGTGCGGAGTCAGCCACTGATCCACCTGTGCGTTCAGGGCGGACAGGAGTGCTGGTCCGGTGTGACTCTCTGCTTTCAGGCAAGTCAACCTCAAGACGGCGTGACACTGTCGTATCCGGGATGTGGAATAGCCCCTGGGGAGCTGGGGGGGTGCATTTGATGTGGAGCAAGACGCAGCAGCAGAAGAGGACTCAGCCGAGGAGGTTATCAAAGAGGATGGAGTAGGAGGAGTAGAGGAGGTGGCAGCAGGCCTGCCTGCAAGTCATGGCGGTGTCACCACCAACTCCTCTGCAGAGCCACGCATTACATGCTTGGCAGCCGTCAGCAGGTTTACCTAATGCGCAGTGTAGGTGATATACCTGCCCTGACCGTGCTTTGCAGACCAGGTATCAGTGGTCAGATGGACCCTTGCCCCAACACTGTGTGCCAGACATGCCATGACTTCCTTTTGCACAATAGAGTACAGGTTGGGGATTGCCTTTTGTAAAAAGAAATTTCGGCCGGGTACCTTCCACTGCGGTGTCCCAATAGCTACAAATTTTCTGAAGGCCTCAGACTCCACCAGCTTGTATGGTAAAAGCTGGCAGGCTAAGAGTTCCGACAAGCCAGCTGTCAGACGCCGGGCAAGGGGGTGACTCTGTGACATTGGCTTCTTACGCTCAAACATGTCCTTGACAGACACCTGACTGTGGGCAGATGAGCAGGAACTGCTCAAGGCGAGAGACGTAGTGGCGGATGGTTGAGAGGGGGCAAGGAGGACAGCAGTGGTTGACGTGGCTGAAGATGCTGGACCAGGAGGAGGATGGTGGCTTTGAGCTTGTGTGCTGCTTGTACTCGTCATCATGTGTTGATCCCATAGGCGTTTGTGATGTGCGATCATGTGCCTTCGCAAAGCAGTTGTACCTAGGTGGGTGTTGGATTTCCCACGACTCAGTTACTTTTGGCACAGGTTGCAAATGGCATGGCTGTTATCAGACGCAGACACACAAAAAAAATGCCACACTGCTGAGCTTTGCAATGACGGCATTCTGGTGGTGGCAACAGCATGCGTTGATTGGCGTGCTGTCTGGCTGACCCCGGGTGCCGATACATGCTGTCTGACTGTGCCACTAGCTCCTTGCGACGACCTACCCCTGCTTCCAACTCGTCTCCTCCTCCTCTCTGTCTCCCCATCTGAACTTTCTCCCTGTTCTTCTTCTCTTCGAGCAGGCACCCACGTGGCATCCACATTGTCATCATCAACCGCTTCACTTGTATCTGACAACTCAGCAAAGGAAGCAGCAGCGGGTACAACATCATCATCATCACACCGTACGTCCATGTGTGTAATGCTGCCTGACTGAGACATATGCCTTTTATCTACATCCTCTGGCAATAATGTTTGCGCATCACTCATTTCTTCCAACTCATGTGTAAATAACTCCTCTAACAGATCAAGTGAAGCAGCTGTGGTGCTAGTGTTGGTGGTGGCGGCAGGCGGGCGAGTGGGAACTTGAGAGGTGCCCGAAGCTGAGCTGGAGGAGGATGGTGCGTCAAGGTTCCGAGTGAAAGCTGTAGAAGATCGGGTGTCCTGTGTTAGCCAGTCAACTATGTCCTCAGAACTTTTCGAGTTCAGGGTACGTGGCCTCTGAACACTGGGCATTATTCTAGGGCCAAAGAGAATCACAGCACCACGACCACGACGGCCCCTGCGGGGTGGCCTGCCTCTGCCTGTCATTTTTTTTAGATTAGTTTAGTTGTACTATGCGTGCAAGCTACTGTGACACCAGATATGAGTGGCACTGTACACTGGCAGAAGTTGGCAGAGTAGATGCTGTAGGCCTGACACATGCGCTGGCAGGCAACTGACTGCTATTCTATTGCAGTCAAAATTGTTGTTTTTTTTTTTAAATGTAATCTACTGTGACACAAGATATATGAGTGGTGGCACTGGGCAGGTGGGCATAGTATAGGCTGTGAGCCTGACACACACAAGCTGGCAGGCAACTGCAATTAGATTACAGAGGAAAAAAATATATATTATTTACTAGCCCTAAAAAGGTATTTTTGGGGTGCTGTCAGGAGTGGACGCTGTCCTTACAGCAGAGATCAGATGAGTCTTTCAGGACTGCAGTGGACACTGAATACACACACGCTGGCAGGCAACTGCAATTAGATTACAGAGAAAAAAAAAAAGGGCAGACTGATGTATGTAGTAGCCCTAAAAAGGTCTTTTTGGGGTGCTGTCAGGACGCTGTCCTTACAGCAGAGATCAGATGAGTCTTTCAGGACTGGAGTGGACACTGAATACACTGGCCTAGCTATAGCTTTCCCTATTAAATCAGCAGCAGATACACTGTCCCTCCTCTCACTAAGACTGCACACACACGCCGGCAGGCAACTGCAATTAGATTACAGAGGAAAAAAATAAATAAATTATTTACTAGCCCTAAAAAGGTATTTTTGGGGTGCTGTCAGGAGTGGATGCTGTCCTTACAGCAGATATCAGATGAGTCTTTCAGGACTGGAGTGGACACTGAATACACACACGCTGGCAGGCAACTGCAATTAGATTACAGAGGGAAAAAAAAAAGCAGACTCATGTACTCGCCCTAAAAAGGTATTTTTGGGGTGCTGTCAGGAGTGGACGCTGTCCTTACAGCAGATATCAGATGAGTCTTTCAGAACTGGAGTGGACACTGAATACACTGGCCTAGCTATAGCTTTCCCTATTAAATCAGCAGCAGATACACTGTCCCTCCTCTCACTAAGACTGCACACACACGCCGGCAGGCAACTGCAATTAGATTACAGAGGAAAAAAATAATAATTATTTACTAGCCCTAAAAAGGTATTTTTGGGGTGCTGTCAGGAGTGAACGCTGTCCTTACAGCAGAGATCAGATGAGTCTTTCAGGACTGGAGTGGACACTGAATACACTGGCCTAGCTAGAGCTTTCCCTACTAAATCAGCAGCAGATACACTGTCCCTCCTCTCACTAAGACTGCACACACACGCCGGCAGGCAACTGCAATTAGATTACAGAGGAAAAAAAAATGTATTTACTAGCCCATAAAAGGTATTTTTGGGGTGCTGTCAGGAGTGGACGCTGTCCTTACAGCAGAGATCAGATGAGTCTTTCAGGACTGGAGTGGACACTGAATAGACACACGCTGGCAGGCAACTGCAATTAGATTACAGAGAAAAAAAAAAAAGGCAGACTGAGGTATGTAGTAGCCCTAAAAAGGGCTTTTTGGTGTGCTGTCAGGACGCTGTCCTTACAGCAGAGATCAGATGAGTCTTTCAGGACTGGAGTGGACACTGAATACACTGGCCTAGCTATATCTTTCCCTATTAAATCAGCAGCAGATACACTGTCCCTCCTCTCACTCAGGGATGAGCCGAACACCCCCCTGTTCGGTTCGCACCAGAACCTGCGAACAGACAAAATGTTCGTGTAAACTTTAGAACCCTATTAAATACAATGGACTCGAACGTTCGAAATCTAAAGTGTTAATTATAAAGGCTAATATGCAAGTTATTGTCCTAAAAAGTGTTTGGGGACCTGGGTCCTGCCCCAGGGGACATGTATCAATGCAAAAAGAAGTTTTAAAAATGGCCGTTTTTTCGGGAGCAGTGATTTTAATAATGCTTAAAATGAAAAAATAAAAGTGAAATATTCCTTTAAATTTCGTACCTGGGGGGTGTGTATGATATGCATGTGAAGTGGCGCATGTTTCCCGTGCTTAGAACTGTCCCTGCAAAAAATGTCATTTTTGAAAGAAAAAAATGCATTTAAAACTGACTCGCGGCTATTAATGAATTGTCGGCTCCCGGCAATACATACAAAAGTCATTGATAAAAAAAAAAAAAAGCGTGGGGGTTCCCCAGAATTCAATTACCAGGCCCTTCAGGTCTGGAATGGATATTAAGGGGAACCCTGCCGCAAATTTAAAAAAAAATTGACATGGGGTTCCCCCAAATATCCATTCCAGGCCCTTCAGATCTGGCATGGATTTTAAGGGGAACTCCACCCCAAATTTAAAAAAAAATGGCGTGGAGTCCCCCTAAAAATCCATACCAGACCCCTTATCCGAGCACGCAACCTGGCCGGCCGCAGGGGAAGAGGGGGGACGAGAGAGCGGCCCCCCCTCCCTCCTGAACCGTACCAGGCCACATGCCCTCAACATGGGGAGGATGTCCCCATGTTGATGGGGACAAGGGCCTCATCCCCACAACCCTTGCACGGTGGTTGTGGGGGTCTGCGGGCGGGGGGCTTATCGGAATCTGGAAGACCCCTTTAACAAAGGGGACCCCCAGATCCCGGCCCCCCCCATGTGAATTGTTAAGGGGTACATTGTACCCCTACCATTTCACGAAGAAAGCGTAAAAAAATGTTTAAAAAAAACACACAAACACCTTGAAAAAGTCCTTTATTAAAAAAAAAAAAAAAAAAAACATTCCAGCGGTGAAATCCAGTGTCCCGCGGCGATCCCGATGTCCAGCGCTGTCCTTCATTGGTTGTGCCTGAGCGGACCTGATGGGGAACTCCCTCTCAGTATTTTAAATGTATAGACCCGCCCCTTCTAAAGTTCCCCATCAGGTCCGCTCAGCGGACCAGATGCGGAACATGAGAATGGGCGGGTCTATACATGTATTACCAAAGTGAGAGCAGTTCCCCATCAGGTCCGCCCCCTCGGTATGTCGGACCCGCCTACGTCATTGGCTTGAGCGGGGAACTTCCATCACTATGTAAATTTAAATTACACAGTGAAGGAAGTTCCCCGCTCAAGCCAATGACGTAGGCGGGTCCGACATACCGAGGGGGCGGACCTGATGGGGAACTTCATTCGCTGTGTAATACATGTATAGACCCGCCCCTTCTCATGTTCCGCATATGGCCCGCTGAGCGGACCTGATGGGGAACTTTAGAAGGGGCGGGTCTATACATTTAAAATACTGAGAGGGAGTTCCCCATCAGGTCCGCTCAGGCACAACCAATGAAGGACAGCGCTGGACATCGGGATCGCCGCGGGACACTGGATTTCACCGCTGGAAAGTTTTTTTGTTTTTTTTAAATAAAGGACTTTTTCAAGGTGTTTGTGTGTTTTTTTAAACATTTTTTTACGCTTTCTTCGTGAAATGGTAGGGGTACAATGTACCCCTTACCAATTCACATAGGGGGGGGCTGGGATCTGGGGGTCCCCTTTGTTAAAGGGGTCTTCCAGATTCCGATAAGCCCCCCGCCCGCAGACCCCCACAACCACCGGGCAAGGGTTGTGGGGATGAGGCCCTTGTCCCCATCAACATGGGGACATCCTCCCCATGTTGAGGGCATGTGGCTTGGTACGGTTCAGGAGGGAGGGGGGGCCGCTCTCTCGTCCCCCCCTTTTCCCCTGCGGCCAGCCAGGTTGCGTGCTCGGATAAGGGGTCTGGTATGGATTTTTAGGGGGACTCCACGCCATTTTTTTTTTATTTGGGGTGGAGTTCCCCTTAAAATCCATGCCAGATCTGAAGGGCCTGGAATGGATATTTGGGGGAACCCCACGTCAATTTTTTTTAAAATTTGCGGCGGGGTTCCCCTTAATATCCATTCCAGACCTGAAGGGCCTGGTAATTGAATTCTGGGGAACCCCCACGCTTTTTTTTTTTTTTTTTTATCAATGACTTTTGTATGTATTGCCGGGAGCCGACAATTCATTAATAGCCGCGAGTCAGTTTTAAATGCATTTTTTTCTTTCAAAAATGACATTTTTTGCAGGGACAGTTCTAAGCACGGGAAACATGCGCCACTTCACATGCATATCATACACACCCCCCAGGTACGAAATTTAAAGGAATATTTCACTTTTATTTTTTCATTTTAAGCATTATTAAAATCACTGCTCCCGAAAAAACGGCCGTTTTTAAAACTTCTTTTTGCATTGATACATGTCCCCTGGGGCAGGACCCCGATCCCCAAACACTTTTTAGGACAATAACTTGCATATAAGCCTTTATAATTAGCACTTTAGATTTCTCCCATAGATTTTTCGAATTTGCCGCGAACACCCCAATTTGTTCGCTGTTCGGCGAACGGGCGAACAGGCAATGTTCGAGTCGAACATGAGTTCGACTCGAACTCGAAGCTCATCCCTACTCTCACTAAGACTGCACACACACGCCGGCAGGCAACTGCAATTATATTACAGCGAAAAAAAAAAGAAAGGCAGACTGATGTATGTAGTAGCCCTAAAAAGGGCTTTTTTGGGTGCTGTTAGGACGCTGTCCTTACAGCAGAGATCAGATGAGTCTTTCAGGACTGGAGTGGACACTGAATACACTGGCCTAGCTATAGCTTTACCTATTAAATCAGCAGCAGATACACTATCCCTCCTCTCACTAAGACTGCAGCTTCAGAATGAATCTAAAATGGATGCTGTCCAGGAGGTGGGAGGGTCTGGGAGGGAGGGTATGCTGCTGATTGGCTGGAATGTGTCTGCTGACTGTGAGGTACAGGGTCAAAGTTTGCTCAATGATGATGAATAGGGGGCGGACCGAACATCGCATATGTTCGCTGGCCGCGGCGAACGCGAACAAGCTATGTTCGCCGGGAACTATTCGCCGGCGAATAGTTCGGTACATCTCTAACAGCCAGCAGTTCAAAAAACTCGAGCGTACCTCAAGGACACAAAACACATTCTTCAACTTATTGATAACATACCAGTACTAGAAGGGCGTACACTATTAGCCACCGCAGATGTTACATCACTGTACACCATTGTCCAACACCACGATGCTTGCCATTGCACTAAATGGCTACTCAGGAAACATAGTAACCTAATCTGTAAACAGTGGAAATTCTTGGTAAGATGTTTGGATTTTTGCCTGAAGTACAATTACTTCTGGCATGACCAATCATACTATAAGCAAACCATCGGGATTGCGATGGGAGCCAAATTTGCCCCTAGTGTGGCTAATGCCTTTATGGCACAGTGGGAGGAAGAGGCCATATATAAGAATACTCCCCCATAATTAACCCTGTACAAACGATTTATAGATGATCTAATTATCGTTTGGAATGGCAGCAGAGATAAATTGGTGAATTATTTGGAAACATTAAATAACAACGATAACAACATCCAACTGATATGGAAAATCGATACGAAGACAGTGGATTTCTTGGATTTAACCCTACAACTGGAGGGTGATAAAAAAAAAACACAAAAACATATTTTAAAACTGTTGACACTGATGCGGCGTACACACGATCGTTTTTCATGCCATTTTTTTAAACCAACGTTTTTCTCGTCGTTTTTTTTTCATGTTTCCTCTCAAGTCTGTCTTGCATCCACACGATCATTATAAAAACCGCTCGAGCAAAGCGCAGTGACGTACAACACGTACGACGGCACTATAAAGGGGAAGTTCCATTCGAATGGCGCCACCCTTCATGTTAGTAAACTTTGTTGAGCGGTGATTCGCGCTTTTCAGCCTCGTGCTTTTCAGTCCGTTACAGCGTGACAAATGTGCTATCTCCATTACGAACGCTAGTTTTACCAGAACGAGCGCTCCCGTCTCATACTTGATTCTGAGCATGCGCGGTTTTTTCCCCTCGTAAAAGCATACACACTATCGTTTTTCACGTCGTTAAAAAAAACGACATGAAAAACGACGTGAAAAAATATAGCATGTTCGAAATTTTTAATGACCATTTTTCACGCCGTTAAAAATGCTCTGGAGCATACACACGATCGGTTTTAATGGCCATTTTAAAAAATGGCATTTTTAACGGCATGAAAAACGATCGTGTGTACGCCGCATAATAGTTATCTGTCAGTATCAAGTTGTCATCATAAATCGTGGCGCTTTAACATTCCCAAGGGCCAATTGGTACGCATCAAAAGAAATTGCACTATAGAGGAAGACTTTATAGAACAGTCAGAACTGATTGGAAGAAGATTTGCAGAAAAAGGCTATGATGATATCTGGATAAAAAATCTAATATTAGATGTAAGTAAAATGGACAGAATGGGAATGTTGCAAGATAAAAAGAAAGAACCTGCATTTCAGGATGCCCCATGCCTGATCCTTGACTATAATGTGCAACATAAGGATGTGGCCAAATTGATTGAACGACATTGGCACATCCTAAAGAATGACAAAGATCTCAAACACATTCTACCGGATAGGCCCAAAAATTATTTATAGGAGAGCACCGACACTAAAGGACATGATAGCTAAATCAGTGATGGTTTCCCCCCCAAAACCAAGTTTTTAATTTTTCAATGGGAAAGGATTCTTTCCCTGTAGAAACTGCTATGCTTGTCGACAGGGCTTTTTTTCTCAGAGAATAGGTGCAGGAACCCACCCTCCCCAGTCAACTCCCCGCCCCCAACCCCAACCCCTTTCCGACCCCAAACCCCACCCCCAATCTCGCCACTCATTGAGAAAGAGAAGTAAAGTCATGCCAAATAAAGGATCAGAACTGAGTTTCGCACACAATTCAAGGTTCAGGAAGGTGTAACACTAAAGCCCTGTACACACGATCGGATATCCTATGGATTTTCGTCCGATGGATTTGTCCATTGGATATCCGATGAAACTGTTTTCCATCAGTCTTGCCCACACACCATCAATTAAAAAAACTGACCGTTCCAAACGCGGTGACGTAAAACACTCCGATGAGCCGAGAAAAATGAAGTTCAATGCTTCTGAGCATGCGTCGACTTGATTCTGAGCATGCGTGGGTTTTTTATCCGATGGACTTGCCCATAGACGATCAGAGTTTTCGATCGGTTTTTTATCCATCGGAAAAATTTAAAACATGTTCTATTTTTAAAAACCGATGGAAAAAAGACCGATGGGTCCCATACACGATCGGTTTGTCTGATGAAAATAATCCATCGGACGAAAATCCATAGGATATCCGATCGTGTGTACAGGGCTACAGAGTACTGGACTCAGTAGTACATAACACACTGCAGTAAATATTGTGCAGTGCTGAGGAGTGTGTATCACACATTGTGCAGAAAAAAATTAGCATTTCCATCCTCAACTCACCTTCTCTCCTCCCCTTCCACAGCTCACTCACTAACAACATGTCACCTCTGTACCCCCATCCACAGATTGTCTCTCTGCCCCTCCACATTTCACCTCTGCACCCCCCATCCACAGATTGTCTCTCTGCCCCTCCACATTTTACCTCTGCACCCCCATTCACAGATTGTCTCTCTGCCCCTCCACATGTCACCTCTGCACCCCCCATCCACAGATTGTCTCTCTGCCCCTCTGCACAACCCATCCACAGACTATCTCACCTCTGCACCCCCCATCCACTGACTATCTCACCTCTGCTCTGCACAACCCATCCACAGACTATCTCACCTCTGCTCTGCACAACCCATCCACAGACTATCGCTCTGCCTCTCCACATGTCACCTCTGCACCCTTAATCCATATTTCCCCCCACAGCTCTCACTGTGCCCAATATAAATACACCCCCCCCATCTTCATCATCCCCAGCTCTGACAACTGCAGAACAACCTCAGCGTCTCAACAGCTGTCTCTCTGCACAGCCACCCCTCCCCCTTCCTCCCCCCTTTCCCTTTGCAGCTCTCTCACCTCTTCATAGTTTATAGCACACAGGTTATCTTCACGGCAATAGAACGGTGCAGCCGGCTCCGTTCTGTTAGATAGAACATTCTACGGTGCACTCTCCTCTCTGTACAGCGTCACCTGTCAGATCTCTGTACACAAAGCCGAGGTGGACTTTCACAGCGCTTCACTCGGCTCCATGCTACACAGATCTGGCAGTCAGCAGGCGGGGACAGAAGATACCTCTGAAAGCCCCAGAAGAAAATACTTGCGGCGTCTGGACCCGGGGCACCTATTAACAGATATGGGGAAGGTGCCTGGGCGCCGGCGTAAGCACACAGCTGGTGGAGGAAGTAATATGGAAAACTTCCTCTACCGGCTTCAGTGTTGAGTGACAGCGTGGAAAGAAGAGGGCTGCCATAGGTGGTGGAACGCCGTTCCGCCCCGATTCGGCTGAAAAAAAGCCCTGCTTGTCGACATGCCAAGAAGTTTCTGTCACGGGCCGGACTGGCGGCTATAGAGGAGGCAGGAGGTGGATCCTCTGTACCAGAGAGGGGATGGCACGAATCGCACTGAGGGACCGGTTCTAAGCAGCTACCGGTTTTCACCAGAGCCCGCCGCAAGGCAGGATGGACTTGCTGCGGCGATAGCAACCAGATCGTGTCCTCCAGTAGCGACTCCACCTCTCTGGCGGCTGAGGCCGGTGCGGTATACAAGGACTAGGCAGAGGCAAGGTCAGACGTAGCAAAAGGTCAGAGCAGGCGGCAACGATTCGTGGTCAGAGACAATGGCAGAAGGTCAGATACACAGGCAAGGCAAACTTCAAAACACTTCCACAAGGTACTAGGACAACAAGATCCGGCAAGGACAGGAAGGGGAAGTGGGTTTAAATAGGTTTTGGGTGTGATACCATAATTGGACCAGGCACCAATCAATGGTGCGCTGGCCCTTTAAATCTTAGAAGGCCGGCGCGCGCGCGCCCTAGAACGCAGCGGGGCCGCGCGTGCCGGGAGGAAGCAGGAAGAGGATGGTAAGGGGAGAGGAGAGCCGAGCAGCGCCCATGGCCAGGGGAGCTGGCCGGAGCGTTGCAGAGGGGCCGGCGCCGTGAGTGCTCCGGGCTGGATGGGACACCCGGAGCGCTCGGCGTTACAGTACCCCCCCTTAGGTCTCCCCCTTTTCTTGAAACCCAAGAATCTACGGATGAGCTCCTTGTCTAAAATGTTGGTCTCAGGCTCCCAGGATCTCTCTTCAGGACCACAGTTCTCCCAATCAATTAATTTTTTTTTTTTACCTCGGATGACCTTGGAGGCGAGGATATCTTTCACCGAAAAGACATCGGAAGAACCAGAGACAGGAGCAGGAGCGGTGACCTTGGGGGAAAATCGGTTAAGAATGAGGGGTTTAAGAAGAGACACGTGAAAAGAGTTGGGGATACGAAGAGAAGGAGGAAGATGGAGTTTGTAAGAGACAGAATTGATTTGGTTTTTGATTTTATAAGGTCCGAGGTAACGAGGGCCCAGCTTGTAGCTAGGTACCCGAAACCGAACATATTTGGAGGAGAGCCACACTTTGTCACCAGGGACATAGACAGGGGGAATTCTTCTCTTTTTATCTGCATGTCTCTTCATGTGGGCAGAGGCCAGTGATAGCGAGTTTTGAGTCTCTTTCAAGATAGAGGTAAAGTCCTGAGTTAATTCATCCACGGCAGGAACTCCAGAAGAAGTGGGAATGGGGAGGGGGGCAATGGGTGACGGCCGTAGACCACAAAGAAAGGTGATTTGGAGGACGATTCAGAGTTCTTGAAATTGTATGAGAATTCCGCCCAGGGCAAAAGGTCGACCCAATCGTCTTGACGGGCGGAGACAAAATGTCGTAAGTAGTCACCAAGGACCTGGTTAACTCTCTCCACCTGTCCATTGGATTGCGGGTGATAAGCGGAAGAAAAATTCAATTTAATCTTTAGTTCAGTACAGAGAGCTCTCCAAAATTTTGAGATGAATTGAACGCCTCTATCAGAGACGATATGTGAGGGAAGGCCATGGAGACGGAAAATTTGAAGAAAAAAATGCTTCGCCAACTGAGGTGCAGTAGGCAGGCCAGGAAGAGGGATAAAATGAGCCATTTTCGAAAAGCGGTCAACGACCACCCAGATGACAGTGTTACTATGAGACAAAGGAAGGTCCGTGATGAAATCCATGGCAATGTGGGACCATGGTAGTTCAGGCACCGGTAGAGGAAGAAGAAGACCCGCAGGCTTCTGGCGTGGAGTCTTGTCACGTGCACAGATAGTGCAGGCCCGTACAAAGTCAGTCATATCTTTTTCCTGGGTAGGCCACCAATAGTGTCTGGCCAACAATTGTATGGATTTTTTGATCCCAGCGTGACCGGCTAGATGGGAGGAATGGCCCCACCTAAGTATCTGGAGACGAAGGCATGGAGGAACAAAAGTTTTTCCTGGAGGAACTGGCATCAGAGCAGCAGGAGCAGAGGGAATCAGGCACTCAGGGGGTACGATGTGTTGAGGGGGAGTCCCGGTTTCAGAGGCATCGGAGGAACGGGACAAGGCATCAGCCCTGACTTTCTTGTCTGCGGGACGAAAATGGATCTGAAAATTGAACCGGGCAAAGAACAATGACCACCTGGCCTGGCGAGGATTCAAGCGCTGAGCGGACTGAAGGTAGGACAAATTTTTATGGTCAGTGTAGATGGAGATGGGGTGAAGGGAACCTTCCAGGAGATGTCTCCACTCTTCTAATGCCAGCTTGATGGCCAACAGTTCATGGTCACCTATGGAATAGTTTTTTTTCAGGAGAGGAGAAGGTTTTAGAGAAAAAACCACACGTGACGTTTCCTCCTTTAGCATTTCTTTGAAGAAGAACGGCTCCGGCTCCTACCGAGGAGGCGTCAACTTCAAGGAAGAACGGCTTAGTGGGGTCTGGTCGAGATAGAACAGGTGCAGAGGAGAAGGCGGTCTTAAGGCGAGTAAAGGCTTCTTCCGCTTGAGGCGGCCAGGACCTTGGATTCGCGTTTTTCTTAGTCAGTGCCCCTATCGGAGCAACGATGGTGGAGAAGTGGGGTATGAACTGACGATAGTAGTTGGCGAATCCAAGGAAGCGCTGGATAGCACGGAGTCCAGAGGGGCGTGGCCAATCTAAGACTGCGGAAAGCTTGTCAGGGTCCATTTGAAGACCTTGTCCTGAGACCAGATAACCTAGGAAAGGAAGGCTGCTGCACTCAAAAAGGCATTTTTCAAATTTAGCGTAAAGATGATTTACTCGGAGGCGCTGGAGTACTTGACGGACATGGAGCCGATGTTCCTCAAGGTTGGTAGAGAAGATTAGGATGTCGTCAAGATAGACAACCACACAGGTATACAGTATGTCCCGAAAGATTTCATTGACAAAATCCTGAAAGACTGCAGGGGCATTGCAAAGTCCAAATGGCATGACGAGATATTCAAAGTGGCCGTCTCTGGTGTTAAATGCGGTTTTCCATTCATCTCCTTCACGGATTCTGATGAGGTTATAAGCGCCCCTGAGGTCTAATTTCGAAAAAACCTTTGCTCCGCGCAGACGGTCAAAGAGCTCGGAGATGAGAGGCAGAGGGTAGCGATTTTTAACAGTGATCTTATTAAGACCACGATAGTCTATGCAAGGGCGTAGTGAACCGTCCTTCTTGGTAACGAAGAAGAACCCCGCTCCGGCTGGAGAAGATGATTTCCTAATAAACCCTCTCTTGAGGTTCTCCTGTATGTAATCGGACATGGCCTTGGTTTCAGGAGAGGAGAGAGGGTAAATTCTGCCACGGGGTGGTGTAGTACCTGGGAGCAAGTCAATGGGTCAGTCGTAGGGTCTATGTGGAGGTAAGACCTCCGCCTGTTTCTTGCAAAAGACATCGGAAAAGTCCTGATAGGCCTTGGGAAGGCCCGGCAAAGGAGTAGAGATGGGAATTTGAGTGGTGGGTATAGACTTAAGACAATGCTTGTGGCAGGAGTAGCCCCAGGATTTGATGTCCCCCATGGTCCAGTCGAGGGTAGGAGAATGACGCTGGAGCCAGGGTAGGCCAAGGAGGATGTCAGAAGTACAGTTCGGCAAAACAAAGAATTCAATCTTTTCTTGGTGAAGGACCCCAACGGACATGAGCAGGGGTTCAGTGCGGTAACGCACGGTACAATCCAGATTCTCTCCATTTACGGAGGAAATGAAGAAGGGTCTGATGAGACGGATAACAAGAATGTTGAACCTGTTGATGAAAGAGGCTTCAATAAAGTTTCCTGCAGAACCGGAGTCCAGGAAGGCCACCGCAGAGAGGGGGGGGGAGCCAGCAGAAGGAGAGATCCGCACAGGAATAGTCAGACGTGGAGAGAAAGAATTCACACCTAGTAACGCCTCTCCCACGCTCACTAGGTGCGGGCGTTTCCCAGACGTGGAGGACGAATAGGGCAGTCCATTAGGAAATGTTCAGAGCTCGCACAATAAAGGCATAAGTTCTCATTCCTACGGCGAGATCTTTCTTGTAGGGTCAGGCGAGATCGGTCCACTTGCATGGCCTCCTCGACGGAAGGCATGGTATCAGGGTGCGTAGGATTCAAGGAGAGAGGAGCCAGGCGCGGATAACGCCTGGTACGAACAAGATCTTTCTCCTGGCGAAGCTCTTGGCGTCTTTCAACGTAGCGTATGTCAATGCGGGTAGCTAAGTGGATAAGCTCTGTCAGGGTGGAGGGTATGTCCCGTGCGGCCAGACAGTCCTTGATGTGGCTGGATAAGCCTTTCTTGAAGGTCGCGCAGAGAGCCTCATTATTCCAGGCTAGCTCTGAGGCCAGTGTGCGGAACTGTATGGCATATTCGCCCACAGAGGAGTTTCCTTGGACAAGGTTAAGCAGGGCGGTTTCAGCGGATGAGGCTCGGGCTGGTTCCTAAAAAAGGTTCCAAACCTCAGCAAAGAAGGACTGAACGGTGGCCGTAGCAGGGTCATTGCGGTCCCAGAGTGGCGTGGCCCAGGCCAAGGCCTTCCCAGACAACAGACAGACCACAAATGCCACCTTAGAGCGTTCAGTGGAAAACTGGTCTGACATCATCTCCAGATGCAGGGCACATTGAGACAAGAATCCCTGGCACATCTTAGAATCCCGTCAAATTTCTCCGGAAGAGACAAGCGGATCTTCGAACTAGAAGCGGCCGCTCGGAGAGGAGAAGATGCTGGAGCTTGTCGCAGCAGACGCTGCTGGACCATGGCAGTCAACTGCGCCAGCTGCTGTCCTTGTTGGGCAATCAATTGCGACTGCTGGGCAACCACTGTAGTGAGATCAGCGAGATTGGGCAGCGGCACCTCAGCGGCATCCATGGCCGGATCTACTGTCACGGGCCGGACTGGCGGCTATAGAGGAGGCAGGAGGTGGATCCTCTGTACCAGAGAGGGGATGGCACGAATCGCACTGAGGGACCGGTTCTAAGCAGCTACCGGTTTTCACCAGAGCCCGCCGCAAGGCAGGATGGACTTGCTGCGGCGGTGCAACCAGATCGTGTCCTCCAGTAGCGACTCCACCTCTCTGGCGGCTGAGGCCGGTGCGGTATACAAGGACTAGGCAGAGGCAAGGTCAGACGTAGCAAAAGGTCAGGGCAGGCGGCAACGGTTCGTGGTCAGAGACAATGGCAGAAGGTCAGATACACAGGCAAGGCAAACTTCAAAACACTTCCACAAGGTACTAGGACAACAAGATCCGGCAAGGACAGGAAGGGGAAGTGGGTTTAAATAGGTTTTGGGTGTGATACCATAATTGGACCAGGCACCAATCAATGGTGCGCTGGCCCTTTAAATCTTAGAAGGCCGGCGTGCGCGCGCCCTAGAACGCAGCGGGGCCGCGCGTGCCGGGAGGAAGCAGGAAGAGGATGGTAAGGGGAGAGGAGAGCCGAGCAGCGCCCACGGCCAGGGGAGCTGGCCGGAGCGTTGCAAAGGGGCCGGCGCCGTGAGTGCTCCGGGCTGGATGGGACACCCGGAGCGCTCGGCGTTACAGTTTCAAGGCAAGCGAACAGAATTCATAGGTACTGTGAGGGGTTTAACTCAGCAGCAGGTGTGTGTGACCCCCTGGATGGGTTCACCACACAAAAACAGGCCCAGCAGACAGTGGTAGGAGAAAACAAAAGGGTGTGGTTTTATTTGAACTATATACAGACAAAAAAAATACAGCAAAAACAAAAGAAACAGGAAAAGAAATCCTGGTCAACTTGACCGCTCACTACACACGTTGGTGTCCCTAACTAACAACTGGGTACAGCCTTGTGCTGTCCCAGTCCCTAGCTCCCTGCTTTTAGAAGTTCTTAGCAATAACCACACAGGCTTTGGCTCACCGCACAGAGATCACACTCCCCAGACTATCCACACAGATCTGGTTCCAGGTTGGAGCATCTCACTTAGCATGCTGCGAGTTCTTGTAGAGGCCCTAATGAGCCCACTTACTTCAGCTGGGCTCATTAACTCTTCACCTGCAAGACTCCCAGCACTCCCTCTAGTGGCATAAATCGGCATAAAGCCTGAATCTAGGACATATATACCTTCCATCCTGGATGCAACTTGGTGATTTTACCTGCCTGCTGTCACATACCCCCCCTCTCTTGTTTTAACCTTGGGGTTGGAACACAAGCAATCAGGCATGCATGTACTCGAGACAAAGCATCCACATTCCCCATTTGAACGCCAGGGCAATGCTTTACCGTAAAGTTGAATTCCTGTAGGGCCAGGAACCACCTATTTACTCTTCTATTTGTCTCTTTGTTTTGAGCCATCCACTTTAAAGGAGCGTGATCAGTAATCATGTCAAAGTGCCTACCTAGCAGATAGTACCGAAGGGAATCTAGAGCCTATTTCACCGCTAAACACTCCTTCTCAATCATGGCATAATTTACCTCATGGGACTTCAATTTCCTGCTGAGGTAAATGACTGGGTGCTCTTCCCTGTTCCAGACCTGGGACAATACTGCTCCTAACTAGGGATGAGCTTCGTGTTCGAGTCGAACATACGTTCGACTCGAACATCGGCTGTTCGATCGTTCGACGAAGATCGAACGATTTGGGCCGTTCGCGCCAAATTCGAGTGACGCGAACGGCCCACAATGCACTACGCCATCGCAGTGTCATCCAGGCGCTGTGATTGGCCAAGCATGCACTGTGACCCCGCATGCTTGGCCAATCACAGCGCCGGCAGCGAGGAGAGCAATGATTGGCCACAGGCAGGATGCCTGTGGCCAATTATTGCTGAGGGTGTTTAGTACACGCCCCACACTATAAAAGGCCGCCAGCACGGCGGCCTAGTGTAGTGTGTTCCGGAGCAGGGATAGAGCAGCATAGGCAGGGACAGTGACTGTTATTTCTTTCTTGCTTAACCTGGATTCCTTTAGTTTAGGGAAAGAGAAGGATAGGTAGGGAGAGTGTCAGTGTGTTTTGTGCTTGTGCTATAGTGTGCTTAAAAAAAACATTTATTCTAGGGACAGAAAACTGTAGGTAGGGACAGTGTCAGTTTCTTTCACTCTGCAAGTCCTTGTTTCCAGGGACCTGGAAGGACAGTGAGTGAATTGTCCTTGTGCTATATTGTGCTTAAAAAAACATTTATTCTAGGGACAGAAAACTGTAGGTAGGGAGAGTGTCAGTTTCTTTCACTCTGCAAGTCCTTGTTTCCAGGGACCTGGAAGGACAGTGAGTGAATTGTCCTTGTGCTATATTGTGCTTAAAAAAACATTTATTCTAGGGACAGAAAACTGTAGGTAGGGAGAGTGTCAGTTTCTTTCACTCTGCAAGTCCTTGTTTCCAGGGACCTGGAAGGACAGTGAGTGAATTGTCCTTGTGCTATATTGTGATTAAAAAAACATTTTTTCTAGGGACAGAAAACTGTAGGTAGGGAGAGTGTTTTTTTCCTTTCACTCTGCAAGTCCTTGTTTCCAGGGACCTGTAAGGACAGTGAGTGAATTTTTCTTGTGCTATATTGTGATTAAAAAAAACATTTTTTCTAGGGACAGAAAACTGTAGGTAGGGAGAGTGTTTTTTTCCTTTCACTCTGCAAGTCCTTGTTTCCAGGGACCTGTAAGGACAGTGAGTGAATTTTTCTTGTGCTATATTGTGATTAAAAAAAACATTTTTTCTAGGGACAGAAAACTGTAGGTAGGGAGAGTGTTTTTTTTCTTTCACTCTGCAAGTCCTTGTTTCCAGGGACCTGTAAGGACAGTGAGTGAATTGTTCTTGTGCTATATTGTGATTAAAAAAAACATTTTTTCTAGGGACAGAAAACTGTAGGTAGGGAGAGTGTTTTTTTTCTTTCACTCTGCAAGTCCTTGTTTCCAGGGACCTGTAAGGACAGTGAGTGAATTTTTCTTGTGCTATATTGTGATTAAAAAAAACATTTTTTCTAGGGACAGAAAACTGTAGGTAGGGAGAGTGTTTTTTTTCTTTCACTCTGCAAGTCCTTGTTTCCAGGGACCTGTAAGGACAGTGAGTGAATTTTTCTTGTGCTATATTGTGATTAAAAAAAACATTTTTTCTAGGGACAGAAAACTGTAGGTAGGGAGAGTGTTTTTTTTCTTTCACTCTGCAAGTCCTTGTTTCCAGGGACCTGTAAGGACAGTGAGTGAATTTTTCTTGTGCTATATTGTGATTAAAAAAAACATTTTTTCTAGGGACAGAAAACTGTAGGTAGGGAGAGTGTTTTTTTTCTTTCACTCTGCAAGTCCTTGTTTCCAGGGACCTGTAAGGACAGTGAGTGAATTTTTCTTGTGCTATATTGTGATTAAAAAAAACATTTTTTCTAGGGACAGAAAACTGTAGGTAGGGAGAGTGTTTTTTTCCTTTCACTCTGCAAGTCCTTGTTTCCAGGGACCTGTAAGGACAGTGAGTGAATTTTTCTTGTGCTATATTGTGATTAAAAAAAACATTTTTTCTAGGGACAGAAAACTGTAGGTAGGGAGAGTGTTTTTTTCCTTTCACTCTGCAAGTCCTTGTTTCCAGGGACCTGTAAGGACAGTGAGTGAATTTTTCTTGTGCTATATTGTGATTAAAAAAAACATTTTTTCTAGGGACAGAAAACTGTAGGTAGGGAGAGTGTTTTTTTTCTTTCACTCTGCAAGTCCTTGTTTCCAGGGACCTGTAAGGACAGTGAGTGAATTTTTCTTGTGCTATATTGTGATTAAAAAAAACATTTTTTCTAGGGACAGAAAACTGTAGGTAGGGAGAGTGTTTTTTTCCTTTCACTCTGCAAGTCCTTGTTTCCAGGGACCTGTAAGGACAGTGAGTGAATTTTTCTTGTGCTATATTGTGATTAAAAAAAACATTTTTTCTAGGGACAGAAAACTGTAGGTAGGGAGAGTGTTTTTTTCCTTTCACTCTGCAAGTCCTTGTTTCCAGGGACCTGTAAGGACAGTGAGTGAATTTTTCTTGTGCTCTATTGTGATTAAAAAAAACATTTTTTCTAGGGACAGAAAACTGTAGGTAGGGAGAGTGTTTTTTTTCTTTCACTCTGCAAGTCCTTGTTTCCAGGGACCTGTAAGGACAGTGAGTGAATTGTTCTTGTGCTATATTGTGATTAAAAAAAACATTTTTTCTAGGGACAGAAAACTGTAGGTAGGGAGAGTGTTTTTTTTCTTTCACTCTGCAAGTCCTTGTTTCCAGGGACCTGTAAGGACAGTGAGTGAATTTTTCTTGTGCTATATTGTGATTAAAAAAAACATTTTTTCTAGGGACAGAAAACTGTAGGTAGGGAGAGTGTTTTTTTTCTTTCACTCTGCAAGTCCTTGTTTCCAGGGACCTGTAAGGACAGTGAGTGAATTTTTCTTGTGCTATATTGTGATTAAAAAAAACATTTTTTCTAGGGACAGAAAACTGTAGGTAGGGAGAGTGTTTTTTTTCTTTCACTCTGCAAGTCCTTGTTTCCAGGGACCTGTAAGGACAGTGAGTGAATTTTTCTTGTGCTATATTGTGATTAAAAAAAACATTTTTTCTAGGGACAGAAAACTGTAGGTAGGGAGAGTGTTTTTTTTCTTTCACTCTGCAAGTCCTTGTTTCCAGGGACCTGTAAGGACAGTGAGTGAATTTTTCTTGTGCTATATTGTGATTAAAAAAAACATTTTTTCTAGGGACAGAAAACTGTAGGTAGGGAGAGTGTTTTTTTCCTTTCACTCTGCAAGTCCTTGTTTCCAGGGACCTGTAAGGACAGTGAGTGAATTTTTCTTGTGCTATATTGTGATTAAAAAAAACATTTTTTCTAGGGACAGAAAACTGTAGGTAGGGAGAGTGTTTTTTTTCTTTCACTCTGCAAGTCCTTGTTTCCAGGGACCTGTAAGGACAGTGAGTGAATTTTTCTTGTGCTATATTGTGATTAAAAAAAACATTTTTTCTAGGGACAGAAAACTGTAGGTAGGGAGAGTGTTTTTTTTCTTTCACTCTGCAAGTCCTTGTTTCCAGGGACCTGTAAGGACAGTGAGTGAATTTTTCTTGTGCTATATTGTGATTAAAAAAAACATTTTTTCTAGGGACAGAAAACTGTAGGTAGGGAGAGTGTTTTTTTTCTTTCACTCTGCAAGTCCTTGTTTCCAGGGACCTGTAAGGACAGTGAGTGAATTTTTCTTGTGCTATATTGTGATTAAAAAAAACATTTTTTCTAGGGACAGAAAACTGTAGGTAGGGAGAGTGTTTTTTTTCTTTCACTCTGCAAGTCCTTGTTTCCAGGGACCTGTAAGGACAGTGAGTGAATTTTTCTTGTGCTATATTGTGATTAAAAAAAACATTTTTTCTAGGGACAGAAAACTGTAGGTAGGGAGAGTGTTTTTTTTCTTTCACTCTGCAAGTCCTTGTTTCCAGGGACCTGTAAGGACAGTGAGTGAATTTTTCTTGTGCTATATTGTGATTAAAAAAAACATTTTTTCTAGGGACAGAAAACTGTAGGTAGGGAGAGTGTTTTTTTTCTTTCACTCTGCAAGTCCTTGTTTCCAGGGACCTGTAAGGACAGTGAGTGAATTTTTCTTGTGCTATATTGTGATTAAAAAAAACATTTTTTCTAGGGACAGAAAACTGTAGGTAGGGAGAGTGTTTTTTTTCTTTCACTCTGCAAGTCCTTGTTTCCAGGGACCTGTAAGGACAGTGAGTGAATTTTTCTTGTGCTATATTGTGATTAAAAAAAACATTTTTTCTAGGGACAGAAAACTGTAGGTAGGGAGAGTGTTTTTTTTCTTTCACTCTGCAAGTCCTTGTTTCCAGGGACCTGTAAGGACAGTGAGTGAATTTTTCTTGTGCTATATTGTGATTAAAAAAAACATTTTTTCTAGGGACAGAAAACTGTAGGTAGGGAGAGTGTTTTTTTTCTTTCACTCTGCAAGTCCTTGTTTCCAGGGACCTGTAAGGACAGTGAGTGAATTTTTCTTGTGCTATATTGTGATTAAAAAAAACATTTTTTCTAGGGACAGAAAACTGTAGGTAGGGAGAGTGTCAGTTTCTTTCACTGTGAAAGTCCTTGTTTCAAGGGACAGAGAAGGACACCTGAAGGTAGCCCTTATTGCTTTTTTCCCATCTCCGTGCAGGCCATCTATTAGAATGTCTGGAAGGCAAACAAGGAGAGGCAGACAGTCAGGAGGCAATAAAAGAGGGCAAGCAGGCTCTGTGTCTGGGGGCAACAGTGCTGGTCGTGGACGCGGTGCATTGTCATCAGCACATGGCCATGGGACACGCTTGTCCTTCTTTTCGGCAGCTGGACATGTTGAGCCACATCATGCCGAAGACTTGGTAGAGTGGATGACCAAGCCCTCCTCCTCCTCCTCATTCTCTCTCACCCAGGCTCAGGGTACTGGAAAAGCAGCTGCCAAAGCGTCGTCTTCCCTGGTATCAATGTCAGACAAATCATCAGTCACTCCTTCCCTAGACCCACCATGTCCTCCTCCTGAGGAGTCCCCCGAACTGTTTGAGCACAGTGTTGGGTACATGCTCCAGGAGGATGCCCAGCGTTTCGAAGGGTCTGATGATGAAACCCAGCTAGAGGAAGGCAGTAGCGTGAGAGCAGACAGAGGGGATGCTCAAGAAGGACACCAATCTGGCAGTCATGTTCCAGCAGCTGCAGCATACTGCCAGATTGGCTCCAGTGATGAGGAGGGAGGGGATGATGAGGTCACTGACTCCACGTGGGTGCCTAATAGGAGAGAGGAGGAGGAGGAGGATGAGGAGGAGGCACATCTCCAACGAGGCAGGATGCCCTTTGGTGGCCAGCGTAAGGGCAGTACACCGACGGAATCACACCGCAGAGCTCCGCCTGTGCAGGGCGCTGCCTCTGCCCGTCATTCAAAAAGTTCTTTGGTGTGGGCCTTTTTTGAGGCTAGTGCATCAGATCGCACAGCTGCTGTTTGCAACATATGTCTCAAGCGTATATCGCGTGGCCAAAACATCAGCCGCTTGGGTACCACATGCCTGACCAGACATATGTTGACCTGCCATGCAGCTCGTTGGCAAGCCTACCTCAAAGACCCACACCAAAGAACAAAGCGGACCTCTCCTTGCACCGCATCAGCTGGGATCTCCAACCCCACTATAACTTCAGTCCTCTCTGAAACATGCACTGAGAGGAATGAAGGTGTAGAATTAGGTGTGTCACAGCCAAGTACTTGCGCCCACTCTGCTAGCAGTACACCGACGTCCGATTCTAGCAGGCAAATTTCCCTGCCCCAGCTGCTGGACCGTCGAAAGAAGTTCACTCCCAGCCATCCACATGCCCAGCGGTTGAATGCTAGCTTGGCTAAATTGCTAGCGCTTCAACTGCTGCCTTTTCAGTTGGTAGACTCGGCCCCCTTCCGTGAGTTTGTGCAATGTGCGGTTCCTCAGTGGCAGGTTCCCAAACGCCACTTTTTCGCACGGAAGGCTATTCCGGCTCTCTACCGGCATGTGGAAGGCAATGTCTTGGCCTCGCTGGACAGGGCGGTCAGCGGTAAGGTGCATATTACCGCTGACTCATGGTCCAGCAGGCATGGACAGGGACGTTACCTTTCTTTCACGGCCCATTGGGTCACTCTTTTGGCAGCTGGGAAGGATTCAGGACAAGGTGCAGTAGTGTTGGAGGTTGTCCCACCGCCACGCCTCCAAAATGCTACTACTGGTTGTGACACACCTCTCTCCTCCACCCCCTCCTCTTCTTCTTCCTCCATGGCCTCTTCCTGTGGTTTGTCCTATGAACCAGCGGTGCTCCGTAGCCGTTCACGGGGCTACGCAAGTACGCAGGCAAAAAGATGCCATGCCGTGCTTGCGCTGGTGTGTTTGGGGGACAGAAGCCACACTGGGGCAGAGGTCCTGTCTGCTCTGCAGGGCCAGGCCGAGAGGTGGTTGACGCCACGCCAGCTTAAGCCAGGAATGGTGGTTTGCGACAATGGCACCAACCTCCTCTCCGCCCTCCGACAGGGACAACTGACCCATGTGCCCTGTGTGGCTCACGTCCTTAACCTGGTGGTGCAGCGCTTCTTGGGCAGGTACCCGGGCTTACAGGATGTCCTGAGGCAGGCCAGGAAAGTCTGTGTGCATTTCCGCAGATCTTATAATGCCAGTGCTCGCCTGGCTGAGCTGCAAAAGGAGTTGAACCTGCCCAAGAACCGCCTTATATGTGACATGCCCACCAGGTGGAACTCAACGTTGGCCATGCTGCAGCGGCTGCACACGCAGCAGAGGGCCATCAATGAGTACCTGTGCGACTACGGCACCAGGACAGGGTCAGGGGAGCTTGGTTTTTTTTCTCCACGCCAGTGGGGCATGATCAGGGATGCATGCACTGTCCTGGCACCATTTGAGGAGGCCACGAGGATGGTGAGCAGTGACAGTGCATGCATCAGTGACACTGTACCTCTTGTCCACCTGTTGGAGCACACGCTGCGTGGAATAATGGACAGGGCACTTGAGGCAGAACAGAGGCAGGAAGAGGAGGACTTCCTTGCCTCTCAAGGCCCCCTTTACCCAGACAGTGTTACTTCTGTCCCACCCATCGCACAGGAAGAGGAGGAGGAGGAGGAGGAGGAGGAGGAGGATTGTGTCAGCATGGAGGTGGAGGCTGGCACTCAGCATCATCAGCAGCAGTCTTTTAGGGATGATTTACAGTCCCAAGAAACCAGTGGACTTGTACGTGGCTGGGAGGAGGTGGCTGCGGATCATGTCGTCCTTAGTGACCCAGAGGACTCCGGAGCGAATGCCTCAGCAAACCTACGCTGCATGGCCTCCCTGATCCTGCAAAGTCTGCGGAAGGATCCTCGTATTCTTCGGATCAAGGAGAGGGACCATTACTGGCTGGCCACTCTCCTTGATCCACGGTACAAGGGTAAGGTTGCGGACCTTATGTTACCGTCGCAGAGGGAGCAGAGGATGAGACAACTCCGGGAGGCCTTGCAGAAAGGTCTGTGCAACGCGTTCCCAGAGACTGGGAGGTTGCAAACTCCTGGTCCTGGACAACGAGTTGCTGAGGCTTCGGCCAGTCAAAGAAGGAGCGGTGGGGAAGGTGGCCGTCTGACCGATGCGTTCAGACAATTCTTTAGTCCGCAGCCCCAAAGTATGATCGGTTCCAGCAACCATCGCCAGCGTCTGATAAACATGGTGCAGGAATATCTAGGGGCAAGGTCAGACTTGGACACCTTCCCCACCGAAAATCCTCTGGCTTACTGGGTCTTGAGGATGGATCACTGGCCAGAGCTTGCACAGTATGCAATTGAGCTACTGGCCTGTCCTGCATCCAGCGTTCTTTCGGAACGCACATTCAGTGCTGCTGGAGGATTTGTCACGGATTACAGGGTGCGCCTGTCCACCGACTCGGTTGATCGACTGACTTTCATCAAGATGAACCAGTCTTGGATCACCACCAGCTACCACACACCTGATGCTGATATAACAGACTAATTGATTTTAACATGTCACATCCCTTCAAGACTGATGCTGATGCTGAGTGCCTGTGCTGTTATGTTGACTGGCTATCCTCCTCCTCCGAGTCCTCAATGATACGATTGATGATGATAGCTTGGAAGATCATTTTTGTTTATGGGTGCCGCCACCAGTGCCTAACGCCCAATTTTTCAGCCCCTGTTTAACAGGGGCGTGTAATTACAATTTTTGAAGCAATACTTTGCAACAGGGCTCATTGCTGTACTCCAAGTACAGTATCTGTGAGGAGTTGCAGTGTTGTGCCACCAGTGCCTAAGGCCCAATTTTTCAGCCCCTGTTTAACAGGGGCGTGTCATTACAATTTTTGAAGCAATACTTTGCAACAGGGCTCATTGCTGTGCTCCAAGTACAGTATCTGTGAGGGGTTGCAGTGTTGTGCCACCAGTGCCTAAGGCCCAATTTTTCAGCCCCTGTTCAACAGGGGCATGTAATTACAATTCTTGATCTAATAATTCACAGCAGGGCCCATTGCTGCACCCACCAAGAGTAACTGTCAGGGCTTACAGTGTTGTGGCACCAGCACCACCATCAAAGGCCCAATTTTTACTACCACTGTTCAACAATTATATGTAATTAAAATTCCTGATATAATAGTTGACAGCAGGGCGTTCCAGCACCAACCAAGAGTAACTGTGAGTGCTTACAGTGTTGTGCCAACACCAACAACTAAGGGGCCTATTTCTGCAGAGTATATACGGCAGGTCCCTACTTTCAAACATCCAACTTACAAACGACTCCTACTTGCAAACGCAAGAAGACAACAGGAAGTGAGAGGAAATCTACCACTAGGAAGGAAAATTCTCTCCTGTAAGAATAAATATGGGAGAAAGGTGTCTCCTCTGTACTGATGCTTTATCAGCAATCCTTGTTTCAAGAAAAACACCACATTTCAAAAACAGTTGTCATTGGGACGGAAAGTGAGGTGAAATGTTCTGAACAGGGGCACAGACAGCAAAACAAATGTTACAGGGGTGATAACCCTTACCTATGTTTTCCAAAAAGTTTAAAAATAGATTTTTGGTCTGGAGCTACACTTCAACAATGTACCTGTTCAAAATTACAAACAGATTCTACATAAGAACAAACCTACAGTCCCTGTCTTGTATGCACCGCCTGTATAGGGCTGTTCAGAGTATATAGGGCCTTTTTTATTTTATGTGCGGGGTTCCCCTTAATATCCATACAAGACCCAAAGGGGCTGGTAATGGGCTGGGGTAGGGGGGGGGGTCATGGGGTAGCTATGCCATTTTTCTTAAAGAATTTCATCCATATTACCGGGACCAGACATTACATTAAAGCCGCAAGCAGTTTTAAATGGCTTTTTTTTCCTTTAGAAGTGTCATTTTGTGCAGGGACAGTTCTAAACACGGGAAACACGTGGCACTTCACAGGCATACTTTAGACACCCCCCAGGTACGATATTTAAAGGAATATTTGACTTTTTTTTTTCACTTTATGCATCATTAAAATGACTGCTCCCGAAAAACGACCGTTTTTAAAACTTCTTTTTGCATTGATACATGTCCCCTGGTGCAGAACCCGGGTTCCCAAACCCTTTTTAGGACAATAACATGCATAATAGTTGTTATAATTAGCACTTTAGAATTCGAACGTTCGCATCCATTCTATTTAATAGGGTTCTAATGTTCGTTCGAACTTTCGGTCCGTTCGCGGGTTCTGCTGCGAACCGAACAGGGGGGTGTTCGGCTCATCACTACTCCTAACCCAACGTCGGATGCATCACTTTGTACGACAAAGTCCCTAGAGAAGTCTGGTGAGTACAACACTGGCTGGCTACATAAGGCTTTTTTTAAGAATTGAAATGCTGCCTTAGCCTCTGGGGTCCATTTAACCATGACAGACTCTTTCCCTTTTGTCAGGTTGGTTAGGGGCACAGCCTGAGAAGCAAAGTGGGGAATGAATCGCCGATAATAACCAGCGATTCCCAGAAAGGCTCGTACCTGCTTCTTACTGTTGGGACGTGGCCAATTCTGTATGGCCTCGACTTTATTGACTTGGGGTTTTATTACTCCCCTCCCAATGGTGTACCCAAGATACTTGGCCTCCTCCTTTCCAATGGTACACTTCTTGTGGTTGGCCGTAAACCCAGCTTCCCGGATAGAGTCTAGGACTGCTTGCACTTTTGGCAGATGTGAGGCCCAATCTGTGCTATAGATAATTACATCATCTAGGTAAGCCGCAGCATACTTCTGATGGGGCC
Source organism: Rana muscosa (assembly GCA_029206835.1). NCBI lineage: Eukaryota > Metazoa > Chordata > Amphibia > Anura > Ranidae > Rana > Rana muscosa. Next base: position 42,144,245 of record JARGYO010005626.1, read on the forward strand.
TCAGTATCTGGTCCATTAGGGTTTTAGCTTCACCCTTTCACCGGGCGGGGTAATAATATCATGCTCTACCCCATACGTTTGTCCCGGCAGCTCAGAGAAAACCTCCTTGTTGCAAAGCACAAACTCCTTAACCTCCTGTTGTTGGGGTTTGACAAGGTGACTGCTATTCCAACCTCAGGAATCACGCAATCAGACTGAGCTGGTGACAAAGTTTCTGCGACTAGGGATTCCCTATCCCTCCAGGCTTTCAACAGATTAATGTGATAGATCTGTTCGGGCTTTCGCCTTCCTGGTTGTCTGACCTTGTAGTTCACTTCGCTCACTTTTTCCATTATCTCGTAGGGGCCTTGCCATTTGGCGAGGAACTTGCTTTCAACCGTAGGGACAAGTACCAATATCTTATCCCCCCGGGTAAAAGGTACGGGTCTTGGCTCCACGATTGTACACTCTCTGCTGTGCCAACCGCGCTTGGGCCAAATGTTCCTTTACGATTGGCATTACCTGTGCAATTCTAACTTGCATCAGGGCGACATGCTCAATCACACTCCTGTGGGGAGAACTCTCACTTTCCCAAGTTTCCTTGGCGATATCCAACAGCCCTCTTGGGTGTCTCCCATAGAGTAACTCAAAGGGTGAGAAACCCGTAGAGGATTGGGGTACCTCCCGAATGGCAAACATTAAATAGGGGATTAGACAGTCCCAATCCTTTCCATCTTTATCCACCACCTTCTTTAACATTTGTTTTAGAGTTTTGTTGAATCTTTCAACCAACCCATCTGTTTGGGTGTGATACACAGATGTACGCAATTGTGTCACTTTGAACAACTTGCACAGCTCTTTCATAACCCGGGACATAAAGGGTATACCTTGGTCCGTAAGCAGTTCCTTACAAATACCCACATACCCGCTAAAAACAAGAGATAGCTCTTTGGCTATGGTTTTGGCCAAGGTATTTCGGAGAGGAATCGCTTCCGGATAACGGGTGGCATAGTCCAATATAACCAAAATGTACTGATGTCCCCTAGCGGACTTCATTATCGGACCTACCAAATCCATTGCGATCCTCTCAAAGGGAACCTCAATGATGGGAGGAGGTACCAGCGGGTTACGGAAGGGTGGCCTCGGTGCCGACCTCTGACCCACAGGGCAGGAGGAACAATAATTTTCTGTTTCCTTCATGACCCCAGGCCAATAGAATCTCTGCAAAACTGTCTCTCGGGTTTTCTCTGTCCCCAAATGACCTCCAAGAATGTGCCCATGGGCCAAATCTAACACCAACTTCCTGTAAGGTTTGGGCACCACAAGCTGCTCAATGGTTTCTTCTGTCCTTTTAGCCACCCGATACAGTAGGTCCTTTTCCACAATGAAGTATGGGTAAGTGTAGGTCTCATCTGGGTTCACTAACTCGCAATCTATTTCCACTACGTTTTCCCGTGCCTTTATTAGGGTGGGGTCTTTTAACTGTTCTGTTGCAAAATTTTCCTTGTGAACCTCGAGATCAGAAAACTCCAAAGACGGCATGTTTTCGTCTGAGGATGTTGGCTCCTCCCCAGTTTCTCGAGTTTACCCGGCCAATACAGACAAGGGGAATTCTGGAGAGTCCTCACCACTCTCAGAGGAATTCTGGCTATCACATTTCTGGTATATAGGGGCACCAGTGGGGGGCTCAGGATAATCCCATAGTTCCCAGAACTTTGGAAAATCCCTTCCCACAATGGCATCATGAGGCAATTGAGACACTAACCCCTCCTGATGAGAGAGGGTACCTTTGGGGGTCTCAAAACACACTGTAGTCACCGGATACTCTCGGGTGTCCCCATGCACACAAATAACAGCTACCTTGTTATTCCCAGAGACCTCTGTAGTAACTAATTCAGCCTTTATCAGTGTCACCAGGCTACCTGAATCCAGCAACACAACAACATTTCTACCATTAATACACATTTTGCATAAATGTTTCTCAGTTCCCCGAATGGCAGTGCATGCGACTGTTGCAAACAGCGACTGAGGTCTGTCCCTTAGAAAGTCACATTGCATGGGTTCATCCACAACCGGGCAATTTGCTGCAATATGTCCCTCATGTCGGCAGCGGTAGCAAACAATCCTTTTTGCTGCCTCTTGAGCCCCTGACTTCCCAGGCTGTTCTCGCCAGACCTTAGGTAGAACTCCCACCCTCTCACTCTCTCCACCCTCACCCCTTGGAATCATCTTACCCGCCACTGGGGATGTTCTGGTCTTAGGGTGGAAAGTCCGTGAGTCTCTGGAAGAGGCAGTCAGGTTTTCCATAGCCAAGTACTTCTCTACACGATCCACAAGATTATCGGGCCGTTTCTGGGTCTCCATGGCTTACCCACTTTTGGATGGCAGTAGGAAGAGCTCTCAAGAAACGATCCATCACAACACGTTCCACAATCTTTGGTGCGGACAAAGTCTCTGGCTGTAGCCACTTCCTGCTCAGGTGAATGAGATCATACATTTGAGACCTGGGGGGTTTTCCAAGACGGAAAGTCCAGTTATGCACACGCTGAGCCCAGACAGCCAGGGTGACACCCAGCCGTGCCAATATTTCAGTTTTTAGCATCACATAGTCTTTTGCTTGGTCAGGCTCTAGGTCATAGTAAGCTTTCTGCGATTCACCAGTTAACAGAGGAGCCACCAGTCCAGCCCACTGCTCCTTAGGCCACTTTTCTCTTTCAGCAGTCCTTTCAAATGTGGTCAAAAACACCTCTGGATCATCCTCTCCAGTCATTTTTGTCAATAAACGACTCACCCCAAAGGACGCAGTATTAGTGGAACTACTTGCCTCACTGGTCTGCGGACGTTTCTGCATTAACGTTTCCATTTGTTGCTGTAGTCTCTGTTCTTGCTTCTGTAACAGGTCTATGAAGCGGGCCTCAGATTGCTGCTGGGCTTGTTGCTGAGCTTCCAGACTCTGTTGCAAAGTTGCATTTGTCTGCTGCTGAGCTGCAAGGCTCTGTTGATGAGCTTGCTGCTGGGCTGCAAGGCTCTGTTGATGAGCTTGCTGCTGGGATGTGAAGCTCTGTTGTTGAGCTACAAGGCTCTTTTGCAAACCTGCATTTGTCTGCTGCTGATTGGCATTTGCTAGAGCCAGCTGTTTCAGTATCTCCTCCATGCTGGCCTTAAAAAAACTGCCTGCATTCTCCACCAACTGTGAGGGGGTTAACTCAGCAGCGGGTGTGTGTGACCCCCTGGATGGGTTCACCACACAAAAACAGGCCCAGCAGACAGTGGTAGGAGAAAACAAAAGGGTGTGGTTTTATTTGAACTATATACAGACAATACAGCAAAAACAAAAGAAACAGGAAAAGAAATCCTGGTCAACTTGACCGCTCACTACACACGTTGGTGTCCCTAACTAACAACTGGGTACAGCCTTGTGCTGTCCCAGTCCCTAGCTTCCTGCTTTTAGAAGTTCTTAGCAATAACCACACAGGCTTTGGCTCACCGCACAGAGATCACACTCCCCAGACTATCCACACAGATCTGGTTCCAATTTGGAGCATCTCCCTTAGCATGCTGGGAGTTCTTGTAGAGGCCTTAATGAGCCCACTTACTTCAGCTGGGCTCATTAACTCTTCCCCTGCAAGACTCCCAGCACTCCCCCTAGTGGTATAAATCGGCATAAAGCCTGAATCTAGGACATATATACCTTCCATCCTGGATGAAACCTGGTGATTTTACCTGCCTGCTGTCACAGTACCAATACAGGGCAGTCATTCACCATCAAAGACTTCATAGGATGCCACACAGAAGGAGTAGTGTACATACTACAGTGTAGCTGTAACCTCCAATATGTTGGCAGAACCAAAAGAGCCCTAAAGGTTAGAGTAAAAGAACACGTACAAAATATCACCAACGGGTTTCCAAAACACAACGTTTCACGACATTTTGCACAATTCCACAATCAAGATCCCTCCCAACTACAGTTTTGGGGTATAGAAAGATATAAAGGAGCATGGAGAGGAAGCCACAAAATCAGGAGTATTAGTCAAAAGGAATCCAAATGGATCCATACTTTAAGAACTCTGGTACCAGGTGGAATGAATGTAGAGTTCGATTTACACTGCTTCTTAAGTAATTTCTAACTAGCATTCCACACTATACTCATACATTACCTTCCTCACATCATTACATGATCCATTGAGCCATGTACATACCTACCACACTCCATTAATGAGGGCCTATATATTGTAGGATCTATTTAATTCTAGCTTGACCATGAATCATTTTCTGATCCAGTTGGTCATATTTAACCATAGAGTATTTATTTTATCCTAGGTTTCATTCAATATTGCATTTATTTGTCATATATGTGTAGCGTACCCCTAAATTGGGGGTCGCTATGCCTTAAATTTAGGGGCAGCCTGAGCAATAGTTTGGCTCAGGCTATTCTGATTCTATAGCTTGGACTCTGCTCTGCTGTGGTGTTGCCTGGTGTATAGTTCCCCTTGTCCTGTGGTGGCGCTGTTGCCCAGGTCTCAGGTTGAACCACGGGTGGCATTGTGGTGTGATTGGGTGTCCTCTCTCGGCTGCCGTGTGGTGGGCGTGGTCGGCCTGCTGTGTATGCTGGTAGGGGGTACATAAGGGGCAGACGCCATGGTGTGGGGTGGGGTGCCGGGGGTTTCCCAGGAGGACCCCTTGTGGCGAAGTCGTGCCCTTTGGCCCTGCTGGCCCGGGTGTGCGAAGTGATCGTGGAATCTCGGGCATCTTTAGCCCGAGGCTGCAGAGTTCCAGGTAGGCCCAATACCTTCAACTGGGTCTACAAACCAACCCACTAGAGTCCAAGGGAACCCGAGTGAGGGTGGCCCACTTTGAAGGAGAGGAAACCGGGGGAGGACCTGTCCGAGGGACCGGTGAAGGAATTCACGGTGAAGGAGAGGCCTGGTTACCTATCAGAGGAAAGGATTCGTGAGTTGCACAATAGTTCCTGTAGTGTGCCCACCGGCACTTATGGTCTCTAATATTCTACAGGAGCTAAAGAGTTCTAAATTCAGGACCTAAAGGATTTTGTGGCAGAGGATCTCCTGAATTTGTCCTTGGAGTGGGGAATAGGGGAATTGGGTGCCGCGTGCCTAAACCTATCTTCCTACCCAATTCTATGGCTGTCTTCCATCTCTTTTCATAATCTGTTCCAAGCAAGAGAAAAATAAACTTGTCTGTTGGAGTTTAACCACTGTCTGGACATTGGCCTTCTTTGGGGGGAGAAAACAGACTTTTCCCTACAATCTGGGGACAAGAGCCAATGGAGGGAGGTAACTCTCTGCAGGACCCAAAATATTAAGAACACCGCTCAACCTTTTATACCAGGATGACACGGGCATGTGGCATGGTGTGCCTTTATCCTGCAGGAGGAGGTAAGCGGGAAAAAGGGTCTGTGTGCTACATATGAATGCGATTATATACTTTTGTTCCCCTGGGTACTTTTGATTCAAGGTGACCTACTTTAGGGTATCCTCCTCAAGCATTGAACCTTCTGATCAGTATCCCAGTTTGGTTACACACACAGTCATATTAAAGTCATAATGTTACAGTTAGTTTGTATACTTATTTTTATTAACATATTATACTTATGTTTTTATTTATTATTTTAAATAATGTATTTCTTTTTTTATGCATACATGCATTTTTATTAGTATGTGAGACGGGTCTCAGTCATGCATAACACTCAGCGTATAAGTAGGTGATGTTCTTTTGCTGTCCCATATTACATTTATTTACACAGTCAGACCGCTGTAGTCTGTATGTGTTTGGGACTGTTTTTAATATCATCCATTAGATACACGTTCTAGTCCCCCTCTAGACATGTAGATTCCATGCTAACAAAATTTCATTATTAGCTGGAGAGGTGCAGGAGTTTTAATCTGTTTAAGAGAAGGATTGCCCCTTAGAATTGCGATTCCGCAGTGTCCAGCATCCTCAGAAACATGGCGGCGTCCATACACACTCAATAGGCTACAATAAAATGGCCGAACAACCACTTCCGGTTTTCAACTATATAAACATTACCTCAACAACCAATCAGGTTCCCCTGATGAAGTCACGAGGCACGTGACGTAACGGCGTAGGGAAAGCGAGGTCACTTTGAACCGGAAGTACCCAAAGGACTAGTAAGACGGCGTTTTAAACGCCGCGACTTCTTTACACCTCTTTTTTATTATATGTTGATGTAAGAGCATATGATTTTTTACAATAAATTACTTTACCCTTAACACTTAACCCACTGCACTATTGGAGGCTTATTACTCTCATCTCACTCCTGGTTTGGTCTTATCTCTGGAGCTATCCTTCTTAGGTGAATGGACATCCATGTGAGCACTGGATACATAGGAGGAAAACAGTCGGGACATCCAGTAGGGAGGACCTAACACAGGAAGGAGGAGATTATAGTTGATGCCTATTCACTCCGTATAGAGGTGAGAGTTCTGGGAAACAGTTTTTGGATACCCTACTGGCACCGGGATTCACATATGTCACAGCCATTCTTATCTGGAATCAGATTTGATACAATTACCATTGTTTCTCACCCTGCCTTTTGAATACCTTATTGCACTAAGAGACTTTTGATATAGAGCCACCATTTACCTACCAGGACTCATATCTATTTTCTTTGGCATTTACCAGCACTTATTTAGCACTTATTGTATAGGTTCATGTACCATTACATTACTCAATTTGCACTTATTGCTGATTTTGCACTTATTGATTTTTACTCTTTTGATGTTGCACTTCATACCTACCAAATTTTGATCGTTGTTGCACTTTAGTGTATTGTTTACCTGTACCACTATAGTGATTGGATTTTGTCTGTTTTGCTTTTAGCGCGAGAACACTTTATATTTATTGACCACTACTGTGTAAGGTGAACACTATTAGTTTTTGCAGCTTTTTGCACCCATTTTCTTTTTCCTTATTCACTTATTCATTTACTCACTAGTAGCGTGAAAAACTCTCACTTTACAATGATGGATCTCTGTTATGGTATTGGCGAAAATGCCACGAGACACTATGTTTGGTGAACTCCCTGTGTATATTGGACAGATGTTCTCCTATCCTAACTTTTAACGCACGGGTGGTTCTCCCAATATACTGGAAGCCATAGGGACAACGTAACAGATAAATCACCCCTATGGTGCCACAGGTGATGAGATCAGATATGGAGTATTCTTTAGAGGTAGTATGCGAAGTGAAAGTATAAGTTTTAACAATCCTGGATGTAGCACAGACCTTACATCTTTTACAAGGAAAGAAACCCTTCAGATGGCCAAACAAATGAATTTTAGGGGGGGGGGGGATTAACGACACTAGGTGCCACAAGGTCATTAAGATTTTGATTTTTTCTGAATAGGATCTTCGGACGATCGGGAAGCGTTGGTCCCAAGACTTTATCACACTTAAGAACCTGCCAGTGCTTGCTTATAATCTTGTTAACCCACCAAATATGGGACGAGAAAGTGGTCAAAAATGACCATTGAAGGTCTGTAGACAAGTCACATTTTTTTTTACTTTCGGAACTAGCAAGTTTTGCCTATCCATCAATGTGACATCTCGAAGATCTTTTTTAGTATTGCAGCTTGGGATTCAAAGTCTTCTAGACGTGAGCAGTTGCGTCTGATCCGCTGAAATTGCCCTGGGTATGGCCTTAAGCCAGTTGGGGTGGTGTCCACTATCTGTTGGGATATACCCATTTTGGTCTGTACTTTAAAAAAAAGTTTTGGTCAGAAATTAACAGAGGTGGAGCTGTATTCGTATGTAAATTTAATCCCCCAATCATTGGTATTCAGGGTGTTCATAAATTCGCACAGGGACCCCTCACCCCCCTTCCACAAAAGAAGGCGTCATCGATGTACCGACGCCATAGGAGGAGGCGGGGGTCTTCTTGGGAAAAAAGTTTGTCAATTTCCCACAAGGCCATAAATAGGACAGCAAGGCTGGGGGCAAATTTAGACCCCATCACCACACCTGTGCTTTGTAAATAAAATTGACCACTGTAATAAAAATGATTGTGCTCCATAGCGAAACAAAGTAATTTGATAACGAATTCCAGCGTGGAGGATTTTAATGAAAGTTCTTTCCGAAGAAAAAATTCAGCCGCCTTGTATCCCAGATCAGGGGGTATTATAGTATACAAGGAGGCAACGTCTGCTGTTACCAGCAAGACATCCTCATCCACTGTACACTCAGACACCTCTCTAATTACTTGCATAGAATCCTTTAGAAAGGCTGGTGTTTTGGTCACCACTGGCTGAAGAAAAACATCCACAAATTTCCCCACCCTCGATGTAAGAGAGTCTATGCCACTTACTATCTGGCGGCCGGGGGGTTGGACTGGGTTTTTGTGGACCTTTGGGATATAGTAGATGATAGGGGTATGTGGGGCCAAAGGTACTAGGAAATCCAATTCTTTGTCATTAATGACTCCTTTGCGATGTCCATCTGCAACAATATTGCTGAGGGATTTTTTTATATCTCTCAATTGGATCCTTCTTAAGGACAGTGTATGTATCCCTATCTGATAGTAAAACATCCATTTCTCTCAGATAGTCCACTTTCTTTAAAACTACAAACCCTGCCCCCCCCTCCTTATCAGCTGGTCTTATGATAAGGTTCTTTCTCTCACACAGAGAAGCAATTCCCTCCTCAGTGCCTTTCTGTCTTTCTTTCCTAAATGTTGCTTGTGAAAACTCTTGCAAAACAAGATCCTTAAAGACGGTGATGCTGGGGGCTGGTTTTCCTTGAGGATTAAACAGGGATGCATTCCTGAGTCCTGTCCCTCCTGTTGTTTTCCCTCCCACCGAGGTGCTATTTCTGAGAATAGGATTTGACAAAAAGTGCAGTTTAATGCTCAGTTTCCTGGCATATTTTTGTACGTCCAAAAACATTTGGAATTTATTTAAGGGCTTCCTCTGGGCATATTTTAATCCTTGATTTAAAGTAAATTTTTCTGCCCTAGTTAATTCCTCTCCACTTAAATTGAGAACTCCTTGGCATACTACCTTCTTCTGGATTTTTTGGGAGTGGCACCGCTGCCCTCCTCTGCATCCTCTCTTAGTCTTCCTTTCTTTCCCTGGCCTCTTCCTAAAAAAATGTCTGTCTTATTTCTCATATGTGCGGGCCTGGAGATTTCCTGAGAATCTTGGTCCAGTATTAGGGGTCTCTTCCTCCTCTTTGTTGTCATCATATCCCTGAAGTGGTCCATACTGGTTCTTCACCGGGACATCTTGCCTCCATGGCACCTGTGGGAAGATGGAACCCCCCTCTCTGTACTCATCACTGGGATGGTTCCTATATGAAGGCTCCTCATACTGGCCATAGTGATCCATATATGGTGGTCTATTTTGAGGGTATGTATATGTATTAGATGGATACTGATTATATCCCTGGGGATGTCTGTTTCCCCTTTTTCCTCCAGGATTAGGGAACCTGCCTTGGCTCCTGGGGTGCTTATAAGGAGGTGGATAGTAGTTGTTAGATCCATTTGTTGGGGGTCTACCAGGGTTATGATTACCAGCTGGCTAGTGGAGGTGAGGATTCAGATGACTGCAAGATCAACTGCTGCTGACACCAGGAGTCACCTTACATGCTGAGCCCATTTGATCTCTGTAACAGAGATCCATCTGATCTGGTAAGCGGCCTCTCTATATATCTGCTTTAATTCTTCTTTACCTGCCGAGTGGAAGCATACGATGAAGACTTGCAATCTTTCTCCCTTCATTTCAGCCTAACATCAGCAGCTGTTCTCTAATGGACACTTTGTTGCCTATGTTTGTTTGTAAATTTTGGCATCTGATTTGAATAGACACTTTTTTTGCTTGTTTTATGGTGATTTTTTTCACATAAAGATAGCCACACTGTTTTTAAATTTGTTTTCGATTTTTTACAGTCTATGTGCTCATACACCCTATTTGCACTTTGGTTGCTGGTTTAAGGTTGCACATTTATTTCTTATTTTTAAGATACCTTCCTCCTAGCTGATTATTCCAGTTATATATTATTTGCAGCACCATCACTTTATTTGTTGTATTTGGATACCACCTCTGGTTGAAGAAAAGTATCAGTTTTTTTGCATTTTGTGTTTGCACTTCTGCACTTTTTATACACAGGGGGGTAGCGCGGATTGTCCACGTTACACATCACTACAATAGAATACACCTATCTCGCGGCTCCTCCCGAATGTAATAGTCATTTATTGTTATCCAGTATTTTGGGGAATTAAGAATGGATATTTTTGATTTTCACAAAAATAGGAAAATCAACCCTGATGAAGTGTTTGATCAGACCAGCTCTGATGTAGATGGGATATGGGGAATCTTTATGAGTAGGGATGAGCCGAACACCCCCCTGTTCGGTTCACACCAGAACCTGCGAACAGACAGAAAGTTTGCACAAAATTTAGAACCCTATTAACCACTTAAGCCCCGGACCATTACGGACCATAATGACCAGAGGTGATTTCACAATTTGGCACTGCGCTGCTTTAACTGGAAATTGTGCGGACATGCAATGTTGTACCCAAACTAAATTTGCGTCCTTTTCTTCCCACAAATAGAGCTTTCTTTTAATGGTATTTGATTGCCTCTGCAAATTTTTTTTTTTGCGATATACCATATATACTCGAGTATAAGCCGACTCGAGTATAAGCCGAGGTACCTAATGTTGCCCAGAAAAACTGGGAAACCTCACTGACCCGAGTATAAGCCGATGCCCCACTGTTCCCTAACTCGCTGTTCCCTGTAAATATAAATTTTTACATTGTAATTATTACCTGTAAAGAAGTTGCGGCTGCGGCGTCCATCGTTCGAATTTCGCGGTCTCTTCCTGTTCCTTACTTGATAGGTGAGTCTCAGCAGACACTCTCCGCCTATCACGATCATTCTCTCATCCTTAGTTTTCCCAGCAGACACTGTGTTGGGTATTCCGCCAATCACAGACGTCTGCTGGAAAACTGAGGATGAGAGAACGTTCGTGATAGGCGGAGAGTGTCTGCTGAGACTCGCCTATCAAGGAAGGAACAGGAAGAGACCGCGGAATTTTGAAGGATGGACGCCGCGGAATTCGAACGATGGACGCCGCGGAATTCGAACGATGGACGCCGCAGCCGCAACTTCTTTACAGGTAATATTTACAATGTAAAAATTTATATGACTTGAGTATAAGCCGAGGGGGGGACTTTCAGCCCCAAAAAAAGGGCTGAAAATCTGGGCTTATACTCGAGTATATACGGTAAACGGAAATATCGAATAAACTCTATTTTAGTCATACATTTAGGCCAAAATGTATTCAGCCACATGTCTTTAGTAAAAAAAATGTCAATAAGCGTAGTATTTGATTGCCTCTGCTTTTTTTATTTTTTGCGATATAAACGGAAAAAGACTGAAAATTTTGAAAAAAAATATTTTTTCTACTTTTTGTTATAAGAAAAATCGAATAAACTCAATTTTAGTCATACATTTAGGCCAAAATGTATTCAGCCACATGTCTTTAGTAAAAAAAATGTCAATAAGCGTATATTTATTGGTTTGTGCAAAAGTTATAGCGTCTACAAACTAGGGTACATTTTCTGGAATTTACACAGCTTTTAATTTATGACTGCCTATCTCATTTCTTGAGGTGCTAAAATGGCAGGGCAGTACAAACCCCCCCCAAATGACCCCATTTTGGAAAGTAGACACCCCAAGGAAATTGCTGAGAGGCATGTTGAGCCCATTGAATATTTTCTTTTTGTCCCAAGTGATTGAATAATGACAAAAAAAATAAAAATTACAAAAAGTTGTCACTAAATGGTATATTGCTCACACATGCCATGGTTATATGTGGAATTGCACCCCAAAATACATTTTGCTGCTTCTCCTGAGTACTGGGTTACCACATGTGTGGGTCTTTTTGGGAGCCTAGCCGCGTATGGGCCCCCGAAAACCAAGCACCGCCTTCAGGATTTCTAAGGGCGCAAATTTTTGATTTCACTGCTCACTACCTATCACAGTTTCGAAGGCCATAAAATGCCAAAATAGCACAAAACCCCTCCAAATGACCCTATTTTGGAAAGTAGACACCCCAAGGAAATTTCTGAGAGGCATGTTGAGCCCATTGAATTTTTTTTTTTTTGTCCCAAGTGATTGAATAATGACAAAAAAAAAAATAATTACAAAAAGTTGTCACTAAATGATATATTGCTCACACATGCCATGGTTATATGTGGAATTGCACCCCAAAATACATTTTGCTGCTTCTCCTGAGCACAGGGATACCACATGTGTGGGACTTTTTAGGAGCCTAGCCGCGTACGGGACCCCAAAAACCAAGCACCGCCTTAAGGATTTCTAAGGGCACAAATTTTTGATTTCACTCCTCACTACCTATCACAGTTTCGAAGGCCATAAAATGCCAAAATAGCACAAAACCCCCCAAATGACCCCATTTTGGAAAGTAGACACCCCAAGCTATTTGCTGAGAGGTATGGTGAGTATTTTACAGCTCTCATTTGTTTTTGAAAATGAAGAAATAAAATAATTTTTATTTATTTTTTTCAATTTTCAAAACTTTGTGACAAAAAGCGAGATCTGCAAAATACTCACCATACCTCTCAGCAAATAGCTTGGGGTGTCTACTTTCCAAAATTGGGTCATTTGGGGGGGTTTGTGCCATCTGGGCATTCCATGGCCTCCGAAACTGTGATAGGCAGTGAGGAGTGAAATCAAAAATTTATACCCTTATGCCCCATACACACGATCGTTTTTCATGCCGTTAAAAATGCCATTTTTAAAAATGGGCATTAAAACCGTTCGTGTGTATGCTCCAGAGCATTTTTAACGACGTGAAAAACGGGCATTAAAAATTTCGAACATGCTCTATTTTTTCATGTCGTTTTTCATGTCGTTTCTTTTAACGACGTGAAAAACGATAGTGTGTATGCTTTCACGAGGAGAAAAAAAAACGCGCATGCTCAGAATCAAGTATGAGACGGGAGCACACGTTTGGTAAAGCTAGCGTTGGAAATGGAGATGGCACATTCATCACGGTGGAATTAATAGCATCGTTTTAATGCTGCGCATTCCGTTCTTTTTTTGATAATGCTTCAACAATTACCTTCTTTTGATAATGACATTGAGAGTTATGCCAAACTTGTTTCTTAAGTAATTCCTAATTGATCTAATGATTGTAAAATATTCTTTTGAAGCCACATCTCCCTCATAAATTCATAAATAAATGTAAAGATCACAATTATTTTTATTTTTATTTTTTGTGTTTTTTATTTTTTATTTTAGTAATTAAGTTAGCTTTATTATTTTTTTTGGGCTTCTTTGATATATGTAGGCTTCTTTTTTTTTTTTTTTTTTTGATTTTGCTTAAATTATTGGTGTGTAAAGTTACCACACCAACCTTCAAAATTTGTCTCATTTTGCCTCAAGGAGGTTTGTGTCCCTTGTTAATAACAATAATATTATTTGAAATGTCCCTGCCTGCTCCCTAGCAAACTCTCTTTTGAAATACAAATCACATAGTCAAGTATTTGAAGCCCAAAAAAAGAATCCTTTATTTAGGTACATTACAAATTAAAGGGGAAGGCAGCACTGGAGAGCCTGCTTGCATTTGTGCATCCTTTGGACCCCACAACAACCATCCAAGATGTGAAAACCAAACTATTGAATTAAAAAAAAAAGGAGCCCAATCTTGGCTTGAACTCCCAGAGGTCAGGAACAGCAGCAGATAAGTCATATATGTCCCCAGTCTGTGGTACTACAGCAGGCATTATTTTTTCCTCTTCCTTGTAGCCTTGTCTCCAGCCTTCTCTGCAGCCTTCCCTGCAGCCTTTGTTGCTTTCTTCCTCGGAGGCTGGGGATCAGGAGGAGAGGTTGTGGCAGGAGGAGTAGTAGGATGAGGAGGAGGAGGTGGAGGAGTAGGGACAACCTCAGTGATGTCGGTGAACTTGTTCAGTTCACAGAGCAACCCCTTGTTATTGACCTTCAGCAGAAGGTTCTCACTATATAGCTTTTGCCGCAAGTCCATTTGGCCTAACTTATGGGCCAGGACTGCGGCAAAGCCCTCCTCAGCAGAGGGTGCCTCTCTGAGGGCCGCAGTAGCCTCTTTTATGAAGGCTCTTGTTTCCTCCTCCACCTGCCTAGCTCTCCTTGGCCCTCGTTGTATCATTATCAGGGGAGGCATCTGGGCTCTTGTGCTGGGCCCAGCCTCCTCCTGTGTGCCACTGGGCTCTGCCTCCTCCTGGTCCCCAACATCACCCTCTTCCTGGCTCTGCTCTGGCTGTAAAAAAAGAAAGGGACATTCTTTATTTGTTGCCACCATCAATCACACACATTGTTCACCTCCAGACATTTTTTAATTGAATGTCAAAAGTTATTAAATTTGTATAGATTCCGCCTCCTGATATTGTTGCCTTGTCCACATCAAATTTGATCACTACTGTATCTTGCTCTTTAACTATTTATTTTGTAGTACATTAAATACCTAACAATACTAACATCAATTTAAAATCATCACTTTTGTAACATATAAATGAAGATATCAATACTTTACCTGGCTCCATATATCCAAATCTGCCTCCTCAAGGACCTCATCTTGATCCTCAGAGGAAGCCAGAGCAGGGTTGCTAGGAAGGCTGGAGGGCTGGCTGCAAGGAAGGCTGGAGGGCTGGCTACAAGGAAGGCTGGATTGACCTCTGGGGGGAAGGGTGGACAGAGATTCCCGCACTTCCAGCTGGTCATCCAGAAAAGATAACTTGCTGTAGTACCACAGACCGGGTTTATAAACCTTATCTGCTGCAGCACCTGACCTCTGGGACTTCAGGACCATATTCCTCTGGGTCCTGTATGTCCCCCTGATGGTAGCAATTTTGGTTTTCACATCTTGGAGAGTTGTTGTGGGTATCTGTGTTTGCACAAATGCAAGCAGGCTCTCCAGTGCTGCTGTCCTGGCCACTTTATTGTTATTTCCACCACTTTTTGTCTGCCAAAGGATAGGGAGTTCTTTCCATTTATCAATAAACTCCCCCATAAACTCTGGGTTTTTGAAACTATTCATTCTCTCTGTAAAATCAAGAAACAAGAAAATACATATGTTTCAGGCAACATTCATCAAATCAGCATTTTCGACAGATTTTCAAGCCCCAAATCTCCTCCTCTGATGAAACCCAAATCCTTAAAATGTTATGTACATTGGTCAACACGTTCGTTGCTAACTCCCTCTCCCGGCAAATGAACGTATTTTCGACACATGGATCTTCACTTGATATACACTGCGCATGCGTGAAACTTTGCACGCTTTCCCCGCCCCTGACGTTCGATATTGTACTTTCCCCGCCCCTTCTCGCTTGTCGTAGTGCTTAACAACATGGCGGAGACACAGGTGGCTGAGATTACCTCTACAGAGGAGGAAATTCCAGAGGAGCCCAAATCCCGATCCAGGAGATATAAGGCATCCAACATGTCATTCGAGGAAATGGTGGAGATGGTCGCCATTTTGAGGAGGGAGGATTATGATGCCAAGCATGGGCCGTATAAAAGGCCTAATCTTGTCAAGACAAAAATTATGGGCAAAGTGGTCAAAACTCTTCACCAAAAATTCGGGGTGTGCAGAACGAAGGAACAGCTCAGAAAACGATGGTCTGATCTGAAGTTGCCGGAGCCCGACCAATACAAAAGAATCAAGAAAGTTTTAGGAAAAAGTGAGTACTTTTTCTTCATTTTCCCTGCTAAAGATTATTACTTGTATTAAGTCGTGTATATTTGACTTTGATATAGTACAGTGAAAGATACCAACATTCATGTTCGTTCGCACAGTAAACGGACGTAGTAAACCTCTTTCTCCGTACAGTTCCTAAAACGATGTTTTTGGATCATCCAGTGTGAACACCCAAATTTCTAAATTTTTTTGGGGAGCAAATTTGGTAAACAAGTTGCTTTATTTTTATAATCCAAATGACATTTAAAAAAAAAAAAGGGTATGCATTGTAATGTTAGGGGAGAGAATGCTCAGCAGCTGATGAAACATCTGAACGCAGTAGTACAAGTGTGGGCCAAAAGCCCCAAAGTTTGAGGGTGTCACACACAGGTGATCCTGTGTATATACTTTGGGGTGTTACAATGTGTCAAACTTTGTTTCAAAAAGTATATGCTCTGGTTTTGGCTATGTATCCAATCATGTGTTCCGGTTGTCACTGGGGGTACATTTAAAAATGGGCCACACTTCCAAATAATCTTTACAAATTTATTTTTCAGGGTTTTTTGTTGCAAAAAAATTATTAGTTACCAATGAAACTATACCTTTTATTGCAATTTCCATAGGGCTTCAAAAAGCTACGTCAGATGAGCCTATAAATCCAACACCTTCAACAATACCCCCAGAACCACATGATGGAGAGGAACGTGAAGTTGTGGAAGCGGAAAGTGGCACCACAACAGGTCAGTGTCAAACCAGACAGATGCAGGTTAATAGATGTAGGCCTACATATTCTATACTACATGATTTTTTTTTATTTAGGTGCAGTTCTGGCCGAAGACCCCGAAAAGTTTACACATCACAGTGCCCAGATCCTGATCCAATACCTCATGGTCTGCTGTCGTGACCTTGAAAAAATAAAGGGAGACTTGATAGAGATCAGGCAAAATACCAAGCGGGTTGAGGAAAGGCTACAAAATATCATGGCTGTGCTTGGGCGTGTATAATGTTTTAACACAAAAGAACGTTGAACTTGCTGTGTTTTGGCAGGCTTGTTTTTCTTTTAAGCTTTAATGAATAGTACATGTTTACATTTTCACTATATTTTTTTAGATTTTTATTTTTTATGCATGGCTGTTCATGCGTTTTAACCCCAAAAATATTTTTTTTTTTATTTATTTTTTTATCATCAAAGTTTATTGAAGAAAAAAAAATAGTATTACATGCATACAGATATGGAAATAACAATTGGAACTTACAAGTTTGGTATGAAGAGAAGTACCAATATACATTGAATACGTGAGCAGTCAACATAAAGGTAGATGCTTCTATTAGACATAAAGGCAGCAACTCAGGCCTCGTGAAATCAGAGGTGAGCATCTCCTGATATCATTGGGTACTTCCACATACAACCTTTCAGGAGAAAAATAACATAGCTAAAGAAGAAATTAGATGGAGAAGGAAGAAAGAAAAGGAGAGAATCAGTGAGTGGATATTAGGGGTATAACCCCTAGGGAGGCGGCCGGTGACTCTAGAGGGTCCTCTAATGATGTGTCAATCAAACAGTTATGCCCAGCACTCGTGGTGTGGGTTAAGTGGGTCAAGTGGGCATTTAGCTGCAATCAGTTACCAGAGAGGCCAGGTGTTTAAATGTGGTGTGGGGGTGAGACCCCAGATGAGAAGTAATCGTTACAGTTAATCCCCCGGGGGGATTACCAATCAAGGTGTCATAGCCCGGGGAGTATTTAAAAGCAAACCAAGGAGACCATGTTTCATGAAATTGTTCAACGTTTTCGTTGGATTGAGCAGCGGTATCCTCCATCTCACAGATTTCAGACACCCTGTGTAGCCACTGAGAAATGGAAGGGACCCGTGTCGATTTCCAGTACAGCGGGATGAGAGACTTGGCCGCATTTAGCAAATGCCTGGAGAGGGATTTTTTGTATCTCTTAATGGAGAAGTGCGAAATATGCAGTAAGCAGCACGCTGCGTCAAGTGAAAGTTCGGTCTCCGTGATCTGTCTAATAATCTCCCTCACCCCCGACCAGTAAGCAGTTATCATATCACAATGCCACCAGATATGCAGCAAGGATCCCTTAGCATTGTGACATCTCCAGCATTCGTCAGAGGACTGGGGGTACCATTTATGTATTTTCTCCGGAGTGGCATACCATTGGGTCAAGATCTTGTATGATGTCTCCTGCATTTTCGTGCTGAGCGAGCATTTGTGAGACATGATGCTCGCTCTGGACCACTGGGCCTCTGTAATTACTACGCCCAAGCTTTCGGACCATCTCTCTCTGTGTCTGTCCCAGTCAGGCCCCCCCAACCCCTGTAGCCAAGCATAGGCGACAGAGGTCGATCTGGGCATCTGTTCCCCTTGTAGGCACACCGACTCCAACTCGGTGAGGGCCCTAGTGAAATGACTCTTACGTATCTTATTATTGGCAAAGCTTCGTATCTGTAAGTATGACCACAAAGGTAGAAGGGGCATATTGTTGTCCTCTCTGAGACGGGTCAGATCTTTCATTGTCTCACCATCGAAACAGTGTTGGGCCAGAAGCGGCTTCATGCTGTCATTGGTTATCATATGAGGGTTCCCTACTCCCGGTGGGAAGGCTGGGTTGTTTGCAAGTGGTGTGAGAGGACTAAGGGGCAAGGAAAACTGCGGATGTTGAGTTAATTGGTGAAAGATTTTGAGCGTAGTGCCAATCAGTGGGTGGGAGGTCATGATCCACGGATAGTTGGCTTTTGGTATCCATGGAGAGAACTGTAAGGGGATGGGGCTTAGGCTGGATTCGATCCCGACCCAGTCCTTAATGCCTGAGTGGCAGTGCCAGTCCACGAGTCTGGCTACATGTGAAGCCTGGTAGTATTTTTTGTAGTCTGGAATTCCCAATCCCCCAACCCGTTTGTTTCGGGTTAAGAGAGAGGCTTTAATACGAGGCGGTTTGTGTGCCCAGATAAATCTCATCTGCATGGAATGGAGGGAATTAAAAAAACTTTGGGGGATCCTAACCGGTAGAGTGCGAATTGAGTATAGAACTTTCGGAAGGACCGTCATCTTGCAGATGGCTGCCCTTCCGAACCAGGAGAAATGTCCCGCATGCCATTTACGGAGATCACTCTCCACGCTTTTAAGAAGAGGGATAAAATTGTGGTTGAAAATTGATGAAAGACTAGGTGTGAGCCACACTCCCAGATATTTAATGGCGGACGAGACCCAAGTAAATGAGTTATTAGTTTGAGCGGCTCTCAGCTCAGGTTCTGGCAATGTGATATTTAGCGCCTCAGATTTGGAGTAATTTATTTTGAGGTTGGAAATTTGGCCGTAAGTTGAGAACTCCTTAAGTAGAGATGGTATAGAGATGTGTGGACTCGACAAGAAAAAAAGGAGGTCGTCCGCATAGGCGGCTACTTTGAACTCCCTGTTTCCCAACCGAAATCCCTTAATAGACTGGTTGGCTATGATTCGTCTAACAAACGGTTCCAACGAAATTATAAAGAGCAGGGGCGACAAAGGACAGCCCTGCCTGGTTCCATTTTTGATATTTACCACATCTGAAAGGGTGCCGTTTATTTTAAGTTTTGCTGATGGATTCGTGTAAAGCGACGATATCCACGCCCTCATGTGCGGGCCCAGCCCTATATGTCCACAGGTCTCTAGCATGTAGTCCCACGCTACTCGATCGAAGGCCTTCTCCGCGTCTGTTGATAGGAGAAAGCCCTCTATCTTTCGCTCGTGGGCCGCATGGATGAGGTTGAGAGATTTAGTAACATTATCCCTAGCCTCCCTACCCGGCATGAAGCCAGCCTGACTGGGTCCTATCAAGTGTAGGAGCAGAGGTCTCAGCCTGTTGGCAACAATCTTCGCCATCAGTTTGATGTCTATGTTTAACAAAGATATCGGTCTGTAGCTTGTGCAATGTATTGGATCTTTGCCTGGTTTAGGCAGGACGGTGATATGTGCTGCAAGGAAATCAGACGGTATATCTCTTGGGTCAGAGAGGGTGTTTAGGGCATCTCGCAGCGGGGTTGTGAGAATGTCTATGAATGTCTTGTAGTATATAGCACTAAACCCATCCGGGCCGGGGCTTTTACCCGTTTTAAGTTCTTTAATGGCGAGTCTGAGTTCAGAGGCGTCTATAGGGCTCTCGAGATGAGCTGCGTCTTCTGCAGTGAGTGTGGGTAAAGAGGATTCCTTAAGATATTCCCAAATACCCTGTATTCTAGAGTTAGTGGCATTCGTAGGGCCGTGTTGTGTCGGGAGATTATATAGGTTGGTATAGAAATCCTGAAAGTGTTGTGCTATCTTGTCAGTCTCCCTATCGATCTTCCCATCCCTATTTTGTATGCCCGTTATGTTGTGATGTACAACCGAGCCTCTGAGGGCCCTAGCCAGTAAATTGCCCGGTTTGTCCCTGTGTTCGTAATATAGTTTTTTCCTGAAGAACAAGAAACGTTTTGTTCTGATGTCTAAGATCTGTCTAAGGGCTTTCCTGGACTCTAGAAGGGAAGTTGCCGATTTAGCTGTCAGGGACTGTTTATGAGAGGTTTCAAGCGAGCGGATGTGTTGCAGGAGATGTGAAATTTCCCTGTCCTTCTCTCTCTTTCTCTGCGAGCCCATTTTAATTAATTCACCCCTAATCGTACATTTATGGGCTCCCCAAACCATTAGGGGATCGGCCCCTGGTGTAGCATTGAGCCTGAAGAACTCTAGGAGTGACGAGTTCAGTGTCGGAAGCAGAGTGGGGTCTGTCAGCAGGGATGAGTTTAGCCTCCAAACATTAGATCTAATAGGGGGGGCAGTGAGATTCAAAGAGAGGGAGACAGGAGCGTGGTCCGAAAGAATCTGTGCTCCTATGCAGGAGCCAGTTACGGTGTGGAGGTCTCGCTGTGAAATGAATATATAATCTATTCGGGAGTATCTGTCATGGGGGATGGAGTAGTAGGTAAAGTCCCTGCCAACTGGGTGCATAAAGGGCCACGTGTCTACTAGGTCCAGAGAGTTAAGTAGAGACTTAATTTTTTTCAGGATTCTGTAGGTGATATATGTTTTCCCGGACGATGTGTCCTCTATGGGGTTGAGAGGGACATTAAAGTCTCCCCCAAGAATTATCCTACCGGAGCTGAAGCCCGACAGCTCCCTAATCAAAGTTTTGCAGAAGGACTGGTGCGAGGTATTGAGGAAATAAGCATTCGCTAGTGTGATAGGGATCCCACTACATTTCCCTTTAAGAAAAATAAATCTACCCCCAGGGTCTATTATTTTGTCAGTCAGCTCAAATGATGCAGTTTTGCTAACTAAGATTGAGACCCCTTTGGACTTGCTTGCGTCATTGGTGGCATGATGGGCGTCTATGAAGTATGAGTCAGTAAGCTTTGGGATCTGGTTCGTTCTAAAGTGGGTTTCTTGTAGAAAAACAAAGCTGGGCCTACCTTTTTTGAGTTCCCTCAGCATAGTAGAGCGTTTCTCGGGAATGTTGAGTCCTCTAACATTATGAGAAATCACCGTGGGAGTGACGCCAAGATCGGAGTACGCCATGACACAAACGCAGAGAGGGAAGTATTCACACCTAAAGGCAACTCAAATATAAGCGATTAATACACAGAAATCACCGGCCGACCTCGACTGAAAAAACCTTAAAATAAAATAGCAGGATAGAGAGAGAGGGTCAAAGAAGAGTAGAAATTATATAGAAGTGAGTAGGGAGAAATTGAGGAGAACACTTCTCCCAGACGTGGTCACGTCCTGGAGAACTCAAATTAGTGCGTCTAGATGAGCCCAAAGGATCCACCCAGACGCCCTATGTGGGAACGAGGTAGACACACCAAGGGTCTAGCAGCCAAACCTATATCTCTAGAGATATGTGCAGGTTATACCAAATGTAACTTGGAAACAGTCGGGTAACGGCCCATTGGTATGACATAACAAGTGCTTAAGGGTCTACTCTGCATAGGTAGAAATAGCAGTAACTGTAAACAAACTAGTTTAGTTTAGAATGAGCAAATGAACAAGTGAACCCGAGACATGGCCGAGCAAGGTCAGCAGGTGGCGCCTCTCCCCAGCCACGCCCCCCGGGACCCCCTCAGTTTAGCCGTGATGACACAATAAAGGAGAAATATATAACACATAAATGGTGGCCCTGATCTCCTCCCCGGCCCGTATCCTCCCGGACCCGCAGTTCAATAAAGCCTCACCGGTCCCCGGCTATATAAATGATCAGAAAAACAACATTATCATTATGCGTTTGGATATTAGTGACACTTGCAGTGTGATGGCCAGCTAGCAGGAAGTCCGGTAGGAGATCAAGAAAAGGCCGATTGCGACCTTGTTGGGGAGGCGGCGGATGGGTAATCTAGCAAAAGTCTATGATGTGGGTAGAGGGGGGGGGGAATATATATCCGAAGGAAGAGTACAGTCCTAAGAAAGGCGTGGGCTAAGTGAGCTGTAATTATAGCCATGAGACTGGAGCCAGTTTGTGAAGCGAGGAGTCTCATGGCTGGGTCCTACCGGACAGAGTTACCATCAAGTGTGAGCAGTCTATGTAAATACATAACATACAAAGGTAGCTTCGAGATCTGTCCAAGTCTAAATCTTCCCTGACTTGTAGATTAATAAGACCCCAGCTGTATAAATGCTTATGAAGGTAACATTGTTATTGTGCATATGGACAGTAGTGACACTTGCGGTTTGGTAAGTATCCAGCTAGCCAGATTCCGGTAGGGCGACGGGAAAAAGAGCTGACAGTGATGTAGTAGGGGAAGGCTGCAGATGGATGAGCTAGCCGCATGCTCAAAGGATATATAAAGTCCCCGGGATAGCGTGGGATAACTGGGCTGCTATCATGGCCAGGGGTCCGGGACCAATCGCTGGGTGGGAGCCGAGGAGGCCCAAGACCAGATCCCTCAAAGTAAGGGCACCATTGAGTGTGTGCAGATTATGTCATCCGGAGGTCGAGTGTGGCATGATCTCAGGTCTCCAGTAGATTCCTGGAGGAGTGAGCACGGCCGCCCGGGGTCCCCTGCGCCCGGCTGTCACCTCTGTCAGGCCTTTGTTTCTTTGCGGACTGCTTCTCAGGCGTCGAAAGGGGAGAGTGCGGTGGGCTCCTGTCTGTATGCGGTAGGGAGAATTCCTGGTACCACTCAGGGAGCTCTACCCGGCCCAGCTGTAGTGCATCGCAGAAATCGGGAAGATCATTAGGCATACGGAGAGTGTGTTGTCTGCCCCCATGTGTGACCATCAGCGCGAAAGGGAAGCGCCACGTGTACCGGAGATCTTTTTCCCTCAGCTTATCCAGAAGTGGCCGCAGGGCCCTGCGGTTCTTCAAAGTGATCTGAGAGAGATCCTGGAACAGTTTGATGTTTTCCCCATTAAACTCAATATGTTCACTTCTCCTCGCTTTAAGCATAATGTCTTCTTTAAGGCTGAAATTTTGCAGACAGCAAATAATGTCTCGAGGTGGCAGCGTGTCTGGGCCTCTGGCTCTGAGAGCCCTGTGCGCTCTGACAAAGTCTATGACTGTATCTTCCGGGCGTTCCAGGAGGCTGTTAAACACTCTTTGAAGGACAGGCGCAATTTGGTCGGTATCCACCGACTCCGGGATGCCACGTACTCTGATGTTATTGCGCCTTCCCCTATTGTCCAGGTCCTCCAAATGCCTGTTAACTTCTATAAAATGGAGAGCTTGTGTAGAGACCACTCTGTCTAGTCTCTGTATCGCCTTATCTCTAATTCTGCCCTCTGTCTCCGCAGTCGCCATCTTTTCTTGTAAGACCATGAAGCTGGTTTTCAGGTCTGTAATTGCGGCTGAAAAGGAGGCTTTAATGTCAGCCGCGAAGCCTGACATGTCGCCATAGGTGAGGGGATGATCCGCTTTAGTGTTTCTCCTACCGTAGTCCTCCATGGCTGGTTGTGAGTCCTCGCTGGATGCCTCCTCTGTGTGGGTCGGCGCCATCTTGCTTCCCGCCGCGACTCTCAATACTGCAGCCTGGGTCTTGAATATGTCAGAGATATTCCGTCCGGAGCTAACCGCCAAGGAACGCCTGGAGCGGGTCTGATGATAATGGCGGATCTGTTTGCTCATTATCGAGTGTCTACCGTGCAGAGAGACGGGTTAGGGCCGCGCTCCCGACGGAGCTTCTCTTCTAGGCTGCCATCTCCTCCGCGCGGCAAGCCACGCCCTTCCAAAAATATTTTTATGACATCTACATTTAAAAGGAAGTTTCCTAAAAAAAAAAAAAAAAGGAATTTTCTTACCAAGAATTTGTGGCTTCATTATGTAAATGTGCAAAGTGAACTAATCAATGTTTTGTGTTTACACTGACAATGAAGGCTAATTAAGAATGCAAAATACACATGGCACTACAAGTGCACTAGGTAAACCTACGAACGAGAAACCTAAAAGAATATTAAATTAAAACACCAAACCAATATTTTCTCAAAAAAAGGTTTTATTTTTACAAATAATAATGTTAAAATTCATCAGGCATATCAATGGCCCCCCTACCCACAAAATAATCGACATATTGTTGACGGACCTCACATCCGGTTTGGGGGGCCAAGCCAGGACGGCCAGCTTCCAGGGCCACTAAATTTTCAGATTCCAATAATGAGGCCTCAGGCCCACTCAAAGTCATATAATTGGTTGAATGCACCCTGAGAAAATTATGGAGCACACAACAAGCCATTACTACATGGTTCCATTTGTAAGGGGCAAGGTGGATGGAGGTGAGGAACAGGCGGAATCGGCTGGCCATGATGCCAAAGGCATTTTCCACCACCCTTCTTGCTCTGGCCAGTCGATAGTTGAACACCCTCCTCTCAGGGGTGAGGGTGCGTTGCGGGAATGGCCTCATCAAATGGGGACCCAGGCCAAACGCCTCATCCGCCACAAAGACAAATGGGAGTCCCTCCACATTCTGCTCCACTGGTGGCAAGGCCAGCTGATCCAAAAGGAGCCTTTCCCCAAACTCCGTCTGTGCAAAGACTCCTCCATCAGACATCCTGCCATTTTTGCCAACGTCCACATAGAGGAATTCGTAGGTGGCCGACACCACTGCCATCATGACGATGCTGTGGAACCCCTTATAATTATAATAAAAGGATCCCGAATGGGGTGGTGGGACGACCCGAACATGTTTGCCGTCGATGGCCCCTCCACAGTTCAGAAAGTTCCATCGTTGGGCAAACTCAGATGCCACATTCTGCCATTCATGTGGCGTAGAAGGGAACTGTGGAATTAAATTAAAAATAAATTAATACTTTGAGACAGAAACATTGAAAGCAGATTTAGGAAAACCATTCATGGCCAACATTGGGAGAAACTGAAAAATTAAAACATTATTAGTAAGCAACAACAAACCAAAAACAAACCCAAAATAAAAACTGTGGGGGGGGGGGGTTGAAGATGAGTTGGGGAGATCACAAATGAAGGCTGTAGCACTCTGTATGAAGTTTAAAAAAATTTAACATTCCTAGGCAATCTTTAGGGTGCGTATAGGGTAAAGCACTACGATGGAGCATAGAATAAAATACATGGAAATGACTAGGCAAGGTGGGTATGGCCCCAGGATAGCATGCTGGAGAGGTTAGGCCTAATAAAAACATTCCCAAAAATAAATAACCATGTGGAGAAAGGGGACATTCCCTGCAGCTAAGAATCATGGGAATTAGGGACTGCTAATAAACCCAAAAAAAAATATTAACAAAGAAATACATACAATGTGAGGTTTGAAATAAGAACACTTACCTTAATATAGTCCTCCTGCAAAACTTGAAGGATGGCAGAACACGTCTCTGGTAGTGATGAGCCGAACACCCCCGGGTTCGGTTCGCACCAGAACCCGCGAACGGACCGAAAGTTCGAACGAACATTAGAACCCTATTAAATACAATGGATGCGAACGTTCGAATTCTAAAGTGCTAATTATAACAACTATTATGCATGTTATTGTCATAAATAGGGTTTGGGAACCCGGGTTCTGCACCAGGGGACATGTATCAATGCAAAAAGAAGTTTTAAAAACGGTCGTTTTTCGGGAGCAGTCATTTTAATGATGCATAAAGTGAAAAAAAAAAAGTCAAATATTCCTTTAAATATCGTACCTGGGGGGTGTCTAAAGTATGCCTGTGAAGTGCCACGTGTTTCCCGTGTTTAGAACTGTCCCTGCACAAAATGACACTTCTAAAGGAAAAAAAAGCCATTTAAAACTGCTTGCGGCTTTAATGTAATGTCTGGTCCCGGTAATATGGATGAAATTCTTTAAGAAAAATGGCATAGCTACCCCATGACCCCCCCCCCCCTACCCCAGCCCATTACCAGCCCCTTTGGGTCTTGTATGGATATTAAGGGGAACCCCGCACATAAAATAAAAAAGGCCCTATATACTCTGAACAGCCGTATACAGGCGGTGCATACAAGACAGGGACTGTAGGTTTGTTCTTATGTAGAATCTGTTTGTAATTTTGAACAGGTACATTGTTGAAGTGTAGCTCCAGCCCAAAAATCTATTTTTAAACTTTTTGGGAAACATAGGTAAGGGTTATCACCCCTGTAACATTTGTTTTGCTGTCTGTGCCCCTGTTCAGAACATTTCACCTCACTTTCCGTCCCAATGACAACTGTTTTTGAAATGTGGTGTTTTTCTTGAAACAAGGATTGCTGATAAAGCATCAGTACAGATGAGACCCCTTTCTCCCATATTTATTCTTACAGGAGAGAATTTTCCTTTCTAGGGGTAGATTTCCTCTCACTTCCTGTTGTCTTCTTTCGTTTGCAAGTAGGAGTCGTTTGTAAGTTGGATGTTTGAAAGTAGGGACCTGCCGTATATACTCTGCAGAAATAGGCCCCTTAGTTGTTGGTGTTGGCACAACACTGTAAGCACTCAGTTACTCTTGGTTGGTGCTGGAACGCCCTGCTGTCAACTATTATATCAGGAATTTTAATTACATATAATTGTTGAACAGTGGTAGTAAAAATTGGGGCTTTGATGGTGGTGCTGGTGCCACAACACTGTAAGCCCTGACAGTTACTCTTGGTGGGTGCAGCAATGGGCCCTGCTGTGAATTATTAGATCAAGAATTGTAATTACATGCCCCTTTTGAACAGGGGCTGAAAAATTGGGCCTTTCGTGGTGGTGGTGGTGGTGGCGTTGCCACAAGACTGTAAGCCCTCAGAGTTACTCTTGGTGGGTGCAGCAATGGACCCTGCTGTGAATTATTAGATCAAGAATTGTAATTGCATGCCCCTGTTGAACAGGGGCTGAAAAATTGGGCCTTAGGCACTGGTGGCACAACACTACAACCCCTCACAGATACTGTACTTGGAGCACAGCAATGAGCCCTGTTGCAAAGTATTGCTTCAAAAATTGTAATGACACGCCCCTGTTAAACAGGGGCTGAAAAATTGGGCCTTAGGCACTGGTGCCACAACACTCCAACCCCTCACAGATACTGTACTTGGAGCACAGCAATGAGCCCTATGGCAAATTATTGCTAAAAAAATTGTAATTACACGCCCCTGTAAAACAGGGGCTGAAAAATTGGGCCTTAGCCACTGGTGGCGGCACCCATAAACAAAAATGATCTTCCAAGCTATCATCATCAATCGTATCATTGAGGACTCGGAGGAGGAGGATAGCCAGTCAACATAACAGCACAGGCACTCAGCATCAGCATCAGTCTTGAAGGGATGTGACATGTTAAAATCAATTAGTCTGTTATATCAGCATCAGGTGTGTGGTAGCTGGTGGTGATCCAAGACTGGTTCATCTTGATGAAAGTCAGTCGATCAACCGAGTCGGTGGACAGGCGCACCCTGTGATCCGTGACAAATCCTCCAGCAGCACTGAATGTGCGTTCCGAAAGAACGCTGGATGCAGGACAGGCCAGTAGCTCAATTGCATACTGTGCAAGCTCTGGCCAGTGATCCATCCTCAAGACCCAGTAAGCCAGAGGATTTTCGGTGGGGAAGGTGTCCAAGTCTGACCTTGCCCCTAGATATTCCTGCACCATGTTTATCAGACGCTGGCGATGGTTGCTGGAACCGATCATACTTTGGGGCTGCGGACTAAAGAATTGTCTGAACGCATCGGTCAGACGGCCACCTTCCCCACCGCTCCTTCTTTGACTGGCCGAAGCCTCAGCAACTCGTTGTCCAGGACCAGGAGTTTGTAACCTCCCAGTCTCTGGGAACGCGTTGCACAGACCTTTCTGCAAGGCCTCCCGGAGTTGTCTCATCCTCTGCTCCCTCTGCGACGGTAACATAAGGTCCGCAACCTTACCCTTGTACCGTGGATCAAGGAGAGTGGCCAGCCAGTAATGGTCCCTCTCCTTGATCCGAAGAATACGAGGATCCTTCCGCAGACTTTGCAGGATCAGGGAGGCCATGCAGCGTAGGTTTGCTGAGGCATTCGCTCCGGAGTCCTCTGGGTCACTAAGGACGACATGATCCGCAGCCACCTCCTCCCAGCCACGTACAAGTCCACTGGTTTCTTGGGACTGTAAATCATCCCTAAAAGACTGCTGCTGATGATGCTGAGTGCCAGCCTCCACCTCCATGCTGACACAATCCTCCTCCTCCTCCTCCTCCTCCTCCTCCTCCTCTTCCTGTGCGATGGGTGGGACAGAAGGAACACTGTCTGGGTAAAGGGGGCCTTGAGAGGCAAGGAAGTCCTCCTCTTCCTGCCTCTGTTCTGCCTCAAGTGCCCTGTCCATTATTCCACGCAGCGTGTGCTCCAACAGGTGGACAAGAGGTACAGTGTCACTGATGCATGCACTGTCACTGCTCACCATCCTCGTGGCCTCCTCAAATGGTGCCAGGACAGTGCATGCATCCCTGATCATGCCCCACTGGCGTGGAGAAAAAAAACCAAGCTCCCCTGACCCTGTCCTGGTGCCGTAGTCGCACAGGTACTCATTGATGGCCCTCTGCTGCGTGTGCAGCCGCTGCAGCATGGCCAACGTTGAGTTCCACCTGGTGGGCATGTCACATATAAGGCGGTTCTTGGGCAGGTTCAACTCCTTTTGCAGCTCAGCCAGGCGAGCACTGGCATTATAAGATCTGCGGAAATGCACACAGACTTTCCTGGCCTGCCTCAGGACATCCTGTAAGCCCGGGTACCTGCCCAAGAACCGCTGCACCACCAGGTTAAGAACGTGAGCCACACAGGGCACATGGGTCAGTTGTCCCTGTCGGAGGGCGGAGAGGAGGTTGGTGCCATTGTCGCAAACCACCATTCCTGGCTTAAGCTGGCGTGGCGTCAACCACCTCTCGGCCTGGCCCTGCAGAGCAGACAGGACCTCTGCCCCAGTGTGGCTTCTGTCCCCCAAACACACCAGCGCAAGCACGGCATGGCATCTTTTTGCCTGCGTACTTGCGTAGCCCCGTGAACGGCTACGGAGCACAGCTGGTTCATAGGACAAACCACAGGAAGAGGCCATGGAGGAAGAAGAAGAGGAGGGGGTGGAGGAGAGAGGTGTGTCACAACCAGTAGTAGCATTTTGGAGGCGTGGCGGTGGGACAACCTCCAACACTACTGCACCTTGTCCTGCATCCTTCCCAGCTGCCAAAAGAGTGACCCAATGGGCCGTGAAAGAAAGGTAACGTCCCTGTCCATGCCTGCTGGACCATGAGTCAGCGGTAATATGCACCTTACCGCTGACCGCCCTGTCCAGCGAGGCCAAGACATTGCCTTCCACATGCCGGTAGAGAGCCGGAATAGCCTTCCGTGAGAAAAAGTGGCGTTTGGGAACCTGCCACTGAGGAACCGCACATTGCACAAACTCACGGAAGGGGGCCGAGTCTACCAACTGAAAAGGCAGCAGTTGAAGCGCTAGCAATTTAGCCAAGCTAGCATTCAACCGCTGGGCATGTGGATGGCTGGGAGTGAACTTCTTTCGACGGTCCAGCAGCTGGGGCAGGGAAATTTGCCTGCTAGAATCGGACGTCGGTGTACTGCTAGCAGAGTGGCCGCAAGTACTTGGCTGTGACACACCTAATTCTACACCTTCATTCCTCTCAGTGCATGTTTCAGAGAGGACTGAAGTTATAGTGGGGTTGGAGATCCCAGCTGATGCGGTGCAAGGAGAGGTCCGCTTTGTTCTTTGGTGTGGGTCTTTGAGGTAGGCTTGCCAACGAGCTGCATGGCAGGTCAACATATGTCTGGTCAGGCATGTGGTACCCAAGCGGCTGATGTTTTGGCCACGCGATATACGCTTGAGACATATGTTGCAAACAGCAGCTGTGCGATCTGATGCACTAGCCTCAAAAAAGGCCCACACCAAAGAACTTTTTGAATGACGGGCAGAGGCAGCGCCCTGCACAGGCGGAGCTCTGCGGTGTGATTCCGTCGGTGTACTGCCCTTACGCTGGCCACCAAAGGGCATCCTGCCTCATTGGAGATGTGCCTCCTCCTCATCCTCCTCCTCCTCCTCTCTCCTATTAGGCACCCACGTGGAGTCAGTGACCTCATCATCACCTCCCTCCTCATCACTGGAGCCAATCTGGCAGTATGCTGCAGCTGCTGGAACATGACTGCCAGATTGGTGTCCTTCTTGAGCATCCCCTCTGTCTGCTCTCACGCTACTGCCTTCCTCTAGCTGGGTTTCATCATCAGACCCTTCGAAACGCTGGGCATCCTCCTGGAGCATGTACCCAACACTGTGCTGAAACAGTTCGGGGGACTCCTCAGGAGGAGGACATGGTGGGTCTAGGGAAGGAGTGACTGATGATGAGTCTGACATTGATACCAGGGAAGAGGACGCTTTGGCAGCTGCTTTTCCAGTACCCTGAGCCTGGGTGAGAGAGGATGAGGAGGAGGAGGAGGGCTTGGTCATCCACTCTACCAAGTCTTCGGCATGATGTGGCTCAACATGTCCAGCTGCCGAAAAGAAGGACAAGCGTGTCCCATGGCCATGTGCTGATGACAATGCACCGCGTCCACGACCAGCACTGTTGCCCCCAGACACAGAGCCTGCTTGCCCTCTTTTATTGCCTCCTGACTGTCTGCCTCTCCTTGTTTGCCTTCCAGACATTCTAATAGATGGCCTGCAGGGAGATGGGAAAAAAGCAATAAGGGCTACCTTCAGGTGTCCTTCTCTGTCCCTTGAAACAAGGACTTTGACAGTGAAAGAAACTGACACACTCTCCCTACCTACAGTTTTCTGTCCCTAGAAAAAATGTTTTTTTTAAGCACAATTTAGCACAAGGAGAATTCACTCACTGTCCTTCCAGGTCCCTGGAAACAAGGACTTTGACAGTGAAAGAAACTGACACACTCTCCCTACCTACAGTTTTCTGTCCCTAGAAAAAATGTTTTTTTTAAGCACAATTTAGCACAAGGAGAATTCACTCACTGTCCTTCCAGGTCCCTGGAAACAAGGACTTTGACAGTGAAAGAAACTGACACACTCTCCCTACCTACAGTTTTCTGTCCCTAGAAAAAATGTTTTTTTTAAGCACAATTTAGCACAAGGAGAATTCACTCACTGTCCTTCCAGGTCCCTGGAAACAAGGACTTTGACAGTGAAAGAAACTGACACACTCTCCCTACCTACAGTTTTCTGTCCCTAGAAAAAATGTTTTTTTTAAGCACAATTTAGCACAAGGAGAATTCACTCACTGTCCTTCCAGGTCCCTGGAAACAAGGACTTTGACAGTGAAAGAAACTGACACACTCTCCCTACCTACAGTTTTCTGTCCCTAGAAAAAATGTTTTTTTTAAGCACAATTTAGCACAAGGAGAATTCACTCACTGTCCTTCCAGGTCCCTGGAAACAAGGACTTTGACAGTGAAAGAAACTGACACACTCTCCCTACCTATAGTTTTCTGTCCCTAGAAAAAATGTTTTTTTTAAGCACAATTTAGCACAAGGAGAATTCACTCACTGTCCTTCCAGGTCCCTGGAAACAAGGACTTTGACAGTGAAAGAAACTGACACTCTCCCTACCTACAGTTTTCTGTCCCTAGAAAAAATGTTTTTTTTAAGCACAATATAGCACAAGCACAAAACACACTGACACTCTCCCTACCTATCCTTCTCTTTCCCTAAACTAAAGGAATCCAGGTTAAGCAAGAAAGAAATAAAAGTCACTGTCCCTGCCTATGCTGCTCTATCCCTGCTCCGGAACACACTACACTAGGCCGCCGTGCTGGCGGCCTTTTATAGTGTGGGGCGTGTACTAAACACCCTCAGCAATAATTGGCCACAGGCATCCTGCCTGTGGCCAATCATTGCTCTCCTCGCTGCCGGCGCTGTGATTGGCCAAGCATGCGGGGTCACAGTGCATGCTTGGCCAATCACAGCGCCTGGATGACACTGCGATGGCGTAGTGCATTGTGGGCCGTTCGCGTCACTCGAATTTGGCGCGAACGGCCCAAATCGTTCGATCTTCGTCGAACGATCGAACAGCCGATGTTCGAGTCGAACGTATGTTCGACTCGAACACGAAGCTCATCCCTAGTCTCTGGTATAATGATACCCAGAGCCTGGGGGGATATGCCTGTGGAGAACTTTAGGTCCTGCAGGCTTCTCCCAGTCGCCAGGTATCGCAACGTGGCAATGAGCCTCTGCTCAGCACTGATGGCTTCACGCATAACGGTGTCCTGCCTGGTAATGTAGGGGGACACTAAAGCCAACAGATGCTGAAATATGGGGTCAGACATCCTGAGAAAATTCCTGTAGTCCTCAGGATTATTCTCCCTGATCTCCCGCAACAAAGGCATATGACAGAACTGGTGCCGCTGGAGCAACCAATTCTTGGTCCATGAACTCCTTCTCACCCTGTTCATGGCCTGGAGTCGGGATACAGCATGAACCCCGGCACCAACTACAGCACGAACTCTACGATGAGTACGTAGCCGCAACATGGCTAGATAACGGTCGGCAGCTCAGAACCAACTAGAAGAACGAACAGAAGAACAGCAAGGCCTATGAAGAACAAGCTGAAAAACAGGAACGAGCAGACAAGAACGCACTGAATAAACAGATACGAACTGACTACAAGCACTGCAAGACAGATACGAACCCACAGGCACAAACTGAACTCCACAAAACGATCTTCAAAGCACGAATACTGAAAAGCGCGAATCGTCTTTCACCAAACTTTTACTAACACGCGGTAACACGAAATTAGCAAAAGCGTCCCAAAGGGTGGCGTCATTAGAACGGAACTTCCCCTTTATAGTGCCGTCGTACGTGTTGTACGACACTGCGTTTTGCTTGATCGTTTTTTAAAATGATTGTGTGTACGCAAGACAGGCTTGAGAGGAAACAGGAAAAAAAACGACGAGAAAAACGTCGGTTTAAAAAATGGCATGAAAAACAATCGTGTATACGCCGCATAAGAAAGCCTGAAGGCGGTGCTTGGTTTTTGGGGTCCCGTACGCGGCTAGGCTCCCAAAAAGTCTCACACATGTGATATCCCCGTACTCAGGAGAAGCAACAGAATGTATTTTGGGGTGTAATTCCACATATGCCCTTGGCATGTTTGAGCAATATATATCATTTAGTGACAACTTTGTGCAAAAAAAAAAAAAAATTGTCTATTTTTCGCAACTTGTGTCAACATATAAAATATTCCATGGACTCGACATGCCTCTCAGCATATAGCTTGGGGTGTTTGCTTTCCAAAATGGGGTCATTTGGGGGGGTTTTGAACTGTCCTGGCATTTTATACACAACATTAGGAAGCTTACATCCACTCTTCTAACCACTTGAAGACAAAGCCCTTTCTGACACTTTTTGTTTACATGAAAAAATATTATTTTTTTGCAAGAAAATTATATTGAACCCCCAAACATTATATATATTTTTTAAAAGCAAAGGCCCTACAGATTAAAATGGTGGGTGTTGCATTTTTTTTTCCACACAGTATTTGCGCAGCGATTTTTCAAACGCATTTTTTTGGGGAAAAAATACACTTTTTTTAATTTTAATGCACCAAAACACACTATATTGTCCAAATGTTTTTATGAAATAAAAAAGATGATCTTAGGCCGAGTACATAAACACCAAACACGACATGCTTTAAAATTTCGCACAAACGCGCAGTGGCGACAAACTACATACATTTTTAAAAGCCTTTAAAAGCCTTTACAGGGTACCACGTTAGATTTACAGAGGAGGTCTACTGCTAAAATGATTGCCCTCGAGCTGACCTTCGTGGTAATACCTCACATGCATGATGCAATTGCTGTTTACATATGACGCCAGACCGACACTTGCGTTCGCCATTGCGCAAGAGCAGGGCGGGACAGTGTTGCTTTATTTTTTTTATTATTAATTTTTTTATTTATTTATTTTTAAACTGTTCTTTCCATATTTTTTTTTTATCATTTTCATTGTTATCTCAGGGAATGTAAATATCCCCTATGATAGCAATAGGTAGTGACAGGTACTATTTTTTTGAAAAAACTGGGGTCTATTGGACCCTAGATCTTTCCTCTGCCCTCAAAGCATCTGACCACACCAAGATCGGTGTGATAAAATGCTTTCCCAATTTCCCAATGGCGCTTTTTATATCCGGGGGGGGGGACATTCCCTCCCACTGCTTGTAAAAGCAGTCCAGAGGCTAATTAGCCGCTAGGATTGCTTTTACATGAAAGTCGACCGCTGGCTGAAAAGAATGATACCAAGATGATACCTAAACCCACAGGCATCAATCTGGTATAACCAAAGTCCAGCAACATACCAGTACGTTGCTGGTCCTTGTTGGACATGTATTGTAATCTTTTTTTTCATGCAGCCTGTTGGCTGAACGAAAAAAAGAGATTGATCAGTGGGTATGCCCACCATTAGAATACCTCCCTTCATCCACCCACTTCTAATGATGGGCATACATGCACCATTTATATATGCCGAAGCATGGGAGCATCCTCCCGCAAAAGTTATGCCGCGTACACACGGTCGGACTTTTCCACGGGCAAGCCCCCGTCGGAATTTTGACCATATGTACGCGGAATTAGGAGCAAAATCGCTTCTCCGCCCCTGCTGCCCCCATGCTTCGGCATATATGCTCTTTTTTTTTAACTGTGGTGGTGAAATCACCTCCTACAGCACTGGAGTCGCAGGGATCAGGCCTGTCTCTACGAACGCTGCAGTTATGTGTGTTGTGTTTTGTAAGTGACAGTGATCGATCGATACTGCACTTGGGTGGCCTGGGCTGGACGGAGGGGAAAAACGCAGGTGCTGGCAGGTATCTGGGCTGATCCCGCTAACACTGCGTTTTTGGGAACCCTAAACTGCTGGGGACGCTAGTATAGATCTGATCAGATCAGATATTGATCTGTTCAGATACTATACCACTAAGGGAGGTGTATGCTTCACGCGTGGGTTTTAGCGTTACTGGCACTAACCTGACGCTGCCTGGGGCGACGCAGACCCTCTCTGACACTAAAACCTAATTGATATCACCCGCTGGGCGATCAGGGGGTTAAACCTTTATTGGGTTATATACGGCGGGTGCCCTGACACTATAAAAAGCAAACTAACTAACCAGCGTCACCCGTAACACTTGTATGGTGATCACTGGTGAAAGGGTTAACTAGGGGCAATCAGGGGGTTAAACCTTTATTAGGTAATATATGGGGGTAAAAAAAGGGGGTGTAAAATGCCCAATTCACTGTAGGGTAACAATATTAGATACAACCAAAATATGATTCGTTTATAAAAACGGGATCCTCCTAATCTTTAACCTATTTCTGTCTCTATAAATCATCAAAATTTAAAATAGAATATAGTAATCTTAGTCCTATTCTTTCATGACACAATGTGAAAGCACTCTTTACATGATTTTTTAGCACTTTCTCTTATTCACCACAAGATGGCGCTACTACGTCCACCAGTGGGATCAGGCTTTTGATTGGCTGAATTATGCTATTTAATAAGGGTATTAACTGACCACTGACACATAAGGAAGAAGTGACATCACGGTCACGAAACGCGTCATGTCCGACGCAGTGGTCCAGAGCTAGGACTTGTTCCCCCATGTCCCCTCCTATCTTCTAGTAAACATCCCCGTTACAATGGCCGGGAAACCAGCATAGAGATCTCCAAGGAATCTTGAGGAAATGCCTATTGCCCCCAGTGGCAGAATTAAGTACTGCACCAACTTCAAAGCCTCTCTTCATGTGTGGATCTAGACGCTGTCTCCAGCTGATGAAACTTCAAGCACCGCGTAGCCAGTCAGCGTCGGCAACACATGGCTGAATGAGAGACGCTCTCCACGCGGCACATGATCCGAGGATCCCTCCTTCACAAGCGGGGCACAGATACAGCTGAAGCAGACAGTGAGTGACGGTCGGAACTCTTTACTGAACCACAGGACGGGTAAGCCAGTGAGCTACTATATGGTTACCCACTGTACCAAATTATACCGTATCACTCACTTGTACTGAACATAACCTCAGTCCTTAGGCATAAACTCTCCTCACCCAGGAAACCCAGGACTAATTTCTAGTCCCCATGCAGAGATATTTTACCAAAGGACATACCCTACAGATATCTCTTTATGCAATCCTCCGAATGTTCGTCTCCTATGTCAGTCTATTTAGACATAATAAGCACATATATCTAGGATACTTACATCCATACGCAGTGCTTTTCTGACATGCTATATATATATATTGGCTTTCTTGAGACCTTCTAGAACGCACAGGATTATTCACAGCATTTCCAGCAACCATTTATGCGGACTACCATTGAGTTTGATTTCCATGATGATTCAGGAACTGTCATGCTGACACCTCATCAAGGATTTTTCTAATATTAGTTCCGCATACATCTTTCTTGGTTCTCTTTCATAAATCTAGCATGTTTTCCAAGTTCTGTCATAAATTTATGCCCGGGCATATGATGTTAACAGCTCTTAGAGAGCTTAGATAGGTTAAGTGGGGGGTAATAGTCCTCTCTGCCATCTTTTTTAGATAATTGTTTTCTTACAGTGCACGGTGTATATGTATTATGTAAAGTTTTAATATATTATTGTGTAGCCACGGGAGAAACTCCTTTCTCCTCTATGACCTAGGTCATTTAGATAGGATGAAATGTGTACTCTCTATTTTTGTAGCATCCAACCAATAAAGTCTTTTTTCATTATTACCCATTAGAATGGTAGCTGAATCTCCATTTAACCTTAGCTGGGAATTTTCCCAACATTCCCCTTCCCCCCCTAGCCCAGTTCCCTTTTCCCTTTATTTTCCCTATTCCTATAAAACAGAATTTATGGTTAGGAGGATCCCGTTTTTATAAACGAATCATCTTTTGGTTGTATCTAATATTGTTACCCTACAGTGAATTGGGCATTTTACACCCCCTTTTTTTGCATACAATACAGGATTACCTTATAATCCCCCTTTCTTTGTCTGGATCCGAGGGTTTTGGACTGTTGGTTGAATGCAGTTTCATTTCCTGTGGCATACACATTATTACCTTTCACATTGTCTATATGTCAGTAGTTTAGGATTTTTGTAGTTAATTAGGAATGGCATTTGTACTGAGTGAGGACCTTGACAGTGAAATCAGGGCCATCTTCAATGAGGATACAGCAGTTCCTGACCCCACAATTAAAGATGATATAAAACTTCTGTTCAGGGAACATAAGAAACTAATTATATGCTCCCTTAATCGTAAATGGGATATTCTATCCCTAGAATCATATGTGGAGAAAGGTATTATCCCCAGGGGCTTACGGGAACGAGTTGTGCCCGCAGTGCATCTACATACAAAAAACTTTTTGGATAAATGGCAGAAACAATGCATCACCCATGGCATTGAGGTGATGAAATTAATTATAGAAGAGGAGAGGGAACAACTAGTGACATTACAGAGTGCTATTATTGAAAGTGGTCAGAAACTTGAGCCTTTCAAGGATAGTTCGGACTTTGAAAGACTCAATGACTCTTTGAGGAGGGAGGTAGAGAAAATACAAAAAAATCTCAAATCTACCAAACAAGGGAAGTTTAGGCGGGATTTAGAAGACTGGGCCAAGGGGGAAATATTTGATCTAACCCCCAAAAGCCAGCGAGGTCGATCCCGCCAAAGGAGACCCCAGTCACAGTCAGGTACAGAAGCAAGTGCACACTCATCAGGAAGTGAAGACGAAAATCCAAGATCTGTGTCTTTTTTAGAGAGGGATCTTCTGGCACAGGAGGGACCACCACTAAACAAGGGGATCCTCAAAGGAGACAAAGTAGGGGGAACAGGAGACGGCAGAAATCTAGGAAAGGGAAACAGGCTAAAAAACGATCAAACAATAAGGAGAAGCAAGCGAAAACAGAGATAGCCGCCCTGACCCCTATACAAACAGAGGATCTGCGAATAATCAATCTGTCAGATTTTAAGTTGGAACAAAATCATATAGATCTTCTAGGAAAGGGCCTCTCCTTTTCCCCCTCCTCGGATATGGACCAGTTTGAGACAGTTAAAGATCTCAATCTCTTCCTCAGGAGAGTTTTTTATAGGTCACTCTATTTAGAGAGAAACAAGCAGGAAACACCCCAAGAACAACTAAGTGCAGAGGAAAAACAAGCACTTAGCTGTCTGGAATCATTACTGCAGGAAGAAACATCTACCTACAGTGATGAAGATAATGATGATTCTCTTTCCGCCAAACGCAAAGCCATGTTGAACATTAAGTCAACAAACATGCCTCAATTTAAAACCAATAAACGTATAGGAGTCTTCCTGGACCTGGTCCAGGAAGACTTACAAAAACTTAACTGGCATACAAAACCCATAGGTAATTTATCTAAAGCAGAACGCAAGGGTTTGGAAGAGCTGCGCAAGGCGGATAAAGTAATCATAAAATCCAGTGATAAAGGTGGGAATGTGGTCCTTATGTCCGCAGCTTCCTATGAGAAGGAAGCACTTCGCCTCCTCTCAGATCAACTCACATATAAAAAACTTACCTATAATCCCTTTGTAGATTTGGTACCACTCATCAATGATAAACTCAAATGGGCAGCAGATGAGGGTCTTCTGACTAGACGGGAATTAGAGTACCTCAAGGTGGATGACTACAATGTCCCTATGTTTTATATTATACCTAAGATCCATAAGAACAGGGACAACCCACCAGGTAGACCGATTGTGTCGGCCATCAGAGGCCCCATGGAGAGGATAGGCAAATATGTGGACACCCTTATCAAGGACTTAGTTAAACAACTCCCGTCCTATGTACGTGATACAGGTGACGTCCTAAAACATATAAAGGATATGCCCATCCCAGAGGGAGCCCTATTGGTCAGTGTGGATGTCGAGTCCTTATATACATCTATCCCCCATGAATGGGGTATCTTGGCAGTCTACCACTTTCTGGAACTCACCTTTCCTCACATGGCAGCACAAAATGAATTTATCCTGGAGCTGCTGGAACTGGCACTAAAGAACAATTATTTTCAATTTGCCACAAAATTTTTCCAGCAGCTCCAGGGTACCTCGATGGGAGCCCCATGGGCCCCATCATATGCATGCCTCCATCTCGGCTGGTGGGAGGAAGACACGGTGTTCACCTCCTCGTTGTACCTCAGCTACGCATGCGCCTGGCTGAGGTACATCGATGACGTGTTCATGGTGTGGAAGGGGACCCCCACACAGCTGAACCAATTCATTGATGAGCTGAACCAAAATATGCGGAATCTACGCTTTACGTTTGTCTCCAGTCCCTTAGAGATTTCCTTTCTGGATTTAAAAATAAGTATCCATGAGGGACATCTAATTACGGAGACATTCAGAAAAGCATCAGCAGCTAACACCTTACTGAGGGCAGATAGTCAACACCCAGTTTCCCTCAAACGAGGTATCCCGGTGGGACAATTTCTTAGAATCCGCAGAAACTGCTCCAGTGAAGAAAGCTACCGT
Source organism: Rana muscosa (assembly GCA_029206835.1). Taxonomy (NCBI): domain Eukaryota; kingdom Metazoa; phylum Chordata; class Amphibia; order Anura; family Ranidae; genus Rana; species Rana muscosa. Next base: position 42,183,798 of record JARGYO010005626.1, read on the forward strand.
AAAGAGTCAGAATCCCTCTATCAAAGATTTAGAGAAAGAGGATATGCACATAGGACCCTTCGTAGGGCTAAAAGCATAGCGAGCCAACGCTCGCGTGAAGAATTACTTCAACCCAAATCCAAACAGCAGTTTAATCAAGTCCAGCCAGTCAGGTTCATCACACCGTTTGGTTCCCAGTGGCACCAGTTACGTGTAGTACTATCAGAACACTGGCACATCCTGACAGGTAGTAAACTACTCAAAGAAATAGTAGGAAACAGACCCCTAATTACAGCCAAAAGAGCTAGGAACCTCAGGGACGAATTAGTCAGTAGCGAATACATACGCCCAGTGGATAGGAATTGGCTAACAGACATGCCACACACAGTGGGCATGTATGCATGTGGCCATTGTGGCACTTGCAAGTATGTGGATAAAACCAAAAACTTTAGAAATTCACTCTCTAGCAATACATACCCAATCAAGTCTTTTATCAACTGCAGTACAGCACGTGTACTGTATATCTTGGAATGCCCATGCCATCTCCTGTATGTTGGCAAAACCAAGCGCCAACTCAGAGTGCGGTTCGCAGAACATTTAAAGAGCATTCATCTCAAGGAGGAAACTCCAGTAGCTCAACATTTTTTAAAATTCCACGAGGGAAAAACACAAGGTCTACGAGTCAAGGGCTTTTATGCCCTGAATCTATCAGAAAGACGTGGGGATTTTGACACGGTTCTGATTAGATACGAAAAATCGTGTATTTTTAGACTACAAACACTCCAACCCAAAGGGTTAAATACAGAAATGAGCCTGAAAATATTTCTGGAACCCTGAAGTCATTTTGTCCCTGACTAGTGACATTTGCTGTCTGACTTTTGATCGGGGTCCCACTCAGTACAAACCAAGTGATGCGATTTCTTTGAGTATTGTGTAATATATACTCCTCGTTAATAGGGGCTATTTGGCAACATATAAACAGGTGGGGTACTTTGGCTGGCACTCTGCTATACCTATAAATTTTAAATTTAAATTTAAATTTCAAATCTTGAATCTTTAACCTATTTCTGTCTCTACAAATCATCAAAATTTAAAATAGAATATAGTAATCTTAGTCCTATTCTTTCATGACACAATGTGAAAGCACTCTTTACATGATTTTTTAGCACTTTCTGTTATTCACCACAAGATGGCGCTACTACGTCCACCAGTGGGATCAGGCTTTTGATTGGCTGAATTATGCTATTTAATAAGGGTATTAACTGACCACTGACACATCAGGAAGAAGTGACATCACGGTCACGAAACGCGTCATGTCCGACGCAGTGGTCCAGAGCTAGGACTTGTTCCCCCATGTCCCCTCCTATCTTCTAGTAAACATCCCCGTTACAATGGCCGGGAAACCAGCATAGAGATCTCCAAGGAATCTTGAGTAGGGATGAGCTTCGTGTTCGAGTCGAACATACGTTCGACTCGAACATCAGCTGTTCGATCGTTCGACGAAGATCGAACGATTTGGGCCGTTCGCGCCAAATTCGAGTGACGCGAACGGCCCACAATGCACTACGCCATCGCAGTGTCATCCAGGCGCTGTGATTGGCCAAGCATGCACTGTGACCCCGCATGCTTGGCCAATCACAGCGCCGGCAGCGAGGAGAGCAATGATTGGCCACAGGCAGGATGCCTGTGGCCAATTATTGCTGAGGGGGTTTAGTACACGCCCCACACTATAAACGGCCACCAGCGCGGCAGCCTTGTATAGTGTGTTCCGGAGCAGGGAAAGAGAAGCATAGGCAGGGACAGTGTCATTTTTTTCCTTTACTAATCCTGGATTCCTTGTGTTTAGGGACAGAGAAGGATAGGTAGGGAGAGTGTCAGTGTGTCATTCTGTGCTAAACCTTGTTTGTAGGGACAGAGAAGGACAGTGAGGGAAAGTGTCAGTGTGCTATTCTGTGCTAAATCTTGTTTGTAGGGACAGAGAAGGACAGTGAGGGAAAGTGTCAGTGTGCTATTCTGTGCTAAACCTTGTTTGTAGGGACAGAGAAGGACAGTGAGGGAAACTGTCAGTGTGCTATTCTGTTCTAAACCAATCTTGCTGAACTGTATTTGAAATCCTTGAGTTTAGGGACAGAGAAGGACACTTGTGGAAACTATCAGTGTGCTATTCTGTGCTAAATCTTGTTTGTAGGGACAGAGAAGGACAGTGAGGGAAACTATCAGTGTGCTATTCTGTGCTAAACCAATCTTGCTGAACCATATTTGAAATCCTTGAGTTTAGGGACAGAGAAGCACACTCGGGGAAACTATCAGTGTGCTATTCTGTGCTAAATCTTGTTTGTAGGGACAGAGAAGGACAGTGAGGGAAACTATCAGTGTGCTATTCTGTGCTAAACCAATCTTGCTGAACCATATTTGAAATCCTTGAGTTTAGGGACAGAGAAGGACACTCTGGGAAACTATCAGTGTGCTATTCTGTGCTAAATCTTGTTTGTAGGGACAGAGAAGGACAGTGAGGGAAACTATCAGTGTGCTATTCTGTGCTAAACCAATCTTGCTGAACCATATTTGAAATCCTTGAGTTTAGGGACAGAGAAGGACACTCGTGGAAACTATCAGTGTGCTATTCTGTGCTAAATCTTGTTTGTAGGGACAGAGAAGGACAGTGAGGGAAACTATCAGTGTGCTATTCTGTGCTAAACCAATCTTGCTGAACCATATTTGAAATCCTTGAGTTTAGGGACAGAGAAGGACACTCGTGGAAACTATCAGTGTGCTATTCTGTGCTAAATCTTGTTTGTAGGGACAGAGAAGGACAGTGAGGGAAACTATCAGTGTGCTATTCTGTGCTAAACCAATCTTGCTGAACCATATTTGAAATCCTTGAGTTTAGGGACAGAGAAGGACACTCGTGGAAACTATCAGTGTGCTATTCTGTGCTAAATCTTGTTTGTAGGGACAGAGAAGGACAGTGAGGGAAACTATCAGTGTGCTATTCTGTGCTAAACCAATCTTGCTGAACCATATTTGAAATCCTTGAGTTTAGGGACAGAGAAGGACACTCGTGGAAACTATCAGTGTGCTATTCTGTGCTAAATCTTGTTTGTAGGGACAGAGAAGGACAGTGAGGGAAACTATCAGTGTGCTATTCTGTGCTAAACCAATCTTGCTGAACCATATTTGAAATCCTTGAGTTTAGGGACAGAGAAGGACACTCGTGGAAACTATCAGTGTGCTATTCTGTGCTAAATCTTGTTTGTAGGGACAGAGAAGGACAGTGAGGGAAACTATCAGTGTGCTATTCTGTGCTAAACCAATCTTGCTGAACCATATTTGAAATCCTTGAGTTTAGGGACAGAGAAGGACACTCTGGGAAACTATCAGTGTGCTATTCTGTGCTAAATCTTGTTTGTAGGGACAGAGAAGGACAGTGAGGGAAACTATCAGTGTGCTATTCTGTGCTAAACCAATCTTGCTGAACCATATTTGAAATCCTTGAGTTTAGGGACAGAGAAGGACACTCGTGGAAACTATCAGTGTGCTATTCTGTGCTAAATCTTGTTTGTAGGGACAGAGAAGGACAGTGAGGGAAACTATCAGTGTGCTATTCTGTGCTAAACCAATCTTGCTGAACCATATTTGAAATCCTTGAGTTTAGGGACAGAGAAGGACACTCGGGGAAACTATCAGTGTGCTATTCTGTGCTAAATCTTGTTTGTAGGGACAGAGAAGGACAGTGAGGGAAACTATCAGTGTGCTATTCTGTGCTAAACCAATCTTGCTGAACCATATTTGAAATCCTTGAGTTTAGGGACAGAGAAGGACACTCGTGGAAACTATCAGTGTGCTATTCTGTGCTAAATCTTGTTTGTAGGGACAGAGAAGGACAGTGAGGGAAACTATCAGTGTGCTATTCTGTGCTAAACCAATCTTGCTGAACCATATTTGAAATCCTTGAGTTTAGGGACAGAGAAGGACACTCGTGGAAACTATCAGTGTGCTATTCTGTGCTAAATCTTGTTTATAGGGACAGAGAAGGACAGTGAGGGAAACTATCAGTGTGCTATTCTGTGCTAAACCAATCTTGCTGAACCATATTTGAAATCCTTGAGTTTAGGGACAGAGAAGGACACTCGTGGAAACTATCAGTGTGCTATTCTGTGCTAAATCTTGTTTGTAGGGACAGAGAAGGACAGTGAGGGAAACTATCAGTGTGCTATTCTGTGCTAAACCAATCTTGCTGAACCATATTTGAAATCCTTGAGTTTAGGGACAGAGAAGGACACTCGGGGAAACTATCAGTGTGCTATTCTGTGCTAAATCTTGTTTGTAGGGACAGAGAAGGACAGTGAGGGAAACTATCAGTGTGCTATTCTGTGCTAAACCAATCTTGCTGAACCATATTTGAAATCCTTGAGTTTAGGGACAGAGAAGGACACTCGTGGAAACTATCAGTGTGCTATTCTGTGCTAAATCTTGTTTGTAGGGACAGAGAAGGACAGTGAGGGAAACTATCAGTGTGCTATTCTGTGCTAAACCAATCTTGCTGAACCATATTTGAAATCCTTGAGTTTAGGGACAGAGAAGGACACTCGTGGAAACTATCAGTGTGCTATTCTGTGCTAAATCTTGTTTATAGGGACAGAGAAGGACAGTGAGGGAAACTATCAGTGTGCTATTCTGTGCTAAACCAATCTTGCTGAACCATATTTGAAATCCTTGAGTTTAGGGACAGAGAAGGACACTTGTGGAAACTATCAGTGTGCTATTCTGTGCTAAATCTTGTTTGTAGGGACAGAGTAGGACAGTGAGGGAAACTATCAGTGTGCTATTCTGTGCTAAACCAATCTTGCTGAACCATATTTGAAATCCTTGAGTTTAGGGACAGAGAAGGACACTCGTGGAAACTATCAGTGTGCTATTCTGTGCTAAATCTTGTTTGTAGGGACAGAGAAGGACAGTGAGGGAAACTATCAGTGTGCTATTCTGTGCTAAACCAATCTTGCTGAACCATATTTGAAATCCTTGAGTTTAGGGACAGAGAAGGACACTCGTGGAAACTATCAGTGTGCTATTCTGTGCTAAATCTTGTTTGTAGGGACAGAGAAGGACAGTGAGGGAAACTATCAGTGTGCTATTCTGTGCTAAACCAATCTTGCTGAACCATATTTGAAATCCTTGAGTTTAGGGACAGAGAAGGACACTCGGGGAAACTATCAGTGTGCTATTCTGTGCTAAATCTTGTTTGTAGGGACAGAGAAGGACAGTGAGGGAAACTATCAGTGTGCTATTCTGTGCTAAACCAATCTTGCTGAACCATATTTGAAATCCTTGAGTTTAGGGACAGAGAAGGACACTCGGGGAAACTATCAGTGTGCTATTCTGTGCTAAATCTTGTTTGTAGGGACAGAGAAGGACAGTGAGGGAAACTATCAGTGTGCTATTCTGTGCTAAACCAATCTTGCTGAACCATATTTGAAATCCTTGAGTTTAGGGACAGAGAAGGACACTCGTGGAAACTATCAGTGTGCTATTCTGTGCTAAATCTTGTTTGTAGGGACAGAGAAGGACAGTGAGGGAAACTATCAGTGTGCTATTCTGTGCTAAACCAATCTTGCTGAACCATATTTGAAATCCTTGAGTTTAGGGACAGAGAAGGACACTCGTGGAAACTATCAGTGTGCTATTCTGTGCTAAATCTTGTTTATAGGGACAGAGAAGGACAGTGAGGGAAACTATCAGTGTGCTATTCTGTGCTAAACCAATCTTGCTGAACCATATTTGAAATCCTTGAGTTTAGGGACAGAGAAGGACACTCGTGGAAACTATCAGTGTGCTATTCTGTGCTAAATCTTGTTTGTAGGGACAGAGAAGGACAGTGAGGGAAACTATCAGTGTGCTATTCTGTGCTAAACCAATCTTGCTGAACCATATTTGAAATCCTTGAGTTTAGGGACAGAGAAGGACACTCGGGGAAACTATCAGTGTGCTATTCTGTGCTAAATCTTGTTTGTAGGGACAGAGAAGGACAGTGAGGGAAACTATCAGTGTGCTATTCTGTGCTAAACCAATCTTGCTGAACCATATTTGAAATCCTTGAGTTTAGGGACAGAGAAGGACACTCGTGGAAACTATCAGTGTGCTATTCTGTGCTAAATCTTGTTTGTAGGGACAGAGAAGGACAGTGAGGGAAACTATCAGTGTGCTATTCTGTGCTAAACCAATCTTGCTGAACCATATTTGAAATCCTTGAGTTTAGGGACAGAGAAGGACACTCGTGGAAACTATCAGTGTGCTATTCTGTGCTAAATCTTGTTTATAGGGACAGAGAAGGACAGTGAGGGAAACTATCAGTGTGCTATTCTGTGCTAAACCAATCTTGCTGAACCATATTTGAAATCCTTGAGTTTAGGGACAGAGAAGGACACTTGTGGAAACTATCAGTGTGCTATTCTGTGCTAAATCTTGTTTGTAGGGACAGAGTAGGACAGTGAGGGAAACTATCAGTGTGCTATTCTGTGCTAAACCAATCTTGCTGAACCATATTTGAAATCCTTGAGTTTAGGGACAGAGAAGGACACTCGTGGAAACTATCAGTGTGCTATTCTGTGCTAAATCTTGTTTGTAGGGACAGAGAAGGACAGTGAGGGAAACTATCAGTGTGCTATTCTGTGCTAAACCAATCTTGCTGAACCATATTTGAAATCCTTGAGTTTAGGGACAGAGAAGGACACTCGTGGAAACTATCAGTGTGCTATTCTGTGCTAAATCTTGTTTGTAGGGACAGAGAAGGACAGTGAGGGAAACTATCAGTGTGCTATTCTGTGCTAAACCAATCTTGCTGAACCATATTTGAAATCCTTGAGTTTAGGGACAGAGAAGGACACTCGGGGAAACTATCAGTGTGCTATTCTGTGCTAAATCTTGTTTGTAGGGACAGAGAAGGACAGTGAGGGAAACTATCAGTGTGCTATTCTGTGCTAAACCAATCTTGCTGAACCATATTTGAAATCCTTGAGTTTAGGGACAGAGAAGGACACTCGGGGAAACTATCAGTGTGCTATTCTGTGCTAAATCTTGTTTGTAGGGACAGAGAAGGACAGTGAGGGAAACTATCAGTGTGCTATTCTGTGCTAAACCAATCTTGCTGAACCATATTTGAAATCCTTGAGTTTAGGGACAGAGAAGGACACTCGGGGAAACTGTCAGTGTGCTATTCTGTTCTAAACCAATCTTGCTGAACCATATTTGAAATCCTTGAGTTTAGGGACAGAGAAGGACACTCGTGGAAACTATCAGTGTGCTATTCTGTGCTAAATCTTGTTTGTAGGGACAGAGAAGGACAGTGAGGGAAACTATCAGTGTGCTATTCTGTGCTAAACCAATCTTGCTGAACCATATTTGAAATCCTTGAGTTTAGGGACAGAGAAGGACACTCGTGGAAACTATCAGTGTGCTATTCTGTGCTAAATCTTGTTTGTAGGGACAGAGAAGGACAGTGAGGGAAACTATCAGTGTGCTATTCTGTGCTAAACCAATCTTGCTGAACCATATTTGAAATCCTTGAGTTTAGGGACAGAGAAGGACACTCGTGGAAACTATCAGTGTGCTATTCTGTGCTAAATCTTGTTTGTAGGGACAGAGAAGGACAGTGAGGGAAACTATCAGTGTGCTATTCTGTGCTAAACCAATCTTGCTGAACCATATTTGAAATCCTTGAGTTTAGGGACAGAGAAGGACACTCGGGGAAACTATCAGTGTGCTATTCTGTGCTAAATCTTGTTTGTAGGGACAGAGAAGGACAGTGAGGGAAACTATCAGTGTGCTATTCTGTGCTAAACCAATCTTGCTGAACCATATTTGAAATCCTTGAGTTTAGGGACAGAGAAGGACACTCGGGGAAACTATCAGTGTGCTATTCTGTGCTAAATCTTGTTTGTAGGGACAGAGAAGGACAGTGAGGGAAACTATCAGTGTGCTATTCTGTGCTAAACCAATCTTGCTGAACCATATTTGAAATCCTTGAGTTTAGGGACAGAGAAGGACACTCGTGGAAACTATCAGTGTGCTATTCTGTGCTAAATCTTGTTTGTAGGGACAGAGAAGGACAGTGAGGGAAACTATCAGTGTGCTATTCTGTGCTAAACCAATCTTGCTGAACCATATTTGAAATCCTTGAGTTTAGGGACAGAGAAGGACACTCGTGGAAACTATCAGTGTGCTATTCTGTGCTAAATCTTGTTTGTAGGGACAGATAAGGACAGTGAGGGAAACTATCAGTGTGCTATTCTGTGCTAAACCAATCTTGCTGAACCATATTTGAAATCCTTGAGTTTAGGGACAGAGAAGGACACTCGTGGAAACTATCAGTGTGCTATTCTGTGCTAAATCTTGTTTGTAGGGACAGAGAAGGACAGTGAGGGAAACTATCAGTGTGCTATTCTGTGCTAAACCAATCTTGCTGAACCATATTTGAAATCCTTGAGTTTAGGGACAGAGAAGGACACTCGGGGAAACTGTCAGTGTGCTATTCTGTTCTAAACCAATCTTGCTGAACCATATTTGAAATCCTTGAGTTTAGGGACAGAGAAGGACACTCGGGGAAACTATCAGTGTGCTATTCTGTGCTAAATCTTGTTTGTAGGGACAGAGAAGGACAGTGAGGGAAACTATCAGTGTGCAATTCTGTGCTAAACCAATCTTGCTGAACCATATTTGAAATCCTTGAGTTTAGGGACAGAGAAGGACACTTGGGGAAACTGTCAGTGTGCTATTCTGTGCTAAACCAATCTTGCTGAACCATATTTGAAATCCTTGAGTTTAGGGACAGAGAAGGACACTCGGGGAAACTGTCAGTGTGTTATTCTGTGCTAAACCAATCTTGCTGAACTATATTTGAAATCCTTGAGTTTAGGGACAGAGAAGGACACTCGGGGAAACTATCAGTGTGCTATTCTGTGCTAAACCTTGTTTGTAGGGACAGAGAAGGACAGTGAGGGAAACTGTCAGTGTGCTATTCTGTGCTAAACCAATCTTGCTGAAGCATATTGCAAATCCTTGTGTTTAGGGACAGAGAAGGATAGGCAGGGGACAGTGTCAGTGTCTTTGTTGCTAAGCCTCCTGCACAGTATACACCTGAAGGTAGCCCTTATTGCTGTTTTTCCCATCTCCCTGCAGGCCATCCATTAAAATGTCTGGAAGGCAAACAAGGAGAGGCAGACAGTCAAGAGGCAAAAAAAGAGGGCAAGCAGGCTCTGTGTCTGGGGGCAACAGTGCTGGTCATGGACGCGGTGCATTGTCATCAGCACGTGGCCATGGGACACGCTTGTCCTTCTTTTCGGCAGCTGGACATGTTGAGCCACATCATGCCGAAGACTTGGTAGAGTGGATGACCAAGCCCACCTCATCCTCCTCATCCTCTCTCACCCAGGCTCAGGGTACTGGCAAAGCAGCTGCCAAAGCGTCCTCTTCTCTGGTATCAATGTCATCATTAGTCACTCCTTCCCTAGACCCACCATGTCCTCCTCCTGAGGAGTCCCCCGAACTGTTTGAGCACAGTGTTGGGTACATGCTCCAGGAGGATGCCCAGCATTTCGAAGGATCTGATGATGATACCCAGCTAGAGGAAGGCAGTAGCGTGAGAGCAGAGAGAGGGGATGCTCAAGAAGGACACCAATCTGGCAGTCATGCTCCAGCAGCTGCAGCATACTGCCAGATTGGCTCCAGTGATGAGGAGGGAGGGGATGATGAGGTCACTGACTCCACGTGGGTGCCTAATAGGAGAGAGGAGGAGGATGAGGAGGAGGCACATCTCCAACGAGGCAGGATGCCCTTGGGTGGCCAGCATATGGGCAGCACACCGACGGAATCACACCGCAGAGCTCCGCCTGTGCAGGGCGCTGCCTCTGCCCGTCATTCAAAAAGTTCTTTGGTGTGGGCCTTTTTTGAGGCGAGTGCATCAGATCGCACAGCTGCTGTTTGCAACATATGTCTCAAGCGTATATCGCGTGGCCAAAACATCAGCCGCTTGGGCACCACATGCTTGATCAGACATATGTTGACCTGCCATGCAGCTCGTTGGCAAGCCTACCTTAAAGACCCACACCAAAGAACAAAGCGGACCTCTCCTTGCACCGCATCAGCTGGGATCTCCAACCCCACTATACCTTCAGTCCTCTCTGAAACCTGCACTGAGAGGAATGAAGGTGTAGAATTAGGTGTGTCACAGCCAAGTACTTGCGGCCACTCTGCTAGCAGTACACCGACGTCCGATTCTAGCAGGCAAATTTCCCTGCCCCAGCTGCTGGAACGTCAAAAGAAGTTCACTCCCAGCCATTCACATGCCCAGCGGTTGAATGCTAGCTTGGCTAAATTGCTAGCGCTTCAACTGCTGCCTTTTCAGTTGGCAGACTCGGCCGCCTTCCGTGAGTTTGTGCAATGTGCGGTTCCTCAGTGGCAGGTTCCCAAACGCCACTTTTTCTCACGGAAGGCGATTCCGGCTCTCTACAGGCATGTGGAAGGCAATGTCTTGGCCTCACTGGACAGGGCGGTCAGCGGTAAGGTGCATATTACCGCTGACTCATGGTCCAGCAGGCATGGACAGGGACGTTACCTTTCTTTCACGGCCCATTGGGTCACTCTTTTGGCAGCTGGGAAGGATGCAGGACAAGGTGCAGTAGTGTTGGAGGTTGTTCCACCGCCACGCCTCCAAAATGCTACTACTGGTTATGACACACCTCTCTCCTCCACCCCCTCCTCTTCTTCTTCCTCCATGGCCTCTTCCTGTGGTTTGTCCTCGGAACCAGCGGTGCTCCGTAGGCGTTCAAGGGGCTACGCAAGTACGCAGGCAAAAAGATGCCATGCCGTGCTTGCGCTGGTGTGTTTGGGGGACAGGAGCCACACTGGGGCAGAGGTCCTGTCTGCTCTGCAGGGGCAGGCCGAGAGGTGGTTGACGCCACGCCAGCTTAAGCCAGGAATGGTGGTTTGCGACAATGGCACCAACCTCCTCTCCGCCCTCCGACAGGGACAACTGACCCATGTGCCCTGTATGGCTCACGTCCTTAACCTGGTGGTGCAGCGGTTCCTGGGGCAGGTACCCGGGCTTACAGGATGTCCTGAGGCAGGCCAGGAAAGTCTGTGTGCATTTACGCAGATCTTATAATGCCAGTGCTCGCCTGGCTGAGCTGCAAAAGGAGTTGAACCTGCCCAAGAACCGCCTTATATGTGACATGCCCACCAGGTGGAACTCAACGTTGGCCATGCTGCAGCGGCTGCACACGCAGCAGAGGGCCATCAATGAGTACCTGTGCGACTACGGCACCAGGACAGGGTCAGGGGAGCTCGGGTTTTTTTCACCACGCCAGTGGGGCATGATCAGGGATGCATGCACTGTCCTGGCACCATTTGAGGAGGCCACGAGGATGGTGAGCAGTGACAGTGCATGCATCAGTGACACTGTACCTCTTGTCCACCTGTTGGAGCACACGCTGCGTGGAATAATGGACAGGGCACTTGAGGCAGAACAGAGGCAGGAAGAGGAGGACTTCCTTGCCTCTCAAGGCCCCCTTTACCCAGACAGTGTTCCTTCTGTCCCACCCATCGCACAGGAAGAGGAGGAGGAGGAGGAGGAGGAGGAGGAGGATTGTGTCAGCATGGAGGTGGAGGCTGGCACTCAGCATCATCAGCAGCAGTCTTTTAGGGATGATTTACAGTCCCAAGAAACCAGTGGACTTGTACGTGGCTGGGAGGAGGTGGCTGTGGATCATGTCGTCCTTAGTGACCCAGAGGACTCCGGACTGAATGCCTCAGCTAACCTACGCTGCATGGCCTCCCTGATCCTGCAAAGTCTGCGGAAGGATCCTCGTATTCTTCGGATCAAGGAGAGGGACCATTACTGGCTGGCCACTCTCCTTGATCCACGGTAAGGTTGCGGACCTTATGTTACCGTCGCAGAGGGAGCAGAGGATGAGACAACTCCGGGAGGCCTTGCAGAAAGGTCTGTGCAACGCGTTCCCAGAGACTGGGAGATTACAAACTCCTGGTCCTGGACAACGAGTTGCTGAGGCTTCGGGCAGTCAAAGAAGGAGCGGTGGGGAAGGTGGCCGTCTGACGGATGCGTTCAGACAATTCTTTAGTCCGCAGCCCCAAAGTATGATCGGTTCCAGCAACCATCGCCAGCGTCTGATATACATGGTGCAGGAATACCTAGGGGCAAGGTCAGACTTGGACACCTTCCCCACCGAAAATCCTCTGGCTTACTGGGTCTTGAGGATGGATCACTGGCCAGAGCTTGCACAGTATGCAATTGAGCTACTGGCCTGTCCTGCATCCAGCGTTCTTTCAGAATGCACATTCAGTGCTGCTGGAGGATTTGTCACGGATCACAGGGTGCGCCTGTCCACCGACTCGGTTGATCGACTGACTTTCATCAAGATGAACCAGTCTTGGATCACCACCAGCTACCACACACCTGATGCTGATATAACAGACTAATTGATTTTAAAATGTCACATCCCTTCAAGACTGATGCTGATGCTGAGTGCCTGTGCTGTTATGTTGACTGGCTATCCTCCTCCTCCTCCTCAATGATCTGATTAATGATGATAGCTTGGAAGATCATTTTGGTTTATGGGTGCCGCCACCAGTGGCTAAGGCCCAATTTTTCAGCCCCTGTTTAACAGGGGCGTGTAATTACAATTTTTGATGCAATACTTTGCAACAGGCCTCATTGCTGTGCTCCAAGTACAGTATCTGTGAGGGGTTGCAGTGTTGTGCCACCAGTGCCTAAGGCCCAATTTTTCAGCCCCTGTTCAACAGGGGCATGCAATTATAATTATTGATCTAATAATTCACAGCAGGGCCCATTGCTGCGCCCACCAAGAGTAACTGTCAGGCCTTACAGTGTTGTGTCAACACCACCACCACCACCACCACCACCAAAGGCCCAATTTTTCAGCCCCTGTTCAACAGGGGCATGCAATTATAATTATTGATCTAATAATTCACAGCAGGGCCCATTGCTGTGCCCACCAAGAGTAACTGTCAGGCCTTACAGTGTTGTGGCACCAGCACCACCATCAAAGGCCCAATTTTTACTACCACTGTTCAACAATTATATGTTATTACAATTCCTGATATAATAGTTGACAGCAGGGCGTTCCAGCACCCACCAAGAGTAACTGTGAGTGCTTACAGTGTTGTGCCAACACCAACACCTAAGGGGCCAATTTCTGCAGAGTATATACGGCAGGTCCCTACTTTCAAACATCCAACTTACAAATGACTACTACTTGCAAACGGAAGAAGACAACAGGAAGTGAGAGGAAATCTACCCCTTGGAAGGAAAATTCTCTCTTGTAAGAATTAATATGGGAGAAAGGTGTCTCCTCTCTACTGATGCTTTATCACCAATCCTTGTTTCAATAAAAACACCACATTTCAAAAACAGTTGTCATTGGGACGCAAAGTGAGGTGAAATGTTCTGAACAGGGGCACAGACAGCAAAACAAATGTTACAGGGGTGATAACCCTTCCCTATGTTTTCCAAAAAGCTTAAAAATAGGTATTTGGGCTGGAGCTACACTTAAACAATGTAGCTGTTCAAAATTGCAAACAGATTCTACATAAGAACAAACCTACAGTCCCTGTCTTGTATGCACCGCCTGTATACGGCTGTTCAGAGTATATAGGGCCTTTTTTATTTTGTGTGCGGGGTTCCCCTTAATATCCATACAAGACCCAAAGGGGCTGGTAATGGGCTGGGGTAGGGGGGGGGTGATGGGGTAGCTAGGCCATTTTTCTTAAAGATTTTCATCCATATTACCGGGACCAGACATTACATTAAAGCCGCAAGCAGTTTTAAATGGCTTTTTTTTCCTTTAGAAATGTAATTTTGTGCAGGGACAGTTCTAAACACGGGAAACACGTGGCACTTCACAGGCATACTTTAGACACCCCCCAGGTACAATATTTAAAGGAATATTTGACTTTTTTTTTTCACTTTATGCATCATTAAAATGACTGCTCCCGAAAAACGGCCGTTTTTAAAACTTCTTTTTGCATTGATACATGTCCCCTGGTGCAGAACCCGGGTTCCCAAACTCTGTTTAGGACAATAACATGGATAATAGTCGTTATAATTAGCACTTTAGAATTCGAACGTTTGCATCCATTGTATTTAATAGGGTTCTAATGTTCGTGCGAACTTTCGGTCCGTTCGCGGGTTCTGGTGCGAACCGAACCCGGGGGTGTTCGGCTCATCACTAATCTTGAGGAAATGCCTATTGCCCCCAGTGGCAGAATTAAGTACTGCACCAACTTCAAAGCCTCTCTTCATGTGTGGATCTAGACGCTGTCTCCAGCTGATGAGACTTCAAGCACCGCGTAGCCAGTCAGCGTCGGCAACACGTGACTGAATGAGAGACGCTCTCCACGCGGCACATGATCCGAGGATCCCTCCTTCACAAGCGGGGCACAGATACAGCTGAAGCAGACAGTGAGTGACGGTCGGAACTCTTTACTGAACCACAGGACGGGTAAGCCAGTGAGCTACTATATGGTTACCCACTGTACCAAATTATACCGTATCACTCACTTGTACTGAACATAACCTCAGTCCTTAGGCATAAACTCTCCTCACCCAGGAAACCCAGGACTAATTTCTAGTCCCCATGCAGAGATATTTTACCAAAGGACATACCCTACAGATATCTCTTTATGCAATCCTCTGAATGTTTGTCTCCTATGTCAGTCTATTTAGACATAATAAGCACATATATCTAGGATACTTACATCCATACGCAGTGCTTTTCTGACATGCTATATATATATATTGGCTTTCTTGAGACCTTCTAGAACGCGCAGGATTATTCACAGCATTTCCAGCAACCATTTATGCGGACTACCATTGAGTTTGATTTCCATGATGATTCAGGAACTGTCATGCTGACACCTCATCAAGGATTTTTCTAATATTAGTTCCGCATACATCTTTCTTGGTTCTCTTTCATAAATCTAGCAGGTTTTCCAGGTTCTGCCATAAATTTATGCCCGGGCATATGATGTTAACAGCTCTTAGAGAGCTTAGATAGGTTAAGTAGGGGGTAATAGTCCTCTCTGCCATCTTTTTTAGATAATTGTTTTCTTACAGTGCACGGTGTATATGTATTATGTAAAGTTTTAATATATTATTGTGTAGCCACGGGAGAAACTCCTTTCTCCTCTATGACCTAGGTCATTTAAATAGGATGAAATGTGTACTCTCTATTTTTGTAGCATCCAACCAATAAAGTATTTTTTCATTATTACCCATTAGAATGGTAGCTGAATCTCCATTTAACCTTAGCTGGGAATTTTCCCAACATTCCCCTTCCCCCCCAGCCCAGTTCCCTTTTCCCTTTATTTTCCCTATTCCTATAATATATGGGGGTACCTGACGCTATATAAAAACCTGACGAGGAACCTAAATAACAAAATAACCAACTGGCTAACCAGTGTCACCAGTAACACTTATACGGTGATCACTGGTGAAAGGGTTGACTAGGGGCAATTAGGGGGTTAAAACCTTTATTAGATAATATATAGGGGTACCTGACACTATAAAAACCTGCGGCGAACCTAAAAAAAATAACTGGCTACCTATCGGCACCAGCATAACTAATACAGCTATCAGAAAAACGATCGCTTAGTGACACTGGCAAAAGGGGATGAAAGGGTTACCTGGGGGGCGATTAAGGGGTTAAATCTTTATTAGGTAATATATGGGGGTACCTGACGCTATAAAAACCTGCAGCGAACCTAAAAAAAATAACTGGCTACCTATCGGCACCAGCATAACTAATACAGCTATCAGAAAAACGATCGCTTAGTGACACTGGCAAAAGGGGATGAAAGGGTTACCTGGGGGGCGATTAAGGGGTTAAATCTTTATTAGGTAATATATGGGGGTACCTGACGCTATAAAAACCTGCGGTGAACCTAAAAAAATAACTGGCTACCTATCGGCATCACCGACACTAAGACAGCGATCAGAAAAACGATCACTTAGTGACACTGGCAAAAGGGGGTGAAAGGGTTAGCTGGCGTGCGGGCAAAACAGGGGAACAGTCAGCGGGCGGGACAGTCAGCAGGTGAGCGGGCTTGCTGGCCAATCAGCAGACGGGGAAGCAGAGAGATGACATCATCTCTCTGCTGCCTGCCTTTACTCTGGGACACAGCAAGTGGCAATCCGCTATGTGTGGCAGGTGACGTCATGGCAAGTGACAATCTGCAATGTGTGGCAGATGACGTGGCAAGTGACAATCCGCTATGTGTGGCAGGTGACATTATGGCAAGTGACAATCCGCAATGTGTGGCAGGTGACGTGGCAAGTGAAATCCGCTACGTGTAGCAGGTGACGTGGCAAGTGACAATCTGCAACGTGTGGCAGATGACGTGGCAAGTGACAATCCGCTATGTGTGGCAGGTGGCGTTGTGGCAAGTGACAATCCGCTACGTGTGGCAGGTGACGTGGCAAGAGACAATCTGCAACGTGTGGCAGGTGACGTCATGGCAAGTGACAATCCGCAATGTGTGACAGGTGGCGTTGTGGCAAGTGACAATCCGCTACATGTGGCAGGTGACGTGGCAAGTGACAATCAGCTACGTTTGGCAGGTGACATCGTGGCAAGTGACAATCCGCAATGTGTGGCAGGTGACAATCCACAAGTGAAGGCAGGTGACGTTGGCAAGTGACACGCTCGGGGCTCCCACTGATTCTGCAATATGGTGAGTTGAACTATTTTATTTTATATAACAATGTAATAATAGAAATAATGCACTTCAAGCATTTTTATTATTATAATTTTTTTACTAGTAATGGCAGTGATCTGCGATTTTTTTTGCAAGACTGCGACATTGCGGTAGACAGGTCGGACACTTTTGACAAATTTTTGGGACCATTGACAACTATACAGTGATCTGTGCTATAAAAATGCACTGATTAATGTGTAAATGTCACTGTCAGGGAAGGGGTTAAATGTGTTTCCTGGGAGGTGTTTCTAACAGGGGGGGTGGGAATGACTGGAGGAGGAGAGAGATCTCTGTTCCTAATCACTAGGAACAGCAGATCTGTCTCTCCTCCCCTGTCAGAATGGGGATCTGTCTGTTTACATTGACAGATCCCCGTTCTGGCTCTCTGTGGGGCGATCGTGGGTGGCCGGCTGACATTGCGGCCACTGGCCAGGCACAGGTCCTTTTATACTCCTATATACATGTATAGAGCCATGACAGGTCCTCTTTATACTCCTACATACATGTATAGAGCCATGACAGGTCCTCTTTATACTCCTACATACATGTATAGAGCCATGACAGGTCCTCTTTATACTCCTACATACATGTATAGAGCCATGACAGGTCCTCCTTATACTTCTACATACATGTATAGAGCTATGACAGGCCCTCTTTATACTCCCACATACATGTATAGTGCCATGACAGGTCCTCTTTATACTTCTACATACATGTATAGAGCCATGACAGGTCCTCATTATACTTCTATATACACGTATTATGCCATGACGGTCCTCTTTATACTCCTATACATGAATAGAGCCATTACAGGTCCTTTTTATAGAGCCATGACAGGTCCTCTTTATATGTATATAAGAGGTAGTGCTGAGCGGTTGGATATAAATTGAAATCAAGAAAAAACGGAGAGCACACTTTAGTGTACTAACAGTACTAAAAAAGTATTGCACAGTATTGTCCTCAAAGGAAAGTGCAAGGTGCAAAATATATATAATAATCACTTTGTATGAAACATAAAACAGACTTTAGTGTACTGGCGGTACTAAAAAAGTATTACACATAAATAGTGCAAGGTGCAAAACATATAAAGCAATTCAACAAATTGTCTGTGTAGAATAACTTCCAGTGTCAGCAATTGCTGAAGTAATGGTAAAGTGCAACTGTGCAAAAATTGTGACATACAATGAATGCAAAAAAAAAGAGAAATAGGTGATTGCTCTGTCAGCAAGTGCTGAAGCAATGTTAAAACAATAAAAATGCAAATCATGCAAATATTATGTGACAATGTAAATATATCAAATGGTTGAAACCATAATGTTGTGCAAACATGCAAATTCCGGGCAAAGGGTAAATTCCGGACAAAGGGGTTAATTCCTTGAGGGTGGAGTGAACGTGCAAAATATATGGTGTATTTTTACAGTCCAAAAGAAATATATTAAGTGCTGGTTTGGGTGGTGGTTTCTTCTGTGACTTCCAGTGCTGTGTCTATCCCACTATTAAAGTGATTGGGTGGCCCCTTACCTCACTGCTGTGAGGTTACAGCATGTGTGTCAATCCTGTTTAGATCCTGGTGTTTGCCTGGATGGAGCCTTGGAGCCTGGGGATGTGGGTTCTGGGTGTATTAACCATCTATCCAGGGGGTGTGTGGGGTCTCCGGTTTATAAGGTATGAATTGCCAGGGAAAAATAAAGGAATCCCAATAGTGTAGTATCGTTTTTGAAACAGATATTACTTTATTTAAACAATGGTACTCACATTTAGTAAATGAAATCGTGCATGTAGGATACGAGCGCCGAACTCGTCCGCGTCACTTCCAGAGCTTGTTTGCGTCCCTACGCGTATCATCAACCACGTGACTTCATCAGGTCCTCTTTGTACTCCTATACATGTATAGAGCCATGACAGGTCCTCTTTAGTTATCATATATAATAATGGATGTGGGGGCATTTTGGTGGGCGTGATTTTTTCTTTTTTTGGGGGGGGGGGGGGGGCAGCATTTCATTCTTGGTACCAGGCAGCACAATGTCTTGGGCCGGCACTGCTTTAGTAAATACCAGCCATTTCACTAGTAACACCAAAAATATACACAAATAAGGTTATAGCGTATTTGAGAAAGAAGCTACACTTTGTTGTTGTTCAAACATTTTACTCTGTGCACATTCACACACATGGTAAATAGAACACTATGGTTTTTTTTTTGGCTGCCCAGAAACAGGCCTTTTTTTTGTTAGAAAATACAAAACCATCAGTAGCATCCAACAAACTACAACATTGTATACCTCTCGGCAATATGAGACATTCAATTTCACAAAAAATGTCTCTATCTGCCCGTCATAATATGGGGTATTGGCACCCCTGACCAAGCCAAAATTCGAAGATGCACACAATTTAGAGTAATTTTAAAATGGGATTTTTGACTCCTGATCCCTATTGTCAACATGTGCTATCTGCCATCAGGGGTGATCAATGGACGTGTTTTTGGGGTGCAACCCCTTCTTAATTTCACCTACTTGAGATGCGAGGAAGGGGTTGCACCCCCCAAAACCCGTACATGGATATCCCCTGATGGCAGATGGCACATGTTGACACACTGTGTGCATCTTCAAATTTTGGCTTGATTAATTTTCAAAAAGCAAAAAAAAGGGGGAAGAACAATCAGAAAACAAAAATGGGGTGTTTGGTGCCTTATTCAATTTGCCCCAAAACATCTAGGATGTCCTTAAAGGTTTGATCCATCACATTAATTCTTTGCTTAATTCTGTCCAGTTCTGTACTACATTCCATCACTTGCTGGATGATTCGTAGGGCACTGTCAGCAGAGAAACGCGTACTTTCTTTCACTCCAACATTTTCATCCCCTATAAAAAAATACAAAAATGTATTTTAACTCTGCAGGCCTACATCTCTTACCTGAAGCTGTGGTGACAGATACTGACCTGTTGTGGTGACCAGTTCCACCACGTCATCCACTTCTCCTTCCTCCACCTCTTCAACTTCCTCAACATCCTCAGGTTGGGGTTCTTGGTGAGGTTGGGGTTGTTTAGAAGGTGTGGGGTTCCTGTGCTCCCTGGAGTGGTGTCCTCCCAGTCTTCTCTCTCTTATGAGAATCAAACAAAAGGTATACTTAGCACACAGATATTTTTGTAAAAATAAATGAACATGATACATTGCTTGAAAGTGGGGTACAAGTGTCTGTTTAGGAGAAATTTCAAGATGAAGACATTATTTAAAAAAAAAAGATTCTTGACTATTCACCTTTGGCTGACAATTTTTACACATGGAGGCACCCCAAAAATGCACTAATGCACCTGTGTGGGGCACCCTAAAAAGGTGGTTCTGGTGGCCCACACTATAGTGCTCAAGAGTCCAGATGTGGAAACAGCTGCTGAGTGTCCTCTCCTTTACACTAATTAAAGTTTGCATTTCATTCTCTTTCCAAACACATCATCTAGCCAGCAATGTACTAACATTTATGGAATAAAAACAGGCATCTCTGTAAATTATTGGAACCCTGTAAAATCGCAAAACATTGTATATAGTGCGCGAACGATGTGTCTGTAATGACCGATTACTGGGCCAAACCAAGTCCTAACGATGACATTTTGTAAGGTACAATTGTAAAATGCAACAACATGGAGCAACATGCAAGTTCTGAAATACAATAATAGGAACACAGGAAAAAAAGTACTTACTTTTTTCTAGCATTCTCTTAATGCTCATTAACTGCTCCGGCTCCCTCAGTTTGAGGTCAGACCACCTCTTTCTAAGCTGCTCCTTTGATCGTTTCACCCCGAAATTCTTCTTCAGACTTTTCACTACTTTCTTCATTATTTTGGACTTCCTTAGATTAGGGTGGGTATACGGCCCATGCTTTGCGTCATAATCCGACTTTAGCAATATGTCCACCATCTCCGCTATCTCCACGTAAGACATATTAGATGCCTTGAATCTCCTCCTTGATCGTGACGTTTCACGGTCTGGGCTGGTCTCCTCCTCATTATTTGATGAATTAGCAGACACCTGCTGTGGATCCGCCATATCTGTCTGCGCGCCAAAAGAGAAGGGGCGGGGAAAAGTTGATACTTTGAACGCCCTGGGTGGGCGACTTGTGCGGAGCGACGTGTGCGGAGTTTCACGCATGCGTGGTGTATATAAAGCAAACACACATGTGACGATACTACGTTCCGTGTGCAGAGAGAGGAGGAAAAGTGACGGACGTGAGAACGAAGGTATGTGATTTTTATACTTTGTGAAATCGGAGGCCTATAATGCCTAGAGATTGTTGGAGGATATATATGGGTAATCAGATTTACAGGAGGTTAGACTGTGTGACTGACATTACTTTTTTTGTCTTGTTTTTTGGCTTGCAGAAACAAAATGAATGCTTTTATCAGCGACCGGGAATTCCTGGCTGAATTTATAGACCGGGTAAGGGAGCTGCCCGCTCTGTGGGAGACCAAAAACCCCATTCACAGGAAGAAAGGTGTAAGGAAAGCAGCGCTGGAGACCCTGCTCCCATTTGTGCAGACCAAGGTACCCACAGCAACCACAAAACAGGTGGACAGTAAAATTGGGAGCTTGAGAGGCACATACAGGACTGAGCGCTTTAGGGTCCTGGCTTCTCAGAGATCAGGAGCAGCAGCAGCTGATGTATATGTCCCGAATTTGTGGTACTATAGCAGGATGTCCTTTCTGAACGACCACCTTGAAGCAAGGCCATCACTGTCCAGTCTTCCCCCCAGTCTTCCCTGCAGCCAACCTGAGCCTTCTCTGGAGCAAGAGGAGGCAGCCATCCTGGAAGAACCTGATTTGGACATCTGGAGCCAGGTATAGTATTTTCTCAAAATGTATTGTGAGAAAATTAATGCATGAAAAATAAAATAATATGTAAATCCCCCCAAAAATTGGGAGCAAAAAGTGATCTCAATATCAATAGACAGTAGTGGGCCCAAAATTGGGGGAGAAGAATGAAATCTGATGGGGTCATAATAATAGTCTTTTCTATTGATTTACATTCAATTTGCAACAGTCATGAGTAGTGATGAGCCGAACACCCCCGGGTTCGGTTCGCACCAGAACCCGCGAACGGACCGAAAGTTCGTACGAACATTAGAACCCTATTAAATACAATGGATGCGAACGTTCGAATTCTAAAGTGCTAATTATAACGACTATTATGCATGTTATTGTCCTAAAAAGGGTTTGGGAACCCGGGTTCTGCACCAGGGGACATGTATCAATGCAAAAAGAAGTTTTAAAAACGGTCGTTTTTCGGGAGCAGTCATTTTAATGATGCATAAAGTGAAAAAAAAAAGTCAAATATTCCTTTAAATATTGTACCTGGGGGGTGTCTAAAGTATGCCTGTGAAGTGCCACGTGTTTCCCGTGTTTAGAACTGTCCCTGCACAAAATGACACTTCTAAAGGAAAAAAAAGCCATTTAAAACTGCTTGCGGCTTTAATGTAATGTCTGGTCCCGGTAATATGGATGAAAATCTTTAAGAAAAATGGCATAGCTACCCCATGACCCCCCCCCCCTACCCCAGCCCATTACCAGCCCCTTTGGGTCTTGTATGGATATTAAGGGGAACCCCGCACATAAAATAAAAAAGGCCCTATATACTCTGAACAGCCGTATACAGGCGGTGCATACAAGACAGGGACTGTAGGTTTGTTCTTATGTAGAATCTGTTTGTAATTTTGAACAGGTACATTGTTTAAGTGTAGCTCCAGCCCAAAAATCTATTTTTAAACTTTTTGGAAAACATAGGTAAGGGTTATCACCCCTGTAACATTTGTTTTGCTGTCTGTGCCCCTGTTCAGAACATTTCACCTCACTTTCCGTCCCAATGACAACTGTTTTTGAAATGTGGTGTTTTTCTTGAAACAAGGATTGGTGATAAAGCATCAGTACAGAGGAGACACCTTTCTCCCATATTAATTCTTACAGGAGAGAATTTTCCTTCCAAGGGGTAGATTCCCTCTCACTTCCTGTTGTCTTCTTGCGTTTGCAAGTAGGAGTCGTTTGTAAGTTGGATGTTTGAAAGTAGGGACCTGCCGTATATACTCTGCAGAAATAGGCCCCTTAGTTGTTGGTGTTGGCACAACACTGTAAGCACTCACAGTTACTCTTGGTTGGTGATGGAACACCCTGCTGTCAACTATTATATCAGGAATTTTAATTACATATAATTGTTGAACAGTGGTAGTAAAAATTGGGCCTTTGATGGTGGTGCTGGTGCCACAACACTGCATGCCCTGACAATTACTCTTCGTGGGTGCAGCAATGGGCCCTGCTGTGAATTATTAGATCAAGAATTGTAATTGCATGCCCCTGTTGAACAGGGCCTGAAAAATTGGGCCTTTCGTGGTGGTGGTGGTGGTGGTGGTGGTGGTGTTGCCACAACACTGTAAGCCCTCAGAGTTACTCTTGGTGGGTGCAGGAATGGGCCCTGCTGTGAATTATTAGATCAAGAATTGTAATTACATGCCCCTTTTGAACAGGGGCTGAAAAATTGGGCCTTTCGTGGTGGTGGTGGTGGTGGCGTTGCCACAACACTGTAAGCCCTCAGAGTTACTCTTGGTGGGTGCAGCAATGGGCCCTGCTGTGAATTATTAGATCAAGAATTGTAATTACATGCCCCTGTTGAACAGGGGCTGAAAAATTGGGCCTTAGGCACTGGTGGCACAACACTACAACCCCTCACAGATACTGTACTTGGAGCACAGCAATGAGCCCTGTTGCAAAGTATTGCTTCAAAAATTGTAATGACACGCCCCTGTTAAACAGGGGCTGAAAAATTGGGCCTTAGGCACTGGTGCCACAACACTCCAACCCCTCACAGATACTGTACTTGGAGCACAGCAATGAGCCCTATGGCAAATTATTGCTTCAAAAATTGTAATTACACGCCCCTGTTAAACAGGGGCTGAAAAATTGGGCCTTAGCCACTGGTGGCGGCACCCATAAACAAAAATGATCTTCCAAGCTATCATCATCAATCGTATCATTGAGGACTCGGAGGAGGAGGATAGCCAGTCAACATAACAGCACAGGCACTCAGCATCAGCATCAGTCTTGAAGGGATGTGACATGTTAAAATCAATTAGTCTGTTATATCAGCATCAGGTGTGTGGTAGCTGGTGGTGATCCAAGACTGGTTCATCTTGATGAAAGTCAGTCGATCAACCGAGTCGGTGGACAGGCGCACCCTGTGATCCGTGACAAATCCTCCAGCAGCACTGAATGTGCGTTCTGAAAGAACGCTGGATGCAGGACAGGCCAGTAGCTCAATTGCATACTGTGCAAGCTCTGGCCAGTGATCCATCCTCAAGACCCAGTAAGCCAGAGGATTTTCGGTGGGGAAGGTGTCCAAGTCTGACCTTGCCCCTAGATATTCCTGCACCATGTTTATCAGACGCTGGCGATGGTTGCTGGAACCGATCATACTTTGGGGCTGCGGACTAAAGAATTGTCTGAACGCATCGGTCAGACGGCCACCTTCCCCACCGCTCCTTCTTTGACTGGCCGAAGCCTCAGCAACTCGTTGTCCAGGACCAGGAGTTTGTAACCTCCCAGTCTCTGGGAACGCGTTGCACAGACCTTTCTGCAAGGCCTCCCGGAGTTGTCTCATCCTCTGCTCCCTCTGCGACGGTAACATAAGGTCCGCAACCTTACCCTTGTACCGTGGATCAAGGAGAGTGGCCAGCCAGTAATGGTCCCTCTCCTTGATCCGAAGAATACGAGGATCCTTCCACAGACTTTGCAGGATCAGGGAGGCCATGCAGCGTAGGTTTGCTGAGGCATTCGTTCCGGAGTCCTCTGGGTCACTAAGGACGACATGATCCGCAGCCACCTCCTCCCAGCCACGTACAAGTCCACTGGTTTCTTGGGACTGTAAATCATCCCTAAAAGACTGCTGCTGATGATGCTGAGTGCCAGCCTCCACCTCCATGCTGACACAATCCTCCTCCTCCTCCTCCTCCTCTTCCTGTGCGATGGGTGGGACAGAAGGAACACTGTCTGGGTAAAGGGGGCCTTGAGAGGCAAGGAAGTCCTCCTCTTCCTGCCTCTGTTCTGCCTCAAGTGCCCTGTCCATTATTCCACGCAGCGTGTGCTCCAACAGGTGGACAAGAGGTACAGTGTCACTGATGCATGCACTGTCACTGCTCACCATCCTCGTGGCCTCCTCAAATGGTGCCAGGACAGTGCATGCATCCCTGATCATGCCCCACTGGCGTGGAGAAAAAAAACCAAGCTCCCCTGACCCTGTCCTGGTGCCGTAGTCGCACAGGTACTCATTGATGGCCCTCTGCTGCGTGTGCAGCAGCTGCAGCATGGCCAACGTTGAGTTCCACCTGGTGGGCATGTCACATATAAGGCGGTTCTTGGGCAGGTTCAACTCCTTTTGCAGCTCAGCCAGGCGAGCACTGGCATTATAAGATCTGCGGAAATGCACACAGACTTTCCTGGCCTGCCTCAGGACATCCTGTAAGCCCGGGTACCTGCCCAAGAACCGCTGCACCACCAGGTTAAGGACGTGAGCCACACAGGGCACATGGGTCAGTTGTCCCTGTCGGAGGGCGGAGAGGAGGTTGGTGCCATTGTCGCAAACCACCATTCCTGGCTTAAGCTGGCGTGGCGTCAACCACCTCTCGGCCAGGCCCTGCAGAGCAGACAGGACCTCTGCCACAGTGTGGCTTCTGTCCCCCAAACACACCAGCCCAAGCACGGCATGGCATCTTTTTGCCTGCGTACTTGCGTAGCCCCTTGAACGGCTACGGAGCACCGCTGGTTCAGAGGACAAAGCACAGGAAGAGGCCATGGAGGAAGAAGAAGAGGAGGGGGTGGAGGAGAGAGGTGTGTCACAACCAGTAGTAGCATTTTGGAGGCGTGGCGGTGGAACAACCTCCAACACTACTGCACCTTGTCCTGCATCCTTCCCAGCTGCCAAAAGAGTGACCCAATGGGCCGTGAAAGAAAGGTAACGTCCCTGTCCATGCCTGCTGGACCATGAGTCAGCGGTAATATGCACCTTACCGCTGACCGCCCTGTCCAGCGAGGCCAAGACATTGCCTTCCACATGCCGGTAGAGAGCCGGAATAGCCTTCTGTGAGAAAAAGTGGCGTTTGGGAACCTGCCACTGAGGAACCGCACATTGCACAAACTCACGGAAGGGGGCCGAGTCTACCAACTGAAAAGGCAGCAGTTGAAGCGCTAGCAATTTAGCCAAGCTAGCATTCAACCGCTGGGCATGTGGATGGCTGGGAGTGAACTTCTTTCGACGGTCCAGCAGCTGGGGCAGGGAAATTTGCCTGCTAGAATCGGACGTCGGTGTACTGCTAGCAGAGTGGCCGCAAGTACTTGGCTGTGACACACCTAATTCTACACCTTCATTCCTCTCAGTGCATGTTTCAGAGAGGACTGAAGTTATAGTGGGGTTGGAGATCCCAGCTGATGCGGTGCAAGGAGAGGTCCGCTTTGTTCTTTGGTGTGGGTCTTTGAGGTAGGCTTGCCAACGAGCTGCATGGCAGGTCAACATATGTCTGGTCAGGCATGTGGTACCCAAGCGGCTGATGTTTTGGCCACGCGATATACGCTTGAGACATATGTTGCAAACAGCAGCTGTGCGATCTGATGCACTAGCCTCAAAAAAGGCCCACACCAAAGAACTTTTTGAATGACGGGCAGAGGCAGCGCCCTGCACAGGCGGAGCTCTGCGGTGTGATTCCGTCGGTGTACTGCCCTTACGCTGGCCACCAAAGGGCATCCTGCCTCGTTGGAGATGTGCCTCCTCCTCATCCTCCTCCTCCTCCTCTCTCCTATTAGGCACCCACGTGGAGTCAGTGACCTAATCATCCCCTCCCTCCTCATCACTGGAGCCAATCTGGCAGTATGCTGCAGCTGCTGGAACATGACTGCCAGATTGGTGTCCTTCTTGAGCATCCCCTCTGTCTGCTCTCACGCTACTGCCTTCCTGTAGCTGGGTTTCATCATCAGACCCTTCGAAACGCTGGGCATCCTCCTGGAGCATGTACCCAACACTGTGCTCAAACAGTTCGGGGGACTCCTCAGGAGGAGGACATGGTGGGTCTAGGGAAGGAGTGACTGATGATGAGTCTGACATTGATACCAGGGAAGAGGACGCTTTGGCAGCTGCTTTGCCAGTACCCTGAGCCTGGGTGAGAGAGGATGAGGAGGAGGAGGAGGGCTTGGTCATCCACTCTACCAAGTCTTCGGCATGATGTGGCTCAACATGTCCAGCTGCCGAAAAGAAGGACAAGCGTGTCCCATGGCCATGTGCTGATGACAATGCACCGCGTCCACGACCAGCACTGTTGCCCCCAGACACAGAGCCTGCTTGCCCTCTTTTATTGCCTCCTGACTGTCTGCCTCTCCTTGTTTGCCTTCCAGACATTCTAATAGATGGCCTGCAGGGAGATGGGAAAAAAGCAATAAGGGCTACCTTCAGGTGTCCTTCTCTGTCCCTTTACTTAAGGATTTCTAAATATGGTTGAGGATGATTGCTTTCGCACAGAATAGCACAACGACAATTTCCCTGACTGTCCAAAAAACAAGGATTTCAAAGATGGTTGATGAGGAATGCTTTAGCACAGTATAGCACAAGGAGAATTTCCCTCACTGTCCTTCCCTGTCCCTAGAAACAAGGATTATCACAGTGAAAGAAAATGACACTCTCCCTACCTATAGTTTTCTGTCCCTAGAAAAAATGTTTTTTTAAAGATGGTTGATGATCAATGCTTTAGCACAGTATAGCACAAGGAGAATTTTCCTCACTGTCCTTCCCTGTCCCTAGAAACAAGGATTATCACAGTGAAAGAAACTGACACTCTCCCTACCTATAGTTTTCTGTCCCTAGAAAAAATGTTTTTTTAAAGATGGTTGATGATCAATGCTTTAGCACAGTATAGCACAAGGAGAATTTCCCTCACTGTCCTTCCCTGTCCCTAGAAACAAGGATTATCACAGTGAAAGAAAATGACACTCTCCCTACCTATAGTTTTCTGTCCCTAGAAAAAATGTTTTTTTAAAGATGGTTGATGATCAATGCTTTAGCACAGTATAGCACAAGGAGAATTTCCCTCACTGTCCTTCCCTGTCCCTAGAAACAAGGATTATCACAGTGAAAGAAAATGACACTCTCCCTACCTATAGTTTTCTGTCCCTAGAAAAAATGTTTTTTTAAAGATGGTTGATGATCAATGCTTTAGCACAGTATAGCACAAGGAGAATTTCCCTCACTGTCCTTCCCTGTCCCTAGAAACAAGGATTATCACAGTGAAAGAAACTGACACTCTCCCTACCTATAGTTTTCTGTCCCTAGAAAAAATGTTTTTTTAAAGATGGTTGATGATCAATGCTTTAGCACAGTATAGCACAAGGAGAATTTCCCTCACTGTCCTTCCCTGTCCCTAGAAACAAGGATTATCACAGTGAAAGAAAATGACACTCTCCCTACCTATAGTTTTCTGTCCCTAGAAAAAATGTTTTTTTAAAGATGGTTGATGATCAATGCTTTAGCACAGTATAGCACAAGGAGAATTTCCCTCACTGTCCTTCCCTGTCCCTAGAAACAAGGATTATCACAGTGAAAGAAACTGACACTCTCCCTACCTATAGTTTTCTGTCCCTAGAAAAAATGTTTTTTTAAAGATGGTTGATGATCAATGCTTTAGCACAGTATAGCACAAGGAGAATTTCCCTCACTGTCCTTCCCTGTCCCTAGAAACAAGGATTATCACAGTGAAAGAAACTGACACTCTCCCTACCTATAGTTTTCTGTCCCTAGAAAAAATGTTTTTTTAAAGATGGTTGATGATCAATGCTTTAGCACAGTATAGCACAAGGAGAATTTCCCTCACTGTCCTTCCCTGTCCCTAGAAACAAGGATTATCACAGTGAAAGAAAATGACACTCTCCCTACCTATAGTTTTCTGTCCCTAGAAAAAATGTTTTTTTAAAGATGGTTGATGATCAATGCTTTAGCACAGTATAGCACAAGGAGAATTTCCCTCACTGTCCTTCCCTGTCCCTAGAAACAAGGATTATTACAGTGAAAGAAACTGACACTCTCCCTACTGTGAGGGGGTTAACTCGGTAGCGGGAGTGTGTGACCCCCTGGTTGGGCTCCCCACACAAAACAGGCCCAGCAGACGGAGGTTGTGGTTTTCAAAATCAAAAGGTGCGGTTTATTTCTCTATGTACAGTGACAAAAACACAGCAAAGCCAAAAAGAAACATAAACAAAATAAATCCTGGTCAGCTTGACCTCTGACTAAACATGCAGGTTTCCTAACTAACAACTGGGATCAGCCTGGTGCTGTCCTAGTCCCTAAGTCCCTGGTTTAGTAAATGTCCAAACAAATAGCCACACAGGCTTTGTCTCACCGCACAGGGGTTCACTCTCCCTAGACAGTCCACACAGGTCTGGGTCCAGGCATGAGCAAACACCTAATGAAGCTGGGAGTTTTTATAGAGGCCTTAAACGAGCTGACAAGCTTCAGCTGGTCTCAGCAACTCCCTGCCTGCACGACGCCCAGCACTCTCCCTAGAGGTATGAGTCATCCATGAGCCCACTAGCCTCAGCTGGGCTTCATCAACTCCCTCCCTAGTTGTATAAGTCGGCATAAAGCCTGAATCTGGGAGAAATATATCTACCCCCCTGGATGCAACCAGGTGACTTTACCTTCCTGCTGTCACATACCCCCCCCTCTTGTTTTAACCTTGGGGTTGGAACACCAGCAATCAGGCATTCATGTACTCGAGACAAAGCATCCACATTCCCCATTTGAACGCCAGGGCGATGCTTTACTGTGAAGTTGAATTCCTGTAGGGCCAGGAACCACCTATTCACTCTTCTATTTGTCTCCTTGTTTTGAGCCATCCACTTTAACGGAGCGTGATCCGTAACCATGTCAAAGTGCCTACCTAGCAGATAGTACCGAAGGGAATCTAGAGCCCACTTCACCGCTAAACACTCCTTTTCAACCGTGGCGTAATTTACCTCATGGGACTTCAACTTCCTGCTGAGGTAAATGACTGGGTGCTCTTCCCCGTTCCAGACCTGGGACAATACTGCTCCTAACCCCACATCTGACGCATCACTTTGTACGACAAAGGCTTTAGAGAAGTCGGGTGAGTACAACACTGGCTGGCTACATAAGGCTTGTTTCAAGAATTGGAATGCTGCCTCAGCCTCGGGGGTCCATTTAATCATGACCGACCCTTTCCCTTTCGTCAGGTTGGTTAGGGGCACAGCCTTAGAAGCAAAGTGGGGAATGAAGCGCCGATAATAACCCGCGATTCCCAGAAAGGCCCGTACCTGCTTCTTGCTGTTGGGGCGTGGCCAACTCTGGATGGCCTCGACTTTGTTGAGTTGGGGTTTTATCACTCCCCTGCCAATGGTGTACCCAAGATATCTGGCCTCCTCCTGCCCAATGGTACACTTCTTGGGGTTAGCCGTAAACCCCGCTTCCCGGATAGAGTCTAGGACTGCTTGCACTTTTGGCAGATGTGAGGCCCAATCTGTGCTATGGACAATTACGTCATCCAGGTAAGCCGCAGCATACTTCCGATGGGGCCTCAGTATCTGGTCCATTTTCCGCTGGAATGTGGCCGGCGCATTCTGTAACCCGAACGGCATTCTCTTATATTGGAACGCCCCGTCTGGGGTTACAAATGCGGTTTTCTCTTTGGCCGACTTGGCCAGGGGAATTTGCCAATACCCTTTTGTGAGGTCAAGAGTCGTCATGTATCGGGCTGTTCCCAGCCGGTCGATCAACTCATCTATACGTGGCATGGGGTAGGTGTCAAATTTTGTAACTTTGTTCAACTGACGAAAATCGTTACAAAATCGCCAGCTCCCATCCGGTTTAGGCACCAACACAATGGGACTAGACCAATCACTTTGGGACTCCTCTATCACCCCTAAGTTCAGCATTTTCTGTACTTCCTCCCGTATTGCCTCCCGTCGGGCCTCTGGGATCCGATAGGGTTTTAACTTCACCCTTTCACCGGGCGGGGTAATAATATCATGCTCTACCCCAGATGTTTGTCCCGGCAGCTCAGAGAACACCTCCTTGTTGCGAAGCACAAACTCCTTAACCTCCTGTTGTTGGGGTTGTGACAAGGTGGCTGCTATTCCAACCTCCGGAATCACGCAACCAGTTTGAGCTGGTGAGCAAGTTTCTGCGACTAGGGACTCTCTATCCCTCCAGGCTTTCAACAGATTAACGTGATATATCTGTTCGGGCTTTCGCCTTCCTGGTTGTCTGACCTTGTAATTCACTTCGCTCACTTTTTCCATTATCTCGTAGGGGCCTTGCCATTTGGCAAGGAATTTACTTTCAACCGTAGGGACAAGTACCAATATCCTATCCCCCGGGGAAAAGGTACGGGTCTTGGCTCCACGGTTGTACACTCTCTGCTGTGCCAACTGCGCTTGGGCCAAATGTTCCTTCACGATGGGCAATACCTGTGCAATTCGATCTTGCATCAGGGCGACATGCTCAATCACACTCCTGTGGGGAGAACTCTCACTTTCCCAAGTTTCCTTGGCAATATCCAACAGCCCTCTTGGGTGTCTCCCATACAGTAACTCAAAGGGGGAGAATCCCGTAGAGGATTGGGGCACCTCCCTAATAGCAAACATCAAATAAGGAAGTAGACAGTCCCAATCCTTTCCATCTCTATCCACCACTTTCTTCAACATTTGTTTTAGGGTTTTGTTGAATCTTTCAACCAGCCCATCGGTTTGGGGGTGATACACAGATGTACGCAATTGCGTCACTTTGAACAATTTACACAGCTCTTTCATAACCCGGGACATAAAGGGTGTACCTTGGTCCGTAAGCAGTTCTTTACAAATACCCACCCGGCTAAAAACAAGAGATAGCTCTTTGGCTATGGTTTTGGCCGAGGTATTTCTGAGAGGGATCGCTTCTGGATAACGGGTGGCATAGTCCATTATAACCAATATGTACTGGTGCCCCCTAGCGGACTTGATTATAGGACCTACCAAATCCATTGCGATTCTCTCAAACGGGACCTCAATGATGGGTAGAGGGACCAGCGGGCTACGGAAATGTGGCATCGGGGCCGACCTCTGACACACAGGGCAGGAGGAACAATAATTTTCTATGTCCTTCATCACCCCAGGCCAATAGAATCTCTGTAATACCCTCTCTCGGGTTTTCTCTGTCCCCAGATGACCTCCAAGAATGTGCCCATGGGCCAACTCCAACACCAACTTCCTGTAAGGTTTGGGCACCACAAGCTGCTCAACGGTTTCTTCTGCCCTTTTTGCCACCCGATACAGTAGGTCCTTCTCTACGCTGAAGTATGGGTAAGTGCAGGTATTATCTGGGTTCACTAACTCGCCATCTATTTCCACTACGTTTTCCCGTGCCTTTATTAGGGCGGGGTCTTTTAACTGTTCTGTGGCAAAATTTTCCCTGTGAACCTCCAGATCAGAAAACTCCACAGACGGTAGGTTTTCGTCTGAGGAGGTGGGCTCCTCTCCAGTTTCTTGAGTCTCCCCTGCCAATACTGACAAGGGAAATTCTGGAGAGTCCTCACCACTCTCAGAGGAGTTCCTGCTATCACATTCCTGGTACATAGGGGCACCAGTGGGGGGCTCAGGATCATCCCACAGTTCCCAGAACTTCGGAAAATCCCTTCCCACAATGGCATCATGCGGTAATTGAGATACTAACCCCACTGGATGAGAGAGGGTACCTTTGGGGGTCTCGAAACACACTGTAGTCACTGGATACTCTCGGGTGTCCCCATGCACACAAATAACAGCTACCTTGCTATTCCCAGAGACCTCTGTTTTAACTAATTCAGCCTTTATCAGGGTCACAAGGCTACCTGAATCCAGCAATACCACAACATTTCTACCATTAATACACATTTTGCATAAATGTTTCTCAGTTCCCCGAATGGCAGTGCATGCGATTGTCGCACACAGCGACTGACGTCGGTCCGTCAGAAAGTCACATTGCATGGGTTCCTCCACAACCGGGCAATTTGCTGCAATATGTCCCGCTTGCCGGCAGCGGTAGCAAACAATCCTTTTGGCTGCCTCTTGAGCCCCTGACTTCCCAGGCTGTTCTCGCCAAACTTTGGGTAGAGCTCCCACCCTCTCACTCTCTCCACCCTCACCCCTTGGAATCCTCTTATCTGCCCCTGGGGATGGTCTGGTCTTAGGGTGGAAAGTCCGAGAGTCTCTGGAAGAGGCCGTCAGGTTCTCTGTAGCCAAGTATTTCTCTACACGATCCACAAGACCACCGGCCGTCTCTGGGTCTCCATGGCTTACCCACTTTTGGATGGCAGTAGGAAGAGCTCTCAAAAACCGATCCATTACAACACGTTCCACAATCTCTGGTGCGGACAAAGTCTCTGGCTGTAGCCACTTCCTGCTCAGGTGAATGAGATCATACATTTGAGACCTGGGGGGTTTTCCAAGCTGGAAAGTCCAGTTATGCACACGCTGAGCCCGGACGGCCTGGGTGACACCCAGCCTTGCCAATATTTCAGCTTTTAGCATCACATAGTCTTTTGCTTGGTCAGGCTCTAGGTCATAGTAAGCCTTCTGCGATTCACCAGTTAACAGAGGAGCCACCAGTCCAGCCCACTGCTCCTCAGGCCACTTTTCTCTTTCAGCAGTCCTTTCAAATGTGGTCAAAAATACCTCTGGATCATCCTCTCCAGTCATTTTTGTCAACAAACGACTCACCCCAAAGGACGCGGTATTAGTGGGACGGCTTTCCTCACTGGTCTGCGGACGTTGCTGCACTACTGCTTCCATTTGTTGTAGTCTCTGCTCTTGCTTCTGTAACAGGTCTATGAAGCGGGCCTCAGATTGCTGCTGGGCTTGTTGCTGAGCTTCCAGACTCTGTTGGTGAGCTTGCTGCTGGGCTGCAAGGCTCCTTTGCAAACCTGCATTTGTCTGCTGTTGATTGGCATTTGCTAGAGCCAGCTGTTTCAGTATCTCCTCCATGCTGGCTTAAAAAAAAACTGCCACTGGTTCTCCACCAACTGTGAGGGGGTTAACTCGGTAGCGGGAGTGTGTGACCCCCTGGTTGGGCTCCCCACACAAAACAGGCCCAGCAGACGGAGGTTGTGGTTTTCAAAATCAAAAGGTGCGGTTTATTTCTCTATGTACAGTGACAAAAACACAGCAAAGCCAAAAAGAAACATAAACAAAATAAATCCTGGTCAGCTTGACCTCTGACTAAACATGCAGGTTTCCTAACTAACAACTGGGATCAGCCTGGTGCTGTCCTAGTCCCTAAGTCCCTGGTTTAGTAAATGTCCAAACAAATAGCCACACAGGCTTTGTCTCACCGCACAGGGGTTCACTCTCCCTAGACAGTCCACACAGGTCTGGGTCCAGGCATGAGCAAACACCTGATGAAGCTGGGAGTTTTTATAGAGGCCTTAAACGAGCTGACAAGCTTCAGCTGGTCTCAGCAACTCCCTGCCTGCACGACGCCCAGCACTCTCCCTAGAGGTATGAGTCATCCATGAGCCCACTAGCCTCAGCTGGGCTTCATCAACTCCCTCCCTAGTTGTATAAGTCGGCATAAAGCCTGAATCTGGGAGAATTATATCTACCCCCCTGGATGCAACCAGGTGACTTTACCTTCTTGCTGTCACACTACCTATAGTTTTCTGTCCCTAGAAAAAATGTTTTTTTAAAGATGGTTGATGATCAATGCTTTAGCACAGTATAGCACAAGGAGAATTTCCCTCACTGTCCTTCCCTGTCCCTAGAAACAAGGATTATCACAGTGAAAGAAACTGACACTCTCCCTACCTATAATTTTCTGTCCCTAGAAAAAATGTTTTTTTAAAGATGGTTGATGATCAATGCTTTAGCACACTATAGCACAAGGAGAATTTCCCTCACTGTCCTTCCCTGTCCCTAGAAACAAGGATTATCACAGTAAAACACACTGACACTCTCCCTACCTATAGTTTTCTGTCCCTAGAAAAAATGATTTTTTAAAGATGGTTGATGATCAATGCTTTAGCACACTATAGCACAAGGAGAATTTCCCTCACTGTCCTTCCCTGTCCCTAGAAACAAGGATTCGCACAGTAAAACACACTGACACTCTCCCTACCTATCCTTCTCTTTCCCTAAACTAAAGGAATCCAGGTTAAGCAAGAAAAAAAATGTCACTGTCCCTGCCTATGCTTCTCTTTCCCTGCTCCGGAACACACTACACTAGGCCGCCGTGCTGGCGGCCTTTTATAGTGTGGGGCGTGTACTAAACACCCTCAGCAATATTTGGCCACAGGCATCCTGCCTGTGGCCAATCATTGCTCTCCTCGCTGCCGGCGCTGTGATTGGCCAAGCATGCGGGGTCACAGTGCATGCTTGGCCAATCACAGCGCCTGGATGACACTGCGATGGCGTAGTGCATTGTGGGCCGTTCGCGTCACTTGAATTAGGCGCGAACGGCCCAAATCGTTCGATCTTCGTCGAACGATCGAACAGCCGATGTTCGAGTCGAACGTATGTTCGACTCGAACACCGAGCTCATCCCTAGTCATGAGCTACAATTTGTGTGGAAATGATGAACCACAAACTAAAACTATGTCCCTTTTTCATAAACAGGATGACATCAGCCAGGAGGAGGGTCTGGATAGTGTCAGGCAGGAGGAGGCAGGGCCCACTGTGAGCCAGGAGGAGGCAGGGCCCACTGTGAGCCAGGAGGTGGCAGGGCCCAGTGGCACACAGGAGGTGGCAGGGCCCAGTGGCACACAGGAGGTGGCTGGGCCAAGTAGCAGGACCAAATCGCAGGTGCCTCCCATCTGCCTTCCTAGAAGATCCAGGAGGGACAGCAGCACAAGCGAGGCAGCAATGGTCCTTATTAGAGAGGCACATGCCACCCTCCAGGAGCCCACATCCCCTGAAGAGTCCATTTCGGCCTAGTTGAGGCCAAGTTCAAGGTGATGAGCATGGAGCAACGCCTCCTATGCGAGCCCCTGCTCATCACCTTGCTGAACAAGGGGGTGATGGAGAGAATTACCCCCAATACGGCCATATGTGAGGTCGCCCAGCTTTCCCAACCTCAACCTCCTCCTCCTCCTCCTCCTCCACCTTCTTCTTCTCCTCCACCTCCTTCTCCTCCTCCTGACATGAGTACACCTCCAGTGGCACAGCCTCCAGCCACACGCAGAAGGAAGGCTGCAGGGAAGGCTTCAGGAAAGGCTGCCAAGAAGACCAGGAAGTGATGGCCTTGCTTCATTGTGGTCTGACAGAAGGCAGCATGTTGTAGTACCACAGACTTGGGACATGTATATCACCTGCTGCTGTTCCTGACCTCTGGGAGTCCAGGATCAGATTGTGCTCACAACTGTTGTGCTTCTCAAGCTCCCAATTTTATTGGCCACACAGGGTTGATGTGTGCTCTGGGGTCCCATGGATGCACAAATGGCAGCAGGTTCTCCAGCGCTGCCTTCTATTTATTTTGTTAGATACATGAATAAATGGTTTTTATTTTTACAGTTAATACTTGACTATGTGTTTTTATAATAATTATAAATTTAGCTTTGGAGTAGGCAGATACATTTTAACAAATAAAATAAAAGGGACAGATAACACAAAAAAATCTCCTTGAAGGTCTAAAAAATAAAAACAAAATAAATAAGGGGTAAACTTGACACAACTAAAATAATAAATAAAATCATGGAGATCACTATAAAATAAAGAAGCATTTAAAATGAAGATCTGAATTCAAAATTAAAATAATATAATTATTAAGGAGATCTTGCTTGAAATAATACAGCTAAATATTCATGAGATCAGCATGAAAAAGGTTTAAAATAGTTAGTCAGAACTCTGTGTGAATATCAGCAGCAAAACAAGTTCTTTAGTTTTCATTATTGTAACATTCTAAAGAAGATTTAAATGCGCAACATTTAAACGATGCAATAATTTACAGCGGGACAAATGTGCTATCTCCATTACGAAGGCTTGTTTTACCAGAAGAAGCGCTACCGTCTCATACTTTATTCTGAGCATGTGCGCTTTTTGAAGACTCGTAAAAGCATACACACAAACGTTTTTCTCGTCGCAAAACAGGCCGACGAGAAACACGACGAGAAAATCGAGAATCCGGACGAGAAAAAAGAGAGCAGGTTCTCTATTTTTCTCGTCGAGATTCACGGCAGTTTTCTCGACGAAAAACCATACACACGAATGGTTTTCTCAACAAGAAAGCTCTCTCAGCAGTTTTCTTGTCGTTTTTGGACGAGAAACTCGGTCATGTGTACGAGGCTTAAAAGTCCTATATACATATGAGCAATCACTATCTATTAGATCGGACTCAATAATTGCCTTTTAACACTCATGGAAAGCATGGGTAGACTGGTGTACTTAATGTTTTATTAATGTTTCCTGCATACGTAATAAAACACTGCTGCTGCTTGGCCTTTCTTCATGTTTTTTCTGTCTTATTCTAGTGTCCTGTGTGGCCTACTGGGTCTACCTAATAGTTGCTCAATGTTGTTCTTACTCTTGCAACTTTTAAAAGGTTTTTTTTGTTTTGACCTTCTATGTTCATATTTGAAATACGCCAATAAAAATTATTGCAATAAAACTAAAGGCAAAACTTTTGTTTGTTAGTAGAGTGTAGTGGAGAGTAGGGATGAGCTTTGAAATCGAGTCGAATTTAAGATTGAGTCGAACATAAGTTCGACTCGAACATTGGCTGTTTGATCATTCGACGAAGATCGAACATTATGGGCCGTTCGCGACAAATTTAAACGGCGCGTCACGGCCCATAATTCACTGCGTCATCGCAGTGCATTACTGGCTGATGATTGGCCAAGCATGCACTATGACCCGCATGCTTTGGCTAATCACAGTGCCGTCAGCACAGAGAGCCATAATTGGCCAAAGGCAGGGTGCCTTTGGCCAATCATGGCTCAGGAGATTAAGTACACGCTCCACACTATATAAGCCAGCCTGCATGTCGGCCTTCTGTAGTGTGTTGCGGCGTTGAGAGAGAGATAGAGAGAGAGAGAGACAGTGTCATTTAATTTCATTTATATAGATTGAGCAGGCAGGCGATTCAGTTAGCTAGATTGAGCAGGCAGTTGATTCAGTTAGCTCCAGTATATTTAGTATATATATATATATATATATATATATACACATTCCAGGCTTTGTATATATATATACTGTATACAGTTTAGCTAGATCTCACTGCAGAGCGTTCCTGGTGTACTGTTCCTAATATACTACAGGCAGGAAGTTGATTCAGTTAGCTGCAGTATATTTAGTACTGTATCCTGTGCACAGTGTGCAGCTAGATCTCACTGCAGACCATTCCTGTTGTTCTCTTCCTAATATACTACAGGCAGGCAGTTGATTCAGTTAGCTGCAGTATATTCAGTACTGTATCCTGTGCACAGTGTGCAGCTAGATCTCACTGAAGACCATTCCTGTTGTTCTCTTCCTAATATACTACAGGCAGGCAGTTGATTCAGTTAGCTGCAGTATATTCAGTACTGTATCCTGTGCACAGTGTGCAGCTAGATCTCACTGCAGACCGTTCCTGTTGTTCTCTTCCTAATATACTACAGGCAGGAAGTTGATTCAGTTAGCTGCAGTATATTCAGTATATATATGCATCCCAGCTTTGTGCAGCTACATCTCAGGCCATTCCTGGTGTACCTATTCAAATACATTACAAATACATCAAATACAGTATGTCTGGAAGGCCAACAAGGAGAGGCAGATGCTCACAGGCCACTAAAAGAGGGCAAGCAGGCTCTGTGTCTACAGCCAACAGTGCTGGTCGTGGACACAGTGAATCCTCAGCACGTGGCCGTGGGGCACGCTTGTCCTTTTTTTTTGGCAGCTGGCCGTGTTGAGCCACAACATGCAGAAGAGTTGGTAGAGTGGATAACCAAGCCATCCTCCTCCTCCTCATCCTCTGTCACCCAGGCACAGAGTACTTTGGCTGCCAAAGCGGCCTATTCCATTGGCTTCAGGTCATCATTTACTCCTTCCCTAGCCCCACCATCATGCACGGAGGAGTCTCCCGAACTGTTTGACCACAGTGTTGGGTACATGCTGCAGGAGGATACGCAGTGTTTTGAAGGCTCCGATGATGGTACCCAGCTTGAGGAAGGCACTAACGTGAGCCCAGAGAGAGGGTGTGCCCAAGAAGGACAACAAACTGGCAGTCATGTTCCCCCAGCTGCAGCATACTGCCAGGTTTGCTTCAGTGACGAGGAGGGAGGGGGTGATGAGGTCACTGACTCTACGTGGGTGCCTGATAGGGGAGAGGAGGAGGAGGAGGTACATCTCCTAAGAGGCAGGATGCCCTCCAGGGGCCAGCTTAAGGGCAGCTAACCGACTGCATCACACCGCAGAGCTCCGTATGTGCAGGGCGCTGCTGACTCAATGGCTTCAGTCACTCCTTCCCTAGCTCCACCATGTCCTCCTGAGGAGTCCCCCGAACTGTTTGACCACAGTGTTGGGTACATGCTCCAGGAGGATGCCCAGCGTTTTGAAGGCTCCGATGATGGAACCCAGCTAGAGGAAGGCAGTAACGTGAGCCCAAAGAGAGGGGGTAGTAACGTGAGCCCAGAGAGAGGGGGTGCCCAACAAGGACAGCTATCTGGCAGTCATGTTCCCCCAGCTGCAGCATTCTGCCAGATTTTCTCCAGTGATGAGGAGGGAGGGGATGATGAGGTCACTGACTCCATGTGGGTGCCTGATAGGAGAGAGGAGCAGGAGAAGGAGGAGGAGGAGGCACATCTCCAACGAGGCAGGATGCCCTCCAGGGGCCAACTTAAGGGCAGCACACCTGCTGCATCACACCGCAGATCACATGTGCAGGGCGCTGCTGTCTCTGCGCGTTTTTCCAAAAGTTCTTTGGTGTGAGCCTTTTTTGAGACGTGTGCAGCAGATCGCACCGTTGCTGTTTGCAAGATATGTCTGAAGCGTATCAAGCATGGCCAAAACAGCAGCCGCTTGGGCACCACATGTTTGACCAGACAAATGTCAAACTCCCATGCAGTCCGTTGGCAAGCATACTTAAAAGACCCACACCAAAGAACAAGGCGGAACTCTCCTTGCTCCTCATCAGCTGGGATCTTCAACCCCACTATACCTTCAGTTCTCTCAGAAACCTGCACTGAGAGGAATGAAGGTGTAGCATTAGGTGTGGCAAGTACTTGCGGGCATTCTGCTATCGCTACACCAACGTCCGATTGTAGCAGGCAAATTTCCCTACCCCAGGTGCTAAACCGGCGAAAGAAATTTGGTCCCAGCCATCCACATGCCCAGCAGCTGAATGCTAGCTTGGCTAAATTGCTAGCACTCCAACTGCTGCCTTTTCAGTTGGTATACTCTGCGCCCTTTCGTGAATTTGTGGAATGTGCCGTACCTCAGTGGCAGGTTCCCAAACGCCACTTTTTTTCACGGAATGCGATTTCAGGCTCTCTACCGGCATGTGGAAGGCAATGTCTTGGCCTCGCTGGACAGGGCGGTCAGCGGTAAGGTGCATATTACCGCTGACTAATGATCCAGCAGGCATGGACAGGGACGTTACCTATCTTTCACGGCGCACTGGGTGACTCTGCTGGCAGCTGGGAAGGATGCAGGACAGGGTACAGTATTGTTGGAGCTTGTTCCACCACCACACCTCCAAAATGCTGCTAGTGGTGATTCTGACACACCTCTCTCCTCCACCACCTCCTCTTCTTCTTCCTCCATGGCCTCTTCCTCTATAGATTTGTCCTCCGAACCAGCGGTGCTCCGTAGGCGTTCAAGGGGCTATGCAAGCACTCAGGCTAAAAGATGCCATGCAGTGCTTGAGCTGATGTGCTTAGGGGACAGGAGCCACCCTGGGGCAGAGATTCTGTCCGCTCTTCAGGGGCAGGCTCAGAGGTGGTTGACGCCACGCCAGATTCAGCCGGGAATGGTGGTTTGCGACAATGGCACCAACCTCCTCTCCGCCCTCCGACATGGACACTTGACACATGTGCCCTGTTTGGCTCACGTCCTTAACTTGGTGGTGCAGCGGTTCTTGTGCAGGTACCTGGGCTTACAGTATCTCCTGAGGCAGGCCAGGAAAGTCTGTGTGCATTTCCGCTGGTCATATAATGCCAGTGCTCAGGTGGCTGACCTCCAAAAGGAATACAACCTGCCCAAGAACCGCCTAATCTGTGACATGCCCACCAGGTGGAACTCAGCGTTGGCCATGCTGCAGCGGCTGCACACATAGCAGAGGGCCATCAATGAGTACCTGTGCGACTATGGCACCAGGACAGGGTCAGCGGAGCTTGGCTTTTTTTCGCCACGCCAGTGGCTCATGATCAAGAATGCATGCACTATCCTGTCACCATTTGAGGAGGCCACGAGGATGGTGAGCAGTGACAGTGCATGCATCAGTGATACTGTCCCTCTTGTCTACCTGTTAGAGCACACGCTGCGTGGAATAATGGACAGGGCACTTGAGGCAGAACAGAGGGAGAAAGAGGAGGACTTCCCTACCTCTCAAGGCTCCCTTTATCCAGACAGTGTTCCTGCGGGCCCGCCAATCACACAGGAAGAGGAGGATGAGGGGGAGGAGGAGGATTGTGTCAGCATGGAGGTGGAGCCTAGCACTCAGCATCAGCAGCAGTCTTCAAGGGATCGTTTACAGTCCCCAGAAACCCATGGACTTGTACGTGGCTAGGAGGAGGTGGCTGTGGATCATGTCGACCTTAGTGACCCAGAGGACTCCGGACCGAATGCCTCAGCAAACCTACGCTGCATGGCCTCCCTGATCCTGCAAAGCCTGCGAAAGGATCCTCGGATTGGTGGTATCAAGGAGAGGGATCATTACTGGCTGGCAACCCTCCTTGATCCATGTTACAAGGGTAAGGTTGCTAGACTTATCCAGCCGTTGCAGAGGGAGCAGAGGATGAAACATCTTAGGAAGGCCTTGCAGAAAGGTTTGTGCAACGCGTTTCCAGAGCCTGGGAGGTTACAAATTCCTGGTCCTGGACAACGTGTTGCTGAGGCTTCGGTCAGTCACAGAAGGAGCGGTGGAGAAGGTGGCCGCCTGACCGATGCATTCAGACAACTTTTTAGTCCGCAGCCCCAAGGTCTGATCGGTTCCAGCAACTATCGCCAGCGTCTGATTTACATGGTGCAGGAATACCTAGGGGCAAGATCAGACTTGGAGACCTTTCCAACCGAAAATCCTCTGGGTTACTGGGACTTGAGGATGGATCACTGGCCAGAGCTTGCACAGTATGCAATTGAGCTACTGGCCTGTCCTACATCCAGCGTTCGTTCGGAACGCACATTCAGTGCTGCTGGAGGCTTTGTAACCGATCACAGAGTGCGCCTGTCCACCGACTCGGTTGATCGTCTCACCTTCATAAAAATTAATCAGTCTTGGATCACCAGCTACCAAGCACCTGATGCTGATGAAACCGAATATTTTTTTTATGAATGTGAGATCCCTTCAAGACTGCCTTTGCTGATGCTGAGTGACTATCCTGTTATGCTGAGTGACTATCCTATTCCTCCTCAATGTTCATGTTGATAGCTTCTAATAACATTTTTGGTTCTGAGCACCACCACCATTGGCTAAGGCCCAATTTTTCTGCCCCTGTTTAACAGGGGCTTGTATAATTTAAACTTCTGATGTAATATTTTGCAGCAGGGCTCATTCCTGCGCTCAAATAGAGTATCTGCAAGGGGTTGCAGTGTTGTGGCACCAGCACCAGTGCCTAAAGCCCAATTTAAATTTTTCTGCCCCTGTTTAACAGGGACGTGTATAATAAAAAAAAATTGCTGTAATATTTTGCAGCAGGGCTTATTCCTGCGCTCAAATCGAGTATCTGCGAGGGGCTGCAGTGTTGTGGCACCAGCACCAGTGCCTAAAGCCCAATTTTTCTGCCCCTGTTTAACAGGGGCGTGTATAATTTAAATTTTTGCTGTAATATTTTTGAGCAGGGCTCATTCCTGTGCTCGAATAGAATATCTGTGAGGGGTTGCAGTGTTGTGCTACCAGCACCACTGCCTAAGGCACAATTTTTCTGCCTCTGTTTAACAGGGGCGTGTAATTACAATTTTTGCTGTAATATTTTGCAGCAGGGCTCGTTCCTGCGCTTAACTAGCGTATCTGTGAGGGGTTGCAGTGTTGTGGCACCAGCACCAGTGCCTAAGGCCCAATTTTTCTGCCCCTGTTTAATAGGGGCGTGTAATTACAATTTTTGATTTAATATTTCACAGCAGGGCCCGTTCCAGCGCCCACCAA
This sequence comes from Rana muscosa, assembly GCA_029206835.1. NCBI lineage: Eukaryota > Metazoa > Chordata > Amphibia > Anura > Ranidae > Rana > Rana muscosa. The sequence continues at coordinate 42,226,867 of JARGYO010005626.1, forward strand.
GAGTAACTGTGAGGGCTTACAATGTTGTGGCACCACCACCAAAGGCCCAATTTTTCTGCCCCTGTTTAACAGGGGCTTGTATAATTTAAACTTCTGATGTAATATTTTGCAGCAGGGCTCATTCCTGCGCTCAAATAGAGTATCTGCAAGGGGTTGCAGTGTTGTGGCACCAGCACCAGTACCTAAAGCCCAATTTAAATTTTTCTGCCCCTGTTTAACAGGGACGTGTATAATAAAAAAAAAATTGCTGTAATATTTTGCAGCAGGGCTTATTCCTGCGCTCAAATCGAGTATCTGCGAGGGGTTGCAGTGTTGTGGCACCAGCACCAGTGCCTAAAGCCCAATTTTTCTGCCCCTGTTTAACAGGGGCGTGTATAATTAAAATTTTTGCTGTAATATTTTTGAGCAGGGCTCATTCCTGTGCTCGAATAGAGTATCTGTGAGGGGTTGCAGTGTTGTGCTACCAGCACCACTGCCTAAGGCACAATTTTTCTGCCTCTGTTTAACAGGGGCGTGTAATTACAATTTTTGCTGTAATATTTTGCAGCAGGGCTCGTTCCTGCGCTTAACTAGCGTATCTGTGAGGGGTTGCAGTGTTGTGGCACCAGCACCAGTGCCTAAGGCCCAATTTTTCTGCCCCTGTTCAACAGGGGCATGTAATTACAATTCTTGATATAATACTTCACAGCAGGGCCCATTCCAGCGCCCACCAAGAGTAATTGTGAGGGCTTACAGTGTTGTGGCACCACCACCAAAGGCCCAATTTTTCTGCCCCTGTTCAACAGGGGCATGTAGCTACAATTCTAGATATAATATTTCACAGCAGGGCCCGTTCCAGCGCCCACCAAGAGTAACTGTAAGGACTTGCAGTGTTGTGGCACCACCACCACCATCACCAAAGGCCCAATTTTTCTGCCCCTGTTCAACAGGGGCATGTAATTACAATTCTTGATATAATAGTTCACAGCAGTTTCTGCCCCCACCAAGAGTAACTGTGAGGGCTTACCGTGTTCTGGTACCACCAACACCTAAGACCCAATTTTCTGCAGAGTATATAGGGCAGGCCGTATAGTATATACAGGCGGTCCCCTACTTTCAAACATCCGATTTACAAATGACTCCTACTTACAAACGGAGGGAGACAACAGGAAGTGAGAGGAAATCTACCCCTATGAAGGGAAATTCTCTCCTGTAAGAGTTAATATGGGAAAAAGATGTCTCCACGGTCCCACCACGGATGCTTTATCACCAATCCTTGTTTCCTCAATAACCCCAAATTTTCAAAATCCAATTGTCATTGGGACAGAAAGTGAGCTGAAATCTTCTGAACAGAGGCACAGACAGCAAAACAAATGTTACAGGGGTGATAACCATTCCCTATGTTATCTAAAAAGCTTAAACATAGATTTTTTGGCTGGAGCTACACTTACAAAATTTACCTGTTCCAAATTACAAACAGATTCAACTTAAGAACAAACCTACAGTCCCTGTCTTGTTTGGACCGCCTGTAAACTGCTGTTCAGAGTATATAGGGCCTGGGGGCCCCACGCCTTTTCTTTTTTTAATTTGGGTGCGGGGTTCCCCTTAATATCCATACAAGACCCAAAGGGCCTGGTAAAGGGCTGGGGGGGGGGGAGGGGGGTACCCATGCCGTTTTTCTCAATGATTTTCATCCATATTGCCGGGACCTGACATTACATTACATCCGCAAGCAGTTTTAAATGACTTTTATTCCTTTAGAATGTCATTTTGTGCAGGGACTGTTCTAAACAATAGAAACACGCGCCACTTCACAGGCATACTATAGACACCCCCAGGTACAATATTTAAAGGAATATTTCACTTTTATTTTTTCACTTTAAGCATCATTTAAATCACTGCTCCCGAAAAAACGGCCATTTTTAAAACTTTATTTTGTATTGATACATGTCCCCTGGGGCAGGACCCGGGTCCCCAAACCCTTTTTTGACAATAACTTGCATATTAGCCTTTAAAATTTGCACTTTTGATTTCTCACGTTCGAGTCCCATAGACTTTAACAGTGTTCGAAAGTTCGCACAAACTTTCGGTCCGTTCGCATGCTCTGGATGCGAACCGAACCGGGGGGTGTTCGGCTCATCCCTAGTGGAGAGGGATTAGAACACCTGTCAGGTTTTTATTGCTGTCTGTGTCCCCTTTAGGGGGATTTACTCTCTCTATTAGGCTTGTTTACCATTATCAAGAAAAGTGAAAATAAAGGAAAATCCTGGGTTGTCCCCAGAACAGGAATAGTGGGGTTTCCTTCCATATCGGACACCAGTTCCAAAGACTCTGGTGAGAACCAGGGATTTCCTCACTTTGAGGGATTTTCTCTCATTTCCTGTGTAGCGGTGCCCCCATAGGGGCTGCTGATTGACTCTATACCCCAATGGCCACCCGACTCTGCAGCTCCTCTCTTCCCTCTGACACCTTGGGTTCCATTCTGAAATGTCACGTTAGTAATGAGAAACTCACACGGTATCATTTAACCACTCAGAAATGTTTACTGAGATAAAGAATAAACACAATAAAAGGATATGAATAAATGATGAATGAACACAGGTTATGATTGACAAAGAAAATATTATTCGGAGGCGCATGCGCGGAGGCTCCTAAGATGGCAGCGTAGGACCGGAGCTCCGCACAGCGCCGGTCATACAGCGACTTTAGAAGCAGGCAGCGGCTTTCCGGAGTTCCCAGAATAACGGGAGACGGTAGTGGATACTCCTGGGCACCGTTCTATGCCGGGCAGGCACGCCAAAAAAGACCTGGGACCTCAGTTTGAGCCCCTGGAAAAGCGGAACATTTCCAAAATGGCTTCCGCGCCTCAGACACGAGCCCAGACCGCACCTGAAGCTTCCACAGCAAGCAGGCAAGTTGTTCACCCTGCGACCCTCTCATATGCTCTACAGTTGCCGGGCTTAGACCCCTCTCTTTCTAAGACATCCCCCAAACCCACAGTGACTATGATAGAAGGTACTATGGGGCCTATGGGACTGTCCTCACTGGAAGATACCCCCATTCTCCCAGAAACTATAACTCCGCGAACGGAGCAGGCTCTTGATGTTACATTTAATGTTACTGAATTATTTACCAGAATCTCTGAATTACTGGACAAAGGCTTAGCCCAAAATGCGGACAGGGTTACAGGAGAAATTAGAGCAGACTTCCAGAGCCTGGGAAACAGGATTGAACAAATAGAGCACAAGCTGGATGTCACTATAACCAGGGCGAATCAGAATACTGACCATTTGCATTTTATGCAAGAACAGCTTGACACTGCTCAGTAGGGATGGGCTATCTGTTCGAGTCAAACATGAGTTCGACTCGAACATCGGCTGTTCGATCGATCGACGAAGTTCGCGCCAAATTCGAGCGGCGCGTCACGGCCCATAATGCACTGCGTCATCGCATTGCTGGCTGACAGAGGCAGCTCTAGACTTTGTGAGGCCTTAGGCAAAACTTAGACACGAGGCCCCACTCACGCCCATAATGGGAAAAATATTATAAAAACGATAAAAAATAACTGTATAATGCATATATTAACTTAACCACTTAACGACCGCCCACCGCCGATTTACGTCGGCAGAATGGCACGGACAGGCAGAATCACGTAGATCTACGTGATCGCCTTTGTGCAGTTGGGGGGTCCATCCGGACCCCCCTTCACTGCAGTGAGCGGCCGTTAAGTGTTCGGGAGCGATCAGGCATGAGGGGGCGGCCGCTCGATTCCGCCCCCCCCCTCGCGATCGCTCCCGGCCAATGAAAATGCTTCCTCCGCCATGTGATGTAAACACAGGCTGGAGGAAGTGATGTCATCTCCCTCGCCGCGGTCTTTTCGTTCCCGGCGCCGAGGAGAGAAGACAGAGGTTAGTGCTCCAACAGTCCACTGACACGTAGGTACACATAGGCACACAAATCACCCCCCAGTCACCCCCAGATCACCCCCCAGGTCACCCCAAAGCCCCCAATCACAGTGTCACTGATTGCAGTGATCATTTATTTTACTGATCACTGCATTTAGTGTCATCTGTGATTGTAAAAAGTTGCAGGGCAGTTAGGATTAGGCCCCTTTAGGTCCAGGGTAGCCCCCTAACCCCCCCTAATAAAGGTTTAACCCCTTGATCACCCCCCAGGTAACCCTTTCACCCCCTAACTTCAGCGTCACTAAGCGATTGTTTTTCCGATCGCTGTATTCGTGTCGCTGGTGTTTTAGATAGGCAGTTATTTTTTTTTTAGGTTCGCCGCAGGTTTTTATTGGTGTCAGGTACCCCCATATATTATTTTAACCCCCTGATTGCTCCTAGAGTTAACCCTTTCACCAGTGATCGCCGTATAAGCGTCACTGGTGTCACTGGTTAGCCAGTAAGTTATTTAGTTATTTAGGTTACCCGTCAGGTTTTTATATAGTGTCAGGTACCCCCATATTTAACCTAATAAAGGTTTTAACCCCCTGATTGCCCCTAGTTAACCCTTTCACCAGTGATCACCATATAAAGGTTATGGGTGACGCTGGTTGATTAGTTTGCTTTTTATAGCATCAGGGCACCCGCCGTATATAACCCAATAAAGGTTTAACCCCCCTGATCGCCCGGCGGGTGAGATCAATTAGGTTTTAGCGCCAGAGAGGGTCTGCGTCGCCCCAGGCAGTGTTAGGTTAGTGCCAGTAACGCTAACACCCACGCGCAAAGCATACACCCCCCTTAGTGGTATAGTATCTGATCAGATCTATACTAGCATCCCCAGCGGTTTAGGGTTCCCAAAAGCGCAGTGTTAGCGGGATCAGCCCAGATACCTGCTAGCGCCTGCGTTTAGCCCCTCCGCCCAGCCCAGCCCAGCCCAGCCCACCCAAGTGCAGTATCGATCGATCACTGTCACTTACCAAACACAACACACATAACTGCAGCGTTCGCAGAGACAGGCCTGATCCCTGCGATCGCTAACAGTTTATTTGTAGCGTTTGATATATTTGCTGACGACAGTCAGGTGCTTTTTTTCCTGTGAATCTTACTAGTGTACCCCTAAATTTAGAGCCCAAAATGGCAAGACGAAGGTACACTAGTAAAGAGGCCTACGAGATTCTGAGCATGACAGATAGTGAAGAGGAGGTCACGTATCTGTCAGATTCAGGCTCAGAATATCTTCCCGTAGAAGACAGTGACGTCAGCGGCCCCACGTCAGATAGCTCTGACGACGAAGTTGAGGTCCCTGCTAAGGTCAGGTGTACCCGATCCCGATCTTCTGAGGTTGTTGAGGAGCAAGAACCGCAGGTCTCTCGTATCATGGAGCAGAGTAGTACTAGCGCCGCTATTCCTTCTGGTGAACTGGCAAGCACCAGCGGCCTAGTACAGCCTGGACGTACATCCAGCACTGCAGTAACACTTGGTGACGTGGCGAGTCCCATAAGTGCAGTTCAAGCTGGCGAGGTGGCAAGCACAAGTAGTGTCCCGCTGCCACCAAGAAGACAAAGGCAGGCCCGTCGTGCCCATACTGCCCTTCCTGCAGAATTCGCCTATCCTGATTGGGTCCCCACCACTTCTGCAGAACCCGTACTTCCCCCATTCACTGCCCAACCCGGTATTCAGGTGGAAACAGCTGATTTTATTCCAATTGATTTTTATTCGCTGTTTTTCACGGAAGATCTCTATAGATCTATTGTGGACCAGAGTAATTTATATGCTGGTCAATTTATCGCCGCTAACCCCCAGTTGCCTAAAATTGCCAGAAATTGGAAACCAATTACGGTTTCCGAATTTAAGACCTTTCTGGGCCTTTCCCTCAACATGGGCACACATAAATTTCCGTCATTGCGTGCTTATTGGTCCACGCACCCAATTGACCACATGCCCGTGTTCTCTGCCTCCATGTCCAGGGCACGATACGAGCAGATTTTGCGGTTCATGCACTTCAACGACAATGAACTTTGTCGTCCACGTGGGGACCCTGAATACGACCGGCTCTATAAAATTTGGCCCCTCATAAACCACTTCAACGAACGTTTTGCAGCCTTGTTTACTCCCGATCAAGTTGTCTGCGTTGATGAGTCCCTGATTAAATTTTCTGGCCGCTTGTCTTTCAAGCAGTACCTTCCCAGCAAGCGTGCCAGATACGGGGTCAAGCTCTACAAGTTCTGTGACAGGGCAACAGGCTATGTAGTGAACTTTACGGTTTATGAGGGAAAAGACAGTCAGATTGAGTCGGTCAACTGCCCGGATTACATAGGGAGCGCTGGCAAGATAGTGTGGAACTTGGTGTCACCCTTATTCGGAAAGGGGTACCACTTGTATGTGGACAATTATTACACGAGCGTGCCACTGTTTAGTCACTTGTTTGATCATAAGATTGGAGCATGTGGCACCGTGCAACCTAATCGCCGGGGCTTTCCCCAGCGGCTTGTAGATGCCCGTCTTAGGCTGGGGGAGAGAGCCTGCTTGAAGTGTAATAACTTGCTCGCTATGAAGTGGAGGGACAATAAGAATGTTTTCCTTCTTACCTCCCTTCATGCAGACACGACAGTCCAAATTCGTACGGCGACTGGTGTTGTGGAGAAACCCCTCTGTGTCCACGAATATAACCAAAATATGGGAGGGGTGGACCTCAACGACCAGTTGATGGCGCCGTATCTAATTGACCGTAAGGTGAGACGCTGGTACAAAAAAGTGTCTCTATCATTATTCCAATTGGCTTTGCTGAACGCTCATGTGCTATACAGAGCTTCAGGCGGGACGTTATCTCTTCTAAAATTCCAGAATGAGATAGTCACAGAACTCCTGTATCCAGGCGGTTCTGCACCTCACCATCCCCAACCAAATGCAGTAAGCCGGCTGCATGAGAGGCATTATTCGTATGTCCTCCCGAGTACCCCTACCCAAAGCCACCCCCAAAAAAGATGTCGCGTCTGTAGCAAGCGCGGATTTAGGCGTGACACCCGTAGTTTTTGTCCACTCTGTCCTGACAAGCCTGGTCTTTGCCAAGGTGAATGTTTTGAACGCTACCACTCAAAAGTGAAGTTTTAGCGTAGGGTACAGCATTTCACAGACAAGGACACACTTACACAGGGTCTCCCAAGATGCCATTACATTTTGAGAGACCCGAACCATTACAGTTGTAAAGTTACAAAAAAAAGTGTAAAAAAGAAAAAAAAAAACGTAAAAAACAAAACACAAAAAAAATATAAAATAAAAAAACCAAAAATAGTTGTCGTTTTATTGTTCTCTCTCTCTCTATTTTCTCTCTATTGTTCTGCTCTTTTTTACTGTATTCTATTCTGCAATGTTTTATCATGCTTGCTTTTCAGGTATGTGATTTTTTGTTTTCAGGTGCGCCATTCAACTGCAGCGCGGAATTATTTATCTTGACAGCAACAGTGTTTGCTCCCACGATACATAAAGCCGTGACTCCAGTGCTGTAGGAGGTGATTTCACCACCACAGTTAAAAAAAAGAGCATATATGCCGAAGCATGGGGGCAGCAGGGGCGGAGGAGCGATTTTGCTCCTAATGCCGCGTACATACGGTCGAAATTCCGACGGAGGCCTGCCCGTGGAAAATTCCGACCGTGTGTATGCGGCATAACCTTTTTTGCGGGAGGATGCCCCCATGCTTCGGCATATATATATTTTAGGCACAGGTTGCGTTAAAACATTTTTTTATTTTTTACTAGGTTTTGTTTTGGTATTTGCTTTGCAGGTATGGCATGGTAAGGTCTTACTGTTGTACTGTAATGTTACTTTGTTTTAATGTTAACCACCATTTGCTTAGCAGGTACGCCATTCAGTTGCAGCGCGGATCTATTTATCTTGACAGCAACAGCGTTTGCTCCCACGATACATAAAGCCGTGACTCCAACGCTGTAGGAGGTGATTTCACCACCACAGTTAAAAAAAAGAGCATATATGCCGAAGCATGGGGGCAGCAGGGGCGGAGGAGCGATTTTGCTCCTAATGCCGCGTACATACGGTCGAAATTCCGACGGAGGCCTGCCCATGGAAAATTCCGACCGTGTGTACGCGGCATAACTTTTTTGCGGGAGGATGCCCCCATGCTTCGGCATATATATATTTTAGGCACAGGTTGCGTTAAAACATTTTTTTATTTTTTACTAGGTTTTGTTTTGGTATTTGCTTTGCAGGTATGGCATGGTAAGGTCTTACTGTTGTACTGTAATGTTACTTTGTTTTAATGTTAACCACCATTTGCTTAGCAGGTACGCCATTCAGTTGCAGCGCGGATCTATTTATCTTGACAGCAACAGCGTTTGCTCCCACGATACATAAAGCCGTGACTCCAACGCTGTAGGAGGTGATTTCACCACCACAGTTAAAAAAAAGAGCATATATGCCGAAGCATGGGGGCAGCAGGGGCGGAGGAGCGATTTTGCTCCTAATGCCGCGTATATACGGTCGAAATTCCAACGGAGGCTTGCCCGTGGAAAAGTCCGACCGTGTGTACGCGGCATAACCTTTTATGCCGCGTACATACGGTTGAAATTCCGACGAAGGCTTGACCGTGTGTACGCGGCATAACTTTTTTGCGGGAGGATGCCCCCATGCTTCGGCATATATGCCCATCATTAGAAGTGGGTGGATGAAGGGAGGTATTCTAATGGTGGGCATACCCACCAATCAATCTCTTTTTTTCGTTCAGCCAATAGGCTGTATGAAAAAAAAGATTACAATACATGTCCAACAAGGACCAGCAACGTACTGGTATGTTGCTGGACTTTGAATGTTTATACCAGAATGATGCCTGCGGGTTTAGGTATCATCTTGGTATCATTCTTTTCAGCCAGCAGCCGGCTTTCATGTAAAAGCAATTCTAGCAGATAATTAGCCTCTAGACTGCTTTTACAAGCAGTGGGAGGGAATGTCCCCCCCCGGATATAAAAAGCGCCATTGGGAAATTGGGAAAGCATTTTATCACACCGATCTTGGTGTGGTCAGATGCTTTGAGGGCAGAGGAAAGATCTAGGGTCTAACCCCCCAATTTTTTTCAAAAAAGAGTACCTGTCACTACCTATTGCTATCATAGGGGATATTTACATTCCCTGAGATAACGATAAAAATGGTAAAAAAATAAAATATGGAAGGCACAGTTTAAAAATAAAATAAAAAAGCCAAATAAATAATAAAAAAAAAAAAAAAAAAAAAAAAAAAGCACCGCTGTCCCCCCCTGCTCTTGCGCAAAGGCGAACGCAAGCGTCGGTCTAGCGTCATATGTAAACAGCAATTGCATCATGCATGTGAGGTATCACCGCGAAGGTCAGATCGAGGGCAGTCATTTTAGCAGTAGACCTCCTCTGTAAATCTAACGTGGTAACCTGTAAAGGCTTTTAAATGCTTTTAAAAATGAATGTGGTTTGTCGCCGCTGCGCGTTTGTGCGCAATTTTAAAGCATGTCGTGTTTGGTATCCATGTACTCGGCCTATGATCATCTTTTTTATTTCATCAAACATTTGGGCAATATAGTGTTTTTTAGTGCATTAAAAATAAAAAAAGTGTGTTTTTTCCCCCAAAAAATGCGTTTGAAAAATCGCTGCGCAAATACTGTGTGGAAAAAAAAAAATGCAACACCCACTATTTTAATCTGTAGGGCCTTTGCTTTAAAAAAATATATAATGTTTGGGGGTTCAAAATAATTTTCTTGCAAAAAAATTTTTTTTTTCATGTAAACAAAAAGTGTCAGAAAGGGCTTTGTCTTCAAGTGGTTAGAAGAGTGGATGATGTGTGATATAAGCTTCCTAATGTTGTGCATAAAATGCCAGGACAGTTCAAAACTCCCCCAAATGACCCCATTTTGTAAAGTAGACACCTCAAGCTATTTGCTGAGAGGCATGTTGAGCCCATTGAATATTTTATTTTTTGTCCCAAGTGATTGAATAATGACCAAAAAAAAAAAAATTTACAAAAAGTTGTCACTAAATTATATATTGCTCAAACATGCCATGGGCATATGTGGAATTACACCCCAAAATACATTCTGTTGCTTCTCCTGAGTACGGGGATACCACATGTGTGGGACTTTTTGGGAGCCTAGTCGCGTACGGGACCCCAAAAACCAAGCACCGCCTTCAGGATTTCTATGGGTGTAAATTTTTGATTTCACTCCTCACTGCCTATCACAGTTTCGGAGGCCATGGAATGCCCAGATGGCACAAAACCCCCCCAAATTACCCCATTTTGGAAAGTAGACACCCCAAGCTATTTGCTGAGAGGTATGTTGAGTATTTTGCAGATCTCGCTTTTTGTCACAAAGTTTTGAAAATGTAAAAAAAGAAAAAAAAAAAGAAAAAAAAATGTCTTTCTTAATTTTCAAAAACAAATGAGAGCTGTAAAATACTCACCATGCCTCTCAGCAAATAGCTTGGGGTGTCTACTTTCCAAAATGGGGTCATTTGTGGGGGTTTTGGGCTATTTTGACATTTTATGGCCTTCAAAACTGTGATAGGTAGTGAGGAGTGAAATCAAAAATTTATGCCCTTAGAAACCTTGAAGGCGGTGCTTGGTTTTTGGGGTCCCGTACGCGGCTAGGCTCCCAAAAAGTCCCACACATGTGGTATCCCCGTACTCAGGAAAAGCAGCAGAATGTATTTTGGGGTGCAATTCCACATATAACCATGGCATGTGTGAGCAATATATCATTTAGTGACAACTTTTTGTACATTTTTTTTTCTTTTTGTCATTATTCAATCATTTGGGACAAAAAAAAATATTCAATGGGGTCAACATGCCTCTCAGCAAATAGCTTGGGGTGTCTACTTTCCAAAACGGGGTCATTTGGGGGGGTTTTGTGCCATCTTGGCATTTTATGGCCTTCAAAACTGTGATACGTAGTGAGGAGTGAAATCAAAAATTTATGCCCTTAGAAACCTTGAAGGCGGTGCTTGGTTTTTGGGGTCCCGTACGCGGCTAGGCTCCCAAAAAGTCCCACACATGTGGTATCCCCGTACTCAGGAGAAGCAGCAGAATGTATTTTGGGGTGTAATTTCACATATGCCCATGGCATGTGTGAGCAATATATCATTTAGTGACAACTTTGTGCAAAAAAAAAAAAGTTTGTCATATTCCCGCAACTTGTGGCAAAATATAAAATATTCCATGGACTGAACATGCCTCTCAGTAAATAGCTTGGGGTGTCTACTTTCCAAAATGGGGTCATTTGGGGGGTTTTGTGCTATTTTGGCATTTTATGGCCTTCGAAACTGTGATAGGTAGTGAGGAGTGAAATCAAAAATTTGCGCCCTTAGAAATCCTGAAGGCGGTGCTTGGTTTCCGGGGTCCCGTACGTGGCTAGGCTCCTAAAAAGTCCCACACATGTGGTATCCCCATACTCAGGAGAAGCAGCAGAATGTATTTTGGGGTGCAATTCCACATATAACCATGGCATGTGTGAGCAATATATCATTTAGTGACAACTTTTTGTAATTTTTTATTTTTTTTTGTCATTATTCAATCACTTGGGACAAAAAAAAAATATTCAATGGGCTCAACATGCCTCTCAGCAATTTCCTTGGGGTGTCTACTTTCCAAAATGGGGTCATTTGGGGGGGGTTTTGTACTGCCCTGCCATTTTAGCACCTCAAGAAATGAGATAGGCAGTCATAAATTTAAAGCTGTGTAAATTTCAGAAAATGTACCCTAGTTTGTAAACGCTATAACTTTTGCGCAAACCTATAAATATACGCTTATTGACATTTTTTTTACTAAAGACATGTGGCTGAATACATTTTGGCCTAAATGTATGACTAAAATTGAGTTTATTCGATTTTTCTTATAACAAAAAGTAGAAAATATCATTTTTTTTCAAAATTTTCGGTCTTTTTCTGTTTATATCGCAAAAAATAAAAATCGCAGAGGCAATCAAATACCATTAAAAGAAAGCTCTATTTGTGGGAAGAAAAGGACGCAAATTTAATTTGGGTACAACATTGCATGTCCGCACAATTTACAGTTAAAGCAGCGCAGTGCCGAATCCCAAAAACAGGCCTGGTCCTAATGGCCCGAAATGGTCCGGGGCTTAAGTGGTTAAATCCTATGTACTATGAATTCACAGTTTCTCTAAATTTCTCCAACCAATTATTCTTTAATCAAATATCATTAAACATAGGGTGGGTGGGTAGGTATAATATATATATATATATATATATATATATATATATATATATATATATATATATTGTGACAGCAGGAAGGTAAAGTCACCTGGTTGCATCCAGGGGGGTAGATATATTTCGCCCAGATTCAGGCTTTACGCCGACTTATACAACTAGGTGGAGAGTTGTATAAGCCCAGCTGAGGCTAGTGGGCTCATGGATGACTCATACCTCTAGGGAGAGTGTGGGGCGTCGTGCAGACAGGGAGTTGATGAGACCAGCTGAAGCTTGTCAGCTCATTTAGGCCTCTATAAGAACTCCCAGCTTCATTAGGTGTTAGCTCATGCCTGGACCCAGACCTGTGTGGACTGTCTAGGGAGAGTGAACCCCTGTGCGGTGAGACAAAGCCTGTGTGGCTATTTGCTTGGACATTTAAAACCAGGGACTTAGGGACTAGGACAGCACTAGGCTGATCCCAGTTGTTAGTTAGGAAACCTGTATGTTTAGTCAGAGGTCAAGTTGACCAGGATTTATTTTGTTTATGTTTCTTTTGCTTTGCTGTGTTTTGTCACTGTAAATAGAAAATAAACCGCACCTTTTTGATTTTGAAAACCACAACCTCCGTTTGCTGGGCCTGTTTTTGTGTGGGGAGCCCATCCCGGGGGTCACACACACCCGCTGCCGAGCTAACCCCCTCACAGTTGGTGGAGAATGCAGGCAGTTTTTTTTTAAGCCAGCATGGAGGAGATACTGAAGCAGCTGGCTCTAGCAAATGCCAATCAACAGCAGACAAATGCAGGTTTGCAAAAGAGCCTTGCAGCTCATCAACAGAGCCTTGCAGCTCAACAACAGAACTTCGCAGCCCAGCAGCAAGCTCATCAACAGAGCCTTGCAGCCCAGCAGCAGACAAACGCAACTTTGCAACAGAGTCTGGAGGCTCAGCAACAAGCCCAGCAGCAATCTGAGGCCCGCTTCATAGACCTGTTGCAGAAGCAAGAGCAGAGACTACAACAACAGATGGAAGCAGTAATGCAGCAACGTCCGCAGACCAGTGAGGAAAGCCGTCCCACTAATACCGCGTCCTTTGGGGTGAGTCGTTTATTGACAAAAATGACTGGAGAGGATGATCCAGAGGTATTTTTGACCACATTTGAAAGGACCGCTGAAAGAGAAAAGTGGCCTGAGGAGCAGTGGGCTGGACTGGTGGCTCCTCTGTTAACTGGTGAATCGCAGAAAGCTTACTATGACCTAGAGCCTAACCAAGCAAAAGACTATGTGATGCTAAAAGCTGAAATATTGGCAAGGCTGGGTGTCACCCAGGCTGTCCGGGCTCAGCGTGTGCATAACTGGACTTTCCAGCTTGGAAAACCCCCCAGGTCTCAAATGTATGATCTCATTCACCTGAGCAGAAAGTGGCTACAGCCAGAGACTTTGTCCGCACCAAAGATTGTGGAACGTGTTGTAATGGATCGGTTTTTGAGAGCTCTTCCTACTGCCATCCAAAAGTGGGTAAGCCATGGAGATCCAGAGACGGCCGATGGTCTTGTGGATCGTGTGGAGAAATACTTGGCTACAGAGAACCTGACGGCCTCTTCCAGAGACACTCGGACTTTCCACCCTAAGACCAGACCATCCCCAGGGGCGGATAAGAGGATTCCAAGGGGTGAGGGTGGAGAGAGTGAGAGGGTGGGAGCTCTACCCCAAGTTTGGTGAGAACAGCCTGGGAAATCAGCGGCTCAAGAGGCCGCAAGAAGGATCGTTTGCTACCGCTGCCGGCAAGCGGGACATATTGCAGCCAATTGCCCGGTTGTGGAGGAACCCATGCAGTGTGACTTTCTGACGGGCAGACGTCAGTCGCTGTGTGCGACAGTCGCATGCACTGCCATTCGAGGAACTGAGAAACATTTATGCAAAATGTGTGTTAATGGTAGAAATGTTGTGGTATTGCTGGATTCAGGTAGCCTTGTGACCCTGATAAAGGCTGAGTTAGTTAAAACAGAGGTCTCTGGGAATAGCAAGGTAGCTGTTATTTGTGTGCATGGGGACACCCGAGAGTATCCAGTGACTACAGTGTGTTTCGAGACCCCCAAAGGTACCCTCTCTCATCCAGTGGGCTTAGTATCTCAGTTACCGCATGACGCCATTGTGGGAAGGGATTTTCCGAAGTTCTGGGAACTGTGGGATGATCCTGAGCCCCCCACTGGTGCCCCTATGTACCAGGAATGTGATAGCCAGAACTCCCCTGAGAGTGGTGAGGACTCTCCGGAATTTCCCTTATCAGTATTGGCAGGGGAGACTCAAGAAACTGGAGAGGAGCCCACCTCCTCAGACGAAAACCTACCGTCTGTGGCGTTTTCTGATCTTGAGGTTCACAGGGAAAACTTTGCCACAGAACAGTTGAAAGACCCCGCCCTAATAAAGGCACGGGAAAACGTAGTGAAAATAGATGGCGAGTTAGTGAACCCAGATAATACCTGCACTTACCCATACTTCAGCGTAGAGAAGGACCTACTGTATTGGGTGGCAAAAAGGGCAGAAGAAACCGTTGAGCAGCTTGTGGTGCCCAAACCTTACAGGAAGTTGGTGTTGGAGTTGGCCCATGGGCACATTCTTGGAGGTCATCTGGGGACAGAGAAAACCCGAGAGAGGGTATTACAGAGATTCTATTGGCCGGGGGTGATGAAGGACATAGAAAATTATTGTTCCTCCTGCCCTGTGTGTCAGAGGTCGGCCCCGATGCCACATTTCCGTAGCCCGCTGGTCCCTCTACCCATCATTGAGGTCCCGTTTGAGAGGATCGCCATGGATTTGGTAGGTCCTATAATCAAGTCCGCTAGGGGGCACCAGTACATATTAGTTATAATGGACTATGCCACCCGTTATCCAGAAGCGATCCCTCTCCGAAATACCTCGGCCAAAACCATAGCCAAAGAGCTATCTCTTGTGTTTAGCCGGGTGGGTATTTGTAAAGAACTGCTTACGGACCAAGGTACACCCTTTATGTCCCGGGTTATGAAGGAGCTGTGTAAATTGTTCAAAGTGACGCAATTACGTACATCTGTGTATCACCCCCAAACCGATGGGCTGGTGGAAAGATTCAACAAAACCCTAAAACAAATGTTGAAGAAAGTGGTGGATAGAGATGGAAAGGATTGGGACTGTCTACTTCCTTATCTGATGTTTGCTATTAGGGAGGTGCCCCAATCCTCTACGGGATTCTCCCCCTTTGAGTTACTGTATGGGAGACACCCAAGAGGGCTGTTAGATATTGCCAAGGAAACTTGGGAAAGTGAGAGTTCTCCCCACAGGAGTGTGATTGAGCATGTCGCCCTGATGCAAGACCGAATTGCACAGGTAATGCCCATTGTGAAGGAACATTTGGCCCAAGCGCAGTTAGCACAGCAGAGAGTGTACAACCGTGGAGCCAAGACCCGTACCTTTTCCCCGGGGGATAGGATACTGGTACTTGTCCCTACGGTTGAAAGTAAATTCCTTGCCAAATGGCAAGGCCCCTACGAGATAATGGAAAAAGTGAGCGAAGTGAATTACAAGGTCAGACAACCAGGAAGGCGAAAGCCCGAACAGATCTATCACGTTAATCTGTTGAAAGCCTGGAGGGATAGAGAGTCCCTAGTCGCAGACACTTGGTCACCAGCTCAAACTGGTTGCGTGATTCCTGAGGTTGGAATCGCAGCCACCTTGTCACAACCCCAACAACAGGAGGTTAAGGAGTTTGTGCTTCGCAACAAGGAGGTATTCTCTGAGCTGCCAGGACAAACATCTGGGGTAGAGCATGACATCATTACCCCGCCCGGTGAAAGGGTGAAGTTAAAACCCTATCGGATCCCAGAGGCCCGACGGGAGGCAATACGGGAGGATGTACAGAAAATGCTGAACTTAGGGGTGATAGAGGAGTCCCAAAGTGATTGGTCTAGTCCCATTGTGTTGGTGCCTAAACCGGATGGGAGCTGGCGATTTTGTAACGATTTTCGTCAGTTGAACAAAGTTACAAAATTTGACACCTACCCCATGCCACGTATAGATGAGTTGATCGACCGGCTGGGAACAGCCCGATACATGACGACTCTTGACCTCACAAAAGGGTATTGGCAAATCCCCCTGGCCAAGTCGGCCAAAGAGAAAACCGCATTTGTAACCCCAGACGGGGCGTTCCAATATAAAAGAATGCCGTTCGGGTTACAGAATGCGCCGGCCACATTCCAGCGGAAAATGGACCAGATGCTGAGGCCCCATCGGAAGTATGCTGCGGCTTACCTGGATGACGTAATTGTCCATAGCACAGATTGGGCCTCACATCTGCCAAAAGTGCAAGCAGTCCTGGACTCTGTTCGGGAAGCGGGGTTTACGGCTAACCCCAAGAAGTGTACCATTGGGCAGGAGGAGGCCAAATATCTTGGGTACACCATTGGGAGGGGAGTAATAAAACCCCAACTCAACAAAGTCGAGGCCATCCAGAGTTGGCCACGTCCCAACAGCAAGAAGCAGGTACGAGCCTTTCTGGGAATCGCTGGGTATTATCGGCGATTCATTCCCCACTTTGCTTCTAAGGCTGTGCCCCTAACCAACCTGACGAAGGGGAAAGGGTCGGTCATGATTAAATGGACCCCCGAGGCTAAGGCAGCATTCCAATTCTTGAAACAAGCCTTATGTAGCCAGCCAGTGTTGTACTCACCCGACTTCTCTAAAGACTTTGTCGTACAAAGTGATGCGTCAGATGTGGGGTTAGGAGCAGTATTGTCCCAGGTCTGGAACGGGGAAGAGCACCCAGTCATTTACCTCAGCAGGAAGTTGAAGTCCCATGAGGTAAATTACGCCACCGTTGAAAAGGAGTGTTTAGCGGTGAAGTGGGCTCTAGATTCCCTTCGGTACTACCTGCTAGGTAGGCACTTTGACATGGTTACGGACCACGCTCCGTTAAAGTGGATGGCTCAAAACAAGGAAACAAATAGAAGAGTGAATAGGTGGTTCCTGGCCCTCCAGGAATTCAACTTCACAGTAAAGCATCGCCCTGGCGTTCAAATGGGGAATGTGGATGCTTTGTCTCGAGTACATGAATGCCTGATTGCTGGTGTTCCAACCCCGAGGTTAAAACAAGAGGGGGGGGGGTATGTGACAGCAGGAAGGTAAAGTCACCTGGTTGCATCCAGGGGGGTAGATATATTTCGCCCAGATTCAGGCTTTACGCCGACTTATACAACTAGGTGGAGAGTTGTATAAGCCCAGCTGAGGCTAGTGGGCTCATGGATGACTCATACCTCTAGGGAGAGTGTGGGGCGTTGTGCAGACAGGGAGTTGATGAGACCAGCTGAAGCTTGTCAGCTCATTTAGGCCTCTATAAAAACTCCCAGCTTCATTAGGTGTTAGCTCATGCCTGGACCCAGACCTGTGTGGACTGTCTAGGGAGAGTGAACCCCTGTGCGGTGAGACAAAGCCTGTGTGGCTATTTGCTTGGACATTTAAAACCAGGGACTTAGGGACTAGGACAGCACTAGGCTGATCCCAGTTGTTAGTTAGGAAACCTGTATGTTTAGTCAGAGGTCAAGTTGACCAGGATTTATTTTGTTTATGTTTCTTTTGCTTTGCTGTGTTTTGTCACTGTAAATAGAAAATAAACCGCACCTTTTTGATTTTGAAAACCACAACCTCCGTTTGCTGGGCCTGTTTTTGTGTGGGGAGCCCATCCGGGGGTCACACACACCCGCTGCCGAGCTAACCCCCTCACAATATATATATATATATATATATGTGTATATATATATATATATATATATATATATGTGTGTGTATATATATATATATATATATATATATATATATATATATATATATATATATATATATATGTGTGTGTTACACGCACACAGATATAGATCAAATTGTACAGCTGCCTACTCATTATCCTCTGTGCTGTCTCGTAAATGTGAATTAAATTTGGCAACAAAAGTATAAAACAAAAAAAAAGTAATCTTACAACATATTCTTGCACATAACCTGTTTAATGCAACAAGGATGCAGCAAGTGATTTTTTTTACAAAAATGTAAAACATAAAAACATATAAATATGTAACTTTGCATATTTGCTCAGTAGTGCATGGAACATAATAGGTATGAAGTGCAATATTTTTCAAGTAACAAAATAACTCAGTTTCCTGTATTCTTCAGCAAAACATCAATAAATAAAACAACTTAAAATTGGAACTTTAGTCAGAAAATTAAATCCTGCTAGATCCCTTCAGGCCCCTTTTTCAGGTATAGCTATGAAAATGTTTACAAATAAGTGTCTATACTGTTTAAAATGTAGTAGTACACTGTCTCACCCCGCTTTACACATCCTTAGTTGCTCTCCATTTTTAGACACTGTCGAGTTTGTAGAGGCCAATCTGCTGACAGCCTTAAAGTGAAATTAAACTCTCCTATCATGTACAGCAAAGGAAGCTACATCTGTTTGATCTGCAACTACCATGGTGCTGCTCCAATAAATGCCTGTCAATTCTGAACAGGTGTCTGTTTAGGGTGCCTGCAGGAAAACAGCCTGGTGTAAGAGTGCCCTATTAGAATAGGCTTGAGCCAGGGTCCTTTCTCAGGCACTTACTGATAGCCAATCAAAACAAAAACCTTTGTTTCAATATACAATACCACAATATATGTGCCAACTATAGTTGGGGCTCATACACAAACCCCCTGGGAAGTTTTAACAGTAGTAAATTTTTTTAATGTTTCAATATCAGAAGTTTCAAAACATTCTCCTACATTTTGCAGTTGTAAATTCATCTATCACAGATGAATAATTTAATTTTGAAGCCAGATCACGTTCAATGGACAAAACTGCTAAGGCAGATGATCTCTCTTGGCTCATAGTTGATCTTAAGTATGTTTTTATCAATTTTAGTTTTGAAAAGCTCCTCTCAGCTGATGCAACAGTAACTGGAATTGTTAAGATGACTCTTAATGCAACATAGATGTTTGGATAAACGTCAGTTAGATTGTTCTCAATGAGGTATTTCAAAGAACCGGACATATCCAATTTTGGAGGTACAGTACGCATACACATTCATAGCTCTTCATACAATTCTAGACCTCTTATGTCAGAATCAGAAGAATTGGGTAAAGTAAGTAGGGCTTCAAGTTCTTTGCAGTTTTCTAATAGGTCTTTCTCAGATTTCATGCATAAAGAGGAGATATCATATAAAAATCCAAAATTGCTGACATAGCTTTTTAAACCTTCAAAGCGAGGCTCAGCACTAGCATGAATCTTGTCGACAATAACATTGAAATATTCTGCTCTAAACCTGTCTGCAGGGTTAACAACTGCCTCATCTGGACACTCATAATCAAACATTCTTTTGGTCCTGCGTATCCTGCACTGTCGAAATTCCCTTGGAATGTCCATTTCTTCAGCAATTTCTCTGGCAGTAACAATGGCAGAATTAATGCCATTTTGTCGATATTCTTTCAGCCAGCACAGGAATGCCTCCAAATGTTTTACTGCAGTGTCCAGCTGCATACAAGACTTGTGCCACACCTTGCTGATAAGGTTGATTTTTACTAAAATCTCATACCATGCAATTAATGACAGAACAAACTCGTTTGACAAAATTTCTTCTTTTAGTGAACTACATTCACTACAGAAAGCAGGATCAGCATTCTTCTGTGTCATCTCTTCCAGGCACTCAGCGATTTCTTTTAGCTGGTAACAGACAGCCTTTACACTCTCAACTCTGCACTCCCATCTGGTTTCTGACAATGGCTTAAGGTTAATATTTACCTTCTCTTTTAAAATTGCCCATCTATTGGATGAGCCAGAAAATAATGTGTAAAGTCTTTGCAAAACCCCAAAAAACAATTTGGCTTTTACACAAGATGCTGCTGCATCAACCAGAACCAAATTCCAACTATGACAACCACAGGGTGTAAAAAAAGCTAAAGGATTGATATTTAATATCCTAGTTTTTACACCACTTTTCTCCCCTCGCATGTTTGCTCTATTCTCGTATCCTTGACCACCACAATTTTTGATGTCCAAACCTGATTCCTCAATTTCCAGCAGTATGGTATTAGTTAACTCTTCAGCTGTCGTTTTCTCAACTGGTAAAAATCCGATAAAATGCTCTTCAACATCTCCTGATTTTTCATCAACGTGTCGTAATACCACAGTCATCTGTTCAACGTGGCTTACATCCCTAGTGCAATCCAGAATTATGGAATAATATTTTGCTTGAAGAATCTTTTCAATTACTTTTTGCTTGACAAGTTTGGCCATCAATGAACTTAGTTCATTTTGTATGTTTTTTCCCAAGTAATGGTTGTGAATATGTTTTTCTTCAATTCGTTGCAAGTGTTCACGAAGAACAGGATCAAACCTTGCACAAAGCTTAATCAGATCGATAAAATTGCCACTATTCGCTTCCTCTAAATTATCTCTGTGCCCTCGAAATGGTAAGTTATGGCATGACAAGAATTGAACAGTGGCTATAAGCCTTTCCAGAATTTCACACCAACGTTGCTTTTCCAGGAGTATTTGCTTTTGCACCGATGCATCAATAGTTTTCCCACATCTAAATCTTTTCTCAGTTTCCATCCATGTGATGATGTTCTCTAAATGGTCAGAACTGTTTTCATGCAGACCAAGACGATTACTCAGGTTCTTCCAGTCATTGCAGCCATTAGACACTAAAGCGCTCCGTAATGGTGAGAATAAACGACATGCAAAACAGAAAACACGGTCCTTGCTTCTGGAATAAACCAACCAGCGCCTGTCTTGTGTTTCCTTGTTGCTTAAAACCCTGGTGTAATGAAAGTTAGAAAAATGTCTTTTTCCACTGTCTAATGGAAATGTTACCGTTTATTCCCTTACTGGTCCTTTCTGTATAAAACAGATTCTCTCTTTATCTTCCACTGGGAAAGTCCATTCCCCAGGATCATTACTTAGAGGCTCATATGTAGACTCTGGTTGCTCAGAACCTGAAACATTAGGTTTTTCTTGAATTCCTTCTTCTGCGCTACACAAAATGGTATACGATTCAGATTCGGCAGAAGTGCTTGGCTGTGAATCATCTTCTCTTTCAGTCAAAACTGATTCCATCGTCTCATGTTCATGCTCCGGCATCTCTTGACTTGTACTTATCTTGACTGTCTTCAAAAACTTATGCATAGAGCCACGTAACTCTTGTTTGCATTCCTCAAAAGCAATATTCTTTTTTCTTTTTTGGTGACCAGATTCAAATTTTCGCCCTTTGTCACGTTCTCTCCCACTTTTATGCATATTTGTTTTAAATTTATAGAAAACTAATGCAAATTCTGCTAATCTAGTAATTACACACAGTGTAGTAACACACAATTTTAGAACAAAAAAAAAAAATGGTAAAAAGACCAATGCTGGAACAGAATTAAATTGATTGAAGTGATTTCTGCTTCTGGTCTCTCAATTGGTCAGACTGTTTTCATGCTAAATCACTTGCTGTTGTCACACCCTTTATAAGCAAACAAATACACTGGTTAAACAAGGGTACTTGTATAATGAGTTTTTCAGTGTATATCTGACAAAAAGCTAAGAGGCAATCCAATCCAGTTAAGAGGTAGTCCGATCTGTGGGACAGTCCAACCCAGCTGAGAGACAGTCCAACCCAGTTGAGAGACAGTCCAACCCACTAAAGAGACAGTCCAACCCAGTTGAGAGATAGGCCAACCCAGTTGAGAGACAGGCCAACCCAGTTGAGAGACAGTCCAACCCAGTTGAGAGACAGTCCAACCCAGTTGAGAGACAGGCCAACCCAGTTGAGAGACAGTCCAACCCAGTTGAGAGACAGTCCAACCCAGTTGAGAGACAGTCCAACCCAGTTGAGAGACAGTCCAACCCAGTTGAGAGACAGGCCAACCCAGTTGAGAGACAGGCCAACCCAGTTGAGAGACAGGCCAACCCAGTTGAGAGACAGGCCAACCCAGCTGAGGGATAGGCCAATCCAGATGAGGGATAGGCCAATCCAGCTGAGGGATAGGCCAATCCAGCTGAGGGATAGGCCAATTCAGCTGAGGGAGTGTGACAGTTCAATCCAGCTAAGGGACAGTCCAATCCAGCTAAGGGATAGTCCAATCCAGCTAAGGGATAGTCCAATCCAGCTATGGAAGTGTGACAGTTCAATCCAGCTATGTGACTGACAATCCAATCCACCCAAGAGGCAGTCCAATCCAGCTAAGGGACAGTCCCAGATAAGGGACAGTCCAATCCAGCCAAGGGACAGTCCAATCAGATGAGGGACAGTCCAATCCAGCTATGGGAGTGTGACAGTTCAATCCAGCTATGGGACTGTGACAATCCAATCCACCTAAGGGACAGTCCAATCCAGCTGAGGGTTAGCCCAATCCAGCTGAGGGTAAGCCCAATCCAGTTGAGGGACAGCCCAATCCAGTTGAGGGACAGCCCAATCCAGTTGAGGGACAGCCCAATCCAGTCGAGGGACAGCCCAAACCAGCTGAGGGACAGCCCAATCCAGCTATAGGAGTGTGAAAGTTCAATTCAGCTATGGGACTGCGACAATCCAATCCAACTAAGGGATGGTCCAATCCAGCTATGGGACAGTCCCAGATAAGAGACAGCCCAGCTAAGGGACAGCCCAGCCCACCTGAGGGACAGTCCAACCCAGCTAAAGGACAGTCACCGACCTCACCGATCTCTTGATCCATGACACAAGAGATGGTCAGAGACTGTGTATGGACAATGATACAGGAGATGGTCAGAGACTGCGCAGACAATGATACAGGAGAAGGTCAGAGACTGTGCAAACAATGATACAGGCGATGGTCAGAGACTGCGGACAATGATACAGGAGATGGTTTTATTATGGTAATGACAAGCAAACTCTTACCTGGTTAACACGGTATCAAACGTTGGAGCCACAGACAGGGTGCTGACAGACAATCACGCCAGAAAGATGCAGGAGATGGTCATAGACTGTGAGGAAAATGATACAGGAGATGGTCAGAGACTGCGCAGCCATGATACAGGAGATGGTCAGACTGTGCGGCCATGATACAGGAGACGGTCAGAGACTGTGCGGCCATGATACAGGAGACGGTCAGAGACTGTGCGGCCATGATACAGGAGACGGTCAGAGACTGTGCGGCCATGATACAGGAGACGGTCAGAGACTGTGCGGCCATGATACAGGAGACGGTCAGAGACTGTGCGGCCATGATACAGGAGACGGTCAGAGACTGTGCGGCCATTATACAGAAGACGGTCAGAGACTGTGCAGACAATGATACAGGAGATGGTTTTATTATGGTAATGACAAGCAAACTCTTACCTGGCTAACAAAATGAAAAGTTGGAGCCACAGACAGGGTGCTGACAGACAATCACGCCACAAAGATGCAGGAGATGGTCAGAGACTGTGCAGAAATTAAAATGATACAGGAGATGGTCAGAGACTGTGTGGACAATGATACAGGAGACGGTCAGAGACTGTGTGTGGACAATGATACAGGAGACGGTCAGAGACTGTGTGCGGACAATGATACAGGAGACAGTCAGAGACTGTGCGGCCATGATACAGGAGATGGTCAGAGACTGTGCGGCCATGATACAGGAGACGGTCAGAGACTGTGCGGCCATGATACAGGAGACGGTCAGAGACTGTGCGGCCATGATACAGGAGACGGTCAGAAACTGTGCGGCCATGATACAGGAGACGGTCAGAGACTGTGCGGCCATTATACAGGAGACGATCAGAGACTGTGCAGACAATGATACAGGAGATGGTTTTATTATGGTAATGACAAGCAAACTCTTACCTGGCTAATAAAATGAAAAGTTGGAGCCACAGACAGGGTGCTGACAGACAATCACGCCACAAAGATGCAGGAGATGGTCAGAGACTGTGCAGAAATTAAAATGATACAGGAGATGGTCAGAGACGGTGTGGACAATGATACAGGAGACGGTCAGAGACTGTGTGCGGACAATGATACAGGAGACGGTCAGAGACTGTGTGCGGACAATGATACAGGAGACGGTCAGAGACTGTGCGGCCATGATACAGGAGACGGTCAGAGACTGTGCGGCCATGATACAGGAGACGGTCAGAGACTGTGCGGCCATGATACAGGAGACGGTCAGAGACTGTGCGGCCATGATACAGGAGATGGTCAGAGACTGTGCGGCCATGATACAGGAGACGGTCAGAGACTGTGCGGCCATTATACAGGAGACGGTCAGAGACTGTGCAGACAAGGATACAGGAGATGGTTTTATTATGGTAATGACAAGCAAACTCTTACCTGGCTAACAAAATGAAAAGTTGGAGCCACAGACAGGGTGCTGACAGACAATCACGCCACAAAGATGCAGGAGATGGTCAGAGACTGTGCAGAAATTAAAATGATACAGGAGATGGTCAGAGACTGTGTGGACTATGATACAGGAGACGGTCAGAGACTGTGTGCGGACAATGATACAGGAGACGGTCAGAGACTGTGTGCGGACAATGATACAGGAAACGGTCAGAGACTGTGTGCGGACAATGATACAGGAAACGGTCAGAGACTGTGTGCGGACAATGATACAGGCGATGACAACAACAGAATGAGCATAATTGATAACTTATCAGTGTAATGCCGCGTACACACGATCATTATTCACGGCGGTTAAAAAACCGCCGTGAATAATGTCATTAAAAACGAGGGAACGGCTTGTTCCCCACACACGGTCGTTTTTCACGTCGTTTTTTCTCTTGTCGAGAAAAACGACTGTCTGTGGGCTCCGCGGCAGTGTTTCCCTATGGGAAACACTGCAGCGGAAAACATGTAAAAAAAAAACGACGAGAAAAATTAGAACATGTTCTAATTTTTCTCGTCGTTTTTAATGCTGTTTTTCTCATCGAAAAAAACGACAGAAAGCCCACAGACTATCGTTTTTCTCGTCGAATGGGAAAAATGACGTTTTTCTCGACGAGAAAAACGGCCATGTGTACGCGGCATAATGCTCCTTCATTGTCAGCAGGTTTGGGGAGAGGGTAAATAACACTTCTGTATTACCTAACTGTAATAGAGAAGGTGGTACTGGTACACCATTCTGGGTGTACTGTCTGGCAGAGGAATATGAATCACAAAAATAGCTGCACAGAATTATAAATCTTTTGGTAGAGGAAACATTTCACATATGTGTGTGAATAGATGTTTGCCTGGCGTGAATTTTGAAAGCAGAACTGCAGCAAGATAAATAATTAAAATAAAAAATAAAATAAGCCCTCCAGTTTGAACGACAGCCAGCCTCATTCAACGGCATTCAACTGGAATGTACATGCCCTCAGCCTGTCATTCAACAAGTAAGGAGAAGGGCACAATGATGATCCCATCCAGTGGTGGCTGGTGCTCAAAATTTTTGGGGGGGGCGAAAACAAACTGAAAGAAAAAACATCAATTGCAGCCTCACTGTGCCCATCAAACACAGCCACTGTGCCCATCAGTTGCAGCCACTGTGCCATCAATTGTGGCACAGTGGATGCGTTTGAGGGCACAGTGGCTGCGTTTGAGGGCAAAGTGGCTGCGTTTGATGGGCACAGTGGCTGCGTTTGATGGGCACAGTGGCTGCTTTTGATGGGCGCAGCCACTGTGCCATCAAACGCTGCCACTGTGCCCATCAATTACCTAAAGCCTATGCAGATTGCAGAGATATAAAATGGACTGGTCTTTGACTTGGGGGTGCATGCATTGGCATTGCTGTAGTTTTTCATTTCAACATATAATAAAGAATAGTCTACCTGTTCCTGCCTGCTCCTCGCCTCAGTGATGGTCCTCCTCCCCTCCACTAAGCACTGCAGGACTCGGAGAACTGAAGTGAACACGTGACGTTCTCAGGTTCTCTCTCTCACTCTTTGCCCTGCAGTGCGATCTGGGAGTTGTAGTCTCTGTAGAGCACAGGCACCAGACGGCCAAGTTGAAGTCTGTGTGCCTGTGCTCTGGGGAGAACTACAATTCCCGCCATGCACTGGGGCAGACTTTAGAGGAAAGGCTAGGACTCAGGAGGACGGCGCCGTGGCAGTGTAGACTGCTATTGGACGCAGGCAGGCAGCCAGAGCCTGCCCACCATCTACCATCCATGACCATGTATGTAATTTGTACTTGTCCCGCCTCGTCCGCCCGCCGCGGATCGCGGCGGTGGCTCGGCTCAGCTCAGCTATGTGCAGCGCGCCCGCCACCCGCTCTCCCCGCCGCTTGTTGCGACCCACAGTCTGTCCCAGTCAGCCAGTCCAGTCCCACACAACCACCTGAAGGCAAATTAGGCAATGGTGCGATGGCGAGGCCTTTTCTGTGGGCGAGGCCTAAGGCCATCGCCTAATTTGCCTAATTAAAGAGCCGCCTCTGCTGGCTGATGATTGGCCAAGCATGCTCTATGACCCGCATGCTTTGGCCAATCACAGCGTCGTCAGCGAAGAGAGCCATAATTGGCCAAAGGCAGGGTGCCTTTGGCCAATTATGGCTCAGGGAGTTAAGTACACGCCCCACACTATATAAGGCCGCCTGGACGTCGGCCTTATGTAGTGTGTTCCGGAGGAGATAGAGAGAGAGAGAGAGAGAGAGAGAGAGTGTCATTTCATTTAATTTACTTTGAGCAGGCAGGCAATTCAGTTAGCTTCAGTGTATTTAGTATATATATGCATCCCGGTTTTGTGTGTGTATATATATATATATATATATATACACACTGTATCCTGTGCAGCTAGATCTCACTGCAGACCGTTCCTGGTGTACTGTTACTAAAATACTTCAGGCAGGCAGTTGATTCAGTTAGCTTCAGTGTATTTAGTATATATATGCATCCCGGTTTTGTATATATATATATGTACACTTTATCCTGTGCAGCTAGATCTCACTGCAGACCGTTCCTGGTGTACTGTTACTAAAATACTTCAGGCAGGCAGTTGATTCAGTTAGCTGCAGTGCATTTAATATATATGTAGCGGGGTGCTATATTTAAGGGAAGTATCTGAGTGGTAATAAGGCTCAGATACACAGATTGTTAGGGTTCATGGACCATTTCTGTCCCTGGGAGCTAGTACTGATGTGTAGCTCCCTGGGGCCTATAGGTGGCGCTGTTGCCATAGGCCTGGGTTGAACCGCAGTACAGGGTTGTGCCTTTTCTTGTCCCCTCTTGACAGCAGTGCGGCAGGGCAGGGAACCTGCTGTGCCTGTCGGGAGAGGGTATAAAAAGGGGCGGCCATCTTCCATGGGGGTCCGTCCATGCCCAGGCACCTTAGGCCTGGGTGTGTGTGTGTCGCCTCCGGGTGCCCTAGGCCCGGAGGCCTGGGTGTGTGTATTGCCTCCGGGTGCCCTAGGCCCGGAGGTGAAGTTGCTGTTCCATCCCAGACACCTTCAGTCTGGGGTGAGGTACTAAATAGGAGGCCCGGGGCCAAGCAACCTTTGGCTGGGGTCCGCTAAGGATCGAGAGCTCCCAGGGATCCGCCTTGCAAGGGGACCCATATCTTGGATCGTGGAGGCCAGGGAGGTGACCCTTTCTGAAGACCCAGCGCAGAGTCGTAGTGACAGTGAGGGCCTCTGGTAACTCCCCAGAGGGATGCTTTTCTCTTTGACATGGGCCAAGTTCTCCAAGAAGGCAGTGCATGTTCTGTAGGTCATAGTGGCAGTGACTCTACGCACACCAGGTCAGTGGCAGTGACCAAATAGGGCAAGGCCCTATTCACCCGGTCAGTGGCAGTGACCATATTCACCAAGTCAGTGGAAGTGACTTTCATATTCATTAGGTCTGTGACAAAGATCGTACGCTAAACCTGTTCGTGCATATCAGAACAGTAAGAGAACCAAGATTTGAGTTTGTGCCTGGACCTCTCTCCCACCTTATCTGACCTGTGTCTCGTCTCAACCTGTCTGCTCTTAAAGGGACTATTTATTATCCATGTAAAATAAATACAGAAGTTGGACTTTTAGTCAGTGTGGACAGTGGCTTTACTGGGGAGAATTAGGGACTTGTTTCTGGCCAAGCCAGAAGTGAGATCAGCTCAGGGGGATTCAAACACCAGCCACAGGCAGGCCCGAGAAAACTAACACTGCTCAACCTCCCCATCCAGGAGGGTACGGGCATGTAGTGCGGTGTGCCTCAGTCTTTCCTGCGGAGGAGCCAAGTTAAGAAAAGCAGGTAAAGTCTGGGGTGGGTGCGCTATATATATATATACAGGCTTGTATATATATATAGTTTAGCCAAGCCTATACCTGACTGTAGGCCATTCCTGGTGTACGTGTTCAAAGACACTTTCAGGCAGACAGGCAGGCAGGTGACTCAGTGAGCTGCAGTTCATAAAATATATATCAGCTGCATTGTAGTCCAGCCAAGCCTATACCTGACTGTAGGCCACTCCTGGTGTACGTGTTCAAAGACACTTTCAGGCAGGCAGGCAGATGACACAGTGAGCTGCAGTTCATAAAATATATATCCACTGCATTGTAGTCCAGCCAAGCCTATACCTGACTGTAAAAAACAGCAAATGCTAGCGTTCAGGATACCTGCATAGTGAATCACAATAAATAAAATTCTGATAAAAATAATGATGGTGTATGAAGAAAGTCCAAAAGACAGGGCGGATTTTCCAGTCAAGTTGTTAAATAGTTAATGATGGTGCTTCTTCAAAGCAGATGGTGATAGCTAAAAAGTCAATTGGGAGTGAACAGGTACTCAAGGCAGCTCTTCTCAGGAGTGAAGCCAGCTCAGGATAGACATAGATAAAAACAAATAGAAAAAGCGCCTCTGAGTAAACTGTTTAATGTAATAACAATAATTTATATCCAACACTTACATGGAAGTAAATGAAGAGGTGCTCGTGTGGAGTGGGGTCAATGCCCTAACTGCTGCAAGATCCAGGGTCCTTTTGTATGTCCAAGAGTGTCCCAATCCCGGCTATAAAAGCCGCAAGGTGCTGGAGTAGAAGCCGGCTGTGTCCATTGATAGAGATGGCGACTGTGTACTCGTGGAACATCGTGTGACGTCAGCTGGATCAGATGAATGCAGGAAAACACAACGCGTTTCAGAGCATGAGCGAGTCTGGAATAGAGCATGCGCGCCTCTTTTGTCAAGTGTACAAGGAAAGGAAAGGACGGGACTTAAATGCTTCTGCTTGGAAGCAACGGCCAGCTGATCAAACACTTAATTAGTAGGCTTGTGCAATTCGTTTCGTAACGAATCAAAATTCGTCCGAATTTAGCAACTTTCGGACATTCGGAAGCATTCGAATTTCCGAACAGAGCAATTACGAATAAAACCGAATCCGAAATAAATTATACCGCAAAATAGCGAATGCCCGAAGGTCTTCGGCATAATTCGTTATGAAAAAAGTTACGAATGTACGAATCCATTCGAAGCACAATAACACTCACTCTGCTCTCTGCTTCTCCCTCACCATGCTGAACTCCCTCTCAAAATGGTGTACAGGGGCGGAGGCTATAGCCGCATGAAAAAACGAAAGTAAAATACGAGATTTCAAATCCATTCGAAGCACAATAACACTCACTCTGCTCTGCTCTCTGCTTCTCCCTCACCGTGCTGAACCCTCTCAAAATGGTGTACAGGGGCGGAGCCTATAGCCGCATGTAAAAAACGAAAGTAAAATACGAGATTTCGAATCGTTACAAATAACCGCTATGTATTTAGAAAAGTACAAATCCATTCGAAGCACATTAGGCATAATAGGCAGCGTCGTTGTGAGAGAGACACGGAAAATTACGAATCAACGAACCCAAAAAAAGTTACGAAAGTAGGAGTTGTGTCCAGAATCAACGAAAAACAACGTACTCTACCGAAAGTACGAATTATAAAGCAACAAAAAATTCAACGAAAAATGTCGCTTGCAAAAATACGAATGAGTCCGAACACGAAAAATCCCGTCTAGCAAAATTACGAATGATTACGAATCAACAGGACCGGAAAGAAACGAACCGAAACGGAACGAATTTTTCCGTTGTGCACAAGTCTATTAATTAGTGCACTAAGCAAGGATTAAAGAAGTGTGGGGACAATTTACCAGTACAATAAAACTATGAGCTACATATTTAAAAACGACATATTTAAAAACATATAATAATGTGTAATCGCTGATGCAAGGTATATATGCACACGATATATATGCAAACATACACACACTCTAGTAGTATATATGCATACGCATGTATGTATAATATAATGTCAGCAATAAAATTTATAATAAAAAAGGATGATGGTGAGGACTAAAATATTATATGTATAAGAACATATATATATACACACACACATCTAGCGCACCCACCCCAGACTTTACCTGCTTTATCTTTACTTGGCTCCTCCGCAGGAAAGAATGAGACACACCGCACCAGCAGCCCGTACCCTCCTGGATGAGGAGGTTGAGCGGTCTTAGTTTTCGGGCCTGCCTGCGGCTGGTGTTAGAATCCTCCCGAGTTGATCTTGCCTCTGCATTTAGCCAGAAGCAAGTCCTTAAAGGAGCACTAAAGCTTCCCTTTTTTTTGCCCAAAAATAACAAACATGTTATACTTACCTCCACTGTGCAGCTCGTTTTGCACACAGTGGCCCCGATCCTGGTCTTCTGGGGTCCCTCGGCGGCTGTCTTGGCTCCTCCCCGCAAGGACTCCACACCATAATGCGAGTGAGCTTGCATGGTGTGGAGTGATTGCGGGCGCGCTCCCGTGATACAGCGGCGGCCATAGCCGCCGACTATATCACTCGGCCCCGCCCCCCGCGCGCCGCGTCATTGGATGTGATTGACAGCAGCGCCAGTCAATGGCTGCGCTGCTTTCAATCCATCCAGTGTAGCCAATCGGCGGCCAGGCTGAAAAACGAAGAGGATGACGGGGACGAGCGTGGGACATTCGAGGGGCCAGGTAAGTAAAACGGGGGCTCGGGGGGGGGGGGGCGGTATTGTCGAATGTTTTTTCACCTTAATGCATAGGATGCATTAAGGTGAAAAAACATGTAACTTTACTACTCCTTTAATTCTCCCCAATAAAGTAACTGTCCACACCAACTGAAAGTCCAACCTTTGTATTTATTTCACCACGGATAACAAATAGTCTCTATGAGAGCAGACAGGTTGATACAAGACACAGGTCAGATAAGGTGGGAGGAGGTCCAGGCACAAACTCAATTCAGGTTTCTCTTACTGTTCTGCCCTCACAAACAGGTTTGGGCGCACGGTCTCTGCCACAGACCGGGTGAATATGAAAAGTCACTGCCACTGACTTGGTGAAGTTGGTCACTGCCACTGACCTGGTGAATAGGGCCTTGCCCTATTTGGTCACTGCCACTGACCTGGTGTGCGTAGAGTCACTGCCACTATGACCTACAGAACATGCACTTCCTTCTTGAAGAAACTTGGCCCATGTCAAGGAGAAGAACCTCCCTCCGGAGAGTTACCAGAGGCCCCCCACTGTCACCACGACTCTGCGCTGGGTCTTCAGAAGGGGTCACCTCTCTTGCCTCCTCGATCCTGGATACGGGTCCCCTCGCAAGGCGGCACCCTGGGAGCCCTCGATCCCCAGTGGAACCCAGCCGAAGGCGCTGAGCTCCAGGCCTCCAAAATAGTACCTCACCCCAGACTGAATGTGTCTGGGATGGAACAGGAACTCGGCCTGTGGGCCTAGGGCACCCGGAGACGGCACACGCACCACCCAGGCTGAAGGTGCCTGGGCGTGACCCCTCTGGAAGATGGCCGCCCCTTTTTATACCCTCTCCCGACAGGCACAGCAGGTTCCCCGCCCCGCCGTCACTACTGCCGAGAGGGGACAAAAAAAGCACAGCCCTGCATCAGTGGTTCAACCCTGGCCCACGGCAACAGCGCCACCTGTAGGTCACAGGTAACAACACACCAATACTATCTCCCAGGGACAGAAATGGTCCAAGAAACCTAACAATTAGTGTATCTGAGCCTAATTACCACCCAGATACTCCCCCTAAATATAACACCCCGCTACACATCCCCCTCACTTGATGGACACTGGTCCCCAGTAGTGATGAGCCGAACACCCCCGGGTTCGGTTCGCACCAGA
Source organism: Rana muscosa (assembly GCA_029206835.1). Lineage (NCBI taxonomy): Eukaryota > Metazoa > Chordata > Amphibia > Anura > Ranidae > Rana > Rana muscosa. Next base: position 42,259,034 of record JARGYO010005626.1, read on the forward strand.
ACCCGCGAACGGACCGAAAGTTCGTACGAACATTAGAACCCTATTAAATACAATGGATGCGAACGTTCGAATTCTAAAGTGCTAATTATAATGACTATTATGCATGTTATTGTCCTAAAAAGGGTTTGGGAACCCGGGTTCTGCACCAGGGGACATGTATCAATGCAAAAAGAAGTTTTAAAAACGGTCGTTTTTCGGGAGCAGTCATTTTAATGATGCATAAAGTGAAAAAAAAAAGTCAAATATTCCTTTAAATATCGTACCTGGGGGGTGTCTAAAGTATGCCTGTGAAGTGCCACGTGTTTCCCGTGTTTAGAACTGTCCCTGCACAAAATGACACTTCTAAAGGAAAAAAAAGCCATTTAAAACTGCTTGCGGCTTTAATGTAATGTCTGGTCCCGGTGATATGGATGAAAATCTTTAAGAAAAATGGCATAGCTACCCCATGACCCCCCCCCCCCTACCCCAGCCCATTACCAGCCCCTTTGGGTCTTGTATGGATATTAAGGGGAACCCCGCACATAAAATAAAAAAGGCCCTATATACTCTGAACAGCCGTATACAGGCGGTGCATACAAGACAGGGACTGTAGGTTTGTTCTTATGTAGAATCTGTTTGTAATTTTGAACAGGTACATTGTTTAAGTGTAGCTCCAGCCCAAAAATCTATTTTTAAACTTTTTGGAAAACATAGGTAAGGGTTATCACCCCTGTAACATTTGTTTTGCTGTCTGTGCCCCTGTTCAGAACATTTCACCTCACTTTCCATCCCAATGACAACTGTTTTTGAAATGTGGTGTTTTTCTTGAAACAAGGATTGGTGATAAAGCATCAGTACAGAGGAGACACCTTTCTCCCATATTAATTCTTACAGGAGAGAATTTTCCTTCCTAGGGGTAGATTTCCTCTCACTTCCTGTTGTCTTCTTGCGTTTGCAAGTAGGAGTCGTTTGTAAGTTGGATGTTTGAAAGTAGGGACCTGCCGTATATACTCTGCAGAAAAAGGCCCCTTAGTTGTTGGTGTTGGCACAACACTGTAAGCACTCACAGTTACTCTTGGTTGGTGCTGGAACGCCCTGCTGTCAACTATTATATCAGGAATTGTAATAACATATAATTGTTGAACAGTGGTAGTAAAAATTGGGCCTTTGATGGTGGTGCTGGTGCCACAACACTGTAAGCCCTGACAGTTACTCTTGGTGGGTGCAGCAATGGGCCCTGCTGTGAATTATTAGATCAAGAATTGTAATTGCATGCCCCTGTTGAACAGGGGCTGAAAAATTGGGCCTTTCGTGGTGGTGGTGGTGGTGGTGGTGTTGCCACAACACTGTAAGCCCTCAGAGTTACTCTTGGTGGGTGCAGGAATGGGCCCTGCTGTGAATTATTAGATCAAGAATTGTAATTACATGCCCCTTTTGCACAGGGGCTGAAAAATTGGGCCTTTCGTGGTGGTGGTGGTGGTGGTGTTGCCACAACACTGTAAGCCCTCAGAGTTACTCTTGGTGGGTGCAGCAATGGGCCCTGCTGTGAATTATTAGATCAAGAATTGTAATTACATGCCCCTGTTGAACAGGGGCTGAAAAATTGGGCCTTAGGCACTGGTGGCACAACACTGCAACCCCTCACAGATACTGTACTTGGAGCACAGCAATGAGCCCTGTTGCAAAGTATTGCTTCAAAAATTGTAATTACACGCCCCTGTTAAACAGGGGCTGAAAAATTGGGCCTTAGGCACTGGTGGCACAACACTGCAACCCCTCACAGATACTGTACTTGGAGCACAGCAATGAGCCCTGTTGCAAAGTATTGCTTCAAAAATTGTAATTACACGCCCCTGTTAAACAGGGGCTGAAAAATTGGGCGTTAGGCACTGGTGGCGGCACCCATAAACAAAAATGATCTTCCAAGCTATCATCATCAATCGTATCATTGAGGACTCGGAGGAGGAGGATAGCCAGTCAACATAACAGCACAGGCACTCAGCATCAGCATCAGTCTTGAAGGGATGTGACATGTTAAAATCAATTAGTCTGTTATATCAGCATCAGGTGTGTGGTAGCTGGTGGTGATCCAAGACTGGTTCATCTTGATGAAAGTCAGTCGATCAACCGAGTCGGTGGACAGGCGCACCCTGTGATCCGTGACAAATCCTCCAGCAGCACTGAATGTGCGTTCCGAAAGAACGCTGGATGCAGGACAGGCCAGTAGCTCAATTGCATACTGTGCAAGCTCTGGCCAGTGATCCATCCTCAAGACCCAGTAAGCCAGAGGATTTTTGGTGGGGAAGGTGTCCAAGTCTGACCTTGCCCCTAGATATTCCTGCACCATGTTTATCAGACGCTGGCGATGGTTGCTGGAACCGATCATACTTTGGGGCTGCGGACTAAAGAATTGTCTGAACGCATCGGTCAGACGGCCACCTTCCCCACCGCTCCTTCTTTGACTGGCCGAAGCCTCAGCAACTCGTTGTCCAGGACCAGGAGTTTGTAACCTCCCAGTCTCTGGGAACGCGTTGCACAGACCTTTCTGCAAGGCCTCCCGGAGTTGCCTCATCCTCTGCTCCCTCTGCGACGGTAACATAAGGTCCGCAACCTTACCCTTGTACCGTGGATCAAGGAGAGTGGCCAGCCAGTAATGGTCCCTCTCCTTGATCCGAAGAATACGAGGATCCTTCCGCAGACTTTGCAGGATCAGGGAGGCCATGCAGCGTAGGTTAGCTGAGGCATTCGGTCCGGAGTCCTCTGGGTCACTAAGGATGACATGATCCGCAGCCACCTCCTCCCAGCCACGTACAAGTCCACGGGTTTCTTGGGACTGTAAATCATCCCTAAAAGACTGCTGCTGTTGATGCTGCTGAGTTCCAGGCTCCACCTCCATGCTGACACAATCCTCCTCCTCCTCCTCCTCCTCCTCGTCCTCTTCCTGTGCGATGGGTGGGACAGAAGGAACACTGTCTGGGTAAAGGGGGCCTTGAGAGGCAAGGAAGTCCTCCTCTTCCTGCCTCTGTTCTGCCTCAAGTGCCCTGTCCATTATTCCACGCAGCGTGTGCTCCAACAGGTGGACAAGAGGTACAGTGTCACTGATGCATGCACTGTCACTGCTCACCATCCTCGTGGCCTCCTCAAATGGTGCCAGGACAGTGCATGCATCCCTGATCATGCCCCACTGGCGTGGAGAAAAAAAACCAAGCTCCCCTGACCCTGTCCTGGTGCCGTAGTCGCACAGGTACTCATTGATGGCCCTCTGCTGCGTGTGCAGCCGCTGCAGCATGGCCAACGTTGAGTTCCACCTGGTGGGCATGTCACATATAAGGCGGTTCTTGGGCAGGTTCAACTCCTTTTGCAGCTCAGCCAGGCGAGCACTGGCATTATAAGATCTGCGGAAATGCACACAGACTTTCCTGGCCTACCTCAGGACATCCTGTAAGCCCGGGTACCTGCCCAAGAACCGCTGCACCACCAGGTTAAGGACGTGAGCCACACAGGGCACATGGGTCAGTTGTCCCTGTCGGAGGGCGGAGAGGAGGTTGGTGCCATTGTCGCAAACCACCATTCCTGGCTTAAGCTGGCGTGGCGTCAACCACCTCTCGGCCTGGCCCTGCAGAGCAGACAGGACCTCTGCCCCAGTGTGGCTTCTGTCCCCCAAACACACCAGCGCAAGCACGGCATGGCATCTTTTTGCCTGCGTACTTGCGTAGCCCCTTGAACGCCTACGGAGCACCGCTGGTTCAGAGGACAAAGCACAGGAAGAGGCCATGGAGGAAGAAGAAGAGGAGGGGGTGGAGGAGAGAGGTGTGTCACAACCAGTAGTAGCATTTTGGAGGCGTGGCGGTGGAACAACCTCCAACACTACTGCACCTTGTCCTGCATCCTTCCCAGCTGCCAAAAGAGTGACCCAATGGGCCGTGAAAGAAAGGTAACGTCCCTGTCCATGCCTGCTGGACCATGAGTCAGCGGTAATATGCACCTTACCGCTGACCGCCCTGTCCAGCGAGGCCAAGACATTGCCTTCCACATGCCGGTAGAGAGCCGGAATAGCCTTCCGTGAGAAAAAGTGGCGTTTGGGAACCTGCCACTGAGGAACCGCACATTGCACAAACTCACGGAAGGGGGCCGAGTCTACCAACTGAAAAGGCAGCAGTTGAAGCGCTAGCAATTTAGCCAAGCTAGCATTCAACCGCTGGGCATGTGGATGGCTGGGAGTGAACTTCTTTCGACGGTCCAGCAGCTGGGGCAGGGAAATTTGCCTGCTAGAATCGGACGTCGGTGTACTGCTAGCAGAGGGGCCGCAAGTACTTGGCTGTGACACACCTAATTCTACACCTTCATTCCTCTCAGTGCATGTTTCAGAGAGGACTGAAGTTATAGTGGGGTTGGAGATCCCAGCTGATGCGGTGCAAGGAGAGGTCCGCTTTGTTCTTTGGTGTGGGTCTTTGAGGTAGGCTTGCCAACGAGCTGCATGGCAGGTCAACATATGTCTGGTCAGGCATGTGGTACCCAAGCGGCTGATGTTTTGGCCACGCGATATACGCTTGAGACATATGTTACAAACAGCAGCTGTGCGATCTGATGCACTAGCCTCAAAAAAGGCCCACACCAAAGAACTTTTTGAATGACGGGCAGAGGCAGCGCCCTGCACAGGCGGAGCTCTGCGGTGTGATTCCGTCGGTGTACTGCCCTTACGCTGGCCACCAAAGGGCATCCTGCCTCGTTGGAGATGTGCCTCCTCCTCCTCCTCCTCCTCCTCTCTCCTATTAGGCACCCACGTGGAGTCAGTGACCTCATCATCCCCTCCCTCCTCATCACTGGAGCCAATCTGGCAGTATGCTGCAGCTGCTGGAACATGACTGCCAGATTGGTGTCCTTCTTGAGCATCCCCTCTGTCTGCTCTCACGCTACTGCCTTCCTCTAGCTGGGTTTCATCATCAGACCCTTCGAAACGCTGGGCATCCTCCTGGAGCATGTACCCAACACTGTGCTCAAACAGTTCGGGGGACTCCTCAGGAGGAGGACATGGTGGGTCTAGGGAAGGAGTGACTGATGATGAGTCTGACATTGATACCAGGGAAGAGGACGCTTTGGCAGCTGCTTTGCCAGTACCCTGAGCCTGGGTGAGAGAGGATGAGGAGGAGGAGGAGGGCTTGGTCATCCACTCTACCAAGTCTTCGGCATGATGTGGCTCAACATGTCCAGCTGCCGAAAAGAAGGACAAGCGTGTCCCATGGCCATGTGCTGATGACAATGCACCGCGTCCACGACCAGCACTGTTGCCCCCAGACACAGAGCCTGCTTTCCCTCTTTTATTGCCTCCTGACTGTCTGCCTCTCCTTGTTTGCCTTCCAGACATTCTAATGGATGGCCTGCAGGGAGATGGGAAAAAAAGCAATAAGGGCTACCTTCAGGTGTCCTTCTCTGTCCCTTTACTTAAGGATTTCTAAATATGGTTGAGGATGATTGCTTTCGCACAGAATAGCACAATGACAATTTCCCTGACTGTCCAAAAAACAAGGATTTCAAAGATGGTTGATGAGGAATGCTTTAGCACAGTATAGCACAATGAGAATTTCCCTCGCTGTCCTTCCCTGTCCCTACAAACAAGGTTTAGCACAGTAAAACACACTGACACTCTCCCTACCTATAGTTTTCTGTCCCTATAAAAATTTTTTTTTTTAAAGATGGTTGATGAGGAATGCTTTAGCACAGTATAGCACAATGAGAATTTCCCTCACTGTCCTTCCCTGTCCCTACAAACAAGGTTTAGCACAGTAAAACACACTGACACTCTCCCTACCTATAGTTTTCTGTCCCTATTAAAAATTTTTTTTTTAAAGATGGTTGATGAGGAATGCTTTAGCACAGTATAGCACAATGAGAATTTCCCTCACTGTCCTTCCCTGTCCCTACAAACAAGGTTTAGCACAGTAAAACACACTGACACTCTCCCTACCTATAGTTTTCTGTCCCTATAAAAATTTTTTTTTTTAAAGATGGTTGATGAGGAATGCTTTAGCACAGTATAGCACAATGAGAATTTCCCTCACTGTCCTTCCCTGTCCCTACAAACAAGGTTTAGCACAGTAAAACACACTGACACTCTCCCTACCTATAGTTTTCTGTCCCTATAAAAATTTTTTTTTTAAAGATGGTTGATGAGGAATGCTTTAGCACAGTATAGCACAATGAGAATTTCCCTCACTGTCCTTCCCTGTCCCTACAAACAAGGTTTAGCACAGTAAAACACACTGACACTCTCCCTACCTATAGTTTTCTGTCCCTATAATTTTTTTTTTTTAAAGATGGTTGATGAGGAATGCTTTAGCACAGTATAGCACAATGAGAATTTCCCTCACTGTCCTTCCCTGTCCCTACAAACAAGGTTTAGCACAGTAAAACACACTGACACTCTCCCTACCTATAGTTTTCTGTCCCTATAAAAAATGTTTTTTTTAAAGATGGTTGATGAGGAATGCTTTAGCACAGTATAGCACAATAAGAATTTCCCTCACTGTCCTTCCCTGTCCCTACAAACAAGGTTTAGCACAGTAAAACACACTGACACTCTCCCTACCTATAGTTTTCTGTCCCTATAAAAAATGTTTTTTTAAAGATGGTTGATGAGGAATGCTTTAGCACAGTATAGCACAATGAGAATTTCCCTCACTGTCCTTCCCTGTCCCTACAAACAAGGTTTAGCACAGTAAAACACACTGACACTCTCCCTACCTATAGTTTTCTGTCCCTATAAAATTTTTTTTTTAAAGATGGTTGATGAGGAATGCTTTAGCACAGTATAGCACAATGAGAATTTCCCTCGCTGTCCTTCCCTGTCCCTACAAACAAGGTTTAGCACAGTAAAACAGACTGACACTCTCCCTACCTATAGTTTTCTGTCCCTATAATTTTTTTTTTTTTAAAGATGGTTGATGAGGAATGCTTTAGCACAGTATAGCACAATGAGAATTTCCCTCACTGTCCTTCCCTGTCCCTACAAACAAGGTTTAGCACAGTAAAACACACTGACACTCTCCCTACCTATCCTTCTCTTTCCCTAAACTAAAGGAATCCAGGTTAAGCAAGAAAAAAAAATGTCACTGTCCCTGCCTATGCTTCTCTTTCCCTGCTCCGGAACACACTACACTAGGCCGCCGTGCTGGCGGCCTTTTATAGTGTGGGGCGTGTACTAAACCCCCTCAGCAATAATTGGCCACAGGCATCCTGCCTGTGGCCAATCATTGCTCTCCTCGCTGCCGGCGCTGTGATTGGCCAAGCATGCGGGGTCACAGTGCATGCTTGGCCAATCACAGCGCCTGGATGACACTGCGATGGCGTAGTGCATTGTGGGCCGCGAATTGGGCGCGAACGGCCCAAATCGTTCGTTGTTCGGCGAACGATCGAACAGCCGATGTTCGAGTCGAACGTATGTTCGACTCGAACACCGAGCTCATCCCTAGTCCCCAGTGTCTGGAACCAACCTATGCCTCTCAGGCCTGAGTAAGCATAAGCCCGATCCAGAGACAGACTACCCAAAAAAAAATGGCAATTTTAAAAAAACTGTTTGTTTGTGCCGGAACCTAACACAGGAAAGAAAGGGGAAACACAGAAGGGAAAAGAGAAATACACATGTGCATAGGAAAAAAAACATTTTGAGGTCACATAAAATTTTCAATAAAATTTACACTTCCCTCCCGCTGCAATAACTAAGACCCACTCCATACTCAGCAGTCTTGCTTGGCGTTCACCTGCAGAGGAAAGAAAAACACACCTAAAATAACATTAGTTGGAATGAAAAGATCCCTCCCGAGAGAAGAATCCCTTCCTTCCAATAAGTAAGCTGCAACACATCATCAGTAAGGCAATAGTTACGCAACACCGCCACCTAGTGGTAGTGCCAACGTCAAAACACTCATCCCAAAATAAACTTTTCTTCTTTTCTGCGAGGTAAAACTTCCTTTTCTTCTGTACTGTGGCCCTGAACTATCTACTCCCAAAGTCCTTGCTACCTCTGCGGTGGGGAGAGAGGGGAGAACAAAAACAGCAACAGCTCCCACTCCTCCAATGAGTAGAATCCCCTTCAATTAGGGCAAAGAGTTCCTGGGCTTTAATAAGAGAGTGTACTCAAGAAAAAAAAACAAAGAGTCTTGTCTCTCATAAGTAATAATGTGGGTCATGCAACACCAGCGGCTTCCAATGTTTGTCGAACGTGTCTATATGGTACTCAACATTGTCCTTGTTCTTCCTACAAATGAGTACATTGTCTGCATACAGTAGGTCCTGCCGATATTGTGTCAATCTCGCCGCTTCTAGCGGCGAGATTGACACCCTATGAGCTCCATCGCGAGAGCCAGCTCCGAGCTGTCTCGTCATTGGGAAAGGAAAAAATGTTCCTTTCACGATGAGCGACACGCATTGCCGATAGATGGGGATCCGACGTGGATTCCCGCCAATACCAGGCACTGCGTTTGGTATGAATCCTGAGCGGGAACTCCACGCCAATTTTTAAAGAAAAATACGACGTGGGTTCCCCCTCCAGGAGCATACCAGGCCCTTGGGTCTGGTCTGGATTTGAAGGGGAACCCTACGCCGAAAAAACGGCATGGGGGTCCCCCTCAAAATCCAAACCAGACCCTTATCCGAGCACGCAACCTGGCAGGCCGCAGGGGAAGAGGGGGGGACGAGAGAGTGCCCCCCCTCCTGAACCGTACCAGGCCACATGCCCTCAACATGGGGGGTTTGGTGCTCTGGGGCAGGGGGGCGACCTGCGGCCCCCCCACCCCAGAGCACCCTGCCTCCATGTTGATGATGACAGGGCCTCTTCCTGACAACCCTGGCCGTTGGTTGTCGGGGTCTGCGGGCGGGGGGCTTATCGGAATCCGGGAGCCCCCTTTAATAAGGGGGCCCCCAGATCCCAGGCCCCCCCACCCTATGTGAATGAGTATGGGGTACATCGTACCCCTACCCATTTACCTGGTGGAAAAAAATGGCAATAAAAACACAACACAGTTTTTAAAAGTATTTTATTGCACAGCTCCGGGGGTCTTCTTCCGACTTCGGGGGTCTTCGGTGTCGTCGCCGCGCTCTCCGGTTCTTTATTCTGCCGGGCCACCGCTATCTTCTTCCAATTCTTTTGCTAGCGGGGCCTGGTCTTCTCTGTCGCCTTCTCCCCTCTTCTTCTCTCCGGTTCTTTTTTTCTTCCGCCGGGCCTCCGCTAACTTCTTTTAGCTCTTTTGCTAGCGAAGGCCCGGTCTTCTCCGTCGCCTTCTTCTTCGCACGCTCTCCGGTTCTTCTCTCGCTCTCCGGTTCTTTCTTCCGCCGGGCCTCCGCTAACTTCTTTTAGCTCTTTTGCTAGCGGAGGCCCGGTCTTCTCCGTCGCCTTCTTCTTCGCACGCTCTCCGGTTCTTCTCTCGCTCTCCGGTTCTTTCTTCCGCCGGGCCTCCGCTAACTTCTTTTAGATCATTTGCTAGCGGAGGCCCGGTCTTCCCCGTCGTCTCGTCCGGCTCTCCGTTGTCCTTCTGCCAGCCCCTCCAATAACTTCTTATAGCTCTTTTGCTAGTGGAGGGGCTGGTCTTCCCGTCGTCACCGTCGGCGTCTTCTTCCCTCTTCTCCTCCTCGATGTTGACTCGTCGCTTCCTCTCGCAGTAATGCTAAATCTTCGGTCCGCAGAGATTAATATAGGCTTCTCATGACGTCACAGTCACATGCTCCGGGGCACATGGCCCCGGAGCATGTGACTGTGACGTCATGGGAACATGTGACTGTGACGTCATGAGAAGCCTATATTAATCTCTGCGGACCGAAGATTTAGCATTACTGCGAGAGGAAGCGACGAGTCAACATCGAGGAGGAGAAGAGGGAAGAAGACGCTGACGGCGACAATGGGAAGACCGGCCCCTCCACTAGCAAAAGAGCTACAAGAAGTTAGTGGAGGGGCCGGCAGAAGGACAACGGAGAGCCGGACGAGACAACGGAGAAGACCGGGCCTCCGCTAGCAAAAGAGCTAAAAGAAGTTAGCGGAGGCCCGGCGGAAGAAAGAAAGAACCAGAGAGAAGAAGAGGGGGAGAAGGCGACGGAGAAGACCGGGCCCCGCTAGCAAAAGAGTTGGAAGAAGATAGCGGTGGCCCGGCAGAAGAAAGAACCGGAGAGCGCGGCGACGACACCAGAGACCCCCGAAGTCGGAAGAAGACCCCCGGAGCTGTGCAATAAAATACTTTTAAAAACTGTGTTGTGTTTTTATTGCCATTTTTTTCCACCAGGTGAATGGGTAGGGGTACGATGTACCCCATACTCATTCACATAGGGTGGGGGGGCTGGGATCTGGGGGCCCCCTTATTAAAGGGGGCTCCCAGATTCCGATAAGCCCCCCGCCCGCAGACCCCGACAACCAACGGCCAGGGTTGTCAGGAAGAGGCCCTGCCCTCATCAACATGGGGGCAGGGTGCTCTGGGGTGGGGGGGCCGCAGGTCGCCCCCCTGCCCCAGAGCACCAAACCCCCCATGTTGAGGGCATGTGGCCTGGTACGGTTCAGGAGGGAGGGGGGCCGCTCTCTCGTCCCCCCCCTCTTCCCCTGCGGCCTGCCAGGTTGCGTGCTCGGATAAGGGTCTGGTTTGGATCTTGAGGGGGACCCCCACGCCGTTTTTTCGGCGTAGGGTTCCCCTCCAAATCCAGACCAGACCCAAGGGCCTGGAATGCTCCTGGAGGGGGAACCCACGCCGTTTTTTTCTTTAAAAATTGGCGTGGAGTTCCCGCTCAGGATTCATACCAAACGCAGTGCCTGGTGTTGGCGGGAATCCACGTCAGATCCCCGCTCAATACAGTGTCGAGTCTCCTCGCTATTGCAGCGAGCGCGACACGTGTCGCCACCCTGTTGCCGAGATCTCGGCACTCCTGTCGCCGAGAATCTCGGCGATGGGAGCGCGATAGATATACAATATCGGTGGCACCTACTGTAGATGTGCTGACCCAACATCCAGGCAGCTTTACAGTCCTTAAACCGCAGAGTGGCCGCGGGTGAACATGAGAGGTATCTCCTGGCCTGGGGTACTTTAATATGTGTCCACACAGAGTCCTCGTACCACCGGTGTCTACAGGCCTCCACCTCGAACAAAAGTTCGATTGGTAGGTACGGGTATTCCCACCCATACTCGCTGGCAACTCTTTGATTAAAAAGTCTCTGTAAACGGGACAGTGGTGGCAGAGTAGCACGGTCTCCCGCGCCAGGCAAGACGATGGCATTAGGGTGCCGAGGTACTTTAACTACCTCCATGCCAGTTGCAGGGGCCCACAGTGACACCCGACTCGTCTCGGCTATTGAAGCAGGTGCCTCCAATGATGGAGGAGCAGGCAAGGGGACAGATCCCTCCTCAGGCTCGGAAGCCACCACCCGGGGTGTACTTTCCCCAGTAGACATGGGTGGGTCCCTGGACCTACGGGACAAGGATAGGGGCATCTTATCCCATCCCTTTCTTTCGAACAGTTCATCTATGGCGGTGTCATCACCCGCATCAGAGATGGACTCCAGATCAGAGGTGTCATATTCCTCCGCAGGAAGGTAACTCCTGGTAAAGGACAAATCACCCCCTCTAGCTGATTCACAGACAAGTGAATCCCCAGGTTTAGGGGTCTTTAACAGAGTCTCTTCCCCCTGGCTTACCTCGGCTTGAAGAAGAACCAGGATGTCCGGGACTTTTTCCTCCGGATGCATCCGTTCCGAGTAAGCGCTGGGGAGTTGCTCCATCACGGCCGTGGGAAGCTGTCACAAACCCGATCTTCCTCTTGGGCGGTGGGAGAAAGGACTCTGTTGTAACCAAAGCAGCATCCTCCGGTCTCTCACTCGCTACAATGAGCTCCTCTGTGACTTCCTCCGAAGTCCCGTCAGTGCGCGCAGGGGTGGCTGTGTAAGCTCTGATTCCTCCTTCTGGAGTGGTGGCGCCCATAAGGCAATTGAGGTGGAAGGCCTGAGGCTTTTCCGTAGGTTGCTCGACCTCAAATAGGAACTCCTTACAGTTCTCGCATCGCCCGAATGGCTTTAGATGAACCACCAGTCCCGAGCAGCCAGGACAAATCACTCCGAGGGCCTCCACATCTTTACACACGTAGAGGGCAAATCGTCCCCGGGCTTTAGCCGAATCCCCGTATCCGTTAAAGAGGCAGCGAATGAAGTCATCTTCATGTTGGTAGTAGCCGGAACCCATGAGGCATGAGATGCCATGTTGTCCATCCGCTGCTCCATTGCGCACTGAACTTTTCGCGCCAAAGTCCCCACGTGCAACTCCACACATGGCCAGACTCCTCCCATCTCCTGCACCGTTCGCTGGCTTTCTGAATAGGCACGCCCACAAACTACGCAGTAAGGGTTCTCCTCGTGGCTTAGTTCTCAATATGGCCGACCTCCACGGAACTTCACTGGGGAATAAAGTTCAACTTCTGAGGGGGTTTTCACACCTTGCAACCGCAGACACATCCCAGACTCGAGCCCCTACGTCTAGCGCACCCACCCCAGACTTTACCTGCTTTATCTTTACTTGGCTTCTCCGCAGGAAAGAATGAGGCACACTGCACTAGCAGCCCATACCCTCCTGGATGAGGAGGTTGAGCGGTGTTAGTTTTCGGGCCTGCCTGCGGCTGGTGTTAGAATCCTCCCGAGTTGATCTCGCCTCTGCATTTAGCCAGAAGCAAGTCCTTAATTCTCCCCAATAAAGTAACTGTCCACACCAACTGAAAGTCCAACCTTTGTATTTATTTCACCACGGATAACAAATAGTCTCTATGAGAGCAGACAGGTTGATACGAGACACAGGTCAGATAAGGTTGGAGGAGGTCCAGGCACAAACTCAATTCAGGTTTCTCTTACTGTTCTGCCTTCACAAACAGGTTTGGGCGCACGGTCTCTGCCACAGACCGGGTGAATATGAAAAGTCACTGCCAGTGACTTGCTGAAGTTGGTCACTGCCACTGACCTGGTGAATAGGGCCTTGCCCTATTTGGTCACTGCCACTGACCTGGTGTGCGTAGAGTCACTGCCACTATGACCTGACAGAACATGCACTTCCTTCTTGAAGAAACTTGGCCCATGTCAAGGAGAAGAACCTCCCTCCGGAAAGGTACCAGAGGCCCTCCACTGTCACCACGACTTTGCGCTGGGTCTTCAGAAGGGGTCACCTCCCTGGCCTCCTCGATCCTGCATACGGGTCCCCTCGCAAGGCGGCACCCTGGGAGCCATCGATCCCCGTGGAACCCAGCCGAAGGCGCTGAGCTCCAGGCCTCCAAAATAGTACCTCACCCCAGACTGAAGGTGCCTGGGATGGAACAGGAACTCGGCCTCCGGGCCTAGGGCACCCGGAGATGGCACACGCACCACCCAGGCTGAAGGAAGATGGCCGCCCCTTTTTATACCCTCTCCCGACAGGCACAGCAGGTTCCCCGCCCCGCGGTCACTACTGCCGAGAGGGGACAAAAAAAGCACAGCCCTGCATCAGTGGTTCAACCCTGGCCCACGGCAACAGCGCCACCTATAGGCCACAGGGAACAACACACCAATACTATCTCCCAGGGACAGAAATGGTCCAAGAAACCTAACAATTAGTGTATCTGAGCCTAATTACCACTCAGATACTCCCCCTAAATATAACACCCCGCTACACATATTTGAAGTAAATATGAGTTAAATAGGAATGAATTAATTGGGTGGTGATGGTCCTTGATCAATAGGAGTAAAGTATCAAAAGAGGAGTGGGGGGTTTAGTTATTATTATGAATTATTCTTAAAGAAACATACCCGCTATTAGTGATCATAATAAAAAAATATATATATATTGTGAGGGGGTTAGCTCGGCAGCGGGTGTGTGTGACCCCCGGGATGGGCTCCCCACACAAAAACAGGCCCAGCAAACGGAGGTTGTGGTTTTCAAAATCAAAAAGGTGCGGTTTATTTTCTATTTACAGTGACAAAAACACAGCAAAGCAAAAGAAACATAAACAAAATAAATCCTGGTCAATTTGACCTCTGACTAAACATACAGGTTTCCTAACTAACAACTGGGATCAGCCTAGTGCTGTCCTAGTCCCTAAGTCCCTGGGTTTAAATGTCCAAGCAAATAGCCACACAGGCTTTGTCTCACCGCACAAGGGTTCACTCTCTCCAGGAAGTCCACACAGGTCTGCTTCCAGGCATGAGCTAACCCCTAATGAAGCTGGGAGTTCTTATAGAGGCCTAAATGAGCTGACAAGCTTCAGCTGGTCTCATCAACTCCCTGTCTGCACGACGCCCCACACTCTCCCTAGAGGTATGAGTCATCCATGAGCCCACTATCCTCAGCTGGGCTTATACAACTCTCCACCTAGTTGTATAAGTCGGCGTAAAGCCTGAATCTGGGCGAAATATATCTACCCCCCTGGATGCAACCAGGTGACTTTACCTTCCTGCTGTCACATACCCCCCCCCCTCTTGTTTTAACCTCGGGGTTGGAACACCAGCAATCAGGCATTCATGTACTCGAGACAAAGCATCCACATTCCCCATTTGAACGCCAGGGCGATGCTTTACTGTGAAGTTGAATTCCTGGAGGGCCAGGAACCACCAATTCACTCTTCTATTTGTTTCCTTGTTTTGAGCCATCCACTTTAACGGAGCGTGATCCGTAACCATGTCAAAGTGCCTACCTAGCAGGTAGTACCGAAGGGAATCTAGAGCCCACTTCACCGCTAAACACTCCTTTTCAACGGTGGCGTAATTTACCTCATGGGACTTCAACTTCCTGCTGAGGTAAATGACTGGGTGCTCTTCCCCGTTCCAGACCTGGGACAATACTGCTCCTAACCCCACATCTGACGCATCACTTTGTACGACAAAGTCTTTAGAGAAGTCCGGTGAGTACAACACTGGCTGGCTACATAAGGCTTGTTTCAAGAATTGGAATGCTGCCTCAGCCTCGGGGGTCCATTTAATCATGACCGACCCTTTCCCCTTCGTCAGGTTGGTTAGGGGCACAGCCTTAGAAGCAAAGTGGGGAATGAATCGCCGATAATACCCAGCGATTCCCAGAAAGGCTCGTACCTGCTTCTTGCTGTTGGGACGTGGCCAACTCTGGATGGCCTCGACTTTGTTGAGTTGGGGTTTTATTACTCCCCTCCCAATGGTGTACCCAAGATATTTGGCCTCCTCCTGCCCAATGGTACACTTCTTGGGGTTAGCCGTAAACCCCGCTTCCCGAACAGAGTCCAGGACTGCTTGCACTTTTGGCAGATGTGAGGCCCAATCTGTGCTATGGACAATTACGTCATCCAGGTAAGCCGCAGCATACTTCCGATGGGGCCTCAGCATCTGGTCCATTTTCCGCTGGAATGTGGCCGGCGCATTCTGTAACCCGAACGGCATTCTTTTATATTGGAACGCCCTGTCTGGGGTTACAAATGCGGTTTTCTCTTTGGCCGACTTGGCCAGGGGGATTTGCCAATACCCTTTTGTGAGGTCAAGAGTCGTCATGTATCGGGCTGTTCCCAGCCGGTCGATCAACTCATCTATACGTGGCATGGGGTAGGTGTCAAATTTTGTAACTTTGTTCAACTGACGAAAATCGTTACAAAATCGCCAGCTCCCATCCGGTTTAGGCACCAACACAATGGGACTAGACCAATCACTTTGGGACTCCTCTATCACCCCTAAGTTCAGCATTTTCTGTACTTCCTCCCGTATTGCCTCCCGTCGGGCCTCTGGGATCCGATAGGGTTTTAACTTCACCCTTTCACCGGGCGGGGTAATAATGTCATGCTCTACCCCAGATGTTTGTCCCGGCAGCTCAGAGAATACCTCCTTGTTGCGAAGCACAAACTCCTTAACCTCCTGTTGTTGGGGTTGTGACAAGGTGGCTGCGATTCCAACCTCAGGAATCACGCAACCAGTTTGAGCTGGTGACCAAGTGTCTGCGACTAGGGACTCTCTATCCCTCCAGGCTTTCAACAGATTAACGTGATAGATCTGTTCGGGCTTTCGCCTTCCTGGTTGTCTGACCTTGTAATTCACTTCGCTCACTTTTTCCATTATCTCGTAGGGGCCTTGCCATTTGGCAAGGAATTTACTTTCAACCGTAGGGACCAGTACCAGTATCCTATCCCCCGGGGAAAAGGTACGGGTCTTGGCTCCACGGTTGTACACTCTCTGCTGTGCTAACTGCGCTTGGGCCAAATGTTCCTTCACGATGGGCATTACCTGTGCAATTCGGTCTTGCATCAGGGCGACATGCTCAATCACACTCCTGTGGGGAGAACTCTCACTTTCCCAAGTTTCCTTGGCAATATCCAACAGCCCTCTTGGGTGTCTCCCATACAGTAACTCAAAGGGGGAGAATCCCGTAGAGGATTGGGGCACCTCCCTAATAGCAAACATCAGATAAGGAAGTAGACAGTCCCAATCCTTTCCATCTCTATCCACCACTTTCTTCAACATTTGTTTTAGGGTTTTGTTGAATCTTTCAACCAGCCCATCGGTTTGGGGGTGATACACAGATGTACGTAATTGCGTCACTTTGAACAATTTACATAGCTCCTTCATAACCCGGGCCATAAAGGGTGTACCTTGGTCCGTAAGCAGTTCTTTACAAATACCCACCCGGCTAAACACAAGAGATAGCTCTTTGGCTATGGTTTTGGCCGAGGCATTTCGGAGAGGGATCGCTTCTGGATAACGGGTGGCATAGTCCATTATAACTAATATGTACTGGTGCCCCCTAGCGGACTTGATTATAGGACCTACCAAATCCATGGCGATCCTCTCAAACGGGACCTCAATGATGGGTAGAGGGACCAGCGGGCTACGGAAATGTGGCATCGGGGCCGACCTCTGACACACAGGGCAGGAGGAACAATAATTTTCTATGTCCTTCATCACCCCCGGCCAATAGAATCTCTGTAATACCCTCTCTCGGGTTTTCTCTGTCCCCAGATGACCTCCAAGAATGTGCCCATGGGCCAACTCCAACACCAACTTCCTGTACGGTTTGGGCACCACAAGCTGCTCAACGGTTTCTTCTGCCCTTTTTGCCACCCGATACAGTAGGTCCTTCTCTACGCTGAAGTATGGGTAAGTGCAGGTATTATCTGGGTTCACTAACTCGCCATCTATTTTCACTACGTTTTCCCGTGCCTTTATTAGGGCGGGGTCTTTCAACTGTTCTGTGGCAAAGTTTTCCCTGTGAACCTCAAGATCAGAAAACTCCACAGACGGTAGGTTTTCGTCTGAGGAGGTGGGCTCCTCTCCAGTTTCATGAGTCTCCCCTGCCAATACTGACAAGGGAAATTCCGGAGAGTCCTCACCACTCTCAGGGGAGTTCTGGCTATCACATTCCTGGTACATAGGGGCACCAGTGGGGGGCTCAGGATCATCCCACAGTTCCCAGAACTTCGGAAAATCCCTTCCCACAATGGCGTCATGCGGTAACTGAGATACTAAGCCCACTGGATGAGAGAGGGTACCTTTGGGGGTCTCGAAACACACTGTAGTCACTGGATACTCTCGGGTGTCCCCATGCACACAAATAACAGCTACCTTGCTATTCCCAGAGACCTCTGTTTTAACTAACTCAGCCTTTATCAGGGTCACAAGGCTACCTGAATCCAGCAATACCACAACATTTCTACCATTAACACACATTTTGCATAAATGTTTCTCAGTTCCTCGAATGGCAGTGCATGCGACTGTCGCACACAGCGACTGACGTCTGCCCGTCAGAAAGTCACACTGCATGGGTTCCTCCACAACCGGGCAATTTGCTGCAATATGTCCCGCTTGCCGGCAGCGGTAGCAAACGATTATTCTTGCCGCCTCTTGAGCCGCTGATTTCCCAGGCTGTTCTCGCCAAACTTGGGGTAGAGCTCCCACCCTCTCACTCTCTCCACCCTTACCCCTTGGAATCATCTTATCCGCCCCTGGGGATGGTCTGGTCTTAGGGTGGAAAGTCCGAGTGTCTCTGGAAGAGACCGTCAGGTTCTCTGTAGCCAAGTATTTCTCCACACGATCCACAAGACCATCGGCCGTCTCTGGGTCTCCATGGCTTACCCACTTTTGGATGGCAGTAGGAAGAGCTCTCAAAAACCGATCCATTACAACACGTTCCACAATCTTTGGTGCGGACAAAGTCTCTGGCTGTAGCCACTTTCTGCTCAGGTGAATGAGATCATACATTTGAGACCTGGGGGGTTTTCCAAGCTGGAAAGTCCAGTTATGCACACGCTGAGCCCGGACAGCCAGGGTGACACCCAGCCTTGCCAATATTTCAGCTTTTAGCATCACATAGTCTTTTGCTTGGTTAGGCTCTAGGTCATAGTAAGCTTTCTGCGATTCACCAGTTAACAGAGGAGCCACTAGTCCAGCCCACTGCTCCTCAGGCCACTTTTCTCTTTCAGCGGTCCTTTCAAATGTGGTCAAAAATACCTCTGGATCATCCTCTCCAGTCATTTTTGTCAATAAACGACTCACCCCAAAGGACGCGGTATTAGTGGGACGGCTTTCCTCACTGGTCTGCGGACGTTGCTGCATTACTGCTTCCATCTGTTGTTGTAGTCTCTGCTCTTGCTTCTGCAACAGGTCTATGAAGCGGGCCTCAGATTGCTGCTGGGCTTGTTGCTGAGCCTCCAGACTCTGTTGCAAAGTTGCGTTTGTCTGCTGCTGGGCTGCAAGGCTCTGTTGATGAGCTTGCTGCTGGGCTGCGAAGTTCTGTTGTTGAGCTGCAAGGCTCTGTTGATGAGCTGCAAGGCTCTTTTGCAAACCTGCATTTGTCTGCTGTTGATTGGCATTTGCTAGAGCCAGCTGTTTCAGTATCTCCTCCATGCTGGCTTAAAAAAAACTGCCACTGGTTCTCCACCAACTGTGAGGGGGTTAGCTCGGCAGCGGATGTGTGTGACCCCCGGGATGGGCTCCCCACACAAAAACAGGCCCAGCAAACGGAGGTTGTGGTTTTCAAAATCAAAAAGGTGCGGTTTATTTTCTATTTACAGTGACAAAAACACAGCAAAGCAAAAGAAACATAAACAAAATAAATCCTGGTCAATTTGACCTCTGACTAAACATACAGGTTTCCTAACTAACAACTGGGATCAGCCTAGTGCTGTCCTAGTCCCTAAGTCCCTGGGTTTAAATGTCCAAGCAAATAGCCACACAGGCTTTGTCTCACCGCACAAGGGTTCACTCTCTCCAGGAAGTCCACACAGGTCTGCTTCCAGGCATGAGCTAACCCCTAATGAAGCTGGGAGTTCTTATAGAGGCCTAAATGAGCTGACAAGCTTCAGCTGGTCTCATCAACTCCCTGTCTTCACGACGCCCCACACTCTCCCTAGAGGTATGAGTCATCCATGAGCCCACTATCCTCAGCTGGGCTTATACAACTCTCCACCTAGTTGTATAAGTCGGCGTAAAGCCTGAATCTGGGCGAAATATATCTACCCCCCTGGATGCAACCAGGTGACTTTACCTTCCTGCTGTCACAATATATATATATATGTCACTAACGCAATAATGAATTGTTGTAACTAATGCTGCGTACACACGGCCGTTTTTAATGTCATTGAAAAAACCGAAGTTTTTCTCGACGTGATTCTTCTCAAGCCTGCCTTGCCTACACACCATCATGAAAAAAAATGCTCTAGCAAAGCGCGGTGACATACAACTTGTACGACGGCACTATAAAGGGGAAGTTCCATTCGGATGGCGCCACCCTTTGGGCTGCTTTTGCTGATCCTCATGTTAGTAAAGTTTGGTGAGAGCCGATTCGCGCTTTTCCGCCTCGTGCTCTTCAGTTCATTACAGCGTGACGACTGTGCTATCTCCATTATGAACGCTAGTTATACCAGAACGAGTGCTCCTGTCTCATAACTTGCTTCTGAGCATGCGCATTTTTTTCACATCGTTAAAGCCTACACACGGCCTTTTTTCATGACGAGAAAAACGAAGACGTGAAAAACGACGAGAAAAAATAGAACATGTTCGAAATTTTTAATGCCCATTTTTCACGTCGCGAAAAATGCTCTGGAGCCTACACACGATCGCTTTTAATGACCAATTTAAAAAATTGCATTTTTCTCATTATGAAAAACGGTCGTGTGTACACGGCATTAGAGTTTGTCACTCATTGTAACGCCAATGATTTAGGACTCTCCTTCTCAGCTGTATGGAACAAGGACAGCCTGGCCTTTCTTCACCTTGAACTCAATCATGAACAAAATAACATCTTTGCCCGCATATATACAAAACCCACTGCGGGAAACTCATACCTTCACTTTGACAGCTGCCATCACCCCCAATGGGTCAAAAACATACCGAAGGGCCAGTTTTGTAGATTGAGGCAAAACTGCACAAGAGACAGTGATTATATTTCACAGAGTACACATCTGAAACAAAAATTTCTGGAAAAAGGGTACCCTGAAAAAATAATAGATCTAGCTTACACAACTTTTCTTTCTGGAAAGAAAACCAAAAAGGTTAAACCTCCAGAAAAACCTGTTGTCCGATTTATTACGGGTTTTCATGGACAATATAAGAGAATGGAATACATCATTAAAACATTGGAATATTCTAAAACAAGACCCTCACTCAAGTACTACTTTGTGTGCAAGCTAAAATGTCACAAACAAGCTAGCACTATATGCTCGACCCCTCTTAAAGGGATGTACAGATGTAACAAACCTCTGTGCAAGACCTGTAATTTTGTTCTTCATGGACAAAAGAACTTTACTCATAGAGATAAGACCTACCAGCTTGATCATTTCTACAATTGTTCTAGTAATTACATCGTTTACTGTCTCACGTGCCCGTGCAAACTGTTATATGTTGGTCGCACCATCAATCCCCTCAGACAGCGCTTTGGCA
The DNA here is from genome assembly GCA_029206835.1 of Rana muscosa. NCBI lineage: Eukaryota > Metazoa > Chordata > Amphibia > Anura > Ranidae > Rana > Rana muscosa. The sequence goes on from JARGYO010005626.1 coordinate 42,279,882, forward strand.
AACATTGGCGCTTTGTGGAAGGGGGCTGCGACGAACATAGTGTACCACGCCATTTTTTGGAACACAATGACCAGTCCACAGTGGGCCTACGGGTATGGGTCATTGAAGCCATACCCAGGGGCCTATCCGAAGCCGAGCGCTTCTCCAGACTATGTGAGCGCGAAACTTTTTGGATTTTTACTTTGGATTCTCTTGTGCCAAATGGACTCATGAAGATTTGGAAGTAAACACCATTCTCTAAATTTTTCTATCATTATATATTTGTTTTTTGCTGATTATTACTGCTGTTGCCGTTTATTTTATCATCATCATAAACTACATTGTAGTCGATTGAAGGATGCTTACCATCTTTCAGCGTCATCAATTTTCATCTTCATTGGCAGTCATTTCCATTAGCTATAATTTCCATCTGTTATTATTCCCAATAATAATTTTTAATTTATAATTTCATTTGATTTTAAATATATAATTTTATTAGTTTATAATTTCTAATATTTGTCACCATTACCTCTAAGTTACAACAATTCATTATTGCGTTAGTGACATATATATATATATATATATATATATATATATATATATATATATTGTGAGGGGGTTAACTCGGTAGCGGGTGTGTGTGACCCCCTGGTTGGGCTCCCCACACAAAAACAGGGCCAGCAGACGGAGGTTGTGGTTTTCAAAATCAAAAGGTGCGGTTTATTTCTCTATGTACAGTGACAAAAACACAGCAAAGCCAAAAAGAAACATAAACAAAATAAATCCTGGTCAGTTTGACCTCTGACTAAACATGCAGGTTTCCTAAACTAACAACTGGGATCAGCCTGGTGCTGTCCTAGTCCCTAAGTCCCTGGTTTAGTAAAAGTCCAAACAAATAGCCACACAGGCTTTGCCTCACCGCACAGGGGTTCACTCTCCCTAGACAGTCCACACAGGTCTTGTTCCAGGCATGAGCTAACATCTAATGAAGCTGGGAGTTCTTATAGAGGCCTAAATGAGCTGACAAGCTTCAGCTGGTCTCATCAACTCCCTGTCTGCACGACGCCCCACACTCTCCCTAGACATATGAGTCATCCATGAGCCCACTAGCCTTAGCTGGGCTTATACAACTCTCCACCTAGTTGTATAAGTCGGCGTAAAGCCTGAATCTGGGCGAAATATATCTACCCCCCTGGATGCAACCAGGTGACTTTACCTTCCTGCTGTCACATACCCCCCCCTCTTGTTTTAACCTCGGGGTTGGAACACCAGCAATCAGGCATTCATGTACTCGAGACAAAGCATCCACATTCCCCATTTGAACGCCAGGGCGATGCTTTACTGTGAAGTTGAATTCCTGTAGGGCCAGGAACCACCTATTCACTCTTCTATTTGTCTCCTTGTTTTGAGCCATCCACTTTAACGGAGCGTGATCCGTAACCATGTCAAAGTGCCTACCTAGCAGATAGTACCGAAGGGAATCTAGAGCCCACTTCACCGCTAAACACTCCTTTTCAACCGTGGCGTAATTTATCTCATGGGACTTCAACTTCCTGCTGAGGTAAATGACTGGGTGCTCTTCCCCGTTCCAGACCTGGGACAATACTGCTCCTAACCCCACATCTGACGCATCACTTTGTACGACAAAGTCTTTAGAGAAGTCGGGTGAGTACAACACTGGCTGGCTACATAAGGCTTGTTTCAAGAATTGGAATGCTGCCTCAGCCTCGGGGGTCCATTTAATCATGACCGACCCTTTCCCTTTCGTCAGGTTGGTTAGGGGCACAGCCTTAGAAGCAAAGTGGGGAATGAAGCGCCGATAATAACCCGCGATTCCCAGAAAGGCCCGTACCTGCTTCTTGCTGTTGGGACGTGGCCAACTCTGGATGGCCTCGACTTTGTTGAGTTGGGGTTTTATCACTCCCCTGCCAATGGTGTACCCAAGATATTTGGCCTCCTCCTGCCCAATGGTACACTTCTTGGGGTTAGCCGTAAACCCCGCTTCCCGGATAGAGTCTAGGACTGCTTGCACTTTTGGCAGATGTGAGGCCCAATCTGTCCTATGGACAATTACATCATCCAGGTAAGCCGAAGCATACTTCCGATGGGGCCTCAGTATCTGGTCCATTTTCCGCTGGAATGTGGCCGGCGCATTCTGTAACCCGAACGGCATTCTTTTATATTGGAACGCCCCGTCTGGGGTTACAAATGCGGTTTTCTCTTTGGCCGACTTGGCCAGGGGAATTTGCCAATACCCTTTTGTGAGGTCAAGAGTCGTCATGTATCGGGCTGTTCCCAGCCGGTCGATCAACTCATCTATACGTGGCATGGGGTAGGTGTCAAATTTTGTAACTTTGTTCAACTGACGAAAATCGTTACAAAATCGCCAGCTCCCATCCGGTTTAGGCACCAACACAATGGGACTAGACCAATCACTTTGGGACTCCTCTATCACCCCTAAGTTCAGCATTTTCTGTACTTCCTCCCGTATTGCCTCCCGTCGGGCCTCTGGGATCCGATAGGGTTTTAACTTCACCCTTTCACCGGGCGGGGTAATAATATCATGCTCTACCCCAGATGTTTGTCCCGGCAGCTCAGAGAACACCTCCTTGTTGCGAAGCACAAACTCCTTAACCTCCTGTTGTTGGGGTTGTGACAAGGTGGCTGCTATTCCAACCTCCGGAATCACGCAACTAGTTTGAGCTGGTGACCAAGTTTCTGCGACTAGGGACTCTCTATCCCTCCAGGCTTTCAACAGATTAACGTGATATATCTGTTCGGGCTTTCGCCTTCCTGGTTGTCTGACCTTGTAATTCACTTCGCTCACTTTTTCCATTATCTCGTAGGGGCCTTGCCATTTGGCAAGGAATTTACTTTCAACCGTAGGGACAAGTACCAATATCCTATCCCCCGGGGAAAAGGTACGGGTCTTTGCTCCACGGTTGTACACTCTCTGCTGTGCCAACTGCGCTTGAGCCAAATGTTCCTTCACGATGGGCATTACCTGTGCAATTCGATCTTGCATCAGGGCGACATGCTCAATCACACTCCTGTGGGGAGAACTCTCACTTTCCCAAGTTTCCTTGGCAATATCCAACAGCCCTCTTGGGTGTCTCCCATACAGTAACTCAAAGGGGGAGAATCCCGTAGAGGATTGGGGCACCTCCCTAATAGCAAACATCAAATAAGGAAGTAGACAGTCCCAATCCTTTCCATCTCTATCCACCACTTTCTTCAACATTTGTTTTAGGGTTTTGTTGAATCTTTCAACCAGCCCATCGGTTTGGGGGTGATACACAGATGTACGCAATTGCGTCACTTTGAACAATTTACACAGCTCTTTCATAACCCGGGACATAAAGGGTGTACCTTGGTCCGTAAGCAGTTCTTTACAAATACCCACCCGGCTAAAAACAAGAGATAGCTCTTTGGCTATGGTTTTGGCCGAGGTATTTCTGAGAGGGATCGCTTCTGGATAACGGGTGGCATAGTCCATTATAACCAATATGTACTGGTGCCCCCTAGCGGACTTGATTATAGGACCTACCAAATCCATTGCGATTCTCTCAAACGGGACCTCAATGATGGGTAGAGGGACCAGCGGGCTACGGAAATGTGGCATCGGGGCCGACCTCTGACACACAGGGCAGGAGGAACAATAATTGTCTATGTCCTTCATCACCCCAGGCCAATAGAATCTCTGTAATACCCTCTCTCGGGTTTTCTCTGTCCCCAGATGACCTCCAAGAATGTGCCCATGGGCCAACTCCAACACCAACTTCCTGTAAGGTTTGGGCACCACAAGCTGCTCAACGGTTTCTTCTGCCCTTTTTGCCACCCGATACAGTAGGTCCTTCTCTACGCTGAAGTATGGGTAAGTGCAGGTATTATCTGGGTTCACTAACTCGCCATCTATTTCCACTACGTTTTCCCGTGCCTTTATTAGGGCGGGGTCTTTTAACTGTTCTGTGGCAAAATTTTCCCTGTGAACCTCCAGATCAGAAAACTCCACAGACGGTAGGTTTTTGTCTGAGGAGGTGGGCTCCTCTCCAGTTTCTTGAGTCTCCCCTGCCAATACTGACAAGGGAAATTCTGGAGAGTCCTCACCACTCTCAGAGGAGTTCTGGCTATCACATTCCTGGTACATAGGGGCACCAGTGGGGGGCTCAGGATCATCCCACAGTTCCCAGAACTTCGGAAAATCTCTTCCCACAATGGCATCATGCGGTAATTGAGATACTAACCCCACTGGATGAGAGAGGGTACCTTTGGGGGTCTCGAAACACACTGTAGTCACTGGATACTCTCGGGTTTCCCCATGCACACAAATAACAGCTACCTTGCTATTCCCAGAGACCTCTGTTTTAACTAATTCAGCCTTTATCAGGGTCACAAGGCTACCTGAATCCAGTAATACCACAACATTTCTACCATTAATACACATTTTGCATAAATGTTTCTCAGTTCCCCGAATGGCAGTGCATGCGACTGTCGCACACAGCGACTGACGTCTGTCCGTCAGAAAGTCACATTGCATGGGTTCCTCCACAACCGGGCAATTTGCTGCAATATGTCCCGCTTGCCGGCAGCGGTAGCAAACAATCCTTTTGGCTGCCTCTTGAGCCCCTGACTTCCCAGGCTGTTCTCGCCAAACTTTGGGTAGAGCTCCCACCCTCTCACTCTCTCCACCCTTACCCCTTGGAATCCTCTTATCCGCCCCTGGGGATGGTCTGGTCTTAGGGTGGAAAGTCTGAGAGTCTCTGGAAGAGGCCGTCAGGTTCTCTGTAGCCAAGTATTTCTCTACACGATCCACAAGACCACTGGCCGTCTCTGGGTCTCCATGGCTTACCCACTTTTGGATGGCAGTAGGAAGAGCTCTCAAAAACCGATCCATTACAACACGTTCCACAATCTCTGGTGCGGACAAAGTCTCTGGCTGTAGCCACTTCCTGCTCAGGTGAATGAGATCATACATTTGAGACCTGGGGGGTTTTCCAAGCTGGAAAGTCCAGTTATGCACACGCTGAGCCCGGACAGCCAGGGTGACACCCAGCCTTGCCAATATTTCAGCTTTTAGCATCACATAGTCTTTTGCTTGGTCAGGCTCTAGGTCATAGTAAGCCTTCTGCGATTCACCAGTTAACAGAGGAGCCACCAGTCCAGCCCACTGCTCCTCAGGCCACTTTTCTCTTTCAGCAGTCCTTTCAAATGTGGTCAAAAATACCTCTGGATCATCCTCTCCAGTCATTTTTGTCAATAAACGACTCACCCCAAAGGACGCGGTATTAGTGGGACGGCTTTCCTCACTGGTCTGCGGACGTTGCTGCATTACTGCTTCCATTTGTTGTAGTCTCTGCTCTTGCTTCTGTAACAGGTCTATGAAGCGGGCCTCAGATTGCTGCTGGGCTTGTTGATGAGCTTGCTGCTGGGCTGCAAGGCTCCTTTGCAAACCTGCATTTGTCTGCTGTTGATTGGCATTTGCTAGAGCCAGCTGTTTCAGTATCTCCTCCATGCTGGCTTAAAAAAAACTGCCACTGGTTCTCCACCAACTGTGAGGGGGTTAACTTGGTAGCGGGTGTGTGTGACCCCCTGGTTGGGCTCCCCACACAAAAACAGGGCCAGCAGACGGAGGTTGTGGTTTTCAAAATCAAAAGGTGCGGTTTATTTCTCTATGTACAGTGACAAAAACACAGCAAAGCCAAAAAGAAACAAACAAAATAAATCCTGGTCAGTTTGACCTCTGACTAAACATGCAGGTTTCCTAAACTAACAACTGGGATCAGCCTGGTGCTGTCCTAGTCCCTAAGTCCCTGGTTTAGTAAAAGTCCAAACAAATAGCCACACAGGCTTTGCCTCACCGCACAGGGGTTCACTCTCCCTAGACAGTCCACACAGGTCTTGTTCCAGGCATGAGCTAACATCTAATGAAGCTGGGAGTTCTTATAGAGGCCTAAATGAGCTGACAAGCTTCAGCTGGTCTCATCAACTCCCTGTCTGCACGACGCCCCACACTCTCCCTAGACATATGAGTCATCCATGAGCCCACTAGCCTTAGCTGGGCTTATACAACTCTCCACCTAGTTGTATAAGTCGGCGTAAAGCCTGAATCTGGGCGAAATATATCTACCCCCCTGGATGCAACCAGGTGACTTTACCTTCCTGCTGTCACAATATATATATATATATATATATATATATATATATATATATATGTGTGTGTGTGTTCTTATACATATAATATTTTAGTCTTCACCATCATCCTTTTTTATTATTAATTTTTTTGCTGACATTATATTATACATACATGCCTACGCATATATACTACTCACTTAGTGAGTTATTTGCCTAATTATTCCCTCCCTAGAGTGTGTGTGTTTGCATATACATCGTGCGCATATATACCTTGCATCAGCGATTACACATTATTATATGTTTTTAAATATGTCGTTTTTAAATATGTAGCTCATAGTTTTATTGTACTGGTAAATTGTCCCCACACTTCATTAATCCTTGCTTAGTGCACTAATTAAGTGTTTGATCAGCTGGCCGTTGCTTCCAAGCAGAAGCATTTAAGTCCCGTCCTTTCCTTTCCTTGTACACTTGACAAAGGAGCGCGCATGCTCTATTCCAGACTCGTGCATGCTCTGAAACCAGTTGTGTTTCCCTGCATTCATCTGATCCAGCTGACGTCACACGCTGTTCCAAGAGAACACAGTCGCCATCTCTATCAATGGACACAGCCGGCTTCTACTCCGGCACCTTGCGGCTTTTATAGCCAGGGATTGGGACACTCCTGGACATACAAAAGGACCCTGGATCTTGCACCAGTTAGGGCATTGACCCCACTCCACACGAGCACCTCTTCATTTACTTCCATGTAAGTGTTGGATATAAATTATTGTTATTACATTAAACAGTTTACTCAGAGGCGCTTTTTCTATTTGTTTTTATCCATACCTGACTGTAGGCCATTCCTGGTGTACTGTTTTTAGTAAACTTCAGGCGTTGTTTTGCTAATCTAATTGTACAGTATGTCTGGAAGGCCACGAACGAGAGGCAGACGCTCACAGGCCACTAAAACAGGGCAAGAAGGCTCTGTGTCTACAGCCAACAGTGGTGGTCGTGGACACAGTGCATCCTCAGCACGTGGCCGTGGGGCACGCTTGACCTTTTTTTCGGCATCTGGCCGTGTTGAGCCACAACATGCTGAAGAGTTGGTAGAGTGGATGACCAAGCTGTCCTCATCCTCCTCATCCTCTGTCACCCAGGCTCAGGGTACTTTGTCTGCCAATGCAGCTGCCAAAGCGGCCTCTTCCATCGGCTCAATGTCATCAGTCACTCCTTCCCTAGCCCCACCATCATGCCCTGAGGAGTCCCCCTAACTGTTCGACCACAGTGTAGGGTACATGCTGCAGGAGGATATGCAGCGTTTTGAAGGCTCTTATGATGGTACCCAGGTTGAGGATGAAGGCAGTAACGTGAGCCTAGAGAGAGGGGGTGCCCAAGAAGGACAAGAAACTGTCAGTCATGTTCCCCCAGCTGCAGCATACTGCCAGGTTTGCCCCAGTGGCGAGGAGGGAGGGGATGATGAGGTCACTGACTCTACGTGGGTGCCTGATAGAAGAGAGGAGGAGGAGGAGGAGGCACATCTCCAATGAGGCAGGATGCCCTATAGGGGCCAGCTTAAGGGAAGCCAACCGACTGCATCACACCGCAGAGCTCTGCATGTGCAGGGCGCTGCTGACTCAACGTGTTTTTTCAAAAGTTCTTTGGTGTGGGCCTTTTTTGAGACGTGTGCAGCAGATCGCACCGTTGCTGTTTGTAACATATGTCTGAAGCATATCAAGCGTGGCCAAAACACCAGCCGCTTGGGCACCACATGCTTGACCAGACATATGTCGAACTGCCATGCAGTCCGTTGGCAACAGTACTTAAAAGACCCACACCAAAGAACAAAGCAGACCACTCCTTGCTCCTCATCAGCTGAAATCTCCAACCCCACTATACCTTCAGTCCTCTCAGAGACCTGCACTGAGAGGAATAAAGGTGTAGAATTAGGTGTCCCAAGCACTTCCGGGTAATCTGCTAGCAGTACACCAGCATTCGATTGTAGCAGGCAAATTTCCCTACCCCAGTTGCTAAACTGGCAAAAGAAATTCGGTCCCAGACATCCACATGCTCAGCGGCTGAATGCTAGTTTGGCTAAATTGCTAGCACTCCAACTGCTGCCTTTTCAGCTGGTAGACTCTGCCCCCTTTCGAGAATTTGTTGAATGTGCGGTACCTCAGTGGCAGGTTCCCAAACGCCAATTTTTTTATCGGAAGGCCATTCTGGCTCTCTGGCAATGTCTTGGCCACGTTGGACAGGGCGGTCAGCGGTAAGATGCATTTTACCGCTGACTCATGGTCCAGCAGGCATGGACAGGGACATTACCTTTCTTTCACGATGCACTGGGTAACCCTGCTGGCAGCTGGGAAGGATGAAGGACAGGGTGCAGTATTATTGGAACTTGTTCCGCCACCACGCCTCAAAATGCTGGTAGTGGTGATTCTGCCACACCTCTCTCCTCCACCCCCTCCTTTTCTTTTTCCTCTATGGCCTTTTTCTGTGAAGATTTGTCCTCGGAACCAGCGGTGCTCCGTAGGCGTTCTAGGGGGCTACGCAAGCACTCAGGCAAAAAGATGCCATGCGGTGCTTGAGTTGGTCTGCTTGGGGGACAGGAGCCACACCGGGGCAGAGATTCTGTCAGCTCTGCAGGGGCAGGCTCAGAGGTGGTTGATGCCACGCCAGCTTGAGCCAGGAATGGTGGTTTGCGACAATGGCACCAACCTCCTCTCCGCCCTCCCACAGGGACACTTAATCCATGTGCCCTGTTTGGCTCACGCCCTTAATTTGGTGGTGCAGCAGTTCTTGTGCAGATACCCGGGCTTACAGGATCTCCTGAGGCAGGCCAAGAAAGTCTGTGGGCATTTCCGCCGGTCGTATAATGCCAGTGCTTGGCTGGCTGACCTCCAAAAGGAATGCAACCTGCCCAAGAACCAACTCATCTGTGACATGCCCACCAGGTGGAACTCAACGTTGGCAATGCTGCAGCGGAGGGCCATCAATCAGTAACTGTGCGACTATGGCACCAGGACAGGGTCAGCGGACCTTGGCTTTTTTTTTAGCCACGCCAGTGGGTAATGATCAAGGATGCATGCACTGTCCTGTCACCATTTGAGGAGGCCACGAGGATGGTGAGCACTGACAGTGCATGCATCAGTGATACTGTCCCTCTTGTCTTCCTGTTGGCGCACACGCTGCATGGATTATTGGACAGGGCACTTGAGGCAGAACAGAGGGAGTAAGAGGAGGACTTCCTTACCTCTCAAGGCCCCCTTTATCCAGACAGTATTCCTGCGGGCCCGCCACTCACACAGGAAGAGGAGGAGGATTGTGTCAGCATGGAGGTGGAGCCAAGCACTCAGCATCAGCAGCAGTCTTCAAGGGATCATTTACTGTCCCCAGAAACCCATGGACTTGTACGTGGCTGGGAGGAGGTGGCTGTGTATCATGTCACCCTTATTGACCCAGAGGACTCCGGTTCGAATGCCTCGGCAAACCTACGCTGCATGGCCTCCCTGATCCTGCAAAGCCTGCGAAAGGACCTTAGGATTCGTGTTATCAAGGAGAGGGATCAGAACTGGCTGGCAACCCTTCTTGATCCACGTTAATAGGGTAAGGTTGCGGAACTTATCCAGCCTTCGCAGAGGGAGCAGAGGATGAAACATCTTCGGGAGGCCTTGCAGAAAGGTTTGTGCAATGCGTTTCCAGAGCCAATTTAAATTTCCTGGTCCTCCTGGACAACGTTTTGCTGAGGCTTCGGTCAGTCACAGAAGGAGCGGTGGAGAAGGTGGTCGTCTGACCGATGCTTTCTGAACAATTCTTTAGTCCGCAGCCCCAAGGTCTGATCGGTTCCAGCAACCATCGCCAGCATCTGATTTACATGGTGCAGGAATACCTAGGGGCAAGATCAGACTTGGAGATCTTTCCTACCGAAAATCCACTGGGTTACTGGGTCTTGAGGATGGATCACTGGCCAGAGCTTGCACAGTATGCAATTGAGCTACTGGCCTGTCCTGCATCCAGCGTTCTATCGGTACACACATTGAGTGCTGCTGGAGGCTTTGTAACCAATCACAGAGTGCGCCTCTCCACCGACTCAGTTGATCGGCTCACCTTCATAAAAATGAATCAGTCTTGGATCACCAGCTACCAAGCACCTGATGCAGATGTAACCGATTAATTTTTTTATGAATGAGATCCCTTCAAGACTGCCTAATGCTGAGTGACTATCCTGTTATGCTGAGTGACTATCCTATTCCTCCTCAATGTTAATGTTGATAGCTTCTAATAATATTTTTGGTTCTGGGCACCAGCACCAGTGCCTAAAGCCCAATTTTTCTGCCCCTGTTTAACGGGGGCTTGTATAATTAAAATTTTTGCTGTAATATTTTGCAGCAGGGCTCGTTCCTGCACTCAACTAGAGTATCTTTGAGGGGTTGCAGTGTTGTGGCACCGGCCCAATTTTTCAGGGGCGTGTAATTACAATTTTTGCTGTAATATTTTGCAGCAGGGCTCATTCCTGCGCTCAACTAGAGTATCCGTGAGGGGTTTCAGTGTTGTGGCACCAGCACCAGTGTCTAAAGCCCAATTTTTATGCCCCTGTTTAACAGGGGCGTGTAATTACAATTTTTGTTCTAATATTTCACAGCAGGGCCTGTTCCAGCGCCCACCAAGAGTAACTGTGAGGACTTACAGTGTTGTGCCACCACCACCACCACTGCCTAAGGCCCAATTTTTCTGCCCCTGTTGAACAGGGGCATGTGATTACAATTCTTGATATAATATTTCACAGCACGGCCCGTTACAGCGCCCACCAAGAGTAACTGTGAGGGCTTAAAGTGTTTTGGTATATAGGGCAGGCCGTATAGTATATATATACAGGCGGTCCCCTACTTTCAAAAATCTGACTTACAAACCACTCCTACTTACAAAGGGAGGGAGACAACAGGAAGTGAGAGGAAATCTACCCCTGGGAAGGGAAATTCTCTCCTGTAAGAGTTAATATGGGAAAAAGGTGTCTCCACTGATGCTTTATCACCAATCCTTGTTTCCCTAAAAAAAACAAAATTTTCAAAGTCAAATTGTCATTTGGCCAGAAAGTGAGGTGAAATCTTCTGAACAGGGGCACAGACAGCAAAACAAATGTTACAGTGGTGATGATAATCCTTCCCTATGATATCCAAAAAGCTTACAAATAGATTTTTTGGCTGGAGCTACACTTACAAAATGTACCTGTTCCAAATTATAAACAGATTCAACTTAAGAACAAACCTACAGTCCCTGTCTTTCTTGGGACCGCCTGTATACTGCTGTTCAGAGTATATAGGGCCTGGGGGCCCCACACCTTTTCTTTTTTTTATTTGGGTGCGGGGATCCCCTTAATATCCATACAAGACCCAAAGGGCCTGGTAATGGGCTGGAGGGGAGGGGTGGTATCCATGCGGTTTTTCTCAATAATTTTCACCTATATTGCCAGGACCCAACATTACATTAAAGCCGCAAGCAGTTTTAAACGACTTTTATTCCTTTAAAAATGCCATTTTGTGCAGGGACTGTTCTAAACATGGGAAACACGCACCACTTCACAGGCATACTATAGACACACCCCAGGTATGATATTTAAAGGAATATTTCACTTTTATTTTTTCACTTTAAGCATTATTAAAATCACTGCTCCCAAAAAAACGGCCGTTCTTAAAACTTTTTTTTGCATTGATACATGTCCCCTGGGGCAGAACCCGTATCCCCAAACCCTTTTTAGGACAATAACTTGCATATTAGCCTTTAAAATTTGCACTTTTTATTACTCACGTTCGAGTCCATTGTATTTAATAAGGTTCTAAATTTCACGCAAACTTTCTGTCTGTTCGCAGGTTCTGGTGCAAACCGAACATGGGGGTGTTCGGCTCATCCCTACTCATAAAGATTCCCCATATCCCATCTACATCAGAGCTGGTCTGATCAAACACTTCATCAGACTTTACGGTGTTCGAATGTTCGCACAAACTTTCGGTCCGTTCGCATGTTCTGGATGCGAACCGAACCGGGGGGTGTTCGGCCCACCCTACTGCTCAGGCATGGATCGATGACCTCGAGAATCGATCAAGGAGAGACAATTTTCGAATCAGAGGTGTCATGACCTTGCAGTAATACTTTCATGACCTGTCTGTCTCTTACCTGGTATGTGTATCAGCCTTAGGGGTTGCTCTCTCACACCTGCATGGTTAAGTAATTTTCCCTCAGTGTGGCTCCACCTTAGCTTCAACAAGAACCACTATTGTTTGGTTTCCTGTTTCCTGCTTGCCGTGTGCTCTACGTTTGTCTCTGTTACCGATCTTGGCGTGTTCCCGACCATCCCCGCCTGCTTGTGACCCTGACCTTTGACACGTTTCTCGACCATCCCTGCCTGCTTGTGACCCTTGACCTTTGGCTTGTTCTCTGTTTATCCTTGTCTGATAGTCGCCCCGACCTGTAGCTTCCTCCTAAAGCCTACCGTGAGCATGAGCTGGGAGACCCTGGGGGCCGCGACCTGGAGTCAGCTGCAGCGTAGTCCATCCTCACCACTAGAGGCTCTGGTGAACACCTGCTGGCTCTTAGACTCCGCGCCCTGGGGAATCTTATGTTCTAGCTCCCTGTGGGATTCGTGTTGGTGCCCCAGTGGACCTGCCTTCCTGTACCACCCAGGGTTCCATCCGCAGCAGTCAGCCGTAGGGTCCACTATCATAGCGGTGCACTCCTGACCCCAACGGTGTGCATCTGTCACCTGGCCTCAGGTGACCTGACAGTTTGCATGGCCATGGACCCGGCTGATGTGCCGCTACCTGCCGATAATCAGCTGCAGGGCATAGTCCGCAGCCTCGAGACCCAGGAATCTAATCACACCCAGGTGATGCGATTCCTTCAGGATTTGGCTTCCCGCTTTGAACAACTTCAAGCCTCCTTAGAATCCCTGGTTCGACAACCTCAACCGCAACCTGCTGCCGTATCAGCTCCACCTACAGTCGCAGCCGCTAACCTGTTGCACTTACCAGCTCCGTCCCGTTGCTCTGGGGATTCCAAGGCCTGCAGAGGGTTCCTTAGCCAGTGTACCATTCACTTCGATCTCCAGCCTCAAAACTTACAGTCTGATCGGGCTAAGGTGGCCTATATTATTTCTCTCCTGTCCAGCGAGGCTTTAGCTTGGGCTGCCCCTCTGTGGGAGAGGAACGACCCAGTGGTTTCCAGCCTGTCTAATTTCTTGAAACTCTTTCGGAACATCTTCGAGGAACCAGCTCGTGTCTCTTCAGCGGCCAGCGCCCTTTTACGTCTCTGCCAAGAGTCTGCTTCTGTGAGACAGTATGCTCTTCATTTCCGCATACTGACGGCTGAGCTGAGCTGGAACAATGAGGCCTTAGTCGCAACTTTTCTGCTTGGTCTTTCTGATAGAGTGAAGGATGAATTAGCGGGAAGAACCATTCCCACTGATCTGGACCAAGTTATCTCCTTATGTAAGCAGATAGATATTCGTTTTCAGGAAAGGATCCTAGAAAAGCGACGCCAGCACTCCTTGGTCCTTGGTCAGCCTGAGCTCCCCTCTCTTCAACCAGTGGAGCATCTTCTGCTAGATAAGGAACCCATGCAGCTGGGTCGGACCAGGCTATCCCCTAAGGAACATTCTAGGCGCAGAACTCTGGGGCTGTGTCTCTACTGTGGGGGCAAAGGTAATTTTCGTGACACATGCTCATTTCGTCCAGGAAACGCTCGGGTCTATTACATCTGGAAGGTGGAGTATTGGACCCAGAAAAGTCACCTTCTCGTCTCCTTCTTTCGGTGTTTTTTCATGTTGGCGCTTCCTCCCACTTAACCTTGGCTTATCTGGATTCCGGAGCTGCTGGCAACTTTATGGACTGGAGAACTGCATCTTCAATGAACCTTACCCTTTCACCCCTCACCACTCCATTGGTGGTGTCGTGATTGATGGCACTGTTCTTCCAGGGGGCCCTATTCACTTCCAGACCCTTCCTGCTAAGATGTCGGTAGGGATACTCCACCAGGAGTGGATATCTTTCCTTATCCTTCCTAAGGTCTCAACCCCTATCGGGGCTTCCTTGGTTGCAGCTCCACTCTTCACACGTTGACTGGACTTCTGGGCAGATCCTGGCTTGGTGTCCCTCCTGTTTCTCATCCTGCCTACTCAAGGTTGCCGTGGCCACCACCTCAGTATCCTCTGCCCTTCCCGCTGCATATAGCGATTTCCAGGATGTGTTCTGTAAAAATTCAGCTGAGATGCTTCCTCCTCACAGGTCCTTTGACTGTGCTATTGACCTTGTACCCGGAGCAGCTCTGCCCAGGGGTCGTCCATCCCAGAAACCCAGGCCATGTCTGAGTACATTGCGGAAAATCTAGAAAAAGGATTCATCCGGAAATCCTCATTGCCTGCGGGAGCAGGGTTCTTTTTTGTTGCCAAAAAGGATGGTACCCTAAGACCCTGCATCGACTATCGAGGCTTAAACGCAGTAACGATCAAAAATCGATACCCCCTACCTTTAATATCGGAACTATTCGACAGGTTGAAAGGTGTCTCCATTTTTACCAAGTTGGATCTCAGGGGTGCATACAATTTGATCCGAATACGGGAGGGGGATGAATGGAAAACTGCATTTAACACTAGAGATGGGCATTACGAATACTTGGTCATGCCCTTTGGTTTGTGCAATGCCCCAGCGGTGTTCCAAAACTTTGTTAACGAAATCTTCAGGGATCTGCTTTACCAATTTGTTGTCATCTACCTGGATGACATTCTTATCTTTTGGATAATCTATCTGTTCACAGAGACCATGTCCGGATGGTACTTCAGCACCTTTGAGAAAATAATCTGTACGCCAAGCTGGAGAAATGTTCTTTTGAGTGTTCTGAAGTCCTGTTTCTGGGATGCTTCGTCTCTAACTTTGGTCTTCGTATGGATTCTGGAAAGGTCTCGGCCATTACCAACTGGACTCTTCCTGCCGGCCTCAAAGCCACACAGCGCTTTCTTGGGTTCACTAATTATTACAGGCAGTTCATTAGGAATTACTCCTCTATTGCTGCGCCTATTATCGCCTTGACTAAGAAGGGTGCTAATGCCAAGGAGTGGCCCCCTGAAGCTGTCTCTGCCTTTCATGATTTGAAACAGGCCTTCGTGTCTGGACCTTTGTTGAGGCAACCTGACCCTGGAGATCCATTTTTTATTGAAGTGGACGCTTCCTCAACTAGGGTGGGAGCTGTGCTTCTTCAATCCTTTGGAAAGAAACGTCAACCATGTGCGTTTTTCTCCAGAAAATTTTCTCAGGCAGAGAAGAATTACGCCATTGGTGATCGGGAACTTCTTGCGATTAAATTGGCATTGGAGGAGTGGAGTCATCTCTTGAAGGGTTCCCCACATTCCATAACAATTTTCACTGACCATAAAAATCTGCAGTACTTACAGAATGCCAAGCGATTGAATCCCAGACAAGCCAGGTGGAGTCTCTTCTTTTCCCGTTTTAACTTCACCATTACGTTCAAACCTGGTTCCTGCAACAGTCAGGCTGATGCCCTCTCTAAGTCTTTTGACATTCAGGGTGAGGAGCCTACCATTGAGCCAGAGCCGATCATCCCTTTCTCATGCATCCTTGCCCATTCTACCACCCTGGAGTCAAAGATTCCTCTTGGTAAGACCTTCATCCCCACTGAGCTAAGAACTAAGATCCTCCGTTGGGGACATGACTCCAAGGTGGCAGGTCATGCTGGGTTCTTTCGATCCTTCCTCCTCATCAGTCGCCACTACCGGTGGCCTACTCTCCGTTCGGATGTCAAAGACTATGTTAAGGCTTGTCATGTCTGTGCCCAGTTGAAATCCTCCACGCAGGCTCCTGCTGGTCTTCTCATGCCCTTGCTCATTCCCAAGGAGCCCTGGTCTCACATAGCCATGGACTTCATCACTGATCTTCCACCTTCTGAGAAGAATACGATAATTTGGGTGGTAATTGATCGATTCTCCAAGATGGCCCATTTTGTTCCTCTTCGTGGTCTCCCTTCTGCTCCTGCCTTGGTTCCCATTTTTGTACGAGAGATTTTCCGCCTTCATGGAGTCCCTTCCCATGTTTCGGACAGGGGTGTTCAGTTTACGTCTCACTTTTGGAGAGCCTTTTGCAGGTCCCTCAACATTACCTTGGATTTTACCTCTTCTTACCATCCTCAATTCAATGGTCAGACTGAGAGGGTTAATCAGGAGTTAGAAGTCTTTCTCTGTACTTTGGTCTCGGCTCATCACGATAATTGGGCATCGCTACTCCCGTGGGCAGAGTTCTCCCCCAATAATTATGTCAACGTCAGTTCTCAGAAGACACCCTTTGTCACTGTTTATGGAAGACATCCTCAGCTCCCTCTTCCTATGACCTGTTCTTCTAAAATCCCAGCCTTGGCTACCATTCAGGAATCATTCAATTCCATGTGGGTTGACGTTCACAATTCCCTCCAGACAGCTGCCAAAAAATGCAAGGGTTTTGCTGACCACCACAGGCGTAAGCTGCCTCCTCTACAGCCAGGAGACAAAGTCTGGCTTTCCACCAGGAACATCAGACTCTGGGTTCCTTCTCTCAAATTTGCCCTGAGATTCATTGGTCCTTACACTATAATTTCAAAGCTGAATCCTGTTTGTTAGAAGCCTGGTCCCAAGCGGGGGAGGGGGAAGCCTTGTAAGAGGGGGGGTACTGTCATGACCTTGCAGTAATACTTTCATGACCTGTCTGTCTCTTACCTGGTCTGTGTATCAGCCTTAGGGCTTGCTCTCTCACACCTGCATGGTTAAGTAATCTTCCCTCAGTGTGGTTCCACCCTAGCTTCAACAGGAACCACTATTTAACACTGTGTTCTCCAAGCCTGCCTTGCCGTGCAATATTGTGTGTTTGGTTTCCTGTTTCCTGCTTGCCGTGTGCTCTACGTTTGTCTCTGTTACCGATCTTGGTGTGTTCCCGACCATCCCCACCTGCTTGTGACCCTGACCTTTGGCATGTTTCTCGACCATCCTTGCCTGCTTGTGACCCTTGATCTTTGGCTTGTTCTCCGTTTATCCTTGTCTGCTAGTCGCCCCGACCTGTAGCTTCCTCCTATAGCCTACCGTGAGCGTGAGCTGGGAGACCTTGGGGGCCACGACCGGGAGTCAGCTGCAGCGTAGTCCATCCTCCTTATTAGAGGCTCTGGTGAACACCTGCTGGGTCTTAGACTCTGCGTCCTGGGAATCTTATGTTCTAGCTCCCTGTGGGATCGGTGTTGGTGCCCAGATGGACCTGCCTTCCTGTACCAACCAGGGTTCCATCCGCAGCAGTCATTGGTAGGGTCCACTATCATAGCGGTGCACTCCTGACCCCAACGGTGTGCATCTGTCACCTGGCTCCAGGTGACCTGAAAAGAGGATTACCAGAAACCATAACTGATGTACAAGCTGCAGTACAAGATGTTATCAAATCTTTGATCCCTTCAGGACCGGCACATAAATTGGAGCTAAATAGGGCACACAGGTCCCTGGGCCATCTCAGGAAGGATGGATCTCTGAGAGACATTGTAGTAAAACCACACTTTTTCTCTATTAAGGAGGAAGTGATGAAACGATCCGCCAACAGAAACAGATTCAATATCAAGGATCAGCCATCCAAATATTTTCTGACATTTCCCCCTACACCATCCAAAAGAGACGTTCATTGAAACCCCTCTTGGCAGTCCTCTCCAAGAAAGATATAAAATATCGTTGGGCCTTACCATTTGCTCTGAAATTTACCTATAAAAAGGTAAACAACATGCTTTTCATAGCTTTTCAGATGGGGAACGTCTGTTACTGGACCTGAAGCTCATTACTCATGATTCAGACATGGATACAACACCCACACAACAGGGCTCGGCTAAATGCCAATCTCCTCCAAGCCCAAATTCTTCACTTTGGGGCAAAGCTAAACACAATAAACACAAGAGAGTCAAGGATAAGCTTCCTACCTGAAGAGGGGTTGCATGACTTTGCTGTGTAAAATTTTTCCCTTTCTTTTTTCTTGCCTTGTTCCTCGGGTGGAAATGGTTAAATGTTCACCAATTCTGAATCTAGACTGACTTGGTCCGTACCAGACTGGACTACTGCAGGGACACAGTTCAGGGGTCTTTGCATTGTTTTTCTAAGTTACAGATTACATCACTTATCCAGAAATCTAGTTGGTTTGGACTCATTATTTTTCTTTTTTTTACAATGTTTCCCCTAGTTCAGTGGTTCTCAACCTTTCCAGTGCCGTGACCCCTTGATAACATTTCCCAAGTTGTGGGGACCCCTAACAGAAAAAATTATTTTTATACAGTGGGTTGTCAGCACCGAAGGCAAGACAAGTAATTTGCACCCCTAACCCATGGACATTTAGCGCTCCCTGAGTCCCTTCCACTTGTACAGTATTAAAACCCCTTCTTGCACATTTTAGGATGTACCACTCTCTTTGTTCTCCTTTCTTTCCCTTTTATCTCTCTCTATCGTAATTTCCTGTTTTTTCCCCCCATCCCTCTCTCTATCTGCCTTTCTTGTTCTTTCTCTTATTATTTCTCTCCCTTTTTCTTTGTTCCTCCCCCTCTTTTCCTCTCCCTTCCATGTATTCTCTATTTTTATTCCTTCTCTAACTCCTTGGTGGGGTGGGGGGAATAGGATGAGTGGCAGTGCTGGCGGGAAGTTGGGGTGAGTGGCAGTGCTAATGGGGGGTGGGATCAGTGGCAGTGGTAGTAGGGTGGGGGGAGTTCTGATCAGCCAACTTAGGTGCTCTTAATCAAGGTCATCTGCTGATCCAAGAATTGTAGTGGGGACTTTTAATGGCAACTATAATCACAGGTAGTGTTACTCACTGTGTCTCTGGCTTCACTGTGTCTCCGACTCAGTGGTGTCTCGAAGCAGTGACACCTATGCCGAAATAAGGAGATAGGGTCTCCTCCAGCCCCTCCCACTTCACATTTCACATTTCTCACCAGTCAGCTGACCTCTAGTCTCTGCCCCCCAGCCATGCCGTGAACTGAATGGGCGGCTGCGAAAAGGCTGGGAGAGTGGTGCAGGCTTCAGAAACAGCCCAGGATTTGGCGACCCCTGGCAAATTGTCATTCGACCCCCGAGGGGGTCCCGACCCCCAGGTTGAGAACCACTGCCCTAGTTAGTTTTAATTGCTGAATTGAAAGGGGACGCCTGTTAGCTGGTTCTGCTTGTTGAATATTTTACAGTTTTTTAGGTGCTGTCACTGGCCGGTGCTGCTGCATTGTTCCTCCACCTACTACTCAGTCTGGTTGTTTGCCGCACTGGGTGGTAGGTATCTAGCCCTTTATATGGGCTGTACAAATATTTTTGTTCTGAATGAGGGGAGGGAGTCTTTTGCCTCCCCCCATTCCAGGCCTGGTCTTGGCCTTACGGTATATTACATTTTGATGTTGTTTCTTTTTGTTTATTATTTTTTTTCTTTCCTTCTAACTTCTTCTCTCTTCTAGCCTTCCTGCCGATGGGATATCCCTACAAGGTGAATTTGGAAGTGTCATTCCCAATAATAATGAACGATTCTATCCTGTATGTCGATTCTCCCACGTTGGTCATCGTTTTTCCCCTTCCGCTCCATGGCTGATATTAATACTACTCCTTCCCCCCTACGAATTATCTCTCATAACACTCATGGGTTGAATTCCCCAGTCAAGAGAAGGAAGGCCTTTCAGGTCTATCGTACTCGTCGAATAGATGTGGTCCTCTTGCAGGAGACCCATTTTTCACCGCGGTACACCCCCTCATTTTTACACGCACACTTCCCAGTGTTTTATTTGGCTAATGCTGATTCTATGGCGATTCTATTTTCTAAACATTGCAAATTTAATTTTAAGATGGAACACAGACCGAAAGGAAGGTTCATACTGGTTAAAGGTACGATTGATGATAGGTTATATACATTCATATCTTACTATGCTCCTAATAGAGGACAAAAACAGTTCTTCAGACAACTGTTTCAGACTCTTGGCCCACTTATGGAAGGTGTCAAAATTTTGGGAGGTGACTCTAATACAGCCTTTGATAATAGTTTAGACAAATCAAATCCACTTAGGTCACAATCAGTTAGACCCAACAAAGCTAGTGTACACATAGCTCGAATGATTTTTCAGTCTAGATTACTGGATATTTGGAGGGAACTAAATCCAAACACAAAGGATTTTACCCACTACTCAAACCTGCACCAGTCTTATTCCCGTATAGGTCACATCTTGGTCTCTGCACATCACATTCCTTTGGCCCTTACATCCTCTATCATAGACGTTGCTTGGTCAGATCATTCTATGGTTCAATTATCATTACGAAAAGATAATCCTAGTCAACACGCCTCTCATTGGACTCTTAATCAGTCTATTTTGAAGGATTCCATCTTAGTATCTGAAATACAGGGAGCTCTGCAGGAAACCCTATGGGCGGCTCACAAAGTGACCATTAGAGGTAAAATAATACAAATTGCAGCAAGATGAAAGAGAGAGAGGATGTCAGAAATTGAGAAACCGGAGAGAGATTTTGCTACTTTAAGCAAACAACGTAAAAGAGATCCCTCCAATGTCCCTATTTCCAAGTTGGATGCTGCTCGAGTGGCTCTAAATTTGACTCTCACAGTGAAAGCTGACAAATCTATCAAATGGAATGGGGCCAAGTTTTATTACTCGAAAGACAGGATAAGACCCATGCTAGCAAAAAAATGATCCCCCAAGTTTCGCTCACATGCCCTTCCCAAAATCAAACAGGCGGATGGTACCCTTACCCTAAACTCACAGTGCATAATGAAGGCATTCCAGGACTTCTATGCTGATCTATATAAAGCAGAGAAACATTCTAATTCCACTAAAGTAGAGGAATTCCTGAATGACTCACACTTACCAAAACTGACAGATACTCATAAAGCTGAAATGGATGCTCCTATTTCTATTACAGAGATGTCATATGTTATAAAAGCGTTAAAGGGAGGCACAGCACCAGGGCCTAATGGTTTCTCTTTGCCATATTATAAAACGTTCTCTGAAACCCTAACCCCCTACCTCACTAGATTCTTCAATTCCACGACTAAGGGCATTCCGATAGCTAATCAATAGGGATAAGCTTTGCGTTCGCG
Source organism: Rana muscosa (assembly GCA_029206835.1). NCBI lineage: Eukaryota > Metazoa > Chordata > Amphibia > Anura > Ranidae > Rana > Rana muscosa. Next base: position 42,301,100 of record JARGYO010005626.1, read on the forward strand.
TCAAACACACGTTCGACTCGAACATCGGCCGTTCGATCGTTCGACGAAGAACGAACTTTACGGTCCGTTCGCGTTAAATTCGTGTTGCGCGTCACGCCCCATAATTCACTGCGGCATCGCAGTGCATTGCTGGCTCATTATTGGCCAAGCATGCACTATGACCCGCATGCTTGGCCAATCACAGCGCGGAAAAAACAGAGAGCCGTAATTGGCCAAAGCCAGGGTGGCTTTGGCCAATTATGGCTCAGGGGGTTTAGTACACGCCCCACACTATATAAGGCCGCCTGGAAGTCGGCCTTGTGTAGTGTGTTGGCGTTTGTGAAAGAGGCAGTTTCAGAGAGATAGACAGTGTCATTTATATTGAGTTAGATAGAGCAGGCAGGCTCTATCTAACTCCGATGAAACCTTACTGAAGGTGAAACATGTAAGCAGTTAGGCAATCTTGCAGCTACACACTTTGTAGCGTTTAAACAGGGGGACCTGGCCCACCAGACTAACCGCCCTAAATCATCCGTTATGATCATTGAATATGCCGCCTTGACTTGGGACTAGCTTTGCGGCGTGTACATACCGAAGTCTCACTATTATGGACAGAATTTTACTTCACTTGCATCTGTTCGACTGATTTCTTCCGGATCCAATGAGTGGAAACTAACAGATCACTGGTAATATCAGCTGAAGCACTGAACATTTGTTGCCGACTGAACACACAACGAAGTGGTGAGTGAATGTTTTCTTCACACAGATCTGTCTACTGATCAGCTGGCTGTCTATACTGGATGGTGGAAACTCTACAGAGACATTCTGTTTGAGGCATCATTGTTGATTATACCATTAATCACTGTCCACAATATTGTTCTATGTGTAAAAGAAGTTTACACCCAGCCTGTTGACACCCTCACCACGTTAATTAGTGTATAAGACTGTCGGCTTGTTCATGGTTATTCAGCAAATTCACCCATCAACATTTTACATCAGAATAACTAACGTCACAGAAGGAACTCTGTTCATTATCAACTACATACTTAGATACTGAGATTCATAAGCACTATTGATTATTGCAAACATTGGTATAATACATAAGATCAGCAGCGGTTGAATGTGTATGGTGTGTATGGTCGATTGGGTGGCCACCCCTGTTTAATGTTCATATTTTGACTAGTCTCATTTTATATTAGGTGGTTTTGATGCAGTGTTTCTTTCAATAATATTACCATTAAATTGTTTTCTTTAATTTTCTTTTTTTTTTGTTTACAAAAATTTTTATTAGGAAGTTCAGATGTACAGTTACATAGAGTGTTTATAAAGGTAATCAATAGTAAAAAAATCAAAAGAAGAGGAGATAATCGAGCTCATACATGAAGATAGTGAATATATAAAAAGTTTTCTGGTACAAAGATTTCTTACATGGGCGTATGTTACATATATAAAGGGTAGGCATTATAGGTCAAGATTGCATGAATTTGCTAGAGTGTGTGGGTGGAAATTCAGGTTCTAAGTTAATGAGTTATGTTGTAGGCCAATATGACCATTTCCTTACAAAAACCTGGAAGGTACCGTGAAGTGTGTGAAAGATTCTTTCCGAAAGTTTTATAGTCTCCATCCGAGCTAGCACCTGCGCCCAAGGCAGATTGTTTGATCTCCAATTGGAGGCAATCATCCATTGGATGGAGCTACATAAAGTATGGAAAAGTCTTTTGCAAGGGATGGGAACATTGGGTATATCCGCATATAGAAGGCAGATCTGTGGGGAGATTGGGATTTTCTGTTTCAAGGTATTTTCAAAAATTTCTGCAGCATTGCGCCATGTATGATGCAGGTGTTTGCAGCTCCAGAATGTATGTAGGATAGTGCCTGGTTCTGAACAGCCCCTGAAACAGTATGGAGAAATAGAAGGATAAAATGTGTTGAGCTTGGACGGGGTGAGATACCATCTAGAGTATATTTTAATGGGAGTTTCTCTGGAAGAGATAGCTATGTTACTCCTCCGGAGATTATCCGACATTCCATGCCATTCATCTACTGTGAAGGTGTTATTTAGGTCGGTTTCCCAATGGAGCATCTGACCGGACTTGTCGAGTGAATGAAAAGTGTTTAGATAGCTATATAGATGGGATATGATACCTTTATCTCTAGAAGAAGAGATGCAAATCCGTTCAAATACAGTAACAGGGGGCTTGGTGGTGAGAGAGTAATGTTCTGCGTAAAAGGCTTTGATTTGGTTATAGTGTTGAAGTTCGGATGTGGGGATACTATATTTATCTTGCAGAGCGGTGAATGAGGAGAACTCCCCATTTATTTGTAAAGATTTAAGTGAAGTGAGCTTATTATGGGTCCAATAGGTGAAGGAGTGGTGATCTCCGTGAGTACGGGTAAATCTCAGGTCGCCTAGAAAGGAAGCAAGGGGAGGAGTGAGTGAAGACAATTCAAAAGTGTGTTGTGCTTTGAGCCACAATTGGTAGAAGTGTGCCACAATTATGTTGTATTTTGAGAGTTTGCTGTATGAGGTTGTTTTGGACCAAAGGATCCCCTGTAAATACAAAGGGGAAATTGAGGACTCCTCAAATTTTTTCCATGGGATATTTTGATTGGGCGCGAACCATTGTGCTAATTGGGCAAGTCTGGCGGCCAGAAAATAATGCCATAGGTTAGGGAGACCCATCCCGCCCATGGATTGAGGTCTGTGCATATATGCATAGCTGCATCTGGGTTTCTTGTTGAACCATATAAATTAGTTGATTTCCCTTTGGAGCGAAGCTAGTTTGGATTTGGGGATGTTAATGGGGAGGGAACGGAAGTAGTATAGCAGTTTGGGGAGGATTGTCATTTTAATTGCGCAAATTCTGCCTAGGAATGATATATGGAAGGTTGACCAGGTCTTAAGGAGTGAGGATATATTATTGAATAAGGGAATATAATTGGTTTTGAAAAGTAGGTTGTGTGCTGGGGTGATAGAGATGCCCAGATATTTAAAAGATTGAGAGCACCATATAAATGGGAAATTGTTTTTCAACATGGTCTTTAGGTGATCGGGGAGATTGATGGGTAGAGCCAAGCATTTGTTCATGTTAATTTTTAGACCTGATATGTCGTGAAACAGTTTTAGTTCCTTGAGAAGGGAGGGAATGGAAACGTGAGGTTCGGTGAGAAAAATTAACGCATCATCTGCGTAGAGGCTTATCTTAAACTCATCTTCACCTTTGACAACTCCCTTTATATCCGGGCTGTTCCTAATTTTGTGGGCAAGAGGTTCCATTGCTAGTGCGAACATTAGTGCGGATAGTGGGCAGCCTTGTCTAGTACCCCTACTTAGAGGAAAGAATTCAGAGTTATGACCTGGAATTTTAATACGGGTCTGGGGGGAGTGGTATAGGGCATTAAAGCCACACATGAATTTATTAGGGATGCCAAATTTAGGTAGGATGTGATTGAGGTAAGACCAGGATACACTATCAAAGGCTTTATGAATATCCAGGCTGAGGAGGCATAGCTCTTTGGAGTGTATGTTGGCATCTTGTACGATATTGGTTACCAGCCTAATATTGTCAGTTATTTGGCGTCCAGGTATGAATCCTGTTTGATCTATGTGCACTATATTAGTAATAACTGCTGCTAACCTATCAGCAAGAAGTCTCCCAAAGATCTTTAAGTCATTGTTAAGAACTGAAATGGGGCGGAAATTTTGTGGAAGAGAATGGTCCTTGAGTGGTTTAGGTATTAACGATAAGTTCGCTAGGAGCATTTCTTCTGGGAATTGATGACCATCTAGCACATAATTGAAGAGTTTAGATAGGTTGGGGGCTAAAAGAGACGCAAATTTTTTATAGTATGCAGAGGAGAACCCGTCCGGGCCTGGGGCTGTAGAGGTCTTCAGGGATTTAATTATGTTAATTATTTCTAAATCTGTACATGGTGCGCTAAGAGATTCTATCTGTTGGGAGTTGAGGGAGGGTAATGGGATATCATCCAGCCAAATTTGGGAGGGCTGTTTAGGTTGGGGTTGAGGTCCCGAAAGGAGGTCTTTGTAAAAGGAGGAGAAGATGTTCAACACCTCTTGTGGATGAGTGACAGTGTTCCCCGCATTATCTCTAAGTTTATAGACATGGGGTGGGTTATTAGCTTGATTTAGTTTTCTGGCAAACATGGTGGAGGTGGAATTGCTATGGAGGAAGAATTTAGCCTTAGAAAATCTGAGGGATTTCTCAGTGTTGGCTGATAAAATTTGGTCTAAGGCCAGGCGTTTGGATTTGATTTGATCAGTTAAGGCCTGGGAAGGGGCTTGTTGAAGTTTATTGTACAGTCTATTTAGGTCCTTAGTGAGACATCTAGTGTCTGAGAGCCTGTCTTTGTTTCTCTTTGCAGCGAGAGAAATTAGTTGCCCACGTAAGACTGCTTTATGGGCAACCCAGACGGAGGAGGGAGGGGTTTTGTCATTAATATTTTCATTGAAATAGTTCTCTATATGAGTGGAGACCGATTGAGCGATTGTGGGATCAGAGAGTAAGGAGTCGTTTAGCCTCCAGTTGAAGGGGGATGGTTTAAGACCAATATATGCTGTCTCAAGAGATGTGATATCATGATCCGACCATGGACAGGGGTGAATGATCGCTTTAAAGGAGTTCGCCAACAGGATAGGGGTGCAGTAGATATAGTCTAATCTGGCATAAACATTATGGGGATGTGAATAGTGAGTGTAAGCTTTGACGCCGACATTGTGGGCCCTCCATGAGTCTATAAGTTGAAAGTGATTGAGGGAACGGTTCAGGGACTTCGGAAATGCCTTAGAAGATGGTGCGACCCTGCTCCTGTCCAGGGCCGGATGTGAGGTTAGATTGAAATCCCCTCCCAGGATAATGTGGGGGGAGGCATATCGGTATAGAGTCTCAAAAAAGTTAATGAAAAAAGAGGACTGAGATTCATTGGGAGCGTATACTGATGCTATTGTTATGGCCCTATTATCAATAGTGCCTTTTAAGATAATATATCGGCTTTCAGTATCTCTGAAAATACTTTGTACATCGAATATAATCGAATTGCGTATGAAGACTGCGACTCCTCTTGTCTTATTGTTGTATGTTGTATAGAATACTTGGTTGTATGTCTTATTGAAGTATTTAGGGTGGTTGGATGCGCAAAAGTGGGATTCCTGGATGAGTATGATATCAGCCCCTATTCTCTTATAGTGCTCAAAAGCTTTTTTACGTTTGTGGGGGGAATTAAATCCCTGCACATTGTGCGATATTATTTTAATACCCATTGGTGGGGTCTAGGGTGTGGGGGTTAATATTGTCGTGATGGGGGAAAAATAGGCAAGGATCAGAAGTATACAATACGTTATGGATAGAGTTAGTGATTAAGTCTGATGCTAAGATTATGATCAGCGGTGTTGAAAGAACGGGGATTGGTATACAAGCAGGGAGATGGGCATTGTATCTTATGCAGTTACCAGAGTAGTCTAGAGCTATGAAATCTATGTCAAACAACGTTTTTTGTATGTACTTAACATTACTTCCTTTTTGTACAATGAACACAGTAGAAGCCTTATGGGCTAGAATTTCAAAAATGAGAAACAAAAACAAAAATAACAATGGGACAGGATAAAACCTGTCAAGAAAACTTGAATAAACATCATTAGGACAAATAAGTCCAAATCCTGCAAACCTGGAGGGGCACCACGTCTCTAAAGATGAGAGCTGTGGTTCCATCCCGGAGGGCAGGTCTGAGGAATAAACTAAGCAACAATGGATGTAGCAGGCATCCTAGAAAAACTTGTAAGTGCGTGTCTACCAATCGGGGGGTAGAGAGGTATTGCGTCATATAAAAAGCTCGCTATGTAAGGGAGACAATAACAGCAATCCGCAGTGGGGAGAAACTTTTCTGAAGTTATGGAGGTAAGGGTAAATGATAATACTTAGACGTTCAGTATAGCTACCACATTGCTCCAAAAGACTGATCTCCAGATAACCTATGAAAAGGGGGATAGTAATAAAAAAAAAAAAAAAAAAAAAAAAAAAAATTAAAATTTTTTACTTTTCCTATTATTATGAATTTAATTTTATTCTTTAATCTTTAATTTTCTATTCTTGCGGTCTACTAATATTTAGTACATATAATTACTTGAGCCTCATTGAAGAATACTGTCAGTGGGGGACTTTGATTCCCCACATCCCTTCTCCTTTTTTCTACATAGGCGAGTCAGTTAGCTGCTGTTACAGTGTGTAGAGGGTATTAATGCATCCTAGGTGTTGTGTATATATATTTATACACTGTATTGAGTTTAGATAGATCCGTTCCTGTTAGTCTCTATACTGTGACAGGCAGGCAGGTGATTGTGCTAGCTGAAGACAGTCAGGCCCCTTTCACACTGGGGCAGTTTGCAGGCGCTATTGTGCTAAAAATAGCGCCTGCAAACCGAGCCTAAACAGCAGCTGCTGTCTCACCAATGTGAAAGTCTAAGGGCTTTCACACTGAAACGGTGCGCTAACAGGACGTGAAAAAAAGTGCTGCTAGCCACATCTTTGGAGCGGTGAGAGGAGCGGTGTGTTTACCGCTCCTACACCGCTCCTTCCCATTGAAAGCAATGGGAAACCGCGGTAATACACCTCTACAGAGGCGCATTGCGGGCGGTATTAACCCTTTTTCGGCCGCTAGCGGCCGAAAACCTCCGCAATTCCGACGGTATAGTGCCGCTAAAAATAGCGGCGCTATACCGCCACCGCACCCACCGCCCCAGTTGAAACCAGCCTCAGTGTTTCACTTAGGCTGGTTTCACACTGGGGCGGTGGTTGCGGTGGTGGTATAGCACCGCTATTTTTAGCGGCGCTATACCGTCGGAATTGCGGAGGTATTCGGCCACTAGCGGTGCAGTTTTAACCCCCACTAGCGGCCAAAAAACGGTTAATACCGCCGGCAATGCGGCACTGTAGAGGCGCATTGCCGGCGGTATTACCGCGGTTTCCCATTGCTTTCAATGGGAAGGAGCGGTGTAGGAGCGTTAAACACACCGCTCCTCTCACCACTCCAAAGATGCGGCTAGCAGGACTTTTTTTCACGTCCTGTTAGCGCACCGCTCCAGTGTGAAAGCCCTCGGCTTTCACATTGGAGAGACAGCAGCCGCTGTTTAGGCTCGGTTTGCAGGCGCTATTTTTAGCACAATAGCGCCTGCAAACCGCCCCAGTGTGAAAGGGGCCTTAGTGTACTACTGTGTCCTTTGCATAGCGATCACCTAAAGCTCACCTGGATACAGTGATTCTCTATACTGTGACAGGCAGGCTGGTGATTGTGCTAGCTGCAGACAGTGTTTCACTTAGTGTACTACTGTGTGCTTTGCATAGCATTCACCTAAAGCCTAAATTTTTGAAGCAATACTTTAGCAACAGGGCTCATTGCTGCGCTCTAAGTACACTATCTGTGAGGGGTTGCAGTGTTGTGGCACCAGCACCAGTGCCTAAGGCCCAATTTTTCAGCCCCTGTTCAACAGGGGCATGCAATTACAATTCTTGATCTAATATTTCACAGCAGGGCCCATTCCTGCACCCACCAAGAGTAACTGTGAGGGCTTACAGTGTTGTGGCACCAGCACCACCACCAAAGGCCCAAATTTTCCTACCACTGTTCAACAGTGGCATGTAAATACAATTCCTGATATAATAGTTGACAGCAGGGTGTTCCATCGCCCACCAAGAGTAACTGTGAGGGCTTACAGTGTTGTGGCAACACCAACACCTATGGGCCAAATTTCTGCAGACTATATATGGCAGGCCCCTACTTTCAAACATCCAACTTACAAACGACTCCTACTTGCAAACGAAAGGAGACAACAGGAAGTTAGAGGAAATCTACCCCTAGGAAGGGAAATTCTCTCCTGTAAGAGTTAATATGTGAAAAAGGTGTCTCCTCTCCACTGATGCTTTATCACCAATCCTTGTTTCAATAAAAAAACCAAATTTTCCAAAAACATTTGTCATTGGGATGGAAAGTGAGGTGAAATGTTCTGAACAGGTGCACAGACAGCAAAACAAATGTTACAGGGGTGATAACCCTTCCCTATGTTCTCCAAAAAGCTTAAAAATAGATTTTTTGGCTGGAGCTACACTTAAAAAATTTACCTGTTCCAAATTACAAACAGATTGTACTTAAGAACAAACCTACTGTCCGTGTCTTTTTTGCACCGCCTGTATACTGCTGTTCAGAGTATATAGGGCCTTTTTTTATTTTGGGTGCGGGGTTCCATTTAATATCCATACAAAACCCAAAGGTAGCCATGCCATTTTTCTCAATGATTTTCATCCATATTGCCGGGACCGGACATTACATTAAAGCCGCAAGCAGTTTTAAATGGCTTTTTTTCCTTTAGAAATGTCATTTTGTGCAGGGACAGTTCTAAACAAGGGAAACACGTGCCACTTCGCCAGCATTCTTTAGACACCCCCCAGGTACGATATTTAAAGGAATATTTCACTTTATGCATCATTAAAATCACTACTCCCGAAAAAAATACTGTTTTAAAAGATTATTTTTACATTGATACATGTCCCCTCGGGCAGGACCCGGGTCCCCAAACCCTTTTTAGGACAATAACATGCATATTAGGCGTTATAATTAGCACTTTAGATTTTGAACGTTTGCGTCCATTGTATTTAATAGGGTTCTAAAGTTCGTGCGAACGTTCGGTCCGTTCGAAGGTTCTGGTGCGAAACGAACGGGGGGGTGTTCGGCTCATCCCTACTAATCAACTCAATATGGGGTATATTTCCGTAATCCCAAAACCAGATAAAGACACCAGTCAGATAGAGAACTACAGACCTATCTCTCTAATTAATAATGACCTAAAAATATTGACCAAAATATTAGCAAACAGATTAGCGGCTTTTATAGGCCTATATATTCATAAAGATCAGGTTGGGTTTATTCCTGGTTGGCAGGGCCCTGACCAAGTGAGAAGAGCGTGTGGATCTCTTATCAATAATGCAATCGGATTAGGAGGGAGGACATAAACAATAAGGTATGCTATTATCGTTGGACCTTCAGAAGGCCTTCGATTCAGTTTCATGGCCGTATCTCTTTGCAGTTCTTAGACGCTGGGGATTTGGTCCGAATACTCTAGGGATCCTGGAAGCCTTATACTCTACACCAGAAGCTAGAATTAGACTTCAGGGATTTTTCTCTGATACAATTAAGATTGGTAGGGGCACATGTCAGGGCTGCCCTCCATCTCCCCTGATATTCGCTATCATGATTGAAACCTTGGCGACAGCCATCAGTGTTAATCAGAATATCAGGGGAGTTCAGTGTGGTCAAAACATTCACAAATGCACATTATTCGCAGATGATCTACTGCTATTTTTATCCTCCCCAACTTCCTCCTTGCCCGAGATATGTTTATTGCTCAATAAATTTGCGACAATATCAGGTCTCAAAGTGAATACGTCTAAATCTCAGGCTCTTAATGTGTCCCTCCCAGGCCTTATAGTCTCCCAATTACAGGAAACATATGATTTTGGTTAGAGTAACTCGTCAATTAAATATTTGGGACTTAATATTACTCCCAAGATTGAACATTTGTATCAAGCAAATTATCCCCCAATGTACCAGAAACTGGAAGCTGATCTTAGGATCTGGGAATCACACGACATTGCTTGGATTGGCAGAATTAACCCGGTTAGGATGACCCTATTGCCCAGACTCTTATATTTGTTTTGTTCCCTTCCTATCCCGATTAGAAGGGATCATCTGAAAACCTTTCAAGGTAAACTCACTAAATTTATATGGAATAAGAAGGGGCCACATTTATCAAACTGTAACCTATTCAATATCCCTAAACAAGGAGGGTTGGGTCTTCCTACCCTTTTATGGTACTATCAAGCAGCCAGATTAGCGCAATTTTCCATTATATACCTTAAAACTGAGCAACCAGACTGGGTATTAATTGAAAGTCAAGCAGCTCCTTCTTTCTCCATTAAATATTTACTATGGTGTCCTCCAAAGAGCAGACCTTCCATCATGTCGCCGACCCTCTCGCAATCTCTCGCTATGTGGGATTCACTTAGGAAGCTTCCTTCCCTGGTCTCTGTAATGCAACCATTAGCTCATCTGTTTCAAAATCCTCTATTTCAACCAGGCATGGATGTTGAAGCCTTTAAGTGGTGGAGGGACAAGGGGGTGTATCGCATTGGCCACTTTCTTTCTCACACAGGCCCTTTACCTCTTAAATATTTTATAGACTGTCATGGATATGCAGTAGTGTTTGTCTGTCAGCTTACCTTCCTTCCCATGTGTTCATCTTAGAGGCCTGAGCCCTTTCACCTGGCTTCCTTTATAATCTCCTCCCAGCCAGACTCCACCCCAGGCCCTATCACAGAACACTATATTAACCTGTGCACTGCAAGCCTGCTTGGCTGATCAACGTGTTTGTTAGGCATTGTGTGTTTGGGTTCCTGCCTGCCGTGTGCTATGTCTGTCTCTCTGTTACGTTATTGGCTTGTCCCCGACTATCCCTGTCTGCTTGTGACCCTTGACCTTCGGCTCGTTCTCGTTATCCTTGTCTGCTTGTGGCCCCTGACCTTCGGCTTGTTATTCGGTTCTCTCTATCGTGTGCTGCTGCTTCCCCTTATCCTACGGGGCGTGAGCTAGGAAACTCCAGGGGCCGCGACCTGGTCCCAGCCTGCAGCGTAACATCCTCACCACTAGAGGCCCTGGAGAAGACCAGCTGGGTCTTAGACTCCGCGCCCTGGGGAATCTTGGCTCTCGCTTCCGTTGGGATCCCGGTTGTGCTCCTCTGGTCCCGCTTTCCACAACCACCCAGTTTCCTATCCGCAGAAGCCAGCCATAGGGTTCACTACCTCGCGGTGCACTCCTGTCCCCTTACGGTGTGCATCTGTCACCTGGCCACAGGTGACCCTGACAGTTTGATCAGCCATGAACCCGGCTGACATCCCACTACCCGCGGATGATCCATTGCAGGGCATAGTTTGCAGACTTGAAACCCAGGAATCGAATCAGACTCAGGTGATGCGATTCCTCCAGGATCTGGCTTCTCGCTTCGAGCAGCTTCAGGCCTCCTTGGGAACCCTGAATCCGCAACCTCAAATACAATCAGCGGCTGCACCTATTGCACCAGTCGCAGCCACACACTCGCTACAACTGCCAGCTCCGTCCCATTTCTCTGGGGACTCCAAGGCTTGCAGGGGGTTCCTTAGCCAATGCACGATTCATTTTGAGCTCCAGCCCCAAAACTTCCTGTCTGATCGGGCTAAGGTAGCCTATATCATTTCCCTCCTCTCTGGTGAAGCTTTAGCCTGGGCAGCCCCTCTGTGGGAACTGAATGATCCAGTGGTTTCTAGCCTGTCTGGCTTCTTGAAACTTTTTCGGAATATCTTCGAAGAACCGGCTCGTGTCTCTTCAGCGGCCAGCGCCCTTTTACGTCTCCGCCAAGAGTCTGCTTCTGTGGGACAGTATGCCCTTCATTTCCGCATACTGTCGGCTGAGTTGAGCTGGAACAATGAGGCCTTAGTCGCAACCTTTTTGCATGGCCTGTCTGATAGAGTGAAGGATGAATTAGCAGGAAGAACCATTCCCACTGATCTGGCCGGCGTTATCTCCTTGTGTAACCAGATCGATATTCGCTTTCAGGAGAGGACCTTAGAAAAGCAACGCCAGCACTCTTTGGTCCTTAGTCAGCCTGAGCTCCCCTCTCTTCGACCCGTAGAGCATCTCCTACCAGCTGAGGAACCCATGCAGCTGGGTCGGACCAGGCTATCCCCCGAGGAACGTGCTAGGCGCAGAACTCTTGGTCTGTGTCTTTACTGTGGGGGCAAAGGTCATTTTCGTGACACTTGCTCTCTTTGTCCAGAAAAACGTTCGGGTCCACTTCATCTGGAAAGTGGAGTATTGGACCCAGAAATATCACCTTCCCCTTCTCGTCTTCTGCTTTCTGTGTTCCTTCATGTTGGTGCTTCTTCTCATTCGGTCTCAGCATATCTGGATTCCGGAGCCGCTGGTAATTTCATGGACTGGGAAATCGCATCGTCCATGAGACTTACTCTTTTGCCCCTCACCACGCCATTGGTGGTCTTGGCGATTGATGGTACTGTTCTCCCAGGGGGACCTATCCGCTTCCAGACCCTCCCTGTTAAGATGTCGGTAGGGACACTCCACCAGGAGTGGATATCCTTCCTTATCTTACCCAAGGCCTCAACGCCTATAATTTTGGGTCTCCCATGGTTACAGCTCCATTCTCCTCATGTGGACTGGACTACTGGACAGATCCTGGCTTGGGGTCCCTCCTGTTCCTCGTCCTGCCTACCCAAGGTTGCCCCCTGTGAATCTGAGCCGGTCATTCATTCCAGGTTGCATAACCATTTACATTTCTCTGTCCCTAACCACCCTTAGACGCACAGCCAGGCTAGCGTGTCTACAAGTCCTGCAGTCGCTACGTCTTGCGATGCGATTCAGGTAGTCGCTACACCTGACTCAGCTATTCACTCTGCCTCTGTACTAGTTATGCCAGTCCAGCCCATGCCCAGTGAGCCTCCTACTTTTTCTTGTTCGGGACGTTCTGCTTGTCCTTCAGCTATTCAGCTTGACTCCGGCGACATGTCACCTTCTAACCAACCTGACTTCAGGGTTCCACTGACATCTGCCCAGTCTGATGGTCCTGTGCAAGATGACCAGTTCCCCTTTAAGGGTCTAGGGGACCCTCCTCAGATTCCTGTTGATCCTCTCATGCCCTTGCTTATTCCTAGAGAGCCTTTGGTCCTCAATAGATCTTCTTGTCATCTCCCTACCTCGTTTTCGGTCTCTGAGGATAATCTTAAGTACGAGGTTAGACAAGTTCTGGATTCTCGGCTCTGCAGAGGCATTCTTCAGTACCTTGTGCATTGGAGAGGTTTTGGTCCTGAGGAGGCGTCTTGGATCGCTGCATCTGATGTCGCTGCACCTCATCTGTTGAGAAGGTTTCATCAGAGATTTCCCTTTAAGCCTGGGTCCAGGCGGGGGAGGGCCCATAAGAGGGAGGGTACTGTCATGGATATGCAGTAGTATTTGTCTGTCAGCTTACCTTCCTTCCCATGTGTTCATCTTAGAGGCCTGAGCCCTTTGACCTGGCTTCCTTTATAATCTCCTCCCAGCCAGACTCCACCCCAGGCCCTATCACAGAACACTATATTAACCTGTGCACTGCAAGCCTGCTTGGCTGATCAACGTGTTTGTTAGGCATTGTGTGTTTGGGTTCCTGCCTGCCGTGTGCTACGTCTGTCTCTGTTACGTTATTGGCTTGTCCCCGACTATCCCTGTCTGCTTGTGACCCTTGACCTTCGGCTCGTTCTCGTTATCCTTGTCTGCTTGTGGCCCCTGACCTTCGGCTTGTTATTCGGTTCTCTCTATCGTGTGCTGCTGCTTCCCCTTATCCTACGGGGCATGAGCTAGGAAACTCCAGGGGCCGCGACCTGGTCCCAGCCTGCAGCGTAACATCCTCACCACTAGAGGCCCTGGAGAAGACCAGCTGGGTCTTAGACTCCGCGCCCTGGGGAATCTTGGCTCTCGCTTCCGTTGGGATCCCGGTTGTGCTCCTCTGGTCCCGCTTTCCACAACCACCCAGTTTCCTATCCGCAGAAGCCAGCCATAGGGTTCACTACCTCGCGGTGCACTCCTGTCCCCCTACGGTGTGCATCTGTCACCTGGCCACAGGTGACCCTGACATAGACAAACTAGAAATCCCTTCTACAGAAAAGTTTAGATTCCATCAGATCTCACGCTTTGTCCTCTCTTTATGGAAGACTAGACCTAATTCCCAGGGATTTACTGCATATAAAGCCTGGTGTGAACAAGCCATGAAGCTGAGGGGGGGGGGGGATCTCTGTAATCTATGAGTCACTTGTTTCTCATTCTGTGATATTACCATACATGTTGGCCTGGGAGAAAGAACTCCAGGCCGAATGGGATTTGGAGGACTGGCATGAGAACTAATCTCGCTCGATCAAAGGCATTTATAATACCTCGCTAATAGAGGCTAATGTCAAAATATTCACGAGATGGTACTTGGTTCCCACAAGATTGGCAGCAATGTACCCTTCCACTTCACCTTTATGCTTTAGGGGCAGCCAGGGAATGGGTTCTATGATCCACATATGGTGGGAGTGTCCCAGAATTAGAGGATTTTGGAATAGGGTCTTTCACATCATACAAAAAGTTACAGGTTGTGCCAACCCCCAAACACCAACGATTGCCTTGCTTAATGGATTTTTGCCACATGTTCCTAAATTCCCCCGTAAATCGATTCTGTTTATATTGACGGGAGCTAAACTAACTATTGCCAAAGCATGGAAGAGGCCATCAGTATCTCTATTAGCCATGAAAAGAAAGATTTCATGGATAATGGAACAGGAAAAATGGTCAGTTCATTATTGGATAAGACCACACATTTTGAAGCTATATGGGAACCCTGGGCTCGGTTTCTGGGAATTTCCTTGATACAGGACTTAGGTAGCAACACCAATCGATGATTTTTGGAATTTATATTGAGCAGGAAGGTATTCTATACTCTTTTTTTTACTATGCCTTATATATATTATTTTTTCTTATCTTTTTCTTCCTCTTTTTCTCCTCTAGTCTTTTCCCTTTAAATTGTTTTATATGAATAGTATAGTTTTTCCTTAAGTTATTTAGGAATTCTCAGGTTTATGCACCTGTTTGTCATACTTAGGTCAGGTTGTTAGACTTTGCTTTAGTATGATGGAACATGATATTGCACTCTTGTTAGAGTCTACAGTAATCGTGCTGAACGCCGCAGGTTGACAATAATATCACCTCACATCTCTCAACTACAAGTTTATAGAAGAGACTAGATTGTGAGGGGGGGGGGGCCCTCACACTTCCTTTGACACAGCGTGATCCCTTTAGGGGTGTTGGAGGGGGTGTGGGGTTCTGACCTACTTTAGAATAGTCTGATGTTCAATATGAAATTTATTTGACAAAGTCAAAGTCACATATTTATATTTTATTTTTCTATCTTGCTAGCTATAATTTTGTGATAAGATAATCAATAGTCTATGCTAATGTCTTTTGAATTCTCTGTGATTTATATTGTAATGATTTTTCTATGATGATTATACTGTAATGATTTTTCTATGATGAAAATAAAAAATTTGAATGAGAAAAAAGAAAATATTATTTAGTGCACATACATTCATGTACTTGTAACCTGGTGATAACCTGAAGGGGTATATGTGGACAGGTGCACAGGGGGATAAATATCCAATACCTTTAACACATGTATTGAATACCTTCCCACTGAGGCCTCAGCACACAAACCGGCACACAATACTCAACAATGAATACAATAACACAGTGCAAGTTCTGACTAAATCTCGCTAAATGGCTCCCCCTATGTTGTAGTTCAGAGCATGACTCCAATGTAGAACAGTAAAGCTTAGTAGAAGAAGAAAGTGGTAAATGTTCCTTAAATTCTGGATGTCTTCAGCTAGCCTGATATAATACTGCAGTGATGGTTTTATGTTTTCTTGTAATCTAAAAGAACAAAAAACAAGGGCTGCAGAACAAGATGCTGATAATTGCTCAACTGAAGAACTATCCCCACTGGTAGATTCCTCCTTACATGTGTGAGTAATACAGGACTGACCTACAGCACAGGGGAGAAAGGCAAGGCCCCAAAGTCTAGCTGTATGATGCCTGGGAAGGAGCAGATCCACAGCTGTGGAACTACAAGTCTCACCAGCAGTCTGTAGGAAATAAACTCACTCAGCAATACTGTAGTCACTACTTGAGCAAAAAGGAGGGAGAGGAGGTAACAAACCTCGGGACTTTAAAGTTGTTCAGTAGAAAAAGTGTGAAACACAATTACAAATGGATAAAATTTAGGTATTTTATTACAAAGATAAAAAACATGAGGAAAATGTTCCATCCATATCAAGAGTTGTATGTTCTATTCAAAAGCATAAATACAGACACTACCACTCAACATGTTTCGCTTTTTGGAGCTTCTTCAGGAGATTCAGGTGTGATGTATAAAGTGCTATAGACAACAAAAAGGACAGGAATGAAAACTCATGTTTGTTGTTTAACAGAAAAACAAATCAGTCAAATTGTTGGCATATTGTAAATATGCTGATAATAAAAAAATAGATTAACATTAATGACAAACATCAATATATATAGATGTGGGAAGAGATGAATCTTACCAAGGCTGCTTAAAACAGTTAAAAAAACTTGATTTTAGATGAAGAAAAATATGTCCCATGCATATTCAGGTCACCCCACTTTACATTTGTCCTCGGGTGGTCACAGAAGGAAATGAACATTAAAAATCAGATTCCTAATGAGGAGGCAGAGGAAATATTCGATGTAAAGGAAAAAACGTTGATTGTATTATATTTGGATAAAAAACACCAAGCCAGCAATTATTCCGATTAGAAGAATGGCGGCGGGTGAATTACCTATGTGAATATTGAAGGGTTAAATCAATTCTCTTTTCTTGCTGATCAAAAGTCAAGTCCAGCATGGCATATGTACCTAGAGAGAGTAGTTGTCCGGCTGGAATGTGTAGTAGACATATACAGCAGGAACAGCTCTATAGAGGTACCACGATTCAAATAATGCTCTCAAAGGAGAAAATCTGTAAAATCAAACACAGCAAAACAAGCCTCATGAGTATCTAAAAAGTGTAACAATGTCTTCAAAGGAAATCAAATGCAGGTAGAGGGAATGATCACAGAGTGGCTTACCTATATTAAGAGAACAAATTGTGTGGAGAGGAGTGGGAGAGATGTTCAATCTCCCTCTCATGGAGTGCATCTGACAGACAGCAGCGGCAAAAAGCTGAATTCATAAATTCCTCCTGGCCCGGCGTCATCTGACGTCACTGCCGGGACGCGTACGTAACATGAGAATGCCCGTGCTTATGCGCCAAGTCGCCTGATGGCATGAGTGATATACTGCTGGGATGCGCCACGTACATGTCCGCCATCTTGGGTAAGGGAATGCCCTTAGAGATTGAATGACTAAAGAGGTAAAGCAATGAGAATAGCAGTGGTATGACCGCGGCCTCGGATTGCAGTGCAAGGGAGAAGAGATGGAAAGTAAGACTGGGTTAAAGGGCCAGGGACTGATACCAATAGATGATTGATTCAACAACCAGAGCAATCCACACACATGGTCCAGGGTAACGGACGTGTGTGGCAGGAGCTCTGTCCTCACCGATTCACAGAGCAATCCACACACACGGTCAAGCATAATGGACGTGTGTGGCAGGAGCTCTGGCCATCCAGGACCCTCCCTAGACTCCTCCATTTCGCTCCCCCAACAAACGTAAACCTGACGACCTGGGGCTTCCCCTGGACCCCACTCTCCCCTAGCTCAGATCACCCAGCTCACCATCACGTTGTCCGCAGCCGCCGACTGCCCCCTGCCGCCATCTGGACGCCCGCCTCTAGACTGCTAGACCTGCAGGACAGACAGCGGCTGCGGCCTAACTCCGACCATCCCATCACCATTTCTCTCTCCAGCGGGCCCGTGTGTGTCGACCTGGTAAGTACACTGGGGCACCTCCAACCAGTAGGAAGTTGATCCAGGGTTTACCCGATCGCCTCTCGGGGGGTCAGGAAGGAATTTTCCCCTGCTGTAGCAATTGGCCTGACTCGGCTGGGGTTTTTCGCCTTCCTCTGGACCAACAGGGGGGAGGCTAGGTCATTGGGCCCGATTCACCATCCCACCACCTTTTTTTTCTTCCCATCATGTGCAACTTTAAATACTCAGCGGACACCCTCCACAGGCTAAGGAATACTGCCTCAACATTACCAACCTCCACTCAAAAAATACTACGAAAAGAACAACTGCTAAGGATCAATCGACAATCGAATATCAAAAACACGAAAACACCACTTCAACTACAACATTTATCATGCGCCCTGATCAACACCAGATCGGCAGTCAAGCACAGACAGGAAATTCACGACTTCATCACGCAAAACGACATAGATTGCCTCTTTATCACGGAAAGCTGGCTAACACCTGACTGTAACACCATCCTAACAGAACTGGTGCCTGAGAACTACTCCATCCTAACCGAGCATAGAACAGGACAAAGAGGAGAAGGCCTAGCAGTGAACTTCAAATCTCACCTCTCTATCATCAAACCAACTCTACAGAACTCATTGCCGTTCATGGAGACACTCACTCTGCAACTCCAAACACCCCAGGACACCATTCACATACTGCTATGCTACAGACCCCCAGGACCAAAGACAAATCTCCTCACACCCTTTACCGAATTCATCTCAACATACACTTTAAAAACCAAAAACTTCCTATTACTCAGGGACTTCAACCTCTGGGCTAACTCCACTCAGGACCCCATCGCCACCTCCTGCATCAACCAATTGGAAGAATTAGGTCTGCAGCAATTGATAAATGCCCCCACGCATGGATCGGGTCACATTCTTGACCTCATCTTCAAACAAAATCTGGACATCAACACAGTGGACAACATGCTGTTACCATGGACGGACCACCACGCTATCAAATTTAAAATTACCACCAACACCATCTCCCAAAAATCAGAACACTCAATAACAACACACTGGACAAGATCTCAGAAGAAACTACACTCTGAACTCTTCAAAACTACGCTATCAAAAAAAATAGGAATGCAAAATCACAACCACTCAATGGAACAAACACTCAACTCCTTAAACAAAGCATTACTACAAACAGAAGACACAGTCGCTCCGAGACGCAGAGCACTTATTCACAAAAAAACTCCGGCTGGTTTAATGACACTCTTACTCTACTGAAGCAAGAACACAGAAGAGCCGAAGGAGCCTGGAGAAGAACCCCAACTAAGGAAAACCACATTAATTACAAAGCACTCACTTAGAAATATCACAAAGCAATTTTCAAAGCAAAAAAGGAACATTTCTCAAACACCATCAAAAAAAGCCTAAACCGCCTACGTGAACTTTTCAAACTAGTTACTCAGACTATGAACCCCACTTGCCTAGAACCTCCAGCAAACGAAATCCAAGAGTTCTGTAATGAGCTATCAGATTTTTTTATCGACAAAATCGAAAACATTCGGGAAATAATTCAACAGAAAAAACCAACCTCACTCAGCCTAAAGCAAGAAGAGGAAATCAATACGAACATTATACAATTGACAAAATTTTCGCTGGTCCCGATCACCATCGACACCACCAAAAATATAATCAGAAGCCTCAGAGACAGCACATCTCCAAATGACATAATCTCTACAAAACTCCTGAAAGAATGTACCGACATTTTAGCACCCACCATAACACACCTTGTAAATCAATCATTCAAAGAAGGTATTGTTCCGATCTCTCTTAAGCAAGGCATAATCAAACCCCTCCTAAAGAAACCCAACCTCGACCCCAAAGACCCAAACTACCGCAGACCGGTAACAAGCCTCAACACCATCTCTAAGATCATGGAGAAAGCAGTAGTACAACAGCTACAACTCCATTTGGACACCCACAAACTCTTGGATCCACTACAATCAGGCTTCCGACCAGGCCATGGCACAGAAACAGCACTTCTTAAAATATGGGATGACACCCTCAAAGCAGCAGATGACGGAGAATCATGTCTCCTGGTGCTGCTGGACCTCAGTGCAGCGTTCGACACAGTAGACCACAAAACGCTACTCATTCGCCTTAAAGAAGTAGCCGGAGTCGCAGACCCTGACCTACCCTGGTTCGCATCCTTCTTAGACAATCGTTCCCAGACAGTGAAACTAGGAGCCTTCACCTCTGAAACTCGCGCAATTACTTGCGGAGTCCCCCAAGGATCACCCATGTCACCCATGCTCTTTAACATCTACCTCCGCCCACTCCTCAAAATCATCAGCAAACAGGACCTGTGTTACCACTCATACGCTGACGACACCCAACTCTACTTTCGTATCACCGGGAAAAAAGACCAATATCACGGATTGGAAAACTGCCTCACAGTGATTGATGATTGGATGACTGAGAATTCCCTCAAACTCAACGGATCCAAAACAGAACTCCTTCTCCTCCACGCAAACCGAAAGACAAAAACTAAGACTTCTTGGACACTCCCCACCATCCTTGGACAGACCATCACAACAAGCACCAAAGTCAAAAGTCTCGGAGTCATCTTTGACTCAGAGATGTCGATGGACGCACAAATTGGATCAGTAGTCAGCGGATCTCACCATCTCCTCCGTCTACTACGTAGACTCATCCCCTTCATCCCAGAAGAGGATACAGCAGAAGTAGTTGGAACAATTATCAACTCCCGACTCGATTACGCAAACGCCCTCTACCTCGGACTACCCAAATACCAGATTTTGCGCCTACAAGTCGTCCAGAACACGGCTGCCAGGCTGGTAACGGGAAAAAAACCTTGGGAATCCATCACCCCATCACTGAGGACCCTTCATTGGCTAACCGTAAAGGATCGGATCACATTCAAGACCCTCTGTCTCACCCACAAGTGCACACAGGGAAACGCGCCACAATATCTATGCGAGAAGATAAAACACTACACCCCCAATCGGAATCTCCGATCAACCAACCAAAACCTCCTTCACATCCCCGAGGCCCGCTACAAATCAAAGGGAGAACGAAGATTTGCAGTCCAAGGACCACGGCTATGGAACGCTCTACCCACCAACATCCGCATGGAAGAAAACTACCGGGCCTTCAGGAAAAAACTTAAGACCCACCTATTCTGATGGATCAGGACGTCACTGGATGCAAAGCGCCTTGAGGCGATTTAGTTCGCATTTGTAGCGCTATACAAGTTATTCACCCACTCACTCACTCTAACCGACTAGATTAGTGCCCAGGGCATCCGTGCGGCCACCAGAGAACAAGGCAAAATAAATGGGGAAAGAGGAAAAGCATGATGGACGAGGGAAAATTCACATAGACATAGATACAATGTGAGTTAATAAGGGATAATCTAAAAAGTAAATATTTAGAGATAATCAATAAATTTGCAGTCTAAAACCAGTTCATCTATAACCACATCTAGAATGGGAATATACAGGTACACAGTAGAGATGCAAAATACATTTCAATTTACAAGACCTCAGTAGCATATTAATGCAGAGGTAATTACACATTGGATATAAATAAATATGATGAAGAGAAAAGGAAGAGGAAAAGTGGAAAGAGGGAGAAGGCAAGAAAAATGAACAATACAAATAAAAGATAATGATAATAATAAAGAAAAAATAATAAGGATAAAAAGAAAAAAAAGAAATGAAAAGAAAAATTATAAAAAAGGTTTAAAGCTTGAAGGATCGTTGAAACTAGGAAGCCTAATGCCGCGTACACACGGCCATTTTTCTCGTCGAGAAAAACATAATTTTTCCCATTCGACGAGAAAAACGATAGTCTGTGGGCTTTCTGTCGTTATTTTCGACGAGAAAAACGGCATTAAAAACGACGAGAAAAATTAGAACATGTTCTAATTTTTCTCGTCGTTTTTTCCGACATGTTTTCTGCGGCAGTGTTTCCCATAGGGAAACACTGCCGCGGAGCCCACAGACGGTCGTTTTTCTCGACAAGAGAAAAAACGACGTGAAAAACGACCGTGTGTGGGGAACAAGCCGTACCTTCGTTTTTAATGACATTATTCACGGCGGTTTTTTAACCGCCGTGAATAATGATCGTGTGTACGCGGCATTAGAGCAGATAGGTCATGTATCCAGCGTTCCTCACCCTGTAATAGTGTTTTGTCATAGTCGTCACCTCTTTCACCTGGGGGAATGTGCTCTAAAGCAAAAAAGTGCATTTTAGAACAGTCAAAGTGGTAGAGACTAGTGTTGAGCGAATCCGAACTGTAAAGATTGGGTCCGTACCGAACTTTAGCTTTTTCCCGAACCCGGACTTTGCCCAAAAGTCCGGGTTCGGGTTTGGCAATCTAATAACGCATTTAGAAATGCTTCAGGGGCCAGACAATCACCTTTTGATTAGCTGGTGTGCCCTTAGAGGCCATCATAGCCATGCCTACTAATGGCATGGCTGTGATTGGTCAGTGCAACATGTGACCCAGCTTCTATATAAGCTAGAGGCACACAGCACACATGTCACTCTGCTTCAGAATAGATAGGGAGAGGATCTAGTCTGCTGCTGCTGCTTTTAGGGAGAGATAGAAAAATAGATGAGGTAGTCCTGATTCTACAATCTGAGGGAAAAGATAGAGAGATAGTGTAGTGTAGGGCCAGGTTCCTGTGTTGGTGCTTTCAGGGAGAGAGAATATTATATAGGAGTCCAGATTCAGAGATTAAAATCAGCGATCTGCATAGGTTTACCTGTTTGTGTTGCAGTGCAGTCTTTTTACACTGCCATGAGCCCAGTGTCAGAGAAAATCTAACTTTTAGGGGAAAAAAAAAAAGTCACTTTATTGTGCTCTTTTCCAAAAGACCCATAGGGCAAAAAAAAAAAAAAAAAAAAAGCATTTTATTTTGCTAGTGCAAAAAAAGACCCGTTTAGCGCAAAAAAAAATAAAAAAAATTGCACTTTAATGTACGCTTGCAAAAAGAGCCATTCAGGGGCACAAAAAAAAGTTTGCAGTGTGTTATACATATTTTGAGGTGTGTGAAATAAACAATTTCTATATAGTTTTCTCCTACTGTGCTATACTAAAAAAACAACATTTTTTTTGAATAGCATTTTCTGCAGCTGTGCGATTCAGCGGTTACGTACTGTGGGTGTGTTCTGCTCTTCCAAAAACACCCATTTAGGGCAAGATCCTAAATTTGGAAAATATGAGGAGAAGGTCAAAGGGACGTGGTGGCCCCGGTCGTGGTGCTGCTGGTGGAGCTCCTGTTGCAGGGAGAGGACGTGGTGGATCTGTGCCAGATACACGCACAAGTGAAACACTTTCCTCAGGTGCGAGTAGGCGACCGAGCCTGCGGCGGTATTTTGTCGCGCCTAATGAGGCTGTACGAATGTTTAGGCCAGGACAAGTACAGGCGATAGTAGATTGGGTTGCTGACAGTGCCTCGGGTTCCTTCACATTGTCTCCCACCCACTCTTCTGATGAAAGAACAGAGTTGGCACCTGAAACCCATGTCCATCAGTCTTTCACCTCACCCCCTTGCAAATCAGCCAAGCAGTCTGAGCCCCAAATCATGCAGCAGTCTCTTCTGCTTTTCGATGACTCTGTTAGCAGGGTTTCCCAGGGCCATCCACCTAGCCCTGCCCCAGAAGTGGAAGAGATTGAGTGCACCGATGCCCAACCACTTATGTTTCATGATGAGTACATGGGAGGACCATCGCAGTACGTCTTGGATGATGACGAAACACAGGTGCCAACTGCTGCTGCTTTCGCAATTGTGCAGACAGACAAGGAGGGCAGGGGTGAAGACTGGGTGGAAGATGATGTGGAGGACGATGAGGTCCTCGACCCCACATGGAATGAACGTTATGCAGGTGACCAGTGTAGTTTGGAGGAAGAGGCGGTGGTCGCACAGAGCCACCAGCACAGCAGAAGAGGGAGCAGGGTGCAAAAGCGGAGCGTCTGTCAGCTAGACAGTATGTCTGCTACTGCCCAACGCAGCAAGGGACCGAGCACACCAAAGCCAGGTCCAAGGAGTTCCCTAGCGTGGCAGTTTTTCACACAATGTGCTGATGACAAGACACGAGTGGTTTGCACGCTGTGCAATCAGAGGCTGAAGCGAGGCATAAACGTTCTCAACCTGAGCACAACCTGCATGACCAGGCATCTAAGTGCAAAGCACGAGCTGCAGTGGAGTAGACACCTCAAAAACCAAGAAAGGTCTCTGGCTCCTCCTGCTTCCTTTTCTGCTGCAGTCTCGGCCTCTTCATCCACCTCTGTAGTGACAGTGGCACCTGCCACCCCGCAAACAGAGGATCTGCCAGCAACACTACTACCTGGGTCACCAACCATCTCCACAATGTCCCATGGAAGCGTTCAACTCTCTATCTCCCAAACATTGGAGCGGAAGAGGAAGTACCCCCCTAGCCACCCGCGATCCCTGGCCCTGAATGCCAGCATTTCAAAACTCCTGGCCTTTGAAATGCTGTCATTCCGTCTGGTGGAGACGCAGAGTTTTAAAAGCCTGATGGCATTGGCTGTCCCAAAGTACGTCGTGCCCAGCCGCCACTATTTTTCCAGGCGAGCCATCCCTTCCCTGCACAACCAAGTGGGGGACAAAATCAGGTGTGCACTGCGCAACGCCATCTGTGGCAAGGTCCACCTAACTACGGATGCGTGGACCAGTAAGCACGGTCAGGGACGTTATATCTCCCTAACAGCACACTGGGTAAATGCAGTGGCGGCTGGGCCTGAGGCAGATAGCAGTTTGGCGCATGTCCTTCCACCACCGAGGATTGCAGGGCGCTTCAGTTTGCCTCCTGTTGCTAACTCCTCCTACTCCGCTTCCTCATCCTCTACCGCCTCCTCATCCGGTCAGCGTAACACCTTCACCACCAACTTCAGCACAGCCAGGGGTAAACGACAGCAGGCAGTTTTAAAACTTTCCTGTTTGGGGGAAAAACCCCACACCGCACAGGAGTTGTGGAGGGACATGGAACAACAGACCAATGAGTGGTTGCTCTCAGTGAGCCTCAAGCCCGGCCTGGTGGTGTGCGATAATGGGCGAAATCTCGTAGCAGCTCTGGGCCTAGCCGGTTTGACGCACATCCCTTGCCTGGCGCATGTGCTGAACTTGGTGGTCCAGAGGTTCCTTAAAAATTACCCCAATATGCCAGAGCTGCTGCAGAAAGTGCGGGCTGTGTGTGCGCACTTTCGGCGTTCTCACCCTGCTGCTGCTCGCCTGTCAGCGCTGCAGCGTATCTTCGGCCTTCCCGCTCACCGCCTCATATGGGACGTGCCCACAAGGTGGAACTCCACCTTGCACATGCTGGCCAGGATGTGCGAGCAGCAGCAGGCGATAGTGGAGTTTCAGCTGCAGCAATCACGCGTGAGTCGCTCTGCGGAACAGCACCACTTCACCACCAATAACTGGGCCTCCATGCGAGACCTGTGTGCCTTGTTGCGCTGTTTCGAGTACTCCACCAACATGTCCAGTGCCAATGACGCCGTTCTCAGCGTTACTATCCCAGTTCTATGCCTCCTTGAAAAAACGCTTTGGGCGATGATGGAAGAGGATGTGGCACAGGAGGATGAGGAGGAGGAGGAGGAAGCGGGATCATTTCAAAGGCTTTCAGGGCAGTCTTTCACAAGTGGCTACGAGGGTGGGTTCCTGCACAAACAAACGCCAGGTACACAATTGTCCGGCAGAAAGGGCACAGTTCTGGAGGATGACGAGGTGGAGGAGGAGATGGAGGAGGAGGAGGAGGAGGAGCCATTTTCACAGCAGGGTGGCACCCAGACCAGCTCGTGGCCATCACTGGTGCGTGGCTGGGGGGATACAGAGGACACAGACGATACACCTCCCACAGAGGACAGCTTTTCTTTGCCTCTGGGCAGCCTGGCACACATGAGCGATTACATGCTGCAGTGTTTCCGCAATGACCGCCGAGTTGCCCACATTTTAACTGGTGCTGATTACTGGGTGGCCACCCTGCTGGATCCCCGTTACAAGGACAACGTACCGTCCTTAATTCCCTCACTGGAGCGGGATCGTAAGATGCGCGAGTACAAGCGCACGCTGGTAGACGCGCTGCTGGTGGCATTCCCACCTGACAGCGGGCGTACGGTGGAAGCACAAGGCGAAGGCAGAGGAGGAGGAAGAGGTCGCCAACGCAGCCGGGGCACCGGCAGCACCTCAGAAGGCAGGGTTAGCATAGCTGAAATGTGAAAAAGCTTTGTCAGCACGCCACAACAACCAGCACCACCAGCTGAGATGGAACGTCTTAGCAGGAGGCAGCATTTCACCAACATGGTTGAGCAGTATGTGTCCACAGGCCTACACGTACTGGATGACGGGTCTGCCCCCTTTAACTTCTGGGTCTCCAAATTGGGCACATGGCCTGAGCTTGCCCTTTATGCCTTGGAGGTGCTGGCCTGCCCTGCAGCCAGTGTATTATCTGAACGTGTATTTAGCATGGCAGGGGGCGTTATCACAGACAAGCGCAGCCGCCTGTCCAGAGCCAATGTGGACAAGCTCACGTTCATTAAAATGAACCAGGCATGGATCCCATAGGACTTGTCCGTACCTTGTGCAGAATAGACATGTATACCGGTGTTGTGACAAAAACTCTCCGGCCATCGGATTGTGTCCGGCCCATACTGCGAAGGCACAGCGCTTGCGCAGTACAGAGGACAAGGAGATTCACAAAATCTCCGAAGATGAACGGCGCCTGCGCTGTGAGTGCAGGTTCAAGCCCCACCATCCAAGTGGACATACGGTAGCACATAGTAACAGGGCCCCTCACGGGCTCGGTTCGATCGCCACGCTTCGGGCACGGCCTCACTTGGCTCGGCTTGAACCACGGATGGTGTGGCCTTCACCTGAACTCCCCACGCAGGCGCCGTTCGTCTTGGGAGATTTTCGAAATCCCCTTGTCCTACATACTGAGCAAGCGCAGTACAGGGTGGACACTATTTGACGGGGGACAGAATTCGACACATCACCGGCCTTACCCAGCCATTGTTGTATTTTTGAATCAGTGTTGGCTACCTCGTCCTCCTCCACCGCCGCTTCCACCTACACAGCCACATCCACCGCCACCTCAACCTCCTACTCCATATGGACCTCGTCCTCCTAGGTCAAGATTATTATTTTATTTTTTTATTTTTTTTATGTTATTTTAAGTTATTTCCCTATCCACATTTGTTTGCAGAGCACTTGCCATGCTCTTAACAACATTTTGCTGCCATTTGCAGCCCTCTAGCCCTTTCCATTACTTTTTTAGAGCCTTTTTAGTCCTTAGAAGTCCGGGTCCCCATTGACTTCAATGGGGTTCGGGTTCGGGTTAAAGTTCGGTCCCGAACCCGAACTTTTTTCCGAAGTTCGGCCGAACCCGTCGAACCCGAACATTCAGGTGTCCGCTCAACTCTAGTAGAGACCCATATGACGACGTATGGGTGTCTTCATTCTCTTTTTGGAAACAAGGGAGACATGATCCCTGATACGGTGGAAAAATGGTTGCTTGGTTTTTCCCATGTAAAAAGCATCACATTCATACAGCATGACATACACCACTCCAATCGATTGGCACGTTGCTAAAAATTTGGGTTTATATGTATGCCCATTGGGGAGGGTGATATGTCGTGCAGCGTGAAGGTATTTTCATGCTGCACAACATATCACCCTCCCCAATGGGCGTACAATGGAGCTGTTCTGCTAATGGTATATATAAGCTCCTCCGAGCTCTCTCCCAGTGTGTCATAAGTGAGTCTCTTGGGAGGGTGTACACTTCGTCTCAGCCGTACTGGAGAGTATGTTCCAGCAATCTGTGTAGAGTCCCTGGCTGTTTCATTAGTATTGTTTTGAATGTTGAGCTCCATTGAGGAGTGCTCTCTTACAGGTTCAGGGCAGAACATGGGACATGGAATACAGTCCCCTTCTGAAGGAAGAGAGGGATCCTCTTGGTGATCTGTTCTCGCCCCTCCTGGACTGATGCCTTCAACCTCAATAGCGCAGGGAACTGGTAAGGGTTCACCAGAGAAGTCTATCAGATCCCTAGTCTCTTGTTCAGGGACAACTCTTTCAGTTTCAACTTTCCCCACATCCTTAAAGGGTGGTAGTGACTTCAGCTCTGGTCCAAGGGACCGACGTACTATCCTATTTGTTCCTTTAGGCCATGGAGATACCATCTTAGTTGTTTCCATTGGTCGCCGTGGCAACACTTTAGTAGCTACTGTCTCTTTTTCTATCTTCTTCAAAGGGCTGTTCATTGAGTTATCGTCAGTAGCCCATAGCCAAAAGGGCACAGTCACTATCTCATTGTCCTCCTCCTCCACTTCAATCCTCCTTCCTGGTGAAGACACTGGACTAGAAACTTGTGAGAACACATAAGGCACAAACGGTTCGTAAATCAGCCTCTGAGTTGAGGCGCACGCTGAGGAGCAACGTACGTTTTGGTATTTACCAAACCTTTGCACCGGTAATACAGCGCTATTCCCCATTTACTAAAGTGTTCTCGGCGCACGGGAGGAGGCGATCAGTGCGCCACTCTGGACCTGGCACATGGCATCTTCAAATCAAAATTAAAAGAAGCTGAAAGTGCCAATATTATGGGGTGATGTGAGGAAGTATAGTAACAACTGCCCAAGTTACAAATATGGCCAAAATAGAATGGGAAAGTAACTTTTTCAGAACAAGCCTGCTGCGCTTGCAAGTACGTTTAGAACTGCGTGAGGTCTATTTGTGCACTGTGCATGTGCAAGCGGCATTGGCGCACGTTCAAATGCATTGGTTCACTGCGCTGGAAAAATCTTAGTAAATGTCAAGTAACGTAAATGCATTTGTGTGGGTTGAACAGGCACACCACTAAACTTGACATTTTTTTTTAACGCTGGTTCACTTTTACCGTATTTTTCGCACCATAAGACGCACTTTTTCTACCCCAAAAAATAGGGGAAAAGTTCCCTGCGTCTTATGGAGCGAATACTACCTCTATACCAGCCCCCCCCCACCCCCATCGCGGGCCGCCGTGTTACATACCGCGTGAGCCGTAAGATGGATGCATGCGGCGGTGTCTGCCGTTACTCGGCGGCTGCAACAATCATCAGCAGCACGATTGGTGTCATTAAAAAGCAAGGGAAGGGGGCCCGGCCCGGCCCTGGTAGAAGAAGCCCCCAGGATGCATTGCGACCAGTCCCAGTGTGCGGAGGCACGCCCACGCAACGTCATGAGCGTCATTATGTGTTGCCCCACACAGTGGAATGTAATTGGTGCATGCGCAATACACCCACCTATGACGCGGTTGGAGTCACAGGTTGGTGCTTCTGACAGAACACCAGATTACCTCACGCATTCAGTGCCCTGCATAGCCTGTATTTGTATGAAGAAAACAAATGCAGTACCGATATTTCTATGAACAAAACTGAATGAAACCATACTAAGTCTCCATAATTACCGTACCAGGTGATCAGCCACGTCACCCACTACCACACCACCCACTGCAGGGACCAGGTGATCAGCCACGCCACCCACTGCAGGGACCAGGTGATCAGCCACGCCACCCACTTCAGGGACCAGGTGATCAGCCACGCCACCCACTGCAGGGACCAGGTGATCAGCCACGCCACCCACTACCACACCACCCACTGTAAGGACCAGGTGATCAGCTACGCCACCCACTGCAGGGACCAGGTGATCAGCCACGCCACCCACTGCAGGGACCAGGTGATCAGCCACGCCACCCACTGCAGGGACCAGGTGATCAGCCACGCCACCCACTGCAGGGACCAGGTGATCAGCCACGCCACCCACTACCACCCACTGTAAGGACCAGGTGATCAGCTACGCCACCCACTGCAGGGACCAGGTGATCAGCCACGCCACCCACTGCAGGGACCAGGTGATCAGCCACGCCACCCACTGCAGGGACCAGGTGATCAGCCACGCCACCCACTGCAGGGACCAGGTGATCAGCCACGCCACCCACTGCAGGGACCAGGTGATCAGCCACGCCACCCACTGCAGGGACCAGGTGATCAGCCACGCCACCCACTACCACACCACCCACTGTAAGGACCAGGTGATCAGCTACGCCACCCACTGCAGGGACCAGGTGATCAGCCACGCCACCCACTGCAGGGACCAGGTGCCCAGCCACGCCACCCACTGCCACGCCACCCACTGTAGGAACCAGGTGCCAGCTTAGCTACCCACTGCAGAAGCCAGGTGCCAGCTCAGCCACCCAAAGCAGAAAGGATGAATAAGCAGAAAAGACTAGCATATAAAATTCCTTTTAAACTGCAGGTAGTAAAATATGCTAAGGAACATGGGAACAGAGCAGCAGAGAGACGTTTTGGGCCACCTCCAACTGAAAAAATGATAAGAGAGTGGAGGAAACAGGAGGATCAGCTGCAAAAAGCAAATAAAAGTAAGCACACTTTTCGTGGGCATGCTGCAAAGTGGCCACAGTTAGACGTGGCTATGAAAGAATGGATCACACGTCACCGAAATAATGGCTTCTCAGTTTCTACAAAAATGATCATATATGAAGCCAAACGCGTTGCTGTAGAGAAAGAAATTCATGATTTTACTGGATCACCATCGTGGTGCTACAGATTTATGAGGCGTTGTGACCTTGTTATGCGCACCAAAACTAGAATTGCGCAAAAAATGCCAAAAGAATATGAATCTAAGATTGTGTCTTTTCATAAATTTGTAATTGATGCTAGGAAGAAAAACGGTTTTGAAATTGGCCAGATTGGGAATATGGATGAAGTCCCGCTAACCTTTGATGTGCCATCTAATAGGACAGTTGATCTGAAAGGTGCCAAAACCATAACTGTGAAAACCTCAGGACATGAGAAAACACATTACACGGTTGTGTTGTCCTGCTGTGCAGACAGCACCAAATTGCCGCCCATGCTCATTTTCAAAAGGAAAACCTTTCCGAAAGAAGCGATTCCACGAGGAGTTGTCGTACATGTTCATGACAAAGGATGGATGGACGAAAATGGAATGAGAGTATGGGTTGAAAAAGTGTGGTCCAAACGTCCTGGAGGGCTTCTGAAAAAACCTGCCTTATTAGTGCTTGACCAGTTTAGAGCACATATTAGTGTAACGACAAAAAAGTGCTTTAAAGAAGTAAAGACTCATCTAGCTGTAATTCCTGGGGGTCTTACCAGCCAGTTGCAACCTCTCGACGTTTCCATCAACAAACCTTTTAAAGTGTTTATGCGAGAAGAGTGGAACAAATGGATGGCTGCTGGTAATCATGATCTACTGGACGGATGAAGAGGCCAACTATCACTCAAGTTTGTGAATGGGTGAAAACATCATGGCACTCAGTGAAGGAGGAAATAGTTGTGCAGTCATTTAAAAAATGTGGCATTAGCAATGCCTTAGATGGAACTGAAGATAGTATTTTATATGAAGATGGTGAAGAAAGTGATGTCAGTGATTGTGAGCAACTGAGCTTCATAAATTCTGACACTAGTGATGATGAGTTCTTGGGGTTCCCAGAAAACTAGAAGAGTGCTTGAACTTTAAAGTCTCTCCTCTTTTGTTAATGACAGTGATGATGGTTCTTAATGTCATTGTTGACTGCTGTTCACTTTACATGGTTGAAATATTATTCTGTTATATTTTATTAAACATTTTAGTATAACATTTGGTTCAAAATCTTTTTTCACTTGTTTTCCTCCTCTAAAACCTAGGTGTGTCTTATGGTCAGGTGCGTCTTATGGTGCGAAAAATACGGTATGTCTTTTTTTAAGGATATTTGCACACAGGTCATGTTAGCGTGTTACGTTGTTAACATGTTACATGTACCTTGTTCAAATTATGTAAAAATACTCTTGCTACTCTAGCTCATTAAAGGGTATTTAAACTTCCCCCTCTAATGCATATGTTTTCTTTGGGCTAGTTTTTGCTTTTAAAGGGAAACTCCACACTCCAATGTTCTTGTCTCCCCCTTCTAATGCATATGTTATCTTTGGGGCTAGTTTTTGCTTTTCTAAGGGGAACTCCACACTCCAATGCTCTTGTTTCCCTCTTCTATTGCATATGTTATCTTTGGGGCTAGTTTTTGGTTTTAACCACTTGCCGACCAGCTCATGTACATATACGTCGGCACTTTAAAGATGGATATCTCGGTAATGGCAGCAGCTGCTGCCACAACCAAGATATCCATCTTTTCTGTGAGCGGTTCTGTAAATGATAATGGTGGTCTCTGCGGCGGATTAACCGCAAGCTCACCGTTATCGGCGGCGGGAAAGGGGCCCCCCTCCCGCCGCTCTCCCGCGCCCTCCGCGACTTACCGGAGCCGTCGGTAGTGGCGGAGGCAATCGAGTCCTTGTCCCTTTGTGGTATGGATACGAGTGAGGGGGAAGATGGCCCCCACCCGTCTCCATACCATAGCAGGGCGGAAGTGACATCAAAACGTCAGCTCCGCCCATACGACTTAAAGGGAAATTTTTTTGGGGCATTTTTTCAAATGACAATTTTTTATTTTCTTTAATTGCATTTTAGTCTAAATATGAGATCTGAGGTCTTTTTGACCCCAGATCTCATATTTAAGAGGAACTGTCATGCTTTTTTCTATTACAAGGGATGTTTACATTCCTTGTAATAGGAATAAAACTGACCCATTTGTTTTTTTTAAAACAGTGTAAAAAGAAATAAAATCAAGTAAAATAAATAAGAAAACAAAAAAAAAATATTTTTAAAGCGCCCCGTCCCGACGAGCTCGCGCGCAGAAGCGAACGCATACGTGAGTAGCGCCCGCATATGAAAACGGTGTTCAAACCACACAACTGAGGTATCGCCGCAATCGTAAGAGCAATAATTCTAGCCCTAGACATTCTCTGTAAAAAGATGCAACTTAAAGAATTTTTTAAACGTCGCCTATGGAGATTTTTAAGGGTAAA
Organism: Rana muscosa; assembly: GCA_029206835.1. NCBI lineage: Eukaryota > Metazoa > Chordata > Amphibia > Anura > Ranidae > Rana > Rana muscosa. Next base: position 42,333,590 of record JARGYO010005626.1, read on the forward strand.
AGTTTGACGCCATTCCACGAGCGGGCGCAATTTTGAAGTGTGACATGTTGGGTATCAATTTACTCGGCGTAACATTATCTTTCACAATATAAAAAAAAATTGGGCTAACTTTACTGTTGTCTTATTTTTTAATTAAAAAAAGTGTGCTTGTAAGACCACTGCGCAAATACGGTGTGACAAAAAGTATTGCAATGACCGCCATTTTATTCTCTAGGGTGTTAGAAAAAAAAACAATATATAATGTTTGGGGGTTCTAAGTAATTTTCTAGTCTGAAAAACAGGCAAGGTCCTTAAGTGGTTAAAGGGGAACTCTACACTCCACTCTATTCTCCGAAGGCTGTGAGCTGCCTTCACCAATCCAAACCACTTTTGGGGTGCCTAAACCCCTCCTGCCCCCAAGCATCCACCCCCTTTCATTAGCTGGCTTGCTGTTTTTGGCTAGGGGTTTGTTAGTGCGTGGGAGGGGGTGTTTTTTTTATGTGGGGGTTCTCATTTTACGCCTTTCCAGACCCAAATGGCCTTTTATGTATTGGGGGGGCAGGTTTTTTTTTTTTTTAGTTAAAATCTTGCAGCTGCAATGTCGATTTGTAAGTTTGGTCTAAAGCAGTACATCTTTGAAGCAACATTGGATACTAGCTACATATGCACCACTTTACAGGCAGAGTAAACCCCCCCCCCCCCCAAGTTAATCGTTTTTGGGCAAGTTCACTCTATAGAAACGCAGTCCAGATGCTTTTCTGCATGTTGAGTTGTGTTGAGTTGAGAGGTATCTTAATATAGCGCGGTCTTACCCCGAAGGGTCCCGACGCGCATAGCAAAGTTCCTGGGAAAAGAGGACCCAGGAACCAGAAGCAGTAAAGAGCGGCAGAAAGGGTGGAAGAGAGAGGCTACGCAGGGAAGGCTTGCGTGAAAAGCCAAGTCTTTAGTAACCCGCGGAAGACCGGAATAGTAGGGGCCTTCTGGAGCTCGACAGGGAGGCTATTTTATGTGCATTTTGGATGCGTTCCTGAGCGTTTATGATGCATTTTTTCCTGCGTTCCAATACAGTCCAGTGCAGGAAAAATGCAGCATGTTCTATTTTATTTTCTGGAACTGGAACGCACTGGAACTGCAAGCAATGGTGTGAACTATGCCATTGAAAAACATATAACCTACTTTCCATGCATTTTTGAGGCATAAAAAAATGCACTGGACTGCATGTGGTGTGAACTGGCCCTTACGCAATTTGGCATATTTAAAGGCACTTCTCCCTGTTTCGTTTTTGGGGTTCTCCAAACTGGTGACATTGATATATGTCCCTTAGGGTGGGACCTGGGCCCCCATACCCATTTTAAGGCTAATAACTAGAAGATAAGCCAGCCAAGTGGGGACTAGCAAAATTAACAAGTCAGTTCCCATAGACTGCAATGGTATTTGTTGTCTAACTTTTGCCCATGTTAGGCTCTTTGTTTGCCCCCCTGGACCAGGGGGTGTTTGCCCCTTCTCTAATTTAGTAGCATGCTGGATGATGTGCTTAATTTTGGACAGGGGGTGGCTTATTTTGTGCAAGCTGCTTTTGGGTTGGTCTGAGCATGCTCAGGGACTTTTCTTTTTTTGGTGCTTTTTGTGTGTGAACAGCACTTGGATGTTTCTGGGCATGCTCATAGAGCGTGTTTTTTGGGTTAGTAATTTAAGGACATCCTTAACAGGTGTACCCACTTTGAAGTTCATTCTCTACATTTAGTGAACTTGCGTTTTGTGTGTTTCATGGACTGTGCATGTGTTTTTAATTGCCTCATTAGCACACAAACATAGGTTATATAAAGCTTGCAGATAGCATTCTTTACCTTGCCCTGAAAAGAGGCAAGATTGTGTGTGTGGCCAGCCGGCAAGAGAGTACATTTTGGTGTCCTTATCGAGTTTGTAACACATGTATTTTCGTTTTGTATCTTGTTTGTTATGTCTTTGCAAAACAGATGTTTTTTTCACTTTGGATTATTTATTTTTTTAAGGTGGGGGATATTTTCCCCTGAAATATTTTTGATGTTAATGTGTGTCATTTGTAGGTTGATATACGTTGATTTAATTGTCTGTGCTGCATTATTTTGCAAAATCTTTCTTAATATGTTGTGACTAATGTTTCAATCCTTAATAGATGTCCATTTGTGTGCAGTCCTTTTAACTCCTGTTAATTTACAATTACAAAATTTACTCGGCGTAACGTCATCTTTCACATTATACAAAAAAATTGGACTAACTTTGCTTTTTCATTTTTTTTTAATTCATGAAAGTTAATTTTTCCAAAAAAATTGCGTTTAAAACACAGTTGCGCAAATACTGTGTGACATAAAATATTGCAATGATCGCCATTTTATTCTCTAGATTCTCTGCTAAAAATATATATATATATAATGTTTGGGGTTTCTAAGTAATTTTCTAGCAAAAAATACGCATTTTAACTTGTAAACACCAAATGTCAGAAATGGGCTTAGTCATGAAAGGGTTATAGGAATACGCACTTGAACAATTAATTCAATTTTTTGGAAATTAAACAGGCTTTTGCCTAATCTAATTTTTTTAAGATTGCAGTGTATGGTCCCCTTTAAAGATCAAGATCTGAAATTATTAATTTATTGGGTTTAGAAACACTTTTCTGTTCTTTGTAATGTATTTAAAGATTTGTGTGAAAATAGAAAAAAAAATTTTTCAAAGATATATTAGAAGTAATAGGAATGAGATTAGCATCAAAAGGGTTAATTAAGTGAGAACACCTACTAATTGCCTAACAAGACACATCCAATGAGATGGGCGTGCGCTATTATCAATGAGAAAACAGCAGTTACCCTGGCACCAGTTGCCGTTTACATATTTATTATCGTGTTGCGCGTCTGCGTGTGCCGATTCGCATGCCCAATCAATGATTTATCCGGCACACCAATTAAGGTATGAACCGGCGCAACGCATTGTTCTTAGTAAATCAGCCCCATAGTCTTCTCCAAACTCTTCATCTTCTTCATCCACTGTGGTAGGAATTTCTTTTTGTGAGTGTGTCCGAGGTGGAGTTGGCTTTGAAGGGGGCTGCAGGGGTAATTGAGGCACTCTCACTGCATCTGATATTGGTAGCAAATGATTCTTCCTCCTTCGGATTGGGGCCTGCGAGATAGAGCATCCGCATCTCGGTTCACAACTTCGGGTCGATACTTCAGACTAAACCGGAACCCGGCCAAAGCTGCCAGCCATCTGTGTCCGGTAGCATCCAATTTTGCCGAGGTCAAGATGTAAGTTAGGGGTTGTTATCAGTCTTGACAATGAACTCGGCCCCATACAGATAGTCTCTCAACTTATCCACCACAGTCCATCGGAGGGCCAGAAATTCCAGCTTGTGAACAGGATAGTTCTTCTCTGCTGGGGTAAGGCTCCTACTCACATAGGCCATAGGTCTCAATCCTCTATTTTGTTACTGATACAATACTCCTCCTAACCCTTCTCTGCTGGCATCCACATGCAGTTCATAGGGTAAGCCAGGGTCAGCATAGGCCAAGACTGTGAGACTCTTCTTCAACTGCCAAAAAGCTCTCTCACATTGTGTCACGTACCAAGTGTGACCAGAACTGTGCAGCTAGCAACAGAGGAACACCAAACACGTATAAGTGAAATATAAAGATTTATTAAAGATAAGTGAAATAATGTATATATAACCACCTCCAATACCACACAGTGCACAACAACCAATACCAAACAGAACCCACAATTAATAACAGTAACAGACAAATATGTACAAGTAATGGGGAAACCAGAATCATAAACAGGGCCAGGCCGAGGTCATACACAGGGGGATCAGCAGATGGGGTAAGGATGGATCAGGACAGGGAGACAGGATCAAGCAGGGGGCAACCAGGCTGCAGAGCAGGGATCAGGGATTAGGACGGACACAACAGGTTCAGGATCAGGTTACAGGTTCAGGTTACAGGGATCAGGATACATGGATCAAGGTTCAAGCAGACAGGCTACAAGTCAGGGCACGAGGACGATACCAGGGCAGTGTGTGTATACACCTGCCGGGTATTTATAGGAATGCCTGATTAGCTTCAGGTCACACCTGATCGGAGGGAGGGCAGTCTGCTCCACACTGCCAGGATCCATCCGCTGGTGGAAACCAGTACTGCGTCCAAAAGATAATACAACACCAGCAGGGAAAGATTCTCCTGACAGTTACAAACTGCCAGGGGACACCTGCTCGTGGACCACAGTACTGCAAGATAAATAATAAATGCCACCAGCGGATGGAACCTTTCCTGACAGTACCCCCCCTCAAAGGAGCGGCCTCCGGACGCTCCAACTAGCTGTTGCCGGAGAAAGTTCATGGCAATCAGCTGGGTAGTAGGCAAAGTCACATCCGGGCAGACAATCACATCAAGCTGGGCAGCAGGCAGGAACACCTCGGGCTGGGCAGCAGGCTCCGGATCATCTCAGGCTGGGCAGCAGACGGGATCATCTCAGGCTGGGCAGCAGACGGGATCATCTCAGGCTGGGCAGCAGGCGGGATCATCTCAGGCTGGGCAGCAGACGGGATCATCTCAGGCTGGGCAGCAGACGGGATCATCTCAGGCTGGGCAGCAGACGGGATCATCTCAGGCTGGGCAGCAGACGACATACCCTCGAGCCGGGAAAAGGGCTCCACAACCTCGGGCCGGGAAACGGGCACCACAACCTCAAGCCGGGAAACGGGCACCACAACCTTAAGCCAGGGAACGGGCACCGCAGCGGGCATCACAACCTCAGGCCGGGAAACGGGCACCACAACCACAGGCCGGGAAACGGGCACCACAACCACAGGCCGGGAAACGGGCACCACAACCACAGGCCGGGAAACGGGCACCGGATCTTCCGACTGGGACACTGTCATCAGGGCTTCAGTTTGGAAGGCTGGCACGGGAACTCCATGTTGGCAGGCTGGCACAGGGTCTTCAGGCTGGCAGGCTGGCACAGGGTCTTCAGGCTGGCAGGCTGGCACAGGGTCTTCAGGCTGGCAGGCTGGCACAGGGTCTTCAGGCTGGCAGGCTAGCTCGAGAACCGCAGGCTGGAAGGCTGGCTCGAAAACCGCAGGCTGGAAGGCTGGCTCGAAAACCGCAGGCTGGAAGGCTGGCTCGAAAACCGCAGGCTGGAAGGCTGGCTCGAAAACTGCAGGCTGGAAGGCTGGCTCAAGGACCGCAGGCTGGAAGGCTGGCTCAAGGACCGCAGGCTGGAAGGCTGGCTGGAAGGCTGGCTCGAGAACTGCAGACTGGAAGGCTGGCTCGAGAACTGCAAGCTGGAAGGCTGGCTCGGGAACTGCAAGCTGGAAGGCTGGCTCGGGAACTGCAAGCTGGAAGGCTGGCTCGGGAACTGCAAGCTGGAAGGCTGGCTCGGGAACTGCAAGCTGGAAGGCTGGCTCGGGAACTGCAAGCTGGAAGGCTGGTTCTGGAACTGCAAGCTGGAAGGCTGGTTCTGGAACTGCAAGCTGGAAGGCTGGCTCTGGAACTGCAGGCTGGGAAGCTGGCTCGAAGGCTGGTTCTGGAACTGCAAGCTGGAAGGCTGGTTCTGGAACTGCAAGCTGGAAGGCTGGCTCTGGAACTGCAAGCTGGGAAGCTGGCTCGAAGGCTGGAGCAGGTTGGTGGGTGTGGAGGAAGGTGGGATTACTGGTTGGATTGTGTGGGTAGGGAAATACTTCCGCTTCTTTTTAGATTTGGTCACTGCAGGTTTGCACATAACGGGGGGAGTATATGGAAAAGATGGAATCGAGCAAATGGAAGAATATGGCAGGGATACGGGGACAGTGGCTGGAGGAGGTTCTTGTGGGCTTGCAGGCAGCTGAGAAGAGGCAGGTGGGTTGAATGCAGGATAGGTGCAGGGAGCAGAGACTGGATATTGATACCTGGTGGGAAGTAGTGTGTACTGAACTGCGACTGGGGTTGCCATGGGTGATGGAGAAATAGACTCTTGGGCAGGCAGGTGTCTGGCAGCAGAGATGTTTTTTTGTGGGCTGGCTGGGGCCGATTGCAAAATATCAGACCATGCTGAGAGTAGTGGCTGCACAAACTGCAGTTTACATTCTGCCTGTCTGACAAGGGATTGTACACAATCAACACACTCTATTATTTTCTGTTGGGAACAAGCTGTGTAATGTTCAAAAAAGTATGGGGAGTCATCCTCCAGAAGCCAAACCAAAGATACGACCTGATTAACATTAAAGGGGGGAGAAAAATCATCATGGCCCTCTGGGATACAAGGCAAAGCCAGCTCTGTGCAGATTTTAATTAAAGGTTGAACATCCCCAAACATCATACAGCCCTGATCAACCCAGGAGTGAGCTAAACGAATAATCTCTAGCAGCTGATCACTGGTCCACTCTTTCAGTGTCTGACGGAGATATTCACCACTCTCTGACGCCAGCAGAGTATAATAAGGAATCATATCAGAGTTCATTTTAGCAGAGTAACAGAACCAAAATGGGTCCTCTGTGCAGCTACTTCTGATCATTAATGGCCCTGGTATACTGTCACGTACCAAGTGTGACCAGAACTGTGCAGCTAGCAACAGAGGAACACCAAACACGTATAAGTGAAATATAAGGATTTATTAAAGATAAGTGAAATAATGTATATATAACCACCACCAATACCACACAGTGCACAACAACCAATACCAAACAGAACCCACAATTAATAACAGTAACAGACAAATATGTACAAGTAATGGGGAAACCAGAATCATAAACAGGGCCAGGCCGAGGTCATACACAGGGGGATCAGCAGATGGGGTAAGGATGGATCAGGACAGGGAGACAGGATCAAGCAGGGGGCAACCAGGCTGCAGAGCAGGGATCAGGAATTAGGACGGACACAACAGGTTCAGGATCAGGTTACAGGTTCAGGTTACAGGGATCAGGATACATGGATCAAGGTTCAAGCAGACAGGCTACAAGTCAGGGCACGAGGACGATACCAGGGCAGTGTGTGTATACACCTGCCGGGTATTTATAGGAATGCCTGATTAGCTTCAGGTCACACCTGATCGGAGGGAGGGCAGTCTGCTCCACACTGCCAGGATCCATCCGCTGGTGGAAACCAGTACTGCGTCCAAAAGATAATACAACACCAGCAGGGAAAGATTCTCCTGACAGTTACAAACTGCCAGGGGACACCTGCTGGTGGACCACAGTACTGCAAGATAAATAATAAATGCCACCAGCGGATGGAACCTTTCCTGACACATTGAGAGGTCCACTTGGTTTGGACGGACTCTCCTTTCTTGCTAACACCACTCTTCTTGTTCCTGACTCAATCTTCTCCTTCCCCCGTGACCACTTGCAACAGCTCATTAAAGGGCCGAGCAATCTTAGCAAAATTGGCCTCAAATCGTCGGTAATAGGAACAAAATCCCAGAAAAGATCTCAACTCGGTTACAGTTCTTGGCCAGGGCCAGATGGTAACAGCCTCCAGCTTCTGTGGGTCGGTAGCAACTCCTCCGGCAGAGACAACATGGCCCAAATAGGTAATGACCGTTCTATAGAACTGGCATTTTTCCAGTGAAAGCTTCAGTCCTTCATGGAGGCGAGAGAATACATTTTCTAACCGACTCTCGTGCTCTTCAAGTATCCTTCCAAACACAATGATGTCATCCAAATACACCAACACCTCTACGAGATTCATGTCCCCTACTGTCATTTCCATCAGGCATTGAAAGGTTGCAGGAGCCCCTGACAGGCCTTGAGGCATTCGGCTGAACTCGTAGAATCCTAACGGGCAAATTAATGCTGTCTTCTCCTGATCTTACGGGTGCATGGGGACTTGATAATACCCACTCTTGAAGTCAAGCACACTAAACCACTTGGCCCTGGTAAGGCACTGTAGGGCATCTTTAATGCAGGGTGTGGTGTACTGGTCCGGGATGGTGTACCGGTTCAGGGTCCGGTAGTCGATACACATGCGGAGCGACCCATTTTTCTTCCTAGCAACTACAATGGGAGATGCATAGGGACTCGAAGACTCCTGAATAACTCCTGACCTCTTCAACTCCGCCAGATGCTCACGCAAATCTTCCATATGGCTGAGAGGTTTTCTCCTGGCCCACTCGCGGAAGGGTTTATCTTCCTGAAGCCGGATTCTATGTTGGGCACTTCTTGCACATCCCACATCAAAATCGTCTTTGGAAAACAATTTCTCCCATCTCATTAATTGAGACCTCATCCTTTTCTGCCAAGCAGGGGACAAGACCTCCACACATCGCTGGAACTCCATCTGTAACTGCTGACTAGTTTTCAAGTCTTTGGCTTCTTCTGGGAATACAGGGGTGGCTGCACTCACCTGCCCCACCAGCATACGAACTCCCAACTTGATAGGCTGATCAGTCACATTCCTCAAACTGATAGGCACTCTCCTTCCTGTTCTTGACAGGTCCCGGGTAGGAACTAGCTCAGGGACCATTTCTAGTCCAGCCGCTCTGGCCTGCTTGTCTTTTTCTAGCCCCACAAAGGGGCCTGGGTATTGAATTTTGCCCGGCTCCAGGTGGCCTGGGACACACGACCGCCAGGGTATCGAAAGTCTCTTGTTTCCCCAACGGCTGCTGGCCCAAAGGATATCTGGACGGGGATGTAGCCATCATAGGGGCATCTATCAGTCCCAATTCCCCAGATCTCTAGTTCTTCCAGCTTGCGTAGGGGGATGTGACTCAGGTGTTTGTCAAAAAAAAGTCCCGATATAGTAGCGTGACTTGGGCCCCAGTGTCTAGTAAAGCTCTGGTGTAAACACCTTCTATTTGCACAGGCACGATCGGGGACAGCCCCACTAGCTTTTCCAGAAGACCAGCAGCATTATCCTGAGTGTGGTTAAGTTTACAGTCTCTTTTTTTCTTTAATGCACTTTGTGGGGACCTAAAAGTGACCCCAGGTGGTGTTGCCAGACCACTTTTGTTTGGACTAGGCTGACAATTTTTGTTTGGGTTGTTCTGATAGGACCTTACCATGGCCCTAGGGGACAGTAAAGCATTGACCCTCTGCGCCTGGCTTCCTGACCCCAGTGCCTGGGTTACTTGACTGTGGTGATGAACAGGGTGATTGCGCCACTCTTCTTTGGCGGCCTCTTTCTGGCCCTTCTCTTCCTTGGTATTCTGGAGCTCTGTTTCTCATTGGGGTTCTCAGTTGGCTCCCTCACTGAGACCCCCTGAAGTTTCCCGCCGGCTGATCTTTCAGCAGTTTCTGTAACATCTTTACTAACTCCGCCAACAGTTCAGCATTCACTTCCTTTTGTGGACACTGGCCCTTCAAATGCCTTGGATCGCCACACTTGTAGCACTTCCGAATGCCGGTTTGCTCAGCCTGAGCTTTAGCTTGAGCCTCCATCACATGTAACAAAGCTTGTTGTACCTGCTCTTGGACTTGACCCCTTCCTTCCGGTGACTTGACAGGTGTAACTTTTGGGGTGGACTGCCCTACAGGGGTCTTGGTGTGCTCCCCCCACTCAGACTCCTTATCACTCTCCACCACACTGGCATCCACTTGGACTGATTGTGCGACTACCTTCTAACTCTTCTGGGGTGTCTTTTCTGCAGGTCGGGTTCCCTGATTCTTTTCATCCAGGAGGGCTTCCTCTCCTCTCACCAGCCCCATCAGCTCTGGATAGGAAGGGGCTTCTCGGGTCTCCTTTAATAGTAACCGTAGCACAATCAGATGGTTTGGCCTGGCTCCTTGTAAGGTCCGATCCAACCTGACTCTGTTTGCCTCCTGGGGATCAATTCCCTTCTTCAAGATAATCTGGTGCAGAATCCGATCCACCCGAACGACATAAGCAGACAGCTTCTCTCCCCTCCACTGGTGGGTATGCTCAAACTTGTTTATAAGATCTGGTAGTTTCTCCACCTATCTGTAAACTGCATACAGAGCCTCGATATAATCCATAGCCTCACAATCCGGTCTTCCCCTCTTTAGGCTTCTGATGATCCGCTGACTTTCACTGATCCGCTGCCTCTTCACTGTTTCTGCCTCTTCCATCGTCTGCATGGCCTGATCTATCCAACTGTCAAATTCTTCTTCCCCGTCTGGCCTGGGGACACGACCTGAAAAGATCTGTAGTCTCCGGTATCCCTGATTAGCAGAGGTGTTGTGTTTCTGTATCAGGCTGTCAACACAGATGACTCATGTCCATATAGAAAGAGGCAGGAGGCATTCCTGTCACTGGGCCCCCCAATGCTGGGCAGGTTGCGACTGGACTTCCTGGTGGTGACCAGGAGGGACTCCCTCCAACTTCCTCTGGCAACTGCACTCGGATCACATGACCATCCAGATCTTCTGCCAGGCTCACAACGCTCTTCTGGAACTCCGCCGGAATACTCTCTTTCCACTCTAATAGGACATATGTACAGTCTAGAGGTCGACCGATACATCGGCCGGCAGATATATCAGCCGATATTTGGCCTTATTTGATAAGTCGGCATCGGCCGATTGTTATCCAGATTAGGCCGATATTTAACACTGACCACACCCACAAGTGTTCCTCCTCCCTTCTCCACACTTAGTGCGGCGCTTGATGCTTGCCAGAGCCGCTGAGTGTGTAAAACTGACACGTAACAATGCAGAGAGAGAGAAAGGCTGTCAAAATTGAGCTTTATGTTGGGGGTGGGCGGGACCCCAGCCAATGGGATGGGATCTGGGCGGGCAGCTACGTGTATGTGGCCCCACCCCCTTTCTTAGGCAGCCCAATCATTGGCTGGTGTTTGATAGCTGCTGGGTCCCGCCCACCCCCGACATCAAGCTCAATTTTGACAGCTCCTCTCTCTCTCCTCTCTCAGTTATGTGTCAGTTTCACACACAGTTACACTATCGGCTCAGTGTGAAATCTGCCAGTGCAACCAGTGCCACCCACCAGTGCCAATCAGTGCCATCTGCCAGTGGCAACCAGTGCCACCTGCCAGTGCCAACCAGTGCCTGCCAGTGCCACCTGTCAGTGCCAACCAGTGCCATCTGCCAGTGCCAACCAGTGCCACCGCCAATCAGTGCCACCTGCCAGTGCCAATAGTGCCATCTGTCAGTTCCAAACCAGTGCCACCTGCCAATACCTGCCAGTGCCAACCAGTGCCACCTGCCAGTGCCAACCAGTACCATCTGTCATTGCCACCTGCCAGTGCCTGCTGCCAGTGCCTGCTAGTGCCACCTGCCAGTGCCAATAGTACCAACTGCCAGTGCCAACCAGTGCCACCTGCCAGTGCAAACCAGTGCCTGCCAGTGCCAACCAGTACCACATGCCAGTGCCAACCAGTGCCACAGCCAATCAGTGCCACCTGCCAGTGCCAATAGTGCCATCTGTCAGTTCCAAACCTGCCAGTGCCACCCAGTCCACCTGCCAATGCCAACCAGTCCCACCTGTCAGTGCCAACCAGTACCATCTGTCAGTGCCACATGCCAGTGCCACCTGCGTGCCACCTGTGTGCCAACCAGTACCACCTGCCAGTGACAATCAGTGCCACCTGCCAGTGCCACCTGCCAATCAGTGCCATATGTCAGTGCCACCTGCCAGTGCCAACCAGTGCCACCTGCCAGTTCCAACCAGTGCCTGCCTGTGCCACCTGCCAGAGCCACCTGCCAGAGCCAACCAGTGCCACCTGCCAGAGCCAACCAGTGCCACCTGTACTGAGGACATCAAGTGTGTGGTAGAGTGACAGGAGCAAGCATGGAGGAGTGGAGTGGGTGAGTTTTTTTTTTAAATCGGCCTAAAATATCGGCCACAAAAATCGGCATCATAAATCGGCCATCGGCCACCCCAATTTCTAAATATTGGCATCGGCCTGAGAAAAACCCAAATCAGTCGACCTCTAGTACAGTCTTCTTCAAACTCATGTTTCAGGTCCAAAAGGTAGGATCCCTGTTCTGGAGTGGCCTTCCTCATCAACTGCTGCACCTCCCTCTCAAACCATAGTAGCAACCCCAGGGCTACACCTGTTTCGAATTTGGGACAGGAAGTGAAGGGAAATCTCCCCAGTTGGACACAAATGACAAAAATAAACCTGAGGGGTTATAGCTCCCTAACACTATCCAAAATGAAAATGTTTCCTTTAGTTCTACTTTAACCACTTAAGCCCCGGACCATTATGCAGCTTAAAGACCAGAGAGGTGTTTTCAGAATTTGGCACTGCGCTGTTTAACTGGAAATTGTGCGGACATGCAATGTTGTACCCAAACTAAATTTGCGTCCTTTTCCTTCCACAAATAGAGCTTTCTTTAAATGGTATTTGATTGCCTCTGCGATTTTTTTTTTTTGGCGATATAAACGGAAAAAGACTGAAAATTTTGAAAAAAAAATGATATTTTCTACTTTTTTTATAAGAAAAATCGAATAAACTCAATTTTAGTCATACATTTAGGCCAAAATGTATTCAGCCACATGTCTTTAGTAAAAAAAAAATGTCAATAAGCATATATTTATTGGTTTGCGCAAAAGTTATAGCGTCTACAAACTAGGGTACATTTTCTGGAATTTACACAGCTTTTAATTTATGACTGTCTATCTAATTTCTTGAGGTGCTAAAATGGCAGGGCAGTACAAATTCCCCCCTAAATGACCCCATTTTGGAAAGTAGACACCCCAAAGTAATTGCTGAGAGGCATGTTGAGCCCATTGAATATTTTTTTTTTGTCCCAAGTGATTGAATAATGACTAAAAAAAAAATTACAAAAAGTTGTCACTAAATTATATATTGCTCACACATTCCATGGGCATATGTGAAAATACCCCCCAAAATACATTCTGCTGCTTCTCCTGAGTACGGGGATACCACATGTGTGGGACTTTTTGGGAGCCTAGCCGCGTACGGGACCCCAAAAACCAAGCACCGCCTTCAAGATTTCTAAGGGCATACATTTTTGATTTCACTCCTCACTACCTATCACAGTTTTGAAGGCCATAAAATGCCAAGATAGCACAAAACCCCCCCAAATGACCCCATTTTGGAAAGTAGACACCCCAAGCTATTTGCTGACAGGCATGTTAAGCCCATTGAATATTTTTTTTTTTGTCCCAAGTGATTGAATAATGACAAAAAGAAAAAAAAAATTACAGAAAGTTGTCACTAAATGATATATTGCTCAAACATGCAATGGTTATATGTGGAATTGCACCCCACAATACATTTTGCTGCTTCTCCTGAGTACGGGGATACCACATGTGTGGGGCTTTTTGAGAGCCTAGCCACGTACGGGGCCCCGAAAACCAAGCACCGCCTTCAGGATTTCTAAGGGCGTAAATTTTTGATTTCACTCCTCACTACCTATCACAGTTTTGAAGGCCATAAATTGCCAAGATAGACCAAAACCCCCACAAATGACCACATTTTGGAAAGTAGACCCCCCAAGCTATTTGCTGAGAGGCATGGTGAGTATTTTACAGCTCTCATTTGTTTTTAAAAAAAAAGAAAGACATTTTTATTTATTTTTTTCAATTTTCAAAACTTTGTGACAAAAAGCGAGGTCTGCAAAATACTCAACATACCTCTCAGCAAATAGCTTGGGGTGTCTACTTTCCAAAATAGGGTCATTTGGGGGGGGGGTTTGTGCCATCTGGGCATTCCATGGCCTCCGAAACTGTGATAGGCAGTGAGGAGTGAAATCAAAAATTTACACCCTTAGAAATCCTGAAGGCGGTGCTTGGTTTTCGGGGTCCTGTACGCGGCTAGGCTCCCAAAATGTCTCACACATGTGGTATCCCCGTACTCAGGAGAAGCAACAGAATGTATTTTGGGGTGCAATTCCACATATAACCATGGCATGTTTGAGCAATATATAATTTAGTGACAACTTTTTGTACATTTTTTTTTTCTTTTTGTCATTATTCAATCACTTGGGACAAAAAAAAATATTCAATGGGCTCAACATGCCTCTCAGCAAATAGCTTGGGGTGTCTACTTTCCAAAATGGGGTCATTTGGGGGGGGGGGGGGTTGAACTGTCCTGGCATTTTATGCACAACATTAGGAAGCTTATGTCACACATCATCCACTCTTCTAACCACTTGAAGACAAAGCCCTTTCTGACAACTTTTGCTTACATGAAAACATTTTTTTTTTTGCAAGAAAATTACGTTGAACCCCCAAACATTATACATTTTTTTTAAAGCAAAGGCCCTACAGATTAAAATAGTGGGTGTTGCATTTTTTTTTCCACAATTTTTTTCCAAAATACATTTTGCTGCTTCTCCTGAGTATGGGGATACCACATGTGTGGGAATTTTTAGGAGCCTAGCCGCGTACGGGCCCCCGAAAACCAAGCACCGCCTTCAGGATTTCTAAGGGCGCAAATTTTTGATTTCACTCCTCACTACCTATCACAGTTTCGAAGGCCATAAAATGCCAAAATGGCACAACCCCCCCCCAAATGACCCCATTTTGGAAAGTAGACACCCCAAGCTATTTTCTGAGAGGCATGTTGAGTCCATGGAATATTTTATATTTTGACACAAGTTGCGGGAATATGACAACATTTTTGCACAAAGTTGTCACTAAAGGATATATTGCTCACACATGCCATGGGCATATGTGAAATTACACCCCAAAATACATTCTGCTGCTTCTCCTGAGTACGGGGATACCACATGTGTGGGACTTTTTGGGAGCCTAGTCGCGTACGGGACCCCAAAAACCAAGCACCGCCTTCAAGATTTCTAAGGGCATAAATTTTTGATGTCACTCCTCACTACCTATCACGGTTTTGAAGGCCATAAAATGCCAAAATAGCACAAAACCCACCCAAATGACCCCATTTTGGAAAGTAGACACCCCAAGCTATTTGCTGACAGGCATGTTGAGCCCATTGAATATTTTTTTTGTCCCAAGTGATTGAATAATGACAAAAAGAAATGTACAAAAAGTTGTTACTAAATGATATATTGCTCAAACATGCCATGGTTATATGTGGAATTGCACCCCACAATACATTTTGCTGCTTCTCCTGAGTAGGGTTGAGCTTCGTGTTCGAGTCGAACATACGTTCGACTCGAACATCGGCTGTTCGATCGTTCGACGAAGATCGAACGATTTGGGCCGTTCGCGCCAAATTCGAGTGACGCGAACGGCCCACAATGCACTACGCCATCGCAGTGTCATCCAGGCGCTGTGATTGGCCAAGCATGCACTGTGACCCCGCATGCTTGGCCAATCACAGCGCCGGCAGCGAGGAGAGCAATGATTGGCCACAGGCAGGATGCCTGTGGCCAATTATTCTTGAGGGGGTTTAGTACACGCCCCACACTATAAAAGGCCGCCAGCGCGGCGGCCTTGTGTAGTGTGTTCCGGAGCAGGGAAAGAGAAGCATAGGCAGGGACAGTGTCATTTTTTTTCCTTTACTAATCCTGGTTTCCTTGTGTTTAGGGACAAATAAGGATAGGTAGGGAGAGTGTCAGTGTGTTATTCTGTGCTAAACCTTGTTTGTAGGGACAGAGAGGTACAGTGAGGGAAAGTGTCAGTGTGCTATTCTGTTCTAAACCAATCTTGCTGAACCATATTTGAAATCCTTGAGTTTAGGGACAGAGAGGTACAGTGAGGGAAAGTGTCAGTGTGCTATTCTGTGCTAAATCTTGTTTGTAGGGACAGAGTAGGACAGTTAGTGAAACTGACAGTGTGCTATTCTGTTCTAAACCAATCTTGCTGAACCATATTTGAAATCCTTGAGTTTAGGGACAGAGAGGTACAGTGAGGGAAAGTGTCAGTGTGCTATTCTGTGCTAAATCTTGTTTGTAGGGACAGAGAAGGACAGTGAGTGAAACTGACAGTGTGCTATTCTGTTCTAAACCAATCTTGCTGAACCATATTTGAAATCCTTGAGTTTAGGGACAGAGAAGGACACTCGTGGAAACTATCAGTGTGCTATTCTGTGCTAAATCTTGTTTGTAGGGACAGAGAGGTACAGTGAGTGAAACTGACAGTGTGCTATTCTGTGCTAAACCAATCTTGCTGAAGCATATTGCAAATCCTTGTGTTTAGGGACAGAGAAGGATAGGCAGGGGACAGTGTCAATGTCATTGTTGCTAAGCCTCCTGCACAGTATACACCTGAAGGTAGCCCTTATTGCTGTTTTTCCCATCTCCCTGCAGGCCATCCATTAAAATGTCTGGAAGGCAAACAAGGAGAGGCAGACAGTCAGGAGGCAAAAAAAGAGGGCAAGCAGGCTCTGTGTCTGGGGGCAACAGTGCTGGTCGTGGACGTGGTGCATTGTCATCAGCACATGGCCATGGGACACGCTTGTCCTTTTCGGCAGCTGGACATGTTGAGCCACATCATGCCGAAGACTTGGTAGAGTGGATGACCAAGCCCACCTCATCCTCCTCATCCTCTCTCACCCAGGCTCAGGGTACTGGCAAAGCAGCTGCCAAAGCGTCCTCTTCTCTGGTATCATTATCTTCATTAGTCAATCCTTCCCTAGACCCACCATGTCCTCCTCCTGAGGAGTCCCCCGAACTGTTTGAGCACAGTGTTGGGTACATGCTCCAGGAGGATGCCCAGCGTTTCGAAGGATCTGATGATGATACCCAGCTAGAGGAAGGCAGTAGCGTGAGAGCAGAGAGAGGGGATGCTCAAGAAGGACACCAATCTGGCATTCATGCTCCAGCAGCTGCAGCATACTGCCAGATTGGCTCCAGTGATGAGGAGGGAGGGGATGATGAGGTCCCTGACTCCACGTGGGTGCCTAATAGGAGAGAGGAGGAGGAGGAGGATGAGGAGGAGGCACATCTCCAACGAGGCAGGATGCCCTTGATTGGCGAGAGTATGGGCAGCACACCGACGGAATCACACCGCAGAGCTCCGCCTGTGCAGGGCGCTGCCTCTGCCCGTCATTCAAAAAGTTCTTTGGTGTGGGCCTTTTTTGAGGCGAGTGCATCAGATCGCACAGCTGCTGTTTGCAACATATGTCTCAAGCGTATATCGCGTGGCCAAAACATCAGCCGCTTGGGCACCACATGCTTGATCAGACATATGTTGACCTGCCATGCAGCTCGTTGGCAAGCCTACCTTAAAGACCCACACCAAAGAACAAAGCGGACCTCTCCTTGCACCGCATCAGCTGGGATCTCAAAACCCACTATACCTTCAGTCCTCTCTGAAACCTGCACTGAGAGGAATGAAGGTGTAGAATTAGGTGTGTCACAGCCCAGTACTTGCGGCCACTCTGCTAGCAGTACACCGACGTCCGATTCTAGCAGGCAAATTTCCCTGCCCCAGCTGCTGGACCGTCGAAAGAAGTTCACTCCCAGCCATCCACATGCCCAGCGGTTGAATGCTAGCTTGGCTAAATTGCTAGCGCTTCAACTGCTGCCTTTTCAGTTGGTAGACTCGGCCCCCTTCCGTGAGTTTGTGCAATGTGCGGTTCCTCAGTGGCAGGTTCCCAAACGCCACTTTTTCTCACGGAAGGCGATTCCGGCTCTCTACAGGCATGTGGAAGGCAATGTCTTGGCCTCGCTGGACAGGGCGGTCAGCGGTAAGGTGCATATTACCGCTGACTCATGGTCCAGCAGGCATGGACAGGGACGTTACCTTTCTTTCACGGCCCATTGGGTCACTCTTTTGGCAGCTGGGAAGGATGCAGGACAAGGTGCAGTAGTGTTGGAGGTTGTTCCACCGCCACGCCTCCAAAATGCTACTACTGGTTGTGACACACCTCTCTCCTCCACCCCCTCCTCTTGTTCTTCCTCCATGGCCTCTTCCTGTGGTTTGTCCTCGGAACCAGCGGTGCTCCGTAGGCGTTCAAGGGGCTACGCAAGTACGCAGGCAAAAAGATGCCATGCCGTGCTTGCGCTGGTGTGTTTGGGGGACAGGAGCCACACTGGGGCAGAGGTCCTGTCTGCTCTGCAGGGGCAGGCCGAGAGGTGGTTGACGCCACGCCAGCTTAAGCCAGGAATGGTGGTTTGCGACAATGGCACCAACCTCCTCTCCGCCCTCCGACAGGGACAACTGACCCATGTGCCCTGTATGGCTCACGTCCTTAACCTGGTGGTGCAGCGGTTCTTGGGCAGGTACCCGGGCTTACAGGATGTCCTGAGGCAGGCCAGGAAAGTCTGTGTTCATTTCCGCAGATCTTATAATGCCAGTGCTCGCCTGGCTGAGCTGCAAAAGGAGTTGAACCTGCCCAAGAACCGCCTTATATGTGACATGCCCACCAGGTGGAACTCAACGTTGGCCATGCTGCAGCGGCTGCACACGCAGCAGAGGGCCATCAATGAGTACCTCTGCGACTACGGCATCAGGACAGGGTCAGGGGAGCTCGGGTTTTTTTCACCACGCCAGTGGGGCATGATCAGGGATGCATGCACTGTCCTGGCACCATTTGAGGAGGCCACGAGGATGGTGAGCAGTGACAGTGCATGCATCAGTGACACTGTACCTCTTGTCCACCTGTTGGAGCACACGCTGCGTGAAATAATGGACAGGGCACTTGAGGCAGAACAGAGGCAGGAAGAGGAGGACTTCCTTGCCTCTCAAGGTCCCCTTTACCCAGACAGTGTTCCTTCTGTCCCACCCATCACACAGGAAGAGGAGGAGGAGGAGGAGGAGGAGGATTGTGTCAGCATGGAGGTGGAGGCTGGCACTCAGCATCATTAGCAGCAGTCTTTTAGGGATGATTTACAGTCCCAAGAAACCAGTGGACTTGTACGTGGCTGGGAGGAGGTGGCTGCGGATCATGTCGTCCTTAGTGACCCAGAGGACTCCGGACTGAATGCCTCAGCTAACCTACGCTGCATGGCCTCCCTGATCCTGCAAAGTCTGCGGAAGGATCCTCGTATTCTTCAGATCAAGGAGAGGGACCATTACTGGCTGGCCACTCTCCTTGATCCACGGTACAAGGGTAAGGTTGCGGACCTTATGTTACCGTTGCAGAGGGAGCAGAGGATGAGACAACTCCGGGAGGCCTTGCAGAAAGGTCTGTGCAACGCGTTCCCAGAGACTGGGAGGTTACAAACTCCTGGTCCTGGACAACGAGTTGCTGAGGCTTCGGGCAGTCAAAGAAGGAGCGGTGGGGAAGGTGGCCGTCTGACCGATGCGTTCAGACAATTCTTTAGTCCGCAGCCCCAAAGTATGATCGTTTCCAGCAACCATCGCCAGCGTCTGATATACATGGTGCAGGAATACCTAGGGGCAAGGTCAGATTTGGACACCTTCCCCACCGAAAATCCTCTGGCTTACTGGGTCTTGAGGATGGATCACTGGCCAGAGCTTGCACAGTATGCAATTGAGCTACTGGCCTGTCCTGCATCCAGCGTTCAGAACGCACATTCAGTGCTGCTGGAGGATTTGTCACGGATCACAGGGTGCGCCTGTCCACCGACTCGGTTGATCGACTGACTTTCATCAAGATGAACCAGTCTTGGATCACCACCAGCTACCACACACCTGATGCTGATATAACAGGCTAATTGATTTTAAAATGTCACATCCCTTCAAGACTGATGCTGATGCTGAGTTCCTGTGCTGTTATGTTGACTAGCTATCCTCCTCCTCCTCCATGATCCGATTAATGATGATAGCTTGGAAGATCATTTTGGTTTATGGGTGCCGCCACTAGTGGCTAAGGCCCAATTTTTCAGCCCCTGTTTAACAGGGGCGTGTAATTACAATTTTTGATGCAATACTTTGCAACAGGCCTCATTGCTGTGCTCCAAGTACAGTATCTGTGAGGGGTTGCAGTGTTGTGCCACCAGTGCCTAAGGCCCAATTTTTCAGCCCCTGTTCAACAGGGGCATGCAATTATAATTATTGATCTAATAATTCACAGCAGGGCCCATTGCTGCGCCCACCAAGAGTAACTGTCAGGCCTTACAGTGTTGTGTCAACACCACCACCACCAAAGGCCCAATTTTTCAGCCCCTGTTCAACAGGGGCATGCAATTATAATTATTGATCTAATAATTCACAGCAGGGCCCATTGCTGCGCCCACCAAGAGTAACTGTCAGGCCTTACAGTGTTGTGTCAACACCACCACCACCACCAAAGGCCAAATTTTTCAGCCCCTGTTCAACAGGGGCATGCAATTATAATTATTGATCTAATAATTCACAGCAGGGCCCATTGCTGCGCCCACCAAGAGTAACTGTCAGGCCTTACAGTGTTGTGGCACCAGCACCACCATCAAAAGCCCAATTTTTACTACCACTGTTCAACAATTATATGTTATTACAATTCCTGATATAATAGTTGACAGCAGGGCGTTCCAGCACCCACCAAGAGTAACTGTGAGTGCTTACAGTGTTGTGCCAACACCAACACCTAAGGGGCCAATTTCTGCAGAGTATATACGGCAGGTCCCTACTTTCAAACATCCAACTTACAAACGACTACTACTTGCAAACGGAAGAAGACAACAGGAAGTGAGAGGAAATCTACCCCTTGGAAGGAAAATTCTCTCCTGTAAGAATTAATATGGGAGAAAGGTGTCTCTTCTCTACTGATGCTTTATCACCAATCCTTGTTTCAATAAAAACACCACATTTCAAAATCAGTTGTCATTGGGACGCAAAGTGAGGTGAAATGTTCTGAACAGGGGCACAGACAGCAAAACAAATGTTACAGGGGTGATAACCCTTCCCTATGTTTTCCAAAAAGCTTAAAATAGGTATTTGGGCTGGAGCTACACTTAAACAATGTAGCTGTTCAAAATTACAAACAGATTCTACATAAGAACAAACCTACAGTCCCTGTCTTGTATGCACCGCCTGTATACGGCTGTTCAGAGTATATAGGGCCTTTTTTATTTTGTGTGCGGGGTTCCCCTTAATATCCATACAAGACCCAAAGGGGCTGGTAATGGGCTGGGGTGGGGGGGGGGTTGATGGGGTAGCTATGCCATTTTTCTTAAAGATTTTCATCCATATTACCGGGACCAGACATTACATTAAAGCCACAAGCAGTTTTAAATGGCTTTTTTATCCTTTAGAAATGTTATTTTGTGCAGGGACAGTTCTAAACACGGGAAACACGTGGCACTTTACAGGCATACTTTAGACACCCCCCAGGTACAATATTTAAAGGAATATTTGACTTTTTTTTTTCACTTTATGCATCATTAAAATGACTGCTGCCGGAAAACGTCCGTTTTTAAAACTTCTTTTTGCATTGATACATGTCCCCTGGTGCAGAACCCGGGTTCCCAAACTCTGTTTAGGACAATAACATGGATAATAGTCGTTATAATTAGCACTTTAGAATCCGAACGTTCGCATCCATTGTATTTAATAGGGTTCTAATGTTCGTGCGAACTTTCGGTCCGTTCGCGGGTTCTGGTGCGAACCGAACCCGGGGGTGTTCGGCTCATCACTACTCCTGAGTACGGGGATACCACATGTGTGGAACTTTTTAAGAGCCTAGCCGCGTACGGGGCCCCGAAAACCAAGCACCGCCTTCAGGATTTCTAAAGGCGTACATTTTTGATTTCATTCCTCACTACCTATCACAGTTTTGAAGGCCATAAATTGCCAAGATAGCACAAAACCTCCACAAATGACCACAAAGCATCTGACCACACCAAGATCGGTGTGATAAAATGCTTTCCCAATGGCGATGTTTATATCCGGGGGGGGGGGGGGACATTCCCTCCCACTGCTTGTAAAAGCAGTCTAGAGGCTAATTATCTGCTAGGATTGCTTTTACATAAAAAGCCAGCCGCTGGCTGAAAAGAATGATACCAAGATGATACCTAAACCCACAGGCATCATTCTGGTATAAACATTTAAAGTCCAGCAACATACCAGTACGTTGCTGGTCCTTGTTGGACATGTATTGTAATCTTTTTTTTCATGCAGCCTGTTGGCTGAACGAAAAAAAGAGATTGATCGGTGGGTATGCCCACCATTAGAATACCTCCCTTCATCCACCCACTTCTAATAATGGGCATACATGCACCATTTATATATGCCAAATAGTGATGAGCCGAACACCCCCGGGTTCGGTTCGCACCAGAACCCGCGAACGGACCGAAAGTTCGAACGAACATTAGAACCCTATTAAATACAATGGATGCGAACGTTCAAATTCTAACGTGCTAATTATAACAACTATTATGCATGTTATTGTCATAAATAGGGTTTGGGAACCCGGGTTGTGCACCAGGGGACATGTATCAATGCAAAAAGAAGTTTTAAAAACGGTCGTTTTTCGGGAGCAGTCATTTTAATGATGCATAAAGTGAAAAAAAAAAGTCAAATATTCCTTTAAATATCGTACCTGGGGGGTGTCTAAAGTATGCCTGTGAAGTGCCACGTGTTTCCCGTGTTTAGAACTGTCCCTGCACAAAATGACACTTCTAAAGGAAAAAAAAGCCATTTAAAACTGCTTGCGGCTTTAATGTAATGTCTGGTCCCGGTAATATGGATGAAATTCTTTAAGAAAAATGGCATAGCTACCCCATGACCCCCCCCTACCCCAGCCCATTACCAGCCCCTTTGGGTCTTGTATGGATATTAAGGGGAACCCCGCACATAAAATAAAAAAGGCCCTATATACTCTGAACAGCCGTATACAGGCGGTGCATACAAGACAGGGACTGTAGGTTTGTTCTTATGTAGAATCTGTTTGTAATTTTGAACAGGTACATTGTTGAAGTGTAGCTCCAGGCCAATAATCTATTTTTAAACTTTTTGGGAAACATAGGTAAGGGTTATAACCCCTGTAACATTTGTTTTGCTGTCTGTGCCCCTGTTCAGAACATTTCACCTCACTTTCCGTCCCAATGACAACTGTTTTTGAAATGTGGTGTTTTTCTTGAAACAAGGATTGCTGATAAAGCATCAGTACAGATGAGACCCCTTTCTCCCATATTTATTCTTACAGGAGAGAATTTTCCTTTCTAGGGGTAGATTTCCTCTCACTTCCTGTTGTCTTCTTTCGTTTGCAAGTAGGAGTCGTTTGTAAGTTGGATGTTTGAAAGTAGGGACCTGCCGTATATACTCTGCAGAAATAGGCCCCTTAGTTGTTGGTGTTGGCACAACACTGTAAGCACTCAGTTACTCTTGGTTGGTGCTGGAACGCCCTGCTGTCAACTATTATATCAGGAATTTTAATTACATATAATTGTTGAACAGTGGTAGTAAAAATTGGGGCTTTGATGGTGGTGCTGGTGCCACAACACTGTAAGCCCTGACAGTTACTCTTGGTGGGTGCAGCAATGGGCCCTGCTGTGAATTATTAGATCAAGAATTGTAATTACATGCCCCTTTTGAACAGGGGCTGAAAAATTGGGCCTTAGGCACTGGTGGCACAACACTACAACCCCTCACAGATACTGTACTTGGAGCACAGCAATGAGCCCTGTTGCAAAGTATTGCTTCAAAAATTGTAATGACACGCCCCTGTTAAACAGGGGCTGAAAAATTGGGCCTTAGGCACTGGTGCCACAACACTCCAACCCCTCACAGATACTGTACTTGGAGCACAGCAATGAGCCCTATGGCAAATTATTGCTAAAAAAATTGTAATTACACGCCCCTGTAAAACAGGGGCTGAAAAATTGGGCCTTAGCCACTGGTGGCGGCACCCATAAACAAAAATGATCTTCCAAGCTATCATCATCAATCGTATCATTGAGGACTCGGAGGAGGAGGATAGCCAGTCAACATAACAGCACAGGCACTCAGCATCAGCATCAGTCTTGAAGGGATGTGACATGTTAAAATCAATTAGTCTGTTATATCAGCATCAGGTGTGTGGTAGCTGGTGGTGATCCAAGACTGGTTCATCTTGATGAAAGTCAGTCGATCAACCGAGTCGGTGGACAGGCGCACCCTGTGATCCGTGACAAATCCTCCAGCAGCACTGAATGTGCGTTCCGAAAGAACGCTGGATGCAGGACAGGCCAGTAGCTCAATTGCATACTGTGCAAGCTCTGGCCAGTGATCCATCCTCAAGACCCAGTAAGCCAGAGGATTTTCGGTGGGGAAGGTGTCCAAGTCTGACCTTGCCCCTAGATATTCCTGCACCATGTTTATCAGACGCTGGCGATGGTTGCTGGAACCGATCATACTTTGGGGCTGCGGACTAAAGAATTGTCTGAACGCATCGGTCAGACGGCCACCTTCCCCACCGCTCCTTCTTTGACTGGCCGAAGCCTCAGCAACTCGTTGTCCAGGACCAGGAGTTTGTAACCTCCCAGTCTCTGGGAACGCGTTGCACAGACCTTTCTGCAAGGCCTCCCGGAGTTGTCTCATCCTCTGCTCCCTCTGCGACGGTAACATAAGGTCCGCAACCTTACCCTTGTACCGTGGATCAAGGAGAGTGGCCAGCCAGTAATGGTCCCTCTCCTTGATCCGAAGAATACGAGGATCCTTCCGCAGACTTTGCAGGATCAGGGAGGCCATGCAGCGTAGGTTTGCTGAGGCATTCGCTCCGGAGTCCTCTGGGTCACTAAGGACGACATGATCCGCAGCCACCTCCTCCCAGCCACGTACAAGTCCACTGGTTTCTTGGGACTGTAAATCATCCCTAAAAGACTGCTGCTGATGATGCTGAGTGCCAGCCTCCACCTCCATGCTGACACAATCCTCCTCCTCCTCCTCCTCTTCCTGTGCGATGGGTGGGACAGAAGGAACACTGTCTGGGTAAAGGGGGCCTTGAGAGGCAAGGAAGTCCTCCTCTTCCTGCCTCTGTTCTGCCTCAAGTGCCCTGTCCATTATTCCACGCAGCGTGTGCTCCAACAGGTGGACAAGAGGTACAGTGTCACTGATGCATGCACTGTCACTGCTCACCATCCTCGTGGCCTCCTCAAATGGTGCCAGGACAGTGCATGCATCCCTGATCATGCCCCACTGGCGTGGAGAAAAAAAACCAAGCTCCCCTGACCCTGTCCTGGTGCCGTAGTCGCACAGGTACTCATTGATGGCCCTCTGCTGCGTGTGCAGCCGCTGCAGCATAGCCAACGTTGAGTTCCACCTGGTGGGCATGTCACATATAAGGCGGTTCTTGGGCAGGTTCAACTCCTTTTGCAGCTCAGCCAGGCGAGCACTGGCATTATAAGATCTGCGGAAATGCACACAGACTTTCCTGGCCTGCCTCAGGACATCCTGTAAGCCCGGGTACCTGCCCAAGAACCGCTGCACCACCAGGTTAAGGACGTGAGCCACACAGGGCACATGGGTCAGTTGTCCCTGTCGGAGGGCGGAGAGGAGGTTGGTGCCATTGTCGCAAACCACCATTCCTGGCTTAAGCTGGCGTGGCGTCAACCACCTCTCGGCCTGGCCCTGCAGAGCAGACAGGACCTCTGCCCCAGTGTGGCTTCTGTCCCCCAAACACACCAGCGCAAGCACGGCATGGCATCTTTTTGCCTGCGTACTTGCGTAGCCCCGTGAACGGCTACGGAGCACCGCTGGTTCATAGGACAAACCACAGGAAGAGGCCATGGAGGAAGAAGAAGAGGAGGGGGTGGAGGAGAGAGGTGTGTCACAACCAGTAGTAGCATTTTGGAGGCGTGGCGGTGGGACAACCTCCAACACTACTGCACCTTGTCCTGCATCCTTCCCAGCTGCCAAAAGAGTGACCCAATGGGCCGTGAAAGAAAGGTAACGTCCCTGTCCATGCCTGCTGGACCATGAGTCAGCGGTAATATGCACCTTACCGCTGACCGCCCTGTCCAGCGAGGCCAAGACATTGCCTTCCACATGCCGGTAGAGAGCCGGAATAGCCTTCCGTGAGAAAAAGTGGCGTTTGGGAACCTGCCACTGAGGAACCGCACATTGCACAAACTCACGGAAGGGGGCCGAGTCTACCAACTGAAAAGGCAGCAGTTGAAGCGCTAGCAATTTAGCCAAGCTAGCATTCAACCGCTGGGCATGTGGATGGCTGGGAGTGAACTTCTTTCGATGGTCCAGCAGCTGGGGCAGGGAAATTTGCCTGCTAGAATCGGACGTCGGTGTACTGCTAGCAGAGTGGCCGCAAGTACTTGGCTGTGACACACCTAATTCTACACCTTCATTCCTCTCAGTGCATGTTTCAGAGAGGACTGAAGTTAGTGGGGTTGGAGATCCCAGCTGATGCGGTGCAAGGAGAGGTCCGCTTTGTTCTTTGGTGTGGGTCTTTGAGGTAGGCTTGCCAACGAGCTGCATGGCAGGTCAACATATGTCTGGTCAGGCATGTGGTACCCAAGCGGCTGATGTTTTGGCCACGCGATATACGCTTGAGACATATGTTGCAAACAGCAGCTGTGCGATCTGATGCACTAGCCTCAAAAAAGGCCCACACCAAAGAACTTTTTGAATGACGGGCAGAGGCAGCGCCCTGCACAGGCGGAGCTCTGCGGTGTGATTCCGTCGGTGTACTGCCCTTACGCTGGCCACCAAAGGGCATCCTGCCTCGTTGGAGATGTGCCTCCTCCTCATCCTCCTCCTCCTCCTCTCTCCTATTAGGCACCCACGTGGAGTCAGTGACCTCATCATCACCTCCCTCCTCATCACTGGAGGCAATCTGGCAGTATGCTGCAGCTGCTGGAACATGACTGCCAGATTGGTGTCCTTCTTGAGCATCCCCTCTGTCTGCTCTCACGCTACTGCCTTCCTCTAGCTGGGTTTCATCATCAGACCCTTCGAAACGCTGGGCATCCTCCTGGAGCATGTACCCAACACTGTGCTGAAACAGTTCGGGGGACTCCTCAGGAGGAGGACATGGTGGGTCTAGGGAAGGAGTGACTGATGATGAGTCTGACATTGATACCAGGGAAGAGGACGCTTTGGCAGCTGCTTTTCCAGTACCCTGAGCCTGGGTGAGAGAGGATGAGGAGGAGGAGGAGGGCTTGGTCATCCACTCTACCAAGTCTTCGGCATGATGTGGCTCAACATGTCCAGCTGCCGAAAAGAAGGACAAGCGTGTCCCATGGCCATGTGCTGATGACAATGCACCGCGTCCACGACCAGCACTGTTGCCCCCAGACACAGAGCCTGCTTGCCCTCTTTTATTGCCTCCTGACTGTCTGCCTCTCCTTGTTTGCCTTCCAGACATTCTAATAGATGGCCTGCAGGGAGATGGGAAAAAAGCAATAAGGGCTACCTTCAGGTGTCCTTCTCTGTCCCTTGAAACAAGGACTTTGACAGTGAAAGAAACTGACACACTCTCCCTACCTACAGTTTTCTGTCCCTAGAAAAAATGTTTTTTTTAAGCACAATTTAGCACAAGGAGAATTACCTCACTGTCCTTCCAGGTCCCTGGAAACTAGGACTTTGACAGTGAAAGAAACTGACACACTCTCCCTACCTACAGTTTTCTGTCCCTAGAAAAAATGTTTTTTTTAAGCACAATATAGCACAAGGAGAATTCACTCACTGTCCTTCCAGGTCCCTGGAAACAAGGACTTTGACAGTGAAAGAAACTGACACACTCTCCCTACCTACAGTTTTCTGTCCCTAGAAAAAATGTTTTTTTTAAGCACAATATAGCACAAGGAGAATTCACTCACTGTCCTTCCAGGTCCCTGGAAACAAGGACTTTGACAGTGAAAGAAACTGACACACTCTCCCTACCTACAGTTTTCTGTCCCTAGAAAAAATGTTTTTTTTAAGCACAATATAGCACAAGCACAAAACACACTGACACTCTCCCTACCTATCCTTCTCTTTCCCTAAACTAAAGGAATCCAGGTTAAGCAAGAAAGAAATAAATGTCACTGTCCCTGCCTATGCTGCTCTATCCCTGCTCCGGAACACACTACACTAGGCCGCCGTGCTGGCGGCCTTTTATAGTGTGGGGCGTGTACTAAACCCCCTCAGCAATAATTGGCCACAGGCATCCTGCCTGTGGCCAATCATTGCTCTCCTCGCTGCCGGCGCTGTGATTGGCCAAGCATGCGGGGTCACAGTGCATGCTTGGCCAATCACAGCGCCTGGATGACACTGCGATGGCGTAGTGCATTGTGGGCCGTTCGCGTCACTCGAATTTGGCGCGAACGGCCCAAATCGTTCGATCTTCGTCGAACGATCGAACAGCCGATGTTCGAGTCGAACGTATGTTCGACTCGAACACGAAGCTCATCCCTAATGCCAAAGCATGGGGGCATCCTCCCGCAAAAAAGTTATGCCACGTACACGCGGTCGGACATTTCCACGGGCAAGCCTCCGTCGGAATTTTGACCGTATGTACGCGGCATAAAAGGTTATGCTGCGTACACATGGTCAGACTTTTCCACGGGCAAGCCTCCGTCGAAATTTCGACCGTATGTACGTGGCATTAGGAGCAAAATCGCTCCTCCGCCCCTGCTGCCCCCATGCTTCGGCATATATGCTCTTTTTTTTAACTGTGGTGGTGAAATCACCTCCTACAGCGTTGGAGTCATGACTTTATGTATCGTGGGAGCAAACGCTGTTGCTGTCAAGATAAATAGATCGGCGCTGCAACTGAATGGCGTACCTGCAGTATAACAGTAATGCCGCGTACACACGACCATTTTTCTCTTCGGGAAAAATGGGATTAATCACGACGAGAAAAATTAGAACATGCTCTAATTTTTCTCGTCGTGATTCACGCCATTTTTTTCCGCTGCAGTTTTCCCATAGGGAAACACTGCCGGGGAGCCTACACATGGTCGTTTTTCTCGATCAAGAGAAAAAATGACGGGAAAAACGGCCGTGTGTAGGGAAACAAGCCGTTCCTCGTTTTTCCCATTGATTTTCTCGACGGTGTTTTCACCGTCGAGAAAATCGATCGTGTGTACGCGGCATAAGACCTTACCATACCTGCAAAGCAAATACCAAAAAAAAAACCTAGTAAAAAATAAAACATTTTTTTAATGCAACCTGTGCCTAAAATATATATACTGTATATATATATATATATATATATATATATATATATATATATATATATATAAAAATCGCTCCTCTGCCCCTGCTGCCCCCATGCTTTGGCATATATGCTCTCTTTTTTAACTGTGGTGGTGAAATCACCTCCTACAATGTTGGAGTCACGGCTTTATGTATCGTGGGAGCAAACGCTGTTGCTGTCAAGATAAATAGATCCGCGCTGCAACTGAATGGTGTACCTGCTAAGCAAATGATGGTTAACATTAAAACAAAGTAACATTACAGTATAACAGTAAGACCTTACCATACCTGCAAAGCAAATACCAAAAAAAAAAATAGTAAAAAAAAAAAAAAAATTTTAACGCAACCTGTGCCTAAAATATATATATGCCGAAGCATGGGGGCAGCCTCCCGCAAAAAAGTTATGCCGCGTATACACGGTCGGACTTTTCCACGGGCAAGCCTCCGTCGGAATTTCGACCGTATGTACGCGGCATTAGGAACAAAATCGCTCCTCCGCCCCTATGCTTCGGCATATATGCTCTTTTTTTTAACTGTGGTGGTGAAATCACCTCCTACAGCACTGAAGTCATGGCTTTATGTATCGTGGGAGCAAACGCTGTTGCTGTCAAGATAAATAATTCCGCGCTGCAGCTGAATGGCGCACCTGAAAACAAAAAATTACATACCTGAAAAGCAAGCATGATAAAACATTGCAGAATAGAATACAGTAAAAAAGAGCAGAACAATAGAGAGAAAACAGAGAGAGAGAGAGAACAATAAAACGACAACTATTTTTGGTTTTTTTATTTTATATTTTTTTTGTGTTTTTTTTTTTCTTTTTTAAACTTTTTTTTGTAACTTTAACAACTGTAATGGTTCGGGTCTCTCAAAATGCGATGGAATCTTGGGAGACCCTGTGTTAGTGTGTCCTGTTCTGTGCAATGCTGTCCCCCACGCTAAAACTTCACTTTTGAGTGGAAGCGTTCAAAACATTTACCAATGCAAAGACCAGGATTGTCAGGACAGCGTGGACAAAAATAACGGGTGTCACGCCTAAATCCGCGCTTGCTACAGACACAACATCTTTTTTGGGGGGCTCGTTGGGTAGGGGTACTCTCGAGGACATACGGATAATGCCTCTCATGCAGCCGGCTTGGTTTGGGATGGTGAGGTGCAGAACCGCCTGGATACAGGAGTTCTGTGACTATCTCATCCTGGAATTTTAGGAGAGATAACGTCCCGCCTGAAGCTCTGTATAGCACATGAGCGTTCAGCAAAGCCAATTGGAATAAGGATAGAGACACTTTTTTGTACCAGCGTCTCGCCTTACGGTCAATTATATACGGCGCCAACAACTGGTCGTTGAGGTCCACCCCTCCCATATTTTGGTTATATTCGTGGACACAGAGGGGTTTCTCCACAACACCAGTCACCGTACGAATTTGGACTGTCGTGTCTGCATGAAGGGAGGTAAGAAAGAAAACATTCTTATTATCCCTCCACTTCACAGCGAGCAAATTATTACACTTCAAGCAGCCTCTTTCCCCCAGCCTAAGACGGGAATCTACAAGCCTCTGGGGAAAGCCCCAGCGATTAGGTCGCACGGTGCCACATGCTCCAATCTGATGATCAAACAAGTGACTAAACAGTGGCACGCTCGTGTAATAATTGTCCACATACAAGTGGTACCCCTTTCCGAATAAGGGTGACACCAAGTTCCACACTATCTTGCCAGCGCTCCCTATGTAATCTGGGCAGTTGACCGGCTCAACCTGACTACCTTTTCGCTCATAAACCGTAAAGCTCCATACATAGCCTGTTGCCCTGTCACAGAACTTATAGAGCTTGACCCCGTATCTGGCACGCTTGCTGGGAAGGTACTGCTTGAAAGACAAGTGGCCAGAAAATGTAATCAGGGACTCATCAACGCAGACAACTTGATCGGGAATAAACAAGGCTGCAAAATGTTTGTTGAAGTGGTTTATGAGGGGCCGAATTTTGTAGAGCCGGTCGTATTCAGGGTCTCCACGTGGACGACAAAGTTCATTGTCGTTGAAATGCATGAACCGCAAGATCTGCTCGTATCATTTCCTGGGCATGGAGGCAGAGAACACGGGCATGCGGTCAATTGGGTGCGTGGACCAATAACCGCGCAATGACGGGAATTTATGTGTGCCCATGTTGAGGGAAAGGCCCAGAAATGTCTTAAATTCGGAAACCGTAATTGGTTTCCAATCTTTGGCAATGGAAGGCAACTGGGGATTAGCGGCGATGAATTGACCAGCATATAAATTACTCTGGTCCACAATAGATCTATAGAGATCTTCTGTGAAAAACAGTGAATAAAAATCAATTGGCATAAAATCAGCTGTTTCCACCTGAATACCGGGTTGGGCAGTGAATGGGGGAAGTACGGGTTCTGCAGAAGTGGTGGGGACTAGGGATGAGCTTCGTGTTCGAGTCGAACATACGTTCGACTCGAACATCGGCTGTTCGATCGTTCGACGAAGATCGAACGATTTGGGCCGTTCGCGCCAAATTCGAGTGACGCGAACGGCCCACAATGCACTACGCCATCGCAGTGTCATCCAGGCGCTGTGATTGGCCAAGCATGCACTGTGACCCCGCATGCTTGGCCAATCACAGCGCCGGCAGCGAGGAGAGCAATGATTGGCCACAGGCAGGATGCCTGTGGCCAATTATTGCTGAGGGTGTTTAGTACACGCCCCACACTATAAAAGGCCGCCAGCACGGCGGCCTAGTGTAGTGTGTTCCGGAGCAGGGATAGAGCAGCATAGGCAGGGACAGTGACTTTTATTTCTTTCTTGCTTAACCTGGATTCCTTTAGTTTAGGGAAAGAGAAGGATGGGTAGGGAGAGTGTCAGTGTGTTTTGTGCTTGTGCTATATTGTGCTTAAAAAAAACATTTTTTCTAGGGACAGAAAACTGTAGGTAGGGAGAGTGTCAGTTTCTTTCACTGTCAAAGTCCTTGTTTCCAGGGACCTGGAAGGACAGTGAGTGAATTCTCCTTGTGCTAAATTGTGCTTAAAAAAAACATTTTTTCTAGGGACAGAAAACTGTAGGTAGGGAGAGTGTGTCAGTTTCTTTCACTGTCAAAGTCCTTGTTTCCAGGGACCTGGAAGGACAGTGAGTGAATTCTCCTTGTGCTAAATTGTGCTTAAAAAAAACATTTTTTCTAGGGACAGAAAACTGTAGGTAGGGAGAGTGTCAGTTTCTTTCACTGTCAAAGTCCTTGTTTCCAGGGACCTGGAAGGACAGTGAGTGAATTCTCCTTGTGCTAAATTGTGCTTAAAAAAAACATTTTTTCTAGGGACAGAAAACTGTAGGTAGGGAGAGTGTGTCAGTTTCTTTCACTGTCAAAGTCCTTGTTTCCAGGGACCTGGAAGGACAGTGAGTGAATTCTCCTTGTGCTAAATTGTGCTTAAAAAAAACATTTTTTCTAGGGACAGAAAACTGTAGGTAGGGAGAGTGTGTCAGTTTCTTTCACTGTCAAAGTCCTTGTTTCCAGGGACCTGGAAGGACAGTGAGTGAATTCTCCTTGTGCTAAATTGTGCTTAAAAAAAACATTTTTTCTAGGGACAGAAAACTGTAGGTAGGGAGAGTGTGTCAGTTTCTTTCACTGTCAAAGTCCTTGTTTCCAGGGACCTGGAAGGACAGTGAGTGAATTCTCCTTGTGCTAAATTGTGCTTAAAAAAAACATTTTTTCTAGGGACAGAAAACTGTAGGTAGGGAGAGTGTGTCAGTTTCTTTCACTGTCAAAGTCCTTGTTTCCAGGGACCTGGAAGGACAGTGAGTGAATTCTCCTTGTGCTAAATTGTGCTTAAAAAAACATTTTTTCTAGGGACAGAAAACTGTAGGTAGGGAGAGTGTGTCAGTTTCTTTCACTGTCAAAGTCCTTGTTTCCAGGGACCTGGAAGGACAGTGAGTGAATTCTCCTTGTGCTAAATTGTGCTTAAAAAAAACATTTTTTCTAGGGACAGAAAACTGTAGGTAGGGAGAGTGTGTCAGTTTCTTTCACTGTCAAAGTCCTTGTTTCCAGGGACCTGGAAGGACAGTGAGTGAATTCTCCTTGTGCTAAATTGTGCTTAAAAAAAACATTTTTTCTAGGGACAGAAAACTGTAGGTAGGGAGAGTGTGTCAGTTTCTTTCACTGTCAAAGTCCTTGTTTCCAGGGACCTGGAAGGACAGTGAGTGAATTCTCCTTGTGCTAAATTGTGCTTAAAAAAAACATTTTTTCTAGGGACAGAAAACTGTAGGTAGGGAGAGTGTGTCAGTTTCTTTCACTGTCAAAGTCCTTGTTTCCAGGGACCTGGAAGGACAGTGAGTGAATTCTCCTTGTGCTAAATTGTGCTTAAAAAAAACATTTTTTCTAGGGACAGAAAACTGTAGGTAGGGAGAGTGTGTCAGTTTCTTTCACTGTCAAAGTCCTTGTTTCCAGGGACCTGGAAGGACAGTGAGTGAATTCTCCTTGTGCTAAATTGTGCTTAAAAAAAACATTTTTTCTAGGGACAGAAAACTGTAGGTAGGGAGAGTGTGTCAGTTTCTTTCACTGTCAAAGTCCTTGTTTCCAGGGACCTGGAAGGACAGTGAGTGAATTCTCCTTGTGCTAAATTGTGCTTAAAAAAAAACATTTTTTCTAGGGACAGAAAACTGTAGGTAGGGAGAGTGTGTCAGTTTCTTTCACTGTCAAAGTCCTTGTTTCAAGGGACAGAGAAGGACACCTGAAGGTAGCCCTTATTGCTTTTTTCCCATCTCCCTGCAGGCCATCTATTAGAATGTCTGGAAGGCAAACAAGGAGAGGCAGACAGTCAGGAGGCAATAAAAGAGGGCAAGCAGGCTCTGTGTCTGGGGGCAACAGTGCTGGTCGTGGACGCGGTGCATTGTCATCAGCACATGGCCATGGGACACGCTTGTCCTTCTTTTCGGCAGCTGGACATGTTGAGCCACATCATGCCGAAGACTTGGTAGAGTGGATGACCAAGCCCT
Source organism: Rana muscosa (assembly GCA_029206835.1). Lineage (NCBI taxonomy): Eukaryota > Metazoa > Chordata > Amphibia > Anura > Ranidae > Rana > Rana muscosa. Next base: position 42,367,356 of record JARGYO010005626.1, read on the forward strand.
CCTCCTCCTCCTCATCCTCTCTCACCCAGGCTCAGGGTACTGGAAAAGCAGCTGCCAAAGCGTCCTCTTCCCTGGTATCAATGTCAGACTCATCATCAGTCACTCCTTCCCTAGACCCACCATGTCCTCCTCCTGAGGAGTCCCCCGAACTGTTTCAGCACAGTGTTGGGTACATGCTCCAGGAGGATGCCCAGCGTTTCGAAGGGTCTGATGATGAAACCCAGCTAGAGGAAGGCAGTAGCGTGAGAGCAGACAGAGGGGATGCTCAAGAAGGACACCAATCTGGCAGTCATGTTCCAGCAGCTGCAGCATACTGCCAGATTGGCTCCAGTGATGAGGAGGGAGGTGATGATGAGGTCACTGACTCCACGTGGGTGCCTAATAGGAGAGAGGAGGAGGAGGAGGATGAGGAGGAGGCACATCTCCAACGAGGCAGGATGCCCTTTGGTGGCCAGCGTAAGGGCAGTACACCGACGGAATCACACCGCAGAGCTCCGCCTGTGCAGGGCGCTGCCTCTGCCCGTCATTCAAAAAGTTCTTTGGTGTGGGCCTTTTTTGAGGCTAGTGCATCAGATCGCACAGCTGCTGTTTGCAACATATGTCTCAAGCGTATATCGCGTGGCCAAAACATCAGCCGCTTGGGTACCACATGCCTGACCAGACATATGTTGACCTGCCATGCAGCTCGTTGGCAAGCCTACCTCAAAGACCCACACCAAAGAACAAAGCGGACCTCTCCTTTCACCGCATCAGCTGGGATCTCCAACCCCACTATAACTTCAGTCCTCTCTGAAACATGCACTGAGAGGAATGAAGGTGTAGAATTAGGTGTGTCACAGCCAAATACTTGCGGCCACTCTGCTAGCAGTACACCGACGTCCGATTCTAGCAGGCAAATTTCCCTGCCCCAGCTGCTGGACCGTCGAAAGAAGTTCACTCCCAGCCATCCACATGCCCAGCGGTTGAATGCTAGCTTGGCTAAATTGCTAGCGCTTCAACTGCTGCCTTTTCAGTTGGTAGACTCTGCCCCCTTCCGTGAGTTTGTGCAATGTGCGGTTCCTCAGTGGCAGGTTCCCAAACGCCACTTTTTCTCACGGAAGGCTATTCCGGCTCTCTACCGGCATGTGGAAGGCAATGTCTTGGCCTCGCTGGACAGGGCGGTCAGCGGTAAGGTGCATATTACCGCTGACTCATGGTCCAGCAGGCATGGACAGGGACGTTACCTTTCTTTCACGGCCCATTGGGTCACTCTTTTGGCAGCTGGGAAGGATGCAGGACAAGGTGCAGTAGTGTTGGAGGTTGTCCCACCGCCACGCCTCCAAAATGCTACTACTGGTTGTGACACACCTCTCTCCTCCACCCCCTCCTCTTCTTCTTCCTCCATGGCCTCTTCCTGTGGTTTGTCCTATGAACCAGCGATGCTCCGTAGCCGTTCACGGGGCTACGCAAGTACGCAGGCAAAAAGATGCCATGCCGTGCTTGCGCTGGTGTGTTTGGGGGACAGAAGCCACACTGGGGCAGAGGTCCTGTCTGCTCTGCAGGGCCAGGCCGAGAGGTGGTTGACGCCACGCCAGCTTAAGCCAGGAATGGTGGTTTGCGACAATGGCACCAACCTCCTCTCCGCCCTCCGACAGGGACAACTGACCCATGTGCCCTGTGTGGCTCACGTCCTTAACCTGGTGGTGCAGTGGTTCTTGGGCAGGTACCCGGGCTTACAGGATGTCCTGAGGCAGGCCAGGAAAGTCTGTGTGCATTTCCGCAGATCTTATAATGCCAGTGCTCGCCTGGCTGAGCTGCAAAAGGAGTTGAACCTGCCCAAGAACCGCCTTATATGTGACATGCCCACCAGGTGGAACTCAACGTTGGCCATGCTGCAGCGGCTGCACACGCAGCAGAGGGCCATCAATGAGTACCTGTGCGACTACGGCACCAGGACAGGGTCAGGGGAGCTTGGTTTTTTTTCTCCACGCCAGTGGGGCATGATCAGGGATGCATGCACTGTCCTGGCACCATTTGAGGAGGCCACGAGGATGGTGAGCAGTGACAGTGCATGCATCAGTGACACTGTACCTCTTGTCCACCTGTTGGAGCACACGCTGCGTGGAATAATGGACAGGGCACTTGAGGCAGAACAGAGGCAGGAAGAGGAGGACTTCCTTGCCTCTCAAGTCCCCCTTTACCCAGACAGTGTTCCTTCTGTCCCACCCATCGCACAGGAAGAGGAGGAGGAGGAGGAGGAGGAGGAGGAGGAGGAGGAGGATTGTGTCAGCATGGAGGTGGAGGCTGGCACTCAGCATCATCAGCAGCAGTCTTTTAGGGATGATTTACAGTCCCAAGAAACCAGTGGACTTGTACGTGGCTGGGAGGAGGTGGCTGCGGATCATGTCGTCCTTAGTGACCCAGAGGACTCCGGAGCGAATGCCTCAGCAAACCTACGCTGCATGGCCTCCCTGATCCTGCAAAGTCTGCGGAAGGATCCTCGTATTCTTCGGATCAAGGAGAGGGACCATTACTGGCTGGCCACTCTCCTTGATCCACGGTACAAGGGTAAGGTTGCGGACCTTATGTTACCGTCGCAGAGGGAGCAGAGGATGAGACAACTCCGGGAGGCCTTGCAGAAAGGTCTGTGCAACGCGTTCCCAGAGACTGGGAGGTTACAAACTCCTGGTCCTGGACAACGAGTTGCTGAGGCTTCGGCCAGTCAAAGAAGGAGCGGTGGGGAAGGTGGCCGTCTGACCGATGCGTTCAGACAATTCTTTAGTCCGCAGCCCCAAAGTATGATCGGTTCCAGCAACCATCGCCAGCGTCTGATAAACATGGTGCAGGAATATCTAGGGGCAAGGTCAGACTTGGACACCTTCCCCACCGAAAATCCTCTGGCTTACTGGGTCTTGAGGATGGATCACTGGCCAGAGCTTGCACAGTATGCAATTGAGCTACTGGCCTGTCCTGCATCCAGCGTTCTTTCGGAACGCACATTCAGTGCTGCTGGAGGATTTGTCACGGATCACAGGGTGCGCCTGTCCACCGACTCGGTTGATCGACTGACTTTCATCAAGATGAACCAGTCTTGGATCACCACCAGCTACCACACACCTGATGCTGATATAACAGACTAATTGATTTTAACATGTCACATCCCTTCAAGACTGATGCTGATGCTGAGTGCCTGTGCTGTTATGTTGACTGGCTATCCTCCTCCTCCGAGTCCTCAATGATACGATTGATGATGATAGCTTGGAAGATCATTTTTGTTTATGGGTGCCGCCACCAGTGGCTAAGGCCCAATTTTTCAGCCCCTGTTTTACAGGGGCGTGTAATTACAATTTTTTTAGCAATAATTTGCCATAGGGCTCATTGCTGTGCTCCAACTACAGTATCTGTGAGGGGTTGGAGTGTTGTGGCACCAGTGCCTAAGGCCCAATTTTTCAGCCCCTGTTTAACAGGGGCGTGTCATTACAATTTTTGAAGCAATACTTTGCAACAGGGCTCATTGCTGTGCTCCAAGTACAGTATCTGTGAGGGGTTGTAGTGTTGTGCCACCAGTGCCTAAGGCCCAATTTTTCAGCCCCTGTTCAACAGGGGCATGCAATTACAATTCTTGATCTAATAATTCACAGCAGGGTCCATTGCTGCACCCACCAAGAGTAACTCTGAGGGCTTACAGTCTTGTGGCAACGCCACCACCACCACCACCACGAAAGGCCCAATTTTTCAGCCCCTGTTCAAAAGGGGCATGTAATTACAATTCTTGATCTAATAATTCACAGCAGGGCCCATTGCTGCACCCACCAAGAGTAACTGTCAGGGCTTACAGTGTTGTGGCACCAGCACCACCATCAAAGCCCCAATTTTTACTACCACTGTTCAACAATTATATGTAATTAAAATTCCTGATATAATAGTTGACAGCAGGGCGTTCCAGCACCAACCAAGAGTAACTGAGTGCTTACAGTGTTGTGCCAACACCAACAACTAAGGGGCCTATTTCTGCAGAGTATATACGGCAGGTCCCTACTTTCAAACATCCAACTTACAAACGACTCCTACTTGCAAACGAAAGAAGACAACAGGAAGTGAGAGGAAATCTACCCCTAGAAAGGAAAATTCTCTCCTGTAAGAATAAATATGGGAGAAAGGGGTCTCATCTGTACTGATGCTTTATCAGCAATCCTTGTTTCAAGAAAAACACCACATTTCAAAAACAGTTGTCATTGGGACGGAAAGTGAGGTGAAATGTTCTGAACAGGGGCACAGACAGCAAAACAAATGTTACAGGGGTGATAACCCTTACCTATGTTTCCCAAAAAGTTTAAAAATAGATTTTTGGGCTGGAGCTACACTTCAACAATGTACCTGTTCAAAATTACAAACAGATTCTACATAAGAACAAACCTACAGTCCCTGTCTTGTATGCACCGCCTGTATACGGCTGTTCAGAGTATATAGGGCCTTTTTTATTTTATGTGCGGGGTTCCCCTTAATATCCATACAAGACCCAAAGGGGCTGGTAATGGGCTGGGGTAGGGGGGGGGGTCATGGGGTAGTTATGCCATTTTTCTTAAAGAATTTCATCCATATTACCGGGACCAGACATTACATTAAAGCCGCAAGCAGTTTTAAATGGCTTTTTTTTCCTTTAGAAGTGTCATTTTGTGCAGGGACAGTTCTAAACACGGGAAACACGTGGCACTTCACAGGCATACTTTAGACACCCCCCAGGTACGATATTTAAAGGAATATTTGACTTTTTTTTTTCACTTTATGCATCATTAAAATGACTGCTCCCGAAAAACGACCGTTTTTAAAACTTCTTTTTGCATTGATACATGTCCCCTGGTGCAGAACCTGGGTTCCCAAACCCTATTTATGACAATAACATGCATAATAGTTGTTATAATTAGCACTTTAGAATTCGAACGTTCGCATCCATTGTATTTAATAGGGTTCTAATGTTCGTTCGAACTTTCGGTCCGTTCGCGGGTTCTGGTGCGAACCGAACCCGGGGGTGTTCGGCTCATCACTAGTGGGGACCCAATCAGGATAGGCAAATTCTGCAGGAAGGGCACTATGGGCACGACAGGCCTGCCTTTGTCTTCTTCTTGGTGGCAGCGGGACACTACTTGTGCTTGCCACCTCGCCAGCTTGAACTGCACTTATGGGACTCGTCACGTCACCACGTAATACATCAGTGCTGGATGTACGCCCAGGCTGTACTAGGCCGCTGGTGCTTGCCAATTCACCAGAAGGAATAGCGGCGCTAGTACTACTCTGCTCCATGATACGAGAGCCCTGCAGTTCCTGCTCCTCAACAACCTCAGAAGATCGGGATCGGGTACGCCTGACCTTAGCAGGGACCTCATCTTCGTCGTCAGAGCTATCTGACATGGAGCCGCTGACTTCACTGTCTTCTACAGGAAGATATTCTGAGCCTGAATCTGACAGATGCGTGACCTCCTCTTCACTATCTGTCATGCTCAGAATCTCGTAGGCCTCTTTACTAGTGTACCTTCGATTTGCCATTTTGGGCTCTAAATTTAGGGGTACACTAGTAAGATTCATTCACAGGTAAAAAAGCACCTGACTGTCAGCAAATGTATCAAACACTTAAAAAAAACTGTTAGCGATCGCAGGGATCAGGACTGTCTCTGCGAACGCTGCAGTTATGTGTGTTGTGTTTGGTAAGTTACAGTGATCGATCGATACTGCACTTGGGTGGGCTGGGCCGGGCGGAGGGGCTAAACGCAGGTGCTAGCAGGTATCTGGGCTGATCCCGCTAACACTGCGTTTTAGGGAACCCTAAACCGCTGGGGACGCTAGTATAGATCTGATCAGATCAGATATTGATCTGTTCAGATACTATACCACTAAGGGAGGTGTATGCTTTGCGCGTGGGTGTAAGCGTTACTGGCACTAACCTAACGCTGCCTGGGGCGACGCAGACCTTCTCTGGCACTAAAACCTAATTGATATCAGCCGCCAGGCGATCAGGGGGTTAAACCTTTATTGGGTTATATACGGCGGGTGCCCTGATGCTATAAAAAGCAAACTAACCAACCAGCGTCACCCGTAAAACTTATATGGTGATCACTGGTGAAAGGGTTAACTAGGGGCAATCAGGGGGTTCAAACCTTTATTAGGTTATATATGGGGGTACCTGACGCTATATAAAAACCTGACGGGTAACCTAAATAACTAACTGGCTAACCAGTGTCACCAGTGACACTTATTCAGTGATCACTGGTGAAAGGGTTAACTCTAGGGGCAATCAGGGGGTTAAAATAATATATGGGGGTACCTGACGCTATAAAAACCTGCGGCGAACCTAAAAAAGAAATAACTGGCTATCTAGGGCACCACCGGCACTAAATACAGCGATCGGAAATATGATCGCTTAGTGACGCTGGCGTTAGGGGGTGAAAGGGTTACCTGGGGGGTGATCAAGGGGTTAAACCTTTATTAAGGGGGGTTGGGGGGCTACCCTGGACCTAAAGGGGCCTAAACCTAACTGCCCTGCAACTTTTTACTGTCACAAATGACACTGATTGCAGTGATCAGTAAAAAAATGACCACCTGCAAACAGTGCACTGTGACTGGGGGTCCTGGGGGTGATCTGGGGGTGATCTGGGGGGTGATCTGGGGGTGACTGGGGGGTGTTAGTGTGCCTACGTGTACTGGTGTCTGTGTAGTGTTGGTGCACTTACTGTGAGATGTCTTCTCTCCTCGCGCCGGATCGAAAAGACCGCCGCATGGAGAGATGACATCACTTCCTCTGCCTGTGTTTACATTACACAGGCAGAGGAAGATTCTCATTCGCCGGGAGCGATCGCGAGGGGGTGGCCGGAAACAAATGGCCGTCCCCTCATAACGGATCGCTCCCGGAACAATAACCACCGCTCACTGTAAAGAAGGGGGGTCCAATGGGACCCCCCAACTATACGAAGGCAGTCACGTACAGGTACGTGATTGTGCCTGTCCGTGCCATTCTGCCGACGTATATATACAGTGATCGGTCGTTAAGTGGTTAAGCTTGCAATTACATGTATATATTTTTATTAGATTTCTAGTTACAGTTTGGGTCTTTATATAAATCAAAGAAACTGAATAAGGTGTCTATGCTTTAAAAAGAAATGTAAAGTTTAGCACATTTGTTAGTATCAGGCCCAAACTAAAACACAAATCACAACTTTCCAAATTAGAAGTAGGACACATTTCTATATCAAAATATACCCTTAATGTGAGCGTTTCATGTCAAGCTGCATAAACTAACATTACTGGTGTAGTTCAGGCACCTTGTTGTGACTGCAAATTCCTGTATCTTTGACCATGCACAATAGGTCTTAGCTACATACAATGCCTTAGTTTCTCTCCAAGCCAAGATTAAATCCCACCCCTCTGCTGCTAAAATCCACACCTGCCATACAACTGTTAAGTGACAAAACTTCAGCGATCAATAGTAGCCCTGGCATTTGACATTTGGCTGACAGGTGGGGCTTAATGTCAGGATAGGCAAGGCTTAACCATCATTTTCTTAAAGGATAATAAAAATGTGTAGATGTATACCACCAGAATCCCACAGATGGATACCAACATCCCCTAAATGACAAACAAAAGAATCCACGACATAAGAGACTTTGATGGTTCCTAGATTTGTATACAATCTACACCTCTGTTACAATTCATAAATGTATTCATTTATTTTAAAACATTAAACTTACATCACATTCTATCCAAACATGGCTTATTCATAAACCCACAATATATTTAACAGTAAAATATACATTATTTTGCAGGGAGTCATTGACCTTTTCACCCTACACTGAAATACTTATGTCCTTAAAAGGGGTTGTAAAGGTTTGTTTTTTTATTTTCTAAATAGGTTCCTTTAAGCTAGTGCATTGTTGGTTCACTTACCTTTTCCTTTGATTTCTCTTCTAAATGTTTTTTTCTTTGTCTGAATTTCTCACTTCCTGTTCCTCCTCAGTAAGCTTGCCCCATCATCCGAGCCGTTCTGGCTAGGGGTTAGTCAGCGTGCTCGCCCCCTCTCTTGGGACTACATCCCTGCGGGGAGACGCTGTGAGTGTTCACAGCGTCTCCTCGCAGGGATGTAGTCCCAAGGGAGGGGGCGAGCACGCTGACTAACCCCCAGCCAGAATGGCTCGGATGATGGTGTGAAGTTTACTGAGGAGGAACAGGAAGTGAGAAATTCAGACAAAGAAAAAAACATTTAGAAGGGAAATCGAAGGAAAAGGTAAGTGAACCAACAATGCACTAGCTTAAAGGAACCTCTTTAGAAAATAAAAAAAAAAAAACCTTTACAACCCCTTTAATGTATCCATGTTGGATAATCTCCACAGTTTTTGGTGGAAATTGTAGGAGGAATTTCAATGGTCCTTACACAATGCATTTTGTGGGTTCCAAATATCCAACTTACTCAGGTTCTGTAAAACTGCATGGATAAAAACACCACAAGCCTACATACAATGAATAAATTATATCATAACAGTTTATATGGTTTATTTACATATAACATAGATCCATTTCATTATTATGGCCCTTAGGAACAGGAACCTGGGGACCACCACCACAGAAAACCTTCCTCTGGGAGGAGAAAAAATTAGTCATGAGGAAACAAAAAAAATATATATATATATTATGGGGATACAAGGTATCCTGATGTTTATACAAACCACTTAGAGGGACTTCAAAGAGTATCCCCTCAACATAAAAGTAATTTACACCAATCTGTTACCCTTATCTGTTAGCCCATGAATGGTTATACAAAGTTTGAACTAAGACACAAGTCAAGTTTTGGGCACCCCCTCAAATTGGAATTTCAGTTTTGGTGAGATACTCCACAAGGGTTAAGCACTTCTAAAGGAATGCAGACTTTGCAGCTTTTCTCTTTGGAACACTGAGTATGCACTGTGCGATTATAATGAACCAGACCCTCTTATTCAGATTTGAATTTCAGAATGCAAAGGACATGGTAAAACAAATAGCCTTTTATTCAGAGCAACACAATGGGGGTTATTTACGAAAGGCAAATCCACTTTGCACTACAAGTGCAAACTACAAGTGCAGAGTGCACTTGAAATTGCACTGAAAGTGCACTTTGAAGTGCAGTCGCTTTAGTCTCGAGGGGGACAGGCAAGAAAAATAAAAAACAGCATTTTAGCTTGCATATGATTGGATGATAAAATTAGCAGAGCTTCCCCTCAGATTTACAGCGACTGCACCTCCAAGTGCAATTTCAAGTGCACTTTGCACTTGTAGTGCAAAGTGGATTTGCCTTTCGTAAATAACCCCCAATGCAAGAATCTGATATAAAGTTTGTTAAAATCTCTGAAATGTACATTGATCACCCAGAGGGGATTGTCCTTTTTTCAATGAATGTGGAGTTACTCTTTAACTTGTACTTACATAAATATACCCATATCTGTACAGACTGATATTTATATATCTCTGCCAAGCAGCCTCTGCATTAGCTCCTTTTTTAAAACAATATGTAGCAATACCGCCTGTTCTTCTGGCATTTAATATTGTGGAGATGGCCCTACTTGGACAGCCTAGGGCCTCCAACCTTCCCCTCTCAAGAACCAGATCATCAGATGTAGATGGGCCGGGCATGGATGTAGAAATGCCCCTTGTGATAGGAGATCTGGTCTGGAGGGTAGAGGAACTGGGTCCCGGAAGTTGAGTTGCATCAGCAGTGGAAACCATGGCTTGTTTGGCCAGTACGGGACTATTGCCACTATCTCTGCTTCTTCCATCCTGAGCCTCAACAAAAAAAACGAAGAATGACAGGAACCGGGGGAAAGGCATAGGCCCTGTGGAACCGCCAATGGTCTGTCAGAGCATCTACCCAAAAGCCTGGGAATACCAAGACCTCGTGTAGTATCTCTCTAGTCTGAAGTTGCATGGGGAGGCGAACAAGTCTACTTCCGGAATGACTCCCAGGGACAGGACCCACCTGAAGACTTCGGGGGGAAGTCCACTCGTTGTCCAGAGAAACTCTCAACAGAAAATCTGTCTGAACATTCGGAACTCCAGGGAGATAGACAGCTGTCAGGTTGGCCAGGTTTTTCTGGGCCCAGATCATGATGGGCTCTATTTCCTTTGACAGGGAGAGACTGCGAGTACCCCCTGTCTCTTGATGTATGCGACTGCCGTTGTGTTGTCCAGTCTTAGGAGGACTGAGTCTCCGGCTGTTAAGTGGTGAAAGGCCTGCAGAGCGCAGAACGCTGCCCGGAGTTCCATTGGAGACTATCCTGTGAGAGGGAAAATTCCATATGCCTTGGGCTACTTCTGTCAGCCCCTGTTGCTGGCATCTGTAGTGATGGTGACCCAAGACACAGGTGCGATGGAGTGACAATTGAGGAGGTTCCTCTGTTGTAGCCACCAAGGAAAGCTCTCCCGCATGGATGAGGTTATTTGGATAAAGTGATCCCGAAGCCCTGGATTATACTGCTGGAGGAAACCCTTCTGGAAGGGCCGCATTTTCCACTGAGCCCACTTTACCATAGGTGTTGTTGCCACCATGGTGCCAATGATCTTTAGGCATTGAGAGGCTTGGAGATGAGGACGACATTGCAAGCCATTGCAAGCCAAACTCTGTCCCGGATCACTGGGATTTTTCCAGGGGTAACAAGATGGTGCTCTTGATAGCGTTGAAGTGTGCCCCGAGGAATACCAGGGACTGCGTAGGATCCAGATGGCTCTTTTCCAGATTCAGAAGCCAACCAAACTCGAGTAGAGTGGAGATGACCTGGGATCTGTGGATTAGCAACTGCTCCTTGTCCCGAGACAACAGCAGGTCGTCTAGATAGTGATACAGACGGATACCTCTGGTCCTGATCAGAGCCACGACAGCCAACAAGTTTTGAAAACACACGAGTCGATGTTGTAAGCCCGAAGGGGAGACAGGTGAACTGCAGACGGATTTTATCGACAGCAAAGCAAAGGTATTTCTGGAATTCTGATGCGATCGGAACATGGAAGTAGGCGTCCCTTAGGTCTATAGAGACAAGCCAATCGCCTGGTTGGATTGCTTGACTGATCATGAGTAGTGTCTCCATCTTGAACTTCTCCTTCTAGATAAAAGAATTCAAGTGGGTTAGGTCTATAACTGGCCTCCAGGAGACGTTTTTCTTCAACACCATGAAGAGGGGCCCCTTAAAACCTTTTGTCGTCTGGAACTGGAATTGCAGCGCCCTGAGCCACAGGAGAGACAGGAGAATTTGCTTTTTCTCTTCCGAGAGAGACAAGGATGCCGACTCGCTCTTTTTTAGGCAGGTGCAATATCATAAAGACTTAGGGGATTCTTGTCCACCGGAAGATGCCCCTTTTGAAAACTTCTGGCCTGAAGGCTGTTTTTTTCTTCCAGGTCTTCTTGAACTCACGGCCAGGCCTATAGTAGCGAGCATTCCTTGCTCGATCTGAACTTTGCCTGGGCTGTGTTCTCTTCTGGTTTAGCAGACGGCGATCCTGGGGAAAGAACCCCGACTTGCCCCCTGTGGCACGGGTGATGGCACTGTCCGATATGTTCCCAAAGAGGGACGAACCCCCAAATGGAATCCTGCACCATGCCTGCTTGGAGGCAGGGTCAGCTACCCATGGGCGCAGCCACAAGGCACGCTTAGCCGTGACAGATGTCAGCATGATCCGAGCCACCAGGTGAATTATGTCTAGGGAAACCCCACGAGAAAAGCCAACGTCAACCTTAGCCCATGAATAGGTGAGCTCCTGGCCAGTTCTTCTGAGATGCTCCTCAGAGAAGCATCTACGTCGTCTGCCCAGACTTCCATCGCTTTAGAAAGGGCTGCGAGAGCTAGAGCTGGTTTGCATGTCATACCCGCTGTAATGTAGATCCGCTTGAGGTCGGTATAAATTTTCCACTCCAGGCAATCCCTAAAGGAAACAGTATCCTCCAATGGGAGTGCGACGTGCCTCACCATCCTCATTAGGGCTGAGTCAATGAGAGGAGCTGACTCCAGGTGTTTTACATCCTTGCTTTTAAATGGGTACATTTTTGATACCTTCATTAACAGGCAATTCTTCCTTTCAACACCACCCCATTCGTCGGTAATTATTGCGCTGAGTTCACCCAAAAAGGAGAAATTAGGGCGTTCTTTTTTGAGGTGTTTAAAATGTTTGGAGGGTGCCTCCACTGGCTCTTCCATCTCAAAGCTTCTTTGACAGCTTTTGACCAGCTGTGGTACTAGGGCAAATTCAAAACCTGCACCAGGGTCATCTACCTCCACCTCACTGTCTGAGGCTTCAATTGAGGAATGGCTCGGCTGTGAAGGGCCTGGAGCCTTAAAATCATCCCTAATAGGGACTGACATAGTGTCGCCAGCAGGATTGTGGGTATGACCAGAATCCCCTTTACTCAGGGACTCACGGACCACCTTTCTGACCAGTGCTTCCACTTGTTGGTCTCCACCCTCTCTTTCTTATGCGACTTTAGAAAAGCATCGCTCGCAGAGCGATTTTCCTTCAGGAACCTGGGCCCCGCATACCCAGCAGGCTTTCCTCACAGAGCGGCTGGAGTGGCGGTGAGAGTGACGCCCAGAGGTGGTTTTAGACTCCTATCTGTGGTACCTAGATCTAAAGGAAGATCTGACGTCTGGACCTTGAAGAGGAGTTACAACGTTGAGACCTAGGACGGTCTTTGCCGTGCTTTGGTGTTCAGACCTAGAAGAGCTGAGTGAAAAAGAAAGGGTTAAGAGCTCCTGAATGAGTGAACCCAAGCATCACAGGTAGCAAATAAATAAATCCTACCTGCAGCGCAAGGGTTGGCCACAAGAGGGCGGTGACAGATCCATGGCAAGGCAGTTTGAAAGTGAAATGAATCATTAAAGCCTTATGAGAAACAGGAGTGACAACAGGCATGAGAGAGCACATAACAAAACATAGCCAGCACCCAGCACCCAGCACCCAGGGAGCCTGCAGCCAGCACCCAGCACCCAGGGAGCCTGCAGCCAGCACCCAGCACCCAGGGAGCCTGCAGCAAACAATTTACCTTGTAAACCAGAGCCCAGTGCCTGGGTAAACACCGCATAAGCCTGCAAGTCATCCCAAGTAATAGCTGCTTTGACAGCTATTTAAATCTGCCACCGTTAACGATGTCACCGCCCCACAGCGCGCCTGCGCCGGAAAAAGTTGCCATCCGGTGACGGCCAATCACATGCGCGACCGCCGCCGCCATTTTGGTGAAACTGCGCCTGCACGAACCAAGCACGGAATCTTTGTTCGCGGCTTGCGGATGCGCAGCGACTTCCTGAAACAGCGAGCTGGAACGCAGCTGCGCTCCAGCCGCCGTGGCCACTCACTGGAGCTTGATAGAAAATAAGGAGACACACAAAACACGCTGCCATATAAAAGGAATATCTTTGTACATTACCACCACCACGGCACGATCCGGACCAGAACCTGGGACTGGGGAGCTGTTCGCTCGACCCACCGCACGATCGGGCATTTACAAAGCCTCCCGCTAATAGCTGGGACGTTTGGCCATATTGCCGCTTGCCTGCCAATGGCCAGGTTAGTAAGCTCTTCATGGTATCACATCATATCGCCCATGTCCACCTGCTAATAGCTAGGATTGCTGGACTGCAGAGAGGATCACCGTTAACCACCAACGTATCACCGTGCACACCGCCAGGCCTGGATTACAGAAAAACTTAATGAAAAGGTAAGACTATATCTTGGTCCTAGGAGGAGGACAAAAAAAGGAACACGGCCTCTGGCCCAGAGCAAAGATTTATGGGAGAAGGGTCCTATGAGGTATGAGGGGCGGGATTAACCCACACGTAGGCTGCCATGGAGTCTGTCAGGAAAACCCATTTTCCTCCCAGTGAGACACATGGTTAATTGATTGTAATCAACACACACCGCCTGTGGGAGAGCATAATTAAGTCCACAGTTATCCCCTGTGGTTACTTTTATCTGATTAAAAATCCTGACTACAGGACTACACCCATTCTCATCCATTTTGTCATCTTTTTTATCCCCTCTAAAAAGAAATTCTTTAGCTGACAGAAGCAAATGAGAAAAAGAAGCAATGAGAGTAAATCAATAAAATCGCCATTCCAGATTTTTCCTTTAGGCTAGGTTCACACATATGCGAATTGGATGCATTTTGAACCGCATTCAATTCGCATGACATGTGAAAGAACATTGCTTTCTATTGTGTCTGTTCACATATGTCTGATGCAGTCGAAAAGTGCAGATTGAAAAAGAGTGCTGTCAGTTTTCTAAACAGGTGCGAATTTAGGCCCATTGACTTCTATGGGAATGCTTCTGAATCGCACATGTCATTCAGTTGTGAACAGGATAAAATCCTTACCTGATCCTGATGTAAACCTGACCTAATACTGATGCAAACCTGAACTGATCCTGATCAAAAACTGATCCTGATCAAAAACCTGAACTACTGTGTCAAGTAGCTGTGAAAACGGAGCTTCAATTCGCACCACACATGTTTGAACCCAGCCTCAGACTAGCTGACAAGTGAAAACCCAGTAGCGATAATTCACATGGCATTGACTTATATTTAGGCTTAAATTTACTCTGCTACATGTCTTTGGTAAGAAAAATCCCAATAAGTGTATTTTAATTGGCTTGCGTGAATGTTATAGCGTCTACAAATTATGGTTTAGGCCCCTTTCACACGGAGGTCCGTTCAGGTCCGCCTGTCAGTTTTTTAGGCGGACCTGAAACGGATCCTCCATGTAGCCCTATGGAGGCACGGATGTCAGCGGAGACATGTCCGCTGACATCCGCTCCGCTCCGCTCCGCCAAAGTGTGATGGAGGAAAACCCTATTTTTCCTTCCGTCGGCGGAGCGGATCGGATGACAACGGACTCTACGGTCCGTCGTCATCCGATTCCCCATAGGGGAGAGCGGCGCTCTGACAGGGCGGTCCCTGCACAGTGTGCGGGGACCGCCCAGTCATCCGTCGGCTCAGCGGGGATCAACGGAGCGATCCCCGCTGAGCAAGCGGAGCTTCACGGGGCGGATCTGCACGGATTCGCCCCGTGTGAAAGAGCCCTTACAGTATATACTGGAAATTTTGTTTTTTTAATACTATGGGAGTTTTTAACAACTTCTGATCGTGTGTACGGGGCTCTAGTTTGGTATGTTCTTTCTGCTTAAAGTGGTTGTAAACCCACTTTTTAAACAAAGACCTACAGGTAAGCCTAGATTAAGGCTTACCTGTAGGTGCATGAAATATCTCCTTAACCTACACGGTTAAGGAGATATTTGTATGTAAATGCGGCGATGCTGACGTCACCCCATTCACAAATTCGGCTAGGTCGCAACATTCAACGACGTAGCCGAATTCGACAGCTCACGCGCGCATGCGCGGAGTCACGTCTTCGCCGCTCCGGCCAATCACAGCCCTGGAGCGGCGCTGTGATTGGCTGCAGCGGCGATACCCGGAAGTAACATTCCAGCTATCGCCGCAGCGATGGATGCGGCTAGAGGAGGGACACGGACGACTTCGAGGGCCCCGATCGAAGGTAAGTGGTACATAATGAGCTAGTATGCTAGTCATACTAGCTCATTATAGCTTTGTCTTGCAGGTTAGTAAAAAAAAAAAAAAAAAGTTAAAAGGGTTTACAACCACTTTAAACATCTGTAGCCCTGTCCCCATTGTGATGTTTATTTTTTCTCCCTAGTGTCTTATCTAAATTATGGCCTTTCCTTATCTTTACATTTCTGCCCCTTGCAAGTGAGGTGGAAATTTTGTCCTGCCCTCAGCAATCCTTTATCAACTCCTGATTAGTTCATTGGCAAGCACCATCCCACCCCTAAAGTATAAAACAAAAGCACCTTTATGGGGAGGCATATTTGCTGCTGGGGTTCTTTCTAGAAGTGAGGGTTAGTTATTTAAGTGGAAGCACTTCCGACTCTGCACTTCAGCGAAAGTACATGTAGCGGGTATATACTTTCCCTGGTGTAAATTTGAATTTGACAGAGACATTAGTGATGTGTAATTCCCTGCAGCCCAGTAGGTGGCGCTGTTGCCCTGGGCTGGGGTTGAATCATTGCTGTGTGCTGTGCATCCTTTTTGTCCTCCCTCGGCGGTGGTATGGTGGGGCGGGGAACCCGCCGTGCTTCCTGGGAGAGGGTATAAAGGGGCCAGCCATCTTTGTCACAAGGTCGAAGTCCCAGGCACCTTCAGCTTGCGGACGGTGGTGCGTGTCGGTCCTCTGGGTGGCCTAGGCCTAGAGGACAGCCGGAGGTCGTGTTCCATTCCAGGCACCTTTAGCCTGGGGTGAGGTACTCTGATGGAGGTCCGGAGCTCAGTGCCCAACACTGAGTTCCGCGAGGGAAGGAGATCCTAGGGAACCCCGGGAGTGGGTACCCGAATCCGTGAAGGCGCAATGGACCGGGGGGAGCTCCTCACTTGAAGACCCGGTGCAGCATATTGCCGGTGACAGGTGAGCCTCTCGTCGGAGACCGCCTGGAAGGAAATCCTCCTCGTGCGGAGACCGTAACCCACTTTCAGGAAGGAAAGTGGAGAACTACATTGTGTCTGGGCCTATTCACATCCACACCTCCTTTTCTGTTCTGTTTCTACCAAGGGAGTTCAACTGATTGTGTTCATTCGAGAAGAATAAAGGAGTGTTGAACTTTAATGGTGTGGGGCTCATTTCCTGACAGACATTGTTCAAGGTGACTCTTGGAGGGAGGATCCAGGTTCACAGCACTGACCCGAAGGTAATACAAGAACGTTGCTTATACCGCACTGACACATGTGGTGGAGGCCAGGCGTGGTGTCCCCGCTCCCTCCCCTCTAAGATACCCCTAGACAAGAGAAAGACGAGATGAGAGAAAGAGGGGAGTGGAGGTGGCCGCTACATACAAATATTTTGAAAAACACCACACAGAACACAGGGGACCTTATTTACCCATTCAGCTCTCCTTCCACTCAACATGCGCTCTCTACCTCCTTTCATATAAATCACACTCCCACATTACCTCCCTCACCCTTCTTCTTCTCCTAACCTCTGGTGATATATCCCCAAACCCTGGGCCTCCATCACTTAACCAACACACCTAATACCCTGCACCCTCTGGCAGCAGCCACAATCCACACAACTGAGTTTCCATTCCTCTTCTTCCCAAGACCAGACTCTCCTTCTCTTGCGCCCTATGGAATGCTCACTCTGTCTGTAACAAACTCACTTCTCTTTTTATTTTACACTCTCTAACTCACATGTTCAATCTCTCCCTCTCTGGCATCTTCCCCAACTCTCTAAAACATGCACTAGTCACCCCCATACTTAAAAAGCCCTCACTAGACCCCACCAATCTTAACCTACACCCCATCTCCTGGCTCCCCTTTTTTATCCAAACTCCTTGAACGTCTGGTCTATAACTGACTGAGAAATAACCTTCTTGATCCCGCCCTCAACACACAGGAAACTGCTCTCCTAAAACTCCCAAACGATCTGCTAACAGCTAAATCCATTGGACACAGTTATGTACTCCTACTCCTGGACCTCTCTGCTGCCTTTGACACAGTGGGCCACCCCCTCCTTCTCAAAAAACTCCACGCCCTTGGTCTCTGTAACTGTACATTTCACTGGTTCTCATCCTACTTATCCAACCACACCTTTAGCATTAGTTACAATTCTACTTCCTTCTCTCCTCTCCCTCTCTCTGTCGGGGTCCCATAAGGTTCTGTTCTTGGACCTCCCTTATTCTCCATCTACACCTCTTCCCTGGGTCAGGTAATAGCCTCCCGTGACTTCCAATACCATCTCTACGCTGACGACACCCAAGTCTATTTCTCTACCCCTCAGCCCACTCTTTCAGTCTCCTCACTTATCACTAATATACTAACAGACATATCAGCCTGGATGTCACACCACTTCCTCAAACTCAATCTACAAATCCAAGCTCAAAAGTTTTCCTTCCCCATGTGCCTCTTCCCCTGATCTCTCTGCCAAAATTGATAGCACTACTATCAGCCTGTCCCCACATGCCAAGGTTCTAGGTGTAATCTTGGACTTTGAACTATCCTTTTGGCCCCATGTCCAATCACTGTCCAATATTTGCTGCCTCATCCTCCGCAACCAATCCAAAATACACCCCTTCCTAACCAATGACACAACAAAGCTCCTAGTTCACTCCCTGGTCATCTCCCGCTTCGACTACTGCCACTCCCTCCTCGCAGGAATAATTTTAAGTAGGCTATCCCCCCCATCATGAATGCTGTTCACCGTACCAACAGTTCAGTGTCTGCTACTCCTCTCTGTCAATCCCTCCACTGGCTTCTACCCACCCAACTAATTAAATTCAAAATACTAACAACAACATCCACAACTCGGCCCCCAGCTACATCACCAACCTAGTCTCAAAATACCAACCAAATCGTTTTTTTTCATTCCTCCCAAGACCTCCTACTCTCTAGTTCCCTCGTCACCTCCACCTATGCTCGCTTACAGGACTTTTCACAAGCCTCTCCTACCCCAATCTGTCCAACTATCTCTTACTCTGTTTTCTTTTAGACAATTCCTGAAAACCCTCCTCTTCAGAGAAGCCAATTCTGCCCCTACCTAACAACTGTACTTTTATTTTCTCCATCAGATCATCCCCTACGGCAGTGGCGGTGCGTCCATAGAGGGCGCCGGGGCGCCGCCTCCTCTCGCTCCCGCACCGCCACTGAAAGACAATACACAGATTCATGCATTGCATGAATCTGTGTATTGTCACCGCTGCCGCGCTGCCCACTATACATATGGCCGGCCTCCTGGTGAGCACCGGCCATATGAATTAGAGCGGCGGCCGGCGGTGGGTGTGACTTGGAAGTGTCTATCAGAGCCAGCGGCTCTGATAGGCTTTCCGAATACAGCTCTCACGCTGTATTCGGCTTCCAAAAACTCCTCCCAGGTACGCACGTGGGTGCGTTCCTGGAAAAAGACTGTGTGGAGGTTTCAGCCAATCAGGTTCACCGGATCTGGTTACCGGTAACCTGATTGGCTGAAGCGACATCGAGGGCGGAAGAACACATCGAGGACGGGGCGGACCGAGGAAGGTAAGTGCAGGGCTGGGGGGGGACAGGCTGCATTTGGGGGACAAACTGGCTGCATTTGGGGCACAAACTGGCTGAATATGGGGGACAAACTGGCTGAATATGGGGCACAAACTGGCTGCATTTGGGGGGAACTGGCTGAATATGGGGGACAAACTGGCTGAATATGAGGGACAAACTGGCTGAATATGGGGGACAAACTGGCTGAATATGGGGGACAAACTGGCTGAATATGGGGGGAACTGGCTGTATATGGGGACAAACTGGCTGAATATGGGGGGAACTGGCTGTATATGGGGACAAACTGGCTGAATATGGGGGACAAACTGGCTGAATATGAGGGGAACTGGCTGTATATGGGGGACAAACTGGCTGAATATGAGGGGAACTGGCTGTATATGGGGGACAAACTGGCTGAATATGGGGGGAACTGGCTGTATATGGGGGACAAACTGGCTGAATATGGGGGAAACTGGCTGTATATGGGGGACAAACTGGCTGAATATGAGGGGAACTGGCTGTATATTGGGGACAAACTGGCTGAATATGGGGGGAACTGGCTGTATATGGGGGACAAACTGGCTGAATATGAGGGGAACTGGCTGTATATGGGGGACAAACTGGCTGAATATGGGGGGAACTGGCTGTATATGGGGGACAAACTGGCTGAATATGGGGGCACACTGGTTGTATTATGGGGGACAAACTGGCTGTATTTGGGGGGAACTGGCTGTATATGGGGACAAACTGGCTGAATATGGGGGGAACTGGCTGAATATGGGGGACAAACTGGCTGAATATGAGGGGAACTGGCTGTATATGGGGGACAAACTGGCTGAATATGGGGGGAACTGGCTGAATATGGGGGACAAACTGGCTGAATATGAGGGGAACTGGCTGTATATGGGAGACAAACTGGCTGAATATGGTTGGAACTGGCTGTATATGGGGGACACGCTGGCTGCATTTGGGGGGAACTGGCTGTATATGGGGGACAAACTGGCTGCATTTGGGGGGAACTGGCTGTATATGGGGGACACGCTGGCTGCATTTGGGGGGAACTGGCTGTATATGGGGGACAAACTGGCTGCATTTGGGGGAACTGGCTGTATATGGGGGACAAACTGGCTGCATTTGGGGGGAACTGGCTGTATATGGGGGACAAACTGGCTGCATTTGGGGGGAACTGGCTGTATATGGGGACAAACTGGCTGTATATGGGGGCACACTGGCTGTATATGGGGGCACACTGGCTATATATATGGGGACACACTGGCTGTATATGGGGGCACACTGGCTATATATATGGGGACAAACTGGCTGTATATGGGGGCACACTGGCTATATATATATATATATATATATATATATATATGGGGGCACACTGGCTGTATATGGGGGCACACTGGCTGTATATATATGGGGGCACACTGGCTGTATATGGAAACAACCTGGCTGTATTTGAGGGGGCAAACTGGTGGCGTTTGGGCACAGTGGCTGCGTTTAATGGGCACAGTGGCGGCAATTGATTTTTTTTTTTCAGTTTGTTTGCGCCCCCCCAAAAATTTTGAGCACCAGCCGCCACTGCCCTACGGTTATTAACTTTTGTATCACTTGACCCTCCCTCCTAGATTGTAAGCTGTAACGAGCAGGGCCCTCTGATTCCTCCTGTATTGAATTGTATTGTAACAGTACTGTCTGCCCTCATGTTGTAAAGTGCTGTGCAAATTGTTGGCACTATATAAATCCTATGTAATAAAAATAATGGGACTGTGATAGTGTGGCGGAAAATCTGACACTAACTGACGCTGGCTGGGTGGGAACTGACTAAATGACACTAACATCTCTAGTGACACTAATACAGTGATCAGTGCTGATACTGTGGATACTCCTTTGCTCCTTCATAATATTCTTTTGAATTAAATGTGCTGGGAGGAGCTACAGCGATGATGCCATCATGCCCGCCAGGGTGCTGCATGTGTCTGACTGTATTTTATGAGATTAGACCCTATAGACTTGTATTAAGGACTTTGACAGTACCACTTGTTTAAAAAGTATCAAAAATGTATTATATAAAATTTAAAATCATTGAAACACATAATCAAGACATGACATAACACATAATTCCATGTACAAGGTTATATTTATACTACACAGTGTGAAACTGAATCATCAACCCTAATGGGATCAGGTGATAATGTGATACCTTTTTTTGATGTTATATATCAGGTAAAGGGGCACTAGATTGGCATCCTCTCCTTGTATACATGTGTATATGTTTCCATGTCTCTCTCTTTTCATTACATAGGTGGGGGGACATGGACATATGTATACTGTATATAGGCTCCTGGTGGACAAAATATGAGGGGGCTATATACCAACCACCAGAACATATTTTTTGTCTAAATTTATTAGAGGTGACAGACACTTGGTGCCCAAGAAGATCCGGCGTGGTGGTCGGGCCTTCTCCCACCAGAGTGCCGTTTTGTGGAATAGCCTCCCTGTCAAGCTCCAGGAGGCCCCTACTATTCCGGTCTTCCGCGGGTTACTGAAGACTTGGCTTTTCACGCAAGCCTTCCCTGTGTAGCCTCTCTTCCACCCTTTCTGCCACTCTGTGCTGCTTCTGGTTCCTGGGTCCTCTTTTCCCAGAAACTCTGCTATGCGCGTCGGGATCCTTCGGGGTAAGACCGCGCTATATTAAGATACCTCTCAACTCAACTCAACTCAACTCAACCCACACATAACATGTTTTCTCATAATGGAGAGTAGGGGCCAGTGGCGGCTGGTGGTAATGTTTTTTGGAGGGGGCAGTAACAGGTACACACAACCCCCCCCCCCCATCGGTCAGTCGGTCGGTCTGGTGCACTCACCCCATTTATGCAGCGCTTCATCAGCAGCTTCCCCTTCTCTCCACGGGCATCGGCGGCTTCCGTTTCCTCCCTCCTCCTTGGCGGCCAATCAGGAGTCTTCTCTTTCCACCAATCAGAAAACGGGTCTCAGAGTTGCTTCTGATTGGCCAGATTGAGGATCAGTGTTAAAACAGCGAATATTCATTTGCTGTTGTAACACCTGGGTGATCTCATGGCGCAATGTTCTGCGCTCCGAGCCCACCCTATATTGAACCCTATTAGAGCCTATGACTCTAATCAGGTGCTTAAAAAAAAACACCCCCGCCACTGTAATTCCGGTTCCCCGCGTCCTGAAAGGGGCCGGGCGCATGAATAGGGGGTGGCCGTAGCGGCCGTGGATAGATTCATGCTATGCATGAATCTATCCATTAACCATATAGGGGGTGACATGGATAGAGGAGGCGGTGCCCCTGGCGCCCCTAATGGACGGGCCGCCACTGGTAGGGGCACAGTTGGGAATATACAGGGCTTTTTAGTACTGTACAGGATTATCAGAATCCCCTAAATAGCCTATTAGTATTACTACACACACCGCAATATGCATGGTGGCGATTTAAGCCTTGATGACCTATGGATGAGGCCCTTTTTGGACTACCCCATTAACCAAGGGAGTTGGCAACAGCTGGTCGTAAGATAAATAATGTTTGATACTGTTTATGCTGATGTTTACATATACTGAGGTATGCGGAGTGCCTATATTTGAGGCTACATACTTTAGTCTACAATTATAGTATTGAAATTGCTAACTGTATATGTTCTATTTTAGAACTTGTGTAGAAGAGATTTGGGGTAAATGGCGCTGCCTTGTGGTCTGGAGAATTCTATCTCCCTTCTATAAATAGGTGTGTGTTGGATATATATTCCCTCCCCCGTTCCACCTTGTAGACCCCTCTGGGATATTGTGTGGTGGGGATGATACTGTGTATGATTACGTGCTTATGATGCCAGTTTCTGTACTGGTTTATTGTTATAATCCTTAATTGATAGATGATTCCTCGTGTACTTTGTGTCCTGTGATGGATGTGGCTGGTGTGCTTGTGTGTTAATAAAGTAGTATATCCTTATTAAGTTATCCTCTACTTCTGCTGTACCCGTGTATATAATACTTAATTAGGTGTGTGCTATATCACATCCTATACACATAATGTGAATGAATATTAAATCAAATTGTGACAGTATTAATGAGTGAAGTACCAAATTGTGAATCCAGTGATTAATTTGTGAGTTATCTGTTGCGTGAAAAATACCTATGTAGCGGGGTCTTCAAAGTTAGTGGGATACACCTGGGGGTAGAGAGACCCAGGTGTGTAATTATGTCAGGGATTAGACCCCTTTTTGTTATTCGTGGAGGATTGGGTGGTGCAATATTCTCCTTGGCCTGTGGGTGGCGACGTACCTACAGGCTCGAGGTAGAATCACTACCACAGTGCTACCTTTTTTGTCCCTTCCTGGAGATGGTACGGCTGGGGCGGGGAACCCGCCGTGGTGTCGATGGGAGGAGATAAAAGAGGGAGACGCGCTCGCCACGAGGTCTTTTGGGGGATCATCTCTTCACGTACCCAGGCGCCCTCGGCCTGGGTGCGGGCGGTTCAAGGTTCTGGCCTGGGCACCCTAGGCCTGGCCGGAATGAAGCTGGAGTTGGAGTCCATCCCAGGCACCTTCAGCCTGGGGTGAGGTACTTTGTAGGAGGCCTGGGACCTGGTGACTTTGACCGGGTCCCGCGAGGGTGAAGTGATTCCAGGGTGCCCCTTGCGAGGGGACCCGCATCTGAGGTGAGGAGGCTGGGGAGGTCACCCGTCTGAAGACTCCGGAGCAGTGTCAACCCGGTGACGGACGGGCCTCCGGTAACTCCCTTGGAGGGTCATCTTCCCCTGATAGGGGCCGCAGCGCAGCGAAGTTGTTCTAATCAAGACTCCTGCAACCCCTGGTCATAGCACAGGGGGTGTAGGGACTACAATCCGGATAGTGCCTCGGCCTGCTCATCCCACCGTATCCTGCCATATATTGTTTGTTGTGGAGCTACGGAATAAAACTAACAGTTGGACTGTGATCGGTGTATGGACTATGTTGATGGGAGCAAAGGGAGATTCCAGCATAGCAGGGCTAAGTTCCGCAACCCAATGCACATTTGGCCCGAGGAAGATATTGATGCTGGCCTTCACCTCACCCACAGCCATGGGGTGGACATGGGCCGTAGCGCACCTCACTCTCGAAACCCAGGTACCCCTAGACAAGAGCTTTCGGACAACCGATAAACATGTGAAGGGGGTGAGGCCGCTACACGTGGGGGCTCGTCCGGGATGAAATGTGTATTGATCCTAAGGGTTGGAGCGGCTGTGCCTGGACTTTGCTGCCCGGAGGAGGTCCGAGCAGGTCGGCCATGTGATTGGCCAAAGTGCATCCCTGCTCGGAGTTGTGGACATGACCCTAAGTCGGGAAAGGCCCACGCGGAGCAGCGTAAAAAGGGAGAGGTCCAGCCGTGTGAAGTACTACATGTGGGGACTGTTAATGCACTGCGCCACGAGGCACCCCATGACTGCGCAATTCGTGGGAGGAGACTGAAGGAAGCCCGCGAAAACGTGCAAGTCGTGGGAGGAGTCTGGCCACGTGTGGAGATACACGTGGAGACTCCGGCGCGAGGTGAGCGCGTGATGGAACAGCAGGTGGTCGGGATGGCCTCAAGCTCCCCGTGGATGCCGGTACCTTACCCCACGAAAATGACTGCATTTGCTGCGCCCATTACAGACCCGGGGATAAGGCTCAGGCCCCGAGGACAGTTGGCTCTGTATTCATGCAGAGACACGGAAGCCCTCGGTGTGATCTGTCCCGGATGCTCGGGACTGGTGGTCCAACTGAAGCCGTTCGGGCGATGTGAAGCGTGCAAAGAATTTCTTTTTGAGGTCGAATCATCCACAGTAAGGCCCCGGGCCCTTCGCCTCAACTGCATCACAGGAACCGCCACTCCGGAGGGAGAGATCCGGGCCTTTGCGGAGGTCCCCGTGTGCGCTGACCAGGGCGATGGGACTGCCCAATCAGAGACTGAGAGAGGAAAATCCGAGGACGCTGCTTCGGTCACTACAGACTCCCTGCTCCCACCTCCGAAGAGGAAAGTCGGCCTGGTACAGGCATCCTATGGTCGTGGTCGAGCTTCACCCCGCCACTTGCCTGGCCTGGATGGCGCCGGTAGAGAAGAGAGTCCCGGACATCCCAGTTCTTCAGAAGGTCCAGGTGAGCCAGGGGCTGGGACTGTGGTGTTGGTTGGAGGTGTCGGGGGTCCACAGTCGGTGGAGCCCGCAAGGGAGGGTAGCCTTCCGTCTACTAGAGACTACCTTCCCGCTGAGATGTATGACACCTCCGACCTAGAGTCATTGTCAGAAGACAGTACGCTCCGGGCGCAGGCCCCGGAGTTCCCGAGGAAATCTAGTCTTCGGGCCAACTTTCCTCATTCAACTACATCACCCGCTCTGATGGTGGGGATGCAGCGTGCTTCGTTGCGGGCACCAAAGACAAAGCAACCCGAGATGGTGAAGGTACCTCGGCACCCGGAGGCCATCGTGCAGCCAGGAGAAGGTGAGCGAGATGTGATGCCGCCTCTAGCCAGGTTGCAGAGACTTTTCTCCCAGAGAGTCGCCCGTGAATATGGGTGGGAGTACCCCTACTTGCCTCGGGACTTATTGTATGAAGTCGAGGTCCTGCGACCAAGGTGGTATGACGAGTTTGTATGGGAAAAGCTTAAAGTACCCCATGCCAGGCGATACCTGTCATGTTCGCCGCCTGTGTCTAAAAACTTCAAGGACTGCAGAGCTGATTGGAGACTTGGGCGCCATATTCATGCCGATAAGGTGCTCATCTGCAGGAAAGAAGGAGAGGATGTCGAGTATTCGGTGGAAGTGTTTGACGGGCACCTGAAGCCCCTGTTTCTGCCGGATCCAAGGTTCTACTTATAGGAGAAGTGAGCTCCTATCTTGTTGCTGTTGAAACTTTCTGGAAGAGACATTCCCAGACGCCTAGAACTGTGCCCTACTTTTGTTTTGATTTGGGCTTTTCTTTTACTCACTGGAGACTTGGGAGCTGTTGTTTTTTTTCTCCCTTTTCTTCATGTGCCAAAGGCAGAGACTTTTGGGGTAGAGTCAGAGTAGGAAAGCAGGAAGAATGAAGATCTCACCAAGTGTCATTACCGCAGCGCTGTCACCAGGTGGCAGTGTTGTGCAACGGTTGTTTGAAATGTTACACATGCATTACTTACTTATTGGAGTGAGTGGGTCTCTCGGCTGACGGACCCACTCATGCCAAGTTAACACAGAGTGTTAGGATGTGTTTTTTTTTGTTTCCCTTCTGCAGGAGATTCGTCGGTCAAGACTACTGAGTATGGGGTGGTTCTTAGACAGTGACGGGAGGGATTGTATATGTGTACATGACAGATGTTTTATACAAAAGTTTTAATGTTTTATAGTTCCCTTTCCCTGGAGCAGGTCTTGGCACACACAGTATCCAAAATTTGAGGGATAGCCTCTGGGGCCCACTTCATGTCACCACTCCTTGGGAGACATGGGTGTGCACCTGACGCTGGGGACCAGCGTCAAATCACAAGGGGGAGTGTGTAGCGGGGTCTTCAAAGTTAGTGGGATACACCTGGGGGTAGAGAGACCCAGGTGTGTAATTATGTCAGGGATTAGACCCCTTTTTGTTATTCGTGGAGGATTGGGTGGTGCAATATTCTCCTTGGCTTGTGGGTGGCGACGTACCTACAGGCTCGAGGTAGAATCACTACCACAGTGCTACCTATTTTGTCCCTTCCTGGAGATGGTACGGCTGGGTCGGGGAACCCGCCGTGGTGTTGATGGGAGGAGATAAAAGGGGGAGACGCGCTCGCCACGAGGTCTTTTGGGGGATCATCTCTTCACGTACCCAGGCGCCCTCGGCCTGGGTGCGGGCGGTTCAAGGTTCCGGCCTGGGCACCCTAGGCCTGGCCGGAATGAAGCTGGAGTTGGAGTCCATCCCAGGCACCTTCAGCCTGGGGTGAGGTACTTTGTAGGAGGCCTGGGACCTGGTGACTTCGACCGGGTCCCGCGAGGGTGAAGTGATTCCGGGGTGCCCCTTGCGAGGGGACCCGCATCTGAGGTGAGGAGGCTGGGGAGGTCACCCGTCTGAAGACTCTGGAGCAGTGTCAACCCGGTGACGGACGGGCCTCCGGTAACTCCCTTGGAGGGTCATCTTCCCCTGATAGGGGCCGCAGCGCAGCGAAGTTGTTCTAATCAAGACTCCTGCAACCCCTGGTCATAGCACAGGGAGTGCCTCGGCCTGCTCATCCCACCGTATCCTGCCATATATTGTTTGTTGTGGAGCTACGGAATAAAACTAACAGTTGGACTGTGATCGGTGTATGGACCCTGTTGATGGGAGCAAAGGGAGATTCCAGCATAGCAGGGCTAAGTTCCGCAACCCAATGCACATTTGGCCCGAGGAAGATATTGATGCTGGCCTTCACCTCACCCACAGCCATGGGGAGGACATGGGCCGTAGCGCACCTCACTCTCGAAACCCAGGTACCCCTAGACAAGAGCTTTCGGACAACCGATAAACATGTGAAGGGGGTGAGGCCGCTACACCTATATCCTAATTCATATAGTGTGCCCCTTTACTCAATACAATCCTTTGCCAATGACATTAAATGGTCCACTTTAAAACCACAGAAAATTCCCGGCATAGTCCCTGGTCACTGCCCCAGGTGGGAGCTGCCAGATGTCCAAAGATCGTCAAAAATAGTCAAACAAATAATATAGTTCACACTAGATAATGAACTGCATTCCAGTTATAGTTCCTGTTCACCGCCCCAGGTGGGAGCTGCCAGATATCTAGTTAATTCCCTTGTAGGTTAACCCATTAACTCAACCACTGAAAATGTTCACAATGGTCATATAATGGTCAGCCACTTTGATGGTAAGGATTAATA
Source organism: Rana muscosa (assembly GCA_029206835.1). Classification (NCBI taxonomy): domain Eukaryota; kingdom Metazoa; phylum Chordata; class Amphibia; order Anura; family Ranidae; genus Rana; species Rana muscosa. The sequence continues at coordinate 42,395,269 of JARGYO010005626.1, forward strand.
CCCCTATATTTCCTCAGTCCACTGACTGTACAAAAATCAAAAGAAATGAGATAAGTGACACAGCTGAAATTCATGTAAAGTTCAAGTGTCCTTCATGCGTTATTCAGTGACTTTGGTGATTATATATTGCCAAGAAGAATCCTCCAAATTGCAGGTGGAGAAAGGGGTGACTTTTGGTGCTCCCCCCTCATATGGGTCCCCACTCACCAGATTGACGTACCCCTGCAGGGGTCACAGGCACATCGGGTATCCCCAGCACTGTATCACAAACGAATACTTATTCACTACCCATATCTTCAGGTAGACTCAGCTCACCCGGATAGTCTCCTATTAGAGTGGATCCTAGCATCCGAAGTGATGCTCAAATTAGATTACACACAGTCTCTGCACAAACTCTGCCACAGATCTGGGGAACAATAGGTCCCTGCCACAGACCCTGCCACAGACCTGATAGACGTTTGGTCTCTGCCACAGACCCGATGGACGTTAGGTCTCTGCCACAGACCTGGTGAACGATGGTTCTGGTATTAGGCCTCTAACAGGAAGATGACATCCCTCCAGAGAGTTACCGGGCCCCTTCCTTCACTGTGATTTTTCATCAGTCCCTCGGAACGGTCCTCCCCCAGCCTCCTCTTCTAGATACGGGTCTCCTCGCAAGGCAGCACCCTGGGATTCCTCCTCCCACCGTGGGCTCCAGCCGAAGGTGCTGAACCCAAGGCCTTCAGTTGCAGCCCCAGGGCTAAAGGTGCCTGGGACTGATCCACCAGTGTACCGGACCAGGAACTCCACCCCAGGGCTAAAGGTGCCTGGGGTGGCCACGAACAGGACAATGCACTCCTGGGGTCGGACCCCCGGGAACTCACCCCTTACAGACAGGGTCTGCCCCTTTTATATCCTCTCCCGGCATGCACAGCAGGCCGACACGCCCACCACCGAGAGGGGACATTCAAGGCGCAGCACTGCACCAGCGGTTCAACCCTAGCCTCCGATGGCAGCGCCATCTACAGGCCACAGGGAACTATACACCAGCATCCCACCTGTAATATAAAAAAGGGTTTTACAGAACCCTATCAAATAGTGTGTTTGAGTACAACTACCACTCAAACATTCCCTTAAATTTAAAGCCCCGCTACATTTACATTAACTTTTTTTGCAGTTAGGCGGTTTCTTTCCTGGACTTCATGGATTGTTTATTGATTTTACTTGCACATATGTTTTAAATCACATATTTTTCTTTTTCACTTGATTGTATGATTATTATGCACTTTCAAATGATAGAGCAACACAATACTTTTATAATGCTAATAATATACACTGTCACTGTACTGATGACACTGGCAGGGAAGGGGTTAACATTTCGAGGCAATCAAAGGGTTAACTGTGTGCCTAACAATGTTTAGTGTGTGGTGTTTTCACTAAGCAACGTGTCGGTTACTCCCTGCAGGGACAAAAAAAATTCACAACACCGCTGTCTGTAGATGAACACGGGGCTCTCTTCTGTCATGTGCTCAGCTGATCAGCAGGTCTCGGCCATAAATCATTGGCCAGGACTTGCTGATTGGCATGTGCTGGAGCGAATGGCAGCACATCTATATATATCTGGGATATAGATCCAGAGCTCACAGGTGGTGTACTCCTAACAGCTGGTATTTCTGAGAGCTCACCTCAGCCTTATATAGGGGCACAAGACCCCTCTAGAACATTGTGAGATGTCACATGACCTTTTCCTCACATGTCTGTAGCGGGGTCCTCAATTTAGTGGGGTACACTTGGGGAGTAGTGTGACCCAAGTGTGTAATTATGTTAGGGTTCAGACCCCTTTTTCTTATTCGTGGAGGATTGGGTGGTGTAATATTCTCTTCGACCAGTGGGTGTCAGTGTACCTACTGGCTCGGGGTAGAATCACTACCGCAGTGCTACCCTTCTTTGTCGCTTCCTGGAGATGGTACGTCCGGGGGCGGGGAACCTGCCGTGGTGTCGACGGGAGGAGATAAAAGGGGGAGACGCCCTCGCCATGAGGTCTGTCTTCGGGAATCATCTCTTCACGCACCCAGGCACCTTCAGCCTGGGTGCGGGCGGTTCAAGGTTCCGGCCCAGGCGCCCTAGGCCTGGCCGGGACGAAGATGGAGTCCATCCCAGGCACCTTCAGCCTGGGGTGGGGTCTATTGAGGAGGCCTGGGACCCGGTGATTCCGACTGGGTCCCGCGAGGGTGGAGTTGCTCCAGGGCGCCCCTTGCGAGGGGACCCGCATCTGAGGTGAGGAGGCTGGGGAGGTCATTCGTTCGAAGACCCGGTGTAGTGTCAACCCGGTGACGGATGGGCCTACAGTAACTCCCTTGGAGGACATCTTCCCCTGATAGAGGCCCGCAGCGCAACGGAGGTATTCATGTCGAGACTCCTACAACCCTTGGTCATAGCATAGGGGGTGTAGGGACCCAGATCAGTATAGTGCCTCGACCTGCTCATTCCACCGTATCATGCCATCGCATTGCTCTGTAACTGAAGATACGAAATAAATCTAACCGTTGGACTGTGATCGGTGTGTGGACTCTGTTGGTGGGAGCAAGGGGTGGTTTGGTGGTTTCTGCACGACAGACTCGGTACATGTTCAGGACACCGGCCCGAGGAAACATTAGGTATTGGCCTTCACCTCGCCCGCAAGTAGTGGGGAGGACATGGGCCGTAGCGCACCTCACCCCTGTCGCGTGACATACCCCTAGGCTAAAGAAGACGGGGTGTGGGGGTGGCCGCTACACGTGGGGGCTCGTCCGGGATATCGTGTGTCTTGATGATGGAACTGAGAGCGTCTGTGTTTGAACTTTGCTGCCCGGAGGAGTTCCGAGCGGGTCGGCCAAGTGATTGGCCAGAGTGCATCCCTGCTCGGAGTTGTGGACATGACCCTAAGTCGGGAAAGGCCCACGCAGAGGAGCGTAGAAAGGGAAAGGTCCAGCCGTGTGAAGTACTACATGTGGGGACTGTTAATGCACTGCGCCACGAGGCACCCCATGACTGTACAATTCGTGGGTGGAGGCTGGCGGAAGCCCGCGAAAACGTACAAGTTGTGGGAGGAGTCTGGCCATGTGTGGAGATACACGTGGAGACTCCGGCGCGTGGTCAGCGCGTGATGGAACAGCAAGTGGTCGGGATGGCCTCAAGCTCCCCGTGGATACCGGTACCTTACCCCACGAAGATGACTGCATTTGCTGCTCCCCTGACAGACACGGGGATAAGACTTAGGCCCCGAGGACAGTTGGCTCTGTATTCATGCAGAGACACGGAGGCTCTCGGTGTGATCTGTCCCGGATGCTCGGGACTGGTGGTCCAACTAAAGCCATTCGGGCGATGTGAGGCCTGCAAGGAGTTCCTTTTTGAGGTTGAACCATACACGGAAAGGCCCCGGGCCCTACGCCTCAATTGCATCACAGGAACCGCCACTCCGGAGGGAGAGATCCAGGCCTCTGCGGAAGTCCCCGTACGCGCTGACCAGGGCGAAGTGACTGCCCAACCAGAGATTGAGAGAGAAAAATCCAAAGACACTGCTTCGGTCACCACAGACTCCCTGCTGCCACCCCCGAAGAGGAAGATAGGCCTGGTGCAGGCCTCCTGTAGTCGTGGTCGAGCTTCACCCCGCCGCTTGCCTGGCCTGGATGGCGCCGGTAGAGAAGAGAGTCCCGGACATCCCAGTTCTTCAGTAGGTCCAGGTGAGCTAGGGGCTGGGACTGCGGTGTTGGTTGGAGGTGTCGGGAGTTCACAGCCGGTGGAGCCCGAAAGGGAGGGTAGCCTTCCGTCTACTAGAGACTACCTTCCCGCCGGGATGTATGACACCTCCGACCTAGAGTCGTTGTCAGACTGTGGGGATGACGGGGAAATAGACGAGCTGTTTCAACGGAAGGGCTGGGACAGACGCCCGCTACCTGTGCTGAGTAAACCACAGGATTCCCCCATGTCCATAGAAGATAATACGCTCCGGGCGCAGACCCCGGAGTTCCAGAGGAAATCTAACCCTTCGACCAACTTTCCTCACTCAACTACATCATCCGCTTTGATGGTGAGGACGCAGCGTGCTTCGTTGCGGGCACCAAAGACCAAGCAACCTGAGATGGTGAAGGTACCTCGGCACCCGGAGGCCATTGTACAGCCAGGAGAAGGTGAGCGAGATGTGATGCCGCCTCTAGCCAGATTGCAGAGACTTTTCTCCAAGAGAGTCGCCCGTGAATATGGGTGGGAGTACCCCTACTTGCCCCGGGACTTATTGTATGAAGTTGAGGTCCTGCGACCAAGGTGGTATGACGAGTTTGTATGGGAAAAGCTTAAAGTACCCCATGCCAGGCGATACCTGTCATGTTCGCCGCCTGTGTCTAAAAAGTTCAAGGACTGCAGAGCTGATTGGAGACTTGGGCGCCATATTCATGCTGATAAGGTGCTCATCCGTAGGAAAGAAGGAGAGGATGTCGAGTACTCAGTGGAAGTGTTTGACGGGCACCTGAAGCCTCTGTTTCTGCCGGATCCAAGGTTCTACTTATAGGAGGAGTGAGCTCCTATCTTGTTGCTGTTGAAACTTTCTGGATGAGACATTCCCAGGCGCCTAGAACTGTGCCCTACTTTTGTTTTGATTTGGGCTTTTCTTTTACTCACTGGAGACTTGGGAGCTGTTGTGTTTTTTTTTTCTCCCTTTTCTTCATGTGCCAAAGGCAGAGACTTTTGGGGTAGAGTCAGAGTAGGAAAGCAGGAAGAATGAAGATCTCACCAAGTGTCATTACCGCGGCTCTGTCACCAGGTGGCAGTGTTGCGCAACGAATGTTTGAAAATTTTACATATGCATTACTTACTTATTGGAGTGAGCGGGTCTCTCGGCTGATGGACCCACTCATGCCAAGTTAACACAGAGTGTTAGGATGTGTTTTCTTTTTGTTGTTTCCCTTCTGCAGGAGATTCATCGGTCAAGACTACTGAGAGTGGGGTGGTTCTTAGACAGCGATGGGAGGGATTGTACATGTGCACAGAACAGATGTTTTATACAAATGTTTATCGTTTTATATTTCCCCTTTTCCTTTTGAGCAGGTCTTGGCACATTTAGTATCCAGAAATTTGAGGGATAGCCTCTGGGGCCCACTTCATGTCACCACTCTTTGGGAGACATGGGTGTGCACCTGACGCTGGGGACCAGCGTCAAATCACAGGGGGGAGTGTGTAGCGGGGTCCTCAATTTAGTGGGGTACACTTGGGGAGTAGTGTGACCCAAGTGTGTAATTATGTTAGGGTTCAGACCCCTTTTTCTTATTCGTGGAGGATTGGGTGGTGTAATATTCTCTTCGACCAGTGGGTGTCAGTGTACCTACTGGCTCGGGTTAGAATCACTACCGCAGTGCTACCCTTCTTTGTCGCTTCCTGGAGATGGTACGTCCGGGGGCGGGGAACCCGCCGTGGTGTCGACGGGAGGAGATAAAAGGGGGAGACGCTCTCGCCACGAGGTCTGTCTTCGGGGATCATCTCTTCACGCACCCAGGCACCTTCAGCCTGGGTGCGGGCGGTTCAAGGTTCCGGCCCAGGCGCCCTAGGCCTGGCCGGGACGAAGATGGAGTCCATCCCAGGCACCTTCAGCCTGGGGTGGGGTGCTATTGAGGAGGCCTGGGACCCGGTGACTCCGACTGGGTCCCGCGAGGGTGGAGTTGCTCCAGGGCGCCCCTTGCGAGGGGACCCGCATCTGAGGTGAGGAGGCTGGGGAGGTCATTCGTTCGAAGACCCGGTGTAGTGTCAACCCGGTGACGGATGGGCCTACAGTAACTCCCTTGGAGGACATCTTCCCCTGATAGAGGCCCGCAGCGCAACGGAGGTATTCATGTCGAGACTCCTACAACCCTTGGTCATAGCATAGGGGGTGTAGGGACCCAGATCAGTATAGTGCCTCGACCTGCTCATTCCACCGTATCATGCCATCGCATTGCTCTGTAACTGCAGATACGAAATAAATCTAACCGTTGGACTGTGATCGGTGTGTGGACTCTGTTGGTGGGAGCCAGGGATGAGCCGAACACCCCCCTGTTCGGTTCGCACCAGAACCTGCGAACAGACAAAATGTTCGTGTAAACTTTAGAACCCTATTAAATACAATGGACTCGAACGTTCGAAATCTAAAGTGTTAATTATAAAGACTAATATGCAAGTTATTGTCCTAAAAAGTGTTTGGGGACCGGGGTCCTGCCCCAGGGGACATGTATCAATGCAAAAAGAAGTTTTAAAAACGGCCGTTTTTTCGGGAGCAGTGATTTTAATAATGCTTAAAATGAAAAAATAAAAGTGAAATATTCCTTTAAATTTCATACCTGGGGGGTGTGTATGATATGCATGTAAAGTGGCGCATGTTTCCCGTGCTTAGAACTGTCCCTGCAAAAAATTTCATTTTTGAAAGAAAAAAATGCATTTAAAACTGACTCGCGGCTATTAATGAATTGTCGGCTCCCGGCAATACATACAAAAGTCATTGATAAAAAAAAAAAAAAAAAGCGTGGGGGTTCCCCAGAACTCTATTACCAGGCCCTTCAGGTCTGGAATGAATATTAAGGGGAACCCCGCCGCAAATTAAACAAAAAATTGACGTGGGGTTCCCCCAAATATCCATTCCAGGCCCTTCAGATCTGGCATGGATTTTAAGGGGAACTCCACCCCAAATTTAAAAAAAAATGGCGTGGAGTCCCCCTAAAAATCCATACCAGACCCCTTATCCGAGCACGCAACCTGGCCGGCCGCAGGGGAAAAGGGGGGGACGAGAGAGCGGCCCCCCTCCCTCCTGAACCGTACCAGGCCACATGCCCTCAACATGGGGAGGATGTCCCCATGTTGATGGGGACAAGGGCCTCATCCCCACAACCCTTGCCCGGGGGTTGTGGGGGTCTGCGGGCGGGGGGCTTATCGGAATCTGGAAGACCCCTTTAACAAAGGGGACCCCCAGATCCCGGCCCCCCCATGTGAATTGGTAAGGGGTACATTGTACCCCTACCATTTCACAAAGAAAGCGTAAAAAAATGTTTAAAAAAAACACACAAACACCTTGAAAAAGTCCTTTATTTAAAAAAAAAAAAACATTCCAGGGCTGAAATCCAGTGACCCGCGGCGATCCCGATGTCCAGCGCTGTCCTTCATTGGTTGTGCCTGAGCGGACCTGATGGGGAACTCCCTCTCAGCATTTTAAATGTATAGACCCGCCCCTTCTAAAAGTCCCTATCAGGTCCGCTCAGCAGACCAGATGCGGAACATGAAAAGGGGCGGGTCTATACATGTATTACCAAAGTGAGAGCAGTCCCCCATCAGGTCCGCCCCCTCGGTATGTCGGACCCGCCTACGTCATTGGCTTGAGCGGGGAACTTCCTTCACTATGTAAATTTAAATTACACAGTGAAGGAAGTTCCCCGCTCAAGCCAATGACGTAGGCGGGTCCGACATACCGAGGGGGCGGACCTGATGGGGAACTGCTCTCACTTTGGTAATACATGTATAGACCCGCCCCTTGTCATGTTCCGCATCTGGTCTGCTGAGCGGACCTGCTGGGGAACTTTAGAAGGGGCGGGTCTATACATTTAAAATACTGAGAGGGAGTTCCCCATCAGGTCCGCTCAGGCACAACCAATGAAGGACAGCGCTGGACATTGGGATCACCGCGGGACACTGGATTTCACCGCTGGAATGTTTTTTTTTTTTTTTTTTTTTAAATAAAGGACTTTTTCAAGGTGTTTGTGTGTTTTTTTAAACATTTTTTTACGCTTTCTTCGTGAAATGGTAGGGGTACAATGTACCCCTTACCAATTCACATGGGGGGCGGGATCTGGGGGTCCCCTTTGTTAAAGGGGTCTTCCAGATTCCGATAAGCCCCCCGCCCGCAGACCCCCACAACCACCGGGCAAGGGTTGTGGGGATGAGGCCCTTGTCCCCATCAACATGGGGACATCCTCCCCATGTTGAGGGCATGTGGCTTGGTACGGTTCAGGAGGGAGGGGGGGCGCTCTCTCGTCCCCCCCTTTTCCCCTGCGGCCGGCCAGGTTGCGTGCTCGGATAAGGGGTCTGGTATGGATTTTTAGGGGGACTCCACGCCATTTTTTTTTTAAATTTGGGGTGGAGTTCCCCTTAAAATCCATGCCAGATCTGAAGGGCCTGGAATGGATATTTGGGGGAACCCCACGTCAATTTTTTTTAAAATTTGCGGCGGGGTTCCCCTTAATATCCATTCTAGACCTGAAGGGCCTGGTAATTGAATTCTGGGGAACCCCCACGCTTTTTTTTTTTTTTTTTATCAATGACTTTTGTATGTATTGCCGGGAGCCGACAATTCATTAATAGCCGCGAGTCAGTTTTAAATGCATTTTTTTCTTTCAAAAATGACATTTTTTGCAGGGACAGTTCTAAGCACGGGAAACATGCGCCACTTCACATGCATATCATACACACCCCCCAGGTACGAAATTTAAAGGAATATTTCACTTTTATTTTTTCATTTTAAGCATTATTAAAATCACTGCTCCCGAAAAAACGGCCGTTTTTAAAACTTTTTTTTTGCATTGATACATGTCCCCTGGGGCAGGACCCACGTCCCCAAACACTTTTTAGGACAATAACTTGCATATAAGCCTTTATAATTAGCACTTTAGATTTCTCCCATAGATTTTTCGAATTTGCCGCGAACACCCCAATTTGTTCGCTGTTCGGCGAACGGGCGAACAGGCAATGTTCGAGTCGAACATGAGTTCGACTCGAACTCGAAGCTCATCCCTAGTGGGAGCAAGGGGTGGTTTGGTGGTTTCTGCACGACAGACTCGGTACATGTTCAGGACACCGGCCCGAGGAAACATTAGGTATTGGCCTTCACCTCGCCCGCAAGTAGTGGGGAGGACATGGGCCGTAGCGCACCTCACCCCTGTCGCGTGACATACCCCTAGGCTAAAGAAGACGGGGTGTGGGGGTGGCCGCTACATGTCTTTTCTCACAGGTACATTTGCAGATGTGGGGAGCCTGGAAACACCTGCTGCTGACATGATCCCAATGAGGGAAAGAGGGCCTTGAAAAGGCCTCCCCTGTCCCCTTTCATTCTGTTTCACACACACAGGGATATGTTTCCTTTAACCCATCCATGTCCCACTTCTCACCTACACATAGGGTTGCCACTAGGGATGAGCTTCGAGTTTGAGTCGAACTCATGTTCGACTCGAACATTGCCTGTTCGCCCGTTCGCCGAACAGCGAACAAATTGGGGTGTTCGCGGCAAATTCGAAAAATCTATGGGAGAAATCTAAAGTGCTAATTATAAAGGCTTATATGCAAGTTATTGTCCTAAAAAGTGTTTGGGGACCCAGGTCCTGCCCCAGGGGACATGTATCAATGCAAAAAGAAGTTTTAAAAACGGCCGTTTTTTCGGGAGCAGTGATTTTAATAATGCTTAAAATGAAAAAATAAAAGTGAAATATTCCTTTAAATTTCGTACCTGGGGGGTGTGTATGATATGCATGTGAAGTGGCGCATGTTTCCCGTGCTTAGAACTGTCCCTGCAAAAAATGACATTTTTGAAAGAAAAAAAGTCATTTAAAACTGACTCGCGGCTATTAATAAATTGTCGGCTCCCGGCAATACATACAAAAGTCATTGATAAAAAAAAAAAAAAAAAAAGCGTGGGGGTTCCCCAGAATTCAATTACCAGGCCCTTCAGGTCTGGAATGGATATTAAGGGGAACCCCGCCGCAAATTAAAAAAAAAATTGACGTGGGGTTCCCCCAAATATCCATTCCAGGCCCTTCAGATCTGGCATGGATTTTAAGGGGAACTCCACCCCAAATTTAAAAAAAAAATGGCGTGGAGTCCCCCTAAAAATCCATACCAGACCCCTTATCCGAGCACGCAACCTGGCCGGCCGCAGGGGAAAAGGGGGGGACGAGAGAGCGGCCCCCCTCCCTCCTGAACCGTACCAGGCCACATGCCCTCAACATGGGGAGGATGTCCCCATGTTGATGGGGACAAGGGCCTCATCCCCACAACCCTTGCCCGGTGGTTGTGGGGGTCTGCGGGCGGGGGGCGTATTGGAATCTGGAAGACCCCTTTAACAAAGGGGACCCCCAGATCCCGCCCCCCTATGTGAATTGGTAAGGGGTACATTGTACCCCTACCATTTCACAAAGAAAGCGTAAAAAAATGTTTAAAAAAAACACACAAACACCTTGAAAAAGTCCTTTATTTAAAAAAAAACAAAAAAACATTCCAGCGGTGAAATCCAGTGTCCCGCGGCGATCCCGATGTGCAGCGCTGTCCTTCATTGGTTGTGCCTGAGCGGACCTGATGGGGAACTCCCTCTCAGTGTTTTAAATGTATAGACCCGCCCCTTCTAAAGTTCCCCATCAGGTCCGCTCAGCGGACCAGATGCGGAACATGAGAAGGGGCGGGTCTATACATGTATTATCAAAGTGAGAGCAGTTCCCCATCAGGTCCGCCCCCTCGGTATGTCGGACCCGCCTACGTCATTGGCTTGAGCGGGGAACTTCCTTCACTGTGTAATTTAAATTTACATAGTGAAGGAAGTTTCCCGCTCAAGCCAATGACGTAGGCGAGTCCGACATACCGAGGGGGCGGACCTGATGGGGAACTGCTCTCACTTTGGTAATACATGTATAGACCCGCCCCTTCTCATGTTCCCCATCAGGTCCGCTCAGGCACAACCAATGAAGGACAGCGCTGGACATCGGGATCGCCGCGGGACACTGGATTTCACCGCTGGAATGTTTTTTTTTTTTTTTTTTTTAAATAAAGGACTTTTTCAAGGTGTTTGTGTGTTTTTTTTAAACATTTTTTTACACTTTCTTTGTGAAATGGTAGGGGTACAATGTACCCCTTACCAATTCACATAGGGGGGGGGCCGGGATCTGGGGGTCCCCTTTGTTAAAGGGGTCTTCCAGATTCCGATAAGCCCCCCGCCCGCAGACCCCCACAACCACCGGGCAAGGGTTGTGGGGATGAGGCCCTTGTCCCCATCAACATGGGGACATCCTCCCCATGTTGAGGGCATGTGGCCTGGTACGGTTCAGGAGGGAGGGGGGCCGCTCTCTCATCCCCCCCTTTTCCCCTGCGGCCGGCCAGGTTGCGTGCTCGGATAAGGGGTCTGGTATGGATTTTTAGGGGGACTCCACGCCATTTTTTTTAAAATTTGGGGTGGAGTTCCCCTTAAAATCCATGCCAGATCTGAAGGGCCTGGAATGGATATTTGGGGGAACCCCACGTCAATTTTTTTTAAATTTGCAGCGGGGTTCCCCTTAATATCCATTCCAGACCTGAAGGGCCTGGTAATTGAATTCTGGGGAACCCCCACGCTTTTTTTTTTTTTTTTATCAATGACTTTTGAATGTATTGCCGGGAGCCGACAATTCATTAATAGCCGCGAGTCAGTTTTAAATGACTTTTTTTCTTTCAAAAATGACATTTTTTGCAGGGACAGTTCTAAGCACGGGAAACATGCGCCACTTTACATGCATATCATACACACCCCCCAGGTACGAAATTTAAAGGAATATTTCACTTTTATTTTTTCATTTTAAGCATTATTAAAATCACTGCTCCCGAAAAAAACGGCCGTTTTTAAAACTTTTTTTTGCATTGATACATGTCCCCTGGGGCAGGACCCAGGTCCCCAAACACTTTTTAGGACAATAACTTGCATATTAGCCTTTATAATTAACACTTTAGATTTCGAACGTTCGAGTCCATTGTATTTAATAGGGTTCTAAAGTTCACACGAACATTTTGTCTGTTCGCAGGTTCTGGTGCGAACCGAACAGGGGGGTGTTCGGCTCATCCCTGGTTGCCACCTTTTCATCAAGTCTGTAATGGTGTGTATGCTTTATGTTATAATTCAAGTTCAATTGTTATGGCTAGTTTCTTATGCATGTTAGGAAACAGTTAACAAGTTTGGTCATGTGATCTGGGGGCGGGGAGCTGTGGTTAGTTCTAAGATGGATGCTACTAAATAAAGACCAAGCTCGTGTTCAAGCTCATGCTGTCAGCCTATCCTTCATGTTAAATCTTTACATGGTACCACAAGGGGTACAGAAGAGTCATGGCAGCAAACAGCAACACAAAGAACATTCCATCCCTGGATTTGGAATCAGGGAATGTGTCTGAAAACTGGTCACAGTGGAGGGAGCTGATAGAGCTTGTGTTTGCAGGACCAGATGCAGACAGATGGTCTGATCAGCAGAAAGCAGCTCACTTTCTGATATGTGTGGGACAAAAAGGACGTGATGTGTGCAGAGCCTGGCAAGCAAGTGGGGAGATCACTGCAGAGGAAAAAAAGTAAAACAGAGGTACTGTTTGCAAAGTTTGAAGCATACTGCAACCCAAGGAGAAACTCCACAGTACAAAGGAAATTGTTTTATGAAAGAAAGCAGTGTGGAGGTGAGTCTGTGGATGAATGGGTGACACAGTTGTGCTTCCTTGCCAAAGACTGTGCTTTCTATGATGCTGGAGATATGATAAAGGACTGCATTCTGATGGGCAGTAAGTTTAAGGAAGTTCAGGAAAAGCTGCTGCAGGAAGAAGACTTAAATCTTGAGAAAGCCATAAGGATTGTCAGAGCATATGAAATGTCAAGAAAGCACATGCAGGTACTGGAAGGAACACAGCTCCAGATTAATGCTATAGAAAATCACAGCAGCAGATATTGGCAAGAAAGAACACACACGGGAGTAAAGGGCACCTAAGGCACTGGGACAAGTAACACACAAGATGCGTGTGGATATTGTGGAAACATGCACCATAAAAATAGTGTCTGTTTGGCAAGGGGGCAGATATGCAATAAATGTAAGAAAAGAGGACTTTTTGCCAGGGTGTGTAAGCTGTCTTCACAAACTGGAAGGTCAAAAACACGTTCTGTACACGCCATAGAGGACAATGATGACAATGCAGGGTCAGACTCAGAATGCACCCCAATATATCTTGCAGCAGTACAAAAAACACATCAGTCTGCAGATGAAGCAACTGTAACATTACAGATAGGGGCTAACAAAACTCCAATCACATTCAAAATAGATACAGGAGCACAAGTAAATTGTGTGCCAAGCCACATATACCTGGAACATCTCAGTAATGAATCCCCCTTAGAGACTCAAGACCTACCGAAACTAATGGGATATGGGGGTGAAAAGCTGAAAGTAATGGGTCGCTGTCATGCAAAATGTTCATACAAGGGATCTGAAAAGGTTTTACATGGGTTTGTGATAGAAACTCAAGCCCCAGCCGTGCTGAGTCTCAGAACAAGTAAAGAGATTGGACTTGTGAAAATCATAATGACTGTGGATGGTGGGCACAGAGGTCTGACAGAGGCTGACATTAAACGTGAGTACTGTGATCTATTCAAGGGCCTGGGGTGCCTCCCGGGTGTAAGCCGCATATGTATAAAAGAGGGGGCACAGCCTGTCATTCACGCCCCAAGGAGAATACCTTTAACTCTTGTGGATAAAGTCAGACTATAACTCACTAGGATGGAGAAGCTGGAAGTAGTAAAAAATGTCACAGAACCATCGGAATGGGTCAGTTCTATGGTTGTGGCGGAGAAGAACACAGGTGCAATTTGTATATGAATTGACCCACGTGATTTGAACAAAGTCATAATGAGAGAACACTACAAACTCCCCACCATAGAGGATATAGCGCACAAGCTAGTAGGAGCAACAGTATTCAGTGTACTAGACGCCCATTCTTTTAACTCCCCTTTGGGTCAATGCGCTTCACAAGGGTACCTTTCGGCAAAGCATCTGCACAGGAAATATTTCAAAAGAAATCACACGAATTGATCGCTGATCTACAGGGTGTTGAAGTAATAGTTGATGATTTGCTGGTCTATGGAAAGGATCAAATGGAACATGACAAAAACCTTACTGCTTTCCTCAATCGGTGTCGTGAGAAGAATCTCACACTCAATCCAAACAAAATGCAAATTGGGGTAGAAGAAGTTACATATTTTGGACACCTACTAACCAAAGAGGGTCTGAAGCTTGATCCAAAGAAGATTACAGCAGTTCTTAACGTGAAGGCCCCAACCTCCAGAAAGGAGCTGGAGACATCACTAGGTATTTTCAACTATCTATCCAAATTCTCTCAGGGCCTTGCTCAACAGATAGCACCGCTACGTACACTGCTACAGAAGGATGCTGTTTGGTGTTGACTTTCGACAAAGTGAAAAAACTGATCACTAAACATCCAGGGCCAATACTGAAATATTTTGACGTAAACTGTGACACTGTACTTCAAGTGGATGCATCCCAGTTTGGGTTAGGTGCTGTACTGACTCAGCAAGGACGTCCTGTGGCTAGTGATGAGCCGAACACCCACGGGTTCGGTTCGCACCAGAACCCGCGAACAGACCGAAAGTTCGCACGAACTTTAGAACCCTATTAAATACAATGGATGCGAACGTTCGAAATCTAAAGTGCTAATTATAACGACTATTATTCATGTTATTGTCCTAAAAAGGGTTTGGGAACCCGGGTTCTGCACCAGGGGACATGTATCAATCCAAAAAAAAGTTTTAAAAACTGCCGTTTTTCGGGAGCAGTCATTTTAATGATGCATAAAGTGAAAAAAAAAGTAAAATATTCCTTTAAATATCGTACCTGGGGGGTGTCTAAAGTATGCCTGTGAAGTGCCACGTGTTTCCCGTGTTTAGAACTGTCCCTGCACAAAATTACATTTCTAAAGGAAAAAAAGCCATTTAAAACTGCTTGCGGCTTTAATGTAATGTCTGGTCCCGGTAATATGGATGAAAATCTTTAAGAAAAATGGCATAGCTACCCCATCACAGCCCTTCCCCCCCCCTACCCCAGCCCATTACCAGCACCTTTGGGTCTTGTATGGATATTAAGGGGAACCCCGCACACAAAATAAAAAAGGCCCTATATACTCTGAACAGCCGTATACAGGCGGTGCATACAAGACAGGGACTGTAGGTTTGTTCTTATGTAGAATCTGTTTGTAATTTTGAACAGCTACATTGTTTAAGTGTAGCTCCAGCCAAAAAAATCAATTTTTAAGCTTTTTGGAAAACATAGGGAAGGGTTATCACCCCTGTAACATTTGTTTTGCTGTCTGTGCAGTGTGCACCTGTTCAGAACAGTTCACCTCACTTTCCGTCCTAATGACAAATGTTTTTTGAAAATTTGGGGTTTTTATTGAAACAAGAATTGGTGATAAAGCATCAGTGGAGAGGAGACACTTTTTTTCCCATATTAACTCTTACAGGAGAGAATTTGCCTTCCTAGGGGTAGATTTCCTCTCACTTCCTGTTCTATCCTTCCATTTGCAAGGAGGAGTCGTTTGTAAGTTGGATATTTGAAAGTAGGGGCCTGCCGTATATACTCAGCTGAAATTTGCCCCTTACATGTTGGTGTTGCCACAACACTGTAAGCCCTCACAGTTACTCTTGGTGGGCGCATGAATGGGCCCTGTTGTGAATTATTAGATCAAGAATTGTAATTGCATGCCCCTGTTGAACAGGGGCTGAAAAATTGGGCCTTTGGTGGTGGTGGTGGTGGTGTTGACACAACACTGTAAGGCCTCACAGTTACTCTTGGTGGGCGCAGGAATGGGCCCTGCTGTGAATTATTAGATCAAGAATTGTAATTACATGCCCCTGTTAAACAGGGGCAGAAAAATTGGGTCTTAGGCACTGGTGCCACAACACTGCAACCCCTCACATATACTGTACTTGGAGCACAGCAATGAGCCCTGTTGCAAAGTATTGCATCAAAAATTGTAATTACACGCCCCTGTTAAACAGGGGCTGAAAAATTGGGCCTTAGCCACTGGTGCTGGTGCCACGACACTGCAACCTCTCCCAGATACTCTAGTTGAAGTGCAGGAATGAGCCCTGCTGCAAAGCATTGCATAAAAAATTGTAATAACACGCCCCTGTTAAACAGGGGCTTAAAAATTGGGCCTTAGCCACTGGTGCTGGTGCCACGACACTGCAACCTCTCCCAGATACTCTAGTTGGAGTGCAGGAATGAGCCCTGCTGCAAAGCATTGCATAAAAAATTGTAATAACACGCCCCTGTTAAACAGGGGCTGAAAAATTGGGCCTTAGCCACTGGTGCTAGTGCCACGACACTGCAACCTCTCCCAGATACTCTAGTTGGAGTGCAGGAATGAGCCCTGCTGCAAAGCAATGCATAAAAAATCGTAATAACACACCCCTGTTAAACAGGGGCTGAAAAATTGGGCCTTAGCCACTGGTGCTGGTGCCACGACACTGCAACCTCTCCCAGATACTCTAGTTGGAGTGCAGGAATGAGCCCTTCTGCAAAGCATTGCATAAAATGTTTTAATAACACGCCCCTGTTAAACAGGGGCTGAAAAATTGGGCCTTAGCCACTGGTGCTGGTGCCACGACACTGCAACCTCTCCCAGATACTCTAGTTGGAGTTCAGGAATGAGCCCTGCTGCAAAGCATTGCATAAAAAATTGTAATTACATGCCCCTGTTAAACAGGGGCTGAAAAATTGGGCCTTAGCCACTAGTGGCGACACCCAGAAACAAAAATGTTCTTCCAAGCTATCATCATCAATCGGATCATTGAGGAGGAGGAGGATAGTCAGTCAACATAACAGGACAGTCTCTCACCATCAGCATCAGTCTTGAAGGGATGTGACATTTGAAAATAAATTAGTCTGTTATATCAGCTTCAGGTGTTTGGTAGCTGGTGGTGATCCAAGACTGGTTCATCTTTATGAAGGTCAGTCGATCAACAGAGTCGGTGGACAGGCGCACCCTGTGATCCGTGACAAATCCTCCAGCAGCACTGAATGTGTGTTCTGAAAGAACGCTGGATGCAGGACAGGCCAGTAGCTCAATTGCATACTGTGCAAGCTCTGGCCAGTGATCCATCCTCAAGACCCAGTAAGCCAGAGGATTTTCTGTGGGGAAGGTGTCCAAGTCTGACCTTGCCCCTAGGTATTCCTGCACCATGTATATCAGACGCTGGCGATGGTTGCTGGAACCGATCATACCTTGGGGCTGCGAACTAAAGAATTGTCTGAACGCATCGGTCAGACGGCCACCTTCCCCAGCGCTCCTTCTTTGACTGATCGAAGCCTCAGCAACTCGTTGTCCAGGACCAGGAGTTTGTAACCTCCCAGTCTCTGGGAACGCGTTGCACAGACCTTTCTGCAAGGCCTCCCGGAGTTGTCTCATCCTCTGCTCCCTCTGCGACGGTAAGATAAGGTCCGCAACCTTACCCTTGTACCATGGATCAAGGAGAGTGGCCAGCCAGTAATGGTCCCTCTCCTTGATCCGAAGAATACGAGGATCCTTCCGCAGACTTTGCAGGATCAGGGAGGCCATGCAGCGTAGGTTAGCTGAGGCATTCGGTCCGGAGTCCTCTGGGTCACTAAGGACGACATGATCCGCAGCCACCTCCTCCCAGCCAAGTACAAGTCCACTGGTTTCTTGGGACTGTAAATCATCCCTAACAGACTGCTGCTGATGATGCTGAGTGCCAGGCTCCACCTCCATGCTGACACAATCCTCCTCCTCCTCCTCCTCTTCCTGTGCGATGGGTGGGACAGAAGGAACACTGTCTGGGTAAAGGGGGCCTTGAGAGGCAAGGAAGTCCTCCTCTTCCTGCCTCTGTTCTGCCTCAAGTGCCCTGTCCATTATTCCACGCAGCGTATGTTCCAACAGGTGGACAAGAGGTACAGTGTCACTGATGCATGCACTGTCACTGCTCACCATCCTTGTGGCCTCCTCAAATGGTGCCAGGACAGTGCATGCATCCCTGATCATGCCCCACTGGCGTGGTGAAAAAAACCCGAGCTCCCCTGACCCTGTCCTGGTGCCGTAGTCGCACAGGTACTCATTGATGGCCCTCTACTGCGTGTGCAGCCGCTGCAGCATGGCCAACGTTGAGCACCACCTGGTGGGCATGTCACATATAAGGCGGTTCTTGGGCAGGTTTAACTCCTTTTGCAGCTCAGCCAGGCGAGCACTGGCATTATAAGATCTGCGGAAATGCACACAGACTTTCCTGGCCTGTCTCAGGACATCCTGTAAGCCTGGGTACCTGCCCAAGAACCGCTGCACCACCAGGTTAAGGACGTGAGCCACACAGGGCACATGGGTCAGAGCGGAGAGGAGGTTGGTGCCATTGTCGCAAACTACCATTCCTGGCTTAAGCTGGCGTGGCGTCAACCACCTCTCGGCCTGCCCCTGTAGAGCAGACAGAACCTCTGCCCCAGTGTGGCTCCTGTCTCCCAAACACACCAGCGCAAGCACTGCATGGCATCTTTTTGCCTGCGTACTTGCGTAGCCCCTTGAACGCCTACGGAGCACCGCTGGTTCCGAGGACAAAGCACAGGAAGAGGCCATGGAGGAAGAAGAAGAGGAGGGGGTGGAGAAGAGAGGTGTGTCACAACCAGTAGTAGCATTTTGGAGGCGTGGCGGTGGAACAACCTCCAACACTACTGCACCTTGTCCTGCATCCTTCCCAGCTGCCAAAAGAGTGACCCAATGGGCCGTGAAAGAAAGGTAACGTCCCTGTCCTTGCCTGCTGGACCATGAGTCAGCGGTAATATGCACCTTACCGCTGACCGCCCTGTCCAGCGAGGCCAAGACATTGCCTTCCACATGCCGGTAGAGAGCCGGAATTGCCTTCCGTGAGAAAAAGTGGCGTTTGGGAACCTGCCACTGTTGAACCGCACATTGCACAAACTCACGGAAGGGGGCCGAGTCTACCAACTGAAAAGGCAGCAGTTGAAGCGCTAGCAATTTAGCCAAGCTAGCATTCAACCGCTGGGCATGTGGATGGCTGGGAGTGAACTTTTTTTGACGGTCCAGCAGCTGGGGCAGGGAAATTTGCCTGCTAGAATCGGACGTCAGTGTGCTGCTAGCAGAGTGCCCGCAAGTACTTGGCTGTGACACACCTAATTCTACACCTTCATTCCTCTCAGTGCAGGTTTCAGAGAGGACTGAAGGTATAGTGGGGTTGGAGATCCCAGCTGATGCGGTGCAAGGAGAGGTCCGCTTTGTTCTTTGGTGTGGGTCTTTAAGGTAGGCTTGCCAACGAGCTGCATGGCAGATCAACATATGTCTGGTCAAGCATGTGGTGCCCAAGCGGGTGATGTTTTGGCCACGCGATATACGCTTGAGACATATGTTGCAAACAGCAGCTGTGCGATCTGATGCACTCGACTCAAAAAAGGCCCACACCAAAGAACTTTTTGAATAACGGGCAGAGGCAGCGCCCTGCACAGGCGGAGCTCTGCGGTGTGATTCCGTCGGTGTGCTGCCCTTACGCTGGCCCCCCGAGGGCATCCTGCCTCGTTGGAGATGTGCCTCCTCCTCATCCTCCTCCTCCTCTCTCCTATTAGGCACCCACGTGGAGTCAGTGACCTCATCATCCCCTCCCTCCTCATCACTGGAGCCAATCTGGCAGTATGCTGCAGCTGCTGGAACATGACTGCCAGATTGGTGTGCTTCTTGAGCATCCCCTCTCTCTGCTCTCACGCTACTGCCTTCCTCTAGCTGGGTATCATCATCAGACCCTCTGAAACGCTGGGCATCCTCCTGGAGCATGTACCCAACACTGTGCTCAAACAGTTCGGGGGACTCCTCAGGAGGACATGGTTGGTCTAGGGAAGGAGTGACTGATGATGACATTGATACCAGGGAAGAGGACGCTTTGGCAGCTGCTTTGCCAGTACCCTGAGCCTGGGTGAGAGAGGATGAGGAGGGCTTGGTCATCCACTCTACCAAGTCTTCGGCATGATGCGGCTCAACACGTCCAGCTGCCGAAAAGAAGGACAAGCGTGTCCCATGGCCACATGCTGATGGTGATGCACCGCGTCCACGACCAGCACTGTTGTCTCTAGACACAGAGCCTGCTTGTCCTCTTTTATTGGCTCCTGACTGTCTGCCTCTCCTTGTTTGCCTTCCAGACATTCTAATGGCCTGCAGGGAAATGGGAATACCAGCAATAAGGCCTAGCTTCAGGAGTATATTTTGCAGGAATCACACTACGCCTGCTGTAGGTGCTGCAAATGCCTGTTGGTGTAACACACCAGGAAAACGCAGCAATAGAGGCAAACTTCAGGTGTAATATGATCAGGAGGCACACTCCGCCCGCTGTAAGTGCTGCAAATGCCTGTTGGTGTAACACACCAGAAAAAAGCAGCAATACAGACTAACTTCAGGTGTAATATGATCAGGAGGCACACTCCGCCCGCTGTAAGTGCTGCAAATGCCTGTTGGTGTAACACACCAGGAAAAAGCAGCAATACAGGCTAACTTCAGGTGTAATATGATCAGGAGACACACTCCGCCCGCTGTAAGTGCTGCAAATGCCTGTTGGTGTAACACACCAGGAAAAAGCAGCAATACAGGCTAACTTCAGGTGTAATATGATCAGGAGGCACACTCCGCCTGCTGTAAGTGCTGCAAATGCCTGTTGGTGTAACACACCAGGAAAAAGCAGCAATACAGGCTAACTTCAGGTGTAATATGATCAGGAGGCACACTCCGCCCGCTGTAAGTGCTGCAAATGCCTGTTGGTGTAACACACCAGGAAAAAGCAGCAATACAGGCTTACTTCAGGTGTAATATGATCAGGAGGCACACTCCGCCAGCTGTAAGTGCTGCAAATGCCTGTTGGTGTAACACACCAGGAAAACACAGCAATACGGGCTAACTTCAGGTGTATAATGTGCAGGAGGCTTAGCAACAATGACACTGACACTGTCCCCTGCCTATCCTTCTCTCTCCCTGCACACAAGGTTTATAAAAGTATATGACACCGACACTCTCCCTGCCTATCCTTCTCTCTCCCTGCACACAAGGTTTAGCAAAGAATGTGACACTGACACTGTCCCCTGCCTATCCTTCTCTCTCCCTGCACACAAGGTTTATCAAAGAATATGACACTGACACTCTCCCTGCCTATCCTTCTCTCTCCCTGCACACAAGGTTTAGCAAAGAATGTGACACTGTCCCCTGTCTATCCTTCTCTCTCCCTACACACAAGGTTTAGCAAAGAATATGACACTGACACTCTCCCTGCCTATCCTTCTCTCTCCCTACACACAAGTTTGAGGTACAAATAGCACTGACACTGTCCCTGCCTATGTAACTCTTTCCCTGTGCCGGAACACACTACACAAGGCCACCGCGCTTGCGGCTTTTTATAGTGTGGGGCATGTGCTAAACCCCCTGAGCTATAATTGGCCACAGGCAACCTGCCTGTGGCCAATTATGGCTCTCCTAGCTGCCGGCGCTGTGATTGGCTAAGCATGCGGGGTCACAGTGCATGCTTGGCCAATCACAGCGCCGGGATTGCACTGCGATGGCGCAGTGTATTGTGGGCCGTTCGCGTCACTCGAATTTGGCGCGAACGGCCCAAAACGTTCGATGTTCGCCAAACGGTCGAACAGCCGATGTTCGAGTCGAACTTATGTTCGACTCGAACACCAAGCTCATCCCTACCTGTGGCATATGCTTCACGAGCACTGACCCCAACGAAAGCCGATTATGCCCAAATTGAGAAAGAGATGCTGGCTATTGTGAATGGATGTGAGAAATTTCACAAGTACATATATGGTCGCCCGGTAGTTGTGGAAACAGACCACAATCCTACAGAAATCACTAGCTTCTACACCTCCACGTCTGCAGCGGATGGTTATGAAATTACAGCAGTATGATCTCACAGTAAAGTATAAACCTGGAAAGGAAATTCCAATGGCAGATACCCTGTCTAGGGTGTTTCTAGAAGGACATGAAGCACGGGATGAACCTGAGTTGGAAGAACAGGTACATACAGTACTAGCGAACATTCCAATATCGGATGTACGGCTGGAGAAGATAAGACAAGACACCAAACAGGATAAAGTCCTAGAAAAACGAACTCGTGTCATGTGCAATGGCTGGCCAGAAAAACGAAAGAAGCTGTGTCCTGAACTACAGGGATTCTGGCCTATGAAAGGTGAGCTATACATTAATTCAGATATCATATTTATGGGTGACCATATTCTCATTCCTAAGTCACAACAGGCAAAAGTACTGAAACAAATCCAATAGGGGCATTTGGCATTCACTCTGTGTAAGCGCAGAGCGCGGGAGTTGTTCTACTGGCCTAATTTGGACTTTGACATTGAGACACTTGTGAAGAAGTGTGAAACCTGGTAGACATTTCAAAGACACAATGCAAAAGAACCTCTTACACTGTGGAATGCTCCTTCACGGGCATGGCAAAGAGTGGCTACAGATATTTTTCATTTTGAGGACGACCATTACCTGATAGTAGATGATTACTAGAGCAAATACTTTGAGCTAGTGCAGCTGAGAATTTTTAAAGCAGCAACAGTCAAATGGGGTTTCAAAACAATACTTACAAGACATGGAGTGTGTGAAGAACTTGTGTCCGATAATGGCCCACAATTCTCATGTTCTGAGTTCCAGTGCTTTCTGCTTGAATGGGGAATCAGGCACAAACCCACAAGCCCCTATCACCCACAGGCCAATGGTCTAGCAGAGAAGTATGTTAGCATAGTCAAATCCATTATACTGAAAGCGCAATCATCAGGGCAGAATGTGTACCTAGGACTGTTAAACTATCGTGCAATACCTATTGAAGGTTTATTCTCACCTGCACAGCTGCTAATGGGTAGAACACTGAGGACCACAGTGCCTATTGCACCACAGAAATTGCAGCCTCAGTCTATTCCACAGGATCGAGTAACAGCTCAGAGGATCATAAACATGAAAAGGCAAAAACTGTATTTTGATAAATCTACAAAATCCCTTCGTCCACTCTGTGCTGGGCAATCTATGCGACAGAGTCACTGGGAATACATGGGAACCTGCTTGAATTGTCAAAGAAGCCAATTCACAGAAATCGTATATATTTGAGACCAAGTATGGACAGAAACTGAGACGAAACAGGCGTCATCTTCGTACAGACATTGCTGCGGATACATCATTAGAGGAACCGCATGACAATGGAGATAAAGAACAAGCCCATGATGGCACAGAAGTCCTAAACACGGATATTGAGTCTACTGAGGATACAGAGGACAGCATAAACGTATTAGCATTTGATAATGCTGGGAGTGACTCTCAACTGGACACCAATCCTACAGATGATGAGCCAGTGGTTACTTTCTCTCGCTATGATAGAGCTATTAAACCAAAGATATGGAGGGACTTTGTCTTATATTAAATGCTTCATACTTGAGAGGGAAGATGTAATGATGTGTATGCTTTATGTTATAATTCAAGTTAAATTGTTATGCCTAGTTCCTTATGCATGTTAGGAAACAGTTAACAGTTTTGGTCATGGCTGAACCAGGACACCTTAATAGATCTGGAAGGACGTTTTCTGTTTATTAAAGGTCTTATAGGAGAATTAAAAATTACTTTTGCTTCTATATATGCTCCAAATGACCACCAAGATCTTTTACTCAGTCGAACAATAAATCGCCTCACAGAGTTTCTTGAAGGCCAGTTGATTCTTGGAGGTGATTTTAATGTTCCGTTACTTCCCAATGTAGATACTTCATCGGGCTCATCCTCCGTTACCTCCAGCACCCGTAAACGAGTGATACAGACCATCTATAAGGCTCAACTGATCGACACATGGCGTATATAACATCCAGACGAGAGAGACTACACGTTTTACTCCTCTCCTCATAAACTGTATTCACGTATAGACTTCTTTTTGATTCCACACACACATTTACAGGCAGTTCAAAGTACAACAATCGGCGTAAGTAGATGTTCAGACCACGCACCAATCGAGCTGATATATTTCAGAGCCCCCAAGTTCCAGGACTAGATCCTGGAGATTAAATGAAAGCCTTCTGCAGAGCCCTAGCGGAGGATGTACAACGTGAGATAGATCAGTACTTTCAAATTAATAAATAAACTGACTGCAATACAGGGATTCTATGGGAAGCTCATAAGACAGTTATAAGAAGCGTTTTAATTAAACACGGAGCACGGCTTAAACGCTAACGGACGGAAAAACTTACAGCTCTTCTTCACAAGATTCATAAAGCAGAAGTCCAACATAAACACATAACGAACTCCGTGTTTGAACAAAAACTTTTCTCTCTCCGTTAGCAGGTTACAGATCTATTAAGGTATCAAGCCAAAGCCGCTCTACAACGATGTCGTAGATCAGTATATGAGTCGGGAGATAAATGTGGGAGAATGCTAGCACGCTCAGTCAAAGAACAAAAATTAGCTTCATATATTCCCCAAATCATTACACCTCAAGGTCAATATTGTAAACTATGCAATATTATATATATTAATCCATAATCTATAACTATTGCATCTTTGTATTAATTGTATTAGTCCCTTGTTTGCTAGTCTTACCCTTAAGAGAACTCTAGGCCTGAAGATGCACTATATAGTATAAAGACAAACACAATTGCTCAGTAGAAGTGATTACATTTATTTCCTTTAAGTAGGAATGTTACATACTAACAAGCAATATTCTATACAGCCTATATCAACAGTACTAATGAAAAATGATACTTATGTCTCCTCGAGGCCAAGGTTCCTGTTGGCTGAGCTCCTGGATGTAATAGAGGACTAGGCCTCTGTAGGCCCTTGTAGGATTCTGCAGGTCACATGTCTTAGGCCCAAACTGGCTGCTCTTAGGCCTTCAGAGATGCATGTGTTTCAGCCAGGTCCTAGATCAGAAGAGGGGGCTCTTTCATACCCAAACGTCCTGTTTTTTGTTTACAAACGTTTTTATTTAAGTATCAGCATCATACAAAGAAAATGTCAGACAGCATAATCAATTCAGAGGAAAAATAAATGTCGCATGACATGGGAGAGAGATAGGGGTACATAATAGAGTTGACATTACATAGAATTGCACAAGACTGATAAATCAATTGTGATTACATGTGGTGGTTATGAAAGGTGCCAACAGAAAAAATTCTAAAGTGGGATTACGGTACATCGAACCAGTGTTTCCATTTATCATCATAAATTTGCATAGTGTCATAAAGCGTGTGGTGGATACGATCTGCCAGCTTAATTGCTTCCATTCGTGTCAGCACCTGGGACCAGGCAAGAGACGGGGAGCGCCAGTTGCGTGCAATAACCCAAAGGACGGCCAAAAAGAGGGAGTATATTAGTTTAGCGCAAGGTGTAGGGATATCAGGAATGGGTGTAAAGCATAAGCACATTTGGGCTGTAAGGGTAATGGTCCTGCCAGCTATGGTTGAAGCTTTGATGGCTGCCGCCTGCCAAGTGGGTTGAAGATGTGTACAGCTCCAAAAGGTGTGAATTAGTGTGCCCGACATAGGGCAACCCCGAAAACAGAGCGGGGAAACTGCAGGGAAGAGTGTGTGGAGGTGTGCTGGGGTTAGGTACCATCTGAGATGTAGTTTAACAGCCGTTTCACGACTGGAGTAGGCTCTGGTGTGTTTATACATATTTGTCAACATCTCCTCCCATTCTAGGGGTTCAAAAGTCAGGCCCAATTCCTCCTCCCACCTGAGCATTGGTTTTGTCTTGGCTGGCAGGGCATAGTTGTTCAGCATGGTGTATATCTTGGATATAATCCCTCTGTCTCTAGATGATTGAGAGCATAAGCGTTCATATGGGGTACAGTGGATGTGGGAATCTAGAGAGCCCCTGTGTTGGAAGAAATGTCTAACCTGCATGTACTTATATATTTTGGAGGATGGGAACTCATGATCTGTCTGTAGTTGCTGGAAGGATTTAAAATGTCTGCCTTCTTTTAAGGATTGTAATGTAATAACCTCCGAGGTCAACCATCTGGAGAATCCCGTCCTATCCTCAAAGGCCGGAGGGAAATCTGGATCTCCTATAAAGGCGTATAATGGGGAGAGAGAGGAGGATAAATCAAACTTATGGCCATACAACCGCCAGAGGTGGAGTGCCTGACCAACAATAGAGTTTAGTGGGGTGAGTAGGCACGGCTTTATAGATCCGGCCCACAAGAGTCCCGACAGGTGGAAAACCAAACGTCCTGTTTTAAAGGGTCCCATGCATACCTCATTCAAACACTCCCCTCTGCCTCTCGACCAATCATGGTCCTTTCATGATTCCCGTATTGTCGTGCCATATCTAGCCTCTGGGGGCGATGTTGTC
Source organism: Rana muscosa (assembly GCA_029206835.1). Taxonomy (NCBI): domain Eukaryota; kingdom Metazoa; phylum Chordata; class Amphibia; order Anura; family Ranidae; genus Rana; species Rana muscosa. Next base: position 42,421,408 of record JARGYO010005626.1, read on the forward strand.
CATATAATCTCCAATATCTTGCTGGTGCCTTTACACTCTTGGTAACAGCTGCCCTTCCATTTGTCTCCGGAAGGTGCTAAATACATTAGTACCTGGTCCATTGTTATCAACCCTTTGAGGCTTCCACCACCCCAGGGGGCCTTGACAAGCCTTCCTATGTATTATTTGGGGATGGCAACTGCCATCTGGTCTTAGTTGTAAAGTCCAGAACTGTGATCTCAAGCCATGTTTGCTTCTCCAACATATGCCGCTTTGCGCCTAAAGTGCGCATACCATCCTTCTTTAGCTATGGCTCCCATTGAACAGTCCATATGGTCTTAACGTCCACCATGTGTTCTTGCACCAATACCTTTGGACCAGTAAACAGCTCCTATGAAACAGCCCATAACTGACTTCCACCATGTGCTTCGGAACCAGTACCTCTGGAACAGTCCATAACGGTGTTACTGTGTTGCCACTTAACATAGGCTTCAGATAGAACAGTCCATAATGGTGTTACTGTGTTGCCTTTTAACATAGGCTTCAGATAGAACAGTCCATAACGGTCTTATTGTGCTGTGTTTCCCCACACGTGCCGCTTTGCTACTGGGTGACATACCAACATCAATCTTCCGTGACAGCTTCCCTGTCACCGTTCTGTATCTTCTTCTTCTTGACATCTTCCTGAAGGGGTATAGTATCGGCAAGGGGTGTCCATTCATTCACCATTCACTCGCACACACTCAGAGCAACAACTCAACCAGCTTTCAGCTACATAGCTTCGAGGAGGACCTTACTTGGTCATATTACTAGTCTAATATATATATTTATCACACTATACCATGACATGAATCAACCCATTATCATAATATATGCATATACATTATCCATCCAATTACGCCTCCCGCTCCCAACCCCCTATAACTCTTTATTGTAGATACGGGTCAGGATTGGGCAGGCTTGCTTACAGTGGTCTTTCTTGCCGCAACTTGGCCTGTCTGCGGTACCTCAGGGATCTAAATTGGCAGCAAAGTCTCTAATTTATACGAAGAGACCCTACCGTCATTTTGTCCCTCAGTTTGCATAGATCAGCGGGAGAGCTTCCCATACAAGTTTTTAGTCTAACAACACATATAAATTTCAAACAATAACAAAACCCACAAAATTTCATCTCTGTGTCTGGATTTCAGTGACCATGCCCAGGGAATCTCATGCACCCCTACCTACTGTTAGGTTCAAGAAATACCCTAGTTCCATGACTAACGCTACATCGGTATCCTCTAGGACAAAGAAACAAACTTGTCTATGTCCTAAATAATACCCAGGTGCTTCCTTCCCAGCAATGATCTCTCCATCCAGAACACAGTGTACCATGTATTGACCTGGTATGCAAAGGACATTGTGGTCCTGCTTCCGACAGAGGGAAATATCAACCTGCCCCCAGCTTCCGTATTCCATGATCACATGTGGGTCACTTAGCCACCAATGCAACAAGATAGAATCCCCAGTCAGTAAGCCCATTGATGCCACACAATTAGTGATGAGCCGAACACCCCCGGGTTCGGTTCGCACCAGAACCCGCGAACGGACCGAAAGTTCGCACGAACATTAGAACCCTATTAAATACAATGGATGCGAACGTTCGGATTCTAAAGTGCTAATTATAATGACTATTATCCATGTTATTGTCCTAAACAGAGTTTGGGAACCCGGGTTCTGCACCAGGGGACATGTATCAATGCAAAAAGAAGTTTTAAAAACGGACGTTTTCCGGGAGCAGTCATTTTAATGATGCATAAAGTGAAAAAAAAAAGTCAAATATTCCTTTAAATATTGTACCTGGGGGGTGTCTAAAGTATGCCTGTGAAGTGCCACGTGTTTCCCGTGTTTAGAACTGTCCCTGCACAAAATAACATTTCTAAAGGAAAAAAAAGCCATTTAAAACTGCTTGCGGCTTTAATGTAATGTCTGGTCCCGGTAATATGGATGAAAATCTTTAAGAAAAATGGCATAGCTACCCCATCAACCCCCCCCCCTACCCCAGCCTATTACCAGCCCCTTTGGGTCTTGTATGGATATTAAGGGGAACCCCACACACAAAATAAAAAAGGCCCTATATACTCTGAACAGCCGTATACAGGCGGTGCATACAAGACAGGGACTGTAGGTTTGTTCTTATGTAGAATCTGTTTGTAATTTTGAACAGCTACATTGTTTAAGTGTAGCTCCAGGCCAAATACCTATTTTTAAGCTTTTTGGAAAACATAGGGAAGGGTTATCACCCCTGTAACATTTTTTTTGCTGTCTGTGCCCCTGTTCAGAACATTTCACCTCACTTTGCGTCCCAATGACAACTGTTTTTGAAATGTGGTGTTTTTATTGAAACAAGGATTGGTGATAAAGCATCAGTAGAGAGGAGACACCTTTCTCCCATATTAATTCTTACAGGAGAGAATTTTCCTTCCAAGGGGTAGATTTCCTCTCACTTCCTGTTGTCTTCTTCCGTTTGCAAGTAGTAGTCGTTTGTAAGTTGGATGTTTGAAAGTACGGACCTGCCGTATATACTCTGCAGAAATTGGCCCCTTAGGTGTTGGTGTTGGCACAACACTGTAAGCACTCACAGTTACTCTTGGTGGGTGCTGGAACGCCCTGCTGTCAACTATTATATCAGGAATTGTAATAACATATCATTGTTGAACAGTGGTAGTAAAAATTGGGCCTTTGATGGTGGTGCTGGTGCCACAACACTGTAAGGCCTGACAGTTACTCTTGGTGGGCGCAGCAATGGGCCCTGCTGTGAATTATTAGATCAATAATTAGAATTGCATGCCCCTGTTGAACAGGGGCTGAAAAATTGGGCCTTTGGTGGTGGTGGTGGTGGTGGTGGTGTTGACACAACACTGTAAGGCCTGACAGTTACTCTTGGTGGGCGCAGCAATGGGCCCTGCTGTGAATTATTAGATCAATAATTGTAATTGCATGCCCCTGTTGAACAGGGGCTGAAAAATTGGGCCTTTGGTGGTGGTGGTGGTGGTGGTGGTGTTGACACAACACTGTAAGGCCTGACAGTTACTCTTGGTGGGCGCAGCAATGGGCCCTGCTGTGAATTATTAGATCAATAATTATAATTGCATGCCCCTGTTGAACATGGGCTGAAAAATTGGGCCTTAGGCACTGGTGGCACAACACTGCAACCCCTCACAGATACTGTACTTGGAGCACAGCAATGAGGCCTGTTGCAAAGTATTGCATCAAAAATTGTAATTACACGCCCCTGTTAAACAGGGGCTGAAAAATTGGGCCTTAGCCACTGGTGGCGGCACCCATAAACCAAAATGATCTTCCAAGCTATCATCATTAATCGGATCATTGAGGAGGAGGAGGAGGATAGCTAGTCAACATAACAGCACAGGAACTCAGCATCAGCATCAGTTTTGAAGGGATGTGACATTTTAAAATCAATTAGTCTGTTATATCAGCATCAGGTGTGTGGTAGCTGGTGGTGATCCAAGACTGGTTCATCTTGATGAAAGTCAGTCGATCAACCGAGTCGGTGGACAGGCGCACCCTGTGATCCGTGACAAATCCTCCAGCAGCACTGAATGTGCGTTCTGAAAGAACGCTGGATGCAGGACAGGCCAGTAGCTCAATTGCATACTGTGCAAGCTCTGGCCAGTGATCCATCCTCAAGACCCAGTAAGCCAGAGGATTTTCGGTGGGGAAGGTGTCCAAGTCTGACCTTGCCCCTAGGTATTCCTGCACCATGTATATCAGACGCTGGCGATGGTTGCTGGAAATGATCATACTTTGGGGCTGCGGACTAAAGAATTGTCTGAACGCATCGGTCAGACGGCCACCTTCCCCACCGCTCCTTCTTTGACTGCCCGAAGCCTCAGCAACTCGTTGTCCAGGACCAGGAGTTTGTAACCTCCCAGTCTCTGGGAACGCGTTGCACAGACCTTTCTGCAAGGCCTCCCGGAGTTGTCTCATCCTCTGCTCCCTCTGCGACGGTAACATAAGGTCCGCAACCTTACCCTTGTACCGTGGATCAAGGAGAGTGGTCAGCCAGTAATGGTCCCTCTCCTTGATCCGAAGAATACGAGGATCCTTCCGCAGACTTTGCAGGATCAGGGAGGCCATGCAGCGTAGGTTAGCTGAGGCATTCAGTCCGGAGTCCTCTGGGTCACTAAGGACGACATGATCCGCAGCCACCTCCTCCCAGCCATGTACAAGTCCACTGGTTTCTTGGGACTGTAAATCATCCCTAAAAGACTGCTGCTGATGATGCTGAGTGCCAGCCTCCACCTCCATGCTGACACAATCCTCCTCCTCCTCCTCTTCCTGTGCGATGGGTGGGACAGAAGGAACACTGTCAGGGTAAAGGGGGCCTTGAGAGGCAAGGAAGTCCTCCTCTTCCTGCCTCTGTTCTGCCTCAAGTGCCCTGTCCATTATTCCACGCAGCGTGTGCTCCAACAGGTGGACAAGAGGTACAGTGTCACTGATGCATGCACTGTCACTGCTCACCATCCTCGTGGCCTCCTCAAATGGTGCCAGGACAGTGCATGCATCCCTGATCATGCCCCACTGGCGTGGTGAAAAAAACCCGAGCTCCCCTGACCCTGTCCTGGTGCCGTAGTCGCACAGGTACTCATTGATGGCCCTCTGCTGCGTGTGCAGCCGCTGCAGCATGGCCAACGTTGAGTTCCACCTGGTGGGCATGTCACATATAAGGCGGTTCTTGGGCAGGTTCAACTCCTTTTGCAGCTCAGCCAGGCGAGCACTGGCATTATAAGATCTGCGGAAATGCACACAGACTTTCCTGGCCTGCCTCAGGACATCCTGTAAGCCCGGGTACCTGCCCAAGAACCGCTGCACCACCAGGTTAAGGACGTGAGCCATACAGGGCACATGGGTCAGTTGTCCCTGTCGGAGGGCGGAGAGGAGGTTGGTGCCATTGTCGCAAACCACCATTCCTGGCTTAAGCTGGCGTGGCGTCAACCACCTCTCGGCCTGCCCCTGCAGAGCAGACAGGACCTCTGCCCCAGTGTGGCTCCTGTCCCCCAAACACACCAGCGCAAGCACGGCATGGCATCTTTTTGCCTGCGTACTTGCGTAGCCCCTTGAACGCCTACGGAGCACCGCTGGTTCCGAGGACAAACCACAGGAAGAGGCCATGGAGGAAGAAGAAGAGGAGGGGGTGGAGGAGAGAGGTGTGTCACAACCAGTAGTAGCATTTTGGAGGCGTGGCGGTGGAACAACCTCCAACACTACTGCACCTTGTCCTGCATCCTTCCCAGCTGCCAAAAGACTGACCCAATGGGCCGTGAAAGAAAGGTACCGTCCCTGTCCATGCCTGCTGGACCATGAGTCAGCGGTAATATGCACCTTACCGCTGACCGCCCTGTCCAGCGAGGCCAAGACATTGCCTTCCACATGCCTGTAGAGAGCCGGAATCGCCTTCCGTGAGAAAAAGTGGCGTTTGGGAACCTGCCACTGAGGAACCGCACATTGCACAAACTCACGGAAGGGGGCCGAGTCTACCAACTGAAAAGGCAGCAGTTGAAGCGCTAGCAATTTAGCCAAGCTAGCATTCAACCGCTGGGCATGTGGATGGCTGGGAGTGAACTTCTTTCGACGGTCCAGCAGCTGGGGCAGGGAAATTTGCCTGCTAGAATCGGACGTCGGTGTACTGCTAGTAGAGTGCCCGCAAGTACTTGGCTGTGACACACCTAATTCTACACCTTCATTCCTCTCAGAGCAGGTTTCAGAGAGGACTGAAGGTATAGTGGGGTTGGAGATCCCAGCTGATGCGGTGCAAGAAGAGGTCAGCTTTGTTCTTTGGTGTGGGTCTTTAAGATAGGCTTGCCAACGAGCTGCATGGCAGGTCAACATATGTCTGATCAAGCATGTGGTGCCCAAGCGGCTGATGTTTTGGCCACGCGATATACGCTTGAGACATATGTTGCAAACAGCAGCTGTGCGATCTGATGCACTCGCCTCAAAAAAGGCCCACACCAAAGAACTTTTTGAATGACGGGCAGAGGCAGCGCCCTGCACAGGCGGAGCTCTGCGGTGTGATTCCGTCGGTGTGCTGCCCATACGCTGGCCACCCAAGGGCATCCTGCCTCGTTGGAGATGTGCCTCCTCCTCATCATCCTCCTCCTCCTCTCTCCTATTAGGCACCCACGTGGAGTCAGTGACCTCATCATCCCCTCCCTCCTCATCACTGGAGCCAATCTGGCAGTATGCTGCAGCTGCTGGAGCATGACTGCCAGATTGGTGTCCTTCTTGAGTATCCCCTCTCTCTGCTCTCACGCTACTGCCTTCCTCTATCTGGGTATCATCATCAGATCCTTCGAAACGCTGGGCATCCTCCTGGAGCTTGTACCCAACACTGTGCTCAAACAGTTCGGGGGACTCCTCAGGAGGAGGACATGGTGGGTCTAGGGAAGGATTGACTAATGAAGATAATGATACCAGAGAAGAGGACGCTTTGGCAGCTGCTTTGCCAGTACCCTGAGCCTGGGTGAGAGAGGATGAGGAGGATGAGGTGGGCTTGGTCATCCACTCTACCAAGTGTTCGGCATGATGTGGCTCAACATGTCCAGCTGCCGAAAAGAAGGACAAGCGTGTCCCATGGCCATGTGCTGATGACAATGCACCGCGTCCACGACCAGCACTGTTGCCCCCAGACACAGAGCCTGCTTGCCCTCTTTTTTTGCCTCCTGACTGTCTGCCTCTCCTTGTTTGCCTTCCAGACATTTTAATGGATGGCCTGCAGGGAGATGGGAAAAACAGCAATAAGGGCTACCTTCAGGTGTATACTGTGCAGGAGGCTTAGCAACAATGACACTGACACTGTCCCCTGCCTATCCTTCTCTGTCCCTAAACACAAGGATTTGCAATATGCTTCAGCAAGATTGGTTTAGCACAGAATAGCACACTGTCAGTTTCACTCACTGTCCTACTCTGTCCCTACAAACTAGATTTAGCACAGAATAGCACACTGAGAGTTTCCACGAGTGTCCTTCTCTGTCCCTAAACTCAAGGATTTCAAATATGGTTCAGCAAGATTGGTTTAGAACAGAATAGCACACTGACACTTTCCCTCACTGTCCTTCTCTGTCCCTACAAACAAGATTTAGCACAGAATAGCACACTGATAGTTTCCACGAGTGTCCTTCTCTGTCCCTAAACTCAAGGATTTCAAATATGGTTCAGCAAGATTGGTTTAGAACAGAATAGCACACTGTCAGTTTCACTCACTGTACCTCTCTGTCCCTACAAACAAGATTTAGCACAGAATAGCACACTGATAGTTTCCACGAGTGTCCTTCTCTGACCCTAAACTCAAGGATTTCAAATATGGTTCAGCAAGATTGGTTTAGGACAGAATAGCACACTGTCAGTTTCACTCACTGTCCTACTCTGTCCCTACAAACTAGATTTAGCACAGAATAGCACACTGAGAGTTTCCACGAGTGTCCTTCTCTGTCCCTAAACTCAAGGATTTCAAATATGGTTCAGCAAGATTGGTTTAGAACAGAATAGCACACTGACACTTTCCCTCACTGTCCTACTCTGTCCCTACAAACAAGATTTAGCACAGAATAGCACACTGATAGTTTCCACGAGTGTCCTTCTCTGTCCCTAAACTCAAGGATTTCAAATATGGTTCAGCAAGATTGGTTTAGAACAGAATAGCACACTGTCAGTTTCACTCACTGTACCTCTCTGTCCCTACAAACAAGATTTAGCACAGAATAGCACGCTGATAGTTTCCATGAGTGTCCTTCTCTGTCCCTAAACTCAAGGATTTCAAATATGGTTCAGCAAGATTGGTTTAGAACAGAATAGCACACTGTCAGTTTCACTCACTGTCCTACTCTGTCCCTACAAACTAGATTTAGCACAGAATAGCACACTGAGAGTTTCCACGAGTGTCCTTCTCTGTCCCTAAACTCAAGGATTTCAAATATGGTTCAGCAAGATTGGTTTAGAACAGAATAGCACACTGTCAGTTTCACTCACTGTCCTACTCTGTCCCTACAAACAAGATTTAGCACAGAATAGCACACTGATAGTTTCCACGAGTGTCCTTCTCTGTCCCTAAACTCAAGGATTTCAAATATGGTTCAGCAAGATTGGTTTAGAACAGAATAGCACACTGTCAGTTTCACTCACTGTCCTACTCTGTCCCTACAAACTAGATTTAGCACAGAATAGCACACTGATAGTTTCCACGAGTGTCCTTCTCTGTCCCTAAACTCAAGGATTTCAAATATGGTTCAGCAAGATTGGTTTAGAACAGAATAGCACACTGTCAGTTTCACTCACTGTACCTCTCTGTCCCTACAAACAAGATTTAGCACAGAATAGCACACTGATAGTTTCCACGAGTGTCCTTCTCTGTCCCTAAACTCAAGGATTTCAAATATGGTTCAGCAAGATTAGTTTAGAACAGAATAGCACACTGTCAGTTTCACTCACTGTCCTACTCTGTCCCTACAAACAAGATTTAGCACAGAATAGCACACTGACACTTTCCCTCACTGTACCTCTCTGTCCCTAAACTCAAGGATTTCAAATATGGTTCAGCAAGATTGGTTTAGAACAGAATAGCACACTGTCAGTTTCACTCACTGTCCTACTCTGTCCCTACAAACAAGATTTAGTACAGAATAGCACACTGACACTTTCCCTCACTGTACCTCTCTGTCCCTAAACTCAAGGATTTCAAATATGGTTCAGCAAGATTGGTTTAGAACAGAATAGCACACTGTCAGTTTCACTCACTGTCCTACTCTGTCCCTACAAACAAGATTTAGCACAGAATAGCACACTGACACTTTCCCTCACTGTACCTCTCAGTCCCTAAACTCAAGGATTTCAAATATGGTTCAGCAAGATTGGTTTAGAAAAGAATAGCACACTGTCAGTTTCACTCACTGTACCTCTCTGTCCCTACAAACAAGATTTAGCACAGAATAGCACACTGATAGTTTCTACGAGTGTCCTTCTCTGTCCCTAAACTCAAGGATTTCAAATATGGTTCAGCAAGATTGGTTTAGAACAGAATAGCACACTGTCAGTTTCACTCACTGTCCTACTCTGTCCCTACAAACTAGATATAGCACAGAATAGCACACTGAGAGTTTCCACGAGTGTCCTTCTCTGTCCCTAAACTCAAGGATTTCAAATATGGTTCAGCAAGATTGGTTTAGAACAGAATAGCACACTGTCAGTTTCACTCACTGTCCTACTCTGTCCCTACAAACAAGATTTAGCACAGAATAGCACACTGATAGTTTCCACGAGTGTCCTTCTCTGTCCCTAAACTCAAGGATTTCAAATATGGTTCAGCAAGATTGGTTTAGAACAGAATAGCACACTGTCAGTTTCACTCACTGTCCTACTCTGTCCCTACAAACTAGATTTAGCACAGAATAGCACACTGATAGTTTCCACGAGTGTCCTTCTCTGCCCCTAAACTCAAGGATTTCAAATATGGTTCAGCAAGATTGGTTTAGAACAGAATAACACACTGTCAGTTTCACTCACTGTACCTCTCTGTCCCTACAAACAAGATTTAGCACAGAATAGCACACTGACACTTTCCCTCACTGTACCTCTCTGTCCCTAAACTCAAGGATTTCAAATATGGTTCAGCAAGATTGGTTTAGAACAGAATAGCACACTGTCAGTTTCACTCACTGTCCTACTCTGTCCCTACAAACAAGATTTAGTACAGAATAGCACACTGACACTTTCCCTCACTGTACCTCTCTGTCCCTAAACTCAAGGATTTCAAATATGGTTCAGCAAGATTGGTTTAGAACAGAATAGCACACTGTCAGTTTCACTCACTGTCCTACTCTGTCCCTACAAACAAGATTTAGCACAGAATAGCACACTGACACTTTCCCTCACTGTACCTCTCAGTCCCTAAACTCAAGGATTTCAAATATGGTTCAGCAAGATTAATTTAGAACAGAATAGCACACTGTCAGTTTCACTCACTGTCCTACTCTGTCCCTACAAACAAGATTTAGCACAGAATAGCACACTGACACTTTCCCTCACTGTACCTCTCTGTCCCTAAACTCAAGGATTTCAAATATGGTTCAGCAAGATTGGTTTAGAACAGAATAGCACACTGTCAGTTTCACTCACTGTACCTCTCTGTCCCTACAAACAAGGTTTAGCACCGGAAAACACACTGACACTCTCCCTACCTATCCTTATTTGTCCCTAAACACAAGGAATCCAGGATTAGTAAAGGAAAAAAAATGACACTGTCCCTGCCTATGCTTCTCTTTCCCTGCTCCGGAACACACTACACAAGGCCGCCGCGCTGGCGGCCTTTTATAGTGTGGGGCGTGTACTAAACCCCCTCAAGAATAATTGGCCACAGGCATCCTGCCTGTGGCCAATCATTGCTCTCCTCGCTGCCGGCGCTGTGATTGGCCAAGCATGCGGGGTCACAGTGCATGCTTGGCCAATCACAGCGCCTGGATGACACTGCGATGGCGTAGTGCATTGTGGGCCGTTCGCGTCACTCGAATTTGGCGCGAACGGCCCAAATCGTTCGATCTTCGTCGAACGATCGAACAGCCGATGTTCGAGTCGAACGTATGTTCGACTCGAACACGAAGCTCATCCCTACACACAATATACAGACCGAGTCTGCACTTCTGTATATGGGATCATACAGCACAAAACCTTCACAATCCAAACCAGTACAGCCCATCCAGGCATTCCACCACCACTTTGGATTAGTGTAAGCGCCGTGTTTTGGCAAAGTCTTACTGAGTGGTGATGCTAACTCATCAGGCCACTGCCCCTCATGTAGAGATAGTGTACAATCAGCTTGATGCTGGTCGATAACTCCGCCTGCCCCTGTGTGCATGCCAGAGCCAATAACATATATCTGTCCTATACCATCTCACACTCTCTACCAACCTCTCATCATGATTGACAAAATCTTGAGCCACTTTACACTGGGTATTTATGTGACTCAAAGGGGGGGGCAGCAATCTCTCTGAGTAACAAAGCCCCGCCTGCTGTCTGAAGCTATGGCTGAGAGTTTGTTCCCTAGGAGATCGATGTCCACTCCTAACAACACCCATCCCAGTTCCTATTCCCCCAATATAGTGCTGAATACATCCCTCTTCTTTCGGGTTACTTCTCAGAAAAAAGCGTTCCGCGTATCTCTGGGAGCAAGCCTGACCGCACTTGATTCAGAGTATATTCATCACATATAGGATAATAGGTTTTTATCAACCACTATGAGATGCTAAAGCGCCATGTGGTGAAGGTATACTTTACCCTAGTAGCCAGTGTTTATTCCCTTTGTTCAACGCAGCATGCTCCTGTGTGTGGCCACTGGCATTACCTGTACAGGGTTTTAAACCTCTCAGGTGAGACATCAATTAGGTGTATCTCCCAAATGTCCGGTTCTGGTGTCCCACATGTCCACTAACTGAGAGCTTCTCTATAAGACTGCTAAGATTGAGACACCATCCCTACGAGGAAGTTTTCACCCCATTGACGTGTCACCTGGTACCCTCTAGTCTGGCCAACAGACACCTTTAATTGTCAACCTCCTAGGTACCTGCACCATATTAATTCAGTTATGTCATACATGTCACACATTAAAAACATTTCCTTCTTTCAATTCCTCGTCCCAATATAAAAAGGAAAAAACATATATTACATCTCTTTTTCTGAAGGATTGGATAGGTTATATTCCTTCCCCAACCTCCAACCCATTGCATTTGTATTCATAGTCCGTTTGCATTCATAAATGACAGGAGAGACTGTGGCAAAATGTTTCGTTGTTGGGCAAAGTCCTTCAGATTCAGTATCAGCGCAAAAATTGTCCATAAGAAAAAGGAACCTTATATTTCAAGTATTAGTCTGAATCTTTTCTCTCCTGAACGTTTATAAGAACAAATTTTCAGTGTGGTATGGCACAGACAAACAGCCAACCAGATGAACATCCTTCATCTCTGTTCCAGAATCCTCTCCAATCTCGCTCCACCAAGGTTCTGGAAGTTAAGAACAAGAGCAGAATCAAATTCTTATCCATAATATCTACTAACACAGGAATTTAGTATTCCTGACTTCTGAACAAATTACCAAAACAACCATGATTCCTTTCGGATGAATCCACTCTAAAATGGATCCCCATGGTATGAGTAAAAATCTAAAATAAAAAAAAATAAAAAAAAATGCACGTGAAAGTTGCTTCTCAAAAATTCAAAATTTTAAGCACTCAAAAAAGACAATGCATAATCTGTACTTTAAGATCTACGCCCCATTCAGGTTGAAAAATCCTAAATCTTTGGAACTTTTTCCACCTGAATGAAAAGAAAACAAACAAAAGAGAAGAAAGAAGAAAAAAATTCCAGCAGCTAAAATGGCTTCCTACCAACTTGTCCTAGACAAAATGTATTCAGCTGCTAATTGAGGACATATTCAGCGACCACCTAGTCAGTTGCTAATGACCCCCTTTTCAGGTGTACTAAACCTAACAATGTTTCCACCTGAACAAACAAAAACAAACTAGATGAAACAATTAAAAAAAAAAAAACAATGAAACTAATAAAAAAAATGAAAATTAATAAAAAAAAAATTCAAAAAATAAAATAAATAAATAATAAAAAAAATTACAAAACAAACAAAAAAAATAGTAATTCAAAAAAAATTCAAAAAAAAAAAAATTACCAAGACAAAAATGAAAGAAAAAAATTAAAACTTAAAAAAAAAACATTTCTTTTTCTTTGAAAAAATGAAAATCAATAAAATTCAAAAATTCAAAATCTGGCCATCAACACACAACAACATGGCAAGACAACCATCAAACAATGACAAACACTCAACTTTAATTAAAGACATCCACGGACTTTTCTCATGAGAAGAGTAAGCGCCCATTTCGAACTGGAAGAGAATTAGTTAATGGGAAAAAAAAAACAACATCTGTACTTCATCACAACATTTGTAACTTCATTTGTAACTCTTTACTCCATTAATGTCTGACTATTGTTTAATTTTTTTCATTGTTTGCAAACAATTACTAATTAATGAGTACCATGTGAAAACCTAACCCCTGCTCTGCAAAATTTGCCCACTATTGTTTCCACTTTGAAGGATCTGTAAACAAAACACAAACATTAGTATCCAAACCAGTTTAACTTCTTCCCCGGTCTCTAGAAAAAACAAAAAACACAAAGATGGTTATTACACACAATTATCGAAACAATAGACTTTTTTAAGTCCCCCAAGCATTTTCCCATTAATTGTAGTGCTGGGGTAACATTTGCCATATTTTCCTATACTAAGCAGGCAGTATTGGAAAACTTTGCCATATTCGTCAGGAAAATTGGACATTGCCATTTGCGTCCAATCACATACAAGCCAGAATGGTAGATTAGCCCAGGGAGCGAACATTGGAATGTTATTAAAAAAAAAATGTGAAACTAAGAGTACTTTAAAAACACAATAACGATCCTGCGGCCTAACCTCAAATATATACCTATCAAGGTCCTCTATAATATTCCAAACCTGCAGGGCAAACCTCTGTAACTCACATCTTATTCATAGCAAAGAAACATTAACCAGAAAATTCTCGCCATCCCTGCAGCTCCCTAAAGGCTGCTATCATTGTTTCCCTCCATTGCTATATTTGAATGAACATGTGGCTCCCTCCATTTTTCATAATAATGCCTTTCCTGTGTTAATTGAGTATCAGGGCCCCTATGCCTATTGCTACCCCATCTTACCGAATACTCTTCGTAACGCCTTGGGGTCGTTTTGGGGTGTTGAGATCTTTTTTTGATGTCACTATTTGCCGCCCAACAATATCTGGCGATGTGACCTCCCTTTTTACATAGAAAACATTTAAGGGTTGGTCTCCCTGCATGGGTCCTTCTCTGAGCATAAGGCGACAGAGATTCACATTGTTGCATAACATTACTCTGAACCGACTTTACACTTTCATCGTCTGAGGAGTAATCACTAGCGATGGACTCATCAGACGTCTCCCCTAAACCAACTCCAGAATCATTTTCCAACGCGGTTACCGCACTTCTATTTAAATCTTCAACCTTGATTTCTATCATATCAATATTACGTAGTCGCACAGGTACTCATTGATGGCCCTCTGCTGCGTGTGCAGCCGCTGCAGCATGGCCAACGTTGAGTTCCACCTGGTGGGCATGTCACATATAAGGCGGTTCTTGGGCAGGTTTAACTCCTTTTGCAGCTCAGCCAGGCGAGCACTGGCATTATAAGATCTGCGGAAATGCACACAAACTTTCCTGGCCTGCCTCAGGACATCCTGTAAGCCTGGGTACCTGCCCAAGAACCGCTGCACCACCAGGTTAAGGACGTGAGCCACACAGGGCACATGGGTCAGTTGTCCCTGTCGGAGAGCGGAGAGGAGGTTGGTGCCATTGTTGCAAACTACCATTCCTGGCTTAAGCTGGCGTGGCGTCAACCACCTCTCGGCCTGCCCCTGTAGAGCAGACAGAACCTCTGCCCCAGTGTGGCTCCTGTCCCCCAAACACACCAGCGCAAGCACGGCATGGCATCTTTTTGCCTGCGTACTTGCGTAGCCCCTTGAACGCCTACAGAGCACCGCTGGTTCCGAGGACAAAGCACAGGAAGAGGCCATGGAGGAAGAAGAAGAGGAGGGGGTGGAGAAGAAAGGTGTGTCACAACCAGTAGTAGCATTTTGGAGGCGTGGCGGTGGAACAACCTCCAACACTACTGCACCTTGTCCTGCATCCTTCCCAGCTGCCAAAAGAGTGACCCAATGGGCCGTGAAAGAAAGGTAACGTCCCTGTCCATGCCTGCTGGACCATGAGTCAGCGGTAATATGCACCTTACCGCTGACCGCCCTGTCCAGCGAGGCCAAGACATTGCCTTCCACATGCCTTCCACATGCCGGTAGAGAGCCGGAATCGCCTTCCGAGAGAAAAAGTGGCGTTTGGGAACCTGCCACTGTTGAACCGCACATTGCACAAACTCACGGAAGGGGGCCGAGTCTACCAACTGAAAAGGCAGCAGTTGAAGCGCTAGCAATTTAGCCAAGCTAGCATTCAACCGCTGGGCATGTGGATGGCTGGGAGTGAACTTTTTTCGACGGTCCAGCAGCTGGGGCAGGGAAATTTGCCTGCTAGAATCGGACGTCAGTGTGCTGCTAGCAGAGTGCCCGCAAGTACTTGGCTGTGACACACCTAATTCTACACCTTCATTCCTCTCAGTGCAGGTTTCAGAGAGGACTGAAGGTATAGTGGGGTTGGAGATCCCAGCTGATGCGGTGCAAGGAGAGGTCCGCTTTGTTCTTTGGTGTGGGTCTTTAAGGTAGGCTTGCGAACGAGCTGCATGGCAGGTCAACATATGTCTGGTCAAGCATGTGGTACCCAAGCGGGTGATGTTTTGGCCACGCGATATACGCTTGAGACATATGTTGCAAACAGCAGCTGTGCGATCTGATGCACTCGACTCAAAAAAGCCCACACCAAAGAACTTTTTGAATAACGGGCAGAGGCAGCGCCCTGCACAGGCGGAGCTCTGCGGTGTGATTCCGTCAGTGTGCTGCCCTTACGCTGGCCCCCCGAGGGCATCCTGCCTCGTTGGAGATGCAGCTATGATTAAACACTAAGAAAGTGTGAAACTAGTCAGATCTAACCAGAATTTTGTGACTTGCTGTGCTGTATTTGGATTTTTGAAGATTTTACATAATAAAGGCTTTTTATTGGAGTGCTGCTGTCCAGAAGACTTGATCTTTTGTTTTGCCTGAAATTGCATTGCCTGCACCCTTGGCTGTTGGGAGGAGATAGTCACCTGGAGGACGTCCACACCTGAGCGGTTTCTGTTTTTGTTTCTCGTTGGAGATGTGCCTCCTCCTCATCCTCCTCCTCCTCCTCGCTCCTATTAGGCACCCACGTGGAGTCAGTGACCTCATCATCCCCTCCCTCCTCATCACTGGAGCCAATCTGGCAGTATGCTGCAGCTGCTGGAACATGACTGCCAGATTGGTGTCCTTCTTGAGCATCCCCTCTCTCTGCTCTCACGCTACTGCCTTCCTCTAGCTGGGTATCATCATCAGACCCTCCGAAACGCTGGGCATCCTCCTGGAGCATGTACCCAACACTGTGCTCAAACAGTTCGGGGGACTCCTCAGGAGGACATGGTTGGTCTAGGGAAGGAGTGACTGATGATGACATTGATACCAGGGAAGAGGACGCTTTGGCAGCTGCTTTGCCAGTACCCTGAGCCTGGGTGAGAGAGGATGAGGAGGATGAGGAGGGCTTGGTCATCCACTCTACCAAGTCTTCGGCATGATGCGGCTCAACACGTCCAGCTGCCGAAAAGAAGGACAAGCGTGTCCCATGGCCACATGCTGATGGCGATGCACCGCGTCCACGACCAGCACTGTTGTCTCTAGACACAGAGCCTGCTTGCCCTCTTTTATTGGCTCCTGACTGTCTCCCTCTCCTTGTTTGCCTTCCAGACATTCTAATGGCCTGCAGGGAAATGGGAAAACCAGCAATAAGGCCTAGCTTCAGGAGTATATTTTGCAGGAATCACACTACGCCTGCTGTAGGTGCTGCAAATGCCTGTTGGTGTAACACACCAGGAAAAAGCAGCAATACAGGCTAACTTCAGGTGTAATATGATCAGGAGGCACACTCCGCCCGCTGTAAGTGCTGCAAATGCCTGTTGGTGTAACACACCAGGAAAAAGCAGCAATACAGGCTAACTTCAGGTGTAATATGATCAGGAGGCACACTCCGCCCGCTGTAAGTGCTGCAAATGCCTGTTGGTGTAACACACCAGGAAAAAGCAGCAATACAGGCTAACTTCAGGTGTAATATGATCAGGAGGCACACTCCGCCCGCTGTAAGTGCTGCAAATGCCTGTTGGTGTAACACACCAGGAAAAAGCAGCAATACAGGCTAACTTCAGGTGTAATATGATCAGGAGGCACACTCCGCCCGCTCTAAGTGCTGCAAATGCCTGTTGGTGTAACACACCAGGAAAACACAGCAATACGGGCTAACTTCAGGTGTATAATGTGCAGGAGGCTTAGCAACAATGACACTGACACTATTCCCTGCCTATCCTTCTCTCTCCCTGCACACAAGGTTTATCAAAGTATATGACACTGACACTCTCCCTGCCTATCCTTCTCTCTCCCTGCACACAAGGTTTAGCAAAGAATGTGACACTGACACTGTCCCCTGCCTATCCTTCTCTCTCCCTGCACACAAGGTTTATCAAAGAATATGACACTGACACTCTCCCTGCCTATCCTTCTCTCTCCCTGCACACAAGGTTTAGCAAAGAATGTGACACTGACACTGTCCCCTGTCTATCCTTCTCTCTCCCTACACACAAGGTTTAGCAAAGAATATGACACTGACACTCTCCCTGCCTATCCTTCTCTCTCCCTACACACAAGTTTGAGGTACAAATAGCACTGACACTGTCCCTGCCTATGTAACTCTTTCCCTGCGCCGGAACACACTACACAAGGCCGCCGCGCTTGCGGCTTTTTATAGTGTGGGGCATGTGCTAAACCCCCTGAGCTATAATTGGCCACAGGCAACCTGCCTGTGGCCAATTATGGCTCTCCTAGCTGCTGGCGCTGTGATTGGCCAAGCATGCGGGGTCACAGTGCATGCTTGGCCAATCACAGCGCCGGGATTGCACTGCGATGGTGCAGTGTATTGTGGGCCATTCGCGTCACTCGAATTTGGCGCGAACGGCCCAAATCGTTCGATGTTCGCCGAACGGTCGAACAGCCGATGTTCGAGCCGAACTTATGTTTGACTCGAACACCGAGCTCATCCCTACCTGTGGCATATGCTTCACGAGCACTGACCCCAACGAAAGCCGATTATGCCCAAATTGAGAAAGAGATGCTGGCTATTGTGAATGGATGTGAGAAATTTCACAAGTACATATATGGTCGCCCGGTAGTTGTGGAAACAGACCACAATCCTACAGAAATCACTAGCTTCTACACCTCCACGTCTGCAGCGGATGGTTATGAAATTACAGCAGTATGATCTCACAGTAAAGTATAAACCTGGAAAGGAAATTCCAATGGCAGATACCCTGTCTAGGGTGTTTCTAGAAGGACATGAAGCACGGGATGAACCTGAGTTGGAAGAACAGGTACATACAGTACTAGCGAACATTCCAATATCGGATGTATGGCTGGAGAAGATAAGACAAGACACCAAACAGGATAAAGTCCTAGAAAAACTAACTCGTGTCATGTGCAATGGCTGGCCAGAAAAACGAAAGAAGCTGTGTCCTGAACTACAGGGATTCTGGCCTATGAAAGGTGAGATATACATTAATTCAGATATCATATTTATGGGTGACCATATTCTCATTCCTAAGTCACAACAGGCAAAAGTACTGAAACAAATCCAATAGGGGCATTTGGCATTCACTCTGTGTAAGCGCAGAGCGCGGGAGTTGGTCTACTGGCCTAATTTGGACTTTGACATTGAGACACTTGTGAAGAAGTGTGAAACCTGCCAGACATTTCAAAGACACAATGCAAAAGAACCTCTTACACTGTGGAATGCTCCTTCACGGGCATGGCAAAGAGTGGCTACAGATATTTTTCATTTTGAGGACGACCATTACCTGATAGTAGATGATTACTAGAGCAAATACTTTGAGCTAGTGCAGCTGAGAATTTTTAAAGCAGCAACAGTCATATGGGGTTTCAAAACAATACTTACAAGACATGGAGTGTGTGAAGAACTTGTGTCCGATAATGGCCCACAATTCTCATGTTCTGAGTTCCAGTGCTTTCTGCTTGAATGGGGAATCAGGCACAAACCCACAAGCCCCTATCACCCACAGGCCAATGGTCTAGCAGAGAAGTATGTTAGCATAGTCAAATCCATTATACTGAAAGCGCAATCATCAGGGCAGAATGTGTACCTAGGACTGTTAAACTATCGTGCAATACCTATTGAAGGTTTATTCTCACCTGCACAGCTGCTAATGGGTAGAACACTGAGGACCACAGTGCCTATTGCACCACAGAAATTGCAGCCTCAGTCTATTCCACAGGATCGAGTAACAGCTCAGAGGATCATAAACATGAAAAGGCAAAAACTGTATTTTGATAAATCTACAAAATCCCTTCGTCCACTCTGTGCTGGGCAATCTATGCGACAGAGTCACTGGGAATACATGGGAACCTGCTTGAATTGTCAAAGAAGCCAATTCACAGAAATCGTATATATTTGAGACCAAGTATGGACAGAAACTGAGACGAAACAGGCGTCATCTTCGTACAGACATTGCTGCGGATACATCATTAGAGGAACCGCATGACAATGGAGATAAAGAACAAGCCCATGATGGCACAGAAGTCCTAAACACGGATATTGAGTCTACTGAGGATACAGAGGACAGCATAAACGTATCAGCATTTGATAATGCTGGGAGTGACTCTCAACTGGACACCAATCCTACAGATGATGAGCCAGTGGTTACTTTCTCTCGCTATGATCGAGCTATTAAACCAAAGATATGGAGGGACTTTGTCTTATATTAAATTCTTCATACTTGAGAGGGAAGATGTAATGATGTGTATGCTTTATGTTATAATTCAAGTTCAATTGTTATGCCTAGTTCCTTATGCATGTTAGGAAACAGTTAACAGTTTTGGTCATGGCTGAACCAGGACACCTTAATAGAACCTGGAAGGACGTTTTCTGTTTATTAAAGGTCTTATAGGAGAATTAAAAATTACTTTTGCTTCTATATATGCTCCAAATGACCACCAAGATCTTTTACTCAGTCGAACAATAAATCGCCTCACAGAGTTTCTTGAAGGCCAGTTGATTCTTGGAGGTGATATTAATGTTCCGTTACTTCCCAATGTAGATACTTACATAGTTACATAGTTACATAGTTACATAGTTAGTCAGGTTGAAAAAAGACACAAGTCCATCCAGTTCAACCGTAAAAAATAAAAATAAAAAAATAAAAATAAACATATATCGTACAATCCCATATACCCAATTCTATACCCACAGTTGATCCAGAGGAAGGCAAAAAAAACCCAGAAGAGCATTATCCAATTTGCTACAGCAGGGGAAAAAATTCCTTCCTGATCCCCCGAGAGGCAATCGGATATTCCCTGGATCAACTTTACCTATAAATGTCAGTACCCAGTTATATTATGTACATTTAAGAAAGAATCCAGGCCCTTCTTAAAGCAATCTACTGAGCTGGCCAGAACCACCTCTGCAGGGAGTCTATTCCACATTTTCACAGCTCTTACTGTGAAAAAACCTTTCCGTATTTGGAGGTGAAATCTCTTTTCCTCTAGACGCAAAGAGTGCCCCCTTGTCCTTTGTGTTGACCGTAAAGTGAATAACTGAACACCAAGTTCACTATATGGACCCCTTATATATTTGTACATGTTGATCATATCCCCCCTTAATCTCCTCTTCTCAAGAGAGAATAAATTCAGTTCCTCTAATCTCTCCTCATAGCTGAGCTCCTCCATGCCTCTTATCAGTTTGGTTGCCCTTCTCTGCACTTTCTCCAGTTCCCCAATATCCTTTTTGAGAACTGGGGCCCAAAACTGAACTGCATATTCCAGATGAGGTCTTACTAATGATTTGAACAGGGGCAAAATGATATCTCTCTCTCTGGAGACCATACCTCTCTTAATACAAGAAAGGACTTTGCTCGCTTTGGAAACCGCAGCTTGGCATTGCATGCCATTATTGAGCTTATGATCTACCAAAACCCCCAGATCCTTCTCCACTACGGATCCCCCCAGTTGTACTCCCCCTAGTATGTATGATGCATTCATATTATTAGCCCCCAAGTGCATAACTTTACATTTATCAACATTAAACCTCATCTGCCACATAGTCGCCCAATTAGACAGAGCATTGAGGTCGGCTTGTAAATTGGCGACATCCTGTAAGGACGTTATTCCACTGCATAGCTTGGTGTCATCTGCAAAGACAGAAATGTTACTTTTGATCTCAGACCCAATATCATTTATAAACATATTAAAAAGTAAGGGTCCCAGCACTGAACCTTGGGGTACACCACTGATAACCTTGGACCATTCAGAGTAAGAATCATTAACCGCTACTCTCTGAATTCTGTCTTTTAGCCAGTTTTCTATCCATTTACAAACTGATATTTCCAATCCTGTAGACTTTACCTTACACATGAGCCGTGTGTGGGGAACTGTATCGAACGCTTTTGCAAAATCCAAGTATACCACGTCCACTGCCACCCCTCTGTCCAAGGTCTTACTTACCTCTTCATAAAAAGAAATCAGGTTTGTTTGACAACTTCTGTCTTTCATGAATCCATGCTGTCTGTTGCTTAAATAGTTTTTTTCCAGCAAGAACTCATCTATGTGGTCTTTTATTAATCTCTCCAGTATTTTCCCAACTATAGAAGTTAAACTACTTCATCGGGCTCATCCTCCGTTACCTCCAGCACCCGTAAACGAGTGATACAGACCATCTATAAGGCTCAACTGATTGACGCATGGCGTATATAACATCCAGACGAGAGAGACTACACGTTTTACTCCTCTCCTCATAAACTGTATTCACGTATAGACTTCTTTTTGATTCCACACACACATTTACAGGCAGTTCAAAGTACAACAATCGGCGTAAGTAGATGGTCAGACCACGCACCAATCAAGCTGATATATCGTCTTTCAGAGCCCCCAAGTTCCAAGACTAGATCCTGGAGATTAAATGAAAGCCTTCTGCAGACCCCTAGCGGAGGATGTACAACGTGAGATAGATCAGTACTTTCAAATTAATAAACAAACTGACTGCAATACAGGGATTCTATGGGAAGCTCATAAGACAGTTATAAGAAGCGTTTTAATTAAACACGGAGCACGGCTTAAACGCCAACGGACGGAAAAACTTACAGCTCTTCTTCACGAGATTCATAAAGAAGAAGTCCAACATAAACACATAACGAACTCCGTGCTCGAACAAAAACTTTTCTCTCTCCGTTAGCAGGTTACAGATCTATTAAGGTATCAAGCCAAAGCCGCTCTACAACGATGTCGTAGATCAGTATATGAGTCGGGAGATAAATGTGGTAGAATGCTAGCACGCTCAGTCAAAGAACAAAAATTAGCTTCATATATTCCCCAAATCATTACACCTCAAGGTCAATATTGTAAACTATGCAATATTATATATATTAATCCATAATCTATAACTATTGCATCTTTGTATTAATTGTATTAGTCCCTTGTTTGCTAGTCTTACCCTTAAGAGAACTCTAGGCCTGAAGATGCACTATATAGTATAAAGACAAACACAATTGCTCAGTAGAAGAGATTACATTTATTTCCTTTAAGTAGGAATGTTACATACTAACAAGCAATATTCTATACAGCCTATATCAACAGTACTAATGAAAAATGATACTTATGTCTCCTTGAGGCCAAGGTTCCTGTTGGCTGAGCTCCTGGATGTAATAGAGGACTAGGCCTCTGTAGGCCCTTGTAGGCTTCTGCAGGTCACATGTCTTAGGCCCAAACTGGCTGCTCTTAGGCCTTCAGAGATGCATGTGTTTCAGCCAGGTCCTAGATCAGAAGAGGGGGCTCTTTCATACCCAAACGTCCTGTTTTAAAGGGTCCCATGCATACCTCATTCAAACACTCCCCTCTGCCTCTCGACCAATCATGGTCCTTTCATGATTCCCGTATTGTCGTGCCATATCTAGCCTCTGGGGGCGATGTTGTCCATATAGTCTCCAATATCTTGCTGGTGCCTTTACACTCTTGGTAACAGCTGCCCTTCCATTTGTTTCCGGAAGGTGCTAAATACATTAGTACCTGGTCCATTGTTATCAACCCTTTGAGGCTTCCACCACCCCAGGGGGCCTTGACAAGCCTTCCTATGTATTATTTGGGGATGGCAACTGCCATCTGGTCTTAGTTGTAAAGTCCAGAACTGTGATCTCAAGCCATGTTTGCTTCTCCAACATATGCCGCTTTGCGCCTAAAGTGCGCATACCATCCTTCTTTAGCTATGGCTCCCATTGAACAGTCCATATGGTCTTAACGTCCACCATGTGTTTTTGCACCAATACCTTTGGACCGGTAAACAGCTCCTATGAAACAGCCCATAACTGTCTTCCACCATGTGCTTCGGAACCAGTACCTCTGGAACAGTCCATAACGGTGTTACTGTGTTGCCACTTAACATAGGCTTCAGATAGAACAGTCCATAATGGTGTTACTGTGTTGCCTTTTAACATAGGCTTCAGATAGAACAGTCCATAACGGTCTTATTGTGCTGTGTTTCCCCACACGTGCCGCTTTGCTACTGGGTGACATACCAACATCAATCTTCCGTGACAGCTTCCCTGTCACCATTCTGTATCTTCTTCTTCTTGACATCTTCCTGAAGGGGTATAGTATCGGCAAGGGGTGTCCATTCATTCACCATTCACTCGCACACACTCAGAGCAACAACTCAACCAGCTTTCAGCTACATAGCTTCGAGGAGGACCTTACTTGGCCATATTACTAGTCTAATATATATATTTATCACACTATACCATGACATGAATCAACCCATTATCATAATATATGCATATACATTATCCATCCAATTACGCCTCCCGCTCCCAACCTCCTATAACTCTTTATTGTAGATACGGGTCGGGATTGGGCAGGCTTGCTTACAGTGGTCTTTCTTGCCGCAACTTGGCCTGTCTGCGGTACCTCAGGGATCTAAATTGGCAGCAAAGTCTCTAATTTATACGAAGAGACCCTACCGTCATTTTGTCCCTCAGTTTGCATAGATCAGCGGGAGAGCTTCCCATACAAGTTTTTAGTCTAACAACACATATAAATTTCAAACAATAACAAAACCCACAAAATTTCATCTCTGTGTCTGGATTTCAGTGACCATGCCCAGGGAATCTCATGCACCCCTACCTACTGTTAGGTTCAAGAAATACCCTAGTTCCATGACTAACGCTACATCGGTATCCTCTAGGACAAAGAAACAAACTTGTCTATGTCCTAAATAATACCCAGGTGCTTCCTTCCCAGCAATGATCTCTCCATCCAGAACACAGAGTACCGTGTATTGACCTAGTATGCAAAGGACATTGTGGTCCTGCTTCCGACAGAGGGAAATATCAACCTGCCCCCAGCTTCCGTATTCCATGATCACATGTGGGTCACTTAGCCACCAATGCAACAAGATAGAATCCCCAGTCAGTAAGCCCATTGATGCCACACAATATACAGACCGAGTCTGCACTTCTGTATATGGGATCATACAGCACAAAACCTTCACAATCCAAACCAGTACAGCCCATCCAGGCATTCCACCAACACTTTGGATTAGTGTAAGCGCCGTGTTTTGGCAAAGTCTTACTGAGCGGTGATGCTAACTCATCAGGCCACTGCCCCTCATGTAGAGATAGTGTACAATCAGCTTGATGCTGGTCGATAACTCCGCCTGCCCCTGTGTGCATGCCAGAGCCAATGACATATATCTGTCCTATACCATCTCACACTCTCTACCAACCTCTCATCATGATTGACAAAATCTTGAGCCACTTTACACTGGGTATTTATGTGACTCAAAGGGGGGGGCAGCAATCTCTCTGAGTAACAAAGCCCCGCCTGCTGTCTGAAGCTATGGCTGAGAGTTTGTTCCCTAGGAGATCGATGTCCACTCCTAACAACACCCATCCCAGTTCCTATTCCCCGAATATAGTGCTGAATACATCCCTCTTCTTTCGGGTTACTTCTCAGAAAAAAGCATTCCGCGTATCTCTGGGAGCAAGCCACTGACATACTGACCGCACTTGATTCAGAGTATATTCAGCACATATAGGATAATAGGTTTTTATCAACCACTATGAAATGCTAAAGCGCCATGTGGTGAAGGTATACTGTACCCTGGTAGCCAGTGTTTATTCCCTTTGTTCAACGCAGCATGCTCCTGTGTGTGGCCACTGGCATTGCCTGTACAGGGTTTTAAACCTCTCAGGTGAGACATCAATTAGGTGTATCTCCCAAATGTCCGGTTCTGGTGTCCCACATGTCCACTAACTGAGAGCTTCTCTATAAGACTGCTAAGATTGAGACACCATCCCTACGAGGAAGTTTTCACCCCATTGACGTGTCACCTGGTACCCTCTAGTCTGGCCAACAGACACCTTTAATTGTCAACCTCCTAGGTACCTGCACCATATTAATTCAGTTATGTCATACATGTCACACATTAAAAACATTTCCTTCTTTCAATTCCTCGTCCCATAATAAAAAGGAAAAAACATATATTACATCTCTTGTTCTGAAGGATTGTATAGGTTATATTCCTTTCCCAACCTCCAACCCATTGCATTTGTATTCATAGTCCGTTTGCATTCATAAATGACAGGAGAGACTGCGGCAAAATGTTTCACAAGTCTCGTTGTTGGGCAAAGTCCTTCAGATTCAGTATCAGCGCAAAAATTGTCCATAAGAAAAAGGAACCTTATATTTCAAGTATTAGTCTGAATCTTTTCTCTCCTGAACGTTTATAAGGACAAATTTTCAGTGTGGTATGGCACAGACAAACAGCCAACCAGAAGAACATCCTTCATCTCTGTTCCAGAATCCTCTCCAATCTCGCTCCACCAAGGTTCTGGAAGTTAAGAATAGGGATGAGCTTCGTGTTCGAGTCGAACATACGTTCGACTCGAACATCGGCTGTTCGATCGTTCGACGAAGATCGAACGATTTGGGCCGTTCGCGCCAAATTCGAGTGACGCGAACGGCCCACAATGCACTACGCCATCGCAGTGTCATCCAGGCGCTGTGATTGGCCAAGCATGCACTGTGACCCCGCATGCTTGGCCAATCACAGCGCCGGCAGCGAGGAGAGCAATGATTGGCCACAGGCAGGATGCCTGTGGCCAATTATTGCTGAGGGTGTTTAGTACACGCCCCACACTATAAAAGGCCGCCAGCACGGCGGCCTAGTGTAGTGTGTTCCGGAGCAGGGAAAGAGAAGCATAGGCAGGGACAGTGACATTTATTTTTTCTTGCTTAACCTGGATTCCTTTAGTTTAGGGAAAGAGAAGGATAGGTAGGGAGAGTGTCAGTGTGTTTTACTGTGCGAATCCTTGTTTCTAGGGACAGGGAAGGACAGTGAGGGAATTCTCCTTGTGCTATAGTGTGCTTTAAAAAACCATTTTTTCTAGGGACAGAAAACTATAGGTAGGGAGAGTGTCAGTGTGTTTTACTCTGCGAATCCTTGTTTCTAGGGACAGGGAAGGACAGTGAGGGAAATTCTCCTTGTGCTATAGTGTGCTTTAAAAAAACATTTTTTCTAGGGACAGAAAACTATAGGTAGGGAGAGTGTCAGTGTGTTTTACTGTGCGAATCCTTGTTTCTAGGGACAGGGAAGGACAGTGAGGGAAATTCTCCTTGTGCTATAGTGTGCTTTAAAAAAACATTTTTTCTAGGGACAGAAAACTATAGGTAGTGTGACAGCAGGAAGGTAAAGTCACCTGGTTGCATCCAGGGGGGTAGATATATTTCGCCCAGATTCAGGCTTTACGCCGACTTATACAACTAGGTGGAGAGTTGTATAAGCCCAGCTAAGGCTAGTGGGCTCATGAATGACTCATACCTCTAGGGAGAGGGCTGGGCGTCGTGCAGGCAGGGAGTTGATGAGGCCAGCTGAAGCTTGTCAGCTCATTTAGGCCTCTATAAGAACTCCCAGCTTCATTAGATGTTAGCTCATGCCTGGAACCAGACCTGTGTGGACTGTCTAGGGAGAGTGAACCCCTGTGCGGTGAGACAAAAGCCTGTGTGGCTATTTGCTTGGACATTTAAAACCAGGGACTTAGGGACTAGGACAGCACTAGGCTGATCCCAGTTGTTAGTTAGGAAACCTGTATGTTTAGTCAGAGGTCAAGTTGACCAGGATTTATTTTGTTTATATGTTTCTTTTGGCTTTGCTGTGTTTTGTCACTGTAAATAGAAAATAAACCGCACCTTTTTTTTGATTTTGAAAACCACAACCTCCGTTTGCTGGGCCTGTTTTTGTGTGGGGAGCCCATCCCGGGGGTCACACACACCCGCTGCCGAGCTAACCCCCTCACAGTTGGTGGAGAACCAGTGGCAGTTTTTTTTAAGCCAGCATGGAGGAGATACTGAAGCAGCTGGCTCTAGCAAATGCCAATCAACAGCAGACAAATGCAGGTTTGCAAAAGAGCCTTGCAGCTCAACAACAGAACTTCGCAGCCCAGCAGCAAGCTCATCAACAGAGCCTTGAAGACCAGCAGCAAGCTCACCAACAGAGTCTGGAAGCTCAGCAACAAGCCCAGCAGCAATCTGAGGCCCGCTTCATAGACCTGTTACAGAAGCAAGAGCAGAGACTACAACAAATGGAAGCAGTAATGCAGCAACGTCCGCAGACCAGTGAGGAAAGCCGTCCCACTAATACCGCGTCCTTTGGGGTGAGTCGTTTATTGACAAAAATGACTGGAGAGGATGATCCAGAGGTATTTTTGACCACATTTGAAAGGACTGCTGAAAGAGAAAAGTGGCCTGAGGAGCAGTGGGCTGGACTGGTGGCTCCTCTGTTAACTGGTGAATCGCAGAAGGCTTACTATGACCTAGAGCCTGACCAAGCAAAAGACTATGTGATGCTAAAAGCTGAGATATTGGCAAGGCTGGGTGTCACCCAGGCTGTCCGGGCTCAGCGTGTGCATAACTGGACTTTCCAGCTTGGAAAACCCCCCAGGTCTCAAATGTATGATCTCATTCACCTGAGCAGAAAGTGGCTACAGCCAGAGACTTTGTCCGCACCAAAGATTGTGGAACGTGTTGTAATGGATCGGTTTTTGAGAGCTCTTCCTACTGCCATCCAAAACTGGGTAAGCCATGGAGACCCAGAGACGGCCGATGGTCTTGTGGATCGTGTGGAGAAATACTTGGCTACAGAGAACCTGACGGCCTCTTCCAGAGACACTCGGACTTTCCACCCTAAGACCAGACCATCCCCAGGGGCGGATAAGAGGATTCCAAGGGGTAAGGGTGGAGAGAGTGAGAGGGTGGGAGCTCTACCCCAAGTTTGGCGAGAACAGCCTGGGAAATCAGCGGCTCAAGAGGCGGCAAGAAGGATCGTTTGCTACCGCTGCCGGCAAGCGGGACATATTGCAGCCAATTGCCCGGTTGTGGAGGAACCCATGCAGTGTGACTTTCTGACGGGCAGACGTCAGTCGCTGTGTGCGACAGTCGCATGCACTGCCATTCGAGGAATTGAGAAACATTTATGCAAAATGTGTGTTAATGGTAGAAATGTTGTGGTATTGCTGGATTCAGGCAGCCTTGTGACCCTGATAAAGGCTGAGTTAGTTAAAACAGAGGTCTCTGGGAATAGCAAGGTAGCTGTTATTTGTGTGCATGGGGACACCCGAGAGTATCCAGTGACTACAGTGTGTTTCGAGACCCCCAAAGGTACCCTCTCTCATCCAGTGGGCTTAGTATCTCAGTTACCGTATGACGCCATTGTGGGAAGGGATTTTCCGAAGTTCTGGGAACTGTGGGATGATCCTGAGCCCCCCACTGGTGCCCCTATGTACCAGGAATGTGATAGCCAGAACTCCCCTGAGAGTGGTGAGGACTCTCCGGAATTTCCCTTACCAGTATTGGCAGGGGAGACTCAAGAAACTGGAGAGGAGCCCACCTCCTCAGACGAAAACCTACCGTCTGTGGAGTTTTCTGATCTTGAGGTTCACAGGGAAAACTTTGCCACAGAACAGTTGAAAGACCCCGCCCTAATAAAGGCACGCGAAAACGTAGTGAAAATAGATGGCGAGTTAGTGAACCCAGATAATACCTGCACTTACCCATACTTCAGCGTAGAGAAGGACCTACTGTATCGGGTGGCAAAAAGGGCAGAAGAAACCGTTGAGCAGCTTGTGGTGCCCAAACCTTACAGGAAGTTGGTGTTGGAGTTGGCCCATGGGCACATTCTTGGAGGTCATCTGGGGACAGAGAAAACCCGAGAGAGGGTATTACAGAGATTCTATTGGCCGGGGGTGATGAAGGACATAGAAAATTATTGTTCCTCCTGCCCTGTGTGTCAGAGGTCGGCCCCGATGCCACATTTCCGTAGCCCGCTGGTCCCTCTACCCATCATTGAGGTCCCGTTTGAGAGGATCGCCATGGATTTGGTAGGTCCTATAATCAAGTCCGCTAGGGGGCACCAGTACATATTAGTTATAATGGACTATGCCACCCGTTATCCAGAAGCGATCCCTCTCCGAAATACCTCGGCCAAAACCATAGCCAAAGAGCTATCTCTTGTGTTTAGCCGGGTGGGTATTTGTAAAGAACTGCTTACGGACCAAGGTACACCCTTTATGTCCCGGGTTATGAAGGAGCTGTGTAAATTGTTCAAAGTGACGCAATTACGTACATCTGTGTATCACCCCCAAACCGATGGGCTGGTTGAAAGATTCAACAAAACCCTAAAACAAATGTTGAAGAAAGTGGTGGATAGAGATGGAAAGGATTGGGACTGTCTACTTCCTTATCTGATGTTTGCTATTAGGGAGGTGCCCCAATCCTCTACGGGATTCTCCCCCTTTGAGTTACTGTATGGGAGACACCCAAGAGGGCTGTTGGATATTGCCAAGGAAACTTGGGAAAGTGAGAGTTCTCCCCACAGGAGTGTGATTGAGCATGTCGCCCTGATGCAAGACCGAATTGCACAGGTAATGCCCATCGTGAAGGAACATTTGGCCCAAGCGCAGTTAGCACAGCAGAGAGTGTACAACCGTGGAGCCAAGACCCGTACCTTTTCCCCGGGGGATAGGATACTGGTACTTGTCCCTACGGTTGAAAGTAAATTCCTTGCCAAATGGCAAGGCCCCTACGAGATAATGGAAAAAGTGAGTGAAGTGAATTACAAGGTCAGACAACCAGGAAGGCGAAAGCCCGAACAGATCTATCACGTTAATCTGTTGAAAGCCTGGAGGGATAGAGAGTCCCTAGTCGCAGACACTTGGTCACCAGCTCAAACTGGTTGCGTGATTCCTGAGGTTGGAATAGCAGCCACCTTGTCACAACCCCAACAACAGGAGGTTAAGGAGTTTGTGCTTCGCAACAAGGAGGTATTCTCTGAGCTGCCGGGACAAACATTTGGGGTAGAGCATGACATCATTACCCCGCCCGGTGAAAGGGTGAAGTTAAAACCCTATCGGATCCCAGAGGCCCGACGGGAGGCAATACGGGAGGAAGTACAGAAAATGCTGAACTTAGGGGTGATAGAGGAGTCCCAAAGTGATTGGTCTAGTCCCATTGTGTTGGTGCCTAAACCGGATGGGAGCTGGCGATTTTGTAACGATTTTCGTCAGTTGAACAAAGTTACAAAATTTGACACCTACCCCATGCCACGTATAGATGAGTTGATCGACCGGCTGGGAACAGCCCGATACATGACGACTCTTGACCTCACAAAAGGGTATTGGCAAATCCCCCTGGCCAAATTGGCCAAAGAGAAAACCGCATTTGTAACCCCAGACGGGGCGTTCCAATATAAAAGAATGCCGTTCGGGTTACAGAATGCGCCGGCCACATTCCAGCGGAAAATGGACCAGATGCTGAGGCCCCATCGGAAGTATGCTGCGGCTTACCTGGATGACGTAATTGTCCATAGCACAGATTGGGCCTCACATCTGCCAAAAGTGCAAGCAGTCCTGGACTCTGTTCGGGAAGCGGGGTTTACGGCTAACCCCAAGAAGTGTACCATTGGGCAGGAGGAGGCCAAATATCTTGGGTACACCATTGGGAGGGGAGTAATAAAACCCCAACTCAACAAAGTCGAGGCCATCCAGAGTTGGCCACGTCCCAACAGCAAGAAGCAGGTACGAGCCTTTCTGGGAATCGCTGGGTATTATCGGCGATTCATTCCCCACTTTGCTTCTAAGGCTGTGCCCCTAACCAACCTAACGAAGGGGAAAGGGTCGGTCATGATTAAATGGACCCCCGAGGCTGAGGCAGCATTCCAATTCTTGAAACAAGCCTTATGTAGCCAGCCAGTGTTGTACTCACCCGACTTCTCTAAAGACTTTGTCGTACAAAGTGATGCGTCAGATGTGGGGTTAGGAGCAGTATTGTCCCAGGTCTGGAACGGGGAAGAGCACCCAGTCATTTACCTCAGCAGGAAGTTGAAGTCCCATGAGGTAAATTACGCCACCGTTGAAAAGGAGTGTTTAGCGGTGAAGTGGGCTCTAGATTCCCTTCGGTACTACCTGCTAGGTAGGCACTTTGACATGGTTACGGATCACGCTCCGTTAAAGTGGATGGCTCAAAACAAGGAAACAAATAGAAGAGTGAATAGGTGGTTCCTGGCCCTCCAGGAATTCAACTTCACAGTAAAGCATCGCCCTGGCGTTCAAATGGGGAATGTGGATGCTTTGTCTCGAGTACATGAATGCCTGATTGCTGGTGTTCCAACCCCGAGGTTAAAACAAGAGGGGGGGGGGGTATGTGACAGCAGGAAGGTAAAGTCACCTGGTTGCATCCAGGGGGGTAGATATATTTCGCCCAGATTCAGGCTTTACGCCGACTTATACAACTAGGTGGAGAGTTGTATAAGCCCAGCTAAGGCTAGTGGGCTCATGGATGACTCATACCTCTAGGGAGAGGGCTGGGCGTCGTGCAGGCAGGGAGTTGATGAGGCCAGCTGAAGCTTGTCAGCTCATTTAGGCCTCTATAAGAACTCCCAGCTTCATTAGATGTTAGCTCATGCCTGGAACCAGACCTGTGTGGACTGTCTAGGGAGAGTGAACCCCTGTGCGGTGAGACAAAAGCCTGTGTGGCTATTTGCTTGGACATTTAAAACCAGGGACTTAGGGACTAGGACAGCACTAGGCTGATCCCAGTTGTTAGTTAGGAAACCTGTATGTTTAGTCAGAGGTCAAGTTGACCAGGATTTATTTTGTTTATATGTTTCTTTTGGCTTTGCTGTGTTTTGTCACTGTAAATAGAAAATAAACCGCACCTTTTTTTTGATTTTGAAAACCACAACCTCCGTTTGCTGGGCCTGTTTTTGTGTGGGGAGCCCATCCCGGGGGTCACACACACCCGCTGCCGAGCTAACCCCCTCACAGTAGGGAGAGTGTCAGTGTGTTTTACTGTGCGAATCCTTGTTTCTAGGGACAGGGAAGGACAGTGAGGGAATTCTCCTTGTGCTATAGTGTGCTTTAAAAAAACATTTTTTCTAGGGACAGAAAACTATAGGTAGGGAGAGTGTCAGTGTGTTTTACTGTGCGAATCCTTGTTTCTAGGGACAGGGAAGGACAGTGAGGGAAATTCTCCTTGTGCTATAGTGTGCTTTAAAAAAACATTTTTCTAGGGACAGAAAACTATAGGTAGGGAGAGTGTCAGTGTGTTTTACTGTGCGAATCCTTGTTTCTAGGGACAGGGAAGGACAGTGAGGGAATTCTCCTTGTGCTATAGTGTGCTTTAAAAAACCATTTTTTCTAGGGACAGAAAACTATAGGTAGGGAGAGTGTCAGTGTGTTTTACTCTGCGAATCCTTGTTTCTAGGGACAGGGAAGGACAGTGAGGGAAATTCTCCTTGTGCTATAGTGTGCTTTAAAAAAACATTTTTTCTAGGGACAGAAAACTATAGGTAGGGAGAGTGTCAGTGTGTTTTACTGTGCGAATCCTTGTTTCTAGGGACAGGGAAGGACAGTGAGGGAAATTCTCCTTGTGCTATAGTGTGCTTTAAAAAAACATTTTTCTAGGGACAGAAAACTATAGGTAGGGAGAGTGTCAGTGTGTTTTACTGTGCGAATCCTTGTTTCTAGGGACAGGGAAGGACAGTGAGGGAAATTCTCCTTGTGCTATAGTGTGCTTTAAAAAAACATTTTTCTAGGGACAGAAAACTATAGGTAGGGAGAGTGTCAGTGTGTTTTACTGTGCGAATCCTTGTTTCTAGGGACAGGGAAGGACAGTGAGGGAAATTCTCCTTGTGCTATAGTGTGCTTTAAAAAAACATTTTTTCTAGGGACAGAAAACTATAGGTAGGGAGAGTGTCAGTGTGTTTTACTGTGCGAATCCTTGTTTCTAGGGACAGGGAAGGACAGTGAGGGAAATTCTCCTTGTGCTATAGTGTGCTTTAAAAAAACATTTTTCTAGGGACAGAAAACTATAGGTAGGGAGAGTGTCAGTGTGTTTTACTGTGCAAATCCTTGTTT
The DNA here is from genome assembly GCA_029206835.1 of Rana muscosa. Taxonomy (NCBI): domain Eukaryota; kingdom Metazoa; phylum Chordata; class Amphibia; order Anura; family Ranidae; genus Rana; species Rana muscosa. Next base: position 42,454,675 of record JARGYO010005626.1, read on the forward strand.
CTAGGGACAGGGAAGGACAGTGAGGGAATTCTCCTTGTGCTATAGTGTGCTTTAAAAAAACATTTTTTCTAGGGACAGAAAACTATAGGTAGGGAGAGTGTCAGTGTGTTTTACTGTGCGAATCCTTGTTTCTAGGGACAGGGAAGGACAGTGAGGGAAATTCTCCTTGTGCTATAGTGTGCTTTAAAAAAACATTTTTCTAGGGACAGAAAACTATAGGTAGGGAGAGTGTCAGTGTGTTTTACTGTGTGAATCCTTGTTTCTAGGGACAGGGAAGGACAGTGAGGGAAATTCTCCTTGTGCTATAGTGTGCTTTAAAAAAACATTTTTTCTAGGGACAGAAAACTATAGGTAGGGAGAGTGTCAGTGTGTTTTACTGTGTGAATCCTTGTTTCTAGGGACAGGGAAGGACAGTGAGGGAAATTCTCCTTGTGCTATAGTGTGCTTTAAAAAAACATTTTTCTAGGGACAGAAAACTATAGGTAGGGAGAGTGTCAGTGTGTTTTACTCTGCGAATCCTTGTTTCTAGGGACAGGGAAGGACAGTGAGGGAAATTCTCCTTGTGCTATAGTGTGCTTTAAAAAAACATTTTTTCTAGGGACAGAAAACTATAGGTAGGGAGAGTGTCAGTGTGTTTTACTGTGCGAATCCTTGTTTCTAGGGACAGGGAAGGACAGTGAGGGAAATTCTCCTTGTGCTATAGTGTGCTTTAAAAAAACATTTTTCTAGGGACAGAAAACTATAGGTAGGGAGAGTGTCAGTGTGTTTTACTGTGCGAATCCTTGTTTCTAGGGACAGGGAAGGACAGTGAGGGAAATTCTCCTTGTGCTATAGTGTGCTTTAAAAAAACATTTTTCTAGGGACAGAAAACTATAGGTAGGGAGAGTGTCAGTGTGTTTTACTGTGCGAATCCTTGTTTCTAGGGACAGGGAAGGACAGTGAGGGAAATTCTCCTTGTGCTATAGTGTGCTTTAAAAAAACATTTTTTCTAGGGACAGAAAACTATAGGTAGGGAGAGTGTCAGTGTGTTTTACTGTGCGAATCCTTGTTTCTAGGGACAGGGAAGGACAGTGAGGGAAATTCTCCTTGTGCTATAGTGTGCTTTAAAAAAACATTTTTCTAGGGACAGAAAACTATAGGTAGGGAGAGTGTCAGTGTGTTTTACTGTGCAAATCCTTGTTTCTAGGGACAGGGAAGGACAGTGAGGGAATTCTCCTTGTGCTATAGTGTGCTTTAAAAAAACATTTTTTCTAGGGACAGAAAACTATAGGTAGGGAGAGTGTCAGTGTGTTTTACTGTGCGAATCCTTGTTTCTAGGGACAGGGAAGGACAGTGAGGGAAATTCTCCTTGTGCTATAGTGTGCTTTAAAAAAAACATTTTTCTAGGGACAGAAAACTATAGGTAGGGAGAGTGTCAGTGTGTTTTACTGTGTGAATCCTTGTTTCTAGGGACAGGGAAGGACAGTGAGGGAAATTCTCCTTGTGCTATAGTGTGCTTTAAAAAAACATTTTTTCTAGGGACAGAAAACTATAGGTAGGGAGAGTGTCAGTGTGTTTTACTGTGTGAATCCTTGTTTCTAGGGACAGGGAAGGACAGTGAGGGAAATTCTCCTTGTGCTATAGTGTGCTTTAAAAAAACATTTTTCTAGGGACAGAAAACTATAGGTAGGGAGAGTGTCAGTGTGTTTTACTGTGCGAATCCTTGTTTCTAGGGACAGGGAAGGACAGTGAGGGAATTCTCCTTGTGCTATAGTGTGCTTTAAAAAAACATTTTTTCTAGGGACAGAAAACTATAGGTAGGGAGAGTGTCAGTGTGTTTTACTGTGCGAATCCTTGTTTCTAGGGACAGGGAAGGACAGTGAGGGAATTCTCCTTGTGCTATAGTGTGCTTTAAAAAAAATTTTTTCTAGGGACAGAAAACTATAGGTAGGGAGAGTGTCAGTGTGTTTTACTGTGCGAATCCTTGTTTCTAGGGACAGGGAAGGACAGTGAGGGAAATTCTCCTTGTGCTATAGTGTGCTTTAAAAAAACATTTTTCTAGGGACAGAAAACTATAGGTAGGGAGAGTGTCAGTGTGTTTTACTGTGCGAATCCTTGTTTCTAGGGACAGGGAAGGACAGTGAGGGAAATTCTCCTTGTGCTATAGTGTGCTAAAGCATTCCTCATCAACCATCTTTGAAATCCTTGTTTTTTGGACAGTCAGGGAAATTGTCGTTGTGCTATTCTGTGCAAAAGCAATCATCTTCAACCATATTTAGAAATCCTTAAGTAAAGGGACAGAGAAGGACACCTGAAGGTAGCCCTTATTGCTTTTTTCCCATCTCCCTGCAGGCCATCTATTAGAATGTCTAGAAGGCAAACAAGGAGAGGCAGACAGTCAGGAGGCAATAAAAGAGGGCAAGCAGGCTCTGTGTCTGGGGCAACAGTGCTGGTCGTGGACGCGGTGCATTGTCATCAGCACATGGCCATGGGACACGCTTGTCCTTCTTTTCGGCAGCTGGACATGTTGAGCCACATCATGCCGAAGACTTGGTAGAGTGGATGACCAAGCCCTCCTCCTCCTCCTCATCCTCTCTCACCCAGGCTCAGGGTACTGGCAAAGCAGCTGCCAAAGCGTCCTCTTCCCTGGTATCAATGTCAGACTCATCATCAGTCACTCCTTCCCTAGACCCACCATGTCCTCCTCCTGAGGAGTCCCCTGAACTGTTTCAGCACAGTGTTGGGTACATGCTCCAGGAGGATGCCCAGCGTTTCGAAGGGTCTGATGATGAAACCCAGCTACAGGAAGGCAGTAGCGTGAGAGCAGAGAGAGGGGATGCTCAAGAAGGACACCAATCTGGCAGTCATGTTCCAGCAGCTGCAGCATACTGCCAGATTGGCTCCAGTGATGAGGAGGGAGGGGATGATGAGGTCACTGACTCCACGTGGGTGCCTAATAGGAGAGAGGAGGAGGAGGAGGATGAGGAGGAGGCACATCTCTAACGAGGCAGGATGCCCTTTGGTGGCCAGCGTAAGGGCAGTACACCGACGGAATCACACCGCAGAGCTCCGCCTGTGCAGGGCGCTGCCTCTGCCCGTCATTCAAAAAGTTCTTTGGTGTGGGCCTTTTTTGAGGCTAGTGCATCAGATCGCACAGCTGCTGTTTGCAACATATGTCTCAAGCGTATATCGCGTGGCCAAAACATCAGCCGCTTGGGTACCACATGCCTGACCAGACATATGTTGACCTGCCATGCAGCTCGTTGGCAAGCCTACCTCAAAGACCCACACCAAAGAACAAAGCGGACCTCTCCTTGCACCGCATTAGCTGGGATCTCCAACCCCACTATAACTTCAGTCCTCTCTGAAACATGCACTGAGAGGAATGAAGGTGTAGAATTAGGTGTGTCACAGCCAAGTACTTGCGGCCACTCTGCTAGCAGTACACCGACGTCCGATTCTAGCAGGCAAATTTCCCTGCCCCAGCTGCTGGACCGTCGAAAGAAGTTCACTCCCAGCCATCCACATGCCCAGCGGTTGAATGCTAGCTTGGCTAAATTGCTAGCGCTTCAACTGCTGCCTTTTCAGTTGGTAGACTCGGCCCCCTTCTGTGAGTTTGTGCAATGTGCGGTTCCTCAGTGGCAGGTTCCCAAACGCCACTTTTTCTCACGGAAGGCTATTCCGGCTCTCTACCGGCATGTGGAAGGCAATGTCTTGGCCTCGCTGGACAGGGCGGTCAGCGGTAAGGTGCATATTACCGCTGACTCATGGTCCAGCAGGCATGGACAGGGACGTTACCTTTCTTTCACGGCCCATTGGGTCACTCTTTTGGCAGCTGGGAAGGATGCAGGACAAGGTGCAGTAGTGTTGGAGGTTGTTCCACCGCCACGCCTCCAAAATGCTACTACTGGTTGTGACACACCTCTCTCCTCCACCCCCTCCTCTTCTTCTTCCTCCATGGCCTCTTCCTGTGGTTTGTCCTATGAACCAGCGGTGCTCCGTAGCCGTTCAAGGGGCTACGCAAGTACGCAGGCAAAAAGATGCCATGCCGTGCTTGCGCTGGTGTGTTTGGGGGACAGAAGCCACACTGGGGCAGAGGTCCTGTCTGCTCTGCAGGGCCAGGCCGAGAGGTGGTTGACGCCACGCCAGCTTAAGCCAGGAATGGTGGTTTGCGACAATGGCACCAACCTCCTCTCCGCCCTCCGACAGGGACAACTGACCCATGTGCCCTGTGTGGCTCACGTCCTTAACCTGGTGGTGCAGCGGTTCTTGGGCAGGTACCCGGGCTTACAGGATGTCCTGAGGCAGGCCAGGAAAGTCTGTGTGCATTTCCGCAGATCTTATAATGCCAGTGCTCGCCTGGCTGAGCTGCAAAAGGAGTTGAACCTGCCCAAGAACCGCCTTATATGTGACATGCCCACCAGGTGGAACTCAACGTTGGCCATGCTGCAGCGGCTGCACACGCAGCAGAGGGCCATTAATGAGTACCTGTGCGACTACGGCACCAGGACAGGGTCAGGGGAGCTTGTTTTTTTTTCTCCACGCCAGTGGGGCATGATCAGGGATGCATGCACTGTCCTGGCACCATTTGAGGAGGCCACGAGGATGGTGAGCAGTGACAGTGCATGCATCAGTGACACTGTACCTCTTGTCCACCTGTTGGAGCACACGCTGCGTTGAATAATGGACAGGGCACTTGAGGCAGAACAGAGGCAGGAAGAGGAGGACTTCCTTGCCTCTCAAGGCCCCCTTTACCCAGACAGTGTTCCTTCTGTCCCACCCATCGTACAGGAAGAGGAGGAGGAGGAGGAGGAGGAGGATTGTGTCAGCATGGAGGTGGAGGCTGGCACTCAGCATCATCAGCAGCAGTCTTTTAGGGATGATTTACAGTCCCAAGAAACCAGTGGACTTGTACGTGGCTGGGAGGAGGTGGCTGCGGATCATGTCGTCCTTAGTGACCCAGAGGACTCCGGAGCGAATGCCTCAGCAAACCTACGCTGCATGGCCTCCCTGATCCTGCAAAGTCTGCGGAAGGATCCTCGTATTCTTCGGATCAAGGAGAGGGACCATTACTGGCTGGCCACTCTCCTTGATCCACGGTACAAGGGTAAGGTTGCGGACCTTATGTTACCGTCGCAGAGGGAGCAGAGGATGAGACAACTCTGGGAGGCCTTGCAGAAAGGTCTGTGCAACGCGTTCCCAGAGACTGGGAGGTTACAAACTCCTGGTCCTGGACAACGAGTTGCTGAGGCTTCGGCCAGTCAAAGAAGGAGCGGTGGGGAAGGTGGCCGTCTGACCGATGCGTTCAGACAATTCTTTAGTCCGCAGCCCCAAAGTATGATCGGTTCCAGCAACCATCGCCAGCGTCTGATAAACATGGTGCAGGAATATCTAGGGGCAAGGTCAGACTTGGACACCTTCCCCACCGAAAATCCTCTGGCTTACTGGGTCTTGAGGATGGATCACTGGCCAGAGCTTGCACAGTATGCAATTGAGCTACTGGCCTGTCCTGCATCCAGCGTTCTTTCGGAACGCACATTCAGTGCTGCTGGAGGATTTGTCACGGATCACAGGGTGCGCCTGTCCACCGACTCGGTTGATCGACTGACTTTCATCAAGATGAACCAGTCTTGGATCACCACCAGCTACCACACACCTGATGCTGATATAACAGACTAATTGATTTTAACATGTCACATCCCTTCAAGACTGATGCTGATGCTGAGTGCCTGTGCTGTTATGTTGACTGGCTATCCTCCTCCTCCGAGTCCTCAATGATACGATTGATGATGATAGCTTGGAAGATCATTTTTGTTTATGGGTGCCGCCACCAGTGGCTAAGGCCCAATTTTTCAGCCCCTGTTTTACAGGGGCGTGTAATTACAATTTTTTTAGCAATAATTTGCCATAGGGCTCATTGCTGTGCTCCAAGTACAGTATCTGTGAGGGGTTGGAGTGTTGTGGCACCAGTGCCTAAGGCCCAATTTTTCAGCCCCTGTTCAACAGGGGCATGCAATTACAATTCTTGATCTAATAATTCACAGCAGGGCCCATTGCTGCACCCACCAAGAGTAACTCTGAGGGCTTACAGTGTTGTGGCAACGCCACCACCACCACCACCATGAAAGGCCCAATTTTTCAGCCCCTGTTCAAAAGGGGCATGTAATTACAATTCTTGATCTAATAATTCACAGCAGGGCCCATTCCTGCACCCACCAAGAGTAACTCTGAGGGCTTACAGTGTTGTGGCAACACCACCACCACCACCACCACCACCACGAAAGGCCCAATTTTTCAGCCCCTGTTCAACAGGGGCATGCAATTAAAATTCTTGATCTAATAATTCACAGCAGGGCCCATTGCTGCACCCACCAAGAGTAACTGTCAGGGCTTACAGTGTTGTGGCACCAGCACCACCATCAAAGGCCCAATTTTTACTACCACTGTTCAACAATTATATGTAATTACAATTCCTGATATAATAGTTGACAGCAGGGCGTTCCAGCACCAACCAAGAGTAACTGTGAGTGCTTACAGTGTTGTGCCAACACCAACAACTAAGGGGCCTATTTCTGCAGAGTATATACGGCAGGTCCCTACTTTCAAACATCCAACTTACAAACGACTCCTACTTGCAAACGCAAGAAGACAACAGGAAGTGAGAGGAAATCTACCCCTAGGAAGGAAAATTCTCTCCTGTAAGAATTAATATGGGAGAAAGGTGTCTCCTCTGTACTGATGCTTTATCACCAATCCTTGTTTCAAGAAAAACACCACATTTCAAAAACAGTTGTCATTGGGACGGAAAGTGAGGTGAAATGTTCTGAACAGGGGCACAGACAGCAAAACAAATGTTACAGGGGTGATACCCCTTACCTATGTTTTCCAAAAAGTTTAAAAATAGATTTTTGGGCTGGAGCTACACTTAAACAATGTACCTGTTCAAAATTACAAACACATTCTACATAAGAACAAACCTACAGTCCCTGTCTTGTATGCACCGCCTGTATACGGCTGTTCAGAGTATATAGGGCCTTTTTTATTTTGTGTGCGGTGTTCCCCTTAATATCCATACAAGACCCAAAGGGGCTGGTAATGGGCTGGGGTAGGGGGGGGGGGTTGATGGGGTAGCTATGCCATTTTTCCTAAAGATTTTCAGCCATATTACCGGGACCAGACATTACATTAAAGCCGCAAGCAGTTTTAAATGGCTTTTTTTTCCTTTAGAAGTGTCATTTTGTGCAGGGACAGTTCTAAACACGGGAAACACGTGGCACTTCACAGGCATACTTTAGACACCCCCCAGGTACGATATTTAAAGGAATATTTGACTTTTTTTTTCACTTTATGCATCATTAAAATGACTGCTCCCGAAAAACGACCGTTTTTAAAACTTCTTTTTGCATTGATACATGTCCCCTGGTGCACAACCCGGGTTCCCAAACCCTTTTTAGGACAATAACATGCATAATAGTTGTTATAATTAGCACTTTAGAATTCGAACGTTCGCATCCATTGTATTTAATAGGGTTCTAATGTTCGTACGAACTTTCGGTCCGTTCGCGGGTTCTGGTGCGAACCGAACCCGGGGGTGTTCGGCTCATCACTAGTTAAGAACAAGAGCAGAATCAAATTCTTATCCATAATATCTACTAACACAGGAATTTAGTATTCCTAACTTCTGAACAAATTACCAAAACAACCATGATTCCTTTCGGATGAATCCACTCTAAAATGGATCCCCATGGTATGAGTAAAAATCTAAAATAAAAAAAAAAAAAAAAAATGCACGTGAAAGTTGCTTCTCAAAAATTCAAAATTTTAAGCACTCAAAAAAGACAATGCATAATCTGTACTTTAAGATCTACGCCCCTTTCAGGTTGAAAAATCCTAAATCTTTGGAACCTTTTCCACCTGAATGAAAAGAAAACAAACAAAAGAGAAGAAAGAAGAAAAAAATTCCAGCAGCTAAAATGGCTTCCTACTAACTTGTCCTAGACAAAATGTATTCAGCTGCTAATTGAGGACATATTCAGCGACCACCTGGTCAGTTGCTAATGACCCCCTTTTCAGGTGTACTAAACCTAACAATGTTTCCACCTGAACAAACAAAAACAAACTAGATGAAACAATATAAAAAAAAAAACAATGAAACTAATAAAAAAAAAATGAAAATTAATAAAAATAAAAAAAATTTAAAAAAATATATAATAATAATAATAATAAAAAATACAAAACAAAAAAAAATAGTAATTAAAAAAAAAATAAAAAAAAATAAAAAATTACCAAGACAAAAATGAAAGAAAAAAATTAAAACTTAAAAAAATAACATTTCTTTTTCTTTGAAAAAATGAAAATCAATAAAATTCCAAAATTCTAAATCTGGCCATCAACACACAACAACATGGCAAGACAACCATCAAACAATGACAAACACTCAACTTTAATTAAAGACATCCACGGACTTTTCTCATGAGAAGAGTAAGCGCCCATTTCGAACTGGAAGAGAATTAGTTAATGGGAAAACAAAAAAACAACATCTGTACTTCATCACAACATTTGTAACTTCATTTGTAACTCTTTACTCCATTAATGTCTGACTATTGTTTAATTTTTTTCATTGTTTGCAAACAATTACTAATTAATGAGCTCATGGTACCATGTGAAAACCTAACCCCTGCTCTGCAAAATTTGCCCACTGTTGTTTCCACTTTGAAGGATCTGTAAACAAAACACAAACATTAGTATCCAAACCAGTTTAACTTCTTCCCCGGTCTCTAGAAAAAACAAAAAACACAAAGATGGTTATTACACACAATTATCAAAACAATAGACTTTTTTAAGTCCCCCAATCATTTTCCAATTAATTGTAGTGCTGGGGTAACATTTGCCATATTTTCCTATACTAAGCAGGCAGTATTGGAAAACTTTGCCATATTCGTCAGGAAAATTGGCCATGCCATTTGCGTCCAATCACATACAAGCCAGAATGGTAGATTAGCCCAGGGGGCGAACATTGGAATGTTATTAAAAAAAAAAATTGAAACTAAGAGTACTTTAAAAACACAATAACGATCCTGCGGCCTAACCTCAAATATATACCTATCAAGGTCCTCTATAATATTCCAAACCTGCAGGGCAAACCTCTGTAACTCACATCTTATTCATAGCAAAGAAACATTAACCAGAAAATTCTCGCCATCCCTGCAGCTCCCTAAGGGCTGCTATCATTGTTTCCCTCCATTGCTATATTTGAATGAACATGTGGCTCCCTCCATTTTTCATAATATTGCCTTTCCTGTCTTAATTGAGTATTAGGGCCCCTATGCCTATTGCTACCCCATCTTACCGAATACTCTTCGTAACGCCTTGGGGTCGTTTTGGGGTGTTGAGATCTTTTTTTGATGTCACTATTTGCCGCCCAACAATATCTGGCGATGTGACCCCCCTTTTTACATAGAAAACATTTAAGGGTTGGTCTCCCTGCATGGGTCCTTCTCTGAGCATAAGGCGACAGAGATTCACATTGTTGCATAACATTACTCTGAACCGACTTTACACTTTCATCGTCTGAGGAGTAATCACTAGCGATGGACTCATCAGACGTCTCCCCTAAACCAACTCCAGAATCATTTTCCAACGCGGTTACCGCACTTCTATTTAAATCTTCAACCTTGATTTCTATCATATCAATATTACTTCCATCAACCATAGAATATGGTTTTTCTGTATGCTGCTTGACTCCTATTTTTGCTGTGCATTGAGCATGTGCGGAGGGTATCTCCACTATTGCACTTTCGGCTAATTCCTTCCTAAGCAGTATTATAATACGCTCATTTTCAGACTCTCTCTGATTCAAAGAGGCAATGCAACTTTCTCTCTGTTTACAAGTTTCCTCTAACATGTCAACTTTCTGTTCCAATACATTTTTCTCAGTCACTAATTGTTCAATACGATCATGAATATCTGCATCTGCCTTTTGAACCATAATTATTATATTCTTGGTTACACTTTCTACTCGTTCCAAAAACTGTTTTCTTTCAGCAATCCATTCTCCCTCTTTCTGTTCCGCTAAATCTTTAATTTTAAATAACGTGCTTATAATATTGGCCATCCTCTCTTTTTTAGCTTTATTGGAAGACTTTTTAAACCTTATGGCATCATTATGTGTATTGCACTGCTCTAAGACGTCATTGAATTGGTGTCTTAGGCTGGGTTCACACTAGTGCGACACGACATCTGTCCTACTTTGGATCCGACTTTGCCCTGCGACATGAAGCCGACATATGTCCGACTTTCAATGAACGGGGATCCGACTTGGATCCCCGCCAATATCAGGCACTGTGTTTGGTATGAATCTTGAGGGGGAACTCCACGCCAAATTTTAAATAAAAAAACCGGCGTGGGTTCCCCTCCAGGAGCATACCAGGCCCTTGGGTCTGGTCTGGATTTGAACGGGCGCCCCTACGCCGAAAAAACGGCGTGGGGGTCCCCCCAAGGTCCAAACCAGACCCTTATCGGAGCACACAACCTGGCCGGCCGCAGGGGAAGAGGGGGGGACGAGAGAGCGGCCCCCCTCCCTCCTGAGCCGTACCAGGCCGCATGCCCTCAACATGGGGGGTTTGGTGCTCTGGGGCAGGGGGGCGACCTGCGGCCCCCCCACCCCAGAGCACCCTGCCCCCATGTTGATGAGGACAGGGCCTCTTCCCGACAACCCTGGCCGTTGGTTGTCGACACAGTTAAGTTTCATAGGGAAACATTGATTTTCACACGTCATGCGACATGAGCTCCCAATGTCGGAGCGTTTGTCGCCCCAGTGTGAACCAGGCCTAAAAGCATTGTTTTGTATACTATTGAATTGAATAGAGCCATTGTCTTTAACCACTTGACCACTGGGCACTTAAACCCCCTTAATAACCAGACCAATTTTCAGCTTTCGGTGCTCTCACATTTTGAATGACAATTACTCAGTCATACAACACTGTACCCATATGAAATTTTTGTCCTTTTTTTCACACAAATAGAGCTTTCTTTTGGTGGTATTTAATCACTGTTGGGTTTTTTATTTTTTGCGCTATAAGAGAAAAAAGACTGAAAATTTTGTAAAAAAATGATTTTTTTTTCGTTTCTGTTATAAAATTTTGCAAATTACTATTTTTTCTTCATAAATTTTGGCCAAAATTTATACTGCTACATATCTTTGGTAAAAATAAGTACAAATTGGTGGATATTATTTGGTCTTTGTGAAAGTTATAGAGTCCACAAGCTATGGTGCCAATATCTGAAAATTGATCACACCTGAAGTACTGACGGCCTATCTCAATTCTTGAGACCCTAACATGCCAGAAAAGTACAAATACCCCCCAAATGACCCCTTTTTGGAAAGAAGGCATTCCAAGGTATTCAGAAAGAGGCATTGTGAGTTTTTTGAAGTTGTCATTTTTTCCCACAATTCTTTGCAAAATCAAGATTTTTTTTTCTCTTTTTTTTTTTCACAAAATTGTCATATTAGCAGGTTATTTCTCACACACAGCATATGCATTCCACAAATTACACCCCAAAACACATTCTGCTATTACTCCCGAGTATGGCGATACCACATGTGTGAGACTTTTACACAGCGTGGCCACATACAGAGGCCCAACATGCAGGGAGCACCTTCAGGCGTTCTGGAGCACCAAGGCCAATTCTGACATTTCTCTCCTACATGTAAAAATCATCATTTATTTGCTAGAAAATTACATAGAACCCCAAAACATTATGTATGTTTTTTTAGCAAAGACCTTAGAGAATATAATGGTGGTTGTTGCAACTTTTTATCTCGCACGATATTTGCGCAGCAATTTTTTTAACGCGTTTTTTACGGAAAAAAAATGTTTTGTGCTTAAAAAAAAACAAAAACAGTAAAGTTAGCCCAATGTTTTTGCATAATGTGAAAGATGAAGTTACGCCGAGTAAATAGATACCTAACATGTCGCCCTTAAAAATTGCACACACTCGTGGAATGGCGCCAAACTTCGCTACTTAAAAAATCCCCATAGGCGACGCTTTAAATATTTTTACTGGTTACATGTTTTGAGTTACAGAGGAGGTCTAGGGCCAAAATGATTGCTCTCGCTCTAACGTTCGCAACGATACCTCACATGTGTGGTTTGAAAACCGTTTTCATATGTGGGCGGGACTTACGTATGCGTTCGCTTCTGTATGCGAGCTCACGGGGACAGGGGCGCTTTAAAAAAATATATATATTTTATTCTTCATTTTACTTTATTTATTTTAGTTTGACATGTTTTTCCGCCCTAAACATTTTTTTGATCACTTTTATACCTATTACAAGGAACGTAAACATCCCTTGTAATAGGAATATGGCATGACAGGTCCTCTTTACAGTGAGATATGGGGGGGGGGGGGTGTCAATAAGACCCCACATCTCACCTCTAGGCTGGGAAGCCTGAAAAAAAAAAAAAAAAAAACAACAACAATCCTGGCTTTGATCGTAGCGGTGAGTCGGTAGAAGCACCGGAGGGCGGCGGGAGGGGGGGGGCATCCCCTCTCGCCTCCCGTAAAGAATGATCAAGCGGCGGAACAGCCGCTATGATTGTTCTTATGGTGTAGGGAATCGCCGGCTGAAAAAGCTAATATCTGAATGATGCCTGTAGCTGCTCCCATCATTCAGATATCCCCGCACAAAGTCAAGGACGTCATATGACGGCCGGAGGGCGGGAAGTGGTTATTGCAGAGTATTGCCGGGCATTGCGGAGTATTGCTGGGCATTGCGGAGTATTGCCGGGCATTGCGGAGTATTGCCGGGCATTGCGGAGTATTGCGGAGTATTGCAGGGCATTGCGGAGTATTGCGGACTATGGCAGGGTATTGCGGTGTATGGCAGGGTATTGCGGTGTATGGTAGGGTATTGCACGGGTATTGCACAGGGTATTGTGGAGGGTATTGCACAGGGTATTGTGGAGGGTATTGCAGAGTATTGTGGAGGGTATTGCAGAGTATTGTGGAGGGTATTGCAGAGTATTGTGCAGGGTATTGCAGAGTATTGTGCAGGGTATTGCAGAGTATTGTGCAGGGTATTGCAGAGTATTGTGCAGGGTATTGCAGAGTATTGTGCAGAGTATTTTGCAGGGTATTGCAGAGTATTTTGCAGGGTATTGCAGAGTATTTTGCAGGGTATTGCAGAGTATTGTGCAGGGTATTGCAGAGTATTGTGCAGGGTATTGCAGAGTATTGCACCAGGGTATTGCAGAGTATTGCACCAGGGTATTGCAGAGTATTGCACCAGGGTATTGCAGAGTATTTCGCAGGGTATTGCAGAGTATTGCACCAGGGTATTGCAGAGTATTGCACCAGGGTATTGCAGAGTATTGCACCAGGGTATTGCAGAGTATTGGCAGGGTATTTTGCAGAGTATTGGCAGGGTGTATTGCAGAGTATTGGCAGGGTATAGCACAGGGATGGCTGAGCAGGGATGGATGGATGGCTGGATCTGTGACTGCAATTGTCACAGATCCAGCCCACAGTGCTGCTGCTGCCATCCGCTCCCTCCCCCTCCCCTCTCACACTGTACCGATCGGTACAGAGAGGGGAGGGAGGAACCGGCGTCATCAAATGACGCCGGTCTGTTTACAAGTGATTGCTCCGTCATTTGACGGAGCGATCACGTGGTAAACGGCCGCTATCAGCGGCGATTTACCGCGATTCGTGATCCGCCGGGTCCTCTGGACCCAGCGGTCACGGAGTTTCCCGTGTGCGCGCCCCAGGGGGCGCGCGGGAGCGCGATTCTGGGAGGACGTTATATAACGTCCTCCCAGAGTTAAGCAACCACCTTGTCGACGTTATTTGTCGGCAGGTGGTTGTTAAGTGGTTAAGAAACTTCCCCAGAAAATCCATTGTTATGCTAATCTGCCAGTAGTTACACTGGGCAGTTGATTAGATAATATACCTTGACAAACAAACAGACACAGACCTACAGGAAACAACAAACAACAAAAAAAAACAAAACAGGTATAAAGCTATTTAAAACACGCTACCACTAAAGCTATTTAAAACTTGCTACCACTTGTAGTTCTACAGAACGCTCTCCTGTCAAATCGCAGGCCACATTGAACTTCTATTGGAACAGAGAGCTCTTTCACTCCCACATGGGTAAAAATAAACTAATAATAAAAAAAACTTTAAAAAAAAATCAAAAATAAAATAATAAAAAAAAAATTCAAAAAAACAAAAAAACAAAATAAGTCTAAAACTCCTTTTCAAAAAAATAAAATAAAAATAAAAAATATTTCCTCCAAAGATTACCCAAAAAAAAACTTAAAGTAAATTTTTTTTCAAAGGTTTCCAAAAAAAAAACTAAAAAAAAACTAAAAAAAAAAACAATCCTATATCTTTCCCACTTTTTCCTCAAAGATGTGCGGTTTATCCTGACAATCTGCAGACTATATCGGATATCCAGCGATATCTAGGGATGATCACTCCCTCACTCACCAGTATCATTAACTGGTTACAGGCCTAACATGCATTAACAATACAATAAACGTTGAACATATAAACATAAATCAGCCAAAAATACTCACCAGGTTTGCCCGTCCGCTTGCTGATGAGATACTTCACAGGACCTTCCGGATCGTCAAAGTAGGCTTCAGAATTTGCGATCCAGCGCCAATCTTTGTCCACACTTGAGACGACTTCCAGTCCTCGGTTATTTTATTCCCTAGCTTACATGGACTCAGGAAAAAAAATAAAAATACAATATGGTTTGTGAATCCTGGTCAGAAATAAAACTGTGTCCTCAGTTATCTGCGGTGCCAAATATTGTAAACTATGCAATATTATATATATTAATCCATAATCTATAACTATTGCATCTTTGTATTAATTGTATTAGTCCCTTGTTTGCTAGTCTTACCCTTAAGAGAACTCTAGGCCTGAAGATGCACTATATAGTATAAAGACAAACACAATTGCTCAGTAGAAGAGATTACATTTATTTCCTTTAAGTAGGAATGTTACATACTAACAAGCAATATTCTATAAAGCCTATATCAACAGTACTAATGAAAAATTATACTTATGTCTCCTCGAGGCCAAGGTTCCCGTTGGCTGAGCTCCTGGATGTAATAGAGGACTAGGCCTCTGTAGGCCCTTGTAGGCTTCTGCAAGTCACTTGTCTTAGGCCCAAACTGGCTGCTCTTAGGCCTTCAGAGATGCATGTGTTTCAGCCAGGTCCTAGATCAGAAGAGGGGGCTCTTTCATACCCAAACGTCCTGTTTTAAAGGGTCCCATGCATACCTCATTCAAACACTCCCCTCTGCCTACCGACCAATCATGGTCCTTTCATGATTCTCGTATTGTCGTGCCATATCTAGCCTCTGGGGGCGATGTTGTCCATATAATCTCCAATATCTTGCTGGTGCCTTTACACTCTTGGTAACAGCTGCCCTTCCATTTGTCTCCGGAAGGTGCTAAATGCATTAGTACCTGGTCCATTGTTATCAACCCTTTGAGGCTTCCACCACCCCAGGGGGCCTTGACAAGCCTTCCTATGTATTATTTGGGGATGGCAACTGCCATCTGGTCTTAGTTGTAAAGTCCAGAACTGTGATCTCAAGCCATGTTTGCTTCTCCAACATATGCCGCTTTGCGCCTGAGGTGCGCATACCATCCTTCTTTAGCTATGGCTCCCATTGAACAGTCCATATGGTCTTAACGTCCACCATGTGTTTTTGCACCAATACCTTTGGACCGGTAAACAGCTCCTATGAAAGTCCAGAACTGTGATCTCAAGCCATGTTTGCTTCTCCAACAGTCAAAACGTGGGATTACCCAAGCAAATCACGCAGGGCTTTAGAGATTTCTATTCTTCACTATATAATCTCCCGGATCAATCTCCCACTCAGATACAAATAGAAAATGACATTGCTTCCTCTCAACTCCCTCAGTTGACCCCAGAGGTTAGAGAAAGTCTAGAGGCGCCAATAACTTAAGACGAACTTCAGAATGCAATCAAGACCTCTAAATTAGGTAAAGCCCCAGGCCCAGATAGGTTTTCGATACAGTACTATAAGACATTTTTTCTAACCTTAGGCCTTCATATGGTGGAACTGTTCAATAAAGTAAGCCTAGAAACATGCTTTCCTAGAGACACATTAAGGGCACACGTCACCGTAATTCTTAAGGAAGGAAAGGATCCCACTTGTTGCAGTAGCTACAGGCCTATATCTGAATTGTGACCTTAAATTATTTACGAAGATCATTGCTACCCGAATTGCACAACATTTGCAGTCCATGATACATCGGGACCAAGTGGGATTAATTCCAACCAGAGAAGCTTGTGACAATACGATCAAAGTGTTATATCTCATTCATGTCGCACGGGAAAAGCGTACCCCATGCGTTATGATAAGTACAGATGCAGAAAAGGCATTTGATCATGTTAACTGGAAATTTTTGATGCCAGTCCTGCATTATATAGGTCTGGGGGAACATATGATGCAGTGGATCTCTAAGATCTATTCATACCCGACGGCCCAGGTCAAAATTAATGGTGTTTTATCAGATTCTTTCTCTATTCCAAATGAGACGAGGTAGGGATGCCCACTGTCCCCTTTACGTTATGGTCTCTCTTTGGAGCCTTTTCTGTGTAGGATTCGTCTGAACCCAGACATCACTGGAGTTGGAGTGAGAGAAGAGCAATATAAAATCTCAGCTTTTGCTGATGATCTGCTCTTCTCCCTCACCAACCCTTTGGTTTCGCTGCCGAATCTTATCCGCAAATTTGAGATTTATGGTAGACTGTCTAATTTACGGATTAATTTTAATAAATCAGAGGCAATGGGGGTGGGCGTTCCTATCAAGAAGCTACAAATCCTACAGACAAATTTTAGGTTTAAGTGGACAGATAAAGCCCTGAAATACCTGGGAACATACATCCCCTCTAACCTAATGCAGGTTTTTGAACTTAATTTTCCCCCTATTGACTAGAACACGCATTTCTCTAGAGACATGGAATCTGGAACTGCATTCGTGGTTTTCTAGATGCAATCTTTTAAAGATGAGTATCCTACCCAAGTATCTATATCTATTTCAAACTTTGCAGATCAAGATACCATCTCAATACTTAAAACAGGTTCATTCCCTGTTTATTAAATTTATATGGGCACATAGGAAACCACGCACTCCCAGACTCCAATTATCTCGACCTAAACACAGTGGTGGGATTGCACTCCCAGATATACTTAAATATTACCAGGCTGTACACATGGGGAGACTCAGACTGGAACCGCCACTCAACAGACAAACTCTGGGTCCGGATTGAACAAGAGCAAACTGATGTTTCATTGAAAGGGGCACCTTGGTGTTACAATAAAGTGATCGTTAAAACCTCTCTCTCTCGACAATGGACTCGCCTTTAATGCCCATTCTCGGGAATCCGGGATTTCTGCCAGGGCTGAGAGATCAGCACTTTTCTACTCTGTGACAAATTAATTGCTTTCGAGCCTTGCATTTTTTAGTATCGGACAGATGGCCATCCATAACTGCTCTAATGGAATCCGAGGACCCTTTCGGTTTACCCTTCTGGAATGCTCTACAGCTCCATCATTTCCTTCACACATTTAAGGCACCAGAGAGGTTTAGATGACAATTAACCATATTTGAAGAATATTGCTCTAAAGAGGGAACTTTGTCACAAACACTTTAAAAAATGTACACCTTACTGATCTCCCCCCCGGAACAACCAAGTCTATCTTGGATAGAGAAATGGGAGAGAGAGATGAACTGTAAGTTCACAATTAGCCAAAGACAAAATATGATTGAACTCTTGCTGAAATCATCTATTTGCACTAAGATTCAGGAGATGAACTATAAAATATTAACAAGATGGTACTATACCCACAGAGGTTACATAAATTATATCCTGAAACACCAGACCGGTGCTGGAGATGTATGGAGGAGGGAGGTACGATGTTACATATTTTTTGGTCATGCCCAAAAATAAAATTTTACTGGAAGGAAGTATGGAACATTATTCAAAAATTTACGGACTATAGGATTACGGACGACCCAACCTTCTTTCTATTACATGTTATGAATATCCCTGTCAAAAAATATAAGAAATCTATCTTACGACATTTAGTAAACGCGGCCAAAACATGTATTCTACTCAGGTGGAAAAATACGCTACCTCCTACGGTTGGATGCTGGCTTCATAAAGTGGAAGAGATAAACAAGATGGAAGATCTTACACTTTCAGCACAAAACCAGCAAGAAAAGTACTCTGAGGTATGGAGACTCAGGATAGTCAGATATAGGTATTATAACTAAAACAGTTAATAATTAGGTATCCATTATTTATTCAGGGTACCCTTATCCCTCAGTCCCCCCCCATTGTCCCTTCCCCCCCTTTTTTTTGGGGTTAGTATTTTTTGTTTACAATTTAGAAAATGGATAGGGCGATTCCAGATACAGCAAGAGAGTGTGGCCCCCTGCTCGCCATAATACCGGCTTGATATCCTCCTCAGGGGGGTATGGAGGGGGCTATGAAGGACGGGATTACTATCATATGAAAATCGATTGTTGATTAGTGATTATATCTGCTATGTTATTGTTAATATATGATTGTCAGGAAAACCTGGACTCGCCCTTGATGGTAGAAATAAAGTATTTAAAAAAAATAAATGCTTCATACTTGAGAGGGAAGATGTAATGGTGTGTATGCTTTATGTTATAATCAAGTTCAGTTGTTATGCCTAGTTCCTTATGCATTTTAGGAAACAGGAAACAGTTTTGGTCATGTGATCTGGGAGGCGGGGAGCTGTGGTTAGTTTTAAGATGGATGCTACTGAATAAAGACCAAGCTCGTGTTCAAGCTCATGCTGTCAGCCTATCCTTCATGTTAAATCTTTACAAAGTCAAACCCGAACACTTTAGCGGCGCACAGCATTTTTTTTTTATAGTATAAACTATATATATATATTTTGCTAATAAATAAAGTTTCTAATCATATGAAGTTAAAGCGGAGGTCCGCCCTGATTAAATGTTCTTTGAAATAAATTTAAAAAAATAGTCTGCGGAGCTGTTCCGCCACTTCCTCCTCTTCAGTGAGCTCCCCCGTTGTCTTCTGGGACCTGTGTGTGTCCCAGAAGACAGGTACATTCACAAAGCTCTGTGTGACTTGCGCATGCGCAGGAGGAAACGGGCAGTGAAGCCGCAAGGCTCCACTGCTGGTTTCCCTTAGTTGCAATGGTGGCGCCAGCACCCGATCCGATTGACGGATCGGCCTCGGGGGGCCGTCATCGCGGGCTCGCTGGACAGGTGCCCTTATTAAAAGTCAGCAGCTACAGTATTTGTAGTTACTGACTTTAAAAAAAAAAAAAACGGCTGGAACACCGCTTTAATAACAAAGTCCCCCTTTACATCAGAGCCCACAGAGTTCCCCTTTTACATCTGAACTCGCAGAGTTCCCTTTCACTGTAAGGGGGGGACTCTGCAGACTCTGATATAAGGGAGAACTCTGGGGACTCTAACATAAAGGATGCTCTGGGAACCCTGATTTAAGAGGGAACACTGAGAACTCTGATGTACGGAGAGGACTCTGATGTAAGGGGGAACACTGTGGCCCCTAGTGTGAAGGGGAACTCTTATGTAAGGGGTGCTCTAAGAACCCTGATTTACCTTAGTGTACTAACTCAGAGGCAGGTGAGAGAAGGGGGGAGACTTCAGTCACAGACAGGGATGGATGGTGAGCTCACTCACCCCTTGGCAGTCAGCACTTCTCATCCAGATGTATCTGAGGCTGCTGGACTTCAAATTTCCAGCCCCCACTTCCCTTTTTCTGAGGCACAGCGCCGGGGATTGGAGTGTGGGCAGACAAAGAGGGGTAGGGGTGGGAGGAAGTGGAGCAGATTGAGCCCTCTCTCCTCTCCCATCTGTGTGTGTGGGGGATTGATAGTGCTGGCTTTGGGCAGTGTGAAAGAGAGAGTAACAGACACTCTCAGCTTAGACAACTGCAGCCAGCAACCCTGCTGGGAAGCCATAGTCTGGTCTGAATAAAGTGTTCGGGTTTCAGGCAGTCTGAAACCCGGACGCATGATTTCAAACACGAATTGCCTGGCTGAATCCTGGACAGGTGGCAACCCTACCGACACATATTAGCTTCATGCCATCTCTAGTGACTTGTCGCCTGCCACAGTGGCAGACTTGAAATTTCAATGGACTGCAAACATGTTGATCAGCACAATCATAGTCCATTCACACTTCCTCCAGTTTTCAAACCTGACATTCCACCTACAATCCACTGATTGCAGGTGTAATGCCGCGTACACATGACCGTTTTTCATGACGAGAAAAATGCCATTTTTTTATTTGGTCATTAAGAACGATCGTGTGTAGGCTCCAGAGCATTTTTCGCGACGTGAAAAATGGCCATTAAAAATTTAGAACCTGCTCTATTTTTTCTCGTCGTTTTTCACGTTGTCGTTTTTCTCGTCGTGAAAAACGGCCGTGTGTGGGCTTTAACGACGTGAAAAAAACGCACATGCTCAGAAGCAAGTTATGAGACGGGAGCGCTCGTTCTGGTAAAACTAGCGTTCATAATGGAGATAGCACATTCATCACGCTGTAACGGACTGAAGAGCACGAGGCTGAAAAGCGTGAATCGTCTCTCACCAAACTTTACTAACACGAGTATCAGCAAATGCAGCCCAAAGGGTGGCGCCAGCCGAATGGAACTTCCCCTTTATAGTACCGTCGTACGTGTTGTACGTCACCGCGCTTTGCTCAAGCATTTTTTTTCACGATAGTGTGTAGGCAAGGCAGGCTTGAGAAGAATCACGTCGAGAAAAACATTGTTTTTTTCAATGACATTAACCACTTAACGACCGCCCACTGTAAATATACGTCGGCAGAATGGCACCGACAGGCAGAATCACGTACATATACGTGATTGCCTTTGTATAGTTGGGGGGTCCGATCGGACCCCCCTTCTTTACAGTGGGTGGTCGTTTTACCTTCGGGAGCGATCCGGCATGAGGGGACGGCCGTTCGATTCCGGCCACCCCCTCTCGATCGCTCCCGACGAATGAGAGTGCTTCCCCTGCCTGCCAGGCAGGAGGAAGTGATGTCATCTCTCCTGCGGCGCTCACATATACCGAGCGCCGTACAGGAGAAGATGCAGATTAGTACACAAAACACAACACTGACACCAGGACACATAGGCACATAAATCGCCCCCCAGGCCCCCCCAGACACCCCCAGATCACCCCCCCAGCCCCCAGTCACAGTGTCACTGATTGCAGTGACCATTTATTTAGTGATCACTGCAATCAGTGACATTTGTGACTGTAAAAGTGTCACTACATTTAGTTTTAGGTCCAGTGTAGCCCCCTAACCCCCCCTAATAAAGGTTTAACCCCCTGATCACCCCCCAGATAACCCTTTCACCCCCTAGCACCGCCGTCGCTAAGCAATCATTTTTCTGATCGATGTCTTAGCGTCGGTGATGCTGATCGGTAGCCAGTAATTTTTTTTAGGTTCGCTGCAGGTTTTTATAGCGTCGGGTACCCCCATATATTACCTAATAAAGGTTTAACCCCTTGATCGCCCCCCAGGTAACCCTTTCACCCCCTATCACCACTGTCACTAAGCGATAATTTTTCTGATCGATGTCTTAGCGTCGGCGATGCTGATCGGTAGCCAGTAATTTTTTTTAGGTTCGCCGCAGGTTTTTATAGCGTCGGGTACCCCCATATATTACCTAATAAAGGTTTAACCCCCTTGATCACCCCCCAGGTAACCCTTTCACCCCCTAGCACCGCCGTCGCTATGCGATCATTTTTCTGATCGATGTCTTAGCGTCGGTGATGCTGATCGGTAGCCAGTAATTTTTTTTAGGTTCGCCGCAGGTTTTTATAGCGTCGGGTACCCCCATATATTACCTAATAAAGGTTTAACCCCCTTGATCGCCCCCCAGGTAACCCTTTCACCCCCTATCACCACTGTCACTAAGCGATAATTTTTCTGATCGATGTCTTAGCGTCGGCGATGCTGATCGGTAGCCAGTAATTTTTTTTAGGTTCGCCGCAGGTTTTTATAGCGTCGGGTACCCCCATATATTACCTAATAAAGGTTTAACCCCCTTGATCACCCCCCAGGTAACCCTTTCACCCCCTAGCACTGCCGTCGCTATGCGATCATTTTTCTGATCGATGTCTTAGCGTCGGTGATGCTGATCAGTAGCCAGTAATTTGTTTTAGGTTCGCCGCAGGTTTTTATAGCGTCAGGTACCCCCATATATTATCTAATAAAGGTTTAACCCCCTGATCGCCCCCCAGGTAACCCTTTCACCCCCTATCACCACTGTCGCTAAGCGATCGTTTTTATGATCGTTGTCTTAGTGTCGGTGATGCCGATAGGTAGCCAGTAATTTTTTTTTAGGTTCGCCGTCAGGTTTTTATATAGCGTCAGGTACCCCCATATATTACCTAATAAATGTTTTAACCCCCTAATTGCCCCTAGTTAACCCTTTCACCAGTGATCATCATATAAGTGTTACGGGTGACGCTGGTTAGTTAGTTTGCTTTTTATAGTGTCAGGGCACCCGCCGTATATAACCCAATAAAGGTTTAACCCCCTGATCGCCCGGCGGGTGATATCAATTAGGTTTTAGCGTCAGAGAGGGTCTGCGTCACACCCCAGGCAGCGTCAGGTTAGTGCCAGTAGCGCTAACACCCGCGCGTGAAGCATACACCCCCCTTAGTGGTATAGTATCTGATCAGCTCAATATCTGATCTGATCAGATCTATACTAGCGTCCCCAGCAGTTTAGGGTTCCCAAAAACGCAGTGTTAGCGGGATCAGCCCAGATACCTGCTAGCACCTGCGTTTTGCCCCTCCGTCCAGCCCAGGCCACCCAAGTGCAGTATCGATCGATCACTGTCACTTGCAAAACACAACACACATAACTGCAGCGTTCGCAGAGACAGGCCTGATCCCTGCGACTCCAGTGCTGTAGGAGGTGATTTCACCACCACAGTTAAAAAAAAAAAGCATAGATGTCGAAGCATTGGGGCAGCAGGAGTGGAGGAGCGATTTTGCTCCTAATGCCGCGTACATACGGTCGAAATTCCGACGGAGGCTTGCCCGTGGAAAAGTCTGACCATGTGTACGCGCCATAACTTTTGCGAGAAGATGCCCCCATGCTTCGGCATATATAAATGGTGCACGTATGCCCATCATTAGAAGTGGGTGGATGAAGGGCGGTATTCTAATGGTGGGCATACCCACCGATCAATCTTTTTTTTTCGTTCAGCCAACAGGCTGCATGAAAAAAAAGATTACATTACATGTCCAACAAGGACCAGCAACGTACTGGTATGTTGCTGGACTTTGAATGTTTATACCAGAATGATGCCTGCGGGTTTAGGTATCATCTTGGTATCATTCTTTTCAGCCAGCGGCCGGCTTTCATGTAAAAGCAATCCTAGTGGCTAATTAGCCTCTGGACTGCTTTTACAAGCAGTGGGAGGGAATGTCCCCCCCCCCTCCGGATATAAAAAGCGCCATTGGGAAATTGGGAAAGCATTTTATCACACCGATCTTGGTGTGGTCAGATGCTTTGAGGGCAGAGGAAAGATCTAGGGTCCAATAGACCCCAGTTTTTTCAAAAAAGAGTACCTGTCATTACCTATTGCTATCATAGGGGATATTTACATTCCCTGAGATAACAATAAAAGTGATAAAAAAAAAAAATATGGAAGCAAAAGTTTAAAAATAAAATAAAAAAGCAAAATTAATAAAAAAAAAAAAAAAAAAAGCACCCCTGTCCTGCCCTGCTCTTGCCCAATGGCGAACGCAAGCGTCGGTCTGGCGTCATATGTAAACAGCAATTGCACCATGCATGTGAGGTATCACCACGAAGGTCAGATCGAGGGCAGTAATTTTAGCAGTAGACCTCCTCTGTAAATCTAACGGGGTAACCTGTAAATGCTTTTAAAGGCTTTTAAAAATGTATGTAGTTTGTCGCCAATGCGCGTTTGTGCGAAATTTTAAAGCATGTCGTGTTTGGTATCTATGTACTCGGCCTAAGATCATCTTTTTTATTTCATCAAACATTTGGGCAATATAGTGTGTTTTAGTGCATTAAAATTAAAAAAAGTGTATTTTTTCCCCCAAAAATGTGTTTGAAAAATCGCTGCGCAAATACTGTGTAGAAAAAAAAAATGCAACACCCACCATTTTATTCTGTAGGGCCTTTGCTTTAAAAATATATATAATGTTTGGGGGTTCAACATAATTTTCTTGCAAAAAAAAATATGTTTTCATGTAAACAAAAAGTGTCAAAAAGGGCTTTGTCTTCAAGTGGTTAGAAGAGTGGATGTAAGCTTCCTAATGTTGTGTATAAAATGCCAGAACAGTTCAAAACCCCCCCAAATGACCCCATTTTGGAAAGTAGACACCCCAAGCTATATACTGAGAGGCATGTCGAGTCCATGGAATATTTTATATGTTGACACAAGTTGCGGAAAAAATACAATTTTTTTTTTTTTTTTGCACAAAGTTGTCACTAAATGATATATTGCTCAAACATGCCATGGGCATATGTGGAATTACACCCCAAAATACATTCTGTTGCTTCTCCTGAGTACGGGGATACCACATGTGTGAGACTTTTTGGGAGCCTAGCCGCGTACGGGACCCCAAAAACCAAGCACCGCCTTCAGGCTTTCTGAGGGTGTAAATTTTTGATTTCACTTCTCACTGCCTATCACAGTTTCGGAGGCCATGGAATGCCCAGATGGCACAAAACCCCCCCAAATGACCCCATTTTGGAAAGTAGACACCCCAAGCTATTTTCTGAGAGGTATTGTGAGTATTTTGCAGATCTCGCTTTTTGTCACAAAGTTTTGAAAATTGAAAAAAAAAAAGAAAAGGAAAAAAATGTTCTTTCTTCATTTTCAAAAACAAATGAGAGCTGTAAAATACTCACCATGCCTCTCAGCAAACAGCTTGGGGTGTCTACTTTCCAAAATGGGGTCATTTGGGGGGGTTTTGTGCTATTTTGGCATTTCATGGCCTTCAAAACTGTGATAGGTAGTGAGGAGTGAAATCAAAAATTTGCGCCCTTAGAAATCCTGAAGGCGGTGCTTGGTTTCCGGGGTCCCGTACGTGGCTAGGCTCCTAAAAAGTCCCACACATGTGGTATCCCCGTACTCAGGAGAAGCAGCAGAATGTATTTTGGGGTGCAATTCCACATATAACCATGGCATGTGTGAGCAATATATCATTTAGTGACAACTTTTTGTAATTTTTATTTTTTTTGTCATTATTCAATCACTTGGGACAAAAAAAAAATATTCAATGGGCTCAACAGGCCTCTCAGCAATTTCCTTGCGGTTTCTACTTTCTAAAATGGGGTAATTTGGGGGGGTTTTGTGCTATTTTTGCATTTTATGGCCTTCAAAACTGTGATAGGTAGTGAGGAGTGAAATCAAAAATTTGCGCCCTTAGAAATCCTGAAGGCGGTGCTTGGTTTCCGGGGTCCCGTACGTGGCTAGGCTCCTAAAAAGTCCCACACATGTGGTATCCCCGTACTCAGGAGAAGCAGCAGAATGTATTTTGGGGTGCAATTCCACATATAACCATGGCATGTGTGAGCAATATATCATTTAGTGACAACTTTTTGTAATTTTTTTGGGGGGTTTTGTACTGCCCTGCCATTTTAGCACCTCAAGAAATGAGATAGGCAGTCATAAATTTAAAGCTGTGTAAATTTCAGAAAATGTACCCTAGTTTGTAAACGCTATAACTTTTGCGCAAACCAATAAATATACGCTTATTGACATTTTTTTTTACTAAAGACATGTGGCTGAATACATTTTGGCCTAAATGTATGACTAAAATAGAGTTTATTCGATTTTTCTTATAACAAAAAGTAGAAAATATCATTTTTTTTCAAAATTTTCCGTCTTTTTCCGTTCATATCGCAAAAAATAAAAATCGCAGAGGCAATCAAATACCATTAAAAGAAAGCTCTATTTGTGGGAAGAAAAGGACGCAAATTTCGTTTGGGTACAACATTGCATGTCCGCACAATTTACAGTTAAAGCAGCGCAGTGCAAAATTCTGAATTCACCTCTGGTCCTTTAGCTACCAAATGGTCCGGGGCTTAAGTCGTTAAAAACGGTCGTGTGTACGAGGCATAATTCTTTGTAGGCTCCTGTGTAAAAAAAATAATACATGCACATTTTTTAAACCTGCAAAAATATGTGCGTTTATTATTATTATTAATATTATTTTTGTAACAGTTAACTTACCCTTTAGGCTGGATTCACACTGCAGTACAGAGCGGCTCACAGCAGGAGTCTGGTGCGTCCCTGTTCACCATTTCAGGTCAGATTTCGGTCTGAATTTTTGGCTGAATTCAGACCTGAAATGGACCAGAAGACGCACAGGACTCCTGTGCAATTCACTCCGGAGATGTGTGAACCGTTTTCCATTGAGAGCCGGTCACAATCTCCTGACATGCGAATTGTATGAGGAGAAACCACATCCAATTCGCAATAGTGTTAACCCAGCCTTAATGTATCGAGTGCACCATTCCCAAGCTCTGTGTTTAACCCCCTCTCAATACCAGAATGTTTCTCCATTTCCAAAAAAAGTGGCAAAAAATGAGATCGCTCTGGAGTGTCTGATTTCCACAAAGGGGTCATTTTAGGGGGTTTTCTCCTGTCCTGGCATTTTTATTTTCATGGAAAGTAAAGAGAAACAGTTTATTTCAAAATGTTTAATCTTTTTTCCTTTTTATAGTAAAAATAAAAAACCCAGTGGTTATTAACCACTTCAGCCCCGGAAGAATTGGCTGCTGAAAGACCAGGCCATTTTTTGCGATTCGGCACTACGTCGCTTGAACTGACAATTGCGCGTTCTTGCAAAATGGTACCCAAAGAAAATTGACGTCCTTTTTTTCCCCACAAATAGAGCTTTCTTTTGGTGGTATTTGATCACCTCTGCAGTTTTTATTTTTTGCGCTATAAACAAAAATAGAGCGACAATTTTTTTTTAAAAAAACAATATTTTTTACTTTTTGCTATAATAAATATCCCCCAAAAATATATATAAAAAAACATTTTTTTTCCTCAGTTTAGGCCGATACGTATTCTACTACATATTTTTGGTAAAAAAAAAAAATGCAATCTGCATTTATTGATTGGTTTGCCCAAAACTTATAGCGTTTACAAAATAGGGGATAGTTTTATGGCATTTTTATTAATATTTTTTTTTTTACTAGTAATAGCGGCGATCAGTGTTTTTTATCGTGACTGCGACATTATGGCGGACACATTGGACACTTTTGACACATTTTTTGGGACCATTGTCATTTTCACAGCGATCAGTGCTATAAAAATGCACTGATTACTGTGAAAATGACACTGGCAGTGAATGGGTTAACCTCTAGGTGGCGCTGTAGGGGTTAAATGTTCCCTGCATTGTGATTCTTACTGAGGGGGGGTCGGGCTATGTGTCCCATGACACCGATCTCGGCTCCGTGTACACGGAGCCGAGATGGGTGTCATTCTCACTAGGCAGAGCAGGGAAATGCTTGTTTACACAAGCGTCTCCCTGCTCCATACCTCCGTGAGACGATCGCGGGGATCCCCGCGGCGATCGAGTCCGCGGGACCCGTGGTCCGACTCACTGGGAAGGCAGCGCTGCCGACCCCCACGTCGGGCAGTTAAAAGGGACGTACAGGTACGTGATTGTGTCTGTACGAGCCATTCTGCCAATGTATATATACAGTGAGCGGTCGTTAAGGGGTTAAAGCAGTGGTCATCAACCCTGTTCTCAGGGCCCACTAACAGGCCAGGTTTGCAAGATAACTGAAATACATCACAGGTGATATCATTTGCTGCTCAGTGATTGCAGTATTCTAGTCTGCATCTCCCCAAGGTAAGACCACTTTCACACTGAGGCGCTTTTCAGGCGCTTTCATGCTAAAAAAAGCGCCTGAAAACTTATTTCTATTAAAATCAATGAATGCTTTCACACTGGGGCAGTGCGCTGAAAAAACGCCCCTCTCCATTGAAATGAATTGAAAGCGCTTCAAAAGCGCCTGAAAAGCACTTCAAGAGCGCTCAGTGTTTTACTGGCAGTTTTTCAAGCGCCTCAGTGTGAAAGAGGCCTTATAAATAAAACCTGGCCTGTTAGTGGGCTCTGAGGACAGGGTTGATGACCACTGCTTTAAAGTATAAATCCTGTCAAAACCTAAATAAACTTAAACATACTCCCACCCCCATTCTAATCCCTATGTTAACTATCCTGTAAAGGAAAGATCTGTATACTTTCCTAATCTGAGGGCTCTCTGGTCCAGTAACGTGATCTCCCCAGCGGCCGTCTTCAGGAGAAAGGTGAGAGCAGCAACAACGACTGCAGTGCCTGGGTGGTGACGTCACCATGGGGCATCCATTGTCCGCTATCCCACCTCTACAGTGAAGCCAGGGCTGGGATTCGATCACGTGATTGGATTGAAGCACCTTAGTTAACATAGGGCTTAGAATGGGGGTGGGAGCAGGATTAGGTTTTGACCAGACTTCTACTTTTTTGTCCATAGCATTGCCACAGTTACAGTAAGAATATGTACATATGTGTCCATAGCCTGGAGATAAGCAAGAAGGAGCATTCTCTTCTGTCTATTATTGACAAACTCAACTGAGAATGTGGCTAGGTACACCCTCAATGTTTATTCTGAGCATTATAGGTAGATAAAAAAAATCATAGTTTCATACTATCAATACTTACTTTGCAACTTAGTTTCAAAGATATTTATCCACTGATGCATGGTTGAGTCCCCAAACATATAAAAGAACCTTACCTTCATGCAAGCATTTAGTTGTTCTACTTCATGGTAAATCTGCATGTTGCAAAGTCCGTGCGGTTTTTATTTTTTGCGCTATAAACAAAAAAAAGCAACAATTTTGAAAAAAAAAAGCAATATTTTTTACTTTTGCTATAATAAATATCCCCCAAAAATATATATAAAAACGAATTTCTTTCTCAGTTTAGGCCGATATGCATTCTTCTACATATTTTTGGCTAAAAAAATCGTAATAAGTGTATATTGATTGGTTTGCGCAAAAGTTATAGCGTTTACAATATAGGGGATATATTTATGGCATTTTTATTATATATTTTTTTTAATTAGAAATGGCGGCGATCTGCGATTTTTATCGTGACTGCGACATTATGGCGGACACATCGGACACTTTTGATGCTATTATACAACCATTGTCATTTATACAGCGATCAGTGCTATAAAAATGCACTGATTACTGTGTAAATGACACTGGCAGAGAAGGGGTCAACCAGTAGGGGGTGAGGAAGGGGCTAAGTGTGTCCTAGGGAGTGATTCTAACTGTGTGGAGGCTGGGCTACCTGTGACACGACATTGATCACTGCTCCCGATGACAGGAAGAATTAGATCAGTGTCCTGTCACAAGACAGAACAGGGAAATGCCTCGTTTACACAGGCATCCCCCTGTTCTGCAGCTCCGTGACACAATCGTGGGACACCGGCGGACATCGAGTCCGCGGGTCCCGCGGGCACGGTCACGGAGCTTGTGGCGGGCGCACGGTGGGAAATTTAAAGCGACGTACGGGTACGTTGCTTTGCTCAGCCAAGCCATTCTGCCGACGTATATATGAGTGAAGCGGTCGGCAAGTGGTTAAATACCAAGAAAAGAAAGCTATATCTGTCTCAAAAAATAATATCAAATTAATTTGGGTACAGTGTGGCATGAGCGAGTAATTGTCATTCAAATTATTACAACACTGTAAACTAAAAATGGCCTGGTAATGAGGTATTATAGGATGCTACACAAATGTTTAACTGCTTGCCAACCGTATAACTTACATATACGTCGGCAAGGCTGCTCTCCTGCACTAGATCGCGTACTAGGTACGTGATCCGGCACTTCTGGGTAGGGGGCAGGTGCACCGCCGGCGACCCAGCTCTGCTGTGATTATACACAGCAGATGCTGATCAGCAGGTGCTGGCCAATGGATGACCACCAGCACCCACCAATCGTCGAGAAGACACACAGGACAGGGCTCTGCATATGTAAATAAGGCAGAGCTCTGTCCTGTCAGCGGGGAAGTAATCGTTTTTCTTTCCCCGCAAAGCAGGGAATAAAATCCATTACTTCCCTTATGCCGCGTACACACGATCGTTTTTAACGACGAGAAAAATGCAATTTTTTAAAATGGTCATTAACCACTTAAGCCCCGGACCATTTGGTAGCTAAAGGACCAGAGGTGAATTCAGAATTTTGCACTGCGCTGCTTTAACTGTAAATTGTGCTGACATGCAATGTTGTACCCAAACGAAATTTGCGTCCTTTTCTTCCCACAAATAGAGATTTCTTTTAATGGTATTTGATTGCCTCTGCGATTTTTATTTTTTTGCGATATAAACGGAAAAAGACCGAAAATTTTGAAAAAAAATGATATTTTCTACTTTTTGTTATAAGAAAAATCGAATAAACTCAATTTTAGTCATACATTTAGGCCAAAATGTATTCAGCCACATGTCTTTAGTAAAAAAAATGTCAATAAGCGTATATTTATTGGTTTGCGCAAAAGTTATAGCGTTTACAAACTAGGGTACATTTTCTGGAATTTACACAGCTTTAAATTTATGACTGCCTATCTCATTTCTTGAGGTGCTAAAATGGCAGGGCAGTACAAAACCCCCCCAAATGACCCCATTTTAGAAAGTAGACACCCCAAGGAAATTGCTGAGAGGCATGTTGAGCCCATTGAATATTTTTTTTTTGTCCCAAGTGATTGAATAATGACAAAAAAAAAATTACAAAAAGTTGTCACTAAATGATATATTGCTCACACATGCCATGGTTATATGTGGAATTGCACCCCAAAATACATTCTGCTGCTTCTCCTGAGTACGGGGATACCACATGTGTGGGACTTTTTAGGAGCCTAGCCACGTACGGGACCCCGGAAACCAAGCACCGCCTTCAGGATTTCTAAGGGCGCAAATTTTTGATTTCACTCCTCACTACCTATCACAGTTTTGAAGGCCATAAAATGCCAAAATAGCACAAAACCCCCCCAAATGACCCCATTTTAGAATGTAGACACCCCAAGGAAATTGCTGAGAGGCCTGTTGAGCCCATTGAATATTTTATTTTGTCCCAAGTGATTGAATAATGACAAAAAAAAAAAATTACAAAAAGTTGTCACTAAATGATATATTGCTCACACATGCCATGGTTATATGTGGAATTGCACCCGAAAATAAATTTTGCTGCTTCTCCTGAGTACGGGGATACCACATGTGTGGGACTTTTTAGGAGCCTAGCCACGTACGGGACCCCGAAAACCAAACACCGCCTTCAGGATTTCTAGGCACAAATTTTTGATTTGACTCCTCACTACCTATCACAGTTTCGAAGGCCATAAAATGCCAAAATAGCACAAAACCCCCCCAAATGACCCCATTTTGGAAAGTAGACACCCCAAGCTGTTTGCTGAGAGGCATGGTGAGTATTTTACAGCTCTCATTTGTTTTTGAAAATGAAGAAAGAACATTTTTTTCCTTTTCTTTTTTTTTTTTTCAATTTTCAAAACTTTGTGACAAAAAGCGAGATCTGCAAAATACTCACAATACCTCTCAGCAAATAGCTTGGGGTGTCTACTTTCCAAAATGGGGTCATTTTGGGGGGGGGGTTTGTGCCATCTGGGCATTCCATGGCCTCCGAAACTGTGATAGGCAGTGAGAAGTGAAATCAAAAATTGACACCCTTAGAAAGCCTGAAGGCGGTGATTGGGTTTTGGGGTCCCGTACGCGGCTAGGCTCCCAAAAAGTCTCACACATGTGGTATCCCTGTACTCAGGAGAAGCAACAGAATGTATTTTGGGGTGTAATTCCACATATGCCCATGGCATGTTTGAGCAATATATCATTTAGTGACAACTTTGTGCAAAAAAAAAAAAAAAAATTGTCTTTTTTCCGCAACTTGTGTCAACATATAAAATATTCCATGGACTCGACATGCCTCTCAGTATATAGCTTGGGGTGTCTACTTTCCAAAATGGGGTCATTTGGGGGGGTTTTGAACTGTTCTGGCATTTTATACACAACATTAGGAAGCTTACATCCACTCTTCTAACCACTTGAAGACAAAGCCCTTTTTGACACTTTTTGTTTACATGAAAACATATTTTTTTTTGCAAGAAAATTATGTTGAACCCCCAAACATTATATATATTTTTAAAGCAAAAGCCCTACAGAATAAAATGGTGGGTGTTGCATTTTTTTTTCTACACAGTATTTGCGCAGCGATTTTTCAAACGCATTTTTTGGGGAAAAAATACACTTTTTTTAATTTTAACGCACTAAAACACACTATATTGCCCAAATGTTTGATGAAATAAAAAAGATGATCTTAGGCCGAGTACATAGATACCAAACACGACATGCTTTAAAATTTCGCACAAACGCGCATTGGCGACAAACTACATACATTTTTAAAAGCCTTTAAAAGCCTTTACAGGTTACCCCGTTAGATTTACAGAGGAGGTCTACTGCTAAAATTACTGCCCTCGATCTGACCTTCGCGGTGATACCTCACATGCATGGTGCAATTGCTGTTTACATATGACGCCAGACCGACACTTGCGTTCGCCATTGGGCAAGAGCAGGGCAGGACAGGGGTGCTTTTTTTTTTTTTTTTTTTATTATTAATTTTGCTTTTTTATTTTATTTTTAAACTGTTGCTTCCATATTTTTTATTTTTTTTTATCATTTTTATTGTTATCTCAGGGAATGTAAATATCCCCTATGATAGCAATAGGTAATGACAGGTACTCTTTTTTGAAAAAACTGGGGTCTATTGGACCCTAGATCTTTCCTCTGCCCTCAAAGCATCTGACCACACCAAGATCGGTGTGATAAAATGCTTTCCCAATTTCCCAATGGCGCTTTTTTTATCCGGGGGGGGGACATTCCCTCCCACTGCTTGTAAAAGCAGTCCAGAGGCTAATTAGCCACTAGGATTGCTTTTACATGAAAGCCGGCCGCTGGCTGAAAAGAATGATACCAAGATGATACCTAAACCCACAGGCATCATTCTGGTATAAACATTCAAAGTCCAGCAACATACCAGTACGTTGGTGGTCCTTGTTGGACATGTATTGTAATCTTTTTTTTCATGCAGCCTGTTGGCTGAACGAAAAAAAAAGATTGATCGGTGGGTATGCCCACCATTAGAATACCGCCCTTCATCCACCCACTTCTAATGATGGGCATACATGCACCATTTATATATGCCGAAGCATGGGGGCAACTTCCCGCCAAAGTTATGCCACGTACACATGGTCAGACTTTTCCACGGGCAAGCCTCCATCGGAATTTCGACCGTATGTACGCGGCATTAGGAGCAAAATCGCTCCTCCGCCCCTGCTGCCCCAATGCTTCGGCATATATGCTTTTTTTTTTTAACTGTGGTGGTGAAATCACCTCCTACAGCACTGGAGTCGCAGGGATCAGGCCTGTCTCTGCGAACGCTGCAGTTATGTGTGTTGTGTTTTGCAAGTGACAGTGATCGATCGATACTGCACTTGGGTGGCCTGGGCTGGACGGAGGGGCAAAACGCAGGTGCTAGCAGGTATCTGGGCTGATCCCGCTAACACTGCGTTTTTGGGAACCCTAAACTGCTGGGGGCGCTAGTATACATCTGATCAGATCAGATATTGATCTGTTCAGATACTATACCACTAAGGGGGGTGTATGCTTAACGCGTGGGTGTAAGCGCTACTGGCACTAACCTGGCGCTGCCTGGGGTGTGACGCAGACCCTCTCTGACGCTAAAACCTAATTGATATCACCCGCCGGGCGATCAGGGGGTTAAACCTTTATTGGGTTATATACGGCGGGTGCCCTGACACTATAAAAAGCAAACTAACTAACCAGTGTCACCCGTAACACTTATATAATGATCACTGTTGAAAGGGTTAACTAGGGGCAATTAGGGGGTTAAAACCTTTATTAGGTAATATATGGGGGTACCTGACGCTATATAAAAACCTGACGGCGAACCTAAAAAAAAATTACTGGCTACCTATCGGCATCACAGACACTAAGACAACGATCATAAAAACGATCGCTTAGCGACAGTGGTGATAGGGGGTGAAAGGGTTACCTGGGGGGTGATCAGGGGGTTAAACCTTTATTAGATAATATATGGGGGTACCTGACGCTATAAAAACCTGCGGCGAACCTAAAAAGAATTACTGGCTACCGATCTGCATCACCGACGCTAAGACAGCGATCAGAAAAATGATCGCTTAGCGACAGTGGTGATAGGGGGTGAAAGGGTTACCTGGGGGGCGATCAAGGGGGTTAAACCTTTATTAGGTAATATATTGGGGTACCTGACGCTATAAAAACCTGCGGCGAACCTAAAAAAAATTACTGGCTACCGATCTGCATCACCGACGCTAAGACATCGATCAGAAAAATTATCGCATAGCGACGGCGGTGCTAGGGGGTGAAAGGGTTACCTGGGGGGTGATCAAGGGGGTTAAACCTTTATTAGGTAATATATGGGGGTACCCGACGCTATAAAAACCTGCGGCGAACCTAAAAAAAATTACTGGCTACCGATCAGCATCGCCGACGCTAAGACATCGATCAGAAAAATTATCGCTTAGTGACAGTGGTGATAGGGGGTGAAAGGGTTACCTGGGGGGCGATCAAGGGGGTTAAACCTTTATTAGGTAATATATGGGGGTACCAGACGCTATAAAAACCTGCGGCAAACCTAAAAAAAATTACTGGCTACCGATCAGCATCACCGAGGCTAAGACATCAATCAGAAAAATGATCGCATAGCGACGGCGGTGCTAGGGGGTGAAAGGGATATCTGGGGGGTGATCAGGGGGTTAAACCTTTATTAGGGGGGGTTAGGGGGCTACACTGGACCTAAAACTAAATGTAGTGACACTTTTACAGTCACAAATGTCACTGATTGCAGTGATCACTAAATAAATGGTCACTGCAATCAGTGACACTGTGACTGGGGGCTGGGGGGGTGATCTGGGGGGTGATCTGGGGGGGCCTGGGGGGGCGATTTATGTGCCTATGTGTCCTGGTGTCAGTGTAGTGTTGTGTGCACTAACCTGCATCTTCTCCTGTACGGCGCTCGGTATATGTGAGCGCCGCAGGAGAGATGACATCACTTCCTCCTGCCTGGCAGGCAGGGGAAGCTCTCTCATTCGCCGGGAGCGATCGAGAGGGGGGGGGCCGGAATCGAACGGCCGTCCCCTCATGCCGGATCGCTCCCGAAGGTAAAACGACCACCCACTGTAAAGAAGGGGGGTCCGATCGGACCCCCCAACTATACAAAGGCAATCACGTATATGTACGTGATTCTGCCTGTCGGTGCCATTCTGCCGACGTATATTTACAGTGGGCGGTCGTTAAGTGGTTAAAAATGATCGTGTGTGGGCTCCAGAGCATTTTTCACAACTTGAAAAATGGCCATGAAATAATTGGAACATGCTATAATTTTTCTCGTCGTTTTTCTCGTCGTGAAAAACGGCTGTGTGTAGGCTTTAATGACGTGAAAAAAATGTGCATGCTCAGAGTCAAGTGTAGCAGCCTCACTCTCCCTCTCTGCTTATCCACTGGTTGGCTGGTGTATAGTGGTACCTGGGAGAGGAGAGTGCAGAAACACTACGCCAAGCTCTCACCTCGTATGTGTATGAGGGTTGAGCAAAGTCACTTGAATTACCTTCGGGTCTGTTCTCTGCATACAAAGCCTCTGCTTGTTCCGTGGAGATGTGTCTGTCAGTAATAGAGCCCCACACCAATAAAAGTCCAACACTCTTTTATTTCTCCATCGCCAGGGTGAACATAATCAGTTGAACTTTAGTAACGGACAGACAGGGGTGTGGATACGAGTAGGCCCAGGCACAAATTAACTCTCCTATTCCTTAGCTAGCGAATAGGCCTGGCGCACGGTCTCTGCCACCGACCGTGAGATTGGTCGCTGCCACCGACCGGATGAACCGTTGAGGCCCCTGCCACAGGCCTAATAGCAGGTTTTCTGCCACTGACCTGAGTTGACTAGTTGGACCGCTGCCACCGGTCATAGAACATGAACCACCTTCCTCTATGAATTGGCCCCTGTTCGGGAAGATATCCATCCGGGCGGTCTCCAGAGGTTCACCCGGCACTGGCAAAATGCTGCACCAGATCTTCGGTTGAATCCCTCCTCCGGTCCCTTACGCCTCTGGATTCGGGTGCCCAACACGGGATCCAGCGGAAGGTACTGGGTCCCAGGCCTCTGGCTGAGTACCTCACCCCAGACTGAAGGTGTCTGGGATGGAACACGAACTCCAAGTGTCCAGGCCTAGGCTGCCTGGACACCGACCGTGGACAGCAGCCCTCAGGCTGAAGGTGCCTGGGACTCGGACCTCGTGGCGAAGATGTCCGCCCCCTTTATACCCTCCCCCAGCAAGCACAGCAGGTTCCCCGCCCCACCGTACAACTGCTGTGAGAGGTCACAATGGGTACAGCACTGCAGTGATGGTTTAACCCCAGCCCAAAATGACAGCGCCACCTGCTGAGCCGCAGGGAACTAAGCATCACTGATGTCTCCACCAGAATTAAACACTCACAAAAGTACATACCCGCTACACTCTCCCCCTGGTTATTGGACACTGGTCCCCAGTGTCTGGAGCAAACTATGCCCAAAAAGAGGCCAACATAGCCCAATCCAGAAACCGACTAACAATTTCAAAAATGTAAAAGTTTTTGAGAAACTAACTAAAACAGTTGTGCCTGAACCCGACATGAAGGGGGAGGGAAGGGAAACAAACAACACATAACAACAACAAAAAAACATTTTGCAAATCACATATTCACATCAACATTTTTCCCACCCATCCTGGCTAAGACCCACCCCATTCGCAGTGGTCTTGATGGGATGCACTCCTGCAGAGGGGAAAAGAAACATTAAACACACAGATTCCTGACACATATGT
The DNA here is from genome assembly GCA_029206835.1 of Rana muscosa. Taxonomy (NCBI): domain Eukaryota; kingdom Metazoa; phylum Chordata; class Amphibia; order Anura; family Ranidae; genus Rana; species Rana muscosa. The sequence continues at coordinate 42,491,721 of JARGYO010005626.1, forward strand.
TCGTGTGAGAACGAAAAAACGTCTCTGCAGAGAAATCCTTTTCTTCTGTAAGTGTGTGAGTGAACAGTGAATATCGTTGCGCAACACTGCCACCTGGTGACAGTGCCGCGGTAACTGCACCTGTTGAAGATTTCTTTTTCCCATCTTCTTCTGTAACTCTAACTACCCCAAAGTCCATGATCACTTTGCGGGATGGAAAAATGAAGAACAAACAACGCCAACAGTCCTTCAATTCCTCCAAAGAGCACAATCACCCATTAAACTCAGGTACAGTCACTGGGTTTCCGGGAAAACAACCCCGGAAAGTTCAGCAGCAGTAAGGTAAAGCAAGAACAGAGTCTTTTTTTCTCCTACAGATAGAATTTTGGGTGCGGCAGGACAAGGGGTTTTTAAGTGCTGATCCATTGTCTCTACATGGTATTCGACATCCTCCCCCTCTTTGCATCAAATCAATACCTTGTCCGCGTGGATGTGCCGACCCAGCATCCATTCTGCCTTGCAGTCCCTAAATCTCTGAGATGCATTGGGGGAACATGCGAGGTACCTGCGGGCGTGTGGGACCTGAATGTGTGTCCACACAAAATCGTTGTACCAGCGTTCCCGACTGACTTCCACTTCATACAAAAGTTCCTTGGGTAAGTACGGGTATTCCCACCCGTACTCATTGGCAACTTTCTGGCAGAAGAGGCGTTGTAGTCTCGCCAGCGGAGGCATAGTAGCGTGGTCTCCCTCACCCAGTAGGACGATCGCGTCCGGATGACGAGGTGCCTTGATCACATTCTGGGCATAGGTGCCCGCAGCAACAGTCTCTTTCCCCCGGTGCTAGGTGCAGGTGGCATCGGAGATAGAAGGGCAGACTGGGGACAGGATCCCTCCTCAGGCGCTGGTGCCTCCACCCGGGGTGTACTATCCCCTGTAGACATGGGTGGATCTCTGACTCTGCGGGACGAGGAGAGAGGCATCTTGTCCCAGCCCTTTTTAGCAAAAAGTTCATCTATGATGACGTTGTCTCCCAGATCGGAGAGCGACTCTAGGTCAGAGGTGTCACACTCCTCCGCGGGCTGGTAGTTTGTAGTGGAGGCTGAATTACTACCCCCCGCGGGCACACAGGGCTGTGAATCCTCGACACCTCCGCCCCAACACCAAGTCCCTTCGCCCGGCTTACCTCGGCCCAAAGTTGAGAAGGGATGTCCGGGACTCTTCCGACTGGATCCATCCGGGGCGGGCGTAGGCGAGCAGGGTGATCCACGCGACCGCTGGACGGGGCAACCAAGCCGGTCTTTCTCTTTGGCGGTGGACGCTGGGAAACAGTGGTGACCGAGTCAGCATCCTCGGATTTCTCCCGTATCTCAGTGATCGCGACATCCCCTGCGGTCGCTGCAGTGCGCACAGGAATGGCTGTCAAAGCAGTGATTCCTCCTTCCTGAGTGGTGTTGCCTGATGTGCGATTGAGGTGGATGGTTCTGGGTTTCTCGATAGGTGGTTCCACCTCAAACAAGAACTCTCCGCAGGCCTCGCAGCGCCCGAATGGCTTCAGCTGACACACCAGTCCCGAACAGCCGGGACAAATCAAACCCAGGGCCTCAACGTCTATGCATGAGTACAGTGCGAATCGTCCCCGGGGCTTTAGCCGGATCCCTGTATCAGTTATCGGAGCAGCAGTTGTCAAACTCGTGGTAGGAGGATGAAGAGGAATCCACGATGCATTACTGAACATGGCGACTCTCTGCTGATCCATTGCGCACTGCATTGTTGGCGCCAAAGTCCCCACGTGTAGTCCTTTACACGATTGGACTCCTCCCCCCTTGCGCCCCAGTTCAAGGGCTTTCTCCTTCCCTGGGTTACGCTCACGAACTGAGCAGGGAGGGTGTGCCTCGTGGCGCAGTGGCCAACATGGCCGACCTACTCGGAACTCTTCCGGGCAGACACGTTCAAACTCCACCAACTTCAGCTCCATTGTAGCACGAACACATCCCAGACCCGAGCCCCCACGTGTAGCGGCCTCACTCTCCCTCTCTGCTTATCCACTGGTTGGCTGGTGTCTAGGGGTACCTGGGAGAGGAGAGTGCAGGAACACTACGCCAAGCTCTCACCTCGTATGTGTATGAGGGTTGAGCTAAGTCACTTGAATTACCTTCGGGTCTGTTCTCTGCATACGAAGCCTCTGCTTGTTCCGTGGAGATGTGTCTGTCAGTAATAGAGCCCCACACCAATAAAAGTCCAACACTCTTTTATTTCTCCATTGCCAGGGTGAACATAATCAGTTGAACTTTAGTAACGGACAGACAGGGGTGTGGATACGAGTAGGCCCAGGCACAAATGAACTCTCCAATTCCTTTGCTAGCGAATTGGCCTGGCGCACGGTCTCTGCCACCGACCGTGAGATTGGTCGCTGCCACCGACCGGATGAACCGTTGAGGCCCCTGCCACAGGCCTAATAGCAGGTCTCTGCCACTGACCTGAGTTGACTAGTTGGACCGCTGCCACCGGTCATAGAACATGAACCACCTTCCTCTATGAATTTGCCCCTGTTCGGGAAGATATCCATCCGGGCGGTCTCCAGAGGTTCACACGGCACTGGCAATATGCTGCACCAGATCTTCGGTTGAATCCCTCCTCTGGTCCCTTACGCCTCTGGATTCGGGTGCCCAACACCCGGGGCACCCTAGGACAATCCCTCCCTTGCGGGACCCAGGGTACTGGGTCCCAGGCCTCCGGCTGAGTACCTCACCCCAGACTGAAGGTGTCTGGGATGGAACACGAACTCCACCGACCGTGGACAGCAGCCCTCAGGCTGAAGGTGCCTGGGACTCGGACCTCGTGGCAAAGATTTCCGCCCCCTTTATACCCTCCCCCAGCAAGCACAGCGGGTTCCCCGCCCCGCCGTACAACTGCTGCGAGAGGTCACAAAGGGTACGGCACTGCAGTGATGGTTCAACCCCAGCCCAAAGTGACAGCGCCACCTGCTGAGCCACAGGGAACTAAGCATCACTGATGTCTCCACCAGAATTAAACACTCACAAAAGTACATACCCGCTACACAAGTATGAGATGGGAGCGATCGTTCTGGTAAAACTAGCGTTCGTAATGGAGATAGCACATTCGTCACGCTGTAACTGACTGAAAAGCATGAGGCTGAAAGCGCGAATCGTCTCTCAACAAACTTTACTAACACGAGGATCAGCAAAAGCAGCCCAAAGGGTGGCGCCATCCAAATGGAACTTCCCCTTTATAGTGCCGTCGTACGTGTTGTACGTCACCTCGCTTTAATTTTTTTCCACGATAGTGTGTAGGCAAGGCAGGCTTGAGAAGAATCACGTTGAGAAAAACTCAGTTTTTTTCAATGACATTAAAAACGGTTGTGTGTACGCGGCATTAGTGAAAGCAGCACACATAGTATGCCAAAACACTGGCTAGGCACACATTTAACCCTTTGAGCACCCTAGATGTTTAACCCCTTCCCAGTCACTGTCATTAGTACAGTGACAGTGCATATTTTTAGTACTGATCACTGTATTAGTGTCACAGGTTCCCAAAAAGTGTCAGTAAAGCCCTGTACACACAATCGGATTTCCTATGGATTCTAATCCGATGTATTTTTCCATCGGAAATCCGATGAAGCTGACTTCCATCAGTCTTGCCTACACACCATCAGTCAAAAATTTGACTGTCCCAAACGCCGTGACGTAAAACACTCAGACGAGCCGAGAAAAATCAAGTTCAATGCTTCCGAGCATGCCTCGACTTGATTCTGAGCATGCATGGGTTTTTTCTCCGATGGAGTTCCACACAGACGATCGAAATTTGCTATCGTTTTTTATTCTATCGGATAAATGTAAAACATGTTCTATTCTTTCTCACCGATGGAAAAAAGACCGATGGGGCCCATACACGATCGGTTTGTCCGATGAAAAAAGTCAATCGGACTGTTTTCATCGGTAAAACTGATCGTGTGTACACGGCTTAAGTGTTCGATTGTCCGCTGCAATATTGCAGTCGCGCTAAAAGTTGCTGATCGCCGCCATTACTAGTAAATTAATAAAAATTCCAGTATACAGTGGGGCAAAAAAGTATTTAGTCAGCCACCAATTGTGCAAGTTCTACTAAAAAAGATGAGAAAGGCCTGTAATTGTCATCATAGGTATACCTCAACTATGAGAGACAAAATGTGGAAACAAATCCAGGCAATCACATTGTCTAATTTGGAATTATTATTTTTTTGCAAATTATGGTGGAAAATAAGTATTTGGTCAATATCAAAAGTTAATCTCAATACTTTGTTATATATCCTTTGTTGGCAATGACAGAGGTCAAATGTTTTCTGTAAGTCTTCACAAGGTTGTGTGACAGCAGGAAGGTAAAGTCACCTGGTTGCATCCAGGGGGGTAGATATATTTCGCCCAGATTCAGGCTTTACGCCGACTTATACAACTAGGTGGAGAGTTGTATAAGGCTAGTGGGCTCATGGATGACTCATACCTCTAGGGAGAGTGTGGGGCGTCGTGCAGACAGAGATGAGGAGACCAGCTGAACCTTGTCAGCTCATTTAGGCCTCTATAAGAACTCCCAGCTTCATTAGATGTTAGCTCATGCCTGGAACCAGACCTGTGTGGACTGTCTAGGGAGAGTGAACCCCTGTGCGGTGAGACAAAGCCTGTGTGGCTATTTGCTTGGACATTTAAAACCAGGGACTTAGGGACTAGGACAGCACTAGGCTGATCCCAGTTGTTAGTTAGGAAACCTGTATGTTTAGTCAGAGGTCAAGTCGACCAGGATTTATTTTGTTTATGTTTCTTTTGCTTTGCTGTGTTTTGTCACTGTAAATAGAAAATAAACCGCACCTTTTTGATTTTGAAAACCACAACCTCCGTTTGCTGGGCCTGTTTTTGTGTGGGGAGCCCATCTCGGGGGTCACACACACCCGCTGCCGAGCTAACCCCCTTCACAGTTGGTGGAGAACCAGTGGCAGTTTTTTTTTTTTTAAGCCAGCATGGAGGAGATACTGAAGCAGCTGGCTCTAGCAAATGCCAATCAACAGCAGACAAATGCAGGTTTGCAAAAGAACTTCGCAGCCCAGCAGCAAGCAACAGCAGACAAATGCAGGTTTGCAAAAGAACTTCGCAGCCCAGCAGCAAGCTCATCAACAGAGCCTTGCAGCCCAGCAGCAGACAAACGCAACTTTGCAACAGAGTCTGGAGGCTCAGCAACAAGCCCAGCAGCAATCTGAGGCCCGCTTCATAGACCTGTTGCAGAAGCAAGAGCAGAGACTACAATAACAGATGGAAGCAGTAATGCAGCAACGTCCGCAGACCAGTGAGGAAAGCCGTCCCACTAATACCGCGTCCTTTGGGGTGAGTCGTTTATTGACAAAAATGACTGGAGAGGATGATCCAGAGGTATTTTTGACCACATTTGAAAGGACCGCTGAAAGAGAAAAGTGGCCTGAGGAGCAGTGGGCTGGACTGGTGGCTCCTCTGTTAACTGGTGAATCGCAGAAAGCTTACTATGACCTAGAGCCTGACCAAGCAAAAGACTATGTGATGCTAAAAGCTGAATTATTGGCAAGGCTGGGTGTCACCCAGGCTGTCCGGGCTCAGCGTGTGCATAACTGGACTTTCCAGCTTGGAAAACCCCCCAGGTCTCAAATGTATGATCTCATTCACCTGAGCAGAAAGTGGCTACAGCCAGAGACTTTGTCCGCACCAAAGATTGTGGAACGTGTTGTAATGGATCGGTTTTTGAGAGCTCTTCCTACTGCCATCCAAAAGTGGGTAAGCCATGGAGACCCAGAGACGGCCGATGGTCTTGTGGATTGTGTGGAGAAATACTTGGCTACAGAGAACCTGACGGCCTCTTCCAGAGACACTCGGACTTTCCACCCTAAGACCAGACCATCCCCAGGGGCGGATAAGAGGATTCCAAGGGGTGAGGGTGGAGAGAGTGAGAGGGTGGGAGCTCTACCCCAAGTTTGGCGAGAACAGCCTGGGAAATCAGCGGCTCAAGAGGCCGCAAGAAGGATCGTTTGCTACCGCTGCCGGCAAGCGGGACATATTGCAGCCAATTGCCCGGTTGTGGAGGAACCCATGCAGTGTGACTTTCTGACGGGCAGACGTCAGTCGCTGTGTGCGACAGTCGCATGCACTGCCATTCGAGGAACTGAGAAACATTTATGCAAAATGTGTGTTAATGGTAGAAATGTTGTGGTATTGTTGGATTCAGGTAGCCTTGTGACCCTGATAAAGGCTGAGTTAGTTAAAACAGAGGTCTCTGGGAATAGCAAGGTAGCTGTTATTTGTGTGCATGGGGACACCCGAGAGTATCCAGTGACTACAGTGTGTTTCGAGACCCCCAAAGGTACCCTCTCTCATCCAGTGGGCTTAGTATCTCAGTTACCGCATGACGCCATTGTGGGAAGGGATTTTCCGAAGTTCTGGGAACTGTGGGATGATCCTGAGCCCCCCACTGGTGCCCCTATGTACCAGGAATGTGATAGCCAGAACTCCCCTGAGAGTGGTGAGGACTCTCCGGAATTTCCCTTATCAGTATTGGCAGGGGAGACTCAAGAAACTGGAGAGGAGCCCACCTCCTCAGACGAAAACCTACCGTCTGTGGAGTTTTCTGATCTTGAGGTTCACAGGGAAAACTTTGCCACAGAACAGTTGAAAGACCCCGCCCTAATAAAGGCACGGGAAAACGTAGTGAAAATAGATGGCGAGTTAGTGAACCCAGATAATACCTGCACTTACCCATACTTCAGCGTAGAGAAGGACCTACTGTATCGGGTGGCAAAAAGGGCAGAAGAAACCGTTGAGCAGCTTGTGGTGCCCAAACCTTACAGGAAGTTGGTGTTGGAGTTGGCCCATGGGCACATTCTTGGAGGTCATCTGGGGACAGAGAAAACCCGAGAGAGGGTATTACAGAGATTCTATTGGCCGGGGGTGATGAAGGACATAGAAAATTATTGTTCCTCCTGCCCTGTGTGTCAGAGGTCGGCCCCGATGCCACATTTCCGTAGCCCGCTGGTCCCTCTACCCATCATTGAGGTCCCGTTTGAGAGGATCGCCATGGATTTGGTAGGTCCTATAATCAAGTCCGCTAGGGGGCACCAGTACATATTAGTTATAATGGACTATGCCACCCGTTATCCAGAAGCGATCCCTCTCCGAAATACCTCGGCCAAAACCATAGCCAAAGAGCTATCTCTTGTGTTTAGCCGGGTGGGTATTTGTAAAGAACTGCTTACGGACCAAGGTACACCCTTTATGTCCCGGGTTATGAAGGAGCTGTGTAAATTGTTCAAAGTGACGCAATTACGTACATCTGTGTATCACCCCCAAACCGATGGGCTGGTTGAAAGGTTCAACAAAACCCTAAAACAAATGTTGAAGAAAGTGGTGGATAGAGATGGAAAGGATTGGGACTGTCTACTTCCTTATCTGATGTTTGCTATTAGGGAGGTGCCCCAATCCTCTACGGGATTCTCCCCCTTTGAGTTACTGTATGGGAGACACCCAAGAGGGCTGTTGGATATTGCCAAGGAAACTTGGGAAAGTGAGAGTTCTCCCCACAGGAGTGTGATTGAGCATGTCGCCCTGATGCAAGACCGAATTGCACAGGTAATGCCCATCGTGAAGGAACATTTGGCCCAAGCGCAGTTAGCACAGCAGAGAGTGTACAACCGTGGAGCCAAGACCCGTACCTTTTCCCCGGGGGATAGGATACTGGTACTTGTCCCTACGGTTGAAAGTAAATTCCTTGCCAAATGGCAAGGCCCCTACGAGATAATGGAAAAAGTGAGCGAAGTGAATTACAAGGTCAGACAACCAGGAAGGCGAAAGCCCGAACAGATCTATCACGTTAATCTGTTGAAAGCCTGAAGGGATAGAGAGTCCCTAGTCGCAGACACTTGGTCACCAGCTCAAACTGGTTGCGTGATTCCTGAGGTTGGAATAGCAGCCACCTTGTCACAACCCCAACAACAGGAGGTTAAGGAGTTTGTGCTTCGCAACAAGGAGGTATTCTCTGAGCTGCCGGGACAAACATCTGGGGTAGAGCATGACATCATTACCCCGCCCGGTGAAAGGGTGAAGTTAAAACCCTATCGGATCCCAGAGGCCCGACGGGAGGCAATACGGGAGGAAGTACAGAAAATGCTGAACTTAGGGGTGATAGAGGAGTCCCAAAGTGATTGGTCTAGTCCCATTGTGTTGGTGCCTAAACCGGATGGGAGCTGGCGATTTTGTAACGATTTTCGTCAGTTGAACAAAGTTACAAAATTTGACACCTACCCCATGCCACGTATAGATGAGTTGATCGACCGGCTGGGAACAGCCCGATACATGACGACTCTTGACCTCACAAAAGGGTATTGGCAAATCCCCCTGGCCAAGTCGGCCAAAGAGAAAACCGCATTTGTAACCCCAGACGGGGCGTTCCAATATAAAAGAATGCCGTTCGGGTTACAGAATGCGCCGGCCACATTCCAGCGGAAAATGGACCAGATGCTGAGGCCCCATCGGAAGTATGCTGCGGCTTACCTGGATGACATAATTGTCCATAGCACAGATTGGGCCTCACATCTGCCAAAAGTGCAAGCAGTCCTGGACTCTGTTCGGGAAGCGGGGTTTACGGCTAACCCCAAGAAGTGTACCATTGGGCAGGAGGAGGCCAAATATCTTGGGTACACCATTGGGAGGGGAGTAATAAAACCCCAACTCAACAAAGTCGAGGCCATCCAGAGTTGGCCACGTCCCAACAGCAAGAAGCAGGTACGAGCCTTTCTGGGAATCGCTGGGTATTATCGGCGATTCATTCCCCACTTTGCTTCTAAGGCTGTGCCCCTAACCAACCTGACGAAGGGGAAAGGGTCGGTCATGATTAAATGGACCCCCGAGGCTGAGGCAGCATTCCAATTCTTGAAACAAGCCTTATGTAGCCAGCCAGTGTTGTACTCACCCGACTTCTCTAAAGACTTTGTCGTACAAAGTGATGCGTCAGATGTGGGGTTAGGAGCAGTATTGTCCCAGGTCTGGAACGGGGAAGAGCACCCAGTCATTTACCTCAGCAGGAAGTTGAAGTCCCATGAGGTAAATTACGCCACCGTTGAAAAGGAGTGTTTAGCGGTGAAGTGGGCTCTAGATTCCCTTCGGTACTACCTGCTAGGTAGGCACTTTGACATGGTTACGGATCACGCTCCGTTAAAGTGGATGGCTCAAAACAAGGAAACAAATAGAAGAGTGAATAGGTGGTTCCTGGCCCTCCAGGAATTCAACTTCACAGTAAAGCATCGCCCTGGCGTTCAAATGGGGAATGTGGATGCTTTGTCTCGAGTACATGAATGCCTGATTGCTGGTGTTCCAACCCCGAGGTTAAAACAAGAGGGGGGGGTATGTGACAGCAGGAAGGTAAAGTCACCTGGTTGCATCCAGGGGGGTAGATATATTTCGCCCAGATTCAGGCTTTACGCCGACTTATACAACTAGGTGGAGAGTTGTATAAGGCTAGTGGGCTCATGGATGACTCATACCTCTAGGGAGAGTGTGGGGCGTCGTGCAGACAGAGATGAGGAGACCAGCTGAACCTTGTCAGCTCATTTAGGCCTCTATAAGAACTCCCAGCTTCATTAGATGTTAGCTCATGCCTGGAACCAGACCTGTGTGGACTGTCTAGGGAGAGTGAACCCCTGTGCGGTGAGACAAAGCCTGTGTGGCTATTTGCTTGGACATTTAAAACCAGGGACTTAGGGACTAGGACAGCACTAGGCTGATCCCAGTTGTTAGTTAGGAAACCTGTATGTTTAGTCAGAGGTCAAGTCGACCAGGATTTATTTTGTTTATGTTTCTTTTGCTTTGCTGTGTTTTGTCACTGTAAATAGAAAATAAACCGCACCTTTTTGATTTTGAAAACCACAACCTCCGTTTGCTGGGCCTGTTTTTGTGTGGGGAGCCCATCTTGGGGGTCACACACACCCGCTGCCGAGCTAACCCCCTCACAGTTGTCACACACTGTTGCTGGTATGTGGGCCCATTCCTCCATGCAAATCTCCTCTAGACAGAGGCGGCTCTAGGCTTTGTGAGGCCTTATTCAAATCTTGGTCATGAGGCCCCACTCACATTCACAATGGGAAAAGACTGTGCAACATGATACAAGAGATGGTCTTATGGTAATGACAAGCAAAATGTCACCTGGCTAACAGGGTAACACCACATTGCTGCAGCAGCCACCAAAAACTAGAGCCACAGACAGGTGATCCTTCTATACACTCCTCCATCTCCTACAAGCAGGAGAAGCCGACACATTCGCTTTGAGCGCCCTGCAGTGTATTCTGGGAGGTGTAGTCTCTGCAGAGCACAGGCACAGGCGGGGCAAGTCTAGTGTGAGGTGTGGTGAACTACAACTCCTGCCATGCAATGTGGGGCAGGCTTTGGGAGAAGGCTAGGATGGCAGTAAAGCCTGCTGTTGGCTGCAGCTGATGAGATGTTCTCCGTTTGAGGGAGGTGTTACAGCTGGCTGAAACCTCCATGAATTTACCCAAGTGTGTGTTGGTCTGCTCACTCCGCCAGCCTGGGGACACCCAGGGGCATCTTTAATATTGATTGGACCCTGGGCAAACATTTTCCTGCCCCCCCCTTCCACCCCTACCAATTTCCCTCTCCAAGCCAACATCCCAAAAAACAAACATGCACATAGACTTGTCTAAAAAAAAAAAAAAAAAAATGGTTCACACTCACTGATTGCTCCAGGCTCACTGATTGGTTGCTAGAGGTTACTGAACAATATTACTGCTCAATATTTGGTTGCTAGAGGTTACTGCACATCATTACCCCTCACCCATTGGTTGCTAGAGTTTACTGCACATCATTACAATTTACCCATTGGTTGATAGAGGTTACTATACGTCATTACCGCTCACTGATTGGTTGCAAGAGGTTACTGCACATTATTACAGCTCACTGATTGGTTGCTATAGGTTACTGCTTATCATTATCACTCACTGATTTGTTGCTAGAGGTTACTACAAATTTATACGGCTCACTGATTGGGTGCTATGGGTTACTGCTCATCATTATCACTTACTGATTGTTTGCTAGAGGTTACAGCACATCATTACCACTCACTGCGTGGCAGGGCAGTATTGTGGTGTGTGATACAAATGTTGGGTTAAAGTTGGTTGGATGACAGGATGCAGTTTGGGGTGATGTGACAGCATTGGGGTGAGAGGCTGAGATCATATCTCCCCTATAATGATAGGGAGTAGGGTGATAGGATGCTAGAGGTGGGGTACAGAAGGGATGAGGATAATAATGACAGGAGGCAGGGTGGTAGGATGCCAGAGAAGGTGTACAGGGGGATAATGATGACAGGGGGTAGAGTGGTAGGAGGCCAGAGGTGGGGTAGAGAGGAATGATGGGGATGTTGATGACAATGGGCGGAGTGGTAGAATGTCAGCAAAGGGGGATGATGATGACAGTGGGTGGGGTGGTAGGAAGCTGTCAGTGGGGTACAGGGGGATGATGATGATGATGATAATAATAATGATGGGGTAGGGTGGTTGGATGCTAGAGGTGGGCTACAGGGGGATGTTGATGACCGGAGGCAGGGTCATAGGATGTCAGAGGTGGGGGTATAGGGATGATGATGATAGTGGGTGAAGTGGTAGAAAGCTGGCAGAGGAGTACAGAGGGATGAAAATTACAGGGGGTGGGATGGTAAGAAACTGGCAATGGGGCACAGATGGGATGATGATGGTGGGGGTGGGGCGGTAGGAAGCTGGCAGTGGGGTAGTTGGGGATGAATATGATAGGGGTGGGTGGTAGGAGGCTGGCAGGGCGGTGCAGGGGGGGGTGAAGATGACAGGGGGTGGGTGGTAGGAGGCTGGCAGAGAAGTGCAGGGGGATGAAGATGACAGGGGGTGGGTGGAAGGAGCCGGCAGAGCGGCGCAGGGGGGATGAAGATGACAGGGGGTGGGATGGTAACAAAATGGCAATGGGACACAGATGGGATGATGATGGTGGGGGTGGGGCGGTAGGAAGCTGGCAGTGGGGTAGTGGGGGATGAATATGACAGGGGGTGGGGTGGTAGCAGGCTGGCAGGGCGGTGCAGGGGGGATGAGGATGACAGGGGGTGGGTGGTAGGAGGCTGGCAGAGAAGTGCATGGGGATGAAGATGACAGGGGGTGGGTGGAAGGAGCTGACAGAGCAGTGCAGGGGGATGAAGATAACAGGGGGTGGGTGGTAGGAGGCTGGCAGAGCGGTGCAGGGGGATGAAGATAACAGGGGGTGGGTGGTAGGAGGCTGGCAGAGTGGTGCAGGGGGGATGAAGATGACAGGAGGTGGGTGGTAGGAGGCTGGCAGAGCAGTGCAGGGGGGATGAAGATGACAGGGGGTGGGTGGTGGGAGGCTGGCAGAGCGGTGCAGGGGGGGGATGAAAATGACAGGGGGTGGGGTGGTGGGAGGCTGCCAGAGTGGTGCAGGGGGGATGAAGATGACAGGGGGTGGATGGAAGGAGCTGGAGGTGCAGGGGGATGAAGATGACAGGGGGTAGGAAGATGACAGGGGGTGGGTGGAAGGAGCTGGCGGTGCAGGGGGATGAAGATGACAGGGGGTGGGTGGTAGGAGGCTGGCAGAGAGGTGCAGGGAGTTGAAGATGACAGGGGGTGTGTGGAAGGAGCTGGCGGTACAGGGGGGATGAAGATGACAGGGGGTGGGTGGTAGGAGGCTGGCAGAGCGGTGCAGGGGGATGAAGATGACAGGGGGTGGGTGGTAGGAGGCTGGCAGAGAGATGCAGGGGGATGAAGATGACAGGGGGTGAGGTAGTAGGATACTAGGCACAGGGGTTTATGATGAGGATAGAGATGATGACAGGGGGTAGGTTGGTAGGAAGCTGACAGTGGGAAGTATGGTGACAGGAAGTAGGGTGGTGGTATGCCAGGAACAAGGGATGATGAGGAGAATTATTATGGCAGGGGGTCAGTAGGTGGCATCATATGCCGGATGATGGCATAATACCAGGGCTGTGTCTGTGTGTGCGTGTAAGGTCGCTCGGGAGGTAACATTACTACACTACAGGATGCTGTCAGTGTCGTGCAGGAGTCACCATTAGAAGGTACCTGTAGGCAGACTGGCTCCTCGATGACTGTCAGGCGCCAGCTCTGACACCGTCCATCAGAGGAGAGGAGAGAGCAGAGAAAGCACAACCGCTACGCTACGGCCATTATCCACGCTGACTGCACATGGCAGGAGACTTGCAGAGCGCGGCAGAAGGGGGGGGCGGGGGAGGGGAGTACGTGCAGCCGTCCACTGACCATGAGACTTTCAGGCAGTGCTCAGTCAAGTGGTCAGTCAGTCAGTTCCGCCCCTGGCCAGGAAAAAAAAGTTGCGGGCACCGCAGCGCAGGCTTTTGTCCCGCGTAACTTTAGAGATGGGGACACTAACGGGGGGGGACATTCCCACACAGGTTAGGCAGATTGCGAGGCCCCTGGAAGCGCGGGGCCTTAGGCAATTGCCTAATTGGCCTAATTAGAGGGCCGCCTCTGCCTCTAGAGCAGTGATGTTTTGGGGCTGTCGCTGGGCAACATGGACTTTCAACTCCCTCCAAATGACCAGAGCACTTTTTGCCATTCGGCACTGCGTCGCTTTAACTGACAAATGTGCGGTCGTGCTCCCAAACAAAAATTACGTCCTTTTTTTCCCACAAAGAGAGATTTCTTTTGGTGGTATTTGATCACCTCTGCGGTTTTTATTTTTTGCGCTATAAACAAAAAAAGAGCGACAATTTTGAAAAAAAAAACAATATTTTTTACTTTTTGCTATAATAAATATCCCCAAAAAATATATAATTTTTTTTCTCAGTCTAGGCCGATATGTATTCTTCTACATATTTTTTGTAAACAAAATTGCAATAAGCGTTTATTGATTGGTTTGCGCAAAAGTTATAGCGTCTACAAAATAGGGGATAGTTTTATGGCATTTTTATATATTTTTTTTTTACTAGTAATGGCAGTGGTTTTATCGTGACTGCGACATCATGGCGGACACATTGGACACTTTTGACGCTATTTTGGGACCATTGTCATTTATACAGCGATCAGTGCTATAAAACTGCACTGATTACTGTGTAAATGGCACTGGCAGTAAAGGGGTTATCCAGTAGGGGGCGGGAAAGGGGTTAAGTGTGTCCTAGGGAGTGATTCTAACTGTGGGGGGGGTGGGCTACCTGTGACACGACACTGATCGCTGCTCCCAATGACAGGGAGCAGTAGATCAGTGTCCTGTCACAAGGCAGAACAGGGAGATGCCTTGTTTACACAGGCATTCCCCAATCTGCAGCTCCGTCACGCGATCGCGGGACACTGGCGGACATCGAGTCCGCGGGTCCTGTGGGCACGGTCACAGAGCTTGCGGCTAGGGGGGCGCGCGCACCCACACGGCGGCAAATTTAAAGGGACGTATATATATATATATACGCCCATTTGCCTGTCCGTGCCATTCTGCCGATGTAAATGTTCGTGCGGCAGTCGGCAAGTGGTTAACAGATAAAAATCACGAAACCCTCACCATGTTTTGGTGAGAAACCTAGGTGTCACATATACACCATCGGCAACTTTGCAGCCAGTGCCTTAAGCCTGGTACCCACATTTCGATTGTTGGACAACCGAGCGCCTGATTTTTGTCAAAAGGTTCTGTGCCAGGATCTTGTCTTGCATACTAATGTTACAAAAATTGTCGTGCCACAAACACAAACATAGTGACGTGCTACAAGGAATTTCAGCTCTTGAGCGCCACCCTTTGGGCCCCTTCTGCTAATTTCGTGTTTGATGAGCATTGATTCCGAGCATGCGTGTTTGTACTTTCGACTTTTGTGTGACGGATTTGTGTACTGACCATTCGAAAATCTGACGTGGTGCTGTCGTTTGACAAAAATTTACTAGCCTGTCATCCATCATTTTGTTGTCGGAAAATTGGACAACAATTATCAAAAGGAGCGTACTAACGGTAAGAATTTTGGACAACAGTCTGTCAACAGACAATCCCCTTCCGAAAATCGAACCGTGTGTACGAAGCTTTACACCTGCAAAGTTAATTTTCCACTTTGTTCTATTTTTAATCCCACATTTGATTTAGTAGCACCTGCAGTGGCGGTGCGTCCATAAAGGGCGCAGGAGCGCCGCCCCCTCTCTCCTGCACCGCTCTATCATCATAGATGGGTCGCTGCAGACACCCCCTATTCAGGTGCCTGGCCCATTTTTGGGCGCAGGGCACCTGAATTACAGTGGCGGGGGTGTTTTTTGGAAGCACCTGATTAGAGCCATAGGCTCTAATAGGTGCCCAAAACAGTGATCAGCGGGCGCCATGCTGGGCGTTCGCTGATCACTCAGCTGTGTGTTAGCAAAGCAAAGGATTTCGCTTTGCTAACACTGAACCGCCTCTCAGCCAATCAGGTTGCCGGGTCTGTTACCGGTGTTACGAACCTATGCGTCTCGCTTAAATGCTTAAAATAAGTGATTAAAACCTTTTGTCTATATAAAATTAAATCAAACGATAGCGGTGCAAAAAGAGAAAACAATTACATTTATTTATACAGAAATGATACCACCTCATAGCAAGATGATACCAATGTTACACAATACAAAATAGGAACATTGCTATAACCTAAAATGATAATACCAATAGGAACAAGAGAGCAAAAGAGAAGTAAGATTAATCTTCTTAAAAATGGGAGAGGGAGAGAGAGAGAGAGAGAGAGAGAGAGAGGGGGGGAGGCAGAGAGAGAGGCAGAGAGAGAGAGAGAGGGAGGGGGAGGCAGAGAGGGGAGAGAGGGGGAGAGAGATACTACGTCACCATGTCTTGTTCAGGTCAGGTCTTCATTCTCAAGGGCTTAATCATGGCTCTGGCTGACTGATTTATACCCCCTCTATGCCTACCCCCCCCCCATCAACCAGGATCCAAAATCCCGTGGTCTCATTGGTTTAAAGCTGACCATCTGATTGGTTGAAATCTCAAGCCATTTTCGCCTAGCAAATTCAGATCTACCTTCAGCCCACATTAGCCTGCTAAGGGCCCCTGCGGTGATGGAGTCTTGCTATCTGTACTGGCTCTTTTAAGACAAAGGATATTTAAGTATCACCTGAAACCTAATTTGGGTTCTCAACTGGCAGGAGATGATCAGACCTTTGAAAACAATACATGCTAAGGGCCCCTGCGGTAAAGGAGTCTTGCTATCTGTACTGGCCCTTTCAAGACAAAGGATATTTAAGTATCACCTGAAACCTAATTTATATTCTCAGTAGACTGTAAAACTGGTCTTTTAGAATATAACTTGGCATTATATCACAAAATATATATATTCCTGTAACATCATATACGGTTATACCCATCCCCCTACATATACATCCATTGGGGGCATGGTGCTTTATTTAGAGTCCAGGATATGAGTATGAAATGTTCAAAATATCCACCACAGTACCCCCTCAAGTTTATTATTGAACTTGTGACCTCCTTCAATGATCTTGTACCCACCCACAACGGCCCAGAAGCCCTCCGACCCTTCCCCCACCACCGCTGCGGCCTCTTCCTTTCTTGAACCCGCCGTAACCCATCAAGGTAGACTTGAGACAGTCCTGGTGCCTTTGAGACTTCACATCCGACCCATGAGAGTCTGTACTGCAATGCTTCATCGCCCCTCTGCATTGGAAGAGCGGAACTCAAACATTACTGGCAGGATCCTTGCATATTTAGTCCTGTAGCTTGGAAATATGGTGTTATGATTGTCACGATTGGATCGGACCGTGAGACAGCACTTTTCAGCATGGTGAAGGAAAGTTCCAGAAGAGTCTTATTCGTGGCACATTTTTCTTAAGAGATGCGTTGCTTCTTCAGGTGGGGGCTGGGCGGGCCTCCGGACAGTCGTGCATGAATACAAAAAAAACAAAAACAAAAAGGAGGACGTCAGACAGGAGTTATTGGCGGAATGTCAGACAAGAGCAGTGGCGTGGCCATTAAGACTAAATACCTATGAGGGTTGCAATGTGTAAGAGTAAGGTGGGATCCCCACAGGGTACCGAGTCCGAGCCACGGCCAGTATCATCCATTGCCCTTGATGGTAGGGATAGTCAACACTGTCTGCTATTGTCAGGTCCCTGGGTTCACCACACCTGTTAACGGGGCTCAGGTTAAAGCAGTGGGCAGACTAGGGGAGGTACAATTACATTAAGACATGCTAACTGGATACTCTGGCTTCACTGGGTGTGAAATATGGTGCTGGTGGGCAGGAATGCTCATGCGTTTTAAACAAAGAATGATATGACTGATGTCCAAGTTACGTTATCCTGAGAAGGTGGATGATAGAAACCAAAAGACAAAGCTTTGAGAGATATGGTACTTGTATGTTTCAGGAACCCATTCTATAGGACCCACTGGACTCCTAAACATGGAGTCAGGCAGAGACGGCCAACCCTTACAATTCACAACTAATCTCTGAAATTCGAATAAAAGTTCCAGAAGATGAATACATGTATTTTTAAAGATAAAGCAGAACATTATCAGCTAATGGACTGGTACCATCACTTAAAGTGATTAAGAATATGAAACAAAGAAAGAGAAAGGAGAAAACAAGTAAAATAAGTAACAAAAACATACAGGTTCAATGCTGCTTCGACCCAGACCGTTTGTCACAGATTCTACTTTATGTCAAAGAGCACTGAATCTGTATTCATAAAAACAAACAAACAATATATAACTGTCCTGAAACAGTGCCTCGAAAAATAATATATTGTGGCTGTTGCAGCAGCAACTTGGCAGAAAAAAATAAAAAATAAAAATAAAGGAGGAACAAAAAATAAAAATAGATAACTCTTCTCCCCTATTAGTGATCAACAGGTGAACAGGATCACTGTCACTAACAATTTACAAGTCGGGTACAAAAACAAAAAAAATAAAAAATATATTAAAAAGGAGAGGCTAAACCAATGGTTGCCCAAAAAAACTTTTTTAGAATTTAGTCACCCCGACTGTCCTTTAATATTACAGATTGAACAGGCTTATCCCTAGAACAAAAAACAAGAAAAATATAGTTCTAGGGTCCTCTCTTAAATGCGCAAGCTACTCTAAATCGGTCTCTTAATAGTGACCCGCATTGGGACCGCAACAGGGTGGAGTTTACTAAAGTTTTGGCCCCAGAACATCCTGATTTCCATCTCCCTTGTTATCTCCTCCCATGCTCAACCTCAGGACTGCTCCAGAACCTCTGGAACTCCCCACCTTTAAAACCATACGCCCAGCCAGGCGCTCCCCTTTCCACACCTAGGTGTCCCTAAATACTCTTTTATTCCAGGAAGCCTACCCCGCCTCCACCTAAAATGTTACCTCAGCCCGCTCCATATCAGATAATTCCCAGCGGCTATTATTTTTTTCCACCCCCTCCCCTTAGATTATCAACCCCTAGAGAAGGGCCTTTTATTCACGCCTTGCCCAAACTGTTGGCACCAATTAAATCCTGTTGCCCAAAGTTTAACTACCCATCTTTTAACTCCTCCCCGAATCCCAACGGAAGTTTCACTAAGTGTAAGGGGATGTCAGGTTTGATAAAAAAAACTTTCTTTCGGGGCTATCGGGGTGCAACCTGGGGTTCATTCTATATCCCTCCCAAGGACAAGAGTGTAGGTACAATAGACTCCCCGAGGTAGTGTACCCTGTCGAGTACAGTTCCACCTGATGCTGAAAACAGTGCATCATTAGCCATGTGATATCAGCATCAGTTCCCCAGCATCCGGTATTGAGTCTAACAACACCTACACCATCGAAGCAATGGTGACCATGCCCAGGGTATATCATGCACCCCTACCTACTGTTAGGTTCACGAAACACCCTTGTTCCATGACCAATGCCACATCAGTATCCTCTAGGTCAAAGAACCAAACTCGCCTATATCCCAAATAATACCCAGGTGCTTCCTTCCCAGCAATGATCTCCCCATCCAGAACACAGAGTGAAATACATTCACCACTGTGTATTGGCCGTGCAAGGGACATTGTGGTTACACTTCTGACAGTGGGAAATATCAACCTGCCCCCAGCTTCCGTACCCTCCGATCACATGTGGGTCACTTAGCCACAAATGCAACAAGATAGAATCCCCAGTCAGTAAGCCACTGGTGCCCTCAAATCTACAGACTGAGACTGCATTTCTGTAACACCTTTCACAATCCAAACCAGTACAGCCCATCCAGGCATTCGACTACCACTTTGGATTAGTGTAGGTGACTAGTGATGAGCCGAACACCCCCGGGTTCGGTTCGCACAAGAACCCCCGAACGGACCGAAAGTTCGCACAAACTTTAGAACCCTATTAAATACAATGGATGCGAACGTTCGAAATCTAAAGTGCTAATTATAACGACTATTATGCATGTTATTGTTCTAAAAAGGGTTTGGGAACCCGGGTTCTGCACCAAGGGACATGTATCAATCCAAAAAAAAGTTTTAAAAACTGCAGTTTTTCGGGAGCAGTTATTTTAATGATGCATAAAGTGAAGAAAAAAAAAGTCAAATATTCCTTTAAATATCGTACCTGGGGGGTGTCTAAATTATGCCTGTGAAGTGCCACGTGTTTCCCGCGTTTAGAACTGTCCCTGCACAAAATTACATTTCTAAAGGAAAAAAAGCCATTTAAAACTGCTTGCGGCTTTAATGTAATGTCTGGTCCCGGTAATATGGATGAAAATCTTTAAGAAAAATGGCATAGCTACCCAATCACAGCCCCCCCCCCCCCTACCCCAGCCCATTACCAGCCCCTTTGGGTCTTGTATGGATATTAAGGGGAACCCCGCACACAAAATAAAAAAGGCCCTATATACTCTGAACAGCCGTATACAGGCGGTGCATACAAGACAGGGACTGTAGGTTTGTTCTTATGTAGAATCTGTTTGTAATTTTGAACAGGTACATTGTTTAAGTGTAGCTCCAGCCAAAAAATCTATTTTTAAGCTTTTTGGAAAACATATGGAAGGGTTATCACCCCTGTAACGTTTGTTTTGCTGTCTGTGCAGTGTGCACCTGTTCAGAACAGTTCACCTCACTTTCCGTCCTAATGACAAATGTTTTTTGAAAATTTGGGGTTTTTTTTGAAACAAGAATTGGTGATAAAGCATCAGTGGAGAGGAGACACTTTTTTCCCATATTAACTCTTACAGGAGAGAATTTGCCTTCCTAGGGGTAGATTTCCTCTCACTTCCTGTTGTATCCTTCCGTTTGCAAGGAGGAGTCGTTTGTAAGTTGGATGTTTGAAAGTAGGGGCCTGCCGTATATACTCAGCTGAAATTTGCCCCTTACATGTTGGTGTTGCCACAACACTGTGAGCCCTCACAGTTACTCTTGGTGGGCGCATGAATGGGCCCTGTTGTGAATTATTAGATCAAGAATTGTAATTGCATGCCCCTGTTGAACAGGGGCTGAAAAATTGGGCCTTTGGTGGTGGTGGTGTTGACACAACACTATAAGGCCTCACAGTTACTCTTGGTGGGCACAGGAATGGGCCCTGCTGTGAATTATTAGATCAAGAATTGTAATTACATGCCCCTGTTAAACAGGGGCAGAAAAATTGGGCCTTAGGCACTGGTGCCTCAACACTGCAACCCCTCACAGATACTGTACTTGGAGCACAGCAATGAGCCCTGTTGCAAAGTATTGCATCAAAAATTGTAATTACACGCCCCTGTTATACAGGGGCTGAAAAATTGGGCCTTAGCCACTAGTGCCACGACACTGCAACCTCTCCCAGATACTCTAGTTGGAGTGCAGGAATGAGCCCTGCTGCAAAGCATTGCATAAAAAATTGTAATAACACGCCCCTGTTAAACAGGGGCTGAAAAATTGGGCCTTAGCCACTGGTGCTGGTGCCACGACACTGCAACCTCTCCCAGATACTCTAGTTGG
The DNA here is from genome assembly GCA_029206835.1 of Rana muscosa. Taxonomy (NCBI): domain Eukaryota; kingdom Metazoa; phylum Chordata; class Amphibia; order Anura; family Ranidae; genus Rana; species Rana muscosa. The sequence continues at coordinate 42,512,650 of JARGYO010005626.1, forward strand.
AGTGCAGGAATGAGCCCTGCTGCAAAGCATCGCATAAAAAATTGTAATAACACGCCCCTGTTAAACAGGGGCTGAAAAATTGGGCCTTAGCCACTGGTGCTGGTGCCACGACACTGCAAACTCTCCCAGATACTCTAGTTGGAGTGCAGGAATGAGCCCTGCTGCAAAGCATTGCATAAAAAATTGTAATAACACGCCCCTGTTAAACAGGGGCTGAAAAATTGGGCCTTAGCCACTGGTGCTGGTGCCACGACACTGCAACCTCTCCCAGATACTCTAGTTGGAGTGCAGGAATGAGCCCTGCTGCAAAGCATTGCATAAAAAATTGTAATAACACGCCCCTGTTAAACAGGGGCTGAAAAATTGGGCCTTAGCCACTGGTGCTGGTGGCACGACACTGCAACCTCTCCCAGATACTCTAGTTGGAGTGCAGAAATGAGCCCTGCTGCAAAGCATTGCATAAAAAATTGTAATAACACACCCCTGTTAAACAGGGGCTGAAAAATTGGGCCTTAGCCACTGGTGCTGGTGCCACGACACTGCAACCTCTCCCAGATACTCTAGTTGGAGTGCAGGAATGAGCCCTGCTGCAAAGCATTGCATAAAAAATTGTAATAACACGCCCCTGTTAAACAGGGGCTGAAAAATTGGGCCTTAGCCACTGGTGCTGGTGCCACGACACTGCAACCTCTCCCAGATACTCTAGTTGGAGTGCAGGGATGAGCCCTGCTGCAAAGCATTGCATAAAAAATTGTAATAACACGCCCCTGTTAAACAGGGGCTGAAAATTGGGCCTTAGCCACTGGTGCTGGTGCCACGACACTGCAACCTCTCCCAGATACTCTAGTTGGAGTTCAGGAATGAGCCCTGCTGCAAAGCATTGCATAAAAATTGTAATTACATGACCCTGTTAAACAGGGGCTGAAAAATTGGCCCTAGCCACTGGTGGCGGCACCCAGAAACAAAAATTTTCTTCCAAGCTATCATCATCAATTGGATCATTGAGGAGGAGGAGGATAGTCAGTCAACATAACAGGACAGTCTCTCAGCATCAGCATCAGTCTTGAAGGGATGTGACATTTGAAAATAAATTAGTCTGTTATATCAGCTTCAGGTGTTTGGTAGCTGGTGGTGATCCAAGACTGGTTCATCTTTATGAAGGTCAGTCGATCAACCGAGTCGGTGGACAGGCGCACCCTGTGATCCGTGACAAATCCTCCAGCAGCACTGAATGTGCGTTCTGAAAGAACGCTGGATGCAGGACAGGCCAGTAGCTCAATTTCATACTGTGCAAGCTCTGGCCAGTGATCCATCCTCAAGACCCAGTAAGCCAGAGGATTTTCTGTGGGGAAGGTGTCCAAGTCTGACCTTGCCTCTAGGTATTCCTGCACCATGTATATCAGACGCTGGCGATGGTTGCTGGAACCGATCATACCTTGGGGCTGTGGACTAAAAAATTGTCTGAACGCATCGGTCAGACGGCCACCTTCCCCACCGCTCCTTCTTTGACTGACCGAAGCCTCAGCAACTCGTTGTCCAGGACCAGGAGTTTGTAACCTCCCAGTCTCTGGGAACGCGTTGCACAGACCTTTCTGCAAGGCCTCCCGGAGTTGTCTCATCCTCTGCTCCCTCTGCGACGGTAAGATAAGGTACGCAACCTTACCCTTGTACCGTGGATCAAGGAGAGTGGCCAGCCAGTAATGGTCCCTCTCCTTGATTCGAAGAATACGAGGATCCTTCCGCAGACTTTGCAGGATCAGGGAGGCCATGCAGCGTAGGTTAGCTGAGGCATTCGGTCCGGAGTCCTCTGGGTCACTAAGGACGACATGATCCGCAGCCACCTCCTCCCAGCCACGTACAAGTCCACTGGTTTCTTGGGACTGTAAATCATCCCTAAAAGACTGCTGCGGATGATGCTGAGTGCCAGGCTCCACCTCCATGCTGACACAATCCTCCTCCTCCTTCTCCTCCTCCTCATGTGCGATGGGTGGGACAGAAGGAACACTGTCTGGGTAAAGGGGGCCTTGAGAGGCAAGGAAGTCCTCCTCTTCCTGCCTCTGTTCTACCTCAAGTGCCCTGTCCATTATTCCATGCAGCGTATGTTCCAACAGGTGGACAAGAGGTACAGTGTCACTGATGCATGCACTGTCACTGCTCACCATCCTCGTGGCCTCCTCAAATGGTGCCAGGACAGTGCATGCATCCCTGATCATGCCCCACTGGCGTAGTGAAAAAAACCCGAGCTCCCCTGACCCTGTCCTGGTGCCGTAGTCACACAGGTACTCATTGATGGCCCTCTGCTGCGTGTGCAGCTGCTGCAGCATGGCCAACGTTGAGTTCCACCTGGTGGGCATGTCACATATAAGGCGGTTCTTGGGCAGGTTCAACTCCTTTTGCAGCTCAGCCAGGCGAGCACTGGCATTATAAGATCTGCGGAAATGCACACAGACTTTCCTGGCCTGCCTCAGGACATCCTGTAAGCCCGGGTACCTGCCCAAGAACCGCTGCACCACCAGGTTAAGGACGTGAGCCACACAGGGCACATGGATCAGTTGTCCCTGTCGGAGAGCGGAGAGGAGGTTGGTGCCATTGTCGCAAACTACCATTCCTGGCTTAAGCTGGCATGGCGTCAACCACCTCTCGGCCTGCCCCTGCAGAGCAGACAGAACCTCTGCCCCAGTGTGGCTCCTTTTCCCCCAAACACACCAGCGCAAGCACGGCATGGCATCTTTTTGCCTGCGTACTTGCGTAGCCCCTTGAACGCCTACGGAGCACCGCTGGTTCCGAGGACAAAGCACAGGAAAAGGCCATGGAGGAAGAAGAAGAGGAGGGGGTGGAGGAGAGAGGTGTGTCACAACCAGTAGTAGCATTTTGGAGGCGTGGCGGCGGAACAACCTCCAACACTACTGCACCTTGTCCTGCATCCTTCCCAGCTGCCAAAAGAGTGACCCAATGGGCCGTGAAAGAAAGGTAACGTCCCTGTCCATGCCTGCTGGACCATGAGTCAGCAGTAATATGCACCTTACCGCTGACCGCCCTGTCCAGCGAGGCCAAGACATTGCCTTCCACATGCCGGTAGAGAGCCGGAATCGCCTTCCGTGAGAAAAAGTGGCGTTTGGGAACCTGCCACTGAGGAACCGCACATTGCACAAACTCACGGAATGGGGCCGAGTCTACCAACTGAAAAGGCAGCAGTTGAAGTGCTAGCAATTTAGCCAAGTTAGCATTCAACCGCTGGGCATGTGGATGGCTGGGAGTGAACTTCCTTCGGCAGTCCAGCAGCTGGGGCAGGGAAATTTGCTTGTGTGAGGGGGTTAGCTCGGCAGCGGGTGTGTGTGACCCCCGGGATGGGCTCCCCACACAAAACAGGCCCAGCAAACGGAGGTTGTGGTTTTCAAAATCAAAAAGGTGCGGTTTATTTTCTATTTACAGTGACAAAACACAGCAAAGCAAAAGAAACATAACCAAAATAAATCCTGGTCAAGTTGACCTCTGACTAAACATACAGGTTTCCTAACTAACAACTGGGATCAGCCTAGTGCTGTCCTAGTCCCTAAGTCCCTGGTTTTAAATGTCCAAGCAAATAGCCACACAGGCTTTGTCTCACCGCACATGGGTTCACTCTCCCTAGACAGTCCACACAGGTCTGGTTCCAGGCATGAGCTAACATCTAATGAAGCTGGGAGTTCTTATAGAGGCCTAAATGAGCTGACAAGCTTCAGCTGGCCTCATCAACTCCCTGTCTGTACGACGCCCCACACTCTCCCTAGAGGTATGAGTCATCCATGAGCCCACTAGCCTTATACAACTCTCCACCTAGTTGTATAAGTCGGCGTAAAGCCTGAATCTGGGCGAAATATATCTACCCCCCTGGATGCAACCAGGTGACTTTACCTTCCTGCTGTCACATACCCCCCCTCTTGTTTTAACCTCGGGGTTGGAACACCAGCAATCAGGCATTCATGTACTCGAGACAAAGCATCCACATTCCCCATTTGAACGCCAGGGCGATGCTTTACTGTGAAGTTGAATTCCTGGAGGGCCAGGAACCACCTATTCACTCTTCTATTTGTTTCCTTGTTTTGAGCCATCCACTTTAACGGAGCGTGATCCGTAACCATGTCAAAGTGCCTACCTAGCAGGTAGTACCGAAGGGAATCTAGAGCCCACTTCACCGCTAAACACTCCTTTTCAACGGTGGCGTAATTTACCTCATGGGACTTCAACTTCCTGCTGAGGTAAATGACTGGGTGCTCTTCCCCGTTCCAGACCTGGGACAATACTGCTCCTAACCCCACATCTGACGCATCACTTTGTACGACAAAGTCTTTAGAGAAGTCGGGTGAGTACAACACTGGCTGGCTACATAAGGCTTGTTTCAAGAATTGGAATGCTGCCTCAGCCTCGGGGGTCCATTTAATCATGACCGACCCTTTCCCCTTCGTCAGGTTGGTTAGGGGCACAGCCTTAGAAGCAAAGTGGGGAATGAATCGCCGATAATACCCAGCGATTCCCAGAAAGGCTCGTACCTGCTTCTTGCTGTTGGGACGTGGCCAACTCTGGATGGCCTCGACTTTGTTGAGTTGGGGTTTTATTACTCCCCTCCCAATGGTGTACCCAAAATATTTGGCCTCCTCCTGCCCAATGGTACACTTCTTGGGGTTAGCCGTAAACCCCGCTTCCCGAACAGAGTCCAGGACTGCTTGCACTTTTGGCAGATGTGAGGCCCAATCTGTGCTATGGACAATTACGTTATCCAGGTAAGCCGCAGCATACTTCCGATGGGGCCTCAGCATCTGGTCCATTTTCCGCTGGAATGTGGCCGGCGCATTCTGTAACCCGAACGGCATTCTTTTATATTGGAACGCCCCGTCTGGGGTTACAAATGCGGTTTTCTCTTTGGCCGACTTGGCCAGGGGGATTTGCCAATACCCTTTTGTGAGGTCAAGAGTCGTCATGTATCGGGCTGTTCCCAGCCGGTCGATCAACTCATCTATACGTGGCATGGGGTAGGTGTCAAATTTTGTAACTTTGTTCAACTGACGAAAATCGTTACAAAATCGCCAGCTCCCATCCGGTTTAGGCACCAACACAATGGGACTAGACCAATCACTTTGGGACTCCTCTATCACCCCTAAGTTCAGCATTTTCTGTACTTCCTCCCGTATTGCCTCCCGTCGAGCCTCTGGGATCCGATAGGGTTTTAACTTCACCCTTTCACCGGGCGGGGTAATGATGTCATGCTCTACCCCAGATGTTTGTCCCGGCAGCTCAGAGAATACCTCCTTGTTGCGAAGCACAAACTCCTTAACCTCCTGTTGTTGGGGTTGTGACAAGGTGGCTGCTATTCCAACCTCAGGAATCACGCAACCAGTTTGAGCTGGTGACCAAGTGTCTGCGACTAGGGACTCTCTATCCCTCCAGGCTTTCAACAGATTAACGTGATAGATCTGTTGGGGCTTTCGCCTTCCTGGTTGTCTGACCTTGTAATTCACTTCGCTCACTTTTTCCATTATCTCGTAGGGGCCTTGCCATTTGGCAAGGAATTTACTTTCAACCGTAGGGACAAGTACCAATATCCTATCCCCCGGGGAAAAGGTACGGGTCTTGGCTCCACGGTTGTACACTCTCTGCTGTGCCAACTGCGCTTGGGCCAAATGTTCCTTCACGATGGGCATTACCTGTGCAATTCGATCTTGCATCAGGGCGACATGCTCAATCACACTCCTGTGGGGAGAACTCTCACTTTCCCAAGTTTCCTTGGCAATATCCAACAGCCCTCTTGGGTGTCTCCCATACAGTAACTCAAAGGGGGAGAATCCCGTAGAGGATTGGGGCACCTCCCTAATAGCAAACATCAAATAAGGAAGTAAACAGTCCCAATCCTTTCCATCTCTATCCACCACTTTCTTCAACATTTGTTTTAGGGTTTTGTTGAATCTTTCAACCAGCCCATCGGTTTGGGGGTGATACACAGACGTACGCAATTGCGTCACTTTGAACAATTTACACAGCTCTTTCATAACCCGGGACATAAAGGGTGTACCTTGGTCCGTAAGCAGTTCTTTACAAATACCCACCCGGCTAAAAACAAGAGATAGCTCTTTGGCTATGGTTTTGGCCGAGGTATTTCGGAGAGGGATCGCTTCTGGATAACGGGTGGCATAGTCCATTATAACTAATATGTACTGGTGCCCCCTAGCGGACTTGATTATAGGACCTACCAAATCCATGGCGATCCTCTCAAACGGGACCTCAATGATGGGTAGAGGGACCAGCGGGCTACGGAAATGTGGCATCGGGGCCAACCTCTGACACACAGGGCAGGAGGAACAATAATTTTCTACGTCCTTCATCACCCCCGGCCAATAGAATCTCTGTAATACCCTCTCTCGGGTTTTCTCTGTCCCCAGATGACCTCCAAGAATGTGCCCATGGGCCAACTCCAACACCAACTTCCTGTAAGGTTTGGGCACCACAAGCTGCTCAACGGTTTCTTCTGCCCTTTTTGCCACCCGATACAGTAGGTCCTTCTCTACGCTGAAGTATGGGTAAGTGCAGGTATTATCTGGGTTCACTAACTCGCCATCTATTTTCACTACGTTTTCCCGTGCCTTTATTAGGGCGGGGTCTTTCAACTGTTCTGTGGCAAAGTTTTCCCTGTGAACCTCAAGATCAGAAAACTCCACAGACGGTAGGTTTTCGTCTGAGGAGGTGGGCTCCTCTCCAGTTTCTTGAGTCTCCCCTGCCAATACTGATAAGGGAAATTCCGGAGAGTCCTCACCACTCTCAGGGGAGTTCTGGCTATCACATTCCTGGTACATAGGGGCACCAGTGAGGGGCTCAGGATCATCCCACAGTTCCCAGAACTTCGGAAAATCCCTTCCCACAATGGCGTCATGCGGTAACTGAGATACTAAGCCCACTGGATGAGAGAGGGTACCTTTGGGGGTCTCGAAACACACTGTAGTCACTGGATACTCTCGGGTGTCCCCATGCACACAAATAACAGCTACCTTGCTATTCCCAGAGACCTCTGTTTTAACTAACTCAGCCTTTATCAGGGTCACAAGGCTACCTGAATCCAGCAATACCACAACATTTCTACCATTAACACACATTTTGCATAAATGTTTCTCAGTTCCTCGAATGGCAGTGCATGCGACTGTCGCACACAGCGACTGACGTCTGCCCGTCAGAAAGTCACACTGCATGGGTTCCTCCACAACCGGGCAATTGGCTGCAATATGTCCCGCTTGCCGGCAGCGGTAGCAAACGATCCTTCTTGCCGCCTCTTGAGCCGCTGATTTCCCAGGCTGTTCTCGCCAAACTTGGGGTAGAGCTCCCACCCTCTCACTCTCTCCACCCTCACCCCTTGGAATCCTCTTATCCGCCCCTGGGGATGGTCTGGTCTTAGGGTGGAAAGTCCGAGTGTCTCTGGAAGAGGCCGTCAGGTTCTCTGTAGCCAAGTATTTCTCCACACGATCCACAAGACCATCGGCCGTCTCTGGGTCTCCATGGCTTACCCACTTTTGGATGGCAGTAGGAAGGGCTCTCAAAAACCGATCCATTACAACACGTTCCACAATCTTTGGTGCGGACAAAGTCTCTGGCTGTAGCCACTTTCTGCTCAGGTGAATGAGATCATACATTTGAGACCTGGGGGGTTTTCCAAGCTGGAAAGTCCAGTTATGCACACGCTGAGCCCGGACAGCCTGGGTGACACCCAGCCTTGCCAAAATTTCAGCTTTTAGCATCACATAGTCTTTTGCTTGGTTAGGCTCTAGGTCATAGTAAGCTTTCTGCGATTCACCAGTTAACAGAGGAGCCACCAGTCCAGCCCACTGCTCCTCAGGCCACTTTTCTCTTTCAGCGGTCCTTTCAAATGTGGTCAAAAATACCTCTGGATCATCCTCTCCAGTCATTTTTGTCAATAAACGACTCACCCCAAAGGACGCGGTATTAGTGGGACGGCTTTCCTCACTGGTCTGCGGACGTTGCTGCATTACTGCTTCCATTTGTTGTAGTCTCTGCTCTTGCTTCTGTAACAGGTCTATGAAGCGGGCCTCAGATTGCTGCTGGGCTTGTTGCTGAGCTTCCAGACTCTGTTGGTGAGCTTGCTGCTGGGCTGCAAGGCTCTGTTGATGAGCTTGCTGCTGGGCTGCAAGGCTCCTTTGCAAACCTGCATTTGTCTGCTGTTGATTGGCATTTGCTAGAGCCAGCTGTTTCAGTATCTCCTCCATGCTGGCTTAAAAAAAAACTGCCACTGGTTCTCCACCAACTGTGAGGGGGTTAGCTCGGCAGCGGGTGTGTGTGACCCCCGGGATGGGCTCCCCACACAAAACAGGCCCAGCAAACGGAGGTTGTGGTTTTCAAAATCAAAAAGGTGCGGTTTATTTTCTATTTACAGTGACAAAACACAGCAAAGCAAAAGAAACATATCCAAAATAAATCCTGGTCAAGTTGACCTCTGACTAAACATACAGGTTTCCTAACTAACAACTGGGATCAGCCTAGTGCTGTCCTAGTCCCTAAGTCCCTGGTTTTAAATGTCCAAGCAAATAGCCACACAGGCTTTGTCTCACCGCACAGGGGTTCACTCTCCCTAGACAGTCCACACAGGTCTGGTTCCAGGCATGAGCTAACATCTAATGAAGCTGGGAGTTCTTATAGAGGCCTAAATGAGCTGACAAGCTTCAGCTGGCCTCATCAACTCCCTGTCTGTACGACGCCCCACACTCTCCCTAGAGGTATGAGTCATCCATGAGCCCACTAGCCTTATACAACTCTCCACCTAGTTGTATAAGTCGGCGTAAAGCCTGAATCTGGGCGAAATATATCTACCCCCCTGGATGCAACCAGGTGACTTTACCTTCCTGCTGTCACACTTGCTAGAATCGGACGTCGGTGTACTGCTAGCAGAGTGCCCGCAAGTACTTGGCTGTGACACACCTAATTCTACACCTTCATTCCTCTCAGTGCAGGTTTCAGAGAGGACTGAAGGTATAGTGGGGTTGGAGATCCCAGCTGATGCGGTGCAAGGAGAGGTCCGCTTTGTTCTTTGGTGTGGGTCTTTAAGGTAGGCTTGCCAACGAGCTGCATGGCAGGTCAACATATGTCTGGTCAAGCTTGTGGTGCCTAAGCGGGTGATGTTTTGGCCACGCGATATACGCTTGAGACATATGTTGCAAACAGCAGCTGTGCGATCTGATGCACTCGACTCAAAAAAGGCCCACACCAAAGAACTTTTTGAATAACGGGCAGAGGCAGCGCCCTGCACAGGCGGAGCTCTGCAGTGTGATTCTGTCAGTGTGCTGCCCTTACGCTGGCCCCCCAGGGGCATCCTGCCTCGTTGGAGATGTGCCTCCTCCTCCTCCTCCTCTCTCCTATTAGGCACCCACGTGGAGTCAGTGACCTCATCATCCCCTCCCTCCTCATCACTGGAGCCAATCTGGCAGTATGCTGCAGCTGCTGGAACATGACTGCCAGATTGGTGTCCTTCTTGAGCATCCCCTCTCTCTGCTCTCACGCTACTGCCTTCCTCTAGCTGGGTATCATCATCAGACCCTTCGAAACGCTGGGCATCCTCCTGGAGCATGTACCCAACACTGTGCTCAAACAGTTCGGGGGACTCCTCAGGAGGACATGGTTGGTCTAGGGAAGGAGTGACTGATGATGACATTGATACCAGGGAAGAGGACACTTTGGTAGCTGCTTTGCCAGTACCCTGAGCCTGGGTGAGAGAGGATGAGGAGGATGAGGAGGGCTTGGTCATCCACTCTACCAAGTCTTCGGCATGATGCGGCTCAACACGTCCAGCTGCCGAAAAGAAGGACAAGCGTGTCCCATGGCCACGTGCTGATGGCGATGCACCGCGTCCACGACCAGCACTGTTGTCTCTAGACACAGAGCCTGCTTGCCCTCTTTTATTGGCTCCTGACTGTCTGCCTCTCCTTGTTTGCCTTCCAGACATTCTAATGGCCTGCAGGGAAATGGGAAAACCAGCAATAAGGCCTAGCTTCAGGAGTATATTTTGCAGGAATCACACTACGCCTGCTGTAGGTGCTGCAAATGCCTGTTGGTGTAACACACCAGGAAAACGCAGCAATACAGGCTAACTTCAGGTGTAATATGATCAGGAGGCACACTCCGCCCGCTGTAAGTGCTGCAAATGCCTGTTGGTGTAACACACCAGGAAAACACAGCAATACGGGCTAACTTCAGGTGTATAATGTGCAGGAGGCTTAGCAACAATGACACTGACACTGTCCCCTGCCTATCCTTCTCTCTCCCTGCACACAAGGTTTATCAAAGTATATGACACTGACACTCTCCCTGCCTATCCTTCTCTCTCCCTGCACACAAGGTTTAGCAAAGAATATGACACTGACACTGTCCCCTGCCTATTCTTCTCTCTCCCTGCACACAAGGTTTATCAAAGTATATGACACTGACACTCTCCCTGCCTATCCTTCTCTCTCCCTGCACACAAGGTTTAGCAAAGAATATGACACTGACACTGTTCCCTGCCTATCCTTCTCTCTCCCTGCACACAAGGTTTATCAAAGAATATGACACTGACACTCTCCCTGCCTATCCCTCTCTCTCCCTGCACACAAGGTTTAGCAAAGAATGTGACACTGACACTGTCCCCTGCCTATCCTTCTCTCTCCCTGCACACAAGGTTTAGCAAAGAATATGACACTGACACTCTCCCTGCCTATCCTTCTCTCTCCCTACACACAAGTTTGAGGTACAAATAGCACTGACACTGTCCCTGCCTATGTAACTCTTTCCCTGCGCTGGAACACATTACACAAGGCCGCCGCGCTGGCGGCCTTTTATAGTGTGGGGCGTGTGCTAAACCCCCTGAGCTATAATTGGCCACAGGCAACCTGCCTGTGGCCAATTATGGCTCTCCTAGCTGCCGGCGCTGTGATTGGCCAAGCATGCGGGGTCACAGTGCATGCTTGGCCAATCACAGCGCCGGGATTGCACTGCGATGGCACAGTGTATTGTGGGCCAATCGCGTCACTCGAATTTGGCGCGAATGGCCCAAATCGTTCGATGTTCGCCAAACGGTCGAACAGCCGATGTTCGAGTCGAACGTATGTTCGACTCGAACACCGAGCTCATCCCTATAGGCGACGTGTTTTGGCACAGTCTTACTGAGTGGTGATGCTAACTCATCAGGCCACTGCCCCTCATAGAGAGATTTGTACAAACAGCTTGATGTTGGTTGATAACTCCACCTGTCCATGTGTGCACACCAGAGCCAATGACATATATCTGCCCTGTACCATCCCATACTCTCTACCAACCTCTCACCATGGCGGACAAAATCTTGAGCTCCTTTACACTGGGTCCTTTTCCCCCCCATATAGTGCTGAATACATCCCTCCTCTTCCGGCTACTCCTCAGAGATAAGCGTCCTGTATGAACCTCACCCTGTGTCCGCACATCTCTGGGAGCAAGCCACTGGTACCATGACCGCACTTGATTCAGTGTGTATTCAGCACATATAGGATAATAGGTTTTTATCAACCACTATGAGATGCTGGAGTGCCATGTGGTGATGGAATACTGTAGGTACCTGCACCATATTCAGTGTCCCACATGTCCCCCATTAAAAAAAACATTTCCTCCTTTCAATCCCTGTCCGGACTCAAAACCCTCAGAACCAGATAGACTCCAGTGTGTAACCCAGTAGAGTGATAGGATAGTACCCAAATTGACCGTAATATATGCACAATGTTCCGTCCCTGCCATTAGGGATGAGAATAGTACTAGTTACATTTTGACAACCCTGGAACTGAGTCATCCACCACTCCATAGGACTCATAGTCAATTCAGATACTATCCCACCTGCCTGTCTTTATAAGGTGGAACTTGTCACACTGAGTAAGAGTCAGTCAACACTCCAAGGTTTTTAATTCTGGCCAGTGCAAGTTGAATGTCCTACCCTTTCCCTGATATGTAGCCCAGGACCTCCCAATGTGTTCCTGATTATCTCCAGCTCCATAGTGTTTATGGTACCCAGTGACCCGCCTCCCGCTCCAAAGACAGTCGCCATCAAGCCTCTCTTTTTCCTAAGTTATGGGATATGGTCTGGATACCCAGATTGAAAACCACCTGCCACCAGGTACACCCAATCCCTCATATAGACTGCACACCTTCTCCCTCCTCTTTCAATTCGGTATTCAGACAATGTTATACTTCACCCCTACAACACAAGCTGCCTACACTATTCAGACAGGACTCACATGAATGACAGGAGCCTAGTGCCACACTGGGGCACTGGTCTTCTTGGCCTGCAAGACACAGACAACTAGTTAAGGTACACAAGGACTCTAGGACAGGAAGGACACCTATGGGTGTAAACTGAGGAGAATACGGCATGCCCACACATACCTCAGACGTGAGGTCCCTTGGAACAGCCAAGCGCTGGTAACACCCCATACAACCTTCCTGCACAATTTTTCCCCAGACTCAACCAAAACTATACAATATGAGGCCAGACCTATACCCTCTCAACTTGTATGCAATCAGGCAGGCCCTCATACCACACATTTGCAGGTAAATCTAAAATAAATGGGAAAACAAAATTGCATAATGTGTATCCAGCTTGAGAAACTGCTGCTACCAGACACACCTGACCAACAGACTATGACAAATCCCTTGCAGCACTGAGGCGCTGGGACCACTGAACAGTAGGGGGTACCCGAGCCGACCGGTGTGCCTTGAAACACACAGATATTTATTAGGCAATTGGTAACAAATAGCCACATAAACAGTCCCAGCAGGAAACTCTATGAGAAGGGTTGGTTTGCCCTATTTCAGAGAGATGGGATTGCTTGGTGACACGGTAGGAAACAGGTTTGAACTACATTTGAGGACACACAGATAGCTAGGGACATTAGCATACCTTAGCTTCAGGCAATGAGCCAACCTTGTACAGCCAGGTATGGTTGGGCGTGTACCTAATTACAATAACAGCGAGTGGGGCTGTAAGCAGTCCTACTCCTGAACACAAGTTCGCCCAAAGTAACATCAGACCATTACCCTTTTACCACAAAGTACAGTACCCCTGGCAGAGATTTATAATGCCCCTTAGCCTCACATATGTGTTATGCCGCGTACACACGATCATTATTCACGGCGGTTAAAAAACCGCCGTGAATAATGACAGGAAAAACGAGGGAACCGCTTGGTTCCCTACACACGGTCATTTTTCCCGTAATTTTTTCTCTTGACGAGAAAAACGACCATCTGTGGGCTCCGCGGCAGTGTTTCCCTATGGGAAAACTGCCGCGGAAAAAAATGCTGGAAAAAACGATGAGAAAATTTAGAACATGTTCTAAATTTTCTCGTCGTTTTTTATGCTGTTTTTCTAGACGAGAAAAACGACATAAAGCCCACAGACGATCGTTTTTCTCGGCGAAAAAAAATAAATTTGTTTTTCTCGTCGAGAAAAGCGGTCGTCAGGGATGAGCCGAACACCCCCCTGTTCGGTTCGCACCAGAACCTGCGAACAGACAAATTGTTCGTGTAAACTTTAGAACCCTATTAAATACAATGGACTCGAACGTTCGAAATCTAAAGTGTTAATTATAAAGGCTAATATGCAAGTTATTGTCCTAAAAAGTGTTTGGGGACCTGGGTCCTGCCCCAGGGGACATGTATCAATGCAAAAAGAAGTTTTAAAAACGGCCGTTTTTTTCGGGAGCAGTGATTTTAATAATGCTTAAAATGAAAAAATAAAAGTGAAATATTCCTTTAAATGTCGTACCTGGGGGGTGTGTATGATATGCATGTGAAGTGGCGCATGTTTCCCGTGCTTAGAACTGTCCCTGCAAAAAATGTCATTTTTGAAAGAAAAAAATGCATTTAAAACTGACTCGCGGCTATTAATGAATTGTCGGCTCCCGGCATTACATACAAAAGTCATTGATTAAAAAAAAAAAAAAAAAGTGTGGGGGTTCCCCAGAATTCAATTACCAGGCCCTTCAGGTCTGGAATGGATATTAAGGGGAACCCCGCCGCAAATTTTAAAAAAAATTGACGTGGGGTTCCCCCAAATATCCATTCCAGGCCCTTCAGATCTGGCATGGATTTTAAGGGGAACTCCACCCCAAATTTAAAAAAAATGGCGTGGAGTCCCCCTAAAAATCCATACCAGACCCCTTATCCGAGCACGCAACCTGGCCGGCCGCAGGGGAAAAGGGGGGGATGAGAGAGCGGCCCCCCCTCCCTCCTGAACCGTACCAAGCCACATGCCCTCAACATGGGGAGGATGTCCCCATGTTGATGGGGACAAGGGCCTCATCCCCACAACCCTTGCCCGGTGGTTGTGGGGGTCTGCGGGCGGGGGGCTTATCGGAATCTGGAAGACCCCTTTAACAAAGGGGACCCCCAGATCCCGGCCCCCCCTATGTGAATTGGTAAGGGGTACATTGTACCCCTACCATTTCACGAAGAAAGCGGTATGTCGGACCCGCCTACGTCATTGGCTTGAGCGGGGAACTTCCTTCACTATGTAAATTTAAATTACACAGTGAAGGAAGTTCCCCGCTCAAGCCAATGACGTAGGCGGGTCTGACATACCGAGGGGGCGGACCTGATGGGGAACTGCTCTCACTTTGGTAATACATGTATAGACCCGCCCCTTCTCATGTTTCGCATCTGGTCCACTGAGCGGACCTGATGGGGAACTTTAGAAGGGGCGGGTCTATACATTTAAAATACTGAGAGGGAGTTCCCCATCAGGTCCGCTCAGGCACAACCAATGAAGGACAGCGCTGGACATCGGGATCGCCGCGGGACACTGGATTTCACCGCTGGAATGTTTTTTTTTTTTTTTTTTAATAAAGGACTTGTTTGTGTGTTTTTTTAAACATTTTTTTACGCTTTCTTCGTGAAATGGTAGGGGTACAATGTACCCCTTACCAATTCACATAGGGGGGGGGCCGGGATCTGGGGGTCCTCTTTGTTAAAGGGGTCTTCCAGATTCCGATAAGCCCCCCGCCCGCAGACCCCCACAACCACCGGGCAAGGGTTGTGGGGATGAGTCCCTTGTCCCCATCAACATGGGGACATCCTCCCCATGTTGAGGGCATGTGGCTTGGTACGGTTCAGGAGGGAGGGGGGGCCGCTCTCTCGTCCCCCCCTTTTCCCCTGCGGCCGGCCAGGTTGCGTGCTCGGATAAGGGGTCTGGTATGGATTTTTAGGGGGACTCCACGCCATTTTTTTTAAATTTGGGGTGGAGTTCCCCTTAAAATCCATGCCAGATCTGAAGGGCCTGGAATGGATATTTGGGGGAACCCCACGTCAATTTTTTTTTTAATTTGCGGTGGGGTTCCCCTTAATATCCATTCCAGACCTGAAGGGCCTGGTAATTGAATTCTGGGGAACCCCCACGCTTTTTTTTTTTTTTTTTTTATCAATGACTTTTGTATGTATTGCCGGGAGCCGACAATTCATTAATAGCCGCAAGTCAGTTTTAAATGCATTTTTTTCTTTCAAAAATGACATTTTTTGCAGGGACAGTTCTAAGCACGGGAAACATGCGCCACTTCACATGCATATCATACACACCCCCCAGGTACGAAATTTAAAGGAATATTTCACTTTTAATTTTTCATTTTAAGCATTATTAAAATCACTGCTCCCGAAAAAAAAGCCGTTTTTAAAACTTCTTTTTGCATTGATACATGTCCCCTGGGGCAGGACCCAGGTCCCCAAACACTTTTTAGGACAATAACTTGCATATAAGCCTTTATAATTAGCACTTTAGATTTCTCCCATAGATTTTTCGAATTTGCCGCGAACACCCCAATTTATTCGCTGTTCGGCGAACGGGCGAACAGGCAATGTTCGAGTCGAACATGAGTTCGACTCGAACTCGAAGCTCATCCCTAGCGGTCGTGTGTACGCTGCATTAGAGTGCCAATTATCCCCGGCAGTCTTACTTAACCTTTAATTTATAACAACTAATATGCGGACTTCAGTTAATTGGTTCTGCTACTCAGTGGATCAGAACATACAACACACACTGGGTGGTCCAAAACACAACCGAATGGACTGACAACTAGACATTCCAACTAGATAATGGTGGCGACAACCTAAAACATTTACATGTGAAACCCGACCAACCAGGAAAAATAATTTTTTATAACGTTGTCTTATGGAGGCTACGATTTCCTCTTGTTCTGAAAGCCAGAAAACTCAATTATCGAATCTGAGGGATAAAATTCCAATAAAAGTTAGTGATAAACATTCAATTTTTCGCAATTTACAAAAAACAATTCCAGTAACAAGACATTAGCATATGAAACACAAATATACATTACATTACTTTACATTACATAAAACGTGCACTTTTTTTAAAATACCAAAAATTGTTGAGCTCAACTTTTTATTAATATGTATTACTTCATACACATTATTCCCACGTGATTTTTGTTTTATGGTATACCAATTGTAGCGCTGCCCCCAGTTAAGAGAGCCGCTGGTTTGTTTTCTCGGGCCCTGTATACAGCACCGCCAACCCCCGGCAATCTGACTCGACCCACTCTGGCACAGTTAGTCTAGGGATAGCTTCCTATCACTCTCAGGTGTATGATACTTAACAGTTCCTAAATAGACAAACACACTCTGAGGCAGGAAAATGAATAAGTAATAGCTTTACTATAAAATGGTGGCATAAAACATGGCATGCAACACTTACATGGGTCTGCAGAACCCTGTATCAACCAATGCTACAGAGGCAGCACTATAATATGGCGCCGCGCAGTATCCACCACGCGGAGCTATTATGGCGTACGCACCCTAAGACACAGCAACACAAACTTTATAACTTTCCCCACTTATGTCAGGCCTGACAGTGTATGAAATAGTCCCCTTTCCCTAAGGGAGTAAGATTTTCTTCACCGGCCAGCTTTCGTTGGTGCACTTGAAGAAATGAACCAATTGTAATCCAAAAAGGTGGTAACTCGTAGCAGCAGTATGCAAACAGGGGGGGGGGGGGTAGGCACCTCAACTCTGTCCCAACTACCGGACCCCCAAAGAACACTGGTGAGCGAACAGTGGGCCTAGGCAGTCTATAGGCCTGAATATAACTCAGTCTATGGATATGGGCAGGTGCCCGCTCACCGTTCCAGGCGCGATCCCAGCCTGGGTCTTCCACCGCGTGTGTCCGTCGCACACAGCGTCTGCAACCGATCGGGTCCCCGATCCAACTGGAGTCCCACACTGATGATCCAGGATCCACCCAGGCTCCGCAGGATGGTGAAAGGCTCTTCGGACTTTGGGTAAGGCCTTAGGCTTCAGGCCTTACCCCACAGCAGATCTGCGCAGGATGACTTGTTGCTTGAAGCGCGTTGTCCCAAAGAGAGCGAGCTTCCCCCCGCCTCCCTCTTAAGTAACCTCCCCCATGAGTCCCGGGGCTTTAAAGAAGGCTCCGCTACACACTCCCCCCACTTGAACTCTTTGGTCCCCAAAGATAACATAATCTCCAACTACAGATCTCACAACATCCATCAATCCTTCATATGATGTCGGCAGAGGAAATTCCCACCAAAAACGAGGCAGTGAACTCCTCTGCCCACAGGATACATTAACATTAGTATCCTGCCTAACTGTGCCAGAGAGTGAGCTGGGGCTGCCTCCCACCAAATAAACAGCGGGAGGGTCATGGTCTTTCATACTCCTTCTAGCAGTGACTACAGTGTCTTCCGCACTTTCACCCATCTGTGGGTAGGTTAGTCTCCTAGGAGGTTTTATTGCCCTCCGCTTCCTCTGTCCTCTTGGGCTTTCTGTTGGAGCAGACTCTTCTTCTGTTTCTAACTCAGGACTTCCCCCTTCTTCGGGAACATCCGGCCCTGGAGCAGGAAGGTACATGGCTTCTCTTGGATCTTCCTTTACAGATGGTTCACTGGCACTTTCCCAAGCACCCAACCAAGGACAGGAAGGGATAAACTCTGTTGCTTCTGCATTCAGTGTATGATCCTCGGTGTCTTCGTCAGGCGGAAGATCAATAGCAGAAGTCGTTGGTCCCTGGGAAGGCCAAAGCCAGCCAATTTCCTCTCCCTCATCTTCACTCATTTCTGAATCCTCTGTATCCCCCATCCGAGGGGTCTGAGACCGAGTGTTGGGTCTAGGGGTGTCTAGAATGGACATGGGTTCAGGGGAATCCATGCTAGGAGGTAACCGAACCGCTTCAGCCAGAGGAAGTAGGTGGTTCCGATGCCAAGTCTTCAATGGCCCCAACTTTCCCTCAGGTTTAAGTTTGTAAACGGGTAGACCCGGTAGTTTTTTGCAAATGACATAAGGTTTGGGTCTCCATCTATCCGCAAGCTTATGTTTTCCAGGGACTCCCAGGTTCCGCAGCAACACTTTGTCTCCTGGTTGCAAATCTTGGATCCTAACTTTTAGGTCAAAATTTCTCTTATTGAGAGCCCCCCATTGATTCGATGCGGCCTGGGCTTGCTCATAGGCCATTTTCAGATTGCGCCTAAGTCTATCCACATATCCCTTGTGGGAAGCAGCAGAACAACGGTCTATGGAAGTGCCAAAGGCAAGATCCACTGGCAATCTAGCTTCCCTCCCGAACATAAGTCTGTAAGGGGAATACCCTGTAGCGTCGCTGACAGTGCTGTTGTAAGCATGCACAAGGGCCGCTATGTTATTACTCCAATGTTGCTTCCTTTCGCTACTTAAAGTTCCCAGCATGTTGAGCAGGGTTCGATTGAACCTCTCCGGTTGAGCATCACCTTGTGGGTGATAAGGGGTAGTCCTGGTTTTCTTGATGCCCAAGGCATCCAGGAGCTTCCGTATGAGTTTACTCTCAAATTCCATTCCCTGATCTGAATGAAGCCTTTTTGGCAATCCGTAATGTATAAAGTATTTCTCCACGAGTGTTTTGGCCACAGTGGAGGCCTTCTGGTCTTTGGTAGGAAAGGCTTGTGCATATCGGGTGAAATGGTCGGTTATCACCAGAACATTTCCTTGTCCGCTCAGGTCGGGTTCGAGGCAGAGGAAATCAATACATACCAGGTCAAGCGGACCTTCACTTTGTAAATGGCCCATTGGGGCCGCTTGATGAGGTAGTGTATTTCTCTGTATGCACCGTGCACAGGAATGGCAGTATTCCTCAACTTCAGCCCTCATGCAAGGCCAATAGAAACGGTCTCTAACAAGTTGGAAAGTCCTTTCCACTCCTAGGTGTCCATGGTTGTCGTGCAGAGCAATAATGACAGTTTCTCTGTGTTTCTCCTGCAGGAACAACTGCCACTTGTCTTCTTGGTCATCAGAGGGGCCCCTTCGGTAGACCACCCCCTGACGCACCAGCAGTCTGTCCTACTCTTTCTTAAGTAGGCGAGCTTCCTTTGAGGAATGACGTAGGAGCACATTTGGATCCTGATTCTCCAATGCTTCTAGGACCAACCTCCCCACAGGGTCTTCCAATTGGTCGGATCTCAACTCCTTCTTCGTTAGTCTGGGTAAGTTGTCTTCTCCCAGTTGGGCTACTTCGCAGTACTGCTTGGGGACTCCTACGATAGTGACCCCTATCTCTTCCGCTCTTGAGCCTCCCCTGGCCTGGAGTTCAGCCCCTTGGCAGAGGGCCCGTACCCCGTCAGGTGCTACTTGGGTCCAGTCTTCGGCACTGAATGTAGGGACATGAGACCTTCAGGACAGGGCGTCCGCATCTCGGTTTCCCACCCCAGGTCTGTATTTCAAGCTGAAATTGAAAGCAGACAGTGCCGCCAACCATCTATGTCCAGTGGTGTCCAGCTTGGCTGTGGTAAACAGGTAGGTGAGAGGATTGTTATCCGTCTTGACCGTGAAGTCTGCCCCATACAAGTAATCTCTAAGTTTGTCGACTATGGCCCACTTGAGAGCCAGGAACTCCAGCTTATGGGTGGGGTAGTTTTTTTCGGAGGATGTCAGGCTTCTGCTCACATATGCAACAGGTCTCTGCTGTCCTTCATGCTCCTGGTAGAGCACTCCTCCCAGTCCATCATGGCTGGCATCCACATGGAGTTCGTAAGGCTTCTTCGGGTCCGCATAGGCCAGGACAGGAGCAGTGGTCAAGCTCTTTTTCAGCATCTGGAAGGCATCTTCACATTTCTCGTTCCACTGGTCCTTGACTGACTCTCCCGGCCTCCTGGAGCCTGAGTCATCCTCCTCCAAGTCCGTCTTCAGCAACTCATTCAGGGGCCTTGCTATTCGAGCAAACCCCTCCACGAACCTTCTGTAATAAGAACAGAACCCCAAGAAGGACCTAAGTTCTGTTACGGTGGTGGGTCTTGGCCAGGAGGTGACAGACTCCAGTTTTTCAGGGTCCGTAGACACCCCATCTTCAGACACTATGTGTCCCAGATAGTTGACTGAGGATTGGTAAAATTGACATTTTTCAGGGGAGAGCTTGAGTCCTTCCTCACTCAGTCTCTTCAAGACCTTCTCCAGCCTCTCTTCATGTTCCTCCAAAGTTCTTCCGAAGACTATGATGTCATCCAAGTATACAAGGACCTTGATGAGGTTCATGTCTCCCACAGTTTTCTCCATAAGTCTTTGGAATGTGGCTGGGGCTCCAGACAGACCTTGAGGCATACGGTTGAATTCAAAGAACCCCACTGGGGTTATGAAAGCCGTCTTCTCTTTGTCCTCTGGGTGCATCGGGATCTGATAATACCTGCTCTTCAGGTCCATCACACTGAACCATTTGGCTCCGGACAAGCTCTGCAAGGCGTCTTCTATCCTTGGAGTGGTATACTGATCCGGAGTGGTTCTCCTGTTGAGGGTCCTATAGTCGATACACAACCTTAGCGACCCGTTCTTCTTTCGTACCACCACTATGGGGGAGGCATACGGACTTCTGGATTCTTGGATTACCCCTGTTCGCTTGAGCTCGGCAAGCTGTTCCCTTAAATCTTCGAGGTCTGCCAATGGAACCCGCCTCACCCTTTCCCTGAAGGGCTTGTCTTCCTGGAGGCGGATTCGATGGGTGGCACTCCTAGCACACCCCACATCAAACTTATCATGGGAGAAGATCCTCTTCCACCGAGTCAACTGGTTCCGGGCTCTCTCTCTCCAAGCCCTGGGCAGGTTTGGATTCTCCATAAAGAACTTTTCCCACACAGTACCTTCTCCATCTGTCTTCACTACATCTGAGGAGGCAACTGGTGTGGCTGAGCTCACTCGACCCAGCAACAGTCTGGCTGGGATTTCCATTGGACCATCCGTGGTATTTCTGACACTCACTGGCACCCTGCAATGGGCCTTCTTCAGGACCCTCACCGGGACCACTTCCAGGATTACTTCCAGGCCCGAGGGTTCTTCCCTTGGATCGGGTTCCAACATCACAAAGGGGCCCGGCTGCTCCCAAGTGAGTTTCACTGTGGCCTTCAAACAGGTTACTTCACCGGGTTGCAGTACTATCCCTTTTCTTCCCAGTCTCCAGACCTTCCCTACCCCCTCTTCCGGGGCCTTTTGTTCTAAGATCAACCGTTGGTAGGCAGTCTTCAACATTGGGTGGATCTCAGTGACTGTGGGGTTCTCCCTTTTTGTTAGTGGGACCAAAAGTCTCCTGACCAGATCCGTGTTGGTCCCTATTATCAAGGAGCTCCTGTTGGCTCCAGGCGGTCGGGGGCACACCACAGCCAAGGTGTCAAACACTTCCCCCTTCCCTGCTATGGATGGGTCAAAAGTCAATTTGATGGGCAGATATCCGTCATAAGGAAACTTTTCCGTTCCGATTCCCCATATCTCCAAGTCTTCAAGCTTTCGGATGGGCAAGTGACTCAGGTGTCTGTCGTAGAAGTCTCGGTACGACAGAGTCACCTGTGCTCCAGTATCCAACAGGGCTCTTGTGTAGACCCCCTCCACTTGAATGGATACGATTGGAGAGGGGCCCACCAGCTTCTCTAGGTACTGCTTCGAAGGGGTCTCCTTCTTCTGATCTTTGCATTTCCCTTTCTGACTTTCCTTCTTCCGTTTGTCCCTAGACCTAAGTCTCTCCTGGGCCTGGTATGTACTGATCTCCCTCCTCTGTCTGGGTGTAGCTACCCACTGAGGGACATTACTATGCTTCTTTGGAGTGCGTTCCTTCTGAGGAACCCTTGGTTTCTTATGTGGGGTCCTGGCCCCTTCTCTCATGTGCTTCTTATTCAGTATGGAGTTCCGTAAGGATGATGGGCACCCAGGTGACTCCTTCACCGGGGCCCGCTGAAGTTTTCCGGCGGCTTGCGGTTGTTCATCTTCCTCTTTTTGGGACTGGAACACACTCTGGCCGCGTGACCAACTCCTCCACAGTTGAAACAGATCATATCCCCCCTATCTTCCAGGGATGCGGGTGCTGAAGTATTTGGAAACAACTCCTTCCTTGGGCTGTTCCTCTCAGGTACCCTTGACTCCTTTTCCATCAGGGAGGTCAACATTCCCAGCACTTGGGACATCTGTGACTTTAAGGTATCCACCTCTGCGTCTCTTTCTAAGGTCGTGGCGGCCCTGACCATCACTGGAGGGGGCTACACCAGCTCAACTGGTTGGCTCCTTTTCTTCTCCTCCAGCATAGCTTCTTCTTCTCTGACTACTCGGATCAAGTCAGGGTACTCCAGGCTCTTCCCATCCTGTCTTGTACGTAGCGCCAGTGTGATGGGATCCAGGGGTTGAGATCCTCTCATGACCTGCTGGACCCGGGCCTCATCCACCTTCTTCGGGTCAATCCCCTTCTTTAGGATCATCTCGTGCAGTATTTTATCTAGGCGCATCATAAACTCTGATAGCTTCTCCACTGCCTTCTGGTAGCAGTGCTCTAGTTGGTAGGTAAGCTCAGTGATCTTTTCTGTTCCTCCAAACACATTCTGCAGAATGTCTAGATAGTCTTGCGCAACACAGTCTTTCTTGCTCATCTTAAGGTTGCGTATGGCCTCTAGGGCAGGCCCCTTTAAGCTCTCAGCAATTCTCTGCTTTTTTCGGTGGTCTGGGACTTCCCACTCCTCTAATGCCTGAGTAGCGCCATCTAACCACTCCTCAAATCCTTCCTCTCCTGAAGGTACAGGCTTCCTTCCTGAAAACATTCTAACCTTCCGGTATCCTGACGTTTGGTAATCCGTAGGATCTTTCTTGCAGCGCGCTATGATTTCCCCTAGGACCGCGCATAATTCTGTGCTGAGAGCGCCCTGTGGCGACCCAGGATTCGTCTCTGTCTTGACATCTTTTAAGTCGGGTGGAGCGCGTATTAACTTAAAGATTTGTTTATCCGCCGTTTCTATGCTCGGCTTCTTGAAGTCTTCTGGGACTCCATCCTTCCACTTCACCAGTACATATGTCATGGGAGGTTCTGATCTGACATCCACTATGTATGCTTTTTGTTGCGGGGACAGTGACACCACTAACTGTTTCACTGCATCATCTTGCCAGGTCCCTGCAAGTTCTATGATCACTACTTCATGTGGATCTGTTTTTACTACTGCGCACCACTTTGCTATTTCTAGTGGGTCCATGCTGGTACCTTTTGGCTGCTATTTGCTGCAACAGAATCCCGGACTCAAGAGCCCCCACGTGTAGCGCTACCCCCAGTTAAGAGAGCCGCTGGTTTGTTTTCTCGGGCCCTGTATACAGCACCGCCAACCCCTGGCAATCTGACTCGACCCACTCTGGCACAGTTAGTCTAGGGATAGCTTCCTATCACTCTCAGGTGTATGATACTTAACAGTTCCTAAATAGACAAACAACACTCTGAGGCAGGAAAATGAATAAGTAATAGCTTTACTATAAAATGGTGGCATAAAACATGGCATGCAACACTTACATGGGTCTGCAGAACCCTGTATCAACCAATGCTACAGAGGCAGCACTATAATATGGCGCCGCGCAGTATCCACCACGCGGAGCTATTATGGCGTACGCGCCCTAAGACACAGCAACACAAACTTTATAACTTTCCCCACCTATGTCAGGCCTGACAGTGTATGAAATAGTCCCCTTTCCCTAAGGGAGTAAGATTTTCTTCACCGGCCAGCTTTCGTTGGTGCACTTGAAGAAATGAACCAATTGTAATCCAAAAAGGTGGTAACTCGTAGCAGCAGTATGCAAACAGGGGGGGGTAGGCACCTCAACTCTGTCCCAACTACCGGACCCCCAAAGAACACTGGTGAGCGAACAGTGGGCCTAGGCAGTCTATAGGCCTGAATATAACTCAGTCTATGGATATGGGCAGGTGCCCGCTCACCGTTCCAGGCGCGATCCCAGCCTGGGTCTTCCACCGCGTGTGTCCGTCGCACACAGCGTCTGCAACCGATCGGGTCCCCGATCCAACTGGAGTCCCACACTGATGATCCAGGATCCACCCAGGCTCTGCAGGACGGTGAAAGGCTCTTTGGACTTCGGGCAAGGCCTTAGGCTTCAGGCCTTACCCCACAGCAGATTCGCGCAGGATGACTTGTTGCTTGAAGCGCGTTGTCCCAAAGAGAGCAAGCTTCCCCCCGCCTCCCTCTTAAGTAACCTCCCCCATGAGTCTCTGCGGTGGAACCTCCGCCCTGAGGCCGAATGGGGCTCTGGGTACTGTAGTCCCGGGGCTTTAAAGAAGACTCCGCTACACACTCCCCCACTTGAACTCTTTGGTCCCCAAAGATAACATAATCTCCAACTACAGATCTCACAACATCCATCAATCCTTCATATGATGTCGGCAGAGGAAATTCCCACCAAAAACGAGGCAGTGAACTCCTCTGCCCACAGGATACATTAACATTAGTATCCTGCCTAACTGTGCCAGAGAGTGAGCTGGGGCTGCCTCCCACCAAATAAACAGCGGGAGGGTCATGGTCTTTCATACTCCTTCTAGCAGTGACTACAGTGTCTTCCGCACTTTCACCCATCTGTGGGTAGGTTAGTCTCCTAGGAGGTTTTATTGCCCTCCGCTTCCTCTGTCCTCTTGGGCTTTCTGTTGGAGCAGACTCTTCTTCTGTTTCTAACTCAGGACTTCCCCCTTCTTCGGGAACATCCGGCTCCGGAGCAGGAAGGTACATGGCTTCTCTTGGATCTTCCTTTACAGATGGTTCACTGGCACTTTCCCAAGCACCCAACCAAGGACAGGAAGGGATAAACTCTGTTGCTTCTGCATTCAGTGCATGATCCTCTGTGTCTTCGTCAGGCGGAAGATCAATAGCAGAAGTCGTTGGTCCCTGGGAAGGCCAAAGCCAGCCAATTTCCTCTCCCTCATCTTCACTCATTTCTGAATCCTCTGTATCCCCCATCCGAGGGGTCTGAGACCGAGTGTTGGGTCTAGGGGTGTCTAGAATGGACATGGGTTCAGGGGAATCCATGCTAGGAGGTAACCGAACCGCTTCAGCCAGAGAATTTAGGTGGTTCCGATGCCAAGTCTTCAATGGCCCCAACTTTCCCTCAGGTTTAAGTTTGTAAATGGGTAGACCTGGTAGTTTTTTGCAAATGACATAAGGTTCGGGTCTCCATCTATCCGCAAGCTTATGTTTTCTAGGGACTCCCAGGTTCCGCAGCAACACTCTGTCTCCTGGTTGCAAATCTTGGATCCTAACTTTTAGGTCAAAATTTCTCTTATTGCGAGCCCCCCGTTGATCCGATGCGGCCTGGGCTTGCTCATAGGCCATTTTCAGATTGCGCCTAAGTCTATCCACATATCCCTTGTGGGAAGCAGCAGAACAACGGTCTATGGAAGTGCCGAAGGCAAGATCCACTGGCAATCTAGCTTCCCTCCCAAACATAAGTCTGTAAGGGGAATACCCTGTAGCGTCGCTGACAGTGCTGTTGTAAGCATGCACAAGGGCCGCTATGTTATTACTCCAATGTTGCTTCCTTTCGCTACTTAAAGTTCCCAGCATGTTGAGCAGGGTTCGATTGAACCTCTCCGGTTGAGCATCACCTTGTGGGTGATAAGGGGTAGTCCTGGTTTTCTTGATGCCCAAGGCATCCAGGAGCTTCCGTATGAGTTTACTCTCAAAGTCCATTCCCTGATCTGAATGAAGCCTTTTTGGCAATCCGTAATGTATAAAGTATTTCTCCACGAGTGGTTTGGCCACAGTGGAGGCCTTCTGGTCTTTGGTAGGAAAGGCTTGTGCATATCGGGTGAAATGGTCGGTTATCACCAGAACATTTCCTTGTCCGCTCAGGTCGGGTTCGAGGCAGAGGAAATCAATACATACCAGGTCAAGCGGACCTTCACTTTGTAAATGGCCCATTGGGGCCGCTTGATGAGGTAGTGTCTTTCTCTGTATGCACCGCGCACAGGAATGGCAGTATTCCTCAACTTCAGCCCTCATGCAAGGCCAATAGAAACGGTCTCTAACAAGTTGGAAAGTCCTTTCCACTCCTAGGTGTCCATGGTTGTCGTGCAGAGCAATAATGACAGTTTCTCTGTGTTTCTCTGGCAGGAACAACTGCCACTTGTCTTCTTGGTCATCAGAGGGGCCCCTTCGGTAGACCACCCCCTGACGCACCAAGAGTCTGTCCTACTCTTTCTTAAGTAGGCAAGCTTCCTTTGAGGAATGACGTAGGAGCACATTTGGATCCTGATTCTCCAATGCTTCTAGGACCAACCTCCCCACAGGGTCTTCCAATTGGTCGGATCTCAACTCCTTCTTCGTTAGTCTGGGTAAGTTGTCTTCTCCCAGTTGGGCTACTTCGCAGTACTGCTTGGGGACTCCTACGATAGTGACCCCTATCTCTTCCGCTCTTGAGCCTCCCCTGGCCTGGAGTTCAGCCCCTTGGCAGAGGGCCCGTACCCCGTCAGGTGCTACTTGGGTCCAGTCTTCGGCACTGTATGTAGGGACATGAGACCTTCTGGACAGGGCGTCCGCATCTCGGTTTCCCACCCCAGGTCTGTATTTCAAGCTGAAATTGAAAGCAGACAGTGCCGCCAACCATCTATGTCCGGTGGCGTCCAGCTTGGCTGTGGTGAACAGGTAGGTGAGAGGATTGTTATCCGTCTTGACCGTGAAGTCTGCCCCATACAAGTAATCTCTAAGTTTGTCGACTACGGCCCACTTGAGAGCCAGGAACTCCAGCTTATGGGTAGGGTAGTTTTTTTCGGAGGGGGTCAGGCTTCTGCTCACATATGCAACAGGTCTCTGCTGTCTTTTATGCTCCTGGTAGAGCACTCCTCCCAGTCCATCATGGCTGGCATCCACATGGAGTTCGTAAGGCTTCTTCGGGTCCGCATAGGCCAGGACAGGAGCAGTGGTCAAGCTCTTTTTCAGCATCTGGAAGGCATCTTCACATTTCTCGTTCCACTGGTCCTTGACTGACTCTCCCGGCCTCCTGGGGCCTGAGTCATCCTCCTCCCCCTCCGTCTTCAGCAACTCATTCAGGGGCCTTGCTATTCGAGCAAACCCCTCCACGAACCTTCTGTAATAAGAACAGAACCCCAGGAAGGACCTAAGTTCTGTTACGGTGGTGGGTCTTGGCCAGGAGGTGACAGACTCCAGTTTTTCAGGGTCTGTAGACACCCCATCTTCAGACACTATGTGTCCCAGATAGTTGACTGAGGATTGGTAAAATTGACATTTTTCAGGGGAGAGCTTAAGTCCTTCCTCACTCAGTCTCTTCAAGACCTTCTCCAGCCTCTCTTCATGTTCCTCCAAAGTTCTTCCGAAGACTATGATGTCATCCAAGTATACAAGGACCTCGATGAGGTTCATGTCTCCCACAGTCTTCTCCATAAGTCTTTGGAATGTGGCTGGGGCTCCAGACAGACCTTGAGGCATACGGTTGAATTCAAAGAACCCCACTGGGGTTATGAAAGCCGTCTTCTCTTTGTCCTCTGGGTGCATCGGGATCTGATAATACCCGCTCTTCAGGTCCATCACACTGAACCATTTGGCTCCGGACAAGCTCTGCAAGGCGTTTTCTATCCTTGGAGTGGTATACTGATCCAGAGTGGTTCTCCTGTTGAGGGTCCTATAGTCGATACACAACCTTAGCGACCCGTTCTTCTTTCGTACCACCACTATGGGGGAGGCATACGGACTTCTGGATTCTTGGATTACCCTTGTTCGCTTGAGCTCGGCAAGCTGTTCCCTTAAATCTTCGAGGTCTGCCAATGGAACCCGCCTCACCCTTTCCCTGAAGGGCTTGTCTTCCTGGAGGCGGATTCGATGGGTGGCACTCCTAGCACACCCCACATCAAACTTATCATGGGAGAAGATCCTCTTCCACCGAGTCAACTGGTTCCGGGCTCTCTCTCTCCAAGCCCTGGGCAGGTTTGGATTCTCCATAGAGAACTTTTCCCACACAGTACCTTCTCCATCTGTCTTCACTACATCTGAGGAGGCAACTGGTGTGGCTGAGCTCACTCGACCCAGCAACAGTCTGGCTGGGATTTCCATTGGACCATCCATGGTATTTCTGACACTCACTGGCACCCTGCAATGGGCCTTCTTCAGGACCCTCACCGGGACCACTTCCGGGATTACTTCCAGGCCCGAGGGTTCTTTCCTTGGATCGGGTTCCAACATCACAAAGGGGCCCGGCTGCTCCCAAGTGAGTTTCACTGTGGCCTTCAAACAGGTTACTTCACTGGGTTGCAGTACTATCCCTTTTCTTCCCAGTCTCCAGACCTTCCCTACCCCCTCTTCCGGGGCCTTTTGTTCTAAGATCAACCGTTGGTAGGCAGTCTTCAACATTGGGTGGATCTCAGTGACTGTGGGGTTCTCCCTTTTTGTTAGTGGGACCAAAAGTCTCCTGACCAGATCCTTGTTGGTCCCTATTATCAAGGAGCTCCTGTTGGCTCCAGGCGGTCGGGGGCACACCACAGCCAAGGTGTCAAACACTTCCCCCTTCCCTGCTATGGATGGGTCAAAAGTCAATTTGATGGGCAGATATCCGTCATAAGGAAACTTTTCCGTTCCGATTCCCCATATCTCCAAGTCTTCAAGCTTTCGGATGGGCAAGTGACTCAGGTGTCTGTCGTAGAAGTCTCGGTATGACAGAGTCACCTGTGCTCCAGTATCCAACAGGGCTCTTGTGTAGACCCCCTCCACTTGAATGGATACGATTGGAGAGGGGCCCACCAGCTTCTCTGGGTACTGCTTCGAAGGGGTCTCCTTCTTCTGATCTTTGCATTTCCCTTTCTGACTTTCCTTCTTCTGTTTGTCCCTAGACCTAAGTCTCTCCTGGGCCTGGTATGTACTGATCTCCCTCCTCTGTCTGGGTGTAGCTACCCGCTGAGGGACATTACTATGCTTCTTTGGAGTGCGTTCCTTCTGAGGAACCCTTGGTTTCTTATGTGGGGTCCTGGCCCCTTCTCTCATGTGCTTCTTATTCAGTATGGAGTTCCGTAAGGATGATGGGCACCTGGTTGACTCCTTCACCGGGGCCCGCTGAAGTTTTCCGGCGGCTTGCGGTTGTTCATCTTCCTCTTTTTGGGACTGGAACACACTCTGGCCGCGTGACCAGCTCCTCCACAGTTGAAACAGATCATATCCCCCCTATCTTCCAGGGATACGGGTGCTGAAGTATTTGGAAACAACTCCTTCCTTGGGCTGTTCCTCTCAGGTACCCTTGACTCCTTTTCCATCAGGGAGGTCAACATTCCCAGCACTTGGGACATCTGTGACTTTAAGGTATCCACCTCTGCGTCTCTTTCTAAGGTCGTGGCGGCCCTGACCATTACTGGAGGGGGCTACACCAGCTCAACTGGTTGGCTCCTTTTCTTCTCCTCCAGCATAGCTTCTTCTTCTCTGACTACTCGGATCAAGTCAGGGTACTCCAGGCTCTTCCCGTCCTGTCTTGTACGTAGCGCCAGTGTGATGGGATCCAGGGGTTGAGATCCTCTCATGACCTGCTGGACCCGGGCCTCATCCACCTTCTTTGGGTCAATCCCCTTCTTTAGGATCATCTCGTGCAGTATTTTATCTAGGCGCATCATAAACTCTGATAGCTTCTCCCCTGCCTTCTGGTAGCAGTGCTCTAGTTGGTAGGTAAGCTCAGTGATCTTTTCTGTTCCTCCAAACACATTCTGCAGAATGTCTAGATAGTCTTGCGCAACACAGTCTTTCTTGCTCATCTTAAGGTTGCGTATGGCCTCTAGGGCAGGCCCCTTTAAGCTCTCAGCAATTCTCTGCTTCTTTCGGTGGTCTGGGACTTCCCACTCCTCTAATGCCTGAGTAGCGCCATCTAACCACTCCTCAAATCCTTCCTCTCCTGAAGGTACAGGCTTCCTTCCTGAAAACATTCTAAGCTTCCGGTATCCTGACGTTTAGTAATCCGTAGGATCTTTCTTGCAGCGCGCTATAATTTCCCCTAGGACCGCGCATAATTCTGTGCTGAGAGCGCCCTGTGGGGACCCAGGATTCGTCTCTGTCTTGACATCTTTTAAGTCGGGTGGAGTGCGTATTAACTTTAAGATTTGTTTATCCGCCGTTTCTATGCTCGGCTTCTTGAAGTCTTCTGGGACTCCATCCTTCCACTTCACCAGTACATATGTCATGGGAGGTTCTGATCTGACATCCACTATGTATGCTTTTTGTTGCGGGGACAGTGACACCACTAACTGTTTCACTGCATCATCTTGCCAGGTCCCTGCAAGTTCTATGATCACTACTTCATGTGGATCTGTTTTTACTACTGCGCACCACTTTGCTATTTCTAGTGGGTCCATGCTGGTACCTTTTGGCTGCTATTTGCTGCAACAGAATCCCGGACTCAAGAGCCCCCACGTGTAGCGCTACCCCCAGTTAAGAGAGCCGCTGGTTTGTTTTCTCGGGCCCTGTATACAGCACCGCCAACCCCCGTCAATCTGACTCAACCCACTCTGGCACAGTTAGTCTAGGGATAGCTTCCTATCACTCTCAGGTGTATGATACTTAACAGTTCCTAAATAGACAAACAACACTCTGAGGCAGGAAAATGAATAAGTAATAGCTTTACTATAAAATGGTGGCATAAAACATGGCATGCAACACTTACATGGGTCTGCAGAACCCTGTATCAACCAATGCTACAGAGGCAGCACTATAATATGGCGCCGCGCAGTATCCACCACGCGGAGCTATTATGGCGTACGCGCCCTAAGACACAGCAACACAAACTTTATAACTTTCCCCACTTATGTCAGGCCTGACAGTGTATGAAATAGTCCCCTTTCCCTAAGGGAGTAAGATTTTCTTCACCGGCCAGCTTTCGTTGGTGCACTTGAAGAAATGAACCAATTGTAATCCAAAAAGGTGGTAACTCGTAGCAGCAGTATGCAAACAGGGGGGGTAGGCACCTCAACTCTGTACCAACTACCGGACCCCCAAAGAACACTGGTGAGCGAAAAGTGGGCCTAGGCAGTCTATAGGCCTGAATATAACTCAGTCTATGGATATGGGCAGGTGCCCGCTCACCGTTCTAGGCGCGATCCCAGCCTGGGTCTTCCACCGCGTGTGTCCGTTGCACACAGCGTCTGCAACCGATCGGGTCCCCGATCCAACTGGAGTCCCACACTGACGATCCAGGGTCCACCCAGGCTCCGCAGGACGGTGAAAGGCTCTTCGGACTTTGGGTAAGGCCTTAGGCTTCAGGCCTTACCCCACAGCAGATCTGCGCAGGATGACTTGTTGCTTGAAGCGCGTTGTCCCAAAGAGAGCGAGCTTCCCCCCGCCTCCCTCTTAAGTAACCTCCCCCATGAGTCTCTGCGGCGGAACCTCCGTCCTGAGGCTGAATGGGGCTCTGGGTACTGTAGTCCCGGGGCTTTAAAGAAGACCCCGCTACACAATAATTCCCCAAAAAAAAAAAAAAAATTATTCATCGTGGTGAGAAAAAAAATTAGCAACTTGTCCTAAACTTTTTAACAGTACCATTTATCAACCAATCATAATACTTCACCACAAAATCCCTTGCTGAATTGTCTTCTGTAACACAAACACATTTTAGTAAATGCACTTTTACAAAATAACTATTACAGCCTGGCTCAGGTCATTTGCATGTCAATACAATTTGTTTTACATTCTCACAGATCTGGTTGAAAAGAAAGGGGGGTCATTTTGGGCTGTCAGCAGCTGAAAACATAACATATCACAGATCAGCACGACACATCTTGCATATTCCCCAGTCACACACATATTCACACACTTGGTCAAAGATGACCTCTAGACATCACACAAATCAGCATCTTTTCTATCATAACCTGTACTTCTTAAACCCATAACATCTGTTTGGTCAGGTTCCTCCTTGTCCCCCTGTTCATCATTTTTCTACCATCCATGCACAATAAGCATCTCTATCCCAAGCATTTGGCTTGACCGTACCATTTTTTTTTTTTTAAATACAGTTTCCCAGTCCAGCGATCCCCAACATTACATATTTCCCCACCCAAGGCCCATATACCAATCCTTTCTTCCTTCGGGGTCAAGTGGTAAGGTTCCCCACGGTTAGACTCCCTCTTTGAAACAATTTTATTACCCATCCTTCACGGACGAAAGACCTTGAACTGATCCCGCAAACCTCTTATAGGTTGCTTTTTTTTCCTCAGCGTTAGCTACTCTCTGACCAATGATTGGGTCGACGGGTACTGCCCCCGTCACCGTTACTAATATTTTTTCACTACTTGCCAGAACAATCCCTGTTCTGACTATAGTCCTTCAAAAAATTAGCCTGGAGATTCTCCAAACTAAATAGTTTTAATCCCCCCCCCCCCCCCCGTGGACTTTTCTGCAATATATTCTAAAAAAAAAATGACTGTATCACAGGGCTTCCCAAGCGTTAAGCTTCATTAGCCCCTATGATTGCTTGTAGTGCAGGAGGCAGTTTAACTGATGCCCATGATTTTTAGCAGTTACAATATAGCCAGTGTTTACAGACCTGACCTGAATTATAGAACTACATGATGGATTAATAGTCCCATGCAAAGGTATAGATCCGGCCAATCACAAGATGAGATCAGTAACTTCCCATCTCAATGTGTAGACGCCTCTCAAGATGGCCGACAAGCCAGGCCACAACAAAATGGTGGATGACCACCGCACATCTCATGGCCAACGACAAAATGGTGGACGACCACCCAATTTTCCCGCCAAAACCAGCATGGGACATACCCCATGGGTTCCCACACACAAAGGAAAACAAAAATAGTCTCCCCCAGATTGTGACACAGAAAAAAAACGCACTACTCCATTCGCACCAAACATCAAAATCTGCCCCAAAAGCTTACAATCCACCCATTAGTAGTTTACACAGAAAGATAGATTCCCATACATCCAGATAATTCAGTGTGATTTAGTCTCCGTTTCCACTGATGCAATTCGCCATGCGACTTTGGGCACAAAGTCGCATTACAAATCGCTTCCCATTGATTTCAATAGCACCCATTCCAATCTATGTGACTCAAAGCTGCAGTGACTCTATCAAAATCGCATTCAAAGCCACACCACAGTCGCACTAAAGCTGCATTTCAATGTCACACTCTGAATCATGCGACATTGGAGTTGCGCCAGTGGAAACGCAGCCCTATATGCACAGGTTTGTTTAAATCCCAAAGATTGGCCTAATCTTATTCAAAGGGTCAACTGAAATTGATTCCACACAGAGCCCTTATCATTCATACCGACACCCTGCTGCAATTTCATTCTATATACATACATTATTCAAAAATCAGTCTCTTCAAAATATTCAGCTAGACAAAAAGGTAAAAAGTTAAGTTCTGAGAAGTTTTTGTTAGGTATTCAGACAGGTTAAAAAGACATAAGAAAACGCTTAGCATTTCTGGCGTTAGGACCAGCTCTGTCTACCATACAAGAAATAATATTCACCCAACTTTAAACTTCCTCACACGCCGGGCAACATCTGTTAGGTATTCAGTTAAAAAGAATAGGACCCAGTGTAAAGGGGAAGCAAATATGCAAAAGTGGGACTTTGAGTTGAAGCATGCTTCCCAGGAGGTAACACGGATCAATTGAATAAGGCATGTATCCAGTTAATAGAACCAAAGACATTACATGAGAGCATTGCATGGCAATTGACAGTCAGTATTTTAATCGTATACAAAATAACAAGGACAATAATAACATAGCACACCTAATGTACCAGTCCACAGTTGAATGGTATAAAAATTACAGCAATCAATGGTAGTAAAATATAGTAACACATTGGTTCATAAAAATCCCGGTGACAACATAGAGAGAAAAGGGGGGCCCAATTCAATGAAGCGTGTCTCCATGATAAGAATTACGTAGATTAAGTGCGCTGGCACAGTCCACTGAGTATAGAGACTGGTAGATAATAATGATATTGACGTACATACAAGAAAGAGCATCTAATTAGCTCGCAGTGGGCATATTGATACATTGTATGAAAAATATACATAACCAGTTTCATTAAAATTTATCTCCATGATAGTTATAACCGTAGTTGATTGGTGAATACCAATTGTTGTATAAGGTGATGAATGGTGCAGTAGCAATATGTATAGATAGGGGCATCTTATTGGCTCTACGCGTTTCGTGGCTACTGCCACTCTTCAGGAGCAGGTATGGGGTAGAGGTCTATAAATGACAAGGCAATAAAATTTGAGATAAAGATTGTATAATATATAGAAAGTATATAAAATCAAGGGGCAGGAAATGGAGGTGGAGCAATAACAATACCCTGGGTTACTTACATGTATGTCAATGGTGGTGGGTAAAGTGTAAAGGGGCTCAAGATTTTGTCCTCCATGGTGAGAGGTTGGTAGAGAGTATGGGATGGTACAGGGCAGATATATGTCAGTGGCTCTGGTGTGCACACATGGACAGGTGGAGTTATCAACCAACATCAAGCTGTTTGTACAAATCTCTCTATGAGGGGCAATGGCCTGATGAGTTAGCATCACCACTCAGTAAGACTGTGCCAAAACACGTCGCCTACACTAATCCAAAGTGGTAGTCGAATGCCTGGATGGGCTGTACTGGTTTGGATTGTGAAAGGTGTTACAGAAATGTAGACTCGGTCTGTAGATTTGAGGGCACCAGTGGCTTACTGACTGGGGATTCTATCTTGTTGCATTTGTGGCTAAGTGACCCACATGTGATCGGAGGGTACGGAAGCTGGGGGCAGGTTGATATTTCCCTCTGTCAGAAGTGTGACCACCATGTCCCTTGCACGGCCAATACACAGTGGTGAATGTATTTCACTCTGTGTTCTGGATGGGGAGATCATTGCTGGGAAGGAAGCACCTGGGTATTATTTGGGATATAGGCGAGTTAGGTTCTTTGACCTAGAGGATACTGATGTGGCATTGGTCATGGAACAAGGGTGTTTCGTGAACCTAACAGTAGGTAGGGGTGCATGATATACCCTGGGCATGGTCACTGGGATAGAATTTTGTGGGTTTTTGTCATTGCTTCGATGGTGTAGGTGTTGTTAGACTCAATACCGGATGCTGGGGCACTGATGCTGATATCACATGGCTAATGATACACTGTTTTCAGCATCAGGTGGAATTGTACTCGGCAGGGTACACTACCTCGGGGAGTCTATTGTACCTACACTCTTGTCCTTTGGAGGGATATAGAAGGAACCCCAGGTTGCACCCCGATAGCCCCGAAAGAACGTTTTTTTTTATCAAACCTGACATCCCCTTACACTTAGTGAAACTTTCCTTCACCATGCTGAAAAGTGCTGTCTCGCGGCCTGATCCAATCGTGACAATCATAACCCCATATTTCCAAGCTACAGGACTAAATATGCAAGGATCCCGCCAGTAATGTTTGAGTTCCGCTCTTCCAATGCAGAGGGGCGATGAAGCATTGCAGTACAGACTCTCATGGGTCGGATGTGAAGTCTCAAAGGCACCAGGACTGTCTCAAGTCTACCTTGATGGGTTACGGCGGGTTCAAGAAAGGAAGAGGCCGCAGTGGTGGTGGGGGAAGGGTCGGAGGGCTTCTGGGCCGTTGTGGGTGGGTACAAGATCATTGAAGGAGGTCATAAGTTCAATAATGAACTTGAGGGGGTACTGTGGTGGATATTTTGAACATTTCATATTCATATCCTGGACTCTAAATAAAGCACCATGCCCCCAATGGATGTATATGTAGGGGGATGGGTATAACCGTATATGATGTTACAGGAATATATATATTTTGTGATATAATGCCAAGTTATATTCTAAAAGGACAGTTTTACAGTCTACTGAGAATATAAATTAGGTTTCAGGTGATACTTAAATATCCTTTGTCTTGAAAGGGCCAGTACAGATAGCAAGACTCCATCACCGCAGGGGCCCTTAGCAGGCTAATGTGGGCTGAAGGTAGATCTGAATTTGCTAGGCGAAAATGGCTTGAGATTTCAACCAATCAGGTGGTCAGCTTTAAACCAATGAGACCACGGGATTTTGGATCCTGGTTGATGGGGGGGTAGGCATAGAGGGGGTATAAATCAGTCAGCCAGAGCCATGATTAAGCCTCTTAGAATGATGACCTGAACAAGACATGGTGATGTAGTAAGCTCTCTCCCTCTCTCTCTCTCCCTCTCTCTCCCTCTCCCTCCCTCTCCCTCTCCCTCCCTCTCCCTCCCTCTCCCTCCCTCTCCCTCTCCCTCCCTCCCTCTCCCTCCCTCTCCCTCTCCCTCCCTCTCCCTCCCTCTCTCTCCCTTTCTCTCTCCCTTACTTCTCTTTTGCTTTCCTATAACTCTTATTTTTCTAAAACTTGTCCTGATATACTGCTGTGTCCATTATAGCCATATTTTTATGGGTATTATTGTGTATCATTTATGTTATAGCAATATTCCTATTTGTAGTATCGGTGTCATCTTTGTTTTAAAGATGGTATCATTTATGTTATCAATACAAGTCTCTTTTCTTCATAAATAAATGTAATTGTTTTCTCTTTTTGCACCGTTATCGTTTGCTTTAATTTTTATATAGACAAAAGGTTTTTAATCACTTAGTTTAAGCGAGGAAGTTACTTCCGTAACACCGGTCACCCGATTGGCTGAAACGTCAGGCGCTGTGATTGTACGCCTGAGAGAGGATGGAAGAAGACATAGAGGATGTGCAGGAGACCGCCGCTGACCCGATGCGAGACAGGTAAGTGCCGGGCAGAATCTGATGGGGCACAGTAACGATAACTGATGGGCACACTGGCAACATCTAATGGGGCACAGTAGCGACAATTGATGGGTACACTGGCTGCACTTATTTGGGCACAGTAGCGGCAATTGATCGTCACACTGGCAGCATTTGATGGAGCACAAGAGCGACAATTGATGGGCACACTGGCAGCATCTGATGGGGCACAGTTGCGGCAATTGATGGGCACACTGGCAGAATTTGACGGGGCACAGTAGCGGCAATTGATGGCCACACTGGCAGCATTTGATGGGGCACAGTAGTAGCAATTGATCGGCGCACTGGCAGCATCTGATGGGGCACAGCAGCGGCAATTGATCGGCACACTGGCAGCATTTGATGGAGCACAGTAGCGACAATTGGTGGGCACACTGGCAGCATTTTATGGAGCACAGTAGTGACAATTGATGGGCACACTGGCAGCATCTGATAGGGAAAAGTAGCGGCAATTGATAGGCACACTGGCAGCATTTGATGGGGCACAGTAGCGGCAATTGATCGGCACACTGGCAGCATTTGATGGCGCACAGTAGCGAAAATTGATGGGCACACTGGTAGCATCTGATGGGGCGCAGTAGCGCCAATTGATGGTGTGGTGGATATTTTGAATAGTTCATATTCATATCCTGGACTCTAAATAAACCACCATGCCCCCAACGGACACATGTATATATATCTATGAAGCACTACTCCCCCGTAGGAGCTGCTGGTTTCACTGAAGTTAGAAAAGCGCCCCAGTCATTGGGAACAGGGCGCTGCATGTGTATGTGTATATGTATATGTGTGTATATGTGTGTATATGTATGTATGTATGTAAATATATATATATATATATATATATATATATATATATATATATGTAGGTGGACGGGTAAAATCTGTATATGAGTTTACAGAAATATATATTTTCTGTGAGGGAGGGCCCCCTCTTATTCTAAACAAAGGTCTTATCATCTCCTGTCTGTTGGGAACCCAAAATAGGTTTCAGGTGATAATTAGATGTGTTAAATTATCCTTTTGTCTTGAAGAGAGCCAGGACAGACATAAAAGCTCCCTCACAGCAGGGGCCATTAGCATGCTAATGTGAGAACTGGTTGAACTGAGCATCAAAGGAACACACCTCTATCTGATAAAGCAGCAAGTATTTCTCATTAGATTTGGCAGGCTAAGTAAAGAGGCTGGAGTTTCAACCAATAAGGTTCTGAGGAAACTTTGAACCAATGAATATCTAGGCTTGAGTTTCAACCAATCAGTGTATAATGCAACTGTAGACCAATGGGGTTACAGGGAGTTTTGGTAACTGGAGGGGGGTATCAATCAGTCAGGCAAAGCCATGGTTAGCTCTCTTAGAATGAGGACCTGACCCGAACAATACATGGTGACGTAATATCCCTCTCCTTCCCTCTCCTTCCATCTCCTTCCCACCTATTTTAAGATTTGGCCTGAGATGAATCTTACTTCCCCATCTGTCCTGTAACCCTACAACTTGTTATGATAAACTGCTGTGTCCATTATAGCCATATTCTTATTAGTAGTATTGTGTATCATTTATGTTGTAGCAATATTCCTATTTGTATTATGGTGTCATCTTTGTTTTAAAGATGGTATCATTTATGTTATCAATACAAGTTTATTTTCTTTATAAATAAATGTAATTGTTTTCTCTTTTTGCACCGCTATCGTTTGATTTAATTTTATATAGACAAAAGGTTTTAATCACTTATTTTAATCATTTAAGCGAGGTACAGATATTTCCGTAACAATGGGCACACTGGCAGCTTTTGATGGGGCACAGTAGCGGCAATTGATCGGCACACTGGCAGCATCTGATGGGGCACAGTAGCGACAATTGATGGGCACACTGGCAGCATTTGATGGGGCACAGTAGCGGCAATTGATCGGCACACTGGCAGCATTTGATGGAGCACAGTAGTGACAATTGATGGGCACAGTAGCGGCAATTGATCGGCACACTGGCAGCATTTGATGGAGCACAGTAGCGACAATTGATGGGCACACTGGCAGCATTTGATGGAGCACAGTAGCGACAATTGATGGGCACACTGGCAGCATCTGATAGGGCACAGTAGCGGAAATTGATGGGCACAGTAGCGGCAATTGATGGGCAAACTGGCAGCATTTGATGGAGCACAGTAGTGACAATTGATGGGCACACTGGCAGCATCTGATGGGGCACAGCAGCGGCAATTGATGGGCACACTGGTGGCAATTGATCGGCACACTGACAGCATTTGATAGAGCACAGTAGCGACAACTGATGGGCACACTGGCAGCATTTGATGGAGCACAGTAGCGACAATTGATGGGCACACTGGCAGCATCTGATAGGGCACAGTAGCGGAAATTGATGGGCACACTGGCAGCATTTGTAGGGGCACAGTAGCGGCAATTGATCGGTACACTGGCAGCATCTGCTGGGGCACAGTAGCGACAATTGATGGGCACACTGGCAGCATTTGATGGGGAACAGTAGCAGCAATTGATGGGCACACTGGCAGCATTTGATGGAGCACAGTAGTGACAATTGATGGGCACACTGGTAGCATCTGATAGGGCACAGCAGCGGCAATTGATGGGCACACTGGCAGCATTTGATGGAGCACAGTAGTGACAGTTGATGGGCACACTGGCAGTATCTGATGGGGCACACTGGCGGCAATTGATGGGGCACACTGGCGGCAATTGATGGGGCACACTGGCGGCAATTGATGGGGCACACTGGCGGCAATTGATGGGGCACACTGGCGGCAATTGATGGGCACACTGGCTGCATTTGATGGGGCACAGTAGCGACAATTGATGGGCACACTGGCAGCATTTGATGGGGCACAGTAGTGGCAATTGATCGGCACACTGGCAGCATCTGATGGGGCACAGTAGTGACAATTGATGGGCACACTGGCAGCATTTGATGGGGCACAGTAGTGGCAATTGATCGGCACACTGGCAGCATTTGATGGAGCACAGTAGCGGCAATTGATAGGCACACTGGCGGCAATTGATGGGCACACTGGCGGCAATTGATGGGCACACTGGCGGCATTTGATAGGGCAGAGTAGCAACAATTGATGGGCACACTGGCAGCATTTGATGGGGCACAGTAGTGGCAATTAATCGGCACACTGGCAGCATTTGATGGAGCACAGTAGTGAAAATTGATGGGCACACTGGCAGCATCTAATGGGGCACAGCAGCGACAATTGATGGGCACACTGGCGGCAATTGATCGGCACACTAACAGCATTTGATGGAGCACAGTAGCGACAATTGATGGGCACGCTGGCAGCATTTGATGGAGCACAGTAGCGACAATTGATGGGCACACTGGCAGCATCTGATAGGGCACAGTAGCGGCAATTGATGGGCACACTGGCAGCATTTGATGGGGCACAGTAGTGGCAATTGATCGGCACACTGGCAGCATTTGATGGAGCACAGTAGCGGCAATTGATGGGCATACTGGCGGCAATTGATGGGCACACTGGCGGCAATTGATGGGCACGCTGGCGGCATTTGATAGGGCACAGTAGCAACAATTGATGGGCACACTGGCAGCATTTGATGGGGCACAGTAGTGGCAATTGATCGGCACACTGGCAGCATCTGATGGGGCACAGTAGTGACAATTGATGGGCACACTGGCAGCATTTGATGGGGCACAGTAGTGACAATTAATCGGCACACTGGCAGCATTTGATGGAGCACAGTAGTGAAAATTGATGGGCACACTGGCAGCATCTAATGGGGCACAGCAGCGACAATTGATGGGCACACTGGCGGCAATTAATCGGCACACTAACAGCATTTGATGGAGCACAGTAGCGACAATTGATGGGCACACTGGCAGCATTTGATGGAGCACAGTAGCGACAATTGATGGGCACACTGGCAGCATCTGATAGGGCACAGTAGCGGCAATTGATGGGCACACTGGCAGCATTTGATGGAGCACAGTAGCGGCAATTGATCGGCACACTGGCAGCATTTGATGGGGCACAGTAGCGAAAATTGATCGGCACACTGATAGCATTTGATGGAGCCCAGAAACGGCAATTGATGGGCACACTGGCAGCATTTGATGAAGCCCAGTAACCACAATTGATGGGCACACTGGCAGCATCTGATAGGGCACAGTAGCGGCAATTGATGGGCACACTGGCAGCATTTGATGGGGCACAGTAGCGAAAATTGATCGTCACACTGGCAGCATTTAATGGTGCACAGTAGCAGCAATTGATGGGCACACTGGCAGCATTTGATGTGGCACACTGGCGGCAATTGATGGGCACAGTGTCAGCAATTGATGGGTACAGCGGCTGCGTTTGATGGATACAGTGGCAGCAATTTATGGATACAGTGGCAGCATTTGATGGCACAGTAGCTGCGTTTGGCACAGTAGTTGCGTTTGATGGGCACAGTGGCTGCAATTGATGTTTTTTTTTTCAGTTTGTTCGCGCCCCCCCCCCCCCCAAATTTTTGAGCACCAGCCCCCACTGAGCACCTGTGGTTTTTATCATCTTCCTATTTGTCTTGCTTACCCCACTTGTTAACAACTGTTAAGAACTGCTTATCCCACTCAGCAATTTCTATATCTTGTGAATGTTTTCTCTCTCTACCCCATATCTTCTCTCATCTCCTAGTTTGTTATCTCCCGAATGCAGCCAGTCAATACCAAAAAGCCAGAAACTGATTGGTACATCAACCAATTTATTGAAAAAGTAGTACAAATGACTATGAGAGAATGCATGCTCTAAAAAATAATACAAAGTACAATAACAATATGATTTAAAATTGGTGTGTTGATTTTACTGTTTACCCTAACAGCAAAACGGCAGGCAGTGCTAATTCACTACTTTGTACTGTTGTACTACCTTGTCTATTTTTTGCTAAGTGGTAGGGAGGGTCAATTTAGTACACTCCCTCAATTACCTATTTTCTGTAAATGCTAAGGATGAGAAAAAACGTCATTGTGTTAAGCCTCTTGTAAATAGAACTAAAAAATCCTGCTCTGCAACCATTCACTTCACACTGACCGCAATGAAATGCTGAAACCTGCATCATAGTAAGTGCTCTCTGTGTCTTTACTGTTTTGATGTAGAAAGACATATACAGAATTTCTGAACAAACGAATTCATCTCTGTTTTGTCTCCTGTAGGTAGAATGAATTTCCTACTAACATTCAAATGTCTTCTAATCGTGATTGTTGGGTTTTGTTTCCTATCAAGCATTATTTACTTCCGAAAATTGAAGGTAACATTAATAATTTAGTATTACTTTTGTATAATAACTTTTCAAAAGGTTAATTAATGATCTTTGTCTAGTTATAAGCTCGGTATTCCTTTTTTTTTTTTTTTTTTTAGTCATATGAAATGCTCAGCATAAAGTTGCTTATAAATGTACTATATTCTATATAATGAGCAGATAATGATGATGATACTTCAAAGCTGTACTTTGAACTACATGTTACAGGACACTGATTTTATGATCTCATTATCACATATTTGGCATTTATTTCTACTGCAATTAGCATGCAATACACACAGCAGCTGCACCCCAACCTAATTCCTTCACACTGGTGCGATTTGACATGCGATTTGACATGTCATATCGCATGTCAAATCTGCGATATTTGCCGCAAATTGCCGGCAGTGGCACCGTCCTAATCGGTGCGATGCCGCATCACTTTTTTAGGCTTAAGCCATGCAGAAAAAATAAAGAAATAATAAATAAAAAAAAATAAAAAATTATATATATATATATATATATATATATATATATATATATATATATATATATATAACCCCAAAATAAATGAAAAGCACAAAATACCACCCCCAAAACAGAAGCCCGCCTTCTTTAAAAGAGACGTTTTTTTTTTGTTTTGTTTTTAAGAATCCTACTTACCTAGGTGGATGCAGCATCAGTCCGAAGCTACATCTGTCCCCTCTACACTGAGAACCCAGCAATCGAACACCGCCAATCACTGGGTTCTCACAGCTCCC
Source organism: Rana muscosa (assembly GCA_029206835.1). Taxonomy (NCBI): domain Eukaryota; kingdom Metazoa; phylum Chordata; class Amphibia; order Anura; family Ranidae; genus Rana; species Rana muscosa. The sequence goes on from JARGYO010005626.1 coordinate 42,555,733, forward strand.
TGAGCAGAGAGCTGGTGGATGTCAGTCACAGCTCTCTGTTCTGCCCCCTCCTCGCTCACTGGAGTGCTGGGCTGTAAAGGGGGTGGAGCTGTTGGCTCAGGCTCTCAGGCTCACTTAGAGGCTGAGCCGGGTGTCGATCCAGGAATCTGGGCAGATCCCGACTCCGTGGTCGTAATGAGGCGGAGCCTGGACTGACTCCTGTGACATCAGCTGAAGTCCACTCTCTGCTGAAAATGGGTGCCTGGAGTGCAAAACTAACTGCACTCCTGTGATCCACAGAAGTACAGCCAAACAAGCTTTGGCTGTACAGTGGAACCTCGGATTGCGAGTAACGCGGTTAACGAGCGTTTTGCAATACGAGCACTGTATTTAAAAAAAGCCTGACTCGGTTTGCGAGTGTTGTCTTGCAAAACAAGCAGGATTCAAGCCAAAGCGATGTGCAATACCGCGTTTTGCCTGAGGTGGGGGGCGTGCCGGAGCAGAGCTGAACGGCGCCGATTGGAGACGATCTGCGCCATTGTGAGACATTCGGAAATGCTCGGAAAACCGCAGAAATACTCTGTTCCCGAGCCTTTACAAGGTTTTCTGAGTTCAGCCGAGGTGTCCTCGGCCCTTTCCGAGTGTTTACGAGGCTCTCCGGCGCCCCCGGCCTCTGGCCGCATGAGGTATTGCATGCCATTGAAGTCAATGCAGAACAAATTATTTTCGTTTCCATTGACTTCAATGGGGAAACTCGCTTTGATATGCGAGTACTTTGGATTATGAGCATTCTCCTGGAATGGATTATGCTCGTAATCCAAGGTTCCACTGTACTTCTCCTTTAAGGGAAGCATTGCAGCAAAAAAGGTGACCGCTGACGTTAATCACAAAATAAATGAAAAATCTAGCAATCAGGAATATAGTACAATTTCCTAACTGACCCTAATCTCTCACCTTTGAAGTTTGTCAGCTTTCCTTATGCTTTCCCTACAACAGCTTTAACCCTACGTTCACACCTATGCGCTTTCCGTTTTGCAGAAACGCACTACAGTTCATTTAACATGGTTTCCTATGGTACACATTCACATCTATGCATTTTTCAGTCTGTGCGTTTTTGGAACGTGACTTTTTTTGCAAGTGTTGCATTTTTGATGCTTTTTTAATTGCATTTTGCTTTTTTTTCCCTTTAAAAACACTGTATATAGCTGGTTGCTAAGGAGAGGGCTGGGAAGCCGGCTGCCACGTCCTTGACCACCGATGAGTCATTAGCTGTCAGTGCGGTTCCCGGCTGATGGCTGAATGTAAAAAAAAAGAATTTCCAGCTAAATTATTTTTTATTTTTTTTACTGTTTAAGGTTTTTATTGAATATTAACAATTACAAGGTCATATTAATGACAAAAAGATACAAAAGGACAGCAGTCGTATTACAGGTTCATCAGCATCTAGATACATTCATGAATTGTGATTCTTATCTTTCCATAAAAAGACAGACTTAGGAATCAATGACATAAATGATGACCTCATAAAAAAAACAAAAACGAGAGTAGAATAACTTGGTCCTGTAAGAAAGCCAACTAGGCTCGGGTAATAGACACCTGTGTGACCTTGTAGAAACACATACTAAATCTAAAACTAAACTAGAACTAAAACTAGATCTGAAACATAAAGTGAGGATAGCAAGGTTACCATATATGTGGTAACCAAGAGTTGCATATGTCAATCCACATCTTTTCTGCTATGGTGTATTTCCATTCCGCTGCTTATTTGTTCGTTTATCTATGTACAATACTATTCTAAATCACATCAGTCAGATTATGTATTTTAAGCCATATTTCCCATTGTTTGAGAAATTTTCCTTTATTGCCTTTGGAATTGGCAAAAGAGTGCTCATAGGAGCACTGTAGAGTCACCCTGGAGATTATTTCTTTAATTGAGGGGACTATGTCTTTTTTCCAGTGACACATTATTGATAATCTTGCCGCAAATAAGATATGTAGAACCACTGTCCTAAAGTCGAGGGGGAATTTCCCTATAGTTATTGCCGAGCAATGCTAAATGCGGCAATGGTTGCGTTATCATCCCTGTAATCTGTGAGATCAACTGAAAGATGGAGTTCCAGAAGCTAGTTATTGATTTGCAATACCAAAGTATGTGAAGTAAGTTCCCCAGTTGTCCGCAATTACGCCAACAATCCGGGTACTGACCTGTGTAGATTGTAGCCAAACGTACTGGTGTCAAGTACCACCTATATAGTATCTTATATATATATTTTCCCAGTGTGACACACAGTGCGAGGCTTTTAGACTACAATTAATTGCTTGAGACCATTCCAATGGAGAGTATGTTCTTTTTAGTTCTGTTTCCCATTTAATTATCGATGGAGTATCTTTGATTGGGGAATCGGGTTGTAGTAGGGAGTACATAAATGATATGCCTCTTTTTTTTCTGGGAGATTCCGCATGATAGAATTCCCATACTACTTTGTTTAGATTAATGGTGTCAGAATTGCATGTATGGAGGAAGTGCTGAAGTTGCATCATTGTGAACCTATCCTTGAGTTTAACTTCTTCTGGAATCTCTCGTAAGGTATGATAACCCGCCTCAATCCAAGGTTTAAGCAAAAGGTTTGGAATCAGGAATGTGAAGGATTGAAGCAGAATATCAACCAGTTTCACCTGTGTGACCTCTTGACTCTTATTTAAGAGGTCTTCCCAAGCTTTAAGTGAGGCAGATATAGACGGGTGATTTGGTATGTATAGTGGTTTGTTAGTGGCTGCTGCGAAGAGTAAAGCTGATAGGTTAGTATTTTGTATTAAGGAGTGTTCTAGTAGTACCCACTGTTTTCCTGTAGATGGGTCGCACCATGCTCTGAGCTGGTCAAGGAGAGTTGCTCTATAGTAGTCTCTAATGACCGGAACCCCCATACCACCCTTTGATTTTAATTTGGTGAGAGTTGAGAAAGCTATTCTTGCCTTAGTTCCTTTCCATATGAAGGATCTGAGTGATGTATCCAGTTTATTGAAAAATACTATTGGGAGGGGAATGGGTACTGTCCTAAAGATATAAAGGATTTTTGGTAGCACAATCATCTTGAATGTTGCTATCCTGCCCATCAAAGAGATTTCAAATTTTGCTAGTTGAGTAAGTTCGGTCTGGACCGTATGAAGTAGCTTTTTATAGTTAACGTCATAAAGGTGACCTGATTTGGCAGTGAGATAAATCCCCAGATATTGGATCTTATCGCTATCCCAATCACAAGGGAACAAGGATTTAATTTTTACTTTAATTTTATGGTTAAGATTAGTTGTGAGAACCTGACATTTAGATATATTCATTTTATAGTAAGATATGGCGCTAAAGGTATCAATTATTTTGCATACTTCAGGTAAAGACTTAGTCACATCCGAGAGTGTCAAAATGACATCATCCGCAAACAATCCCATTTTATGATCATTACCAGCTACTAAGATGCCTGTCACATTTTGGGAACTCCTGATGGCAGCCGCAAATGGTTCCATAATCAATGTGAAAATTAAGGGTGAAAGGGGGCACCCCTGCCTAGTCCCATTGGATATAGTAAAGGCATCGGAGAGTACAGAGGAGGTAAATACTTGGGCCGATTGGTTATTGTAAAGTGCTAGGATAGCTGATAAAATGGAGCCAGTAAAACCAAATTTTGTTAGGGTAGCTTGTAAATACCCCCAATGTACCCTATCGAATGCCCTCTCGGCATCCAAAGCTATAAAGGCAGTGGGTAACTTATGGCTCTCGGCTATACGAAGAAGATTAAGTATTCTGCGGGTGCCATCCGGAGCTTGGCAACCTTTCACAAATCCTACTTGATCAGGGGCTATTAAGGATGGTGTTACTTCCGCTATTCTATTGGCAATAATCTTGGCGTATATTTTAAGATCCGTATTAAGGAGGGATATTGGTCTAAAGTTTTGAGGTAAGTTGGGTTCCTTTCCTGGTTTGGGTAGGGTGACTATTATAGCTTTAAGCATTTCTGATGCTATTGTTCCTGAAGAAATAGCGTCATTAAAAACTCTGGCTAGATGTGGGATCCATACGGTTGAGAAGGTTCTATAATATTCCGCTGAGAGACCATCTGGTCAAGGAGATTTGTTAAGAGCCAGGGAATTAAGGACTAGTTCAACTTCTGCGCATGTAACTGGGCCATTAAGTCGTTCCAGCATCTGGGGATCTAGTGATGGAATATTGACCGAATTTAGAAATTTGGATATGTTTTCCATGGATGGTTGGGGGGTATAGGGGTCTAAGTTAAGATTATAGAGACCACTATAGTACTCTTTGAATATGTTCGCTATATCCTTTGGATGCGATACTTTGGTACCAGTTTTGGGTTCAAGTAGATGAGCAATTCTCGTTTTGGCTTGTCGGACTTTAATTTGTTGGGCCAAGAGTTTCCCCGCTTTATTTCCGGAAGAATAAAATGAGGCTTTTAGGTGTTTCATATGTCTTTCATAGTTGGCTACTAACGTATGTTTAAGGTTCAGCCTACACATTTCTAGGAGGCGTATTTTGTTTAGCAGTAGGTCAATTGTTTGTGACCTACGCTTTTTTTCCCTGGCAGCAATTTGTAATAACAGGCCTCTAATGAAGGCTTTGTGAGTACACCAGTTAGTGGATGCCGAAGTATCTTCTATTGTATTGATTGTAAAAAATTCCTCCAATTGCTTCTGAACTCTCTCTCGGTGATGTTTATTGTTGAAGATATGTGTATTGTTGCGCCACAAGAATGTAGGGGTTACATTAATTTGTTCTTCTAATTCAATTGTTATGGGCGCATGGTCCGACCAAGTGATGGTCTCAATAGTGGATGACTTAGTCTTGTACAGGGAAGATAGATCTGTAAGGATCATATCTATTCTAGAATAGGATCTATGGGGATTAGAAAAAAACGTAAAGTCTTTTTCATCCGGATGATGGCATCTCTAGACATTATATAGGGATTCTTTATGTATAGTGGATTGGAGTATATATTTATGGTGTAATTTGGGAGGCGAGCAATCAATATGGGAGTCAATCACCGAGTTAAAGTCCCCTAGCAAAAGGAGGTTTCCCCTACAGATGGATTTAACCTGTTTGAGGAGGCTCCTCAAAAAGGTTATTTGTCCTTGATTTGGGGCATATACTGCCACTATGGTATATAAAACATTATTCAAGGTACATATTAAAATAACATAGCGGCCCTTTGTGTCCATGATGACGTCCTGTAAAGAAAATGCAATTGAGTTTTTGATTGCAATAAGAACTTCATTATGTTTTGTGTCGGCATTCGCAAAAAATATATGGTATAATCTATGAGAACATTTTGGAGCTTTAGTTGCTGAAAAATGAGTCTCTTGTACACACAGTACATTTCCCTTTAGTTTTTGGGCTGTAGACCATAAAAGGCTTTGTTTAAAAGGGCTGTTTAGACCTTTAGCATTAAGACAAATAAACTTAATGGTCATCATAAACTAGGGTATGGACAGACGATGCTTCATGCATGAATAAACTCTGGAAGCTGACCTTGCTGTTTAAGGGATCATCAAATCCAAAAACACGTTCATACTTACAAACAGTAGAGTCAAAGAAAGGGGGATATTGCCATCTAGTGGCAACTATCATTACAGATGTCCAGTTTTAGTTTGGTATGGATTGCATATTAGGTATATCTGCCTCTGAGGAGATGACATGTAAAAAGCAGTAGAGTAAACAAAAAAGATCATGAATTGAAAAGATGTGGATCGCTCTATTGAGAAAGAGAAAAAGGAGAAGAAAAAAAAAAAATAGCCAAATAGTAAAAAAGAGTCTGGAGCCCGCCCCAGCATCCAGAGGCAGACTAATCTGCTTGTCATCTGAGGGCGCCTATTCCACGCCAACATGGCGATAGGGAAAGCAAATCTGGGTATTTAAAGATTCAGTGTGTTCCTTTCAAACGCAATAGTAGAAGGGTATGAGGTGGTTCTCATTTGGTGGTTCTCGGTTATTATGTAGACCAGTCCGTCTGAACTTTAGGAGGGTCACGTCGTCTAGGTGCTGGTTCTTCAGCAGGAAGGATGTCCCATTCTCTAAGGAGACAAAGGCCTGATTCCAGTGAGTGAATGTTGAACGGCTTACCTTGATAGGTCACCATTAGTTTTGATGGGGTCCCCCATCTGTACACAATGCTATGATTGCGCAGAGCTTTGGTGATCGTAAGGAGTTTCCTTCTGTGTTGTATAGTGGCTTGTGAGAGATCTGAGAATAAAGCTATGTTCGCATACTGTCCAGTCATTTGGGGGTTGTTCCTCATAGCTCGCATAGCATCCTCTTTTATATGGTAGTAGTGTATACGTGCCAGAACATCCCTTGGCACATTGTCCGGGAGGAAACCTGGCTTAGGCAGTCTATGCGCTCTGTCAATTGTTAGCTCAACGTCAGTTGCTTTAGGCAGTAAGGCATGTAACATTTGGCGTACAAATCTACTCAGGTCAACATTGGGAATAGATTCAGGAATTTCGCAAAATTTAATGTTATTTCTGCGAGAACGGTCTTCTAAGACTGATAACTTCGCTGCCATTCTCTGCATCTCAGTTTGCTGTTCTTTAAATGCATCCACTAAGTTATTGTGGGCTGCGAAAGCGTCCTCCATTTTGTGATCTGTGTAGGCCACTCTATGCTGTAATTCTTGCACATCAGCCTTGATATGATTCAACATTGTCAGCATATCTGAATGTACTGAATCGCTTAATGAAATGAGCATGTCTCTCATGTTAGATATAGTCACAGGCTGAGATGATGAGGGAAAGTGTTCAAGTGGGGTCTGATTAGCAGCCTCCGGTGCATTGTCCTCCATGTCAGATTCTTCCTCCTGCCTGTCTCCCTTTGCTTTTTTAAATTTAGTAGGGCTGCGGGTGGTAGGGCTATCAGGTGGTGAAATGACGTTATCCCCCTTAGCATTATGCTCGATGGCTGTACGTACCGAGGATGTGCTGCTGGAGTCTGAGGAAGTTTCACCGTCCCCTGCCTTCTGCATGTGTGCTCCGCCGCCCGCGCCATTTTGGTTCACGCGGCCGCTAGTGGAGGGGAAGTAATCTGTTAATTTTAGCAGATTCTGGCGGTATGAACCCCTTTTTCGAACAGCGCCAGGTGTAGTGTCTTCTTGAGAAGTCATGGCGGGTTTTAGAAATAGCCTCCCTCGCTGGGTCACTTCGTTTGCGGTGTCGTGGAGCAGGAGCTCAGCTAAACAGCAGCCGTCTCTTACACCGGCTAGACACGCCCCCAAATTATTATTTTTTAAATGGTGTGGGGTCCCCCCCAGATCCATACCAGGTCCTTTGGCCATACAGGCCAAAATAAAAAAAATGGTGTGGAGGCCCCCAATCCATACCAGACCCTTATCCGAGCATGCCAGGTGAGGCAGGGAACGAGCGAGCACCCCCCTCCTCCTGAACCATACCAGACTGCATGCCCTCAACATGGGGGGTGCCCCAATGCACCTTGTCCCCATGTTGCTTGGGACAAAAGCCTCTTCCCCACAACCCTGGACTGTGGTTGTGGGGGTCTGCGGGCCATGGGCTTATCAGAATCTGAAAGTCCCCTTTAACAAGGGGGTCCCCAGATCCTGGCCCCCCATGTAAATCCAATGTCAATCACGCCGCCCGCCAAACCCCCAAAAATTCTTTAAAAAAAGAGCTCCGCACTCATTGAAGGCTAACCGCCGATTGCTCCTCCGTCTGACAGTTCTTAAATAGGTAAGGGGCAGGGCCACCTGGCAACATCACTGGGTGGCCCTGCCCCCTTGTAACATCACCACCCTATTTAAGAATTGTCAGACAGAGGAGTGGGCAGTCTGCGGTTAGCTTTCGATGAGTGCAGAGCTTTTTTTAAAATATTTATTTTTTTGGGTTCGCGGTCCGACAATGGATCTACATCGAGGGACATTATTTTCGTTTTTTTAAATAAAGGAGTTATCAAAAACTGTCTTTGTGTTTTTTTTTTTATATGTGACATTTTTTTTATAGACTGAAGTAGTATAAACAGTGTCCAATTCAGAAAAGGAAGGGGCTGGTAAATTACATATTTACTAGCCCCTTCCCCCACTTTCCATCCCCCTGTGTACCCACAGCAGCCGGCAGGAGAGAGATGCTGGCAGCGCTGCATGGGGATGAGGGGGGCCCACAGGTGGAAATCAGATGTGGGCAGCACATGGAGGGAGATCAGTGTGGGGGGACAATTACAGAATGATGCACTGTGTTTGTGTCTCTCCCTCCAGCAGATGAAAGCTGGTGGGAGGGAGAGGGGGAGAAACTGTTTTTCAGCTGGTGAAGGGAGAGACACAGACACAGTGCATCATTCTGTAATTGTCCTCCCATCCCTCTTTACTGATCCCATCATTGTCCAGGCCCCCCTATGAGGTACCCCCTTGTTGGTGGCCTGCCTGCTGACCATAGTGCAGGCATTTGCATCACATACAGCAGACCAACAGGGTCACAAAGGAAGAAGATATATACTGGTTTAAAGGCAGCACAAGATTAGAAACTGGTGAAGTTGTGGTTCAATGTCTATGCAGAAACTCAGAAGTAGAAGTGACGAGTATGTGGAGGGGGGTAGAAAAACATGGAAAGAGGGAGAATAAGTGGGGAGGGTGAAAAGGGTAAAATAAAAAGAAGGCAAGTGGTAGGTTGGAAGGGAAAGGAAGGAGTGGGGAAATTGAGAGGCTAGGGGTGGACATGATTGGGAGTTGGGAAGGAGAGATCCACTGCACCGCCCAACAAAAAAAGAGAAAAAAATGGGATGGGGGCCCAATAAGAACTCAGGCAGAAAGTTGACATGATTTAACCACTTAAGCCCCGGACCATTTCGCTGGCCGAAGACCAGGCCCCTTTTTGCGATTTGGCACTGCGTCGCTTTAACTGACAATTGCGCAGTCGTGCAACGTGGCTCCCAAACAAAATTGACATCCTTTTTTTCCCCCAAATAGAGCTTTCTTTTGGTGGTATTTGATCACCTCTGCGGTTTTTATTTTTTGCGCTATAAACAAAAATAGAGCGACAATTTTGAAAAAATTCAATATTTTTTACTTTTTGCTATAATAAATATCCCCAAAAAAATATATAAAAAAACATTTTTTTTCCTCAGTTTAGGCCGATTCTTCTACATATTTTTGGTAAATAAAATAGCAATAAGCGTTTATTGATTGGTTTGCACAAAAGTTATAGCGTCTACAAAATAGGGGATAGTTTTATGGCATTTTTATTAATAATTTTTTTTTTACTAGTAATGGCGGCAATCAGCGTTTTTTTCTGGATAGCAACACTCCAAGATAATCTTTGATCAGTGTGTCGTGATGTGCAGTGTATGCTTTGGATTCCTGGACTTTTGAAATAAAGACTTTTTATCTTGGAGTGCTGCTATCCAGAAAAATCCTTTTCATGTTTTGCTCATACTTGCATTGCTTACACCTTTGGTTGCTGGGAGGAGGTCGTTTGGAGGATATCTACACCTGAGCGGCTCCCTTTCTCTGCTAATCAGCGTTTTTTATCATGACTGCGACATTATGGCGGACACATCGGACACTTTTGACACCATTTTGGGACCATTGTCATTTTTACAGCGACAGTGCTATAAAAATGCACACTGATTACTGTAAAAATTACACTGGCAGTGAAGGAGTTAACCTGTAGGGGGCGCTGAAGGGGTTAAGTGTGACCTAGGAAGTGATTCTTACTGTTAGGGGGCGTGGCTTGCCGTGACATGTCGCTGTTCCTGATGAGAGGGAACACAATCAGTGACAGTGTCACTAGGCAGAACGGGGAGATGTGTTTGGATCAGAACAGAATCTATCAAAGAGAGTAGTGTGGCCTGTATCCTTCTATGTTCTCTCTTCAACTTACCAATGTGGCATTGTGAGTGTTTCCTCTTTCTTTTTTCCTGTGGCCTGCGTCTCTCACTATGGTGATCAAGAAACATCAGAGTTGCATGGCGCTCAACTGAGATAGAGGAGGTAATGTCAGTTATCTTAGGTCATAGGTGTTGCAAAACTGCAAGTCCCATGAGGCATTGCAAGGCTAAAAGTTACAAGCATAACTCCCGAAAGAAGAGGCATGATTGGAATAGTAGTACCACAACAGTGTCAGGGCCACAGGTTGAGCACCCATGTCCTGGAAAGGAAGTGGAGAAGCCTGAAGCATTCAGAGTGCAGCAGAGATGAGAATGATGAGCCTTGAAGACTAGGGGCAACGCTGGGTTTGCCAATAATGGGGAGGCAATGGGAGGCACAGGGCTTGTTAGCCCCTATGGACAACAATCAAATGGTTGCCAGAATTAAGGGGTGATAGGTACCAGATTTGAGAATGTTCTGGGAAAGACAAGGTGAAGCTGACGGTGGGATAGGAGAAAAGTCCTGCTCTAGGGAGACCTATTTCTTTAGCACGGAATTCTTATACCATACAAGCAGGTTGAAGGAAAAAAAATTACAGATCTCTTCATTAACACAAACGATGTTTATGCAGGGATCTCTTACACTGAGTTATTGCATTCTGACAGGGGGTACGCCAACCTTTCCCCCGCCAGAATACACAAATCAGAGCTGCACTAATCATATGTTAGTTTTCCAGCATGACTGTTCAACAGGCTGGCTTTTGTTGAGCAGACAATACACATGTACCAAAAGTCAGCCAGTTCAGCCGGTAGCCGATATCCAGCTTAAGACAATGTGTTACTGGCTGGATCGCCAGGTTAAATAAAGTCTGATAAAGGCCTCAGACCCACTGATACCTCAGGGTACACCACTTTAGCAGGTATACATTAGCAGTTTCTCAATACCTTAAGCTGGCCATACATAGGTCAAAATTCGGCTGGTTCAGCAGGGACTGGCCGAGATTCGATCCATCTATGGGCAGAATGTTGGATTTTTTTACATGCGATTACTGCAGGCATCTATAGCCGTTAGCAGTAATCATTGTGTTCTGCTGGCCGAGAAGGCTCCCCCCCACCAGCAGAACACAATACAATAGCGCTGCGAGAGGCGTTCCCCCATAAACACAGTTAGTGTTGAGCCAGAATCATCTATGGGATGCTTAAGGGTCACCCTGAAATTAGACTTGAGTCTTCATAGCAAATAACAGAGTTGGCGCCCTTGAAGACGTTGGTGTGCTTATTGGTGTTGGGTAATCCCAATGAGATAGTCCTAAAAAAATTGGCTTCTTAGGACACTGAAGTAGGAGGGGCCAGGTATTGAGTTAATGTTATGTGATATAATCTCTGGCCAAATAGGGCTAGGGGTGCTTACTAGCGGGCAAGTGTAATATTGGGAAAGGCAAAGGTGATCAACCTTCACAAAGCATCTGCACAGTGTAAGAAAATAGGGAAATTATGAGTCAATGACCTACTGATCAGCTCCCTCAGCTCTGTTGCAGCAGGCTTTGTGGAGGAGCTCCCTTTAGTGCGATGATGATTCCAGGCAGCATCCTCTAGTGATCTGATGAATGGTAGTCCCACTGGCGCAGTAGCAGTCCGTCGGAAGTCCTAAAGCAGACATGGGCGGCAGGAGGACCAGATCGCTATGCAGGGTTCTATGCTCTGGTTCTCATCCCCCCCCCCCCCCCCGTAGCAGATAAACAGGCCTCAGAGCTGGATCTGGCAACAGCAGGCAGATGCAGATATTCTACAGGTCTCAGTACAGCAATCTGCAGCAATATTGACCCACCGACCACTCGGAAATGCAGCCACGGATTGTTCTCAACTTTCTCTCTCTCTCCCTCTTGTCTCTCACCAGCAGCTCCTCTCACTCTGTTCTGACGAGCAGTGATCTCCTAACAGACCCCCCTCTTTCCTAGGCTTTTTTAATTTATACTCCCTTCTTTGGACTCCTCCTGTTTCCAGGTGCATTGAGGCTTGTAGTTTCTTATCCAGCAACTGCAGTTATGGCCCTAGACTACATCTCTCAGCATTCAACCTCCTATATTCGAGAATAGGGATGAGCCGAACACCCCCTGGTTTGGTTCGCACCAGAACCTGCGAACGGACCGAAAGTTTGCGCGAACGTTAGAACCCTATTAAATACAATGGACGCGAACGTTCGAAATCTAAAGTGCTAATTATAACGGCTAATATGCATGTTATTGTCCTAAAAAGGATTTGGGAACCCGGGTTCTGCCCCGGGGGACATGTATCAATGCAAAAATAAGTTTTAAAAACTGCAGTTAAATATTCCTTTAAATATCGTACCTGGGGGGTGTCTAAAGTATGCCTGTGAAGTGGCATGTGTTTCCCGTGTTTAGAACTGTCCCTGCACAAAATGACATTTCTAAAGGAAAAAAAGCTTGTGACTTTAATGTCATGTCTTGTCCTGGCAATATGGATGAAAATCTTTGAGAAAAATGGCATGGCTACACCCCCCACCCCAGCCCATTACCAGCCCCTTTGGGTCTTGTATGGACATTAAGGGCAACTCCGCACCCAAAATAAAAAAAGGCCCTATATACTCTGAACAGCAGTATACAGGCGGTGCAAACAAGACAGGGACTGTAGTATTGTTCTTAAGTAGAATCTGTTTGTAATTTTGAACAGGTACATTGTTTAAGTGTAGCTCCAGCCAAAATATATATTTTTAAGCTTTTTGGAAAACATAGGGAAGGGTTATCACCCCTGTAACATTTGTTTTGCTGTCTGTGCACCTGTTCAGAAGATTTCACCTCACTTTCCGTCCCAATGACAAATGTTTTTGGAAAAGTGGGGTTTTTATTGAAACAAGGATTGGTGATAAAGCATCAGTAGAGAGGAGACACCTTTTTCCCATATTAACTCTTACAGGAGAGAATTTCCCTTCCTAGAGGTAGATTTCCTCTCACTTCCTTTTGTCTCCTTCCGTTTGCAAGTAGGAGTCGTTTGTAAGTTGGATGTTTGAAAGTAGGGGCCTGCCGTATATACTCTGCTGAAATTTGCCCCTTAGAAGTTGGTGTTGGCCGTGAAAGAAAGGTATCGTCCCTGTCCATGCCTGCTGGACCATGAGTCAGAAGTAATATGCACCTTACCGCTGACCGCCCTGTCCAGAGAGGCATGGACATTGCCGGTAGAGAGCCTGAATCGCCTTCCGTGAGAAAAAGTGGCGTTTGGGAACCTGCCACTGAGGAACCGCACATTGCACAAACTCACGGAAGGGGGCCGAGTCTACCAACTGAAAAGGCAGCAGTTGAAGTGCTAGCAATTTAGCCAAGCTAGCATTCAACCGCTGGGCATGTGGATGGCTGGGAGTGAACTTCTTTCGACGGTCCAGCAGCTGGGGCAGGGAAATTTGCCTGCTACAATCGGACGTCGGTGTACTGCTAGCAGAGTGCCCGCAAGTACTTGGCTGTGACACACCTAATTCTACACCTTCATTCCTCTCAGTGCAGGTTTCAGAGAGGACTGAAGGTATAGTGGGGTTGGAGATCCCAGCTGATGAGGAGCAAGGAGAGGTCCGCTTTGTTCTTTGGTGTGGGTCTTTAAGGTACGCTTGCCAAAGAGCTGCATGGCAGGTCCACATATGTCTGGTCAAGCATGTGGTGCCCAAGCGGCTGATGTTTTGGCCACGCGAGATACGCTTGAGACATATGTTTCAAATAGCAGCGGTGCGATCTGATGCACTCGACTCAAAAAAGGCCCACACCAAAGAACTTTTGGAATAACCAGCAGAGGCAGTGCCCTGCACAGGTGGAGCTCTGCGGTGTGATTCAGTAGTGTGCTGCCCTTACGCTGGCCCCCGGAGGGCATCCTGCCTCGTTGGAGATGTGCCTCCTCCTCATCCTCCTCCTCCTCTCTCCTATCAGGCACCCACGTGGAGTCAGTGACCTCATCATCCCCTCCCTCATCACTGGAGCCAATCTGGCAGTATGCTGCAGCTGCTGAAACATGACTGCCAGATTGCGGTCCTTCTTGAGCATCCCCTCTCTCTGCACTCACGCTACTGCCTTCCTCTAGCTGGGTATCATCATCAGACCCTTCAAAACGCTGGGCATCCTCCTGGAGCATGTACCCAACACTGTGCTCAAACAGTTCGGGGACTCCTCAGGAGGACATGGTGGGTCTAGGGAAGGAGTGACTGATGATGACATTGATACGAGGGAAGAGGACGCTTTCCCTCCCAGCCTATATAGCTTAGAGAACAGCATTAAGGGTAGATACAGGTGTATACTGTGCTGGAGGCACACAACACCCACTAACTCCTGCAGATGCCTGAGAAAAGAACACACTGTCCCTCCCTGCCTATCTAGCTTAGAGAACAGCAATAAAGGGTAGATACAGGTGGATACTGCGCTGGAGGCACACAACACCCACTAACTCCTGCAGATGCCTGAGAAAAGAACACACTGTCCCTGCCTATGTAGCTCTTTCCCTGCACGTCGGAACACACTACACAAGGCCGCCGCGCTGGCGGCCTTTTATAGTGTGGGGCGTGTACTAAACCCCCCCTTAACTATGATTGGCCACAGGCATCCTGCCTGTGGCCAATTATGGCTCTCCTCGCTGCCGGCGCTGTGATTGGCCAAGCATGCGGGGTCACAGTGCATGCTTGGCCAATCACAGCGCCGGCAATGCAATTTGGCGCGAACGGCCCACAAAGTTCTGGTTTCGCCGAATAGGCGATGTTCGAGTCGAACATGCGTTCGACTCGAACACCGAGCTCATCCCTATTCGAAAATTAGCAGAACAATGTGTCTACTAGCTGCATCTTGGGACAAAAAAGGGGAACTGCATTCAGGCAATTTTTGCAATAATGCACCCAAAAGTGGAACTTCCGCTCATTTGTCTCTTTCCCCCTCTGGTGCCACATTTGGCACCTTTTGGGGACAGCAGACAGGCCGGACTGGCCATAGGGCATACCGGGCAAATGCCCGGTGGGCCGCGGCGGCCCGCAGGCCACCGGGCAGCATGTCACGTCTTCCCCATCATCTCCAATGTCTCCGGAGGCAGCCAGAGTTGGTGGGCGGAGCTGGGGGTGTGGCTGCCCCCTCCACTCCTCCCACAGACTCGTTCACTCTGGCTGATCCCACAGCTGAAGGAGAAAGAAATGAGGACACAGCAGCCAGGGTGTCTTCATCTCCAGGCATGCTATAAGTTACTGCACTGCTGCACATGTCACTACATAGAGTCCTAACCTGGCACCATACCACCCCAGCCTGCCCGATGCGTACCACCCCAACCTGCCTTATGCCACCGCACCCTGCCCTATGCCACCCCACCCTGCCCTATGCCACCGCAACCTGCCTTATGCCACCGCAACCTGCCCTATACCACCCCAGCCTGCCCTATGCCACCGCAACCTGCCCTATGCCACCCCAGCCTGCCCTATACTACCCCAGCCTGCCCTATGCCACCGAAACCTGCCCTATGCCACCGCAAACTACTCTATACCACCCCAACCTGCCCTATGCCACCGCAACCTGCCCTATACCACCGCAAACTGCCCTATACCACCCCAGCCTGCCTTATGCCACCGCAACTTGCCCTATGCCACGGCAAACTACTCTATACCACCCCAACCTGCCCTATGCCACCGCAACCTGTTCTATGCCACCACACCCTGCCCTATATCACCCCAACCTGCCCTATGCCACCCAGCCTGCCATATACCACCGCAAACTGCCCTATACCACCCAAACCTGCTTTACCACGCCAGCCTGCCCTATACAACCCCAACCTGCCCTATGCCACCACAGCCTGCCCTATATCACCTCAACCTGCCCTATATTACTCCAACCTGCCCTATATCGCCCCAGCCGGCCCAATACCACCCTATACTTTAATTTACAGGGGTCATTTGGGGGTGCGCCTCGTGACCGTGCGCTGCCTGCAGGGCGCTGGGCAGGATAGACAGGAGGGGGTGACACCATGTTTTGCCGCACCAGGTGACACCAACCCTAGTGACACCACTGCCCAAGTACACTCTCAGCTGCGAGTCGAAGCCACACTCGAGTGACAGTGACACCCATCAGCACATCAGGGGGCCGGGACCGCAACGATCCCCTTCTCTCTGGCAAGGTGGCCGCGGCACTGATGATCTGATCAGTCTCGGCTCGGCTGTCTCACACAGCTGAACAGAGTGAAGCCGCCTCCCCCTCCTCCTTTATGTCCACACAGGGGGAGGGGATGCAACATGCAGTCCCGCGCGGATCTGAGGTACATTATGGGTCTGAAGGGGGGGGGTCTGTATTGTAGGGGGGTTTCTGTATTGTAGGGGTGGTCTGAAATGTAGGGGGGGTTCTGTATTGTAGGGGGGTCTGTAATGTAGGGGGGTTATGTATTGTAGGGGGGTTCTGTATTGTAGGGGGGTTCTGTATTGTAGGGGGGTCTGTAATGTAGGGGGGTCTGTAATGTAGGGGGGTTCTGTATTGTAAGGGAGGGTCTGAAATGTAGGGGGGGTTCTGTATTGTAGGGGGATCTGTAATGTAGGGGGTCTGTATTGTAGGGGGTCTGTATTGTAGGGGGTCTGTATTGTAAGGGGGTCTGTAATGTAGGGGGGTCTGTATTGTGGGGGGTTCTGTATTGTAGAGGGGGTCTGTAATGTAGGGGGGTCTGTAATGTAGGGGGGTCTGTAATGTAGGGGGGTCTGTATTGTAGGGGGGTCTGTATTGTAGGGGGGGTCTGTATTGTAGGGGGGGTCTGTATTGTAGGGGGTGTCTGTATTGTAGGGGGGGTCTGTACAGTAGGGAGGGGTCTGTAATATAGGGGGTGTCTGTAATATAGGGGGGTCTGTATTGTAGAGGGGGTCTGTACTGTAGGGAGGGGGTCTGTACTGTAGGGAGGGGGTCTGTACTGTAGGGAGGGGGTCTGTACTGTAGGGAGGTCTGTGTAACATGCAGGGGGTCCAGAACTGTTAGGGGGTGTCTGTGTAACAAACTGTGGGGGGCTGTGTAATGTAAAGGGTCCAAAGGTGCGGTGCTATGTAATGTAAAAGGGATCCAGAGGTGCAGGGTGCTGTGTAATGTAAAGGGATCCAGAGGTGCAGGGTGCTGTGTAATGTAAAGGGGCCCGGAGGTGCAGGGTGCTGTGTAATGTAAAGGGGCCCGGAGGTGCAGGGTGCTGTGTAATGTAAAGGGGTCCAGAGGTACAAGGTGCTGGAACCCCACATCCCAACATTAAGCGCCGCCGTGCCCCCCCGGCTGCTCAGTCGTCTAAAATGCCCGGGCCTATTTTTTGTCCCAGTTCGGGCCTGGGAGGAGCGGATACCTGTCTTTGACAGGTACCCTATCCCCACTCTCGGGACACCAGGCCGTGGAAATTTACATCAGCAGCTCGGATACCCTCCTCCTCATTCCTCCTTCCCCTGCCACTCGGCCTGTTAGGAGCGTAGCGGTGCTTCGCACATGTGCAGTAGGGACCAAGTGTGAAGCCGTAATGCTTCACTACTGGGTTCCCTTACCGGCAATGGAGGTGGCAGCACCCGACAGCTGATGGAAGCATCATCTGTGGTGCCAACATAGCTGGACTCCAGGACAGGTAAGTGTCCTATTATTAAAAGTCAGCAGCTGCAGCAATTGTAGCTGCTGGCTTTTAATTTTTGAAGGGGTGGGCAGACCTCCGCTTTAACAGGTGACTCTACTTTTGCTGAGAAAACAAAATTCCTCTCTGGGTGCTCAATGTACATTACAGGGATTTTAACAAACTTTGTTGCAGATTCCTACCTCTTGTTATTCTGAAGAAATCCCTGTGTGTTTGCCCGTGTCCATGTGGAAAGGTAATCTAATGGGAGTTGTTTCATAATTATCATTTAGCTGCTGGACGTGATTTCCTATTGGCAGTTATCTCACCAAAAATAAAAATTTTGTTGCAGGGGATGTCCAAAATCTGACTGGTATCTTAGTGCAGACTTCTGGGAAAATCACAAAAGGAGGAAATGATGTTTCCTGGGGGGAGCTCTGTACACATTATGTGTACAGAACACCTCCAGGTAGCCATATTGCATTGCATTTTACAGAAAATTAAAGGGCTGCAGATTGAAAAGGAAAGGTAATTTTTACAAACAAGAGTTACCTTTTAAGGCTCTGCCTAATTCAGTAACAGCAATTCTGATGTTCATGTACATCGTACCCCTACCCATTCATCTGGTGGAAAAAAATTCAATAAAAAACACAACACAGGTTTTTTAAGTAATTTATTAGGCAGCTCCGGGGGTCTTCTTCTGACTTCGGGGGTCTTTCTGCCGGGCTCCCCGCTATCTTCTTCCAGCTCTTTTGCTAGCGGGGTCCCGGTCTTCATCGTCGTCTTCTTCCGACTTCGGGGGTCTTTCTGCCGGGCGCCCCACTATCTTCTTCCA
This sequence comes from Rana muscosa, assembly GCA_029206835.1. Lineage (NCBI taxonomy): Eukaryota > Metazoa > Chordata > Amphibia > Anura > Ranidae > Rana > Rana muscosa. The sequence goes on from JARGYO010005626.1 coordinate 42,573,999, forward strand.
GCTCTTTTGCTAGCGGGGTCCCAGGCTTCATCGTCGTCTTCTTCTGACTTCGGGGGTCTTTCTTCCGGGCGCCCCGCTATCTTCTTCCAGCTCTTTTGCTAGCGGGGTCCCGATCTTTATCGTCGTCTTCGTCCAACTTCGGGGGGGTCTCTTGTTCTGTTCTCCGGTGTCGTCTCCGCGCTCTACGGTTCTTCTCCCGCTCTCCGGTTCTTTCTGCCTTCTGCCGGGCGCCCCTCTATCTTGTTCCAGCTCTTTTGCTAGCGGGGCCCCGGTCTTCATCGTCGTCTTCTTCCCTCTTCTCTCCACCCGATGTTGCCTCTTCGCTGTCTGCCGCTACAATGCTCTGTCCGCGGAGCGCACCCACTTATATTGGCATGGGGCGTGGTCACCGGGTGATGCCACCCGCTGACCCCGCCCCGTATGACGTCACAGTCCCAGGGAATGATGGGACTGTGACGTAATACGGGGGCGGGGTCAGCGAGTGGCATCACCCGGTGACCACGCCCCATGCCAATATAAGTGGGTGCGCTCTGCCCACACAGCATTGTAGCGGCAGACAGCGACGAGGCAACATCGGGCGGAGAGAAGAGGGAAGAAGACGACGATGAAGACCAGGACCCCGCTAGCAAAAGAGCTGGAAGAAGATAGCAGGGCGCCCGGCAAAAGGCAGAAAGAACGCCTTGAAAAAAAATCTGCAGTTGCGTTTAACCTCGTTTTTCACAAAGCTAAAAAATGCCTTCAGACGCCAAAGATTTCCATGTTTCAGACGCGGTACCGGCGTTTAGCCGCATTTTAGTTTAGAAGCATTTTTAAAGGTGACCTATTTTTTTACATTGATAAACTCAAAAATTATGGCAAATGAGGAAAAACCATTAAATATATATATATATATAAAAAAAAAATGAAATTGCATTCCATTACATTGTGGACAATCCACAACTTGGGGCAGCTGACGTGGCAAGTGGACAATCCACAACTTTGGGCAGCTGACGTGGCAAGTGGACAATCCACAACTTTGGGCAGCTGACGTGGCAAGTGGACAATCCACAACTTTGGGCAGCTGACGTGGCAAGTGGACAATCCACAACTTTGGGCAGCTGACGTGGCAAGTGGACAATCCACAACTTGGAGCAGCTGACGTGGCAAGTGACATGCTAAATACAAGTACACTGCTGCTCTCTCAGCTGCTGATACTCACTCTGGTCTCACAAAATAGCTGAACTGGTTAATAATACTGTTTTTGGAGCTCAGGGCGGCTCCTTATGATGTTTCCTAACCAAACGCATATAGAAGCAAATGTGGTAAAACGCGGCATGCAAACGCCACAAAGCGAGCCTTTCTAAACGTCGCTTTCAACCTTAGTTCTGAATAGGGATGAGCCAAACACCCCCCCGTTCGGTTCGCACCAGAACCTTCGAACGGACCGAACGTTCGCACGAACTTTAGAACCCTATTAAATACAATGGACGCGAACGTTCAAAATCTAAAGTGCTAATTATAACGCCTAATATGCATGTTATTATCCTAAAAAGGGTTTGGGGACCCAGGTCCTGCCCGAGGGGACATGTATCAATGTAAAAATAATCTTTTAAAACGGTTGTTTTCTCGGGAGTAGTGATTTTAATGATGCATAAAGTGAAAAAAAAAAGTGAAATATTCCTTTAAATATCGTACCTGGGGGGTGTCTAAAGTATGCCGGTGAAGTGGCACGTGTTTCTCTTGTTTAGAACTGTCCCTGCACAAAATGACATTTCTAAAGGAAAAAAATCCATTTAAAACTGCTTGCGGCTTTAATGTAATGTCTGGTCGCGGCAATATGGATGAAAATCATTGAGAAAAATGGCATGGCTACCCCATCACCCACCCCTACCCCAGCCCATTACCAGCCCCTTTGGGTCTTGTATGGATATTAACAGGAACCCCGCACCCAAAATAAAAAAAGGCCCTATATACTCTGAACAGCAGTATACAGGTGGTGCAAAAAAGACACGGACTGTAGGTTTGTTCTTAAGTACAATCTGTTTGTAATTTGGAACAGGTACATTTTTTAAGTGTAGCTCCAGTCAAAAAATCTATTTTCTTGTTCATACATCACGGGACACAGAGCGGCATAGTCATTACTATGTGGGTTATATAGAATTACCTTCAGGTGCTGGCACTGGCAACTTCCAAAACAGGAAGTACCCTCCCCTATATAAGCCCCTCCCATCCGGGAGTACCTCAGTTTTTTTGCCAGTGTCTAAGGTGTTGGCCAAGGTTAACATGTATTCATCTGGGCTTGTGTACAGGTTCTCTGGGCCTTAGCAAGCTATTCCGGATCCGACCAAAAAAGCTTCATAGCTAAACGGTCGGTACCCGGGCCTTGCAGAGAAGAGCAGGGTTTTGCCTGTAACGCCTCTCTTAGGAGGGCTGGACCCTGGGATCCAGAGCTCTGGTCATACCCAAAACCAAGAGGCTATCTGTGCAGGGTGCTATACAGGTCCAGGGGAGTGGAATCCTTGGGAACCCGGTCCCTGAAGGTCTAGTACAATGCCTGCCGTGAGAGGTGAAGTTTGGGCTTCTGTGGACCAAACAAAGTCCTGCGGCGGGGAAAAGGTAAGTGGGGGCCCCTCAGGAACTTGGTTCTATTGAGGGGACCCCCAAGCCTAATATGTCTTTCTGCCTGTTACCTAAAGGTATTCCCGCTAATAGCTGTATATGCCTAAGAAATCCTAGAAATGTCTTTTCATAAAGGAAGTTTTAAAAACTGTAAACCTGGAAATGTTTTTTATAAAGGAGGTTTTAAAAAAAAAAAAAAAAAAGACAAAAGTGCGGTACCTGTGTTTGTCCACTAGAGGCCGCTGTGGAACATCTTTTTTTCTTGGGACTATTCCTTCCATGGTGAAAGTCCAGGCAGATGAGTGAGCTCTCTATCAGGGAAGCTGCATTCCTCTGTCATGCTGCCAAGTAGTTTCCTTCCATCCCCGAGTCCTGATGAAACAGGGACCCTGGCTCCTCTCCCTACAGGGCGCCAAGAGCGCACACGTGCACGCGCGCGCGCACACGCTTTCTTTTTATAGATTTAGCTTCAAAAAAGGGGGCGGAGCCTGGCGGATGACGCGCTCTGTGCGCCCAGCTTTTCTGCGCATGTGCGGGCGTCCCAGCAAGATAAAAGGACTCAGTCCACGCTGCTTGCTATGGGCACAGAGCATGAAAAGAAGCTGGTAGCATGGTATAGGGGCTTACAGCGGGCAGTTGATACAGGCATCCCCAGAAAGACGCATTAGTAGACACCCACTGATGTACATAGCAGCAAATTGCATTAGACTATTTCAGTAAAGGGGTGTATTGCGGCTGGAATACCTCAGCTTTGAACTAAGGAATATGCCGCCTAAAAAACTCTGAGATATACCTCTCAGGAAGTGTAGGGGGTCTCCATCGGGCTCTGAGGATCTGGAGCAGTCATCTGCACCCTCCTCCCCTGAGAAATCAGAGGTTAATACCCATAAGGAACCCCCGGGAGTGCCAGGTACTGCGGCTGTCCTCAGTCCACCTGCTCCTGCATATATAACAGAGGAGGTTTTTGCCTCAACTCTGGAGGGATTGGAGCAGAGATTGGCAGCATTGATCGCTTCTTCTCTACAGGAAAGAAAGCGCGCCAGATCTCCATCACCTCCATTAGAGTGCCTGTTGGCAGAGCAACAGTCCCAGGAAGGGACCGACCTACCTGAAGGGGATCAGGAGGAGGTTAACTCTGTTTTTGAGGAATCGACAGTAGATGAACCATTTTCAGCATCACAGACTGAAAGATTGTGGGTCCAGACCCTAACTGACATGGTTCGATCTGCATTTAAAATGCCTCTTGTTGAACCATCAACTACTGCTGTCTCCTCATTGGGGTCACTAAAAGCTCCCCAGGTTAATTGCTCCTTTCCAATACATCCATTATTGGAAGGACTTATATACCAGGACTGGGAACATCCTGATAAACTATTTGTTCCGCCTAAGAAATTTCCGGTGATCTATCCCATGGAGGAAAAATTCACCCAGAGATGGAATGTTCCTACGGTGGATGCAGCCATCTCTTCTGTGAACAAATCACTGACATGCCCAGTAGATAATGTTCAAATGTTCAAAGATCCAGTAGATAAAAAATTGGAATCTTTATTAAAATCTGCTTTTTCCACAGCAGGGGCTGTTACACAGCCAGCAGTGGCAGCTATTGGGGTCTGCCAAGCTTTAAAGGATCAGATGAAAATGGTCCTGAGGGATTTGCCAGACCAGCAGGCCCAGGCTCTGGCTGATCTGCCTAGAGCATTATGCTTTGCGGTTGACGCCATCAAGGATTCCATCCATCAGGCCTCCCGCCTCACGCTGTCTTTGGTACATATGCGTAGGCTTCTGTGGCTCAAGAACTGGTCTGCTGAAGCTCCCTGTAAGAAGCTCTTAGTTAGCTTCCCATTTCATGGGGAACGCCTTTTTGGCGAAGACCTGGATAAGTATATCCAGAAGATTTCCAGTGGTAAAAGTACTCTCTTACCGAGTAAAAAGAGGTCTAGGGGTCCATCTTTTAAGAGGACTACCTCTCCTATCCCTGCAACGTCTGCTACTAAGCAGTTCCGACGGCCTCCTCGGACAAACTCAGGGGGTAAAAATCAGGGACAGTCACAGGGTAATAAGAAACCCTGGATCCGAAGGGGTACTAAACCAGCCTCCAAGTCAAGCCTATGAAGGGCTGCCCCCACTCAAACGGGTGGGGGGAAGACTTCAGTTGTTCGCAGGGACCTGGCGGGAGACGATCAAAGACAGATGGGTGCTCTCCGCAGTAACTCTGGGGTACAAGTTGGAGTTAAAAGAGTCTCCTCCTTCCCATTTTATGTGGGCAGGCATGCCAAAAGACCCTCTGAAAAGAGGGTCTCTCCTATTGGCGTTAGAACAACTATTGCTCCAAGGAGTAATTATGGAGGTTCCTATGGAAGAGTGGGGGTTGGGTTTCTACTCAAACCTTTTCACAGTCCCGAAACCAAACGGGGACATAAGACCCATATTGGACCTAAAGAGTCTAAACAAATTTCTAAACGTCCGGTCTTTCCGGATGGAGTCGATCCGATCGGTCACCGCTGCCCTACAGGGGGAGGAATGGTTAGCCTCGATCGACATCAAAGATGCTTACTTGCATGTTCCCTTCTTTCCAGGTCATCAAAGATTTCTACGCTTTGCGGTAGAAGGGCGCCATTTTCAGTTCAGAGCCTTACCATTCGGTCTGGCCACAGCACCACGAGTGTTCACAAAAATTCTGGCCCCACTGTTGGCCGATCTAAGAACACAAGGTGTAACGATAATGGCATACCTAGACGACCTGTTGTTGATGGACCACTCAGTTGCCAAGCTAGAAGTGGTAATTGTCGATACAATCAAGTATCTAGAATCTCAAGATTGGGTCATCAACCTGGACAAGTCAGCCCTACTGCCAGTGAAAAACCTGGTATATCTAGGGCTATGGCTGGATTCAGACCAGAGGAAGGTTTTCTTACCTCTAGACAAGGTATCCTCTTTGAGGGGCTTGGTCCGTCTGCTTTGTGCAAAAAGACAGCCGTCCATACGCCTGTGCATGAGGCTGCTAGGAAAGATGGTAGCATCATTCGAAGCTGTGCCATACGCCCAATTCCACTCAAGGAATTTACAGAGGGCCATATTGTCAGCCTGGAATGGAAAAATTCAGGCTCTAGACTTCCCGATGGCTTTGTCCCCTTCCGTTCGGAAGAGTCTCTGCTGGTGGTTGATCCCCCAGAATCTCCAGAAGGGAAAACCCTTCAGTCCGATATCCTGGAAGGTGGTCACTACGGATGCCAGCCTTATAGGCTGGGGGGCAGTACTGGAGCAATGGTCTCTCCAGGGCAGATGGTCAAATGTAGTAAAAACCCTGCCCATCAATCTCTTAGAGATACGAGCAGCCCGGTATGCCCTAGTAGCCTGGACATCCAGACTCCAAGGGTCCCCTGTCAGAATTCAATCAGACAATGCCACAGCAGTGGCATATATCAATCATCAGGGAGGCACCAGGAGTCGTGCAGCCCAGAGGGAAGTAAGTCACATCCTGGAATGGGCAGAAAAGCATGTCCCATGTATATCAGCTGTCTTCATTCCAGGGGTGGAGAATTGGAAGGCGGACTTTCTGAGTCGCCAACAGTTATGCCCAGGGGAATGGTCCCTTCATCCCGAGGTCTTCCGAGCAATATGTCAGCGGTGGGGAACACCGGATGTAGATCTGCTAGCATCCAGATTCAACGCAAAGGTGGACAGATTTGTCTCCCGGACAAGGGATCCCCTCGCTTGCGGCTCGGATGCTCTGGTGTTCCCTTGGGATCAGTTCAGACTGATATATGCATTCCCTCCGCTACAATTGTTGCCTCGACTCCTTCGCAGAGTCAGGTTGGAAAAGAAGCCGGTGATCCTGGTGGCTCCAGCGTGGCCCCGAAGGGCCTGGTACGCGGAGATCATCAAAATGTCTGTGGGGAGTCCTTGGACCCTTCCACGTCGTCCGGACCTGCTTTCGCAAGGACCGATATACCACCCTTCCTTACTAACTCTAAGTTTAACGGCCTGGCTATTGAATCCCACATCCTAAAGAAGAGAGGTCTCTCTAATTCTGTGGTATCAACTATAATCAATGCCAGGAAGCCTGTATCCAGGCAGATCTACTATAGAGTTTGGAAGGCGTACATCACTTGGTGCGAGGCCAGAAAATGGCATCCACGTAAGTACGTTATAGGCAGAATTCTGGACTTCCTACAGTGGGCTGTAGACAGGAAGTTTGCCTTAAGTACTATCAAGGGCCAGGTTTCGGCCTTATCAATACTATTTCAAAGGCCCCTGGCTATGCATTCACTTGTCAAATCCTTTATGCAATGGGTGACTCGTATTATTCCACCGATTAAAGCTCCCATATGCCCATGGGATCTAAATTTGGTTCTGTCGGTTCTGCAGAAGCAGCCGTTTGAACCTTTGCGGCACATTTCCTTGGTTCTACTCACCAGAAAATTGATATTTTTAGTAGCCATATGCTCGGCTAGAAGAGTGTCGGAATTAGCCGCCATGTCCTGTAAAGAGCCATATCTGGTTATTCATAAGGACAGAGTAGTGTTACGTCCTCATCCAGCCTTTCTTCCTAAGGTGGTATCGAGGTTTCACTTGAACCAGGATGTGGTTCTTCCTTCTTTTTTCCCCAAACCAAGCTCGGTAGAGGAAAAGTTATTGCATTCTTTGGATGTAGTAAGAGCAGTTAAAGCTTATCTAAAAGCCACTGCGCAGATTCGTAGAACGGATTATTTGTTTGTTCTGCCGGAAGGCCCCAGAAAGGGTCAGGCAGCATCAAAATCGACTTTAGCCAAGTGGATTCGACAGGTCATAATACAAGCCTATGGCTTGAGAAGTAGACCGCCTCCGTTCAAAGTTAGGGCCTACTCCACGAGAGCAGTTGGAACTTCATGGGCAGTGCATCACCAGGCCTCCCTGGCTCAAATTTGTAAGGCCGCAACATGGTCTTCAGTACACACGTTTACTAGGTTCTACCAGGTGGATGTTAGAAGTCAGGAGGATGTCGCCTTTGGGCGCAGTGTGTTGCAGGCCGCAAAAGATCCTCATGCCTGATGGCGCCCAGCTTATGTATGGTGTATCCCCCCCTCATTTGGCATTGCTTTGGGATGTCCCACATAGTAATGACTATGCCGCTCTGTGTCCCGTGATGTATGAACAAGAAAGTAGGATTTTTAAAACAGCTTACCTGTAAAATCCTTTTCTTGGAGTACATCACGGGACACAGAGCTCCCACCCCTCTTTTGGGGACACGTATTGCTTTGCTACAAAACTGAGGTACTCCCGGATGGGAGGGGCTTTTATAGGGGAGGGTACTTCCTGTTTTGGAAGTTGCCAGTGCCAGCACCTGAAGGTAATTCTATATAACCCACATAGTAATGACTATGCCGCTCTGTGTCCCGTGATGTACTCCAAGAAAAGGATTTTACAGGTAAGCTGTTTTAAAAATCCTACTTTTAAGCTTTTTGGCGAACATAGGGAAGGGTTTTCACCCCTGTAACATTTGTTTTGCTGTCTGTGCACCTGTTCAGAACATTTCACCTCACTTTCCATCCCAATGACAAATGTTTTTGGAATTTTTTTTTTTTATTATTGAAACAAGGATTGGTGATAAAGCATCAGTGGAGAGGAGACACCTTTTTCACATATTAACTCTTACAGGAGAGAATTTTCCTTCCTAGGGGTAGATTTCCTCTCACTTCCTGTTGTCTTCTTCCGTTTGCAAGTAGGAGTCATTTGTAAGTTGGATGTTTGAAAGTAGGGGCCTGCCGTATATACTCTGCAGAAATTTGGCCCTTAGGTGTTGGTGTTGCCACAACACTGTAAGCCCTCACAGTTACTCTTGGTGGGCGCTGGAACATCCTGCTGTCAACTATTATATCAGGAATTGTATTTACATGCCACTGTTGAACAGTGGTAGGAAAAATTGGGCCTTTGGTGGTGGTGCTGGTGCCACAACACTGTAAGCCCTCACAGTTACTCTTGGTGGATGCAGGAATGGGCCCTGCTGTGAAATATTAGATCAAGAATTGTAATTGCATGCCCCTGTTGAACAGGGGCTGAAAAATTGGGCCTTAGGCACTGGTGCCACAACACTGCAACCCCTCACAGATAGTGTACTTAGAGCGCAGCAATGAGCCCTGTTGCAAAGCATTGCATCAAAAATGTAGGCTTTAGGTGAATGCTATGCAAAACACACAGTAGTACACTAAGTGAAACACTGACTGTCTGCAGCTAGCACAATCACCGGCCTGCCTGTCACAGTATAGAGAATAACTGTGTCCAGGTGAGCTTTAGGTGATCGCTATGCAAAGGACACAGTAGTACACTAAGGCCCCTTTCACACTGGGGCGGTTTGCAGGTGCTATTGTGCTAAAAATAGCGCCTGCAAACCAAGCCTAAACAGCGGCTGCTGTCTTTCCAATGTGAAAGCCCGAGGGCTTTCACACTGGAGCAGTGCGCTAACAGGACGTGAAAAAAAGTCCTGCTAGCTGCATCTTTGGAGCGGTGTGTTTACCGCTCCTACACCGCTCCTTCCCATAGAAAGCAATGGGAAACCGCGGTAATACCGGCGGCAATGCGCCTCTACAGAGGCGCATTGCCGGCGATATTAACCCTTTTATGGCCGCTAACGGGGGTTAAAACCGCACCGCTAGCGGCCGAATACCTCCGCAATTCCGACGGTATAGCGCCGCTAAAAATAGCGGCACTATACCACCACCGCACCCACCGCCCCAGTGTGAAACCAGCCTCAGTGAAACACTGAGGCTGGTTTCACACTGGGGCGGTGGGTGCGGTGGCGGTATAGCGCCGCTATTTTTAGCGGCACTATACCGTCGAAATTGCGGAGGTATTCGGCCGCTAGCGACCGAAAAAGGGTTAAGACGCGCATTGCGGGTGGTATTACCGCGGTTTCCCATTGCTTTCAATGGGAAGGAGCGGTGTAGGAGCGGTAAACACACCGCTCCTCTCACCGCTCCAAAGATGCGGCTAGCAGGACTTTTTTTCACGTCATGTTAGCGCACAGCTCCAGTGTGAAAGCCCTCGGGCTTTCACATTGGAGAGACAGCAGCCGCTGTTTAGGCTCGGTTTGCAGGCACTATTTTTAGCACAATAGCGCCTGCAAACCGCCCCAGTGTGAAAGGGGCCTGACTGTCTGCAGCTAGCACAATCACCTGCCTGCCTGTCACAGTATAGAGACTAACAGGAACGGATCTATCTAAACTCAATACAGTGTATAAATATATATACACAACACCTAGGATGCATATATATCCTCTACACACTAACAGCAGCTAACTGACTCGCCTGCCTGCTCTATCTAACTCAATATAAATGACACTGTCTATCTCTCTGAAACTGCCTCTTCCACAAACGCCAACACACTACACAAGGCCAACTTCCAGGCGGCCTTATATAGTGTGGGGCGTGTACTAAACCCCCTGAGCCATAATTGGCCAAAGCCACCCTGGCTTTGGCCAATTATGGCTCTCCGTTTTTTCCACGCTGTGATTGGCCAAGCATGCAGGTCATAGTGCATGCTTGGCCAATCATCAGCCAGCAATGCACTGTGATGCCGCAGTGAATTATGGGCTGTGTCGCGCAACACGAATTTAACGCGAACGAACCATAAAGTTCGTTCTTCGTCGAACGATCGAGCGGCCGATGTGTGTTCGACGCGAACGTGAAGCTCATCCCTAGTTCTGAACACTTTGCACCAGCGTCCCGTGTACATGGGGCCTAAAAACGCCTATGCTATTTACAGCTCAAAAAAAAAACGCCATGGTGGCCATGAGGCCATAGGCTAACATGGAGAGCCGTTTTTAAGCTGCAAAAAACACTCAAACAAGCAGCTGGAAAAACGTCCGTGTGCATGTAGCCTTATATTAACCACTTGCTTACTGGCCACTTAAACCCCCTTCCTGCCCAGACCAATTTTCACATTTCAGCGCTGATGCACTTTGAATGACAACTGCGTGCTCATACAACACTGTAACCCAATGAAAATCTATTATTTTTTTGCACACAAAAAGAGCTTTCTTTTGGTGCTATTTGATCACCTCTGCGTTTTATTTTTTCTATAAATACAAAAGACCGACTAAAAAAAAAAAAAAAAAATTGGATATTTTAACCACTTCAGCGCTGGGCCTATTCTGCACTTCTCTCCTTCATGTAAAAATCGTAAATTTATGGCTATAAAATTACTTCAAAACCCCCAAACATTATATATATGTTTTTTTATCAGACACCCTAGGGAATAAAATGGCGGTCATTGCAAATTTTTATCTCGCTCTGTATTTGCGCAATAAATGTTTAAACGCTTTTTTTTGGGGGAAAAAAATGGTTTCATGAATTTAAAAAAATTACAAAACAGTAAAGTTAGCCCAATTTTTTTGTATAATGTGAAAGATGTTGTTATGCTGAGTAAATAGATACCCAACATGTCACGCTTTAAAATTGCGCACACTCATGGAATGACACCAAACTTCAGTACTTAAAAATCTCCCTAGGCGATGCTTTCAAATTTTTTACACGTTACCATTTTTGCATTACAGAGGAGGTCTAGTGTTAGAATTGTTGCTCTCGTTCTAACGCACGCAGCAATACCTCACATGTGTGGTTTGATTGGCGTTTACATATGTGGGCGGGACTTACGTGTGTGTTCACTTCTGAGCGCGAGCTACCGGGGACATGGGTGTTTTTTTGTTTTCTTTACTCTCTTTAACTTTTTTGTTTTTTTGATCCCTTTTATTCCTATTACAAGGAATGTAAACATCCCTTGTAATAGGAATCTATTGTGACAGGTCCTCTTTATGGAGAGATGCAGGGTCAATAAGACCCCACATCTCTCCTCCAGGCTGGAAAGCATGAGATCAGTCAAAAAAAATTCACAGATCTCATGCTGACAGCCGAGATCACGGCTTTGTTTACATACGGAAACCCGGCCGGCGTGATGTCATAACGTCGCGCCCGGGCCTCCGACGGTCATAGAGATGACTGGTGACCATCTGGTCACCAGTCTTCTCTATGCTTCCCATCCGGCGCCGGCCAATTCGTTCTCCGAGCCCCAGATGGCACGGGAGAGCCCAGAGAAGCACCGGATTGCGGCGGGAGGGGGGAAACGTTCCCTCCCGCCGCCTATAAGAACGAACGATCAAGCGGCGGAACGTTTTTATCGTGCACAGAATCGCCGGCTGAAAAGAATATCTGAATGATGCCTGCAACTGCAGGCATCATTCAGATGTCACCGCACAAAGCCAAGGACGTCATTTGACGGTGGGCGGTAGGGAAGTGGTTAATATTTCTAAAATTTAGAAAAAGGGCAATTTTTCTTCTTTATTATTGTACACTGATGAGACTGCACTGATGGGCAGTGATAAGGTGGCAAGGGTGGGCACTGAGAGGTGGCATTGCTAGTTGGCACTGGTGGGCATTGAGAAGTGGCACTGCTAGGTGCCACTGATTGGCACCAGTGGAGGGCATTGATAAGTGGCACTAGCAGGGGCTACTGATTGTCACAGATGACGCAGAATTGCCTCTTCCTATTCGGGCCCGATGTCCCTTGCACATAAGCCGGTGATTGCCTTTTTTTATGCTCACGCTGTCAGCACAAGGAGAAAACAAAAACCATTATCCAGCTTTTGTTTACATCACGTGATCATCTGTCATTGGCTGACAGCTGATCACATGGTAGGGGGCAGGGATCGACCCCTTTCTCGGATCTGTCATCACCCGAGTCTCAGTGACTCGGTGACCACAGCGCACGCACGAAGGGGAGGGCGAGGACGTCTTTTGACGGACTCCCAGCAATTGAGGACCGTGCTGTGGCCGTCGATCAGTTATAGCGCTGATCTCGAGTGATTAAAGAGGGTCTAAATGGGCCATTCACATGCATCACAATTCAACTTAGGAATGTGTCTTTGCAAAGTTAAACTAAATTAAATCCTTTCTTATTTTTGCTTGGGGATAGAGTGCAGAGGGATTACAAGTCTAGATAGTTTTTAGGGACGTCTGCACCCCTGATAGGGTGAAGACAACTCCCAAATTTGGCCACTTTATCCTTCCAAATAATTCACTTCCTGTCACATAGCCACACAGGAAGTGAGGGGAAATCCCTACCAATGTCTTTCCTTGGGGACACACAGGTCAATCTAAATACTTTCCCCATTATGTACATTGCACTCCAGCATTTTGCGGGGTACACCCCAAATTATTAGGTATTTTGGACTTTGTGGTTTATTTACTAAAGGCAAATCTACTTTGCACTACAAGTGCACTTGTTGGATATCTGAGGGGGAAATGCAAGCAAACAAAAAAAACACCATCTTTGCTTTTACATGATTGGATGTTACAATCACCAGTGCTACCCCTCACATTTTAAGCAGCTACACTTTTACTGCAGAGTGGATTTGTCTTTACTAAACCCCAAACTACCCAATGATTTGGGGTGTACACAACAAAGTGCTAGAGTGCAATTTGCTTAATGGGGACACTAGTTAGATTGATCTGCGTGTCCCCAAGAAAAGACATTGGTAGGGTTTTACCTTCACTTCCTGTTTTACTAAAAGGGACACAAAGCCCAACCTAAAAAAAAAAACAAGCAGGGGTTCTAACACTTACTTTGTTTCCCTCAAAATGCCCACAATTAGAATCGTATTGCCTTGAGCTAGTTTTAAGTGCAGTGCTCTAAATCAGTGCTTCTCAAGTACTCCCAACAGGCCATGTTTGCAGGTTTTCCTTCATCTTGCACATGTGCTTTAAATCACAGTCAATGCTTTTGTATTTTGGACAGCAATTTTTGATAAGATAAAATCACAAAACATGTCATGTTGGGGGTACTTGAGGACTGAGGCTGAGAACCACTGCAGTAAAAAGGAAAATTTAATACTTACCGCTCTGTATTTTTCATTTCCTGGTGACTATCCATGGCAGCACACAATACATGCATATGCTAGCATGAAGGCACCAGGTTAGACAAATCACACCTGTTTTGTTTTGACATGCCAATCAGCTGTCATATTTGTTGCAAAGAAAACACAAAACAAACATCAAAACTTTGCATCAAATTTTATTGGTCAACAAAACAAAGGGAAGCCAAAATAAAAAACATGGTCAATTTAAAACATTAGTCACAGAATCACAACATCTTGAGAAAGATTTAGCAAAATAATGCAGCACAGACAATTAAATCAAAGTGAACAAACAACACACATTAACAGCATCAAAATTATTTCAGGGGAACATTTCCCCCACACAAAAAAACAATCAACAAAATTAAAACAAACATCTGTTTTGCAAAGACATAACAAATAAAATACATGTGTTACAAACTCGATAAGGACACCAAAATGTACTTTTTGCCGGACACCCGGACACACACACGCGCGCACACACACTTGCCTCTTTTCAGGGCAAGGGAGAGGATGCTATCTGCGAGCTTTATATAACATAGGTTTGTGTGCTAATGAGGCAATTGAAAACACATGCACAGTCCATGAAACACCCAAAATGCAAGTTCACCCAATGTAGAGACTGAACTTCAAAGTGGGTACACCTGTTAAGGATGTCGTTCAATTACTAACCCATAAAAACACTCTCTGAGCAAGCCCAGAAATACCTACGTGCTGTTCACACACAAAAAGCTGTTCACACACTTCGGTTAAGTACCTCACCCCAGAATGAAGGTGTCTGGGATGGAACACGAACTCCACGTGTACAGGCCAATGGCGCCTGGACACCGATCACGGACAGCAGCCCTCAGGCGAAGGTGCCTGGGACTCGAACCTCGTGGTGAAGATGTCCGCCCCCTTTATACCCACTCCCAGCAAGCCCAGCGGGTTCCCCACCCCGCCGTACAGCTGCTGCGAGAGGTCACAAAAGGTACGGGCACTGCAGCGGTGGTTTAACCCCGTCCCAAAGCAACAGCGCCACCTACTGGGCTGCAGGGAACTGAACACCACTGATGTCGTCACACGAATGAAAACACAGCCCTACTCTACCAATTAGTGCATCTGGGTCATACTACCACCCAGATGCTGCCCCTAAATAGTACATACCCGCCACATATTATATATATATATATATATATATATATATATATATATATATATATATTTATATATATTGTGACAGCAGGCAGGTAAAATCATCAGGTTGCATCCAGGATGGAAGGTATATATGTCCTAGATTCAGGCTTTATGCCGATTTATACCACTAGGGGGAGTGCTGGGAGTCTTGCAGGGGAAGAGTTAATGAGCCCAGCTGAAGTAAGTGGGCTCATTAGGTCCTCTACAAGAACTCCCAGCATGCTAAGGGAGATGCTCCAACCTGGAACCAGATCTGTGTGGATAGTCTGTGCGGTGAGCCAAAGCCTGTGTGGTTATTGCTAAGAACTTCTAAAAGCAGGGAGCTAGGGACTGGGACAGCACAAGGCTGTACCCAGTTGTTAGTTAGGGACAACAACGTGTGTAGTGAGCGGTCAAGTTGACCAGGATTTATTTTCCTGTTTCTTTTGCAGTATTTTTTTGTCTGTATATAGTTCAAATAAAACCACACCTTTTTGTTTTCTCCTACCACTGTCTGCTGTGCCTGTTTTTGTGTGGTGAACCCATCCAGGGGGTCACACACACCCGCTGCTGACTTAACCCCCTCACAATATATATATATATATATATATATATATTGTGACAGCAGGAAGGTAAAGTCACCTGGTTGCATCCAGGGGGGTAGATATATTTCGCCCAGATTCAGGCTTTACGCCGACTTATACAACTAGGTGGAGAGTTGTATAAGCCCAGCTAAGGCTAGTGGGCTCATGGATGACTCATACCTCTAGGGAGAGGGCTGGGCGTCGTGCAGGCAGGGAGTTGATGAGGCCAGCTGAAGCTTGTCAGCTCATTTAGGCCTCTATAAGAACTCCCAGCTTCATTAGATGTTAGCTCATGCCTGGAACCAGACCTGTGTGGACTGTCTAGGGAGAGTGAACCCCTGTGCGGTGAGAAAAAGCCTGTGTGGCTATTTGCTTGGACATTTAAAACCAGGGACTTAGGGACTAGGACAGCACTAGGCTGATCCCAGTTGTTAGTTAGGAAACCTGTATGTTTAGTCAGAGGTCAAGTTGACCAGGATTTATTTTGTTTATATGTTTCTTTTGGCTTTGCTGTGTTTTGTCACTGTAAATAGAAAATAAACCGCACCTTTTTTTTTGATTTTGAAAACCACAACCTCCGTTTGCTGGGCCTGTTTTTGTGTGGGGAGCCCATCCCGGGGGTCACACACACCCGCTGCCGAGCTAACCCCCTCACAATATATATATATATATTTGTCTGTACTGATAATTCAGCTATCAGAATCAACTGCCTGCTGTGGTATTAGTATGGGAAAAGGAGCAGCAGCAGCAGTTAGTTTTAGGAGAAAACTGTGCAGAGAGGGACACAGTACACTGAAAATACTTGCAGCTCTCTGCCTGTGGTTTAATTATGAGAACACCACTATTAGTCACTCACGAATAGGGATGAGCTCGGTGTTCGAGTCGAACATACGTTCGACTCGAACATCGGCTGTTCGACCGATTGGCGAACATCGAACGATTTGGGCCGTTCGCGCCAAATTCGAGTGACGCGAACGGCCCACAATACACTGCGCCACCGCAGTGCAATCCCGGCGCTGTGATTGGCCAAGCATGCACTGTGACCCCGCATGCTTGGCCAATCACAGCGCCGGCAGCTAGGAGAGCCATAATTGGCCACAGGCAGGTTGCCTGTGGCCAATTATAGCTCAGGGGGTTTAGCACATGCCCCACACTATAAAAGGCCACCAGCGCGGCGGCCTTGTGTAGTGTGTTTCGGCGCAGGGAAAGAGAAGGATAGGCAGGGACAGTGTTGATATTCTTTGTGCTATTCTTGTGTGCAGGGAGAGAGAAGGATAGGCAGGGAGAGTGTCAGTGTCATATTCTTTGCTAAACCTTCTGTGCAGGGAGAGAGACGGATAGGCAGGGGACAGTGTCAGTGTCATATTCTTTGCTAAACCTTGTGTGCAGGGAGAGAGAAGGATAGGCAGGGAGAGTGTCAGTGTCATATTCTTTGATAAACCTTGTGTGAAGGGAGAGAGGATAGGCAGGGGACAGGGTCAGTGTCATATTCTTTACTAAACCTTGTGTGCAGGGAGAGAGAAGGATAGGCAGGGAAAGTGTCAGTGTCATATTCTTTGATAAACCTTGTGTGCAGGGAGAGAGAAGGATAGGCAGGGGACAGGGTCAGTGTCATTGTTGCTAAGCATCCTGCACAGTATACACCTGAAGCTAGCCCTTATTGCTGTGTTTTCCTGGTGTGTTACACTAACAGGCATTTGCAGCACTTACAGCGGGCGGAGTGTGCCTCCTGCATATTATACACCTGAAGTTAGCCCGTATTGCTGTGTTTTCCTAGGGTGTTACACCAACAGGCATTTGCAGAACTTACAGCGGGCGGAGTGTGCCTCCTGCACATTATACACCTGAAGTTAGCCCGTATTGCTGTGTTTTCCTGGTGTGTTACACCAACAGGCATTTGCAGCACTTACAGCAGGCGTAGTGTGATTCCTGCAAAATATACTCCTGAAGCTAGGCCTTATTGCTGTGTTTTCCTAGTGTGTTACACCAACAGGCATTTGCAGCACTTACAGCAGGCGTAGTGTGATTCCTGCAAAATATACTCCTGAAGCTAGGCCTTATTGCTGGTTTTCCCATCTCCCTGCAGGCCATTAGAATGTCTGGAAGGCAAACAAGGAGAGGCAGACAGTCAGGAGCCAATAAAAGAGGGCAAGCAGGCTCTGTGTCTAGAGACAACAGTGCTGGTCATGGACGCGGTGCATCGCCATCAGCACGTGGCCATGGGACACTCTTGTCCTTATTTTCGGCAGCTGGACGTGTTGAGCCGCATCATGCCGAAGACTTGGTAGAGTGGATGACCAAGCCCTCCTCATCCTCCTCATCCTCTCTCACCCAGGCTCAGGGTACTGGCAAAGCAGCTGCCAAAGCGTCCTCTTCCCTGGTATCAATGTCATCATCAGTCACTCCTTCCCTAGACCAACCATGTCCTCCTAAAGAGTCCCCCGAACTGTTTGAGCACAGTGTTGGGTGCATGCTCCAGGAGGATGCCCAGCATTTCGAAGGGTCTGATGATGATACCCAGCTAGAGGAAGGCAGTAGCGTGAGAGCAGCGAGAGGGGATGCTCAAGAAGGACACCAATCTGGCAGTCATGTTCCAGCAGCTGCAGCATACTACCAGATTGGCTCCAGTGATGAGGAGGGAGGGGATGATGAGGTCACTGACTCCACGTGGGTGCCTAATAGGAGAGAGGAGGAGGAGGATGAGGAGGAGGCACATCTCCAACGAGGCAGGATGCCCTCGGGGGGCCAGCGTAAGGGCAGCACACCGACAGAATCACACCGCAGAGCTCCGCCTGTGCAGGGCGCTGCCTCTGCCCGTTATTCAAAAAGTTCTTTGGTGTGGGCCTTTTTTGAGTCGAGTGCATCAGATCGCACAGCTGCTGTTTGCAACATATGTCTCAAGCGTATATCGCGTGGCCAAAACATCAGCCGCTTGGGCACCACATGCTTGACCAGACATATGTTGACCTGCCATGCAGCTCGTTGGCAAGCCTACCTTAAAGACCCACACCAAAGAACAAAGCGGACCTCTCCTTACACCGCATCAGCTGGGATCTCCAACCCCACTATACCTTCAGTCCTCTCTGAAACCTGCACTGAGAGGAATGAAGGTGTAGAATTAGGTGTGTCACAGCCAAGTACTTGCGAGCACTCTGCTAGCAGTACACCGACGTCCGATTCTAGCAGGCAAATTTCCCTGCCCCAGCTGCTGGACCGTCGAAAGAAGTTCACTCCCAGCTATCCACATGCCCAGCGGTTGAATGCTAGCTTGGCTAAATTGCTAGCGCTTCAACTGCTGCCTTTTCAGTTGGTAGACTCGGCCCCCTTCCGTGAGTTTGTGCAATGTGCAGTTCCTCAGTGGCAGGTTCCCAAACGCCACTTTTTCTCACGGAAGGCGATTCCGACTCTCTACCCGCATGTGGAAGGCAATGTCTTGGCCTCGCTGGACAGGGCGGTCAGCGGTAAGGTGCATATTACCGCTGACTCATGGTCCAGCAGGCATGGACAGGGACGTTACCTTTCTTTCACGGCCCATTGGGTCACTCTTTTGGCAGCTGGGAAGGATGCAGGACAAGGTGCAGTAGTGTTGGAGGTTGTTCCGCCGCCACGCCTCCAAAATGCTACTACTGGTTGTGACACACCTCTCTCCTCCACCCCCTCCTCTTCTTCTTCCTCCATGGCCTCTTCCTGTGCTTTGTCCTCGGAACCAGCGGTGCTCCGTAGGCGTTCAAGGGGCTATGCAAGTACGCAGGCAAAAAGATGCCATGCCGTGCTTGCGCTGGTGTGTTTGGGGGACAGGAGCCACACTGGGGCAGAGGTTCTGTCTGCTCTGCAGGGGCAGGCCGAGAGGTGGTTGACGCCACGCCAGCTTGAGCCAGGAATGGTGGTTTGCGACAATGGCACCAACCTCCTCTCCGCCCTCCGACAGGGACAACTGACCCATGTGCCCTGTGTGGCTCACGTCCTTAACCTGGTGGTGCAGCGGTTCTTAGGCAGGTACCTGGGCTTACAGGATGTCCTGAGGCAGGCCAGGAAAGTCTGTGTGCATTTCCGCAGATCTTATAATGCCAGTGCTCGCCTGGCTGAGCTGCAAAAGGAGTTGAACCTGCCCAAGAACCGCCTTATATGTGACATGCCCACCAGGTGGAACGCAACGTTGGCCATGCTGCAGCGGCTGCACACGCAGCAGAGGGCCATCAATGAGTACCTGTGCGACTACGGCACCAGGACAGGGTCAAGGGAGATCGGGTTTTTTTCACCACGCCAGTGGGGCCTGATCAGGGATGCATGCACTGTCCTGGCACCATTTGAGGAGGCCATGAGGATGGTGAGCAGTGACAGTGCATGCATCAGTGACACTGTACATCTTGTCCACCTGTTGGAACATACGCTGCGTGGAATAATGGACAGGGCACTTGAGGCAGAACAGAGGCAGGAAGAGGAGGACTTCCTTGCCTCTCAAGGCCCCCTTTACCCAGACAGTGTTCCTTCTGTCCCATCCATCGCAGAGGAAGAGGAAGAAGAGGAAGAAGAGGAGGAAGAGGAGTTTTTTAGGGATGATTTACAGTCCCAAGAAACCCGTGGACTTGTACGTGGCTGGGAGGAGGTGGCTGCGGATCATTTCGTCCTTAGTGACCCAGAGGACTCCGGACCGAATGCCTCAGCTAACCTATGCTGCATGGCCTCCCTGATCCTGCAAAGTCTGCGGAAGGATCCTCGTATTCTTCGGATCAAGGAGAGGGACCATTACTGGCTGGCCACTCTCCTTGATCCACGGTACAAGGGTAAGGTTGCGGACCTTATCTTACCATCGCAGAGGATGAGACAACTCCGGGAGGCCTTGCAGAAAGGTCTGTGCAACGCGTTCCCAGAGACTGGGAGGTTACAAACTCCTGGTCCTGGACAACGAGTTGCTGAGGCTTCGGTCAGTCAAAGAAGGAGCGGTGGGGAAGGTGGCCGTCTGACCGAAGCGTTCAGACAATTCTTTAGTCCGCAGCCCCAAGGTATGATCGGTTCCAGCAACCATATCCAGCATCTGATATACATGGTGCAGGAATACCTAGGGGCAAGGTCAGACTTGGACACCTTCCCCACCGAAAATCCTCTGGCTTACTGGGTCTTGAGGATGGATCACTGGCCAGAGCTTGCACAGTATGCAATTGAGCTACTGGCCTGTCCTGCATCCAGCGTTCTTTCAGAACGCACATTCACTGCTGCTGGAGGATTTGTCACGGATCACAGGGTGCGCCTGTCCACCGACTCGGTTGATCGACTGACCTTCATAAAGATGAACCAGTCTTGGATCACCACCAGCTACCAAACACCTGAAGCTGATATAACAGACTAATTTATTTTCAAATGTCACATCCCTTCAAGACTGATGCTGATGCTGAGAGACTGTCCTGTTATGTTGACTGACTATCCTCCTCCTCCTCAATGATCCGATTGATGATGATAGCTTGGAAGAACATTTTTGTTTCTGGGTGCTGCCACCAGTGGCTAAGGCCCAATTTTTCAGCCCCTGTTTAACAGGGGCGTGTAATTAAAATTTTTGATGCAATACTTTGCAACAGGGCTCATTGCTATGCTCCAAGTACAGTATCTGTGAGGGGTTGCAGTGTTGTGGCACCAGTGCCTAAGGCCCAATTTTTCAGCCCCTGTTTAACAGGGGCATGTAATTACAATTCTTGATCTAATAATTCACAGCAGGGCTCATTCATGCGCCCACCAAGAGTAACTGTGAGGGCTCACAGTGTTGTGTCAACACCACCACCACCAAAGGCCCAATTTTTCAGCCCCTGTTCAACAGGGGCATGCAATTACAATTTATTGATCTAATAATTCAAAGCAGGGCCCATTCATGCGCCCACCAAGAGTAACTGTGAGGGCTCACAGTGTTGTGGCAACACCAATATGTAAGGGGCAAATTTCAGCTGAGTATATACGGCAGGCCCCTACTTTCAAACATCCAACCTACAAACGACTCCTCCTTGCAAACGGAAGGATACAACAGGAAGTGAGAGGAAATCTACCCCTAGGAGGCAAATTCTCTCCTGTAAGAGTTAATATGGGAAAAAAAGTGTCTCCTCTCCACTGAGGCTTTATCAACAATTCTTGTTTCAATAAAAACCCCAAATTTTCAAAAAACATTTGTCATTAGGACGGAAAGTGAGGTGAACTGTTCTGAACAGGTGCACACTGCACAGACAGCAAAACAAATGTTACAGGGGTGATAACCCTTCCCTATGTTTTCCAAAAAGCTTAAAAATAGATTTTTTGGCTGGAGCTACACTTAAACAATGTACCTGTTCAAAATTACAAACAGATTCTACATAAGAACAAACCTACAGTCCCTGTCTTGTATGTACCGCCTGTATACGGCTGTTCAGAGTATATAGGGCCTTTTTTCTTTTGTGTGCGGGGTTCCCCTTAATATCCATACAAGACCCAAAGGGGCTGGTAATGGGCTGGGGTAGGGGTGTGTGATGGGGTAGCTATGCCATTTTTCTTAAAGATTTTCATCCATATTACCGGGACCAGACATTACATTAAAGCCGCAAGCAGTTTTAAATGGCTTTTTTTCCCTTAGAAATGTAATTTTGTGCAGGGACAGTTCTAAACACGGGAAACACGTGGCAATTCACAGGCATACGTTAGACACCCCCCAGGTACGATATTTAAAAGGAATATTTGACTTTTTTTTTTCACTTTATGCATCATTAAAATGACTGCTCCCGAAAAACAGCCGTTTTTAAAACTTCTTTTTGCAATGATACATGTCCCCTGGTGCAGAACCCGGGTTCCCAAACCCTTTTTAGGACAATAACATGCATAATAGTCGTTATAATTAGCACTTTAGATTTTGAACGTTCGCATCCATTGTATTTAATAGGGTTCTAAAGTTTGTGCGAACTTTCGGTCCGTTCGCGGGTTCTGGTGCGAACCGAACCCGGGGGTGTTCGGCTCATCACTACTCACTAACTATATTCAGGTAAGCTTTAGGTGAACCCTATGCAAAGCACACAGTACAATAAGTGAAACACTGACTGTCTGTAGCTAGCACAATCACCTGCCTGCCTGTCACAGTATAGAGAAAACCAGGAACGTATCTAGCTAAACTAAATACAGTGTTGTTGATTTTTAAATATTAATATTTAATATTTAATATTCAATTAATATTATTATGATTATTGATATGGTTTAAATAAGAGTTCTTTTTGACAGGATTTGATAACTTCAATATAACAAGCATTTATTAAAGAATTAAGGTTATTAGTCTATCTAATACACCGCAAACATTTACAGTCTTTGGCAAGGGAGTAAATATTAGTTTCAAACACAACGTATATACATTACATTACAAATAGACAGACAAACATAGGAAAAATGCAAGCATAAGGGGTAAGTGCTGGGAGATGGTCTTAATAATTACCTATAATGAATCCTGGGCCCAGGTTCTCTCATCTCTCTCCAACTCTAATGAATTAGGGTGGTCCTTTTTATGGAGTCCTCTTCCATTGACTAACCCAGGGCGGCTACGATTGGCTACTGTTAATTCTCTCCTCCTTCCTATCGTTATATTATTTTCCCACACTACCCACTCTTTAGCGATGATTGGATTTGAAGTTAATTAAACTGGAGGTCGTTAACGTCCCTTGAATGGGGCGCTTAGCTATGCATGGAACTAGCCAGGAAGAATTACCCCTTAAATGGATAATGGTTCGTTAGTATGGGAGAATACATATGCCTTTATCTAGTGAATTAAGCCGCAGCCGCATAGACTGCCTCTTTCAGCTGCGATCTCTTTCTAGTTTGTTTACTCCTAAGTTATCTCGTCAGACCCTAAGACTCCGCAGCTCTTGTTACCCTGCATTCATGCATATTCAAATAAGAGGACAGGTAATTAGATTGTCCTCAAGCCCAGCTTGTCAGCCCCGTTTAACCCTTTGCAGACCCACATATTTCCTACTCTAAATTATATATATACATATATGTTACAGATATTCCCAATTTACAAGGAAATTATTCATAAAAATTCCTCATAAGGCAACAGATGACCCCTTGTGGCAAGTTGAGACAGATGAGACGAGGCCACACTTAAGTGAGTAATTGTTTATGTCTAATTTCCGTTAAATTGTTAAGTTTCTCCCTCTGCCATCTTAGAAGTCGGCCAAGATATATCTCCATGCCCGTCATGAAAATCAGTACCCCACATTGCAATATGAGAACACCTTTTATTCCCATTTCCACCCAGGTCCTAGTTGAGACTAAGCTGAAATCCCCATCATGTAAAAGTTCATTCAACCTTTTTCCTGTTTTCACCATATCATTACTAATTTGAATTATATGGGTGTCCTTCCTTGCAAGCAGATTGTGAAGGTTTAATGACAGAGTATCAATTTGTACATCAAAATGGGGTATGTATGTGATAGGATCTGGGACATCAGGGGTACTTTCAATGATATAGTCTTCTGTTAACACTGGTATGGGTGTTACTACAGTTTCCCCAATAGTAGTGTACTCATGTGGAATGAAGCAAAAATTTGGATAGGGTATTGGACACGACTGACC
This sequence comes from Rana muscosa, assembly GCA_029206835.1. Lineage (NCBI taxonomy): Eukaryota > Metazoa > Chordata > Amphibia > Anura > Ranidae > Rana > Rana muscosa. Next base: position 42,597,793 of record JARGYO010005626.1, read on the forward strand.
CCCATAGAGAAAGGTCTGGTGATTGGTAACGACACAGTACAGTCCATCCATGTGGTAGGTGACCCTTGTGCTTGGTGTTCTCCATTTTGACAACTTTACAGGGCAGTTAGCTTCCATCTCATTTGGACTGGTTTCTTGAGGTGGTTGGCGTGGACTTTCCAGTTGGGGGTCCCTTGCTACTTTGGCTGTGGGAACTGGGTCATTGCTTAGACCACAGACTGGAGTGTCCATTTCGAACACATCACAACGGCATAAGTATCGATTGTCTTTGACAGTGCAGCAGGCAGTGTGTGGTGCTTTCCATCGCCCTTGAACTTGAATGAGCATTTGGGGAGGTGCAACCTTTCCTTGTACACGTCATTTTCGAGGTATCCGAGGGAGTGTATGGACGCCATTGTGTAAAGCAGTCATCTTGTGGATGGAACACGGGCAGCGACATTGTGAAGGACACGTACAGTAGGTCACGGTATGTGGGCAGTGACTGGCTCTTCTTGAAAGCAAATGGCCCTCTATTTGGGTTGTGGTGTCACTATCCCTATATTTCAAATTGTGGAAACTGGCACAGGTTTGCACTTGTCTCCAGAATGTACATTCATTCCACCACTAGTATTAGTGTGAGTACAATACCACTGGGTAAGGTCTATATCTTTTACTTTCCATACGCAGTGCATTATACCTCTTTGCCCATACCATCCTCTCTAGCTTCATGTTATAAACCGTAAACCTTTCCTCCTCTGCAAGCCCCTCAACTCCCTGCAGAACTGGTTTCAGCACTTGCCGACCCTCCTTCTGTTAAAAATTTCCGATATGCCTGCGAATTGCTGACAGATCGGCTCTGTTCCAAATTGACATGCCAGATCCATAAAGTCCTGGGATGGACGCGAGTATGCTGTCCAAGCCCTTTAACTTTCTGGATCTGAAAATGCCCCTGTGGGGAGGGAGGTTTGGTTCTGCAAATGGATCCTGAGTTCGGCTTGCATGGGAGGCAATCAAATCTACTAGCAAGGAATAGTAAAACAGACCCATTTGTCCGGGCACATGAGCCGAATTCGGCCATGTTCCACTGGGACAAATTAAGTACCAACGGCACATGAATGATCTTAACGTTATTAAACAATATTACAGGGATTGAGGTTGCCGTTAGGCTGCTAGGTGGTCCCTCTTGCATTGATGGGCATTCCAAGGATGTTGGTTCATAATAGGGGATTGCAACTGTATTTTTGGGCACAGTTGTAGGAGCAGGGGTGTTAGTCTTTGGGGACACATGTAATAAGATGGATTTCCCCTCTAGGTAGTAGCCCGGATTCTTGGTCAACGATCACGCTGATGAGCATTCCAGTCTCCTCTCCCTTGGTGTGTCTGATCAGATGGAGCAGGATCACAATCCACCTCGACTTCATGGCTCTAAAAGGGAAGAAAGCAGAACATTTTAGTTGCAGGATTTTGTGAGGGCACAAACGCTGGGGCACAAGACTGAATCCAGTAAATTCCAAGGAATTTCCCAGATCTCCCCCCCTTGTGCTCCTTGTTTGGCCAAACAATCCGCTACCTCATTTTGTTCCCAGTATGGGGCAGTGCCTAAATTACCTTTTACTTTGCACCCCCATGGTTTGACTGGCAACTTTTGCACCAATGTTACAATAAATTTCAACAGGGATGCATGTTTAAGTGGAGACCCATCTGAGGACATGTACTGGTGGGTGTGCCAGAAGGGCAGAATTTCTGAAATAGTATTACAGACCCACGCGGAATCTGAGTATAAAACTATTTCTTGGTCCCTTTTCATCAGTTCTAGGGCATGAGAAATTGAAGCCAGCTCAGCAAATTGTGCTGATTTGACTTGCCATGACCGAAAGATTGATGTTTGGGTCTTTGCATGTGGATTGTTAAGGTATATTCCAAATCCTGCATGTGGTGAACCCTCCACGTAAAAACATGATCCATCTGTGAAGAATTGGACTGCATTTTCAGGGACATTTTCCTTTGCTGACAAAGGTCTAAAGAATTGTTGCGCAACTGATTGTGGTATGATATCACATTCCTGTGGTACTCCTTGGTAAAGGAAGCCATGGGCCCTAGTGGAAGAATTATTTGTGTGTTTGTCTCGATCATGGAGCAACCGAGGCCAATAGTTTTCCTGTGACAGAACCGCTGACATGGTTGTCTCTGATATGGCAGTCTCACTGTGAAAGGGCAGTTGGTACTTTGGGTTGGCTAATGCTGGCGCTTGCGCTAAAGCTTCTTTAAGCTCCTGCACTGGATTGGTGTGTTGCTCAGTCCAGTGCCATCGGGTATCCTTTTTCCACCAATCATACAGTGGTGCAGACTTTTGGGCACAATCAGGGATGAAAGGCCGCAAATAATTTACCATTCCTAGGAAAGATCTGATAGTAGGCATACTTACTGACAGAGGTAATTGTAGACTGGTGTCTACCTTCTCAGTTACTATCTTACTACCGTATGCTGTCACTGTAATCCCAAGAGAAGACACAAATTCCTGCAACAATTGTGCCTTAATGGGATTACACTTCAGTTCCGTTTTTCCTAGGATCCGTAGGAGTTCCTCCAATAGCCGCAAATGCTTTTCTTTGTCGCATGTGGCTTTAAGTAAATTGTCAATGTACTGAAAAAGATTCTTTGGGGAAGAAAAATCAGTTAAAATATCTGTCATGGTTGCATATGAAGTCATGTGTTCACTAGATTTAATTTTGTCAATGAAATCAGCCACACCCATAAGTATTTTTACCGGTTGAATTGGATATACATTGGAAATCACCTCATTTCCTTCATTATCAAACCCCAAAAATGTTTGATTTCCTTCAGTAGAGGAGGAGATCTGGGTCCTAACCATGATGGGGAACTTGACATGCTCCTCATTTGTGGATAGCTGGTCCCCATTGTCTGGTGGGTCTATGACCATGGTGCATTCTCGATTTTCCTGTGGCGCTGCGATTTCTCCCATTGCCACTGGAAAAGTAGAATTAGGATCCATATCTTCCTCTCCCCAATACTCTTCATATTTCTCAGTATCCCCAATTTCATAGGCACAAGTAGGTGCCGTAGCAATACTATGTTCGCATGTGCTAGCCATAGTCTGTCCTTTAAGGATTGAAATTGTTTGTAGCAACTGTGGCTCTGTTTGCGTGCCCTGTGTGCGCTCTAGCACTTTGTATGCACTTGTTATATGGTCCAGTTCAGTCTCAGCTTTAGTTAGCATGCTTTTATATTGTACCACGTCTTTTTGGGCCAATTTGTAATTTTTACAATTTTCCTCCTGTGAGGCATTAACTATTTGATTAAGGGTAGTTAAGGTTTGTAATTGGCTTTGTAAAGCTGTATTCTCCTTCTCCCTCTCAGAAATTGTAATATTTTGATTATAGACTATATCTTTCAATTTCTGTATTTTAGCCTTCATAGCCAATATGCCTGCTATGGCTAGACTTTTAAGCTTTTTGTTCTTTTTGATTGTTTTTGCTTGTTCTTCCAATAATTTAGCATCACAGGCAAATTCATTGCTCTTATGTTTAAGAGTATAAGTTGCTACAAAACTTTCTAGACAGGTCATGGCAGCCATTGTGATAGTATGCACAATTTGTGAGCTAAATTAAATTAATTGTTCCCTTATACTATAAATTCCCTTGATTACAGTAAAAGGAAAACAAAAAGAAAAGGAAGCAAAAAAACAATAAATAGGAACTCAAATGAAATAAGCTGCAGAAAATATAGTAAAAGTCAAACAATATTTTCCAGCTCTCAATCAACAATCTTTCAGATTAGTGGGGAAAACTAATTATACTAACAATAGCATTTAGCCTATCTTGTCTGAGCCTACTCAATAGACCAAGGGACAATAGAAGCCCCACAGGGATCAATTAGAATGAATACCTGTAGTCTGATAGTAGTGTAAACACCGCCGTGTTGACATTCCTATTATTTGTAACACTCAATTCAGTAGAAAAAACAAAACAAAAACAAAAAACAAAAAAAAAAGTTCAATGCACCTTTTAAAATCCTAATAATCTTTCTCAGGTTTCAGTAGCAAGACTTCCACAGACTTGTACTTTAATTGACACCAATGAGAATATTACTGCTTGTAACTTCTCACAGTTAAAAAAAAAAGGTACAATAAAAACCAAAAAACTAAAATAAGAGTAAAGAAAAAAAAAAAAATCTCTTGTAGGTTATTTGCAATGTCCTATTTTTAATGTTAGTGGACATGCAAATTAAATAACAAGCAAAAACCCTATTGAGCCTGTTTCAACCTACACACACCAGAACACAAGCACGTGTCTGTGATTTAAACAAAAAAAATAAAAACAAAACTAAAATAAAATAAAGGCTAAAACTAAGCCAGGTTATCAAAAATTTATGATAACAAGAATTATTAAAAAAAAATAATAATAATTCAATAACAAAAATTTTAAATTAAAATTAATAAATTGCAAAAAAAAAGTAAATACACTTTTTCTCCACAAAACCAAGGACCACGATTTCAGTGTCCTCCTTCCAATAAAACAACACAAATCAAGGCAAAAATGTTTTTGCTTTGTAAAAAAAAAACTTTTTTTTTTTTTTTTTCAAAACTACGGATCACTATTTAAGTGTCTCATAAACAACAATTATTAAAACAAAAATTTTCCCATTTGTACTTCCTCCCCATTACATTGACCGGTTATAATGGTACATCCAAAGTATTTTATCAATTATGATTTTGGGATAAAATAATTTTAAAAAAAGCAAAACAAACAAAAAAAATAAAAATAACCTGTGGTGTATATTCTCTCCTTGGAGGTAATACCCACTAATAAAACAAAAATATTTACCAATATTTTTGCCTAAATAGAATGGATCAACTGACTCAGTTCGAACTCCACCTAATAATCTTAATCTCTAATATACAGATTTTGTTATTATATTAAATGCTTTCAGTCCTGTACTTAACTTCGTGGTCGCCAACTGTTGATTTTTAAATATTAATATTTAATATTTAATATTCAATTAATATTATTATGATTATTGATATGGTTTAAATAAGAGTTCTTTTTGACAGGATTTGATAACTTCAATATAACAAGCATTTATTAAAGAATTAAGGTTATTAGTCTATCTAATACACCGCAAACATTTACAGTCTTTGGCAAGGGAGTAAATATTAGTTTCAAACACAACGTATATACATTACATTACAAATAGACAGACAAACATAGGAAAAATGCAAGCATAAGGGGTAAGTGCTGGGAGATGGTCTTAATAATTACCTATAATGAATCCTGGGCCCAGGTTCTCTCATCTCTCTCCAACTCTAATGAATTAGGGTGGTCCTTTTTATGGAGTCCTCTTCCATTGACTAACCCAGGGCGGCTACGATTGGCTACTGTTAATTCTCTCCTCCTTCCTATCGTTATATTATTTTCCCACACTACCCACTCTTTAGCGATGATTGGATTTGAAGTTAATTAAACTGGAGGTCGTTAACGTCCCTTGAATGGGGCGCTTAGCTATGCATGGAACTAGCCAGGAAGAATTACCCCTTAAATGGATAATGGTTCGTTAGTATGGGAGAATACATATGCCTTTATCTAGTGAATTAAGCCGCAGCCGCATAGACTGCCTCTTTCAGCTGCGATCTCTTTCTAGTTTGTTTACTCCTAAGTTATCTCGTCAGACCCTAAGACTCCGCAGCTCTTGTTACCCTGCATTCATGCATATTCAAATAAGAGGACAGGTAATTAGATTGTCCTCAAGCCCAGCTTGTCAGCCCCGTTTAACCCTTTGCAGACCCACATATTTCCTACTCTAAATTATATATATACATATATGTTACAGATATTCCCAATTTACACAAGGAAATTATTCATAAAAATTCCTCATAAGGCAACAGTGTATATATATATATATATATATATACACACACAACACCTAGGATGCATATATATCCTCTACATACTGTAACTGCAGCTAACTGACTTGCCTGCCTGCTCTATCTAACTCAATATAAATGACACTGTCTGTCTCTGTAAACTCTCTCGTTTCACAACTCCAACACGCTACACAAGGCCGCCGAGCCGGCGGCCTTATATAGTGTGGGGCGTGTACTAAACCCCCTGAGCCATAACTGGCCAAAGCCACCCTGGCTTTGGCCAATTACGGCTCTCCGTTTTTTCTGCGCTGTGATTGGCCAAAGCACGCGGGTCATAGTGCATGCTTGGCCAATCATCAGCCAGCAATGCACTGCGATGCCGGAGTGAATTATGGGCCGTGACGCGCCACTCGAATTTGGCGTGAACGGCCCATAATGTTCGATCTTCGTTGAACGATCGAACAGCCAATGTTCGAGTCAAACATGGGTTTGACTCGAACACGAAGCTCATCCCTAGTTATATTAGGTTTTTGGTTGCAGCTGCAGCCATGATCCTGGTATTATTTTTTATAGCCGGCAACCAGATTTATTATAAAAGTTAGCCAAAGGGCTTTACAGCCTCACAATCAATTTTACAGGGCTCAGAAGGGTCCCCTCTCCTGTCGGTACACGCTGCTGTTCCCAGGCTCTCCTGTTCCACCGGGGGCTCCTGGACCACTGTAAGTGGCCAGGTCAGCTGCCTACAGAGATGAATGAAGCCAGAAGCGACAAGGATTTCCTCACTTCTAGTTTGAAGCCTCGTACACACGGGCAGGAATCTCATCGGGAAAAAACTACGGTTTTCCCAATGAGATTCCTGGCAAGCTTGTCTTGCCAAGCCCTGTGTACACACGCACATTCAAAAGAATCGCCGTTCTTTTGAATGGCAAGAACGCAGTGACGTCATAGACTACGATGAGCATGCGCTCGTCACATTCTATGCCGTCGCCGCCATCTTGCTACACCCTACACTACCCTTGTATGCTACTGCGCATGCGTCAAAGTTTTTTCGAGCATGCACGGGTTTACCCGGAGACAGGTAAGCATACACACGCATGGTTTTCTCGTCGGCAAACAGGCCGACGAGAATCCCAAAGAGAAAATAGAGAACAGGTTTTCCCGACGAGAAACCATACACACGACCGGTTTTCTCTGCAAAAAGCTCTCCCAGCAGTTTTCTCGCCGAGAAAATCGGCCGCGTGTACGAGGCTTTAGAGCTGCCTTTCCCTGGCCATTCCAGCTAGGGAAGCATCAAACAAAAAAACTGATCAGATGCCTAATGCCGCGTAAACACGATCGTTTTTCATGACGTTAAAAATGCCATTTTTAAAAATGGGCATTAAAACCGATCGTGTGTAGGCTCCAGAGCATTTTTAACGACGTGAAAAACGGGCATTTAAAATTTTGAACATGCTCTATTTTTTCACGTCGTTTTTCATGTCGTTTTTTTAATGTCGTGAAAAACGGTAGTGTGTATGCTTTTACGAGGGGAAAAAAAACGCGCATGCTCAGAATCAAGTATGAGACGGGAGCGCTCGTTCTGGTAAAACTAGCGTTCGTAATGGAGATAGCACATTTGTCACGCTGTAACGAACTGAAAAGCGCGAATCATCGCTCAACAAACTTTACTAACATGAAGGGTGGCGCCATTCGAACGGATCTTCCCCTTTATAGTGCCGTCGTACGTGTTGTATGTCACTGCGCTTTGCTCGAGCGTTTTTTTTCATGATCGTGTGTACGCAAGACAGGGTTGAGAGGAAACGAGAAAAAAACCGACGAGAAAAACGTTGGTTTTAAAAATTGCATTAAAAACTAACGTGTGTACGCGGCATTAGAGGGTAGGAGAGGGATCAAGGGACTAATATTTAACCCCTTGTGATAGCAATACATTCGAATGAAAAAAATAATAATTTTAGTGTAAAAATAAATGAATTTATATAAATAAATAAAACATTAAAGCACCCCTGCCCCCCCCCCCCCCCCCCCGTGCTCATGCGCAAAGGCAAACATGCACATACTGTAGGTCCGGCACCACGCATGTGTAAACAGTGATTGAACCACACATGTGAGGTATTGCCATGAACATCAGAGTGAGAGCAATAATTCTAGCACCAGAGCTTAAGTTTAACTCTATAACGGATAATCTGTAAAGGCCTTTAGGCGTTGCCTATGAATAATTTCAGGTACTGTAGTTTGTCGCCATTTCATAATTTTAAATCTTGATATTTTGATATCTATTTACTCATTACTCAACACAACATCGTATTTTATGTTTTACCAAAAATTGGTTATTATATTGTGTTTGTGTGCACTATATATTCCCACAAATGTATGTTTGATAAATGGTTGTGCAAATATTGTGTAACATAAAAAATTGCAACCACGCCTTTTTTTTCTCCAAGGCACCTGCTTTTGTAAAACATATAATGGATGAGGGTTCTAAGAATTTTTCTAGCAAAAAATGCTGATTTTAACATGTATGTATGTAAAAAAATAAAAACTGTCAAAGTTGCCCTGGAGGGCAAGCATTTAAAGAGGAACTGCAGTCTGCTCACATAATTTGTAATAAAAACATCTTTGCAATTCTGAAGCTTCCCTCCAACCACTTTGCATATTATTTTACAGTATATATACTGTGATTCTGTACTTGCCAAATATGTTGCAGAAATCTCCCTCTACTATGTCTAGCTGCATCCATTTTAACTATGGGCAGCTGAAGCTGCTGCCTGTTCACTTCCTGGATTTACACAGACACACAGAGGCACAGCTCCAGCTCTGACCAGAAATGAAAGAGAAAGTGAGCTAGATAAAGGTATTTACTGGCAGAAAAAAATGTTTTACTATCCAAAGTTAAAACAACAAGGGCAGAAGATTTAATAGATGGAAAGATGAAAAATTGACTGATGGTCCGCTTTAAATTACATAAACATTTGTTACGCATAACTGACACAACTTGTTCACACTAGAAAAGCCTCTAGGTCCTATGTAACATCAATAACCCTATTATATATACTCCTGTTGGTGGAATATATACAGTACCTTAGACATACCTCCCAACTTTTTGCGATAGGAATGAGGGACATCTATTAGCAAATTTTGTGGGCATAGGACCCCCCAGCCACCCACCTTAATGGAGATTGATTCAAGAAAAATGATTAGTTACAGCCACAAGTAATTATTTTTAACAACTACTATTCCTCTATACTGTTTTTTTTTTATTTACTGATGCAGAAATGCAGAAACTAGATGAATGGTTTAGCACTATGAAACACTTTTTGAAAGATAAATAGTGCATTTTATATACAACTATATAGATCAGACCAAAATGAGGGACAAATAAGGAGGAAGGAGGGACAGAGGGACTTTGTTCCAAATCAGGGACAGTCCCTTGAAATCAGGGACAGTTGGGAGCTATGCCTTATGCGGCGTACACACGATCGTTTTTCATGCCATTTTTTTAACCCACGTTTTTCTCGTCGTTTTTTTTCATGTTTTCTCTCAATCCTGTCTTGCATCCACACGATCATTAAAAAAAACGCTCAAGCAAAGCGCAGTGAAATACAACACGTACGACGGCACTATAAAGGGGAAGTTCCATTCGAATGGCGCCACCCTTCATGTTAGTAAACTTTGTTGAGCGGCGATTCGCGCTTTTCAGCCTCGTGCTTTTCAGTCTGTTACAGCGTGACGAATGTGCTATCTCCATTACGAACGCTAGTTTTACCAGAACGAGCGCTCCCGTCTCATACTTGATTCTGAGCATGCGGGTTTTTTTTCCCCTCGTAAAAGCATACACACTATCGTTTTTCACGTCGTTAAAAAAAACGACATGAAAAACGACGTGAAAAAAATAGAGCATGTTCGAAATTTTTAATGCCCGTATTTCACGCCGTTAAAAATGCTCTGGAGCGGGGGGGGGGTGGCTACCGCGCAACTGCATGGACGTGTGACTGCACAGGTCCGCTTCAGACACGGGAACCGCTTACAAATAGCACGACACCGGCCGCTATTTTCCCCTCTACATCCCACCTGAAGGTCCCGGGACGCTTGGGTGATGACCCGAAAAAAGGAAAGATCATACCCAGCCCAAGAAATTAGAAGATTTCTACCCGCCGAGAGGCCGCGGGCCTATCCAAGATGACGCCGACGCGGGGAATGTCTCACCACTCTCCTCTGGCAGCTCGCGGTCCGCAGCAGCCAGCCCAGGATTGCCTCTGAACCAAACACAGACATCTCCACCGGCTGCTACCCCGCTATCTCGCAGTCCAGCGAAGTCCAAACCTCGCCTGGACAACGACAGGATGCAGGTGAGCAACTCACACAGCCCTATGGAGGACACGAGGGAGCTGATTGACCCCTTCACCTCATTCCCTACATCAGGTCACCCTGTATCAGACACTACCCTTAAGAACATGCTTGTTTCCCTCCGCAGCTCTATGCACGCTGACTAGTGATGAGCCGAACACCCCCGGGTTCGGTTCGCACCAGAACCCGCGAACGGACCGAAAGTTTGCACGAACTTTAGAACCCTATTAAATACAATGGATGCGAACGTTCGAAATCTAAAGTGCTAATTATAACGACTATTATGCATGTTATTGTCCTAAAAAGGGTTTGGGAACCCGGGTTCTGCACCAGGGGACATGTATCAATGCAAAAAGAAGTTTTAAAAACGGCAGTTTTTCTGGAGCAGTCATTTTAATGATGCATAAAGTGAAAAAAAAAAAAAGTCAAATATTACTTTAAATATCGTACCTGGGGGGTGTCTAAAGTATGCCTGTGAATTGCCACGTGTTTCCCGTGTTTAGAACTGTCCCTGCACAAAATTACATTTCTAAAGGAAAAAAAGCCATTTAAAACTGCTTGCGGCTTTAATGTAATGTCTGGTCCCGGTAATATGGATGAAAATCTTTAAGAAAAATGACATAGCTACCCCATCACACCCCCCCCCCTCTTACCCCAGCCCATTACCAGCCCCTTTGGGTCTTGTATGGATATAAAGGGGAACCCCGCACACAAAATAAAAAAGGCCCTATATACTCTGAACAGCCGTATACAGGCGGTGCATACAAGACAGGGACTGTAGGTTTGTTCTTATGTAGAATCTGTTTGTAATTTTGAACAGGTACATTGTTTAAGTGTAGCTCCAGCCAAAAAATCTATTTTTAAGCTTTTTGGAAAACATAGGGAAGGGTTATCACCCCTGTAACATTTGTTTTGCTGTCTGTGCAGTGTGCACCTGTTCAGAACAGTTCACCTCACTTTCCGTCCTAATGACAAATGTTTTTTGAAAATTTGGGGTTTTTATTGAAACAAGAATTGGTGATAAAGAATCAGTGTAGAGGAGACACTTTTTTCCCATATTAACTCTTACAGGAGAGAATTTGCCTTCCTAGGGGTAGATTTCCTCTCACTTCCTGTTGTATCCTTCCGTTTGCAAGGAGGAGTCGTTTGTAAGTTGGATGTTTGAAAGTAGGGGCCTGCCGTATATACTCAGCTGAAATTTGCCCCTTACATGTTGGTGTTGCCACAACACTGTGAGCCCTCACAGTTACTCTTGGTGGGCGCATGAATGGGCCCTGCTGTGAATTATTAGATCAAGAATTGTAATTGCATGCCCCTGTTAAACAGGGGCTGAAAAATTGGGCCTTAGCCACTGGTGCTGGTGCCACGACACTGCAACCACTCCCAGATACTCTACTTGGAGTGCAGGAATGAGCCCTGCTGCAAAGCATTGCATAAAAAATTGTAATAACACACCCCTGTTAAACAGGGGCTGAAAAATTGGGCCTTAGCCACTGGTGGCGGCACCCAGAAACAAAAATGTTCTTCCAAGCTATCATCGTCAATCGGATCATTGAGGAGGAGGAGGATAGTCAGTCAACATAACAGGACAAACTCTCAGCATCAGCATCAGTCTTGAAGGGATGTGACATTTGAAAATAAATTAGTCTGTTATATCAGCTTCAGGTGTTTGGTAGCTGGTGGTGATCCAAGACTGGTTCATCTTTATGAAGGTCAGTCTATCAACAGAGTCGGTGGACAGGCGCACCCTGTGATCCGTGACAAATCCTCCAGCAGCACTGAATGTGCGTTCTGAAAGAACGCTGGATGCAGGACAGGCCAGTAGCTCAATTGCATACTGTGCAAGCTCTGGCCAGTGATCCATCCTCAAGACCCAGTAAGCCAGAGGATTTTCGGTGGGGAAGGTGTCCAAGTCTGACCTTGCCCCTAGGTATTCCTGCACCATGTATATCAGACGCTGGCGATGGTTGCTGGAACCGATCATACCTTGGGGCTGCGGACTAAAGAATTGTCTGAACGCTTCGGTCAGACGGCCACCTTCCCCACCGCTCCTTCTTTGACTGACCGAAGCCTCAGCAACTCGTTGTCCAAGACCAGGAGTTTGTAACCTCCCAGTCTCTGGGAACGCGTTGCACAGACCTTTCTGCAAGGCCTCCCGGAGTTGTCTCATCCTCTGCTCCCTCTGCGACGGTAAGATAAGGTCCGCAACCTTACCCTTTTACCGTGGATCAAGGAGAGTGGCAAGCCAGTAATGGTCCCTCTCCTTGATCCGAAGAATACGAGGATCCTTCCGCAGACTTTGCAGGATCAGGGAGGCCATGCAGCGTAGGTTAGCTGAGGCATTCAATCCGGAGTCCTCTGGGTCACTAGGGACGACATGATCCGCAGCCACCTCCTCCCAGCCACGTACAAGTCCACTGGTTTCTTGGGACTGTAAATCATCCCTAAAAGACTGCTGCTGATGATGCTGAGTGCCAGGCTCCACCTCCATGCTGACACAATCCTCCTCCTCCTCCTCCTCCTCCTCCTGTGCGATGGGTGGGACAGAAGGAACACTGTCTGGGTAAAGGGGGCCTTGAGAGGCAAGGAAGTCCTCCTCTTCCTGCCTCTGTTCTGCCTCAAGTGCCCTGTCCATTATTCCACGCAGCGTATGTTCCAACAGGTGGACAAGAGGTACAGTGTCACTGATGCATGCACTGTCACTGCTCACCATCCTCGTGGCCTCCTCAAATGGTGCCAGGACAGTGCATGCATCCCTGATCATGCCCCACTGGCGTGGTGAAAAAAACCCGAGCTCCCCTGACCCTGTCCTGGTGCCGTAGTCGCACAGGTACTCATTGATGGCCCTCTGCTGCGTGTGCAGCCGCTGCAGCATGGCCAACGTTGAGTTCCACCTGGTGGGCATGTCACATATAAGGCGGTTCTTGGGCAGGTTCAACTCCTTTTGCAGCTCAGCCAGGCGAGCACTGGCATTATAAAATCTGCGGAAATGCACACAGACTTTCCTGGCCTGCCTCAGGATATCCTGTAAGCCCGGGTACCTGCCCAAGAACCGCTGCACCACCAGGTTAAGGACGTGAGCCACACAAGGCACATGGGTCAGTTGTCCCTGTCGGAGAACGGAGAGGAGGTTGGTGCCATTGTCGCAAACTACCATTCCTGGCTTAAAAGAGTAGTAAAGTTACATGTTTTTTCACCTTAATGCATCCTATGCATTAAGGTGAAAAAACATTCGACAATACCGCCCCCCCCCCGAGCCCCCGTTTTTCTTACCTGGCCCCTCGAAAGTCCCATGCTCGTCCCCGTCATCCTCTTCGTTTTTCTGCCTGGCCGCCGATTGGCTACACTGGATAGATTGAAAGCAGCGCAGCCATTGGCTGGCGCTGCTGTCAATCACATCCAATGACGCGGCACGCCGGGGGGCGGGGCCGAGTGATACAGTCGGCGGCTATGGCCGCCGCTGTATCACGGGAGCGCGCCCGCAATCACTCCACACCATGCGAGCTCACTCGCATTAAGGTGTGGAGTCCTTGCGGGGAGGAGCCAAGACAGCTGCTGAGGGACCCCAGAAGACCAGGATCGGGGCCACTGTGTGCAAAACGAGCTGCACAGTGGAGGTAAGTATAACATGTTTGTTGTTTTTAAGCAAAAAAAAAAAAAGGTTTAGTGCTCCTTTAAGCTGGCGTGGCGTCAACCACCTCTCGGCCTGCCCCTGCAGAGCAGACAGAACCTCTGCCCCAGTGTGGCTCCTGTCCCCCAAACACACCAGCGCAAGCACGGCATGGCATCTTTTTGCCTGCGTACTTGCGTAGCCCCTTGAACGCCTACGGAGCACCGCTGGTTCCGAGGACAAAGCACAGGAAGAGGCCACGGAGGAAGAAGAAGAGGAGGGGGTGGAGGACAGAGGTGTGTCACAACCAGTAGTAGCATTTTGGAGGCGTGGCGGTGGAACAACCTCCAACACTACTGCACCTTGTCCTGCATCCTTCCCAGCTGCCAAAAGAGTGACCCAATGGGCCGTGAAAGAAAGGTAACGTCCCTGTCCATGCCTGCTGGACCATGAGTCAGCGGTAATATGCACCTTACCGCTGACCGCCCTGTCCAGCGAGGCCAAGACATTGCCTTCCACATGCCGGTAGAGAGCCGGAATCGCCTTCCGTGATAAAAAGTGGCGTTTGGGAACCTGCCACTGAGGATCCGCACATTGCACAAACTCACAGAAGGGGGCCGAGTCTACCAACTGAAAAGGCAGCAGTTGAAGCGCTAGCAATTTAGCCAAGCTAGCATTCAACCGCTGGGCATGTGGATGGCTGGGAGTGAACTTCTTTCGACGGTCCAGCAGCTGGGGCAGGGAAATTTGCCTGCTAGAATCGGACGTCGGTGTACTGCTAGCAGAGTGGCCGCAAGTACTTGGCTGTGACACACCTAATTCTACACCTTCATTCCTCTCAGTGCAGGTTTCAGAGAGGACTGAAGGTATAGTGGGGTTGGAGACCCCAGCTGATGCGGTGCAAGGAGAGGTACGCTTTCTTTGGTGTGGGTCTTTAAGGTAGGCTTGCCAACGAGCTGCATGGCAGGTCAACATATGTCTGATCAAGCATGTGGTGCCCAAGCGGCTGATGTTTTGGCCACGCGATATACGCTTGAGACATATGTTGCAAACAGCAGCTGTGCGATCTGATGCACTCGCCTCAAAAAAGGCCCACACCAAAGAACTTTTTGAATAACGGGCATAGGCAGCGCCCTGCACAGGCGGAGCTCTGCGGTGTGATTCCGTCGGTGTGCTGCCCTTACGCTGGCCACCCAAGGGCATCCTGCCTCGTTGGAGATGTGCCTCCTCCTCATCCTCCTCCTCCTCCTCCTCTCTCCTATTAGGCACCCACGTGGAGTCAGTGACCTCATCATCCCCTCCCTCCTCATCACTGGAGCCAATCTGGCAGTATGCTGCAGCTGCTGGAACATGACTGCCAGATTGGTGTCCTTCTTGAGCATCCCCTCTCTCTGCTCTCACACTACTGCCTTCCTCTAGCTGGGTATCATCATCAGACCCTTCGATATGCTGGGCATCCTCCTGGAGCATGTACCCAACACTGTGCTCAAACAGTTCGGGGGACTCCTCAGGAGGAGGACATGGTGGGTCTAGGGAAGGAGTGACTGATGATGACATTGATACCAGGGAAGAGGACGCTTTGGCAGCTGCTTTGCCAGTACCCTGAGCCTGGGTGAGAGATGATGAGGAGGATGAGGAGGGCTTGGTCATCCACTCTACCAAGTCTTCGGCATGATGTGACTCAACATGTCCAGCTGCCGAAAAGAAGGACAAGCGTGTCCCATGGCCATGTGCTGATGACAATGCACCGCGTCCACGACCAGCACTGTTGCTCCCAGACACAGAGCCTGCTTGCCCTCTTTTATTGGCTCCTGACTGTCTGCCTCTCCTTGTTTGCCTTCCAGACATTCTAATGGCCTGCAGGGAGATGGGAAAACCAGCAATAAGGGGTAGCTTCAGGTGTATACTGTGCAGGAGGCTTAGCAACAATGACACTGAACCTGTCCCCTTCCTATCCTTCTCTCTCCCTGCACACAAGGTTTAGCAAAGAATATGACACTGACACTCTCCCTGCCTATCCTTGTCTGTCCCTACAAACAAGGTTTAGCAAAGAATATGACACTGACACTCTCCCTGCCTATCCTTGTCTGTCCCTACAAACAAGGTTTAGCAAAGAATATGACACTGACACTCTGCCTACCTATCCTTGTCTGTCCCTACACACAAGGTTTAGCAATATGCTTCAGCACACAAGGTTTAGCAAAGAATATGACACTGACACTCTCCCTGCCGATCCTTGTCTGTCCCTACAAACAAGGTTTAGCAAAGAATATGACACTGACACTCTCCCTGCCTATCCTTGTCTGTCCCTACAAACAAGGTTTAGCAAAGAATATGACACTGACACTCTCCCTGACGATCCTTGTCTGTCCCTACAAACAAGGTTTAGCAAAGAATATGACACTGACACTCTGCCTACCTATCCTTGTCTGTCCCTACACACAAGGTTTAGCAATATGCTTCAGCACACAAGGTTTAGCAAAGAATATGACACTGACACTCTCCCTGACGATCCTTGTCTGTCCCTACAAACAAGGTTTAGCAAAGAATATGACACTGACACTCTCCCTGCCTATCCTTGTCTGTCCCTACAAACAAGGTTTAGCAAAGAATGTGACACTGACACTCTGCCTACCTATCCTTGTCTGTCCCTACACACAAGGTTTAGCAATATGCTTCAGCACACAAGGTTTAGCAAAGAATATGACACTGACACTCTCCCTGCCGATCCTTGTCTGTCCCTACAAACAAGGTTTAGCAAAGAATATGACACTGACACTCTCCCTGCCTATCCTTGTCTGTCTCTACAAACAAGGTTTAGCAAAGAATATGACACTGACACTCTCCCTGCCGATCCTTGTCTGTCCCTACAAACAAGGTTTAGCAAAGAATATGACACTGACACTCTGCCTACCTATCCTTGTCTGTCCCTACACACAAGTTTTAGCAATATGCTTCAGCACACAAGGTTTAGCAAAGAATATGACACTGACACTCTCCCTACCTATCCTTCTCTGTCCCTACACACAAGTTTGAGGTACAAATAGCACTGACACTGTCCCTGCCTATGTAACTCTTTCCCTGCGCCGGAACACACTACACGAGGCCGCCGCGCTGGCGGCCTTTTATAGTGTGGGGCGTGTACTAAACCCCCTCAGCAATAATTGGCCACAGGCATCCTGCCTGTGGCCAATCATTGCTCTCCTCGCTGCCGGCGCTGTGATTGGCCAAGCATGCAGGGTCACAGTGCATGCTTGGCCAATCACAGCGCCGGGATTACACTGCGATGGCGCAGTGTATTGTGGGCCGTTCGAGTCACTCGAATTTGCCGCGAACGGCCCAAATCGTTCGTTGTTCGCCGAACGCGCGAACAGCCGATGTTCGAGCTCATCCCTAACGCTGACCTGATGCAATGCATGCAGAACTTTAAATCTGACATAGGGGGCAGAGTTGATCACATTGAAGGGAAAATGGGGGAGTTCGCTGCGTCCCACAACACATTGATTGATGCGCACGCTGATCACTCAGATGAACTCTTGGCTCAGGGCAAAGGTCGCTGACCTCGAAGATAGATCAAAGGAGGAATAATGTAAAAATCCGAGGGGTGCCTGAGTCCATCCTCCCAGCTCAACTCCAACAATACGCCCGTGACCTAGTGAAACAGTTCCTGCCCTCCGTCCCAGAGGTAGAAATGCAAATAGACTGCATCCATAGATTGCCCAAACCTCCTCATCTTCCGGATAATATCCCCAGACATGTCCTTATGCGGGTACACTTCTACCAAGTGAAGGAACAACTGATGATTGCGTTCCGCAAAACCCAGCAGCCACCTGAACAGTTTTCACATATCCAACTGTTCGCAGATCTGTCACAATTCACTATGCAGAAGCGCAAATCCCTCCTGCCAGTGACCAAAGCACTACGCAACCACAACATCCCTTATCGCTGGGGGTATCCAGTTAAGCTTACGGTCACACATGAGGGTAAATCCACAGTGATTACGGACATAGATGAAGGTCTTTCCTTGCTGGGAGCATTGGATATTCTGCCTGAGAAATCTCCTGCAGGGCCTTCACCCCCACCAAAGCTGGACCCACAATATGAATGGCAAAAGGTGTCGCGGAAGAAGAGCGGCAAAAAACACACATCTTGACCAACTATTTCTTACTTTCTTATGATTCATGTATTTCAAGGTTCCCGGTGTGCTCTGAAGTTTGTAGCCCACTGACGCTTTCAAGTTGATACCCCTCCGTCAAGTTATGGGAAGCCAGTCTTCCCTCTGGTTCTTGTTTGAACATGTTTTTTACATTTTTTATAGTGAACTACGTATTGTTTCTTTTTTTCAATTTTTTCCCCTCCTCTGTTTTAATCTTTGTCCCCCATTGTCTCACCTACTCAATCCTGTCCCTGGTTGATCCTGCCTCGGGAATTCTGCGAACCTACCCAGTACAAGAAGAACATCATCTCGTCTCTACGTCATCTCCTGATCCTGGGATGTTAGCCATCTCATCTGGAAAGAGGTATAGTCATCATACACACCCCTCATTCATCCATGGCGCTTAAAATAGTCTCTTTTAATGTGAATGGCCTAAATCACCCGGCCAAGAGGACCTCGGTCTGGAGGGAGGCCCTCAAACTTCAGGCTGATGTCCTTTGTATTCAGGAGACACACTTCCTCTCAGACAATCCTCCCTATTTTCGCCCTAACCGATTCCCCCATATTTTTTCTGCCTCAGCATCTTCCAAAAAGAAAGGTGTCCTTATTGCTATTAGAGACTCAGTGGCCTTTACCTTGCTGAACTCCTATGCTGACCCCGAAGGGAGGTACCTCATATTGATAGGTGAACTCAATAATAAGCCCTTCACCATTGTCAACATATATGCCCCGAACTCTCACCAACTCAGATTCTTGAAAAGGCTGTACAATAAGGTTATGGAGCTTAAGCAGGGATCTCTGGTTATCTGTGGTGATCATAACTTAACTGTAGATTTCACACTTGACTTTTCCTCCACATCCAAACGCCCGATACCCCAACTTCAAAACCTACTCCACTCAGAAGACCTTTTCGATGTCTGGAGATGCCAGCACGCTAACAAGAAGGACTACACTTTTCACTCCACTCGGCATAACTCCTATTCGAGAATAGACTTGATCCTTGTGGACAAAATGCTTTTGCAGGCGGTGTCCTCCTCCACCATCCATGACATCACATGGTCCGACCATGCTCCTGTCTCGATCACGGTGATGGAGGGATACACCCCTAGTCCTGCTTACATATGGAGGGCCAATTCTCGGGTCTTTAAGATGCCCATTCATGCATCAAAGATAGCAAGTAGCCTGGATGCCTTCTTTGAGGAAAATCTGGGCTCGTTTCGGACCCTGCGATGTTATGGTTTGCCCATAAGGCATTTGTTAGAGGTATAATTTTACAGATCTGTGCATGGGAAAAGAGGCAGAGGACCCACAGGCTAGAACAACTTCTTGCTACTATCCAGAAACTAGAGGCATTGAATAAATCTGACCCTAATGCAGGTATATCCCAACAACTTTCACAACATCGTTCAGATCTCAGGACGTTTCTTATTGAACAACATGCTAAGCATTTCCAGTATTTGAAACTGAATCACTACGCCTCGGATAACCGAGCGGGCAAGTTTCTGGCCCAAAGGCTTAAATCTGCCAGAGTCAAAACAAAAATCCCATTCCTTCTACACACGAGCAATCAACATAAAATATTCAACCCTAAAGACATAGCTAACTCCTTTGCTGAATACTACTCCTCTCTTTATAATTTACAGGCTGACCCTAGTACCCCCCAACCCACAGTAGGTGCTATACAGGATTTTCTAACGAAAATCAACCTCCCCTCCTTGTCTCCCGACCAACTCCATTCCCTTAACTCACCTATTACAGAGCGTGAAATCAAGGAGATCATTAAAACACTTCCCTTAGGCAAATCCCCAGGTCCTGATGGACTTCCTAACAATTATTACAAGTCTTTCCTAAGTAATCTAACTCCAACTCTTCAAGAGGTGTTCAACGCTGCAATGTCCTCTGCCTCCTTCCCTTCAGAGATGCTTAAGGCGTACATTGTCACTATCCCTAAACCTGGGAAAGAACCTACTAACCCTGCGAACTTCAGACCTATATCTCTACTTAATACCGATGTTAAGATTTATGCTACGCTTATAGCGCATAGATTATTGCCTATCCTCCCCCTTTTAATTGGCCCTGACCAATCTGGCTTCACCCAGGGCAGACAAACCTCAGATGCCACAAGGCGCGTGTTGGGTGTGATACAGTGTGCTAGGTTCCGTCGAACGCCTTCTCTGCTCCTATCCTTGGATGCGGAGAAGGCGTTTGACCGGATACACTGGGGATACATGAGCCAAACCCTGCAGAAGTTTGGTTTCTCTGGACCCATCCTCTCTGCCATACTCGCTCTATACTCCTCCCCTTGTGCCCAGGTCTACACATCTAACATGCTTTCGAATACCTTCTCAATCTCTAATGGCACACGACAGGGGTGTCCCCTCTCCCCCTCCATCTTTAATCTTCTTATTGAGCCACTGGCCGAGAGGATCAGGTCCCACCCAGACATTACAGGCTTCCCTATTCATGGCCAATACCATGACATTAACCTATTTGCAGATGATATTATTTTGTTCCTGACCGCCCCTTCCACATCCCTACGTCTTGCCCATCACACTCTTACTGAATTCAGTAATATCTCTTTCTATAAAGTCAATTTCTCAAAATCAGTAATCCTAGATCTGGGTATACCACACAATCTGAGGAGCCATCTCCAAAACACCTACCCTTACTCCTGGAGCGAATCCCACATCACTTACTTAGGTATAAAAATTACCTCAGACCCTTTACTACTAGCTGAAATTAACTACTCTACCTTGATTAACAAATTAAACAGCAGAAATGAAAAGACTCTCTAATGTTGAATTGTCTTGGTCAGGGCGCCTGGCGGCATTTAAAATGTTAATCCTCCCTCAGATGCTCTATGTATTTAGGACACTTCCCATTCCTCTATCTGCCATACACCTCAAAAAGGTCAACACCCTTTTCTCTCATTTCATTTGGAAAGCAAAGAGACCAAGATGTTCCAAAACCCTACTAGTTAAGCACCACCTAGCGGGGGGGATGGGGTTGGTTGACATCCGAGACTACTACCGTGCCTCTCTCCTAACACAACTTAAGTGTTGGATTGATCCAACGACTCCTTCCATATGGAGAGGCATTGAACAGTCTCTCATGTCAATCAAGGACCTGAAATCCCTCCTCCTCATAGATGTGTGGAGACAATTACCTCTACGAGCTCTACCCCCCACCATTCAGGCCTCTCTACTGGTTTGGAGAGACCTGAGAAACCTCCAAGTCCCACCCACTGATTTATTAGATGTCCCAATACCCATTGAAACTCTCTCTCAAGTGATACCTAATCTCTCTATCAAAAGCTGGAGGAATGGAGGAATTAGGACTATAGATGACCTCTACCAGGACGATGTCCTTCTCTCATTTAATTCCCTACGAAACAAATTCTCACTGCCACATACAGACTTGTACAAATATATACAAATCTCCCACTTTCTTAAATCACTGAGTTCACACAGACTTCGCCTTCCTACAGTGGTATGGCGCTTCTATACCACCAACCCTACCCCCACAAAGGGAATCTCCCTATTCTACAATCTGTTCCAACATAAAATGACGTTTATAAAATCCCATCCATTTAGGAAATGGGAGGATGACCTGGGTGTGGATATTTCGGTTTCCCAGTGGCAACACGCGTTTCATTCACTCTATAAGGCATCCAGATGCATCAACCACTGGGAACTATCCCAAAAGATAGCGCTTTGGTGGTATCTTACTCCCTACAGACTTTCCAAGTTCGGGACCCAATGTTCCCCACTATGCTGGAGGAACTGCGGAACAACAGGCAACCTACTCCATATGCTATGATCCTGCAGACACCTCACCAGTTTCTGGAACTCCATCTTTCGCCATATTTCAGGAAGTACGGGAATTTTAACCCGTCCTAATCCCGCCCTAGCCATTTTAAACATAGGAATCAACATTTTCCCTCCTGACTACAGAACAGTGATAACTTATATCCTTTTAGCTGCCAGGACGCTAATTGCAAGAAATTGGAAAACTGACAAAGCACCAAATGTATCCGAAGCACTGCTTATCACCCAAACAAACTATGTATACGAATCTCTAATGGCCAATAGACTTGACAATCAACTTATGTTTAATAAACACTGGAAACTCTGGTCAACCTGGTATAAATGTCATCCATGAAGTGAATAACTCTCTATCTTGTTAGGTACTTTAATTGCTTTATTCGTTTTGTTAGCATATTTAACCACATATCAACCACACCCTCCCTCTCCCAACCCCTTTCCTGCTACTTCCCCTCCTCTCTCCCTCCCCCGTCCCCCCCTCTCTTGTCTTTTAGTCTCTCCTTTTATAAGCCATGGTGTTTCACCTTCTGCTGGTTATTATAGAATCGGCTTATTGGTCCCCCCTGGGACTTTTTATTATTTTCTTTTGTTATGCATATGTAGTAATATAGACCTGTCAAGCTATGAAACCTACCCATGCTTACCGCTTTTATCTGTATCACCCTGTTTGAAATTCTTTTTCAATAAAAACAATTTATAAAAAAAAAAAAAATGCTCTGGAGCATACACACGATCGGTTTTAATGGCCATTTTAAAAAATGGCATTTTTAACGGCATGAAAAACGATCGTGTGTACGCCGCATTAGAGCCGGGCCATTGCTTGTAACCTCTATATAATGACAAGATGAAGAACTTGTAGGTGATCTTTTACGTTATTATTCTTTTTTGTTATTTTTTTTATTTATTTCATTAAAATCTTTACAAAAGCTTGGCTCAAGGGATGACTTTCAATAGATCGCAGTGAGGTAGCTGCTCTGCTAAGCACAAACCCTGACCCAGAATCAGGTTGTCTACGAACTGGGTTCCCAACAAACGTGATGCACTCTGGTAGAGAGGCCGCCCGCTTCCGTCCGAGCTCTGATCCCGAGGCGAGTGGCACTATGCACCAACCCCCACCCTGGCAAATGGGTGGTGGGGACCGACTATCCTAGGCCAACCTGAGCTCCGTGGCACTGCGGTATTGTCACCTTTAGGGGGGATACTGACTAAGATGGTAGCTTCGCCTTATTGGCTCCTCAGCCAAGCACATACACCAAATCTCAGGAACCTGCGGTTCCTCTCGTACTGAGCAGGATTACTATTGCGACAACACATCATCAGTAGGGTAAAACTAACCTGTCTCACGACGGTCTAAACCCAGCTCACAGTCCCTATTAGTGGGTGAACAATCCAACGCTTGGTGAATTCTGCTTCACAATGATAGAGAGAGCCGACATCAAAGGATAAAAAAGCGATGGCGCTAGGAACACTTGGCTACCACAAGCCAGGTATCCCTGTGGTAACTTTTCTGACACCTCCTGCTTAAAACCCAAAAAGTCATAAGGATCGTGGGGCCCCGCTTTCCCGGTCTGTATTCATACTAAAAATCAAGATCAAGCAAGCTTTTGCCCTTCTGCTCCACGGGAGGTTTCTGTCCTCCCTGAGCTTACCTTAGGACACCTGCATTACCATTTGACAGGTGTACCGCCCCAGTCAAACTCCCCACTTGTCACTGTCCTCAGAGCGGGTCACGCACGACACTTGGAGCCAGAAGCAAGAGCCCCTCCTAGCTCACCCCCCCGCCTCACCGGGTAAGTGAAAAAACTTTAAGAGTTGTGGTATTTCACCAGTGGTGCCCCATCACGGGGGGCAGGGCCTCCCACTCTTTTTAAAACAGACATACTGTTTTTGTTTTTTAACCAGACCAACATAAGAATATCCTGGTGCATTTATTGGATGGGGGAAGGCTATTATGACTCAAGCCTCGTACACACGGCCGGGAATCCCGTCAGAAAAAAAAACGTTGGTTTTCCTGACGGGATTCCTGGCAAGCTTTCCTTGCCAAGCCGTGCATACAGACGGCCATTCAAAAGAACCGCCGTTCTTTTGAATGGCAAGGATGCAGTGACGTCATCGACTACGACGAGCCTGCGTTTGTCACATTCGATGCTGTCGCCACCATCTTGCTACACCCTACACTACCCTTGTAGCTACCGTGCATGCGTCAAAGTCTTTTCGAGCATGCGCAGGTTTACCTGGGGACAGGTAAGCATACACACTCACGGTTTTCTTGGCAGGAAACACTCTGCTGAGAATCCCGACGAGAAAATAGAGAGCAGGTTCTCTATTTTTCTCGTCAGGATTCCCGGCAGTTTTCTCACCGAGAAAGCATAAACATGCACGGTTTTCACGGCGAAAAGCTCTCCCAGCAGCTTTCTTGCCGAGAAAACCGTGCGTGTGTACGAGGTTCAGATGTGTTTTTAGGAAAGCCAATTGCCTTGTGAACATTTGAATATATATAAAAAAATCAGGAATGAGGCTTCTGGCCATTTGTTAGCACTTCATGTAAGACCGCAAGAATCCTTTTAAACGAGTCACTGTGGAGACACTGTCTGCGCAGTTGTTAAAATATGTGCATTTTTTTCCTGAAAACTACCTGGAAACACAAAAGTATACCTGTCATTTTATGGTGATTGATTGCTTTTGAGTAATTTACTTTTACATATCCACGTAGTACTGTTTACATGCATGTGGGATCATATAAACATAGATTAGGCAGCAACATCCTGTACGTGTATGCATGTTTGAGTGCATATTGTGCGTGTACTGTTTGCAATATATTATTATACAATATAAATATATATTAAATATACACACTATATTACCAAAAGTTTTGGGGCGCCTACCTTTACACACACGACCTTTAAGGCTGGGTTCACACTGAGGAACGGAGCAGCTCACAGCAGGGGGTCCGGTGCGTCTCCATTCATCATTTCAGATCCGATATCAGCCCGAATTTTGGGCAGAATTCGGACCTGAAATGCACCAGAAAACGCACAGGACTCCTGTGCAATTCGCACCGGAGCCACTCCGAAGATGTGTGAACCGACTCCATAGAGAGCCGGTCACAATCTCTTGACATGCAAATTGGATGTGGGGAAACCCGCATCCAATTCGCACTGGTGTGAACCCAGCCTTATGGAATCCCAGTCTTAGTCTGTAGGGTTCAATATTGAGTTGGCCCACCCTTTTCAGCTATAACAGCTTCAACTCTTCTGGGAAGGCGGTCCACAAGGTTTAGGAGTGTGTCTATGAGAATGTTTGACCATTCTTCCAGAAGCGCATTTGTGAGGCCAGGCACTGATGTTGGATGAGAAGGCCTGGCTCACAGTCTCCGCTCTAATTCATCCCAAAGGTGTTCTATCAGATTGAGGTCAGGACTCTGTTCAGGCCAGTCAAGTTCCTCCACTCCAAACACGCTCATCTATGTTTTTATGGACTTTGCTTTGTGCACTGGTCCAAATCATTTAGTAGAGGGGGGATTATGGTGTGGGGTTGTTTTTCAGGGGTTGGGCTTGGCCCCTTAGTTCCAGTCAAGGGAACTCTTAAGGCATCAGCATACCAAGACATTTTGGACAATTTCATGCTCCCAGCTTTATGGAAACAGTTTGGGGATGGCCCTTTCCTGTTCCAACATGACTGCGCAGCAGTGCACAAAGCTGTAGTGATATGGTATGTTCCGATAGTAGATAATTGATATGTAGTTATTATTATGATGATATAAGTTATGTTTCGGCAGCAACACCCAAGTTCTCCAGAGAGTGCAATTTATTTAACCTCCCTGGCGGTATGATTCTTTCTGGAATTATGTACCAAAAGCGGTACAATTATTTTGCATGGAAATTTGGTGTTATGTATTATAGGCCTGCGATTCTTAGTAATTACTTACTTAAACCTGAGCAAACCAGAGTCTAGTAAACATCCCGGGTATGATAAAGTTTGAAACACAAAATTATAAATTATAATATAATAAATAACTATAAATAATTATAAAAAACAGTAATCTAATTATAATAAAAATTATTCAATAATGTAATCAAATCAAAAACACTGAAATTTGCTCAGTTGCAGAATTGTCGCTGTCATTAGATTTAGTGTTTGATGACGAATTTCCCCACAAATCGCTATCGCTCAATTCTGCGAGTGATTCTAATTTATTATCGCTGTTTTCTAGCTGGTCTAAAACCACTTTTGACATAAAGGGACACTTTTTTGGTTGCTATGGACAATCTCCAGTTTCTAGGCAGAAAGAATAGTTTTTAATATATAAAACTGCATGCAGGGCACTGGACAGACCACTAGGGACAAAGGGGGTGTGTAATTATTACATACAGTACTGTAATCTGTAAGATTACAGTATACTGTATGTATACTATGTGTTTACCTTTTTGAATTTGCCGCCCAGTTCCGCTCCCTTGAGCCGCTGCGGCTCGCAGGGAACGGAACTAGGAAGTCAGATGGGGTCGAAAGTGCCGACACTCGCCGGGGATCTCGCTGGCGATCACAGCAGAGGACATCATCGCTGGATCGCCAGGAGAAGGTAAGGAAACTCCGCTGCGAGCTCTGCAATGTCTACCCCGAGCGTGACTCGGGGTTACCAATCCTAGCATAAAAAAACAACCCCGAGTCACGCTCGGGATTAACGCCAGGGAGGTTAACTTCCAAAACAGAACAAAGTCCAATACTTGCACAGATGACAACAAATCCAACAGAGTATTATATATATGACCCAGAATAGTAGTTTTTAGAGTCCCATGTTCTCTAGATCTGTGCCTTCATATCCATAGAGAATATCAAGACTGACTGAATGCCAGCTTGAATGTCTCAAATACTGGTCTGACACTGGGGGGGGGGGGTGTTCTGCCAGGTCAACCAAATGTTTCCTATGAATGAATACCCCCTCAAGTCTAATTACCATCCATAAATACTTTCCTAAACAATGTACCCTTTGAAATGTTCAATTAAGTTAACAGGCCACCTCACACACCTTGCATAAGATCAACACATCAAAGGGTCTTCAGCTGCCCCTTTGATATGTGTAATTCAGCTGGCTCGGACAACTCAACCATTGTCACTATTATCATCAACTGAAATCTGGCCTGGTCAATATTGTACTTGTACATATATATAATAATATAATATCCCACATAAATCGGCCAACATATTACAACATATACCCCCACTTGGGTCGGTTCTAACTACTAGAACTGACCCATAAATCAAGCAACAAACATCATTATAGTTTGAGGTACTGGATGCTTTACAATGGCTCATATGAAATATGAAGTTAAGACTGGTTACATCTCTCTTCACCAGCATCTAAAATATTTCATGAAACAGTTATATAATATAACTTTAGACCATGACTGGAAAAGGATTCGGTTAACATCCTTGGCCTGTATAGCTGTTAGGCCTTATTTCAAAGCTTGCTTTTTCTTGAGTAT
This sequence comes from Rana muscosa, assembly GCA_029206835.1. Lineage (NCBI taxonomy): Eukaryota > Metazoa > Chordata > Amphibia > Anura > Ranidae > Rana > Rana muscosa. The sequence continues at coordinate 42,625,070 of JARGYO010005626.1, forward strand.
ATCACATCAAGATCTTGAATATTGTGCAAAAACTAGCTGAAGTCACCGTCCATTCTGACTTCATCACATATCTCACCATCTCACTGAAAGTAAAGCTTGGTATGCTTTGGGAGGTCCAATCCACATAAGTCCAGGATTCTCTCATCTCCAGGCTCAAAGTTTTCATTTTTAAAGATGTTTTTACACAGCCACCAGCAAATCCTGAAATTCTACTTCCATCTTTATAGTAAGAAGAACCATCAATTTATCAGCAGTCACTTTCAAGGTCAAAAAGGTTTGGATAAGGCAGTAAAAAACTCTGTGCTGCAAACTATTTCCTTGCACTTGACATTAATGAGTCCATCTTGCAAGCATTTTACAATTCACATCTGCTTCTTTCCATTTCCTATTTGAGCAATGATGACCTTTTGTGTACCTGTCAAGTAATTTGTTGATTGCCAGACACAATTTGAATTTTCTGTAGGCCGACCCCTCATTGCCTTTAATAGAGCAGTTACGTGTATCATTCAGTCCATAATTCCACCAGAATGTTATACCAACATATAAATACCCCCACACAATGGTTCAAATAGAATCAGCTTGACATCAGTGTCTATCAGATCTTCTATCCCGACAAAGCGGCAGTGGAAATTCTTGGCAGTATCTTTTCATGAAAGGTAGAAAGGTCTTTGTCATCCATATATGTCATAGCCTTCAGCATATTATAAACAACTGATTCAACAATGTTTCAAATAATGACTGGAGTGATGAATTTCACTCACCCCTCTTATAAATTTAGGAAAACCACCCAACAAACTATAATTTATGCTATGCCAAGCCATTGTGCAGCATCCCCTCAGATGTCAAATCTATTGATATCAATATGCATTATGTCATATGTACAGATGTTATAAAATTATTTTAGGTTTAAATGCTTCCCTCTTGTTTTAAGATAAAGTTAAAGAAATAAAAAACATAATAAAAATTAAAAGCAAAATAAAAAAATAGGGCATTGGGGAAGAAAGGTCCATTAAAAAGGGGAAAAAAAAAAGTTGAATGTTCAAAAAAAGGTCTATTGCTTGATGAATATAGAGTATCCATGAATTCTTTATAATTCCTTATATATTGTCTATTCAGCATTTCCCCCCCACTAGCCAACTTCTGTTCACATTCAAAACGAGTTCATCCGGGGATCTCTGAATGACAAAAATTTGCAGATAAAAAACTCATTAGCAAAGTCCTTAAAGGGGTTGTAAAGGTTTGTTTTTTATTTTCTAAATAGGTTCCTTTAAGCTAGTGCATTGTTGGTTCACTTACCTTTTCCTTTGATTTACCTTCTAAATGTTTTTTTTCTTTGTCTGAATTTCTCACTTCCTGTTTCTCCTCACTAAACTTCACACCATCATCCGAGTGGTGTGGAGTCAGCCAGAACAGCTTACTGAACAGATTACTGAGGAGGAACAGGAAGTGAGAAATTCAGACAAAGAAAACAAAGAAAAAAAATATTTAGAAGGGAAATCTAAGGAAAAGGTAAGTGAACCAACAATGCACTAGCTTAAAGGAACCTATTTAGAAAATAAAAAACAAACTTTTACAACCCCTTTAAACATTTTTTTGAAGTCAAAACAAAGTACTATTTACAGTTTACAGTCTAAAGATAATTCACCCCCACTGCTAGAGAAGCGTCATTTGCATTCAAAAACAGATCTGGACCCTTCAACTGTTCTAATAATGTGTAATGTTCTTTTCTCATCTTGTCATACTCAATTTTCAGGTGGTCATATTTCTGTTTTAACTGAGAAAACGGTATCCAGGTCCTTTTCTTATTATTTTGGTCAGCTCTGTTGTTCATATTAATATCACCTATGTTTGACCCGGTGTCTCCTCTCTGGGTATTATAAGATATTATCTTCTGATCTTTCTGTTCAGTGTTTGTCCTAAACAATGTGGCTACATCAATTTTGACAGCTTGCTTATTTGACTTTCTCCATAAATGATCTGCTCTCAATAATATGTCTTTTAAATCATGGTGATTTCGGGTAACTAATAAATTATTTTGTTTGATATCTTCATGCAAAGCATCTAGAAACATACTCATATGTATCGAGCCTCCGCGCTCAAATGCAAGATTATTACCGACCAATAATTCCATAATAGTTGCTATCCTGTGTGACAATTCATAGGGAGATTCACTTTGCATTTGTTGGATTTTCCTATGAATAGCAACATCAGAACGTACACCATACAAAGCACATAATAATTCCAGTAATATGTCCCTTGTCCTCTGAATACAGATCTGTTTAATTCTCATCCAAAGACCATTTCCTATAGAATGTTGCATTACTCTTTCTAAGTCAGATGGGTTGAGATTGTACATATCTCTGACATTCTGCAAGTCACAAAACCATTTAAAAAAATCTGTTAAAATCATGGCAGGGAACATTCCTATTTCTTTAAGAATTGCATCTAGTTCTTTTGGTTTCAAAGGCTTCATTACAAGCTGAACTTCACCTGTATTATTATTATTATTGTTGTTGTAAACTGTGGTGGTCACAGTGGGTGCGGCTGGCAATGAATTATCAGATTTGATATGAGGTTCTGTTTAATTTGATAGAAAGTTTGAGTTTGTATTTTGCTGCAGATTGCTTAATCCAAGATTTGATGCATATCTGCATTCCTGAGATCTCTTCTCTAATTCCATGATTCTTAATTTTAATCTCTCATTTTCCTCTGATAATTCATCACAACGTTTCGATTTCTCAAGCAAAGCTCCCTCAAGGGTAACTGCATGCAATTTTAAATTTACTGTCTCAGTTTCTGATTGGCTTTGTAACCTCTGACAAACATTGTTGCTATTTGCAACTGCATTCTGTAACTGCGCAGTTTCCTCAACCTGATCATTCAAAGAACTTTCTATTGTTTTACAGCAAGATAACAAGCCCTGCACAATACAACCTTTTCTTTTACTTTCTGAAATTTTGCTATCAAAAACATTTTTCTCTAAAAGATCGTTCATCATAGTCCATGTCTGCTTACATTTTTCTGGAATTTCATAAGGACCGCCATGACGCTTAATACATTTTAATACCCATCTGTTAACTTTATCAGAACTGACACTAGCTTCACACTGAGTAAGCATTTTGACTATATTACTAATAATTAAAAAAAGGAAATATTTTACTCACCGCATTTGAGGCTCCACCTTGCCAGTTCCGGTGTTCTGGTACACGACAGTCTTTTTTTCTTCAGTTTCCGGTATCCAGAGAATAATTCTGGGGTTCCAAACTTGTTAAACTTTGTAGATCAGACTTTTGTCCCTTGGTTCTTGGTTCTCCATCAGACTTCTGTCCATCTCACAGGATTGTTGTCATCACCGATTTCTGTTACTAAGTCCTGAAAATGCGCTTCTGTTCGCTTGAACGGCATCAATGTAGTGATCCAATATATAGTGTCCAGTAGATAATTGATATTTAGTTTATTATTATGATGATATAAGTTATGTTTCCGAAGCAACACCCAAGTTCTCCAGAGAGTGCAATTTATTTAACTTCCAAAACAGAACAAAGTCCAATACTTGCACAGATGACAACAAATCCAACAGAGTATATATATATATATATATATATATATATATATATATATATATATATAACCCAGAATAGTCGTTTTTAGAGTCCCATGTTCTCTAGATATGTGCCTTCATATCCATAGAGAATATTAAGACTGACTGAATGCCAGCTTGAATGTCTCAAATACTGGTCTGACACTGAGGGGGGGGGGGTTGTGCTGCCAGGTCAACCAAATGTTTCCCAAGAATGAATACCCCCTCAAGTCTAATTACCATCCATAAACACTTTCCTAAACAATGTACCCTTTGAAATGTTCAATTACGTTAACAGGCCACCTCACACACCTTGCATAAGATCAACACATCAAAGGGTCTTCAGCTGCCCCTTTGATATGTGTAATTCAGCTGGCTCGGACAACTCAACCATTGTCACTATTATCATCAACCAAAATCTGGCCAATATTGTACTTGTACATATATATAATAATATAATATCCCACATAAATCGGCCAACATATTACAACAAAAGCAAGGTCCATAAAGACATGGATGAGTGAGTTTGGGGTGGAGGAACTTGACTGACCTGCACAGAGTCCTGACCTATACCCGCTAAAACACCTTTGGGATGAATTAGAGCGGAGACTGCAAGCCAGGCCTTCTCGTCCACATCAGTACTTGACCTCACAAATGCGCGTCTATAAGAAAAGTCAAACATACCCATAGGCACACTCCCAAACCATGTGGACAGCCTTCCCAGATGAGTTGAAGCTGTTATAGCTGCAAAAGGTAGGCCAACCTAATATTGAACCCTACGGACAAAGACTGGGAAGCCATTAAAGTTCATGTGCATGTAAAGGCAGGCGTCCCAATACTTTTTGGACTATAGTGATATATATATATATATATATATATATATATATATATATAGCAAGGTCATGTATTTGAACGTATCCTGACAGACTGCAAATTGTGCCTAATTAGGAACTTGGCTCCCTCTGATGCCCCTTTGCATGATGTTATTGCGGTTTGTTTGTTTCAATAATGTCAAGGATAAAGCATGATGGGAATTGTAGTACAAGAGACAGAGACTCTATTGGCGTGGGCTGGATTGAGACTACAATAACCACAATGCCACTATACTACGTGAAAACAGTGCGCCACCACGCCTGTTGGGAAAACAGATTTAAGGGAGAGGCGGGGCCTCAGCTCGCTCTCTCGGGACGCCATCTTCAACAGGAAAGAGGCCTGCTGTGAGTGCACCTAGGCTGGAGAAGCCTGGGCCTAAAGTGTCCGAGAGGGAGGATCGCCTGATGGAGGGATCCTTGTGAACTGCCTCGCTGAGAGAGCCAGAGAGGGACTGGTCTACACTTCACAGCATCCGGAATCATCTATCCACCGTCACCTTGTTAATCGGCTGTGCGGAGGACCAGAGGCCTCGAGTTACAGGGAGAGACTGAGCCGAGGAGAAGTTCCTGACGGAGTGTACCGGTGAGGCAAGGCCTCATCTGGTGAGAAGGCATTTGCCTATCAACACAGTTAACTAGGTCACAGGAAAGTGGTGTCCATAGTTCCACGTGTACTTGCTGGCATCTGCAGTGCCACAAGTGGGGACACATTACACTTGAGAGTGATACAGCGGTTGGAGAGAATTAGTGTTTATTCTACCACTACCTCAGTTGCATCAAGTGATTACCATTTCTTTTCACCTTTTCATTGGAATACAAATAGATAAGTGCACCAACGAAGCTAGCAGAAGACTAACTGACATTTAAATGAACAGTCAGCAGCTTGCCTTTATTTCAGGAGTTCTGCAACGGGACACGCATCTGTTGAGCTGTCCGCTAGGGGGAGCCATATAGCTTATGAACTCATGTGTTCATGGGAAGGCTCGAGGAGTATTTAAACTAGGATTGGGGGGGGAGGGTGAACTAGAATTACATCGGGCACACAGGTCAGTTAGGGGTCAGACATTAATGGAGAGTGGAATGGGGATAGATTGGAGGAGGGTTATGGCAGGTGACAAGAAAGTTCCCATGTTGCAAACAGCCATTGGAAACTATAGTGCCATTTGTACTACTAAAAATTATATGAAAAACACCAGAGAAAAATGTAATACATTAAAGTGTTTGTTCACCAATGCCAGAAGTCTGCCAAGCAAAATAGGTGAGTTGGAAGCTCTGGTGCATGAGGAGAGCTATGACGTAATCGGTATTGCTGAAACTTGGCTTCAATCCTCACATGACTGGGCTATTAATATTCCTGGCTATGCACTCTTTCAGAGAGACAGGGTAAAAAGGAAAGGTGGCGGGGTCTGTCTCTATGTGAGAAGTGATCTCAAAGCAAGCGTGAAAGAGGACCTGGTTGATGGAAAGTGTGATGAGTCTGAAACATTATGGGTGGAACTGCATATAGATGTGCGTAGTTCAAAAGGTAATCATTGGAGATTGTTATAGACCACCCAATGTTAATGAGGAGGTGGAGACTCAGCTCCTTGCACAGATGGAAAGGGCTGCAAGGGCTGGGATGGTGAATGGGGGATTTTACCTACCCAGAAATTGACTGGAGTAATAACACTGCTGGGACAGTTAAAGGGCAAAAATTTATAAGCCTATTGCAGGACAATTTTATGGTCCAGTTTATTGAGGTCCCAACTAGGAATGATGCTCTGTTGGACCTGGTAATCTCAAGCTATGCAGAGCGTATTACTAATGTTCAGATAAAGGAACACCTGGGTAGCAGTGACCATAACATGATTTCATTTGATGTTAGATGTAAGCAAGAAATACATACAGGAAAGATAAAAACACTTAATTTCAATAAAACAAATTTTCCAAGAATGTGGACTGCTCTCCAGGACTTAGACTGGGAGGGAATATTGGCATAGATAAACAGAACAGAAATGGGAATTCTTCAAAAAGACTGTTTGGGACCTCACTGCAAAGTATATTTTCATGGGCAATAAGTTTAAAAGGCTAAAAATAAAACCTATGTGGCTCACGGTTAAAGTAAAAAAATCTATAAACAATAAGAAAAGAGCTTTTAAAAAATATAAAAATGAAGGAACACTAGAGTCGTTTAAATGTTACAAATAATATAACAGGATATGTAAAAAGGAAATCAAGGATGCAAAAATTCAAAACGAACGACAGATTGCAAAAGATAGTAGGACAAACCCCAAAAAAGTCTTCAAATATATTAATAGTAAAAAGGTCAAGTCTGAGCATGTAGGCCCTTTACAAAATAATCTAGAGTGGGTGACTGGGGACAAAAAGAAGGCTAATTTATTAAATACTTTCTTCAGCTCTGTGTATACAATGGAGTGTGGGGGAGATCATGTCCATAATGGGGGTGGTAGTGACACAGCCCCAAATCCATAATGGCTCAAAAGTGATATATTCCAGAAATATTTAGACAGAATAAAGGTGGATAAAACACCTGGACCAGATGGCATACACCCACGGATCCTTAAAGAAATGAGCTCTGTAATTTCAAAGCCATTGTATCTCATTTTTAGGGACTCATTAATGACAGGAACAGTACCACTGGATTGGCGCAGGGCCAATGTGATGCCTATATTTAAAAAGGGAACAAAGTCTTTACCAAGTAACTATAGACCTGTTAGTTTAACTTCTATAGTTGGGAAGATACTGGAGAGATTAATAAAAGACCACATAGATGAGTTCTTGCTGGAAAAAAACTATTTAAGCAACAGACAGCATGGATTCATGAAAGACAGAAGTTGTCAGACAAACCTGATTTCTTTTTATGAAGAGGTAAGTAAAACCTTGGACAGAGGGGTGGCGGTGGACGTGGTATACTTGGATTTTGCAAAAGCATTCGATACAGTTACGCACACCCGGCTCATGTGTAAGGTAAAGTCTACAGGATTGGAAATATCAGTTTGTAAATGGATAGAAAACTGGCTAAAATACAGAATTCAGAGAGTAGTGGTTAATGATTCTTACTCTGAATGGTCTAAGGTTATCAGTGGTGTACCCCAAGGTTCAGTGCTGGGACCCTTACTTTTTAATATCTTTATAAATGATATTGGTTCTGGGATCAAAAGTAACATTTCTGTCTTTGCAGATGACACCAAGCTATGCAGTGGAATAACGTCCTTACATGATGTCGCCAATTTACAAACCGACCTCAATGTCTAATTGGGCGACTATGTGGCAGATGAGGTTTAATGTTGATAAATGTAAAGTTATGCACTTGGGGGCTAAGAATATGAATGCATCATACATACTAGGAAGAGTACAACTGGGGGGGGGGGATCCGTAGTGGAGCAGGATCTGGGGGTTTTGGTAGATCATAAGTTCAATAATGACATGCAATGCCAAGCTGCGGTTTTCAAAGCGAGCAAAGTCCTTTCTTGTATTAAGAGAGGTATGGACTCCAGAGAGAGAGATATCATTTTGCCCCTGTTCAAATCATTAGTAAGACCTCATCTGGAATATGCAGTTCAGTTTTGGGCCCCAGTTCTCAAAAAGGATATCGGGGAACTGGAGAAAGTGCAGAGAAGGGCAACCAAACTGATAAGAGGCATGGAGGAGCTCAGCTATGAGGAAAGATTAGAGGAACTGAATTTATTCACGCTTGAGAAGAGGAGAATAAGGGGGGATATGATTAACATGTACAAATATATAAGGGGTCCATATAGTGAACTTGGTGTTGAGTTATTCACTTTATGGTCAGCACAAAAGACAAGGGGGCACTCTTTACGTCTAGAGGAAAAAAGATTTCATCTCCAAATACGGAAAGGTTTCTTTACAGTAAGAGCTGTGGAAATGTGGAATAGACTCCCTGCAGAGGTGGTTTTGACCAGCTCAGTAGATTGCTTTAAGAAAGGCCTGCATACTTTCCTAAATGTACATAATATAACTGAGTACTAACATTTATAGGTAAAGTTGATCCAGGGTTAAATCTGATTGCCTCTCGGGGGATCAGGAAGGAATTTTTTCCCCTGCTGTAGCAAATTGAATCATGCTCTGCTGTTTTTTTTTGCCTTCCTCTGGATCAACGGTGGGTATAGAATTGGGTATATGGGATTGTACGATATTTTTTATTTTATTTTATTTATTTATTTATTTTTTCTCAATCAAGGTTTTTATTGTAAATCTGATAAAACATGCAGATGACATCATGAACATATAAACAACGTAGATACAAGTTATATTGTTACAAAGGAACATAACGTCTGTTCAGTGTGGGAAGTAGATTACACTATTTTGGCATAGTAACATGAGTGAAGTATTAACTAAACATATTCCATAGTGTACATAAAGGAAGGGAAAGGGTAGGGGGGGGAGGGGTAGATGGTAGATGGGAGGGAAAAGGAGGGAGGATATGGACATGTTAGGAGATTGGGGGTAAGGGTAGAGGAGAGGGGGTTAAGAGACAAGTATTTCGTAGCAAACATTTTATACAAAATCCAGGGAGAATATGGTATACGGAGTTGTCGAACAGACTTTAGTGGAGGGGATGCAGTTGATGGTCACAAAGGTATGTTATATATTGAGGGATCTATATTCATCTGAGAGGGTAAACAAAAGCCAAGGTTGCCACAATTCATTAAAGTTATCACTATTCTCATTCTTCATTGCCAGAATTTCTTCCATTTTGTATATATATTGTGCCCTGTCTGTCCAGTCTCTGATTGTCGGGGTTCGGGTTGATTTCCAATGTAGGGGGATCAATGTTTTGGCAGCTGTCAGAAGGTGTCTTGTAAGGGTTTTCTTGTATTTGCTTAGCGAGAGTCTGTTTACATGTATCAGGCATGCCGCTGCATTTAAGTGAATCGGCGTTTCAGTGATATGCTTGATCCATTTAATAATGTTTTCCCAGAAACTTTTAATCTGGGGACACTCCCACCAAATGTGTAAGAACGTTCCTTTTTCTAGATTGCATCTCCAACATAAGTCTGATTAGGTGCGGAACCATCTCCTGGCCTTCTGTGGTGTGATGTACCACTGAGTGAGTATTTTGTAGGAGATCTCCTGGTATCTAGAGCTCAGGGAGCATTTATGTGTTATCGTGCATGCCTTCTCCCATTGTTTGTCACTTATTGTGACACCTAGATCCCTTTCCCACCTCTCCTTGTCTTTGTTGCTATCAGGGTGTTGCGTATGGGTTAACCATGAGTACGCCAGAGAGGTGGTTTTGGGGACCCGGGATCCTTTGAGGCACAATGATTCAAGGGTAGTGAGAGGGAGAGAAAAGGCGGCTTTTTGTTTATTGTTCACCAGGAAGTCAGATAACTGAATGTAGAACCAAAAGCCAGGAAACGATTCCCCGAATTCATGTTTTATTGCTTCATAAGTCTTGATTGCGGATCCTACCATACATTGGGAAGCCAGTAATGTTTGGATTGTCTTTTGTTCTAATCCTGGGCTAAAGTCCGGGTTGTTAGTGATAGGAGTTAGGGGACCTGGGATTGAGGCAAGGTTGTGCGGGCCTGCGATCTTATGCCAGATTCTGATTGTGTTTGCTACTAGTGGGTGATCTATTACCTTCGGTTTTTTAGAGTGAAGTGTCCAAGGGTAAAAAAGGGTATGCTGTGAGGTTAGGCTGTGCTCTAGGTGAACCCAGTCCTTTTCATTGCTGTGACAGTGCCAATCTATGAGTCTTGTTACGTGGGAGGCCTGATAGTATTTTTTAAAATCCGGGAGACCTATGCCCCCCATACGTTTCGGTAGGGTGAGCAATTTTAGGTTAATTCGGGGTTTCTTGTCAGCCCATAGGAAGCGTCTCTGTATTTTTAGAAGAGTGCAAAAAAAGGAATCGGGTATCTGTATGGGAAGTGCGTTGAATATATATAACAATCTGGGGAGTGTCGTCATCTTTAGTATCGAAGCCCTCCCGAACCAGGAAAACATTCTAGGCAGCCATGCTTGGAGATCTTTTGTGATGGATTTCAGTAAGGGTAAATGGTTGGTCTTATAAATATCCTCAAGGTTGCTGGTTAGGTTTACTCCTAAGTACTTAAGTTTGTGGGGTTCCCACCTGTATGGGAAGTTATTCTTCAGTAGGTCTAGCTGATCAGTCATGAGGGAGAGGTTCAGAGCTTCCGACTTGTTTTGGTTAATCTTAAAGTTGGAAATGTACCCAAACAACTTGAAAATCCTTGTGAGGTTGGGGATGGAAGTATGAGGGTGAGTGAGAAAGAATAGAAGGTCGTCTGCGTAGGCAGCTATCTTAAACTCTCTGTCACCAACCCTGAATCCCTGTACGTCCTTGGCGAGGTTAATGGTTCTGATTAGGGGCTCTAGAGTAAGGATAAAAAGGAGTGGGGAAAGGGGGCATCCCTGACGGGTTCCATTTTTTATGACAAAAGGGGCAGATAATGTGTTGTTAATTTTGATTTTGGCTTGCGGGTTTTGATATAAAGCTTTTATCCACATTAGCATGTTGTCACCTATTCCTATATGTTTGCAGGTGGAGAACATATAGTTCCATGAGACTCTATCAAACGCCTTTTCGGCGTCTGTTGATAAGAGAAGGCCTTTGGTTTTTGAGGATCGTGTGAAGTGGATCAGGTTCAATGTTTTAGTGATGTTATCACGTGCTTCCCTGCCTGGCATGAAGCCTACTTGTTCTGGTCCTATAATTGTCGATAGTAGGGGCTTCAATCTATTGGCTAAGATTTTGGCCATAAGTTTCAGGTCTATGTTTAGTAATGAAATGGGTCTGAAATTGCCGCAGTCTGAATGGTCCTTGTCCGGTTTAGGGATTACAGCTATGTGGGCGAGGAGGAAGGAATGTGAGGTGTTCTTATGTGTTGCCAGATGGTTGAATGTTTCTAATAAGGGTTTGCTTAGTATGTTCGAGTAGGTTTTATAGTTTTGGGAGGTGAAGCCATCGGGACCAGGGCTCTTTCCAGGTTTGAGATCTTTGATGGCTGTATGCAGTTCCAGTAAAGTCATGGGCTCGTCCAGTTTAGTAGAGTCATCTAGGGTGAGGGAGGGTATTTTGCTGTCTTTCAGAAATTCTAGGATGGTGTCTTGTTTTGATAGTGTGGCGTGCTGAGGTTTATATTGGTCTGGCAGATTGTATAGCTTGCTGTAAAATGCATGAAAAAGTTCTGCTATTTTCTCTGATTTGTGCTCCAGTGTTCCTTCCTTGCCTTTAACGGCGTGGATTTGGGTAGATGACTTAGCGTCTCTGAGTGCTCTGGCTAGATGTTTCCCACCCTTGTCGCCAAATTCATAGAAGATGCTTTTCCTGAAGTAAAGGGATTTTTTAATTTTAAGATCCAATATGGATTTGAGAGATAGTCTGCATTTCGCTAGTTCTTCCTCCATGCTAACCGAAAGGGATTGTTTATGTAGTGTCTCCAGTTTAGCTATCTGTTCTGACAGTGTAGCGATTTCTTTCTCTCTTTCCTTTTTTCTCCTGGAGCCCCACTTTATTAAGACCCCCCTTATAACACTTTTGTGTGCTTCCCAGTTGGTTAGGGGGTTGGTGTCTGCAGCTAAATTATCTCTGAAGTAGGAGGAGATGGCATTGTGTATGTCGTCTTTTATTATTTGGTCAGTTAGTAGAGCAGCGTTAAGTCTCCAATGAAAGTTGAAATGTTTGGGCGGCATAATATTTAAAGATACTGAGGTGGGGGCGTGATCTGAGAATGCTATTATTCCAATGTCTGCCCCAAGGACATTACCAAGGTCCCTTTGGGAAATGAAAATTAAGTCAATTCGTGAGTACCTTTTATGCGGTGGTGAAAAGTAAGAGAAGTCTTTTTCCGTCGGGTGTATTGATCTCCAGGTGTCTACAAGTGAAAGGGATTGTAGCATTGTCTTGATCCGTTTTAGGATCCTATAAGAGACATGTGTGTGGCCTGATGATGTGTCTTTAAGGGGGCAAAGAGGGATGTTGAAGTCTCCCGCCAGGAGGACGCATCCCTCCGCGAACCATTTGAGTTCATTTATGATCTTGTGGCAGAACGTTATGTGAGCTGAGTTCGGGAAATAGACGTTTGCTAATGTGATGGGGGAACCTTCCCACGTTCCTTTAAGGAAAATATAATGTCCCTCAGGGTCCGTGATTTGTTGTTTAAGGTCAAAAGGGGCGTCCTTGTTAAGCAATATAGACACCCCCTTAGTTTTGGCTAGTGGATTGGTGGCATGAAAGGCTTTTGTGAAAACGTTGTCGGTCAATTTAGGGATATTCTGTTTTTTAAAATGGGTTTCTTGTAGGAAAACCAAATTTGGACGCACCTTCTTGAGTTCCCTTAGGAGTTTCACTCTTTTTTCGGGCATGTTAAGGCCATTAACATTATGAGAGATAAGGGTTGGTGTTTTCCCTAGGTAGGAATAGGCCATATCTACTCTTTGATTAGGATAGTGAGGGATAGGGGTTAGTTCTTTCAGACGAAGATTGGTGTAAGTGGTAGGGGGGACACCGTGGTAAGGATGGTGTTGGGGAAAGGGATTGTTAGGAGGGAGAGGGTAGATGGGGTAGGGTGCGTTGTAGAGTTGGTAGGTTCAAGAAGAGGGAGTTAGGCGTACTGCCCTATTATCCACCAAAGTGGTGGAGGGCTCTATAGTGTCTTATAGTAAGCACTAAAACGTACTCTAGGGGGTGAGTGGGAGGTACGTTTGTGGAGTTTAAGCAGTGTGATTCTGTTTCTATACAGTCAGTGAACACCAACTAATGAGGTGGTCACTGAGTGAGTTGGTATTAGTAACTGTTGTTGGGGTGGTGTACGAGAGACCTGGGAGGTCTTTCATCTCATTAAAAATATTTTGTTTAGACCTGGAGGTTTTTGAGTATTATGAGGGAGGAATTAGGCTCTGAGGAGATATGAGCTATACTAAAAAAACAAAAACGGGTATTAGTATAAGAACAAACAAAGGAGGTTTCCCCAACCTGGAACATAATATGTGAGCATGGTAGAGGAGAGTCTCGGAAACATGTCAGAGCTGTATCTTGCAACAGGAGGACCCAGGAGTGCTCCTCCACCATATTTATGCCTTCCCAAAGGGGAGGCAATACAATCTCTATATTGAATACGAAATGCTGCTTACTAAAACAGGCACATTTATATGTTCAACTATGAGACTGAATTCAAGAATTATCATTAATAGTCCTAGGGCTCCATCTAGTGGCTGGATTTTAATTAGCACGAAGCAAACTCAAAACCATTAGCCCCGGTGCTCCTATCTTACAATAGACAAAGTTTAACAGGTGGAAGGGTATTGATGAAGTCATCTCGTGGGGAAGCATTGGCCCGGTTGTTAGTGGAGCCAGCATGAAAGTTATCTGTGTGAAGCAACCTAGATGCAGTGCCTCTACACATGTACTCACAGTTCCGACCATTTGGTAGTGTAAGTTAAAACAGCGGTATCCTCTGGTATTCCCAGGCGTGTGCTGCTGCGATAGTGTAGACCCGTGTCCCGTGCAGGTTCGTCCTCACCGCCGCAGACGTTCCGCAAAGAGGTGTGAGCAAAAGGAATCAGGATAGAAAACAATAACGGTATCCTGAGGAAAAACAAAACGTTAGGATAAACAGCTGCGGTAAATTCGCTCACAATTTCAGCAGCAACAGACTCTTCTGTGTGTCTCAGAGCTGCTTGAAGTCCCTGCCTATGGCCTACACGGATAGTATGCAGGGAAGTGGAAGGAGCCTAATCCTCTGTTCCGCTGTGTCCGCTGTGTAATTTAAATTTACATAGTGAAGGAAGTTCCCCGCTCAAGCCAATGACGTAGGCGGGTCCGACATACCGAGGGGGCGGACCTGATGGGGAACTGCTCTCACTTTGGTAATACATGTATAGACCCGCCCCTTCTCATGTTCCGCATCTGGTCCGCTGAGCGGACCTGATGGGGAACTTTAGAAGGGGCGGGTCTATACATTTAAAATACTGAGAGGGAGTTCCCCATCAGGTCCGCTCAGGCACAACCAATGAAGGACAGCGCTGGACATCGGGATCGCCGCGGGACACTGGATTTCACCGCTGGAATGTTTTTTTTTTTTTTTAATAAAGGACTTTTTCAAGGTGTTTGTGTGTTTTTTTTAAACATTTTTTTACGCTTTCTTCGTGAAATGGTAGGGGTACAATGTACCCCTTACCAATTCACATAGGGGGGGCCGGGATCTGGGGGTCCCCTTTGTTAAAGGGGTCTTCCAGATTCCGATAAGCCCCCCGCCCGCAGACCCCCACAACCACCGGGCAAGGGTTGTGGGGATGAGGCCCTTGTCCCCATCAACATGGGGACATCCTCCCCATGTTGAGGGCATGTGGCTTGGTACGGTTCAGGAGGGAGGGGGGGCCGCTCTCTCGTCCCCCCCTTTTCCCCTGCGGCCGGCCAGGTTGCGTGCTCGGATAAGGGGTCTGGTATGGATTTTTAGGGGGACTCCACGCCATTTTTTTTTTAAATTTGGGGTGGAGTTCCCCTTAAAATCCATGCCAGATCTGAAGGGCCTGGAATGGATATTTGGGGGAACCCCACGTCAATTTTTTTTTAATTTGCGGCGGAGTTCCCCTTAATATCCATTCCAGACCTGAAGGGCCTGGTAATTGAATTCTGGGGAACCCCCACGCTTTTTTTTTTTTTTTTTTTATCAATGACTTTTGTATGTATTGCCGGGAGCCGACAATTCATTAATAGCCGCGAGTCAGTTTTAAATGCATTTTTTTCTTTCAAAAATGACATTTTTTGCAGGGACAGTTCTAAGCACGGGAAACATGTGCCACTTTACATGCATATCATACACACCCCCCCAGGTACGAAATTTAAAGGAATATTTCACTTTTATTTTTTCATTTTAAGCATTATTAAAATCACTGCTCCCGAAAAAACGGCCGTTTTTAAAACTTCTTTTTGCATTGATACATGTCCCCTGGGGCAGGACCCGGGTCCCCAAACACTTTTTAGGATAATAACTTGCATATTAGCCTTTATAATTAACACTTTAGATTTCGAACGTTCGAGTCCATTGTATTTAATAGGGTTCTAAAGTTTACACGAACATTTTGTCTGTTCGCAGGTTCTGGTGCGAACCGAACAGGGGGGTGTTCGGCTCATCCCTGTTAGATGCTAATGTCACCAACTCCAGCCCACCTGTCTGCCTGCCTGTAAATGAATCTAGGATGGCTTCTGAGGATCTTTCATTGTGATAATTGACCCTGTATTGTGTGAAGAAGTCCTGTGATAATGCGTACTGTAGTTTAGGAGACAGCAAGGCTAGCCTAAAGGTCATGTGTCGGAGTCATCAGCTGTAGTTAATTAGCTCATGTAAATTAGGTCTAGTCAAAGGTGTATTGTCAGAGGAAAATGAGGAGAATGTAAGAACCTCCTCTTTTGGTGTATAAAACTTGTAGTTTTTCAATAAAGATTCATTCCTGCTTGAACCTCATACAGAGCATTGTCTCGTATCTGGGGGAGAATCATTCGTATGGGGTCTTATTCGGCTGGTTAGAGTGTCGGTAGCTGATGTGTGTTCGGAAAGGGAATATCTTAAATGGCGTTAACCCCTTTCATACTTGGGCTGCCATTACAATTGTTGGCAAGCAGTGGGATGATTCCACAGCCTATAAGGACAGCTACAAGAGGACACAGGACAATGGAAGCACAGTAGGGGCGGCTAAAGCTCTCTTCCCTCAAGGACTTACTGGAGAACCTGGGCAGACCAGCCAACAACCGTAAGAAGAGGGACATTATCAGAGAACGAGTCGAAATGGATGGAGCCAAAAGACCCAACATAACCGAAAGGCCCAGCGTAACAGACAGGACACCCGAAGAGGCAAGTTTTGATCGGGCTGTTAACATAAGACTGGCACATTATGGTCCTAACCCTACAGCAGAGATCATAGACCGAGTTATAGCGGCTGTGGATGCAAATTGGCTACAGCAAAGAGGTTCTGCACCAGCAGGAGTCAGAGCAGCACCAACTGAAAGGAGAAAGATACATTTTGCTGCTTTTAAAAATTTCATTGAAACTGAAGGGGAGATTGATGGGTACCTTGCCGATTTTGAGCGGCAATGTGCCCTACACCGGGTGCCCACAGAGGAATGGGTTACCATTTTGTCTGGCAAACTGTCCTGCCGGGCCAGTGAAGCGCTCAGGGCCATCCCAGACGAGGATATTATGAACTATGGACTGGTAAAAGAAGCACTGTTGGCCAGGTATGCCGTCAAACCGGAGGCATACCGGAGGCGGTTCCGAGAGACGAGCAAGCAGACTGGAGACTCGTATACCGAGTGGGCATGCCGCCTACACCACACGACATCCCACTGGGTCGCTGGATGCCAAGCAGAATCCGGGGAAGAGGTGCTGCAGGTGTTCCTGCTGGAGCACTTCTTTGACAAACTGTCCCTGGAAGTCAGAGAGTAGGTCCGGGACCAAAAACCTTTCACCTTGCCTGAAGCAGCTCGCCTGGCGGACAAATACACAGACGCCCGCAAACTGGATAACCCTGTGGTCAAGACAACAGCTCGGTGGATTATCGATCAGCGGCACCCCCTCCGGCTATCGCCTACCAACCCCAGTCGTGCCACCCTACAGCACCACCTCCAGCGGCCACTTATTCTCAGCAGCCCAGGTTCAACTCCCAGGACTACTCACAACCCATCAGGTGTTTTTGTCATTCGTATGGGGTCTTATTCGGCTGGTTAGAGTGTCGGTAGCTGATGTGTGTTCGGAAAGGGAATATCCTAAACGGCGTTAACCCCTTTCATACTTGGGCTGCCGTTACACTGGATCTAAACCATCTGTTGTTAAAGTGGCAGACAGCTCACACACACACACACCACTCTCCACTAGGGATGAGCTTCGCGTTTGAGTCGAACGTAAGTTTGAGTCGAACGTAAGTTAGACTCGAACATCGGCCGTTCGTCAAATTACGAACATTATGGGCCGTTCGTGCCAAATTCGAGTGGCGCGTCACAGCCCATAATTCACTGCGGCATCTCAGTGCATTGCTGGCTGATGATTGGCCAAGCATGCACTATGACCCGCATGCTTTGGCCAATCACAGCGCGGTAAGAACGGAGAGCCATAATTGGCAAAAAGCCAGGGTGGCTTTGGCCAATTATGTCTCAGGGGGTTTAGTACACGCCCCACACTATATAAGGCCGCCTGCATGGCGGCCTTGTGTAGTGTGTTCCGGGGGCTGAGGGAGAGAGAGAGAGAGTGTAATTTTATTTGAGTTAGATAGAGCAGGCAGGCGAGTCAGTTAGCTGCAGTCAGTGTATTTAGTGTATATATATATATATATATATATATATATATATATATATATATATATATATATATGAATCCTAGGTGTTGTGTGTATATATACTATAGTTTTATTTTACAACGACATGCTTCATTTAAAGTCCCACTTCCTTGCCCCCTACTTTATACGTTTATACAGGGATGGAAGCATGCCTTTGTTTCCCTTGAGTGCGTCGGGTCATTTTCTATTTTTGAGTTTCTATGCGAATTGGGTTTGTAGACACCCGCAACCAATGACCCCATGCACCAAATTTACTGCCCATTATTATTACTTCCATGTTTATTGCTTATATCCATATGTGTTTTTCATGATCCTGAGCCGATAGTTTGTAGATATAACCATTTTCCCTTATAGTTACACAACTGTCATATACAAGTTATATATACTATTTTATAAAATGAATTATACCAAATTTTTTTCATTTATTAGCAACCAATTAGATCCCATTTAAAAACCAAATAAACCCACTTTCCCAATCCCCTTTCCCCGCCCCTATACTTCAAGATAGCCAACCCGGCTTGCAGATGTGAGACCAGAGTGCTGTTTTTCTCACTTCCAGGGTTGCGACGCACTTAGTCTCTTCCCCCCACCCGTCTTGCGACGGGGGCGGGGTTGAACCTCAGTGCATCGGCGTCATGACGCAAGCCGGTCCCCCGAACGGCGCCTTTGGACGCCGCGAGCGGGAACTCTGCTTGCTTATTCCACCACACACCATGGCGGAGGTGGATGGACCACCCACTGGGGCACTATGAGCCCTAGATGGGGGTCCTTCCCGTCTCCTTTAGGTGTCCTTACATGACGTTGGAGGGGATCCGCCCAGGACCACGGGTACTTAGCGGGGTCAGACTGGCAGCTCATTCCCTCACTCCCCTTGATGATTCAAGGACCACCATATTCAACACCGTGCTATTAGCAGGTAACCTTCACATTCCACATATGCACCAATTGCTTATTCAATCTACACTCCATCCCCATACACACACTCACACCTCATTACTTCACCCACATCGTATATCTTTTGGATATATGGTATCTCCCTCATTCATGCAAACACTTTTCACTTACTTTGCAGTCCTTCACCTTGACGTTTTCATTCTTTTCTTTTAGAATTGGCTTTACACATATCCTTTGCTGCATTAAATATCCCGGCTGCCATGCCTGCCCTTAGCCTTGTGCCTATTTGGTCCATGGGGAAACGGTTTATACCCTGCCTCAACCCCAGGTGAGATGGTGTATCTGGATCACTTTTTAAATCTGCTGCCGAACCTGGACTCAACTCACGGGCTGTTCTGTGAGTAATTCCATCATATGGCCCCCATTGTCAATCCCCTATTGTAATTTTCAATCCTTATTTCACCAATTAATTACCCATTTATTTTTAGAGTTTATATAATTATACATCATACCCCTGATGATTGGTAGAAGCCAAGAAACGCGTCGGGTTCTCAACTCATGATGTCCAGCTCAGTTTTTCTGTATTATTTGGTTGTCAACCTATGATGTTCAGCTCAGCCTTCATCATTTTTTTTTTTTTTTTATATTTACTTTTTATTGGAAAATTATTCAACATGTAGTTACATACACCCACATTTGTGTTGAAAAAAAACACATTTTCATACAAAAATATCTTTACATATTTCCTTACTCTTCCTTTTCCCTATTTCCCTCCCTATGTTCTCCCCCCCCTCCACCCCGCCCCTCCCCCCTGATCTGTCCCCCTCCTGTCCTATTCTTCTTCTTTTCCTATCATTCCCTGAACGTATTTATCTGATTGTTTCAAAATTCTCAATTTTTCCCATGTTGTCCTGTAATTTTCCCCCTTTCCCTGCTCTCCCTGGCTCAGGTATTCAATTTCTGAGATATATTCTACCCGTTGAATCCATTCTTTAATAGTCGGTTTCTTTATAGATATCCATTTTCTTGGGATTAGTCCTTTTGCTGCGTTAAGTAATGGTGGGACTAATGATTTCTGGTATTGCTTTTTTGTTTTATTTGTACCATGAAATAGGCATGTCCACGCGTTTTGTATTATTTTTTCCCCCGTGACTACTTCAATGTAATCCAAAATCTCTGTCCAATACTCCTCTATTATTGGGCATTCCCACCACATATGCATCGTTGTTCCCACTTGTTTACAACCCCTCACACAAAGTGGGGAGTTGTTAGGATGTACTTTATTCATTCTTTCTGGCGTCCAATGCCAGCGTACCATACTTTTGTAATTTGCTTCTATTGTGGTTACATCCGATGCATAGCTGTGTACTGCCTCAATAATTTGCCTCTCGTCTAATTCTCTGCCCAGATCTTGCTCCCATTTTTCTATAAAGGGTAATGGTCCTTCTGTTTCTAGTTCTGTTAATATTTTATACACCTGAGTAGGGATGAGCTTCGTGTTCGAGTCGAACATACGTTCGACTCGAACATCGGCTGTTCGATCGTTCGACGAAGATCGAACGATTTGGGCCGTTCGCGCCAAATTCGAGTGACGCGAACGGCCCACAATGCACTACGCCATCGCAGTGTCATCCAGGCACTGTGATTGGCCAAGCATGCACTGTGACCCCGCATGCTTGGCCAATCACAGCGCCGGCAGCGAGGAGAGCAATGATTGGCCACAGGCAGGATGCCTGTGGCCAATTATTGCTGAGGGGGTTTAGTACACGCCCCACACTATAAAAGGCCGCCAGCACGGCGGCCTTGTGTAGTGTGTTCCGGAGCAGGGAAAGAGAAGCATAGGCAGGGACAGTGTCATTTTTTTTCCTTTACTAATCCTGGATTCCTTGTGTTTAGGGACAAATAAGGATAGGTAGGGAGAGTGTCAGTGTGTTATTCTGTGCTAAACCTTGTTTGTAGGGACAGAGAAGGACAGTGAGGGAAAGTGTCAGTGTGCTATTCTGTTCTAAACCAATCTTGCTGAACCATATTTGAAATCCTTGAGTTTAGGGACAGAGAGGTACAGTGAGAGAAAGTGTCAGTGTGCTATTCTGTTCTAAACCAATCTTGCTGAACCATATTTGAAATCCTTGAGTTTAGGGACAGAGAAGGACACTCGTGGAAACTATCAGTGTGCTATTCTGTGCTAAATCTTGTTTGTAGGGACAGAGAAGGACAGTGAGTGAAACTGACAGTGTGCTATTCTGTTCTAAACCAATCTTGCTGAACCATATTTGAAATCCTTGAGTTTAGCGACAGAGAGGTACAGTGAGGGAAAGTGTCAGTGTGCTATTCTGTTCTAAACCAATCTTGCTGAACCATATTTGAAATCCTTGAGTTTAGGGACAGAGAGGTACAGTGAGGGAAAGTGTCAGTGTGCTATTCTGTTCTAAACCAATCTTGCTGAACCATATTTGAAATCCTTGAGTTTAGGGACAGAGAAGGACACTCGTGGAAACTATCAGTGTGCTATTCTGTGCTAAATCTTGTTTGTAGGGACAGAGAAGGACAGTGAGTGAAACTGACAGTGTGCTATTCTGTTCTAAACCAATCTTGCTGAACCATATTTGAAATCCTTGAGTTTAGGGACAGAGAGGTACAGTGAGGGAAAGTGTCAGTGTGCTATTCTGTTCTAAACCAATCTTGCTGAACCATATTTGAAATCCTTGAGTTTAGGGACAGAGAGGTACAGTGAGGGAAAGTGTCAGTGTGCTATTCTGTTCTAAACCAATCTTGCTGAACCATATTTGAAATCCTTGAGTTTAGGGACAGAGAGGTACAGTGAGGGAAAGTGTCAGTGTGCTATTCTGTTCTAAACCAATCTTGCTGAACCATATTTGAAATCCTTGAGTTTAGGGACAGAGAGGTACAGTGAGGGAAAGTGTCAGTGTGCTATTCTGTTCTAAACCAATCTTGCTGAACCATATTTGAAATCCTTGAGTTTAGGGACAGAGAAGGACACTCGTGGAAACTATCAGTGTGCTATTCTGTGCTAAATCTTGTTTGTAGGGACAGAGAAGGACAGTGAGGGAAACTGTCAGTGTGCTATTCTGTGCTAAACCAATCTTGCTGAAGCATATTGCAAATCCTTGTGTTTAGGGACAGAGAAGGATAGGCAGGGGACAGTGTCAGTGTCATTGTTGCTAAGCCTCCTGCACAGTATACACCTGAAGGTAGCCCTTATTGCTGTTTTTCCCATCTCCCTGCAGGCCATCCATTAAAATGTCTGGAAGGCAAACAAGGAGAGGCAGACAGTCAGGAGGCAAAAAAAGAGGGCAAGCAGGCTCTGTGTCTGGGGGCAACAGTGCTGGTCGTGGACGCGGTGCATTGTCATCAGCACATGGCCATGGGACACGCTTGTCCTTCTTTTCGGCAGCTGGACATGTTGAGCCACATCATGCCGAAGACTTGGTAGAGTGGATGACCAAGCCCACCTCATCCTCCTCATCCTCTCTCACCCAGGCTCAGGGTACTGGCAAAGCAGCTGCCAAAGCGTCCTCTTCTCTGGTATCATTATCTTCATTAGTCAATCCTTCCCTAGACCCAACATGTCATCCTCCTGAGGAGTCCCCCGAACTGTTTGAGCACAGTGTTGGGTACATGCTCCAGGAGGATGCCCAGCGTTTCGAAGGATCTGATGATGATACCCAGATAGAGGAAGGCAGTAGCGTGAGAGCAGAGAGAGGGGATGCTCAAGAAGGACACCAATCTGGCAGTCATGCTCCAGCAGCTGCAGCATACTGCCAGATTGGCTCCAGTGATGAGGAGGGAGGGGATGATGAGGTCACTGACTCCACGTGGGTGCCTAATAGGAGAGAGGAGGAGGATGAGGATGAGGCACATCTCCAACGAGGCAGGATGCCCTTGGGTGGCCAGCGTATGGGCAGCACACCGACGGAATCACACCGCAGAGCTCCGCCTGTGCAGGGCGCTGCCTCTGCCCGTCATTCAAAAAGTTCTTTGGTGTGGGCCTTTTTTGAGGCGAGTGCATCAGATCGCACAGCTGCTGTTTGCAACATATGTCTCAAGCTTATATCGTGTGGCCAAAACATCAGCCGCTTGGGCACCACATGCTTGATCAGACATATGTTGACCTGCCATGCAGCTCGTTGGCAAGCCTACCTTAAAGACCCACACCAAAGAACAAAGCGGACCTCTCCTTGCACCGCATCAGCTGGGATCTCCAACCCCACTATACCTTCAGTCCTCTCTGAAACCTGCACTGAGAGGAATGAAGGTGTAGAATTAGGTGTGTCACAGCCAAGTACTTGCGGCCACTCTGCTAGCAGTACACCGACGTCCGATTCTAGCAGGCAAATTTCCCTGCCCCAGCTGCTGGACCGTCGAAAGAAGTTCACTCCCAGCCATCCACATGCCCAGCGGTTGAATGCTAGCTTGGCTAAATTGCTAGCGCTTCAACTGCTGTCTTTTCAGTTGGTAGACTCGGCCCCCTTCCGTGAGTTTGTGCAATGTGCGGTTCCTGAGTGGCAGGTTCCCAAACGCCACTTTTTCTCACGGAAGGCGAATCCGGCTCTCTACAGGCTTGTGGAAGGCAATGTCTTGGCCTCGCTGGACAGGGCGGTCAGCGGTAAGGTGCATATTACCGCTGACTCATGGTCCAGCAGGCATGGACAGGGACGTTACCTTTCTTTCACGGCCCATTGGGTCACTCTTTTGGCAGCTGGGAAGGATGCAGGACAAGGTGCAGTAGTGTTGGAGGTTGTTCCACCTCCACGCCTCCAAAATGCTACTACTGGTTGTGACACACCTCTCTCCTCCACCCCCTCCTCTTCTTCTTCCTCCATGGCCTCTTCCTGTGCTTTGTCCTCGGAACCAGCGGTGCTCCGTAGGCGTTCAAGGGGCTACGCAAGTACGCAGGCAAAAAGATGCCATGCCGTGCTTGCGCTGCTGTGTTTGGGGGACAGGAGCCACACTGGGGCAGAGGTCCTGTCTGCTCTGCAGGGGCAGGCCGAGAGGTGGTTGACGCCACGCCAGCTTAAGCCAGGAATGGTGGTTTGCGACAATGGCACCAACCTCCTCTCCGCCCTCCGACAGGGACAACTGACCCATGTGCCCTGTGTGGCTCACGTCCTTAACCTGGTGGTGCAGCGGTTCTTGGGCAGGTACCCGGGCTTACAGGATGTCCTGAGGCAGGCCAGGAAAGTCTGTGTGCATTTCCGCAGATCTTATAATGCCAGTGCTCGCCTGGCTGAGCTGCAAAAGGAGTTGAACCTGCCCAAGAACCGCCTTATATGTGACATGCCCACCAGGTGGAACTCAACGTTGGCCATGCTGCAGTGGCTGCACACGCAGCAGAGGGCCATCAATGAGTACCTGTGCGACTACGGCACCAGGACAGGGTCAGGGGAGCTCGGGTTTTTTTCACCACGCCAGTGGGGCATGATCAGGGATGCATGCACTGTCCTGGCACCATTTGAGGAGGCCACGAGGATGGTGAGCAGTGACAGTGCATGCATCAGTGACACTGTACCTCTTGTCCACCTGTTGGAGCACACGCTGCGTGGAATAATGGACAGGGCACTTGAGGCAGAACAGAGGCAGGAAGAGGAGGACTTCCTTGCCTCTCAAGGCCCCCTTTACCCAGACAGTGTTCCTTCTGTCCCACCCATCGCACAGGAAGAGGAGGAGGAGGAGGAGGAGGAGGATTGTGTCAGCATGGAGGTGGAGGCTGGCACTCAGCATCATCAGCAGCAGTCTTTTAGGGATGATTTACAGTCCCAAGAAACCAGTGGACTTGTACGTGGCTGGGAGGAGGTGGCTGCGGATCATGTCGTCCTTAGTGACCCAGAGGACTCCGGACTGAATGCCTCAGCTAACCTACGCTGCATGGCCTCCCTGATCCTGCAAAGTCTGCGGAAGGATCCTCGTATTCTTCGGATCAAGGAGAGGGACCATTACTGGCTGGCCACTCTCCTTGATCCACGGTACAAGGGTAAGGTTGCGGACCTTATCTTACCGTCGCAGAGGGAGCAGAGGATGAGACAACTCCGGGAGGCCTTGCAGAAAGGTCTGTGCAACGCGTTCCCAGAGACTGGGAGGTTACAAACTCCTGGTCCTGGACAACGAGTTGCTGAGGCTTCGGGCAGTCAAAGAAGGAGCGGTGGGGAAGGTGGCCGTCTGACCGATGCGTTCAGACAATTCTTTAGTCCCAGCCCCAAAGTATGATCGGTTCCAGCAACCATCGCCAGCGTCTGATATACATGGTGCAGGAATACCTAGGGGAAAGGTCAGACTTGGACACCTTCCCCACCGAAAATCCTCTGGCTTACTGGGTCTTGAGGATGGATCACTGGCCAGAGCTTGCACAGTATGCAATTGAGCTACTGGCCTGTCCTGCATCCAGCGTTCTTTCAGAACGCACATTCAGTGCTGCTGGAGGATTTGTCACGGATCACAGGGTGCGCCTGTCCACCGACTCGGTTGATCGACTGACTTTCATCAAGATGAACCAGTCTTGGATCACCACCAGCTACCACACACCTGATGCTGATATAACAGACTAATTGATTTTAAAATGTCACATCCCTTCAAGACTGATGCTGATGCTGAGTGCCTGTGCTGTTATGTTGACTGGCTATCCTCCTCCTATTCCTCAATGATCCGATTAATGATGATAGCTTGGAAGATCATTTTGGTTTATGGGTGCCGCCACCAGTGGCTAAGGCCCAATTTTTCAGCCCCTGTTTAACAGGGGCGTGTAATTACAATTTTGATGCAATACTTTGCAACAGGCCTCATTGCTGTGCTCCAAGTACAGTATCTGTGAGGGGTTGCAGTGTTGTGCCACCAGTGCCTAAGGCCCAATTTTTCAGCCCCTGTTCAACAGGGGCATGCAATTATAATTATTGATCTAATAATTCACAGCAGGGCCCATTGCTGCGCCCACCAAATGTAACTGTCAGGCCTTACAGTGTTGTGGCACCAGCACCACCATCAAAGGCCCAATTTTTACTACCACTGTTCAACAATTATATGTTATTACAATTCCTGATATAATAGTTGACAGCAGGGCGTTCCAGCACCCACCAAGAGTAACTGAGTGCTTACAGTGTTGTGCCAACACCAACACCTAAGGGGCCAATTTCTGCAGAGTATATACGGCAGGTCCCTACTTTCAAACATCCAACTTACAAACGACTACTACTTGCAAACGGAAGAAGACAACAGGAAGTGAGAGGAAATCTACCCCTTGGAAGGAAAATTCTCTCCTGTAAGAATTAATATGGGAGAAAGGTGTCTCCTCTCTACTGATGCTTTATCACCAATCCTTGTTTCAATAAAAACACCACATTTCAAAAACAGTTGTCATTGGGACGCAAAGTGAGGTGAAATGTTCTGAACAGGGGCACAGACAGCAAAACAAATGTTACAGGGGTGATAACCCTTCCCTATGTTTTCCAAAAAGCTTAAAAATAGGTATTTGGGCTGGAGCTACACTTAAACAATGTAGCTGTTCAAAATTACAAACAGATTCTACATAAGAACAAACCTACAGTCCCTGTCTTGTATGCACCGCCTGTATACGGCTGTTCAGAGTATATAGGGCCTTTTTTATTTTGTGTGCGGGGTTCCCCTTAATATCCATACAAGACCCAAAGGGGCTGGTAATGGGCTGGGGTAGGGGGGGGGTGATGGGGTAGCTATGCCATTTTTCTTAAAGATTTTCATCCATATTACCGGGACCAGACATTACATTAAAGCCGCAAGCAGTTTTAAATGGCTTTTTTTTCCTTTAGAAATGTAATTTTGTGCAGGGACAGTTCTAAACACGG
Source organism: Rana muscosa (assembly GCA_029206835.1). NCBI lineage: Eukaryota > Metazoa > Chordata > Amphibia > Anura > Ranidae > Rana > Rana muscosa. The sequence continues at coordinate 42,651,568 of JARGYO010005626.1, forward strand.
GAAACACGTGGCACTTCACAGGCATACTTTAGACACCCCCCAGGTACAATATTTAAAGGAATATTTTACTTTTTTTTTTCACTTTATGCATCATTAAAATGACTGCTCCCGAAAAACGGCCGTTTTTAAAACTTCTTTTTGCATTGATACATGTCCCCTGGTGCAGAACCCGGGTTCCCAAACTCTGTTTAGGACAATAACATGGATAATAGTCGTTATAATTAGCACTTTAGAATTCGAACGTTCGCATCCATTGTATTTAAATGGGTTCTAATGTTCGTGCGAACTTTCGGTCCGTTCGCGGGTTCTGGTGCGAACCGAACCCGGGGGTGTTCGGCTCATCACTACACCTGAGATATACCATGTCTCAAAGGCTTTTTACTACATATCTTTTCCAGTGGGGTTAGTGTATTTTCATTTCTAATTGGTTGTGGAATAGTGCTTACTAAGTGTGTTAATTGGAGGTATTCCCAGTCGCTCAACTGACTCCATCCCTGACTCGTAATTAAATCTTGTTTTGTTTTTATTTTACCTACTGTAATTATATCTTTTAGTTGTGCAGTTCCCATTAGTTTTCCTAATCGTGTCCCATTACCTGGTGTAAAAAACGTTGTGCCTGCTAACGCTATTAATGGAGAATTATATTTCCATTTTTCGTGTCGATGTAGTGTGTCCCATGTTTTGAATACCTTCTTTGTTATACTATGTGAATCTGTGCCTAATACTCTGAATTTTGGTGGTATCCATATATTATTTTGTAAATGTGTCATACTTAGCGTATTTTCTATTTGTGCCCATTTCTTTTTTGTTTGTGGATTTGCCCATTCTACTAATCTTGCCAAGATTATTGCTTTATGGTATCTTTCTATATCTGGTACAGCCATGCCCCCTTCTTTTTTTCCGCGGGTTAGTAATGTATATTTTATTCTAGCCTTTTTGCCCTGCTATATATATTTCAAGATCATAGATCTAATCGACTTAAAGAATGGTTGGGGTATATCTATTGGCAGCATCTGCAACCTATATGTTACTTTTGGGAGGGTCATCATTTTTAAGATGTTGATCCTTCCTGTCCATCCAACGGGTCTCCTTGAAATATCCTTTAATTCTGCTTTAATTTAGTTTAATAATGGGATAAAGTTAACCGGATATAGTTCTTCTTCAGTTGTAGTTATTTTAATACCTAGATATGTTAAGGTTTTTGTCTCCCAAGTGAACGGAAATTCTTTCTGTAACAGTTTTTCTTCCTTTTTATCTATTCCTAAGTTCAGAATTACTGTCTTTACTGGGTTGATCTTGAAGTTAGCGAGTTGCCCGTATTTTTTTATTTCCTTTACTACATTAGGGAGCGACAGCCTTGGTTTCGTCAGATATAAAAGTATGTCGTCAGCGTATGCCGCCACTTTATGTTCCTCCCTGCCCACCCTCACCCCTCCTATGTCCTGATTATTCCGTATGTTCTGTAACAAAGGCTCCATTGCCAACACATACAGGAGGGGTGAAAGCGGGCATCCCTGTCTCGTTCCATTACGCATCCCAAACACCGACGACACACTCCCATTTATTTTTACCCTGGCTGTCGGGTAAGTATATAGGTTTTTAACCCATTTCATATATTTGGGTCCAATCCCGACATACCGGAGTGTGTCCATTAGGGATGAGCTTCGTGTTCGAGTCGAACATACGTTCGACTCGAACATCGGCTGTTCGATCGTTCGACGAAGATCGAACGATTTGGGCCGTTCGCGCCAAATTCGAGTGACGCGAACGGCCCACAATGCACTACGCCATCGCAGTGTCATCCAGGCGCTGTGATTGGCCAAGCATGCACTGTGACCCCGCATGCTTGGCCAATCACAGCGCCGGCAGCGAGGAGAGCAATGATTGGCCACAGGCAGGATGCCTGTGGCCAATTATTGCTGAGGGTGTTTAGTACACGCCCCACACTATAAAAGGCCGCCAGCACGGCGGCCTAGTGTAGTGTGTTCCAGAGCAGGGATAGAGCAGCATAGGCAGGGACAGTGACTTTTATTTCTTTCTTGCTTAACCTGGATTCCTTTAGTTTAGGGAAAGAGAAGGATAGGTAGGGAGAGTGTCAGTGTGTTTTGTGCTTGTGCTATAGTGTGCTTAAAAAAAACATTTTTTCTAGGGACAGAAAACTGTAGGTAGGGAGAGTGTCAGTTTCTTTCACTGTGCAAGTCCTTGTTTCTAGGGACCTGGAAGGACAGTGAGTGAATTCTCCTTGTGCTATATTGTGCTTAAAAAAAAACATTTTTTCTAGGGACAGAAAACTGTAGGTAGGGAGAGTGTCAGTTTCTTTCACTGTGCAAGTCCTTGTTTCCAGGGACCTGGAAGGACAGTGAGTGAATTCTCCTTGTGCTATATTGTGCTTAAAAAAATTTTTTTTCTAGGGACAGAAAACTGTAGGTAGGGAGAGTGTCAGTTTCTTTCACTGTGCAAGTCCTTGTTTCTAGGGACCTGGAAGGACAGTGAGTGAATTCTCCTTGTGCTATATTGTGCTTAAAAAAAACATTTTTTCTAGGGACAGAAAACTGTAGGTAGGGAGAGTGTCAGTTTCTTTCACTGTGCAAGTCCTTGTTTCTAGGGACCTGGAAGGACAGGGAGTGAATTCTCCTTGTGCTATATTGTGCTTAAAAAAAACATTTTTTCTAGGGACAGAAAACTGTAGGTAGGGAGAGTGTCAGTTTCTTTCACACTGCAAGTCCTTGTTTCTAGGGACCTGGAAGGACAGTGAGTGAATTCTCCTTGTGCTATATTGTGCTTAAAAAAAACATTTTTTCTAGGGACAGAAAACTGTAGGTAGGGAGAGTGTCAGTTTCTTTCACTGTGCAAGTCCTTGTTTCCAGGGACCTGGAAGGACAGTGAGTGAATTCTCCTTGTGCTATATTGTGCTTAAAAAAAACATTTTTTCTAGGGACAGAAAACTGTAGGTAGGGAGAGTGTCAGTTTCTTTCACTGTGCAAGTCCTTGTTTCTAGGGACCTGGAAGGACAGTGAGTGAATTCTCCTTGTGCTATATTGTGCTTAAAAAAAAACATTTTTTCTAGGGACAGAAAACTGTAGGTAGGGAGAGTGTCAGTTTCTTTCACTGTGCAAGTCCTTGTTTCTAGGGACCTGGAAGGACAGTGAGTGAATTCTCCTTGTGCTATATTGTGCTTAAAAAAAACATTTTTTCTAGGGACAGAAAACTGTAGGTAGGGAGAGTGTCAGTTTCTTTCACTGTGCAAGTCCTTGTTTCCAGGGACCTGGAAGGACAGTGAGTGAATGCTCCTTGTGCTATAGTGTGCTTAAAAAAAACATTTTTTCTAGGGACAGAAAACTCTAGGTAGGGAGAGTGTCAGTTTCTTTCACTGTGCAAGTCCTTGTTTCCAGGGACCTGGAAGGACAGTGAGTGAATTCTCCTTTTGCTATAGTGTGCTTAAAAAAAACATTTTTTCTAGGGACAGAAAACTGTAGGTAGGGAGAGTGTCAGTTTCTTTCACTGTGCAAGTCCTTGTTTCCAGGGACCTGGAAGGACAGTGAGTGAATTCTCCTTGTGCTATATTGTGCTTAAAAAAAACATTTTTTCTAGGGACAGAAAACTGTAGGTAGGGAGAGTGTCAGTTTCTTTCACTGTGCAAGTCCTTGTTTCTAGGGACTGGGAAGGACAGTGAGTGAATTCTCCTTGTGCTATAGTGTGCTTAAAAAAAACATTTTTTCTAGGGACAGAAAACTGTAGGTAGGAAGAGTGTCAGTTTCTTTCACTGTGCAAGTCCTTGTTTCTAGGGACCTGGAAGGACAGTGAGTGAATTCTCCTTGTGCTATATTGTGCTTAAAAAAAACATTTTTTCTAGGGACAGAAAACTGTAGGTAGGGAGAGTGTCAGTTTCTTTCACTGTGCAAGTCCTTGTTTCCAGGGACCTGGAAGGACAGTGAGTGAATGCTCCTTGTGCTATAGTGTGCTTAAAAAAAACATTTTTTCTAGGGACAGAAAACTCTAGGTAGGGAGAGTGTCAGTTTCTTTCACTGTGAAAGTCCTTGTTTCTAGGGACCTGGAAGGACAGTGAGTGAATTCTCCTTGTGCTATATTGTGCTTAAAAAAAACATTTTTTCTAGGGACAGAAAACTGTAGGTAGGGAGAGTGTCAGTTTCTTTCACTGTGCAAGTCCTTGTTTCAAGGGACAGAGAAGGACACCTGAAGGTAGCCCTTATTGCTTTTTTCCCATCTCCCTGCAGGCCATCTATTAGAATGTCTGGAAGGCAAACAAGGAGAGGCAGACAGTCAGGAGGCAATAAAAGAGGGCAAGCAGGCTCTGTGTCTGGGGGCAACAGTGCTGGTCGTGGACGCGGTGCATTGTCATCAGCACATGGCCATGGGACACGCTTGTCCTTCTTTTCCGCAGCTGGACATGTTGAGCCACATCATGCCGAAGACTTGGTAGAGTGGATGACCAAGCCCTCCTCCTCCTCCTCATCCTCTCTCACCCAGGCTCAGGGTACTGGCAAAGCAGCTGCCAAAGCGTCCTCTTCCCTGGTATCAATGTCAGACTCATCATCAGTCACTCCTTCCCTAGACCCACCATGTCCTCCTCCTGAGGAGTCCCCCGAACTGTTTGAGCACAGTGTTGGGTACATGCTCCAGGAGGATGCCCAGCGTTTCGAAGGGTCTGATGATGAAACCCAGCTACAGGAAGGCAGTAGGGTGAGAGCAGACAGAGGGGATGCTCAAGAAGGACACCAATCTGGCAGTCATGTTCCAGCAGCTGCAGCATACTGCCAGATTGGCTCCAGTGATGAGGAGGGAGGGGATGATGAGGTCACTGACTCCACGTGGGTGCCTAATAGGAGAGAGGAGGAGGAGGATGAGGAGGAGGCACATCTCCAACGAGACAGGATGCCCTTTGGTGGCCAGCGTAAGGGCAGTACACCGACGGAATCACACCGCAGAGCTCCGCCTGTGCAGGGCGCTGCCTCTGCCCGTCATTCAAAAAGTTCCTTGGTGTGGGCCTTTTTTGAGGCTAGTGCATCAGATCGCACAGCTGCTGTTTGCAACATATGTCTCAAGCGTATATCGCGTGGCCAAAACATCAGCCGCTTGGGTACCACATGCCTGACCAGACATATGTTGACCTGCCATGCAGCTCGTTGGCAAGCCTACCTCAAAGACCCACACCAAAGAACAAAGCGGACCTCTCCTTGCACCGCATCAGCTGGGATCTCCAACCCCACTATAACTTCAGTCCTCTCTGAAACATGCACTGAGAGGAATGAAGGTGTAGAATTAGGTGTGTCACAGCCAAGTACTTGCGGCCACTCTGCTAGCAGTACACCGACGTCCGATTCTAGCAGGCAAATTTCCCTGCCCCAGCTGCTGGACCGTCGAAAGAAGTTCACTCCCAGCCATCCACATGCCCAGCGGTTGAATGCTAGCTTGGCTAAATTGCTAGCGCTTCAACTGCTGCCTTTTCAGTTGGTAGACTCGGCCCCCTTCCGTGAGTTTGTGCAATGTGCGGTTCCTCAGTGGCAGGTTCCCAAACGCCACTTTTTCTCACGGAAGGCTATTCCGGCTCTCTACCGGCATGTGGAAGGCAATGTCTTGGCCTCGCTGGACAGGGCGGTCAGCGGTAAGGTGCATATTACCGCTGACTCATGGTCCAGCAGGCATGGACAGGGACGTTACCTTTCTTTCACGGCCCATTGGGTCACTCTTTTGGCAGCTGGGAAGGATGCAGGACAAGGTGCAGTAGTGTTGGAGGTTGTCCCACCGCCACGCCTCCAAAATGCTACTACTGGTTGTGACACACCTCTCTCCTCCACCCCCTCCTCTTCTTCTTCCTCCATGGCCTCTTCCTGTGGTTTGTCCTATGAACCAGCGGTGCTCCGTAGCCGTTCACGGGGCTACGCAAGTACGCAGGCAAAAAGATGCCATGCCGTGCTTGCGCTGGTGTGTTTGGGGGACAGAAGCCACACTGGGGCAGAGGTCCTGTCTGCTCTGCAGGGCCAGGCCGAGAGGTGGTTGACGCCACGCCAGCTTAAGCCAGGAATGGTGGTTTGCGACAATGGCACCAACCTCCTCTCCGCCCTCCGACAGGGACAACTGACCCATGTGCCCTGTGTGGCTCACGTCCTTAACCTGGTGGTGCAGCGGTTCTTGGGCAGGTACCCGGGCTTACAGGATGTCCTGAGGCAGGCCAGGAAAGTCTGTGTGCATTTCCGCAGATCTTATAATGCCAGTGCTCGCCTGGCTGAGCTGCAAAAGGAGTTGAACCTGCCCAAGAACCGCCTTATATGTGACATGCCCACCAGGTGGAACTCAACGTTGGCCATGCTGCAGCGGCTGCACACGCAGCAGAGGGCCATCAATGAGTACCTGTGCGACTACGGCACCAGGACAGGGTCAGGGGAGCTTGGTTTTTTTTCTCCACGCCAGTGGGGCATGATCAGGGATGCATGCACTGTCCTGGCACCATTTGAGGAGGCCACGAGGATGGTGAGCAGTGACAGTGCATGCATCAGTGACACTGTACCTCTTGTCCACCTGTTGGAGCACACGCTGCGTGGAATAATGGACAGGGCACTTGAGGCAGAACAGAGGCAGGAAGAGGAGGACTTCCTTGCCTCTCAAGGCCCCCTTTACCCAGACAGTGTTCCTTCTGTCCCACCCATCGCACAGGAAGAGGAAGAGGAGGAGGAGGAGGAGGAGGAGGATTGTGTCAGCATGGAGGTGGAGGCTGGCACTCAGCATCATCAGCAGCAGTCTTTTAGGGATGATTTACAGTCCCAAGAAACCAGTGGACTTGTACGTGGCTGGGAGGAGGTGACTGCGGATCATGTCGTCCTTAGTGACCCAGAGGACTCCGGAGCGAATGCCTCAGCAAACCTACGCTGCATGGCCTCCCTGATCCTGCAAAGTCTGCGGAAGGATCCTCGTATTCTTCGGATCAAGGAGAGGGACCATTACTGGCTGGCCACTCTCCTTGATCCACGGTACAAGGGTAAGGTTGCGGACCTTATGTTACCGTCGCAGAGGGAGCAGAGGATGAGACAACTCCGGGAGGCCTTGCAGAAAGGTCTGTGCAACGCGTTCCCAGAGACTGGGAGGTTACAAACTCCTGGTCCAGGACAACGAGTTGCTGAGGCTTCGGCCAGTCAAAGAAGGAGCGGTGGGGAAGGTGGCCGTCTGACCGATGCGTTCAGACAATTCTTTAGTCCGCAGCCCCAAAGTATGATTGGTTCCAGCAACCATCGCCAGCGTCTGATAAACATGGTGCAGGAATATCTAGGGGCAAGGTCAGACTTGGACACCTTCCCCACCGAAAATCCTCTGGCTTACTGGGTCTTGAGGATGGATCACTGGCCAGAGCTTGCACAGTATGCAATTGAGCTACTGGCCTGTCCTGCATCCAGCGTTCTTTCGGAACGCACATTCAGTGCTGCTGGAGGATTTGTCACGGATCACAGGGTGCGCCTGTCCACCGACTCGGTTGATCGACTGACTTTCATCAAGATGAACCAGTCTTGGATCACCACCAGCTACCACACACCTGATGCTGATATAACAGACTAATTGATTTTAACATGTCACGTCCCTTCAAGACTGATGCTGATGCTGAGTGCCTGTGCTGTTATGTTGACTGGCTATCCTCCTCCTCCGAGTCCTCAATGATACGATTGATGATGATAGCTTGGAAGATCATTTTTGTTTATGGGTGCCGCCACCAGTGGCTAAGGCCCAATTTTTCAGCCCCTGTTTTACAGGGGCGTGTACTTACAATTTTTTTAGCAATAATTTGCCATAGGGCTCATTGCTGTGCTCCAAGTACAGTATCTGTGAGGGGTTGTAGTGTTGTGCCACCAGTGCCTAAGGCCCAATTTTTCAGCCCCTGTTTAACAGGGGAGTGTCATTACAATTTTTGAAGCAATACTTTGCAACAGGGCTCATTGCTGTGCTCCAAGTACAGTATCTGTGAGGGGTTGTAGTGTTGTGCCACCAGTGCCTAAGGCCCAATTTTTCAGCCCCTGTTCAACAGGGGCATGCAATTACAATTCTTGATGTAATAATTCACAGCAGGGCCCATTCCTGCACCCACCAAGAGTAAGTCTGAGGGCTTACAGTGTTGTGGCAACGCCACCACCACCACCACCACGAAAGGCCCAATTTTTCAGCCACTGTTCAAAAGGGGCATGTAATTACAATTCTTGATCTAATAATTCACAGCAGGGCCCATTCCTGCACCCACCAAGAGTAACTCTGAGGGCTTACAGTGTTGTGGCAACACCACCACCACCACCACCACCACGAAAAGCCCAATTTTTCAGCCCCTGTTCAACAGGGGCATGCAATTACAATTCTTGATCTAATAATTCACAGCAGGGCCCATTGCTGCACCCACCAAGAGTAACTGTCAGGGCTTACAGTGTTGTGGCACCAGCACCACCATCAAAGCCCCAATTTTTACTACCACTGTTCAACAATTATATGTAATTAAAATTCCTGATATAATAGTTGACAGCAGGGCGTTCCAGCACCAACCAAGAGTAACTGAGTGCTTACAGTGTTGTGCCAACACCAACAACTAAGGGGCCTATTTCTGCAGAGTATATACGGCAGGTCCCTACTTTCAAACATCCAACTTACAAACGACTCCTACTTGCAAACGAAAGAAGACAACAGGAAGTGAGAGGAAATCTACCCCTAGGAAGGAAAATTCTCTCCTGTAAGAATAAATATGGGAGAAAGGTGTCTCCTCTGTACTGATGCTTTATCAGCAATCCTTGTTTCAAGAAAAACACCACATTTCAAAAACAGTTGTCATTGGGACGGAAAGTGAGGTGAAATGTTCTGAACAGGGGCACAGACAGCAAAACAAATGTTACAGGGGTGATAACCCTTACCTATGTTTCCCAAAAAGTTTAAAAATAGATTTTTGGGCTGGAGCTACACTTCAACAATGTACCTGTTCAAAATTACAAACACATTCTACATAAGAACAAACCTACAGTCCCTGTCTTGTATGCACCGCCTGTATACGGCTGTTCAGAGTATATAGGGCCTTTTTTATTTTATGTGCGGGGTTCCCCTTAATATCCATACAAGACCCAAAGGGGCTGGTAATGGGCTGGGGTAGGGGGGGGGTCATGGGGTAGCTATGCCATTTTTCTTAAAGATTTTCATCCATATTACCGGGACCAGACATTACATTAAAGCCGCAAGAAGTTTTAAATGGCTTTTTTTTCCTTTAGAAGTGTCATTTTGTGCAGGGACAGTTCTAAACACGGGAAACACGTGGCACTTCACAGGCATACTTTAGACACCCCCCAGGTACGATATTTAAAGGAATATTTGACTTTTTTTTTTCACTTTATGCATCATTAAAATGACTGCTCCCGAAAAACGACCGTTTTTAAAACTTCTTTTTGCATTGATACATGTCCCCTGGTGCAGAACCCGGGTTCCCAAACCCTTTTTAGGACAATAACATGCATAATAGTTGTTATAATTAGCACTTTAGAATTCGAACGTTCGCATCCATTGTATTTAATAGGGTTCTAATGTTCGTACGAACTTTCGGTCCGTTCGCGGGTTCTGGTGCGAACCGAACCCGGGGGTGTTCGGCTCATCACTAGTGTCCATCATAAACCCCCAGTCGACTCGGTCAAACGCTTTTTCTGCGTCTATCGACATGAGTACGACTGGGGGGTTCTTCTCCTTCCTTTTCTGGATTAATAAAAGGGTTCTTATGGTATTATCTCTTCCTTCTCTCCCCATTACGAAGCCAGTTTGGTCAGCGTTTATTAGTTCCGGCATTAAAGTTTTTAATCTCGTTGCCAATATTTTTGCATATAACTTAATGTCTGCATTCAATAACGCTATGGGACGGTAGTTAGAACACAATGTTCCGTCTTTTCCTGTTGTGGGTATAATGGTAATATTGGCAAGGAGAGATTCTTTTCTTATTTCTTCATCGCCCCCCAATCTATTGAAATACTTACATAGTTCTGGGACTAACTGATCTTTGAACTTCTTATAGTACTTAATCTGAAACCCGTCCGGTCCTGGACTTTTCCCCCCTGGTGTTTCTTGGAGAGCTTTGTTTATTTCATCCTGCGTAATTGGTTTTTCTAGGAGCTCTGCACTTTCCGATGTTATCCTTGGAAGGATCGTTTTTTCTAAATATTCCTGTATTTTGCCTTTCCTGTTTTCTTCTTCCTGTGCTGTCTCGTTTCCTCTAATATCATACAGTGCACTATAATATGTCTTAAATGCTTCTGCGATTTCTGATGTTTTAAATTTCATCTCTCCTCTCTGATTCTTTATTTTTTCTATGTAATTTAAAGTTTTTTTCCTTTTTGCTATTCTTGCAAGATACTTCCCTGGTTTATTCCCCCATTTGTATCTTTCTTTTACTACGTTTTTGAATACTTTTCTGGTTTCCTGTTCCATCAAATCTCTGAGTTGGCCCCTCTTAATTATTATTTGTTGGTGCGTTTCTTTATCTTGTTGTCTTTTATCTTTTTGTTCTAGGTAGCCTTCATCTTTTTAATCATTAATTTTTTATTATATTTATTGGCTTTGTGTCCTGATTTTGTAACTTTTGTTATATATGTGTATATTGATTGTTTCAACCATGTCCTTTGATTATTAGCATACCATTTAATACCATGATTATCCTGTAAATCATGTATGATTGCCTATATTTTATTATGGTATACAAATGAATGTTTGCGCTCTTTTATATTATGGACAACCCCTAGGGGTATATGGTATTTAATTAAATTTAAATTTTCAATCAATACTCCCTTTCTAGTTTTATTTTACAACGACATGCTTCATTTAAAGTCCCACTTCCTTCCCCCCTACTTTATAATGAAATAAATGAGGCTTAGCCATCAATGGAAATACTCTTTTGATTGCTGTTAGCTAACCTGGTGCTGCCCATTCTCCTATTTAAAAGTTAACAATTAAAGTACACGCTATATATTTACCACATATATACTGTTGAATTGTGGTTGTAATATTTTTCTTCTATTTTGTTTAAAAGTGTTGGAAGCATGAGGTCTCTGACACATTATCAAACACACCACAGTGGCACAACCTTCAAACCTTCAAACCTTCAAAACTTCAACTGGAAATAAACTGCATTTTTAATCAAATAAATCAGACATTCCCTAAAACTACTGTTCAAATAAAAGAAAAAACAACTAGTGCTAAAAACAGCAAAGTATTCCTAAGAAATCCAAAGAGCAGCTACTGTGTTGGAGACCATTTAATAGTACAAGTTGAAATGTTTGACTACAATGGAAACAAGAAGAAATGCGGAGGAGACTATCTGAGGGCAAGAATGTTTACTCCGGAACTCGGAGCAGGATCTTCTGGTAAAATTGAGGATTTTCAAAATGGGAATTATCATGTCCATTTTACATTATTTTGGGAAGGCAACATAACTATTTCTATATTTATCATACACCCAAGTGAAGCATCATCAGCTCTTTGGAGGTTTCGAAACCAATGGCATGGATATGTAGACCATTTGGGCAAATTTACAAGACATCAAGAAGTACAAGAAGCAGAATGTGGATTTGAACTCAACAAAACAGAAGAGCTTTGTGAATATAAAGACCAGAGAGATGAAGAATATTTTTACTGTGTCAAACCACAGAATTTTAACTGTGAATCCCTTACTGATATGAAGAGCTGGTGGAGACATGACAAGACTCTATGCAATGAGTTTGAGCATAGTTTATTTGATGCGTAAGTGAAGCATGCACTCTTCATGGGATTGTTAAAGTGTGATTTAGCCAACTTTTTTTGAAATTTATGATTAGAGTAGGGAAGATTAGAACCCCTGTCAAGTTTTTATAGCTTGCAAATGATCAAAGGGAATACCAGATCCCTGGATAGCAGTCTAAATATAATGACTTATTTGTCACAATAAAATATTCTGTAAAAGCCACCTACAACTTTTTTGGGGATTATCTGAAACACCACCTTAATTGAGGCTAAAGTGTCACAAGAAGAAACTTTATTCATGTATATGTAGAAACTGTAGAAAGTGATGTCTGAATTTCATAGAAAAGTAATATGAGGAAGTAAACGTGGTCATGGTCAGCAAGGACTTGAGAAATACTGTAATTACCGTATATACTGAGTTTTTCAGCACATTTTTTTGTATACTCGAGTCACCTTTTTGTGCCTGATCTCCCGGACTTTGAGGACCCAGTACCGGCCGGCCATGGGTCCCCTGGACCCCAATCCTGGCACACATGTAGCCCCACTCTTCCTCTACAAGTGTGCAAAGTTTGTTGTCCGGGGGACCTACGGCCGGGGAGCATCAATTTTTCAAACCCGGGCACCCCTTCCATAGACTCCCATGTTAAACGGTCATTTCTCCAGTGGGTTTGGGGACTCTGTACTGGCCGGTCGTAGGTCCCCTGGACCCGAAACTTGGCAAACATGTAGCCGCATTTCTCCTCTACAAGTGTGCAAAGTTTGTTGTCTGGGGGACCTAAGGCCGGGGAGCACAGATTTTTCAAAGCCGGGCACCCCTTCCATAGACTCCCATGTTAAACCACAGTCTAGTCATGGACACAGTAAGGCATGGACACAGTGAGGCATGCACGTGGACACAGTGAGGCATTCAGATGAACACCCTAGGCTTATACTCGAGTCAATACGTTTTTCCATATTTTTGTGGTAAAATTAGGTGCCTCTGCTCATACTCGGGTCGGCTTATATTCGAGTATATACGGTAAGTTATTTTATCTATATATATATATATATATATATATATATATATATATGTATTTATTTTTGTCTTGTTATCTTAAAGTGTATCTCAAACCATGTTTTTTATTTTATAGTTTTGGATAGAGTGGGGAAGGGTTAGAACTTCTGTTTCGGTTTTAACTTTTGTTACAGACTCCATTGGGAAGATTCCCTTTCACTTGCCCTTGTTAAAATTATTGTAAAACAGGAAGTGAGGGGATATCTCCAACAGGGACACATATGGCATTAAAAACACTTTTTGTTCATTACAGTAGGGGGAAGGCTAAAAATCCTGACAGTTTTTCATTGCAGACGGTGTCCGATTGCATATTTGCCCTTAAAGTGGTAGTAAATCCCCATTGTTTACTTGTGGCTACAGGTAAGCTTATAAGAAGGCTTACTTGTAGGTACAGTAAATACCTTCTAAAAGTGCACCATTTAGAAGATATTTACTATAGTAGTAGTCGGTGATATCACCAGCGCATGCACACTGCACTCTCAATGGACGATGTGCTGTCCATTGAGAGAGCTGTGCCGTGCCGTGCCACGGCTGTGACTCCCACAGGCATGTGCAGGAGTGACGTCATCTCAGCTCAGCCAGTCAAACAGCCTAAGCCCGCAAATCCAAAAGGAAGACCGGGAGAAAATGAAATCCCTGTCAGTAGTGACAGTTTGCCGCTGGAGTGCTTCTTCCTAAGGTAAGCCTTTCATAATGTGCTAGTATGCGACGAGTGCTAGCACATTATGATATTATTTTGCAGGGAATTTTATTTATTTATTTTCTTTATTTATTTTGCAGTTTACTACTGCTTTAACTCAATTCTGGTGATAACACTGTCGCAAGAACAGATGGTGAGGATAACTTCCCAAGGAGGCCTTAGACAACAATAAAAAAAACTAGACAGAAGTCATAAATTTTCCTAACTCAGTCTAAAAAAAAAAAAAAATGTTGCCTGGAGATAACCCGTGTTTTTTTTTTTTTTTTTATGTTGGTCATATATTGAAGCTGCAGTATGAAAAAGCTGGACAAATTCAATTTCATCACTGTTCTTGCAATGTGATAGACATACTGTATTTCCTTTCCTAAGCTAAAAGTATTTGAAAGTATAGAATACAAATGAAATGTTTTTATGGTTAATTTATCTACCAATAACTTTTGGTGTTGATTTTAAGGTCTAACATCAGAGTTGAAATTCCAAAAGATTTTGGCACTATCAATGTGTTATCCTGCAACAACAGTAAGTTTTATTCCTGCAACAACATGTTTTATTCCTTTTGTGATAGTTGCAAAGATGAAAAGTGAACATGCTTGTCCCTTAATCTTTCTGAAAACAGTAAGGGCCAGTTCACACCATAGAAACGCAATCCGGATGCGTTCCAGGTGCTTTTTTGCATGCACGTTTTTTGACGCATCTTTGAAGCGTTCCAGTGCGTTTTTGGTACGTTGTTAATACAGTCCAGTGCTTTTTTTCACCCCTCTTTTTTATTAACCTTAGATAACGACAAGTGTATTCCGGTGCGTTTTTCATGCGTTTTACAGCGTTCCAGTACAGTCCAGTGCAGGTAAAATGCAGCATGTTCTACTTTTTTTCTGGAACTGGAACGCACTGGAACTGCAAGCACTGGTGTGAACTATGCCATTGAAAACCATATAACCTACTTTCCATGCGTTTTTGATGCAGAAAAAAAAACACACTGGACTGCATGTGGTGTGAACTGGCCCTAAAGCTTGGATGTAAGTGCCTCCAAGAAAATCATGATAAAGGTGGGAGATTTCTAGGACTGTCTTTATTATTCAGGTTACTTTTATTTATTTCTTACACTTGACAATGTATCAATCAATGCACAAATCTATCTGCAACATTTCTGGCTTTGACTGTGAAGAGGACATCTGTTCTCAAAAACGTTTGATTTTAAAACCTACGATATATTTATATTTCTAGTGAATTATTGTAGTAGGGTAAACATTGCACTAACCAGCTGGTTTCTATACACATTCAACATCAATGCTATGTACAGGCATACCCCACTTTTAAGTACACAATGGGACCAGAGCATGTATGTAAAACGAAAATGTACTTAAAGTGAAACAATACCTTTTTTTTCACTTCTAGGGTGTAGTGGGGGGTCAGGGGCTGTAGTGGGGGTGTCAGGAGCTGTAGTTGAGGTCTTAGGGGCTGTAGTGGGGGTGTCAGGGGCACACTGGAACAGGCCGGGCTATGCTCTTGGAGCTTCAGCTCCTTCTACTGCGGCTGCAAAATGTCTGTACAGTACTTGTGAGGCACTTTACATACACTCGCGAGTAAGGACATACCCGTGAGTGTATGTAAAGTGAGTGTACTTAAAGCGGGGTATGCCTGTAATCCTAACTTAATAGATATAGTAATTGTTTAGTCATACTGTTACACATAAGATACCTGTCACATGTTGAATAAATGGATGTATAGTCAACCCTTTGCTGCAGGTTAGATGAATGAAGAGAAAGCAGTGGGTGTTTTTTGAAGAGAAGTTTGTCAGTGAAAAGTTGACAGGCCCTCCTGATTGTGCTTATTAACATGTATAACAGTGCAATGTACCTCTACTGTGTTAGTATTAAATGGCACACAGGGTTATCACTGATGCAGATTGAGAGGCTCCAGGTTGGCTACTCTGAGTAGAGAGAACTGGTTTTACAGCTTTCTCTGGGATTAGTAATTGAATTGGATTAGAATGGATCCTGGAGTACAGAGACTTTGAAGAGTATTTGGAGGGGTGAAATCTGTAACCCTGTGTTTGTCATAGCGGAGACCAGCAGTCTGCTTATGCAGGTATGCACAGTTAATTTAATCAAGGGCCTGGCGGTGATTCAGGGCTCCACCTGGTAGAGCCCTGAGACCAGGGTGTTGGGCCAGTAAAGCAGGGAGCTGCAAGAGAGGCTGGTACAGAGTCTGAATTTTGTGATACAGTCTGGAAGACCAGCTAGGAACCAGAAATATAAGGCCAGAGCAGCAGCACTGCAAAAGTAAGATAGGAGGCTGAATTAAGCATGCTGAACACTCATCTGAGGGTACTCTTATTTGTGTTTAAAATGTACTTTTTTTAAATGAAAGAGGGCCAAAAGTCCTGAAACGTACATCCCTGGCTGGTTTGCACTTGACAGAAGCACTACACAACTTTCACAGAGCAGGTACGTATAACATGTTTGTTATTTTTTTGTTTAAAAACCTGTGAAGGTTGTTTTGCACAGAGCAGTCCAGATCCTGCTCTTCTTAGTTCCCTTGCTGGCTTTCCTGGCCCCACCTTCCTGCTAAGTGCCCCCACAGCAAGCAGCTTGCTATGGGTGTACCCAAGCCGAGCCGCTGCTCTGTGTGTCCATTCAGACATGGAGCCGTGACTGAACCCCACCCCCCTCTCTCCTCATTGGCTCACTGAGTTTGATTAATAGCAGCGGGAGCCAATGGCATCCACTGTGTGTTTCAGCCAATCAGGAGGAAGAGTCCCGGACAGCCCAGCCTCTCCTGTAACATCACTGGATCTAGATGGGGCTCAGGCAAGTATTAGGGGAGCTGAGGGGGGCTGCTGCACACAGAAGGTTTTTTATCTCAATGCATATAAGGCATTAAGATAAAAAACCTTCTGCCTTTACAACCACTTTAACAGACCAAAAGGGGGCAAATGACAGAAGTATGTTGTTAGAGTTTACATGTAATTTAAGGGTTTTATAAGAGAGAGATATGTTGTAATTTACACAATTTTTGGTAGCCTGCTGTGATTTTTATTTTAATATTGTGCGCCTGTGTACCATATATATATATAAAAACATACATAAATATCAAAATCATACAGTATGTAGCACCCCCCTGGGTCTACTGAAGGCAGGGTTTAACCTCCAGAGACAGGGGGCGAGCTAGCATTTACCCCAGGCCTGAACCCATGGCTATAATGGGGAGTTTTGAACAGAAATTGGGTGCCAGTCACTTTTGATCTTTTCAAAGTTTTATTTTGGAACTTGAAAGAATGTAGTAGGAGAGAGGGTAATGCCTTGTACACACGATCGAAATTTCCGATAAAAAAAAGTCAGACGGAATTTTTTCATCGGATATTCCGACCGTGTGTGTGCCCCATCTGACTTTTTTCTGTCGGAATTTAGAAAGAACATGTTCTCTTTTTCTCCAATGAAAAAAATTACGATCGGAAATTCCGATAGTCTGTATGAAACTCCGATGGAGAAAAAAACACGCATGCTCAGAATCAAGTCGACGCATGCTCGGAAGCATTGAACTTAATTTTTCTCGGCTCGTCGTAGTGTTGTACGTCACCGCATTCTTGACGGTTGGAATTTGGAGTGACAGTGTGTATGCAAGACGGCTTGAAAGGAATTCCGTCGGAAAAATACGTTGGAGTTTATCCCGACAGAAATTCCGATTGTGTGTACAAGGCATTAGGGGTCTCGGATACCAGTAGCAGATCACTTACAGACTCATTGGATCCAACAAAAGTACAGCTTCACAGTACCTGAACCTTTAAGCTGACCCGGCGATACTACAAACATGTTTTCTGATGTAGAACAAGATTCAGCTTCACAGTGTCAGAATCTTTAAGCCGACCCGGCAACACTGTAAGCACATTTTTTTTTTTTTATACTCTTTATTGGAAAATCTGGTAAAATTATACAGCACACACCCACATTGGTGTAATACAGTTTCAACTTATCAAAAAGAATACAAATACAGGTCCTTCTCAAAAAATTAGCATTATGTGATAAAGTTCATTATTTTCTGTAATGTACTGATAAACATTAGACTTTCATATATTTTAGATTCATTACACACAACTGAAGTAGTTCAAGCCTTTTCTTGTTTTAATATTGATGATTTTGGCATACAGCTCATGACAACCCAAAATTCCTATCTCAAAAAATTAGCATATCATGAAAAGGTTCTCTAAACGAGCTATTAACCTAATCATCTGAATCAACTAATTAACTCTAAACACCTGCAAAAGATTCCTGAGGCTTTTAAAAACTCCCAGCCTGGTTCATTACTCAAAACTAGACATGTGCACACTGAAATATTTCGTTTCGGAATTTCGTTTTCGTCCAAAAAATAAATTTATTTAGTTACTCCCGAAATTCGTTTTTATTTATTTCGTTTTTCGTTAAAAATTGCATTCGTCCGAAAATCTGAATTAATTAAGGTCGAATCTGTCATTGAAGGCTTATGGTGTCTGTCGAATGTTCAAAGAAGATTCGACGGAGCAGCGAAACTGTACGACTCTGCAATCATACATTTCCGGGCGAATGTTCCGCCCACAAGCAGTGATCTTTTCTCTCTATGTCGAATCTTTTCTCTCTATAATGTCGAATCTTTTCTCTCCTATGTCGAATCTTTTCTCTCTATAATGTCGAATCTTTTCTCTCCTATGTCGAATCTTTTCTCTCTATAATGTCAAATCTTTTCTCTCTATAATGTCAAATCTTTTCTCTCTATAATGTCAAATCTTTTCTCTCTATAATGTCGAATCTTTTCTCTCCTATGTCGAATCTTTTCTCTCCTATGTCGAATCTTTCCTCTCCTATGTCGAATCTTTTCTCTCCTATGTCGAATCTTTCCTCTCCTATGTCGAATCTTTCCTCTCCTATGTCGAATCTTTCCTCTCCTATGTCGAATCTTTCCTCTCCTATGTCGAATCTTTTCTCTCTATAATGTCGAATCTTTTCTCTCCTATGTCGAATCTTTCCTCTCCTATGTCGAATCTTTCCTCTCCTATGTCGAATCTTTCCTCTCCTATGTCGAATCTTTCCTCTCCTATGTCGAATCTTTCCTCTCCTATGTCGAATCTTTTCTCTCTATAATGTCGAATCTTTTCTCTCCTATGTAGAATAATCTTGGACTAATAGAGTTAAGGTTAGGCACATTCGACCACAGATTCGATAGACACAGATTGTTATTGTCAGCGTCACGTCGAATCTCCTATCTATATCGAACTGTTGTAGCAACGAAAACGAAAATAAAGCATTTGTTTATGTCGGATCTTTCGGTTTTCGGATACTGTGCTTTCGTTTTCGTTTGTTAAAACGATAACGAAAATAGCTGAAATTCGGACGAAAATGCATTCGGACGAAAACGAATGCACATGTCTACTCAAAACCGCAATCATGGGTAAGACTGCCGACCTGACTGCTGTCCAGAAAGCCATCATTGACACCCTCAAGCAAGAGGGTAAGGCACAGAAAGAAATTTCTGAACGAATAGGCTGTTCCCAGAGTGCTGTATCAAGGCACCTCAGTGGGAAGTCTGTGGGAAGGAAAAAGTGTGGCAGAAAACGCTGCACAACGAGAAGAGGTGACCGGACCCTGAAGAAGATTGTGGAGAAGGACCGATTCCAGACCTTGGAGGACCTGCGGAAGCAGTGGACTGAGTCTGGAGTAGAAACATCCAGAGCCACCGTGAACAGGCGTGTGCAGGAAATGGGCTACAGGTGCCGCATTCCCCAGGTCAAGCCACTTTTGAACCAGAAACAGCGGCAGAAGCGCCTGACCTGGGCTACAGAGAAGCAGCACTGGACTGTTGCTCAGTGGTCCAAAGTACTTTTTTCGGATGAAAGCAAATTTTGCATGTCATTCGGAAATCAAGGTGCCAGAGTCTGGAGGAAGACTGGGGAGAGGGAAATGCCAAAATGCCTGAAGTCCAGTGTCAAGTACCCACAGTCAGCGATGGTCTGGGGTGCCATGTCAGCTGCTGGTGTTGGTCCACTGTGTTTTATCAAGGGCAGGGTCAATGCAGCTAGCTATCAGGAGATTTTGGAGCACTTCATGCTTCCATCTGCTGAAAAGCTTTATGGAGATGAAGATTTCATTTTTCAGCACGACCTGGCACCTGCTCACAGTGCCAAAACCACTGGTAAATGGTTTACTGACCATGGCATTACTGTGCTCAATTGGCCTGCCAACTCTCCTGACCTGAACCCCATAGAGAATCTGTGGGATATTGGGAAGAGAAAGTTGAGAGACGCAAGACCCAACACTCTGGATGAGCTTAAGGCCGCTATCGAAGCATCCTGGGCCTCCATAACACCTCAGCAGTGCCACAGGCTGGTTGCCTCCATGCCACGCCGCATTGAAGCAGTCATTTCTGCAAAAGGATTCCCGACCAAGTATTGAGTGCATAACTGAACATAATTATTTGAAGGTTGACTTTTTTTTGTATTAAAAACACTTTTCTTTTATTGGTCGGATGAAATATGCTAATTTTTTGAGATAGGATTTTTGGGTTTTCATGAGCTGTATGCCAAAATCATCAATATTAAAACAAGAAAAGGCTTGAACTACTTCAGTTGTGTGTAATGAATCTAAAATATATGAAAGTCTAATGTTTATCAGTACATTACAGAAAATAATGAACTTTATCACAATATGCTAATTTTTTGAGAAGGACCTGTATATACATTTTTCCTAAGTTTCCCATTTTTACCCTATTACCCGTGTCCCTCCCTCCCCTTCTTCTACCCCCCCCCCCCCCCCGGAGCTGTCATTTCCTTCCTCTTTTCTCTACTTTTTCTCCTCTCTCTTTCCCTTCTCTCTTTTTTCTACTCTATTTTATTATTTGTCTTTTTCTTTTATTCCCTTCACATATTTATCTGACAGTTTGAAAACTCTCCATTCTTCCCATTTTACTCTGTTACTTTCCCCCCTTCCCTGCTCTCCCCGGCTCAGGTATTCCATCTCAGCGATATAATCAACTTGCTGTATCCATTCTTTTATGGTTGGCTTTTTTATTGATAACCAGTTTTTTGGAATTAAGCCCTTTGCCGCGTTTAGCAGGGATGGGACTAACGTTTTTCTGTATTCCTTTTTTGTTTTGTTTGTGCCGTGGAATAGGCATGTCCAGGCACTTTGTAAGATTTTTTCTGCAGTTACTATTTCTATATACTCCAGGATTTCAGTCCAATATTCCTCTATTTTTGGGCATCCCCACCACATATGAATTGTCATTCCTAAGAGCCCACATCCCCTTCCGCACAATGGGGAGTTGTTAGGATGTATTTTGTTCATTCTCTCTGGGGTCAAATGCCAACGTACCATGTTTTTGTAGTTTGTTTCTATCGTCGCTATGTCGGATGCAAAACTATAAACTGATTATATTATTTGTTTTTCCTCTATTTCTTTACCCAGATCTTGACTCCATTTTTCTAAAAAGGGTAATGATCCTTCCGTTTCTAATTCTGTTAGTATTTTATATACCTGTGATATCCCATGCCTCAAAGGCTTCTCTATACTACATATCTTTTCTATGGGGGTTGGCACTTTTTCATTTCTAATTGGTTGTGGTATAGTGCTTACTAAATGTTTTATTTGGAGATATTCCCAGTCACTAAGCTGGTTCCACCCGTGCTTCTCATTTAACTCTTGTTTTGTCATTATTTTTCCTAGTGAAGTGATGTCCTTTAATTGTACAGTTCCCATTTGTTTTCCCAATCGTGTGCCGTTTCCTGGTATAAAAAAACTTTGTGCCTGCTAATGGAATCAATGGAGAATTATATTTCCATTTTTCGTGTCTATACAGTGTATCCCATGTTTTCCATACTTTTCTAGTTATATTATGTGTTTCTTTACCTAGTGCTCTAAATTTCGGAGGCATCCATATGTTTTTTTTTTAACGGAGTCTTACTTAAAGTGTCTTCCATTTGTGCCCACTTCTTTTTTGTGTGTGGATTTGCTCATTCCATTAACCTGGCTAATATGATCGCTTTGTGATATCTTTTTAAATCTGGTAGGGCCACCCCCCCCTCTTTTTTTTTCCCGGGTTAGCAGTGTATATTTAATTCTAGCCTTTTTGCCTTGCCATATGTAGTAGTTCAGGATAATCGTTCTAATCAGCTTAAAGAAAAATTGGGGTATTTCTATTGGAAGCATCTGAAGTTTATGTTACTTTCGGTAGGATCATCATTTTTAATATGTTGATCCTTCCTATTCATGTATTGGGTCTCTTGGAGGTGTTTTTTAATTCTGTTTTCATTTCGTTCAATAAAGGAACAAAGTTGGCCGGGTACAGTCCTTGCGTTGGTGTTATTTTAATTCCTAAGTATGTTAACGTTTTTTTTTTCCCCAGGTAAACGGGAATTCTCTGTAATAATCTTTCTTCTTCTCTATCTATACCTAAGTTCAAGATTACTGTCTTAATTGGGTTTATCTTGAAATTTGAAAGCTTCCCATATTTTTTTTATTTCTTTGATCACATTGGGCAATGACAACCTTGGCCTTGTTAGGTATAGGAGTATGTCGTATGCATACGCGGCCACTTTATTTTCCTCCTCTCCAATTCTCACCCCCCCTATATGCCGGCTATTCCGTATATTTGACAGTAAAGGTGCTAATGCCAACACATACAGGAGGGGTGAGAGCGGGCACCCTTGTCTCCTTCCGTTATACATCTCGAATACGGACGACACACTCCCATTTACCTTTACCCTCGCCGTTGGGTGGATATAAAGGTTTTTAATCCATCTCATATACTTTGGTCCCAGACCTACATACCGAAGTGTATCCATCAAAAACCCCCAGTCGACTCGATCAAATGCTTTTTCCGCATCTATTGACATGAGTACGACTGGGGGTTTCCTCTCTCTCTCTCTTTCTGAACTAATAGTAGTGTTCTTATACTGTTATCTCTCCCTTCCCTCCCTGCCACGAAACCCACCTGGTCTGCATTAATAGTTCCGGCATTAAGCTTTTTAATCTCGTTGCCAATACTCTTGTGTATAGCTTAATATCTGTGTTTAATAACGCTATGGGTCGATAGTTGGAGCATATAGTTCCATCTTTTCCTGTTTTTGGTATAATCGAAATATTGGCAAGGAGAGATTATTTTCTTATTTCTACATCTTCCCCTATTCTATTAAAGTAGTTACATAGCTCTGGGACCAACTGTTTTTTACATTTTTTATAGTACTTAATATGAAATCCATCGGGCTCTGGACTTTTCCCTCCTGCTGTTTCTTGAAGGGCTTTATTTATTTCTTCTTGCGTGATTGAGTCTTCTAAACTCTCTGCACTTTCAGTTGTTATTTTTGGAAAGTTAGTTTGTTCTAGGTATTCCTGTATTCTATGTTTCCTGTTTTCCTCTTCCTGTTGTGTCTCTTTCACTCTAATATCGTATAGTGTACTATAGTATGTCTTAAATATTTCTGCGATTTCAGATGTTTTAAATTTCATCTCTCCTTTCTGATTTTTTATTTTATCTATGTAGTTTGAAGTTTTTTTCCCCTTTGCTATTCTTGCTAAAGTATTTCCAGGTTTGTTCCCCCACTCGTACCTTTCCTTTGCTACATTTTTAAATATTTTTCTGGTTTCCTGTTTCATCAAGTCTCTGAGTTGACCTCTCTTGATTATTATCTTTTGGTGTGTTTCCCTATCTACCGGTTTATCTTTTTGTTCCAGGTCATTCAGTTCCGTTAATAGATTTTTCCTATTCCGATCTCTTTCTTTCTTTCTTTTTCCCTGCTTCTATGGCTATCAGTTTACCTCTTATGTAAGCTCTATGAGCTTTCCATATCGTTGCTACGTTTACATCTGGTGTTTTGTTCATATTAAAATATTCTTCTATTTCCTTTGATATTATCTTACCTACTTCTTTATTATCTAAGAGGTCCTCATTTAAACTCCATATTCCCTTTCTTTGTTCTATATTGTTAAATCTTATTTTTACCATTACGGTAGCATGGTCTGAAATTGATGCAACTCCTATAGAGGCATCCACTACATGTTCCAAGAGCTCTTGGTCAATTAATATATGATCTAATCTCGAATACGTGTCGTGCACCGTTGAATAGTACGTATAATCTTTTTTACTTGGGTGTGCCACCCTCCATGGATCTACAAGTTGATGATTATATATATTTTTTTTAACCAATTTTAAATTGTTTACTATCTCTTATCGGTGCACCAGACGTACTATCAAGTCTATGCTCCATTGAAAAATTGAAATCCCCTGCTAGAATTACATCACCTTGTTTAAAATTCATTAAAGCGTTTAGAATCCCATTCAAATATTTTTTGGGATGGTTATTTGGGCAATATACGTTTGCTAATGTATATTTTTTTCCCTGTAAATTCCCTTTTAGGAACAGGTAGCGACCTTCGGGGTCAACTCTTCTATCTTCTGCTATAAAACTTATATACTTCCCCACACCTATGGCTACTCCCTTTGATCTTCTATTTGGGGAATCTCCATAGTACCAGGTTGGGATCGTACGCGAGTATATTTTTGTGTTAGCCTCTAGAGCTAGATGTGTCTACTGGAGGAAAACTATTTCTGCGGAATACCTTTCCAGTTCCTTTAATATCATGTGCCTTTTTTCTGGAGAATTAAGACCTCTTACATTGTATGTAATACAATTTACATCAGTCATACAGATCTCTCTTTTTTTCTCTTTCCCTTTTTTCTGCTCTCTCTTCCTAAAAGGTAGAAATACAAATCCCCCGTCCCTCCACCCCCCCTCTTCCTCCCAGAGTAAGCATAGCCCTTTTCCTCCCACCCCCTCCCTTGTTGGGGTCTTGACCTCATGGTCTTTGGTGCAGGCTTTTCTCCTTAGTACCACTTAAGGTACTCTGCACCCTAAGCCCGAGGTGGAGTTCTGCTCGGCACCGTTGCCCCACCCCCTTACTACTAAGGGGGTGATGCCAGTGCAGTAAACTAATCCAGGTCTCCTAGCCCTTCCCTTGTATCTTTGTATTTCTATTTCATTCCTCTCCCCTTCCTCCAGCCCCTCCACCCCTCACCCTCCCTGTTGCCACAAAAAAAAAAAAAAAAGGAAAAAAAAAGCAGAGAAAAAAAAAAAAAAAGAAGGACAAAGGAAAAACACAACACCCCACTTTCTCTCTATTTGTTCTGTTTAGTTATCCGGTATGGGTATTTCTAGCTTTCTACAAAACTCGGGTATTTCTTCAATAAATCTCAGTCTTGCCGAGATACCATTTTTCCTCCCAATCAGACATGCTGGGAATCCCCAATTATACTGGATCTCGTGTTCCGTGAGAACCTTCAATAAAGGTTTTAAGTTCCTTCTTTTTTTCAACGTTTCTTGGGATAGATCTTGAAAAATTTGAATGGGGTTTTCTTCTAATTTTATTGGTGTCTTTCCCCTCAGATTTCTCCACAGTTGATTTTTTTCCTCCCAACTTTCAAAATCGCACAATGATGTCTCTCGGGTTTTCCTGCGATATTTCTTTTGGTCTTCTTATTCTATGTGCTCTCTCGATCTTCATTGGGGATGTAATTTCTCTATCGAGCAGTGGGTTACAAATTTTCATTATTATTTCTGTTAAATTCTCTGACTGGAATATCTCAGGAACCCCTCGAATTCTTATATTTTTCCTTCTGTCTCTGTTCTCTTGATCTTTCAGTTTATATGCTTGTTCTTGTTCTTTTTTGATAGATTTTATTACTCCTTCCAGCTTTTTTTATGGTGATTTCATTACGGTCTGCTTTTTTTTCCACTTCCTCTACTCTTTCCCGCATGTACCCCATGTTTTCCTGTATTACTTCCATTTGTGCCTTCAACACTTTTTCCAGGGCTGCGAACATACCCTCTATTTCCTTTTTTGTTGAAAATTGTCCCTTGTTTTGTTGTTCCTCATTAGTGATGAGCCGAACACCCCCGGGTTTGGTTCGCACCAGAACCCGCGAACGGACCGAAAGTTCGCACAAACTTTAGAACCCTATTAAATACAATGGATGCGAACGTTCGAAATCTAAAGTGCTAATTATAACGATATTATGCATGTTATTGTCCTAAAAAGGGTTTGGGAACCCGGGTTCTGCACCAGGGGACATGTATCAATACAAAAAGAAGTTTTAAAAACGGACGTTTTTCTGGAGCAGTCATTTTAATGATGCATAAAGTGAAAAAAAAAAAAAGTCAAATATTCCTTTAAATATTGTACCTGGGGGGTGTCAAAAGTATGCCTATGAAGTGCCACGTGTTTCCCGTGTTTAGAACTGTCCCTGCACAAAATTACATTTCTAAAGGGAAAAAAAGCCATTTAAAACTGCTTGCGGCTTTAATGTAATGTCTGGTCCCGGTAATATGGATGAAAATCTTTAAGAAAAATGGCATAGCTACCCCATCACACACCCCCCCCCCCCCAGCCCATTACCAGCCCCTTTGGG
Source organism: Rana muscosa (assembly GCA_029206835.1). Lineage (NCBI taxonomy): Eukaryota > Metazoa > Chordata > Amphibia > Anura > Ranidae > Rana > Rana muscosa. Next base: position 42,677,481 of record JARGYO010005626.1, read on the forward strand.
TCTTGTATGGATATTAAGGAGAACCCCGCACACAAAATAAAAAAAGGCCCTATATACTCTGAACAGCCGTATACAGGCGGTGCATACAAGACAGGGACTGTAGGTTTGTTCTTATGTAGAATCTGTTTGTAATTTTGAACAGGTACATTGTTTAAGTGTAGCTCCAGCCAAAAAATATATTTTTAAGCTTTTTGGAAAACATAGGGAAGGGTTATCACCCCTGTAACATTTGTTTTGCTGTCTGTGCAGTGTGCACCTGTTCAGAACAGTTCACCTCACTTTCCGTCCTAATGACAAATGTTTTTTGAAAATTTGGGTTTTTTATTGAAACAAGAATTGGTGATAAAGAATCAGTGGAGAGGAGACACTTTTTTTCCCATATTAACTCTTACAGGAGAGAATTTGCCTTCCTAGGGGTAGATTTTCTCTCACTTCCTGTTGTATCCTTCCGTTTGCAAGGAGGAGTCGTTTGTAAGTTGGATGTTTGAAAGTAGGGGCCTGCCGTATATACTCAGCTGAAATTTGCCCCTTACATGTTGGTGTTGCCACAACACTGTGTGCCCTCACAGTTACTCTAGGTGGGCGCATGAATGGGCCCTGCTGTGAATTATTAGATCAAGAATTGTAATTACATGCCCCTGTTAAACAGGGGCAGAAAAATTGAGCCTTAGGCACTGGTGTCACAACACTGCAACCCCTCACAGATACTGTACTTAGAGCACAGCAATGAGCCCTGTTGCAAAGTATTGCATCAAAAATTGTAATTACACGCCCCTGTTAAACAGGGGCTGAAAAATTGGGCCTTAGCCACTGGTGCTGGTGCCACGACACTGCAACCACTCCCAGATACTCTAGTTGGAGTGCAGGAATGAGCCCTGCTGCAAAGCATTGCATAAAAAATTGTAATAACACACCCCTGTTAAACAGGGGCTGAAAAATTGGGCCTTAGCCACTGGTGGCGGCACCCAGAGACAAAAATGTTCTTCCAAGCTATCATCGTCAATCGGATCATTGAGGAGGAGGAGGATAGTCAGTCAACATAACAGGACAGTCTCTCAGCATCAGCATCAGTCTTGAAGGGATGTGACATTTGAAAATAAATTAGTCTGTTATATCAGCTTCAGGTGTTTGGTAGCTGGTGGTGATCCAAGACTGGTTCATCTTTATGAAGGTCAGTCGATCAACAGAGTCAGTGGACAGGCGCACCCTGTGATCCGTGACAAATCCTCCAGCAGCACTGAATGTGCGTTCTGAAAGAACGCTGGATGCAGGACAGGCCAGTAGCTCAATTGCATACTGTGCAAGCTCTGGCCAGTGATCCATCCTCAAGACCCAGTAAGCTAGAGGATTTTCGGTGGGGAAGGTGTCCAAGTCTGACCTTGCCCCTAGGTATTCCTGCACCATGTATATCAGATGCTGGCGATGGTTGCTGGAACCGATCATACCTTGGGGCTGCGGACTAAAGAATTGTCTGAACGCTTCGGTCAGACGGCCACCTTCCCCACCGCTCCTTCTTTGACTGACAGAAGCCTCAGCAACTCGTTGTCCAGGACCAGGAGTTTGTAACCTCCCAGTCTCTGGGAACGCGTTGCACAGACCTTTCTGCAAGGCCTCCCGGAGTTGTCTCATCCTCTGCTCCCTCTGCGACGGTAACATAAGGTCCGCAACCTTACCCTTGTACCGTGGATCAAGGAGAGTGGCCAGCCAGTAATGGTCCCTCTCCTTGATCCGAAGAATACGAGGATCCTTCCGCAGACTTTGCAGGATCAGGGAGGCCATGTAGCGTAGGTTAGCTGAGGCATTCAGTCCGGAGTCCTCTGGGTCACTAAGGACGACATGATCCGCATCCACCTCCTCCCAGCCACGTACAAGTCCACTGGTTTCTTGGGACTGTAAATCATCCCTAAAAGACTGCTGCTGATGATGCTGAGTGCCAGGCTCCACCTCCATGCTGACACAATCCTCCTCCTCCTCCTCCTCCTCCTCCTCCTCCTCCTCCTCTTCCTCCTCTTCCTCCTCTTCCTCCTCTTCCTCCTCTTCCTCCTCTTCCTGTGCGATGGGTGGGACAGAAGGAACACTGTCTGGGTAAAGGGGGCCTTGAGAGGCAAGGAAGTCCTCCTCTTCCTGCCTCAAGTGCCCTGTCCATTATTCCACGCAGCGTATGTTCCAACAGGTGGACAAGAGGTACAGTGTCACTGACGCATGCACTGTCACTGCTCACCATCCTCGTGGCCTCCTCAAATGGTGCCAGGACAGTGCATGCATCCCTGATCATGCCCCACTGGCGTGGTGAAAAAAAACCCGAGCTCCCCTGACCCTGTCCTGGTGCCGTAGTCGCACAGGTACTCATTGATGGCCCTCTGCTGCGTGTGAAGCCGCTGCAGCATGGCCAACGTTGAGTTCCACCTGGTGGGCATGTCACATATAAGGCGGTTCTTGGGCAGGTTCAACTCCTTTTGCAGCTCAGCCAGGCGAGCACTGGCATTATAAGATCTGCGGAAATGCACACAGACTTTCCTGGCCTGCCTCAGGACATCCTGTAAGCCCGGGTACCTGCCCAAGAACCGCTGCACCACCAGGTTAAGGACGTGAGCCACACAGGGCACATGGGTCAGTTGTCCCTGCCAGAGAGCGGAGAGGAGGATGGTGCCATTGTCGCAAACTACCATTCCTGGCTTAAGCTGGCGTGGCGTCAACCACCTCTCGGCCTGCCCCTGCAGAGCAGACAGAACCTCTGCCCCAGTGTGGCTCCTGTCCCCCAAACACACCAGCGCAAGCACGGCATGGCATCTTTTTGCCTGCGTACTTGCGTAGCCCCTTGAACGCCTACGGAGCACCGCTGGTTCCGAGGACAAAGCACAGGAAGAGGCCACGGAGGAAGAAGAAGAGGAGGGGGTGGAGGACAGAGGTGTGTCACAACCAGTAGTAGCATTTTGGAGGCGTGGCGGTGGAACAACCTCCAACACTACTGCACCTTGTCCTGCATCCTTCCCAGCTGCCAAAAGAGTGACCCAATGGGCCGTGAAAGAAAGGTAACGTCCCTGTCCATGCCTGCTGGACCATGAGTCAGCGGTAATATGCACCTTACCGCTGACCGCCCTGTCCAGCGAGGCCAAGACATTGCCTTCCACATGCCGGTAGAGAGCCTACCAACTGAAAAGGCAGCAGTTGAAGCGCTAGCAATTTAGCCAAGCTAGCATTCAACCGCTGGGCATGTGGATGGCCGGGAGTGAACTTCTTTCGACGGTCCAGCAGCTGGGGCATGGAAATTTGCCTGCTAGAATCGGACGTTGGTGTACTGCTAGCAGAGTGCCTGCAAGTACTTGGCTGTGACACACCTAATTCTACACTTTCATTCCTCTCAGAGCAGGTTTCAGAGAGGACTGAAGGTATAGTGGGATTGGAGATCCCAGCTGATGCGGTGCAAGAAGAGGTCAGCTTTGTTCTTTGGTGTGGGTCTTTAAGGTAGGCTTGCCAACGAGCTGCATGGCAGGTCAACATATGTCTGGTCAAGCATGTGGTGCCCAAGCGGGTGATGTTTTGGCCACGCGATATACGCTTGAGACATATGTTGCAAATAGCAGCTGTGCGATCTGATGCACTCGACTCAAAAAAGGCCCACACCAAAGAACTTTTTGAATAACGGGCAGAGGCAGCGCCCTGCACAGGCGGAGCTCTGCGGTGTGATTCCGTCGGTGTGCTGCCCTTACGCTGGCCCCCTGAGGGCATCCTGCCTCGTTGGAGATGTGCCTCCTCCTCATCATCCTCCTCCTCTCTCCTATTAGGCACCCACGTGGAGTCAGTGACCTCATCATCCCCTCCCTCCTCATCACTGGAGCCAATCTGGCAGTATGCTGCAGCTGCTGGAACATGACTGCCAGATTGGTGTCCTTCTTGAGCATCCCCTCTCTCTGCTCTCACGCTACTGCCTTCCTCTAGCTGGGTATCATTATCAGACCCTTCGAAACGCTGGGCATCCTCTTGGAGCATGTACCAAACACTGTGCTCAAACAGTTCGGGGGACTCCTAAGGAGGACATGGTTGGTCTAGGGAAGGAGTGACTGATGAGGACATTGATACCAGGGAAGACGACGCTTTGGCAGCTGCTTTGCCAGTACCCTGAGCCTGGGTGAGAGAGGATGAGGAGGGCTTGGTCATCCATTCTACCAAGTCTTCGGCATGATGCGGCTCAACACGTCCAGCTGCCAAAAAGAAGGACAAGCGTGTCCCATGGCCACGTGCTGATGGCGATGCACCGCGTCCACGACCAGCACTGTTGTCTCTAGACACAGAGCCTGCTTGCCCTCTTTTTTTGGCTCCTGACTGTCTGCCTCTCCTTGTTTGCCTTCCAGACATTCTAATGGCCTGCAGGGAAATGGGAAAAGCAGCAATACAGGCTAAGTTAAGGTGTAATATGGTCAGGAGGCACACTCCGCCCGCTGCAAGTGCCGCAAAATCCTGTTCGTTTGTGTAACACACCAGGAAAAAGCAGCAATACAGGCGAAGTTAAGGTGTAATATGGTCAGGAGGTACACTCCGCCCACTGTAAGTGCCGCAAAATCCTGTTGGTGTAACACACCAGGAAAAAGCAGCAATACGGGCTAACTTCAGGTGTATAATGTGCAGGAGGCTTAGCAACAATGACACTGACACCGTCCCCTGCCTATCCTCTCTCCCTGCACACAAGGTTTAGCAAAGAATATGACACTGAAGCCTCGTACACACGACCGAGTTTCTCGTCGTAAAAAACACGTCGTTTTTTTTTCGACGAGATTCTTGTTAACCTTGTCGATTTTCTCGTCAAGCTTTCCATGCGTACACACTGACATTTCCCAATTTCCTAGTTGTTCACCGCGGTCACGTCCAGCACGTACGACAGCACTATAAAAGGGGAAGATCTTTTTTCTTGGCGCCACCCCTTGGGCTGCTTTTGCTGATCTCGTGTTACCGCGTGTGAAGTAGAAGTTTGGGATAAGACGATTCGCGCTTTTCAGTCTTCGTACTTTTCAGTTCGTTTTCTGCGGTTCAGTTTGTGCTTGTGGGTTCGTATCTTGACTTTCAGGGCGTCTAGGCAGGTCGTATCTGTTTTACAGTGCGTTCTTGCCTGTTCGTTTCTGTTTTTCAGTTCGTTATTCATAGGCCTTGCTGTTCTAAAGTGCGTTCTGTTCTGTACGTTCTGATAAGACGACCGTTTCCTAGCCATGTCGCCTGGACGTTCTCGTCGTCGAGTTCGTGCTGTGCGTGCGCTTGGTGTTGGTCTGCTTGTTTTGGACCAAGACCAGTCCATGAATGGTGTGAGGAGGAGTTCATGGACCAAGAATTGGTTGCTCCAGCGGGACCAATTCTGCCATATGCCTCTGCTGCGGGAGATCGTCGAGAATAATCCTGAGGACTACAGGAATTTTCTGCGGATGTCTGACCCCGTTTTTCAGGAACTGTTGGCTTTGGTGTCCCCCTATATTACCAGGCAGGACACCGTTATGCGAGAAGCCATCAGTGCTGAGCAGAGGCTCATCGCCACGTTACCTGGCGACAGGGAGAAGTCTTCAGGACTTGAAGTTCACGACAGGCATCTCCCCCTAGGCTCTGGGCCTCATAATCCCAGACACCTGTTCTGCCATTATACAAGTCCTGCAGGAGGACTATATTAGGGTAAGTTTTCTCCATTAACATCACATTTTATGTATTTCATGTATGCTAATGTATTGTATTTCTTTCATCCTTCCCTAATTACCATGATTGTAATATGCTGAGAATGTCCCCTTTGTCCCCATGCATGCTGGAAGCTTTAGATTGACCCTTTTTTCTCCTCCATGCATATTTCCCTTCACTAAACTTTCCAGCAGGGGCGCCTGTTGCTCCAAATGTTTGGGGGTTCAAACCCCACTTTAGGAAATAAACTTCCTCCTTTTTTGCTCTGGTGCCTATTAAACGCCCCCATTTGTTCCCTCCAATGCAGCCATTTTGTTCCCTCTAATGCAGCCATTTTGTCCCCTCCAATGCAGCCAGTTCCCCCCAGCCCTGCACTTACCTTCTTGTGGTCAGCGTCATCCTTCTTCTGTCCTTGATGTCTTCTCCTTCCCTTGATGTTGCATCAGCCAATCATGTTACCATTAAACAGACTTGGTGAACATGATTGGCAGAGCAGCCTGTCAGTGTTTACCCAAGGAATGCCCCCCCCCCCTGCGTCCCCTATTTAACTTTTCTGAAGCCAATTACATCCCTCATTCTGTAATGTGCAAGACAATTTTCCTTCCTGTTTCTGATATGCAATTTTAAGCCCATAAATGCCGCAGTTCTTCATATGTCGGTCGCTTAACAGGGGGCCATCCTCCTGAATAGTGGGCGGCATAGACAATACATAGGTTAATGCAAGGCATGAACCTATATATTGTTCTGAGTGACGGGCACAGGAGAGAGGGGGCAGTGCTCCAGCGCCCACTCTGGATGCACCGCCACTGCAATGCTATCCTGTGGCCAAACACATCTACCCCCCTCCCCATTATAATTTATTCATGGACCATCATAGGGGGTGATGAATATGATACATGAGCCTTCCATTATACTTATTTAAAACACCTTAATAAACGTAGACTTTGCTTGATGTTGGCCTCTAATGTATTTTCTTAGAATCTCCTTGTAATGTTTGATTTGTGTATTCTAATATTTTTTCATCTTGTTTGACTCCACAGCTTCCTTCCACGCCACAGGAATGGCAGACTGTGGCATCGGAGTTTGCCACGCGGTGGGACTTCCCCAACTGCGGTGGTGCTATAGACGGGAAGCACGTCCGCATCGTGCCGCCACCCCGTTCTGGGTCCTACTACTACAACTACAAGGGGTTTCATAGCATTGTGCTGATGGCGGTGGTGTCAGCACGGTATGAATTCCTCTGTTGATGTAGGGAAGAATGGCCGGATGTCCGATGGGGGATCCTTCATCCAGACGGAGTTTGCCCTCCGTCTCCAGAGTGACGACCTTGCATTGCCACCGGATGCAGGGAATGTTGAAGGACTCCCCTTTGTTTTTTTGGCTGATGAAGCCTTCGGGCTCGGACCGCATCTTATGAGGCCATTTCCTCAGAGGACCCTGACCCCAGAGAAGAGGGTGTTCAATTACCGGCTGGCCAGGGGCCGAAGAGTCGTTGAAAATGCCTTTGGCATAATGGCCAGCCGGTTCCGCCTTTTTATGACTTCAATACACTTGGCGGACTACAAAATAAACTATGTAGTATTATGCTGCTGTGTGCTACACAATTTTCTTTGCCGCAAATCAAATTCCTATATGGCCTCAGTTTTGCCTGAGGCTGGACTTTCCCCTGATAATCCCCTGCCGGGCCTGGAATCTGCCCGTGCTGGCTTGGCCCACCAAAATGCCCGTGAGGTTCGGGACAAATACATGGACTATTTCACGGGTAGGGGGGCAATTCCTATGCCAGGCTATGGCTAAAGATTCCTGTCTAACGATCCAAATAAAAATCTGTTTTAAACTTCTAACTTTTGTGGGTTTCCTGTCTCCTAGTTTGTCGTGCATTTGTAGTGCCAAGTGTATTTTCCTTTAGTAAATACCAACCATTTCACTATTAACCTTTAAAAAATAACCAAATAAGGTTAGAGCGTATTAGAAAAAGAAGCTACACGTTGTTTGGGTTCAAATATTTTACTATGTGCAAATTCACACACCTTTTTTTTTATTTTACATTTTTTGTTTGCCTGGCCACAAACCGACAATTGTTTTCTTAGGAAAATACAAAAACAACCGTTGCATTCCAAAAATTACAAAATTGGATACCTCGGAGCAATCTGAGACATTCACTTACACACACTATATGTCTCTATGTGCCCGTCCTAATATGGGGTCCTGCCACCCCTTGCCCAGCCAAAAATTAAATATGCACACAATTGGGATTATTTTCCTATAGGGATTTTAGACTCCTGATCCCTATTGTCAACATGTGCTATCTGCCATCAGGGGTGAACAATGGACGTGTTTTGGGGGTGCAACCCCTTCCTCAGTTCACCTACTTTAGATACGAGGCAGGGGTTGCACCCCCAAAAGACGTACATGGATATCCCCTGATGGCAGATAGCACATGTTGACACACTGTGTGCATATTCAATTTTTGGCTGGTTTGATTGTCAAAAAGTTTTTAAAAAGTGGAAGAACAAACATGAAAAAAAAAAAGGGGGTTTGGATGCCTTATTGAATTCTCCCCAAAACATCGAGAATGTCTTTAAATGTTTGATCCATCACATGAATTCTTTCTTTAATTTTGTCCAGTTCCGTGCTACATTCCATCACTTGCTGGATGAGGCGGAGGGCACTGTCAGCAGAGAAACCTGTACTATCCTTCACCCCAACATTCACATCCCCTAAAAACAAAATAAAAAGGTATTATAACTCTGCAGGCCTACCTCTCTTCTTACCTGAAGCTGTGGTGTCAGATACTGACCTGTTGTGGTGACCAGTTCCACAACGTCATCCACCTCTCCTTCCTGCACTTCTCCTTCCTCCACCTCAACTTCCTCAACATCCTTCGGTTGTGGGTCTTTGGGAGTTTGGGGTTGTTGTGAAGCTGTGGGGTTCCTGTGCTCCCTGGAGTGTCCTCCTCCCAGTCTTCTCTCCCCTATGAGAATCAAACAAAAAGGTAGAGTTATCACACAGAAATTCTCTATGTAAAAAAACAAAAAACAGGCTAAATTGCTTGTTAGTGGGGTACATGTGTGTGTTTGGGCGGAAGTTAAAGATGAATGCATTATTTCTGACCAAGAATATGTTTAGTATTCACCTTTGTCTGTCATTTTTTAGACATGTAGGCAACACAAAAATTCTCTGATGCACCTGTGTGGGACACCCAAAAGAGGCGGGTCTGGTGGCCCACACTATAGTGCTCCAAAGTACAGATGTGGAAGCAGCTGCTGAGTGTCTTCTCCTTTACACAGTTTACAGTTTGCATTTCATTCTCTTTACAAACACATCTAGCCTATAAATTTGTGCCCCAAATTTCCCAAAAAATGGCAGATGTCAAATTACTTTTGTGGCTGTAAAATAAGCCAAAACAGCGGATAGTGGCCGAACTAAGTGTCTGTAACGTACGATTACTGTGCCCAACCAAGTTCCAAATATTACATTTTGGAAGGGAGTCCAATAAGAAAAAAAAACAAAAACCAGCAACATGTCAGTTTAGAAAAGGATTAATAGCAGAAAAGTGTACATTTTACTTACTTTTTGCGAGCATTCTCTTAATGGTCCTTAACTGCTCTGGCTCCCTCAGTTTGAGGTCTGACCACCTCTTTCTGAGCTGCTCATTTGAGCGTTTCACCCCGAAATTCGTCTTCAGACTCTTCACGACTTTAGTGAGGATTTTGGCCTTCCTTCTATTTGGTTTGCTATACGGCCCATGCTTTGCGTCATAATCAGACTTGAGCAAGATGTCCACCATCTCCGCAAAAGACATATTAGATGCCTTGAATCTCCTCCTTGATCGTGACGTTTCCTCAGTCTCCGGGCTTGTCTCCTCCTCGTTAGTTACGGAATTATCAGACACCTGCTGTAACTCCGCCATATCTGTCTGCGCGCCGAAAGAGAAGGGGCGGGGAAAAGATGTTAGTTAGGACGTCATGGGTGGGCGACGTGTGCGGAGCGACGTGTTCGTATTTTGATGCATGCGTGGTGTGTATATAGCAAACACACATGTGACTATAGTATGTTCGGTGTGCGGAGAGAGGAGTTTAAGTGACGGACGTGCGAACGAAGGTATGCGATTTTGAGACTGTGCCAAACTGTTGGCCTATACTGTCTTGAGAATGTTGTAGGATATATATGGTGACTACGATGTTAAGGAGGTTAGACTATTTGCCTCACATTAGTTATATATTATTTATTTAACTTGCAGATACAATATGAATGTCTTTATTAGTGACAAAGAGTTCCTGGCGGAATTTATTGACCGGGTAAGGGAGCTGCCGGCTCTGTGGGAGATGAAAAACCCCATCCACAAAAAAAGAGGGATGAGAAAAGCAGCGCTGGAGAAGCTGCTCCCATTTGTGCAGACCAAGGTGCCCACAGCCACAGCAAAACAAGTGGACACTAAAATTGGGAGCTAGAGAGGCACCTACAGGACTGAACGCTCTAAGGTCCTGGCTTCTCAGAGGTCAGGAGCAGCAGCAGGTGATGTGTATGTCCCGATTTTGTGGTACTACAGCAGGATGTCCTTCCTGGATGACCACATTGAGGCAAGGCCATCACTCTCCACTCTTCCCCCCAGACTTCCCTGCAGCCAACCTGAGCCTTCTCTGGAGCAAGAGGAGGCAGCCATCCTGGATGATCCTGATTTGGCCATCTGGAGCCAGGTATAGTATTAAATGAAATTGCATTGTGATAAAATGTATGTTTGACAAATATGTCAAGATGACAAACATACAATATTTTGGGTTCCACAAGTGAAATCAAGATCTCTAGACATTAGTCTGCACTTAATTGGGTGCTAAATAGTCAATCTGATGTAGGTGTAAATTAGAAAAAATGATTTCTGGATTTACATTCTAATTGCTTCAATCATGTTTATAAAGTTTGATGCAAAGATTAAAGCAACATATTAAACTATGTCCCTTTTTCATACACAGGATAAAATCAGCCAGGAGGAGGGTCTGGAAACTGTCAGGCAGAAGGAGGCAGGGCCCAGTGGCAGCCAGGCCCGGAGGTGGCAGGGCCCAGTGGCAGCCTGGAGGTGGCAGGGCCCAGTGGCAGCCCGGAGGTGGCAGGGCCCAGTGGCAGCCCGGAGGTGGCAGGGCAAAGGAGAAGCACCAGATCCCAGGTGCCTCCCATCCGGCTTCCCAAAAGAGGCAGGAGGGACAGGACCACCAGTGAGGCAGCAATGGCCCTTATTAAAGAGGCCTATGCCACACTCAAAGAGCCCACATCCCCTGAAGAGGCCATTGCCGGCCTAGTGGAGGCAAAGTTCAAGGTGATGAGCATGGAGCAACGCCTCCTATGCGAGCCCCTGCTCATCACCTTGCTCAACAAGGGGGTGATGGGAAAAATTACCCCCAATACAGCTATTTGTGAGGTGGCACAACTGTCCCAAACGCAACCTCCTCCACCTCCACATTCTTCTTCTGCCCCACACCCTTCTCCTTCACCTCCACCTTGTTCTTCCGCCCCACCCCCTTCTCCTCCACCTCCTCCTCCTCCTGACAGGAGTACCCCTCCAGTGGCCCAGCCTCCAGCCGAAGGAAGGTTGCAGGGAAGGTTGCCAGGAAGACGAGGAAGTGATGGCCTTGCTTCATTGTGGTCGGACAGAAGGCAGCCTGTTGTAGTACCACACACTTGGGACATATATATCACCTGCTGCTGTTCCTGACCTCTGGGAGGCCAGCATCAGATTGTGTTCTGAAATGTGGGCCTTCTCAAGCTCCCAATTTTAGTGTCCACACAGGGTTGCTGTGTGCTCTAGGGTCCCTGGATGCACAAATGGCAGCAGCTTCTCCAGCGCTGCCTTCTCTTTATTTCAAAACATGAATAAATGTTATTTTTCTTTAAGTTCATACTTGACTATGTGTATTTGTAAAAATGTAAAAGCTAGCTTTGGAGTAAGCAGATACATTTGACTGACAAAAAAAAAAAAAAAAAAAAGGGACAGATAACAACCACCCAAAAAAAGAACTAAATCGTATTTCCCAAAAAAGTGTGTAAAATTTAAATAATGTATATTAAAAGATTCAATGGGAGATCACTATCAAAACATTGCGAAATTACAATTAACATCAGTTAGAAAAATATCTAATTTTTTAATATTCCTAAAAACTTGCACGATATAATACACATAAATCTTCTTAAGAGCAGCATGAAAAAGAATAAAAAAAGATAGTCATAACTCTGTGTAAATATCAGCAGCAAAAGAAGTTCATTCGTTTGGATTAATGTAACATTCTAACGAAGATTTCAATGCACAACATTTAAACGATGCAAAAATTTGGAGCGTGACGAATGTGCTATCTCCATTACGAAGGCTTGTTTTACCAGAAGATGCGCTCCCATCTCATAGTTGCTTCTGAGCATGCTCGCTTTTGGAAGAGTCGTAAAAGCATACACACGAACCATTTTCTCGTCACAAAACAGGCCGACGAGAAACACGAGGAAATCTGGAATCCTGACGAGAAAATAGAGAGCAGGTTCTCTATTTTCTCGTCGAGATTCACGGCAATTTTCTCGTCGTGAAACCATACACACGTTTTTCTCGACAAAAAAGCTCACGCGGCACTTTTCTTGCCGGTTTTGGACGAGAAACTCGGTCGTGTGTACGAGGCTTGACACTCTCCCTGCCTATCCTTCTCTCTCCCTACACACAAGGTTTAGCAAAGAATAGATTTGACAAGATTTGACACTGTCCCTGCCTATCCTTCAGTTTCCCTGCTTCGGAACACACTACACAAGGCTGCCGCGCTGGCGGCCTTTTATAGTGTGGGGCGTGTACTAAACCCCCTCAGCTATAATTGGCCACAGGCATCCTGCCTGTGGCCAATCATTGCTCTCCTCGCTGCCGGCGCTGTGATTGGCCAAGCATGCAGGGTCACAGTGCATGCTTGGCCAATCACAGCGCCGGGATTACACTGCGATGGCGCAGTGTATTGTGGGCCGTTCACGTCACTCGAATTTGGCGCGAACGGCCCAAATCGTTTGTTGTTCGCCGAACGCGCGAACAGCCGATGTTCGAGTCGAACCTATGCTCGACTCGAACACCGAGCTCATCCCTATTCCTCATCTTTTCTCTGCTCAAGCTCTGCTTCGGCTTCTTGTTCTATTCTAGACTCTGACAGTGTATCTGTTTCTGCAGAATTTTTATTCTGGGCCTTTTTCCTTCTTTTTCTTCTCCTTACTGTCTGGTTACTTTTAGCTCCTTGCTGCTTTTCCACCGCCTGTTTATCTCAGTTTCCACTGTGGGTTACATATTTGCTCATTGGGCCCGGGCTAGGGATCAAGCTTAGCCGTGGAGATTTTGGGGTTGCCCCCCCCTCTTGCTCCCTTTCCTCTCGAACTCGTGTTGCTTAAAGTCCTTGGTTTTCCTTCCCGGTATTTATTGGTGGATAGGGGAGAGCTGAATACTGTACTCGGGGTGTTTTTTTTCCCCTCCTTTCCTTTCCTTTCCTTTTTTCTGCTGGGGAATGTAGATGCTCTATAGTAGCTTAAGTAACAAGTCCTATGCTATTTCCTTCCCTTTTTTTTTTTTTTCCCCGCTTGCCTTTCTTTCTTCTCCCTTGTGGTTACAGGCAGTTCACAATTCACAGTACTTCTCTGGCGGAAAAACAACTAGCTATAGATTTTTTATTTTTATTTTTGCCTTTGCTTTTATGTATTTACCAATCCCGCACGGCTTGGCACAGAGCCCCAGGATATGTGAGGGTAAGAAATGCCGTATTTCCAAAAAAAAAAAAAAAAAAAAGGATAAAACCAACACAGACCAGGACAGAAGCGGCAGCAGGCTTTTATATATCTCACTGTCCGCCCCATGTTGCAGTTCAACACTTCAGAGGAAGATCACAGTTAACCATTTTGTGCATCTATTGCCAGTTTGTATGCTTTTTTTTTTTGTATAGTATTCCCAGCAGCTAAAAAACTGAGATATCTGGTGATAGTTGATAACAGATAATGCAACTTTCCCTCATTCTCTGTTGGTTACTTTAAAGCGATTATCCCTTAATCAGTTTTATCACCGCTTTATTTTTTCTTTAATGTAGTGAAGCATCCAGTTTCAAAATGATATGATGTATAAGGGCGATAATCACCGGGTATCTGTACCTCCTCCTTTTCTCCTTGCCATACACTTTCTCTGTCCTTTGATTTATATTTGCTGTGCTCCTTACACCGGTATTGAATGAAAAAAAAAGCCAAGCAAAATGTGTGTGTGTGGGGGGGGGGGGGCTAGATTTCCTTGAAATTTACTGTCTGCTCACCCCTCTAGTTCACCTAATCTCTGAGCATTTTCTAGTCCACTTTCATGTTCACTCAACAATGTTTTTTTTTTATATCTTTCGTACCTCTTTATCTTCTTTATATTACTTTACTTTATATTACTCACCGCTACCTGGAAAGATACTGGAGAATCCCTGCGATTTCCTTCGCATACCAGAGGGGGAGGTCTGGAAGGGTAAGAGATAGTTTCAACGTGGGGGAGCGCTTGCTCTCTCCTTCAGTCTGATCACTGGCAGGCAGGCTCCGGGTCTCTCACTCCCCGCCTCCCTCAGACCTCCACCACCTCTGTACTCCCTCCAGGTCCTCTGGATCTCATGCGGTGTGCAGCGTCTCCTCTCCATATAGTCTGCTTTGCTGCAGGTCTCCTCGGTCCCCCCCTCCCGCCGGATCCCACCGCACAGACGGCAAGGGTAAGTATGGATTCAGTGCGGTACTGGCGGACAGTATAAGCGGGTAGGCGGGTGGGTGAGTGGGTGGTTCGGCAGCGGTACTCCGGGGCTCAGGCAGCATTATTCATCCTCCTGAGGAGTGGGCTGGAGACCTGATGTCTCGTCTACGTGCTCCGGCATAGTGTCAGCGCCATTGCGAGACTCCTCCCTCCTGGGGGTGGATTTCTCTTAGTGACGTGCAGGCAGACGTCAGACAGAAACCACTATGCTGTTGTAAGCACATTTTAGATGTAGGTGCGTCTTCCAAACGAGTCACCAGGCCCTCCTGAGAGACCAGCCTTTATCCTGGCTCTCTCCAGCAAGGGTCCTCCCCTGGGTCTTCTCAGTTTGGCTTTGCTCCTTCCACGCTGGGCAGGACAGCCTAAGGACCATCTCAGGATTAGTAGGCTAGGGTGACCAGATGTTCCTGGGGACAGTCCCTGTATTTAGCAGACTGTCCCCGGAGAAAATTTGTCCTGGGTCTTGTCCCCGCTTTGCAGGGCTGGGGACGTCTGGTCACCAGGGGCAGACTGGGTTGGGGGGGAACGGGGGGGGGGAATTGCCTCCTGCGCCACTCTGAAGCCCTGTAAAATGGCCATTCCCAGGACCGACACATTATTCAGCCTGTGGAGTGGATCACTGTCTGTCCCCAAGCTGTCCCGCCATGGCCGTGTCCCGTGAGGCTGCACTGATGGGCACTGGTGAGGCTACATTGATGGGCACTGGTGAGGCTGCACTGATGGGCACTGGTGAGGCTGCACTGATGGGCACTGGTGAGGCTAAGCTGATGGGCACTGGTGAGGCTAAGCTGATGGGCACTGGTGAGGCTAAGCTGATGGGCACTGGTGAGGCTAAGCTGATGGGCACTGGTGAGGCTAAGCTGATGGGCACTGGTGAGGCTAAGCTGATGGGCACTGGTGAGGCTAAGCTGATGGGCACTGGTGAGACTGCATTGATGAGGCTGCGCTGATGAGCACTTGTAAGTATAATACACTCTTGAAATGTGCTTGAAAATGCATGGTTTTCCCTTTTATGAACAAGAAAATAATGAAGTTATACTGTTGGGCTGGTATAATAATGCTATGGGGCTGGTATGAAATGATTTCCAGAAATAACGTATACATCATAAATCATTCCATAAACACATACCACATACACTGCATATATCATTTGAGGAAAATAAGCTTAATAGTTTACAATTTGCCAATAAAAAAAAAATAAAAAAATATGTCCCCGGATTGCATATTAAAAATCTGGTCACCTTATAGTAGGCCCGACAGGCATTCTGGGCCTACATGCAGAGCTCACTTCAGCATCACCTCCTCAGGCCAGAGGGGCTGAGGGAAGAGAGCGAGAATATGGCCCTTTCCAAATATAAATCCTCTCCCAGATTGCACCAGTGGCCAAGAACCTCCTACTGGGCTGGCTGGCAGAAGAATAAATGATCATAACTCAACCTAATTGTACTATCTCATACTGGCCTGTGGTATCATGGACACCTACTGGCGACAGTGAGAAATGCACAACCTAATTGAGACTAGGGAAAGACCAGATAAAATGCACAATCGATCTGAGCTATTATAAAGAAAAGAGGAGCAGCACAATCTTATACTGTCTCAACCAAACCTATTACACCCCCTAGAAAACCTAATAAAAACTGGTGTAGCGGCCTCCTCTCTCTATCAGCTCATCTGTCTCTTGTCTAGGGGTACCCTAGGAGGAGAGAGTGCAGGGTCACCATGCCAAGCCTTCAACGCAGATGTTTGTGTGGTGTAAGCAAAGCTCTTATGTTACCTTTGGGTCGGTGTTCTGCACCTGGAGCCTCCAAAGAGAGTTACCTTGAACAATGTCTGTCAGGAAATGAGCCCCACACCATTAAAGTCCAACACTTCTTTATTCTTCTCAATGCACAAGTGAACACAATCAGTTGGACGCCCTTAGAGAACAGAACAGACAAGGAGGTGTGGATGCGAGTAGGCCCAGACACAATGAACTCTCCACTTTCCTTCCTGAAAGTGGGTTGCGGTCTCCGAACGAGGGGGGATTTCCTTCCAGGTGGTCTCCGATGAGAGGCCCACCTGTCACTGGCAATATGCTGCACCAGGTCTTCAAGCAAGTATCTCCCACCAGTCCATTACACCTTCCGGATTCTGGTACCCACTCCCGGGGTTCCCTAGGATCTCCTTCCCTCGCGGAACTCAGTGGTGGGCACTGAGCTCCAGACCTCCATCCGAGTACCTCACCCCAGGCTAAAAGGTGCCTGGGATGGAACACGACCTCCGAACGTCCTCAAGGCCTAGGCCGCCTAGGGGACCGACACGAACCACCGCCCACAGGCTGAAGGTGCCTGGGACTCGACCCCGTGACAAAGATGGCCGGCCCCTTTATACCCTCTCCCAGCAAGCACGGCGGGTTCCCCGCCCCACCATACCACTGCCGAGGGAGGACAAAAAAGGGAGCACAGCACTGGTTCAACCCCCAGGCGACAGCGCCACCCGTGGGGCTGCAGGGAACTGCACATCACTGGTGTCTCTGCCAGTTTTAACACACAGAAAAGTGCATACCCGCTACACTCTCCCCCTGGTAATTTGACACTGGTCCCCAGTGTCTGGAGTAAACTATGCCCTCAACGACTGGCATAGCCCAGTCCAGAAACCAACTACAAATTGTACAAAAAATAAACTTCTGAAAACTTGGTCAACTGAAGCAATTGTGTCTGAGCCTTACATGAAAGGGAAGGGAAACAACATTTAAACCATAACGTTAGAATCACAGTAACATACACTTTTTCCCACCCATCCTGACTAAGACCCACCCCATACTCAGTGGTCTTGATGGGATGCTCTCCTGCAGAGGGAAAAAAAGAAAATTAACACACATAACCCTGACACATGTATTCGTGTAAGAGGAAAGAAACTTCTTCGAAAAGAAATCCCTTTTCTCCAAAGAGTGAGTGTGTGAAAAGTGTTACCGATGCGCAACACTGCCACCTGGTGACAGCACCGCAGTAACTGCACTCGTGGGAACTTCTCGAGCCCTATCTACCCCAGAGTCCATGATCTCTCGTAGAAAATTGAAGAACAAACACAGGAACAGTCCTTCATTTCTGTGGGCAACAGGGACAACAAGCCCCAGAAAGTTCAGCAGCATAGGAAGCAAGAACGAAGTCTCTTTCCTCCTACAGATAGAAACGGGGATGGGGCAAAACAAGTGGTTTCAAGTGCTGATCCATGGTCTCCAGATAGTACTCGACATCATCCCCTTCTTTGCGCCGGATCAGCACCTTGTCCGCGTGGATGTGCTGTCCCAACATCCATTCTGCCTTGCAATCTTTAAAATGCTGAGAGGCCTTGGGGGAGCATGCCAGGTACCTGCGGGCGTGTGGAACCTGAAGGTGGGTCCACACAAAGTCATTGTACCAGCGCTCCCGGCACACTTCCACCTCATACAGCAACTCCTTGGACAAGTATGGATACTCCCATCCGTACTCAGCAGCAACCTTCTGGCCAAATAAGCGTTGTAGTCTCGCCAGAGGAGGCATAGTGGCTCTGTCCCCTTCGCCAGGCAAAACTATTGAGTCCGGGTGACGAGGGACCTTGATTACATCTGATCTGGGCATAGGTGCTCACAACAGCAGTCTCTTTTTCCCGGTCCCAGGTGTAGGGGGTACAGGGCATGTAAGGGCAAGTTGAAGACGGGACCCCTCTTCAGGCGCTGGTGTCTCCACCCGGGGTGTACTATTCCCCGTAGACATGGGTGGGTCCCTGGTTCCACGGGACGAGGCAAGAGGTACTTTGTCCCAGCCCTTTTCTGCAAACAGTTCATCAATAGCAACATCGTCTCCCACATCCGAGAGCGACTCCAGGTCAGAGGTGTCACACTCCTCCGCAGGCAGGTAGCCCGTAGTGGAGACTGAATTACCACCTCCTCCCACACACCAAATCTCTCCGCCTGGCTTACCTCGGCCTTTACTTGAGGCGGGACGTCCGGAACTCCTGCCGACGGATCCCTCCGGGCCGGGCGTAAGCGGGCGAGATGGTCCACCACAACCGCTGGTCGGGGCTACCATACCAGTCTTTCTCTTCGGTGGTGGACGCTGCGAGACAGTGGTGACCAAGTCCGCATCCTCGGATTTCTCCCATTGAGTTGTCGCGACCTCCTCCGCGGTCGCTGCAGTGTGCGCAGGGATGGCTGTCAAAGCAGTGATTCCTCCTCTCTGAGTGGTGCTGCCTGCAACACGGCCGGGGTAGATGGTTCTCGGCTTCTCAACCGCTGGATCTACTTCAAATAGAAACTCCCCACAGATCTCGCATCGCCCGAATGGCTTCAGTTGGCACACTAGTCCCGAACAGCCGGGGAAAAAAAAAAAAAAAAAAAAAAAATCACACCCAGGGCCTCAACGTCCATGCATGAATACAGGGTGAATCGTCCCCTTGGCTTTAGCCGAATCCCTGTATCAGTCATCGGAGCAGCAGCAGTCAAAGACGTGGTAGCAGGATGAAGTGGAACCCACGCTGTTTGTCCAAACATGGTGACTTGCTGTTGGTCCATCGCGCACTGCAAAGTTTTGCGCCAACATCCCACGTGTAGTCCTTCACACGTATTGAACTCCTCCCCTTTGCTCCAGTTCGCGGGCTTTTCTTCTTTTTCCTTTCTGAGTCACGCCCACAAACTAAGTGGTGGGGGTGTGCCTGGTGGCGCAGTGCAAATAGAAACCCCCACGTGTACTACTTCAGACGGCTGGGCTCCCCCCTTCTCTCGCTCTTCTGCGCGGGCCTTTCCCTTCACTGGGTCATGTCCACGACTTTGAGCAGGGATGCACTTTGGCCAATAACGTGGCCCACCTACTCGGAACTCCTCCCGGCAGATACGTTCAACTCCTTATAGCACGAACACCAATCCCGGACCCGAGCCACCACGTGTAGCGGCCTCCTCTCTCTCTCCTCTCTTTATCAGTTTGTCTGTCTCTTGTCTAGGGGTACCCTAGAGGAGAGAGTGCGGGGTCACCACGCCAAGCCTTCACCGCAGATGTTTGTATGGTGTAAGCAAAGTTCTTATGTTACCTTCGGGTCGGTGTTCTGCACCTGGAGACTCCAAAGAGAGTTACCTTGAACAATGTCTGTCAGGAAATGAGCCCCACACCATTAAAGTCCAACACTCCTTTATTCTTCTCAATGCACAAGTGAACACAATCAGTTGGACTCCCTTAGAGAACAGAACAGACAAGGAGGTGTGGATGAGAGTAGGCCCAGACACAATGAACTCTCCACTTTCCTTCCTGAAAGTGGGTTGCGGTCTCCGAACGGGGAGGGATTTCCTTCCAGGCGGTCTCCGATGAGAGGCCCACCTGTCACTGGCAATATGCTGCACCAGGTCTTCAAGCAAGTATCTCCCACCGGTCCATTACGCCTTCTGGATTCGGGTACCCACTCACAGGGTTCCCTAGGATCTCCTTCCCTCGCGAAACTCAGTGGTGGGCACTAAGCTCCAGACCTCCACCCGAGTACCTCACCCCAGGCTAAAGGTGCCTGGGATGGAACACGACCTCCGAACGTCCTCTAGACCTAGGCCGCCTAGGGGACCAACACAAACCACCGCCCACAGGCTGAAGGTGCCTGGGACTCGACCCCGTGACAAAGATGGCCGGCCCTTTATACCCTCTCCCAGGAAGCAGGGCGAGTTCCCCACCCCACCAGAAAAGTGCATACCAGAAAAGTGCATACCCGCTACACTGGTATATAAACTATGCAGTTTAAAAACAATATTATATAGACATAATAAATGTGTTCAAAAATAAAACACGTGCAAAAAATGATTGGTAAACAATGAAACACAGTTTATATATAGGGATGAGCTTCGTGTTCGAGTCAAACCCATGTTCGATTCGAACATCGGCTGTTCGATCGTTCGGCGAAGATCGAAAATTATGGGCCGTTCGCGTCAAATTCTAGTGGCGCGTCACGGACCATAATTCACTGCGGCATCGTAGTGCATTTCTGGCTGATGATTGGCCAAGCATGCACTATGACCCGCATGCTTTGGCCAATCACAGCGCAGAAAAAAAAATGGAGAGCCGCAATTGGCCAAAGCCAGGGTGGCTTTGACCAATTATGGCTCAGGGGGGGTTTAGTACACGCCCCACACTATATAAGGCCACCGGCTCGGCGGCCTTGTGTAGTGTGTTGGAGTTGTGAAACTAGAGTTTACAGAGACAGACAGTGTCATTTATATTGAGTTAGATAGAGCAGGCAGGCGAGTCAGTTAGCTGCAGTTACAGTGTGTAGAGGATATATATGCATCCTAGGTGTTGTATATGTAGCGGCCTCACCCCATCTCCTTTGTCTAGGGGTATGTTACACGACAGAGTGAGATGCGCTACGGCCCATGTCCTCCCCATAGCTGTGGGTAAGGTAAAGGCCAGCACCAAATATTTCCTCGGGCCCATGTGCTTTTGTCTAGAATCAAGTCCCGCTGTGTCAACACTTCCCTCTGCTCCTATTAACCAGAGTTCCACACACCGATCACAGTCCAACTCTTGTTTTGCTGTATATCTCACAATAAACAGTGCGTCAGTAGCCAACTGGTTGCGACTTGATAACATTTTGATACGGGGAATGAGCAGGTCGAGGCACTATCCTGGTTATCAGCTAAACCACTGCGATCTCGCCAGCGGTTACTATAGCATTACGAATTTAGTAAATTTGAAACATTCAAAATACGAAAAAAGTAAAAAACGAAAACATAAAAAACAACAAAAATACCGAAGATCAAAAAGTAACGAAAATGAAAATGAACGAAAACGCAAAATTACGAATATTCGGAAAACGTAAAACTAAACAACGAAAATAACGAACAAAGATCCATATTAACGAAAATCAAAATGAACGAAAAAAAAATTACGAATCTTCGGAAAACGGAAATCAAAACAACGAAAATTCGCAAAAACGTAAATTCTATTTCGTTAGTTCTGGACGTTGGCCAATGACCAATAAGCTTGTCCCTTCCCGTGAAGAGGTTGTCTCTTCCCCCAATGAGCTTGTTTCTTATTCCCTTGTGTGTTTTTCTGTGTTAGACTGAAGTGCATTCCATCCACAGTCCAGATAGGTTTTGGTTGGGTAGGTTGCACTGTTCTGTTGGATTTGTGAGTAAAGTTGTGACTTGTAAGAGAGAAATTATTTGTTTCTTAACCACTTAAGGACCGCTGCACGCCGATGTACATCGGCAAAATGGCACGGCTGGGCACATGGACGTACAGGTACGTCCCCTTTAATGTGCACAGCTGTGGGTCGCGAGCGCGCCGCCGGCAGCGCGCTCGCGACCCGGTCCTCTTCTCTGTGACAGTCCCCTGCGGGAACAGTGGACCCGATCGCCGCTGGTGTCCCACGATCGGGTCACAGAGAGGAAGAACGGGGAGAGGTAAGTGTAAACAAACCTCTCCCCGTGCTTCCTAGTGTGACTGACACTGATCGTCTGTTCCCTGTAATAGGGAATGACGATCAGTGATGTCACACGCTAAGCCACGCCCCCCCACAGTAAGAAACACAAATCAGGGCACACTTAACCCCTACAGCGCCCCCTCCTGGGTAACCCCTTCACTGCCAGTGTCATTTTTACAGTAACCAGTGCATTTATATAGCACTGGTCGCTGTAAAAATGACAATGGTCCCAAAATAGTGTCAAAAGTGTTCGATGTGTCCGCCATAATGTCGCAGTCACGAAAAAAAAAAAAAAAAAAAGTCGCTCTTTTTTTGTTTATAGCGCAAAAAATAAAAACCGCAGGAGGTGATCAAATACCACCAAAAGCTCTATTTATGGGGAAAAAAAAGGATGCCAATTTTGTTTGGGAGCCACGTCGCACGACTGCGCAATTGTCAGTTAAAGCGGCACAGTGCCGAATCGCAAAAAAGGGGCCTGGTCCTTATGCTACGTATTGGACCGGGTCTTGAGTGGTTAAGCATACTCTGTTTAGATTCCAATTTCTATATTTGTATTTTGTAATATCTCTGACATATTTTTGTTTTCTCCTATTCTGACACATTATGTAAAATTACGAATTATGCCCCGATTACTAATCTACGAAAACAATGTTACGAAAGTACGAATAAATGAGCCAATCAATCTCATGAAAGTACGAATTACAAAATTACGACAAGTAGTGTTTTGAATAAACGGAAAATGTAGTCTAACGAAAGTACGAATGTAATTAAATCTACAAAAGTATGATTTTCCAATCAACGGAAATTAGACACGAAAATACGAATCATTGCAAATCAACGAAAATATAGTTCTTACGAAAATACGAACGCGGCCGAATATAAAATATAACGTAAATACGAATTTCGAATCAACGAAAATTAGACTAACAGAAAACAGTGTTATTACCTGTTAACTACTTTTTCCAGGAATCTTCCAGGACGGCTTACAGAGAGATAGGCTCCTCCCACCTAGAACAGGAAACACATGATCCACATCATAAAAGTCTTACTCATGCATTAGCACCTCAGTATTTAACAAATAACCGAAGGCCTCAGAATCATTAAACCTGGATCAGCGTAGCTCTATCCTTATATATGCTTTACATTGCTACTCACCTCATAAAAAGGGAGGGAACTGACGCCGTCCTGGAAGATTCCTGGAAAAAGTAGTTAACAGGTAATAACACTGTTTTTCCAAGTCATCTTCCAGGACGGCTTACAGAGAGGACAATATAGTACTACCTGATCAGGGCGGGACCACAGCCTGCAGCACTTTCCTGCCGAAAGACTGGTCCTGGCTGGCAAGCAGGTCCAGTCTGTAATGCTTCACAAAAGTCTGGAAACTGGACTAGGTTGCGGCCTTGCAGATCTGGAGGGGAGATGCTCCTGCCCTTTCAGCCCAAGAAGTAGAAACCGCTCTTGTGGAGTGAGCATTTATACCTAATGGAGGTGTGCGGGAGACTGCCTTGTATGCCTCCGCCATGGCCGACTTCATCCACCTGGCGATGGTACCTTTGGATGCCTCTTTCCCCTTGTTAGGACCTGCGAATAAAACAAACAAGCTGGTGGAGCGTCACCACTCCTTGGTGTGCTCTATGTAGGCAATCAGGCATCTCCTGACGTCTATTTTATTAAATCCTGCTTCCTTCTCATTCTTTGGATTTCCGCAGAATGATGGTATCACTATTTCTTCTGACCTATGGAAGTTAGACGATACCTTGGGGAGAAAAGCTGGGTCAAGCGAGAGGATAATTTTGTCTTGTAAAATGGTGCAGAAAGGCTCGATCACTGAAAGTGCCTGGATCTCACTGACTCTCCTAGCCGAGACTAGGGCCACCAAAACTACTGTCTTCAGGGTTAACAGTTTTATGGGTAGTTCATCTATAGGTTCAAATGGTGCCCTACCGAGACCCTGTAATACTGTTGATAAGTCCCAGGGAGGGAACCTCCTTGCTTTGGGGACTCATTTCCGGCTGATGGACACAAGAAATCTTTTGATCAGTGGTTCTTCTGACAGTCTTTGATTTAAAAAGTTGGACAGGGCGGCCACCTGAACCTTAAGAGTACTAACTGCAAGGTTTAGATCTGCTCCGGCTTGGAGGAAATCTAGAACCGCCGGGACCATGGCACCTGACACTCTGTTGTCGAGTCTGCGCCAGTCCCCAAATCTCTTCCAAATTTTATTATAAATTGTGTTAGTGGACGGCTTTCGGCTGCTAAGAATGGTATCGATTACCTTGGCCGATAACCCTCTCAGCTCTAACAGCTCCCTTTCAGAAGCCAAGCCGTCAGAGAAAGAGAGCTCAGTTCTGGATGATTCGCTTCTCCCTGGTATAAGAGGTCCGACCTGTAAGGTAGTCTCCAAGGTTCTGCAATGCTGAGTCTTAGAAGACCTGAGAACCAAGACCTCCTCAGCCAAAATGGCGCGATCAGGATGACCCTTGTGTTGGACCCTTTTATCTTCCGGATAATCCTCGGAATGAGGGCAAACGGTGGAAATGCGTATACCAGATCTGCCTCCCAAGACTGGGATAGGGCATCTAGGCCCCGACTGAGAAGATCTCTCTGTAGGGAATAGAACTGTTTCACCTGCCTGTTGTGTCTTGTAGCAAAAAGGTCTATCTGTGGGTCTCCCCACTTCTGCACTATTTCTTCGAACACTGTTCGATTCAAGCACCATTCTGTCGAAGACAGCGTCTCTCTGCCTAGGGCATCTGCCAGAGAATTTAATTCCCCTTTTAGGTGAATGGAAGATAGGGATAACAGGTTTTCTTCTGCCCATTGAAGGATCTCTCTTGCTATCCTCATCAGACCCGGGACTCTCGTACCCCCTTGCTTGTTGAGGTAACAAACCGTGGTAATGTTGTCCGAAAGGACCTGCACATGTCTTCCCCTTAGGGATGGGCAAAAGGCTACTAGGGCCTTTAGAACCGCCTTCATCTCCCTCGCATTGGAGGAGAGGCCGGCTTCCTGCCGGTTCCAGAGCCCCTGGGCTATCAGAGTGCCTGAATGGGCCCCCCAGCCCTGCCCGCTGGCGTCCGTGGTGACTGCCAGAGGACAGTGTTGGGACCAGAGTCGGCCAGCCGAGAGGTTTGCAGGGATCAACCACCATTCTATTGAGAGCTTTACTTCCTGCGGAATTTCCGTCTGTCTCTGAAGTGAATTTGTTTGTCCATCCCAGAGAGAAAGCATGAACGCCTGAAGCGCTCGAGTATGGAACTGAGCCCACTGGACTCCTGGGATGGCCGCTGTCATTAACCCAAGGACCCTCATACTCTGAATTGAGGTCCTTGAACAAGTGCAGAGGTTCCTCACCTCTGTCAAAATTGTCTCTACCTTTTCCTTTGTCAGGAATATCTGGGACTTCCTTGAGTCCATCAGGTATCCTAGGTATACAATGCTCTGAGTAGGTACTAATTGTGACTTCTCCTGATTTACCAGCCACCCTAGTTGCTGAAGGTGTCTGGTAGTTTTGCTCAGGTTCCGTCTGACTTCTTCTGCTGAGTCTGCAAAAAAACAGTAGGTCGTCCAGATAGGGGATAATCTGAATTCCCTCTGATCTCAGAGTCCCTAGCGCTTCTGCCAGTATCTTCGTAAAAATGCGTGGAGCTGACGCTAGTCCGAAGGGCAGAGCATTGAATTGAAAATAGAGGGTTCTGAACCCTTTTCTTACTGCAAATCTGAGAAATTGTTGGGACTCCTCTCGAATAGGGACGTGAAGATAGGCGTCCCCTAGGTCCAATGAGACCATGAAGACCCCAGGGGTTAACAGCTCTCTGGTGGAGTAGATTGATTCCATCTTGAAACGTCTGTACTTTACGTACATGTTTACTTGTCTCAGATTTAGAATCAGTCGAAATTTTCCTGATGATTTCTTTATCAGAAAAACTTGAGAGTAGAATCCCTTTTTCCTTAGAGATGGGGGGATGAAGCTTATCACCTTCTCTTCCAGCATACTCTGCAGGAGGGAAGACATAGCTGTGGCTTTTTCCGCGTCTCTTGGGAGACTTGTTATGAAAAGTTTTTGAGGGGGGCAGCCTAAAAGTTCTATCCTGTACCCTGATGCGATCAGATCTAGGATTAACCGGCTGCTGGAGATGGTCTGCCACTGTGGAAGGGAACCCTTTCTTTTTATCGGCCGACCTCTCTAGGACGGATTCCAGCTCCTTTCCAAAGAGCAGATCTCCATCAAACAGGAGGGAACAGAGTCTTGTCTTTGAGACAGAGTCTCCTCCCCAGGTCTTCAGCCAGATAGCCCTCCTGGCTTCATTAACCAAGGCTGTGGATCTGGCCGAGAATGTGACCGACTCCGTGGATGCATCCGCTATATAGGCCACTGCCTTACTTAGCGTGGGTAAAGCATCCAGAATCTCTTCCCTAGGAGTGTCTGACTCCAGAAGAGTGCGGAGCTGTTTAAGCCATAAGTCAAGTGTACGCGCCACGCATGTGGTGGCTAGTGCGGGTCTAAAGTTGGCGGAGCAAGCTTCCCACTCATTTTTTAAATAGCCCTCCGCCTTCCTGTCCATTGGGTCCTTCAGGATACCTGTATCCTCAAAGGAAAGTTCTGAAGCTCTAGAGACCTTGGCTATGGAAGCGTCCAGTCTGGGACATCTATCCCACAGCTTTGTATCCTCTTCCTTAAAGGGGAACCTTCTCTTTAAATTTTTAGGGAAGAATACTGCTTTCTCCGGCTTCCTCCATTCATGAAGTATGGTCTCCCTTAGGGATCCATGCACCGGAAAGGTTCTGCCCTGTCTAGGCTGAATGCTTTCATATAGGAGGTCATGCACTGACAACTCCTGGTTCTCTGGGGACTCCAGTTCCAGGGTGTCGTAGATTGCTTTCAGGAGCTCCTCTGTCTCCTCTGAAGGAAAAAGGAATTTTTGCATCTTTTCTGGCCCTTCCTCGCTCGGGTCTATCTCCTCAGGGTCTGAGGCTGAGCCTGAGTTGTCCTCCCCGTCCTCCAGGACTCGATGCTGGTGGACTGCCCGTACCTGGGCCCTAACTTCTGGCCTCACGGTAGTACTGGTGCCTGAAGTACCTGGGCTGGGTTCAGCAAGTGTCTCTTGCTGTGTGGGCTTAAAGGACTGAAACGTCTGTTTCATCCCTGACTTTAATGAGTCCATAAAGCCTTTGAGAACAGGGCCTGTTTCTCCCTTGATAAGTCTGTCTATGCAGTCCTGACAAGCATTCTCTTTCCACCCAATTTGCAACTTCCTGGTACATATTGGGCATCTTTTTCTAGGTGTTTCTGTTTTATCTCTGGGCTCGTGGGTCCTGTCCTGTAATACAGTAAATGACAAGCGCCTGCATATTACTTACACTGAAGTAAACACCCAAACCAGAAACACCACGTGGACTCTCTTATTCTAGTCTAAAGCCCCATACACACTATCAGTTTTCTTGCAGGTTTTTCTCTTCAGGTTTACCAAAACCATCTAATATGAGGTCAAACCTTAAGAGTTTCAATTCGTATGCAATCAGGCAGGCCCTTGCACTACATGGTTTTGGTAAACCTGAAGAGAAAAACCTGCAAGAAAACTGATAGTGTGTATGGGGCTTAAGAATTATGAGAAGTACCCACCACCAGAGCCTATGCTAGAATATGTGACGTCTGCCACCATCAGCATAGGAGAAACAAACGGTCTCTGGAATAAACAGACTCCCCCTGTGCCACCCCCACAGGAGGGTAAGAAAAGGAAAGAAGCGGTCTGCCCCTTATTTTCTTACCTTAGGGCCCGATGCGACCGATGGCGCCTCCAGATCTGCGTCTCTGGGTCCTTCCATGTTGCGCGGCGCCATCTTTAGGTCCGGGTCCCTTAAATATGAGAGGAGTGGAGGTCCGGAGCGGCGCTGTGGATCCGACGCCGCCCCACGGCACAGCACGCCTGTTATTTTCAACTAGGCTTCCAAATGGGTGTACCAAGATGGCCGCCGCGGGACTTCCTGTCGTGTCACTTCCTGTTTTCTGCGCCGGAAGTGACACACTAGCTGTGCGCCCAGCTCCATGCTGTCCTGGAGCTAGAGACTCCCCTCTGTAGATCCATCTGTCCGGGAAGGATACCGGCTCTACGGCTGCCCGAGCCTCCGCCAGGAGGATACCCTGCTGTGCCGCGGCTGGACCCACTGGATCACCTCCTCCACCCTCACAGGTAACCTCGCTGAGGATACACCCGACTTGGGAGGTGGGGTCCCATACCATCACCCATGACCCCTGTTTCGGGTCTCCTGGGTGGCCCCAAACTGACTCATACCCCAGGGGAACTACCCCTGTTGACTGGGTATGGACGTCGGGGGGGCCCCTGCCGCCTGGCACGAAGGCCCAAAAAAATAACAAACATCCCTTGGATAGTGCCTGTCTAGCCTGAGGAAACACAAATACTGAGGTGCTAATGCATGAGTAAGACTTTTATGATGTGGATCATGTGTTTCCTGTTCTAGGTGGGAGGAGCCTATCTCTCTGTAAGCCGTCCTGGAAGATGACTTGGAAAAAAGGAATCAACAGAAAAATAACTCGGAAATACAAAAGAGTCTGAATACGATAACCCACGTCTTACGAAATTACGAATCGTTACGAATTAACGGAAACGCACAGAAATGAAACCAAACTAAACAAATTTTTATGTTGTGCACATGTCTAACCTGAATACAGTTACTGAGTGACTAATAGTGGTGTTCTCATAATTAAACCACAGGCAGAGAGCTGCAAGTATTGCTCTCTCTGCACAGTTTTCACCTAAAACTAACTGCTGCTGCTTTTCCCATACTAATACCACAGCAGGCAGTAGTTGATTCTGATAGCTGCATTATCAGTACAGACATATATATATATATATATATATATATATATCCCCCACCTTTGTGCAGCTACATCTCACTGCAGGCCATTAGTATGTCTGGAAGGCAAACAAGGAGAGGCAGACAGTCACGAGGCAAAAAAAAAGAGGGCAAGCAGGCTCTGTGTCTAGAGGCAACAGTGCTGCTGGTCGTGGACACTGTGCATCCTCATCAGCACGTGGCCGTGGGACACGCTTGTCCTTTTCGGCAGCTGGCCATGTTGAGCCGCAACATGCCCAAGACTTGGTAGAGTGGATGACCAAGCCTTCCTCCTCGTCCTCTCTCACCCAGGCTCAGGGTACTTTGTCTGGTAAAGCAGCTGCCAAAGCGGCCTCTTCCCTCGGCTCAATGGCATCAGTCACTCCTTCCCTAGCCCCACCATGTCCTCCTGCGGAGTCCCCCAAACTGTTTGACCAGTGTTGGGTACATGCTCCAGGAGGATGCCCAGCGTTTTGAAGGCTCCGATGAAGGAACCCAGCTGGAGGAAGGCAGTAACGTGAGCTCAGAGAGAGGGGGTACTAACGTGAGCCCAGAGAGAGGGGATGCCCAACAAGGACAGCTATCTGGCAGTCACGTTCCCCCAGCTGCAGGAGGGAGGAGGATGGAGGGAGGAGGATGGAGGGAGGAGCAGCATTTCCAACGAGGCA
This sequence comes from Rana muscosa, assembly GCA_029206835.1. Classification (NCBI taxonomy): domain Eukaryota; kingdom Metazoa; phylum Chordata; class Amphibia; order Anura; family Ranidae; genus Rana; species Rana muscosa. The sequence continues at coordinate 42,706,839 of JARGYO010005626.1, forward strand.
GGATGCCCCTCAGGGGATAGCTTAAGGGCAGCACACCGACCACATCACACCGCATAGCTCCGCATGTGCAGGGCTCTGCTGTCTCTGCGCGTTATTCCAAAAGTTCTTTGGTGTGGGCCTTTTTTCAGACGTGTGCAGCATATCGCACCGTTGCCATTTGCAACTTAGGTCTAAAGCGTATCTCGCGCGGCCAAAACATCAGCCGCTTGGGCACCACGTGCTTGACCAGACATATGTCGACCTGCCATGCAGTCCGTTGGCAAGCGTACCTTAAAGACCCACACCAAAGAACAAAGCGGACCTCTCCTTGCTCCTCATCAGCTGGGATCTCCAACCCCACTATACCTTCAGTCCTCTCTGAAACCTGCACTGAGAGGAATGAAGGTGTAGAATTCGGTGTGTCACATAGGGATGAGCTTCGTGTTCGAGTCGAACATACGTTCGACTCGAACATCGGCTGTTCGATCGTTCGACGAAGATCGAACGATTTGGGCCGTTCGCGCCAAATTCGAGTGACGCGAACGGCCCACAATGCACTACGCCATCGCAGTGTCATCCAGGCGCTGTGATTGGCCAAGCATGCACTGTGACCCCGCATGCTTGGCCAATCACAGCGCCGGCAGCGAGGAGAGCAATGATTGGCCACAGGCAGGATGCCTGTGGCCAATTATTGCTGAGGGTGTTTAGTACACGCCCCACACTATAAAAGGCCGCCAGCACGGCGGCCTAGTGTAGTGTGTTCCGGAGCAGGGATAGAGCAGCATAGGCAGGGACAGTGACTGTTATTTCTTTCTTGCTTAACCTGGATTCCTTTAGTTTAGGGAAAGAGAAGGATAGGTAGGGAGAGTGTCAGTGTGTTTTGTGCTTGTGCTATAGTGTGCTTAAAAAAAACATTTATTCTAGGGACAGAAAACTGTAGGTAGGGACAGTGTCAGTTTCTTTCACTCTGCAAGTCCTTGTTTCCAGGGACCTGGAAGGACAGTGAGTGAATTGTCCTTGTGCTATATTGTGCTTAAAAAAAACATTTATTCTAGGGACAGAAAACTGTAGGTAGGGACAGTGTCAGTTTCTTTCACTCTGCAAGTCCTTGTTTCCAGGGACCTGGAAGGACAGTGAGTGAATTGTCCTTGTGCTATATTGTGCTTAAAAAAACATTTATTCTAGGGACAGAAAACTGTAGGTAGGGAGAGTGTCAGTTTCTTTCACTCTGCAAGTCCTTGTTTCCAGGGACCTGGAAGGACAGTGAGTGAATTTTTCTTGTGCTATATTGTGATTAAAAAAAACATTTTTTCTAGGGACAGAAAACTGTAGGTAGGGAGAGTGTTTTTTTCCTTTCACTCTGCAAGTCCTTGTTTCCAGGGACCTGTAAGGACAGTGAGTGAATTTTTCTTGTGCTATATTGTGATTAAAAAAAACATTTTTTCTAGGGACAGAAAACTGTAGGTAGGGAGAGTGTTTTTTTTCTTTCACTCTGCAAGTCCTTGTTTCCAGGGACCTGTAAGGACAGTGAGTGAATTGTTCTTGTGCTATATTGTGCTTAAAAAAACATTTATTCTAGGGACAGAAAACTGTAGGTAGGGAGAGTGTTTTTTTCCTTTCACTCTGCAAGTCCTTGTTTCCAGGGACCTGTAAGGACAGTGAGTGAATTTTTCTTGTGCTATATTGTGATTAAAAAAAACATTTTTTCTAGGGACAGAAAACTGTAGGTAGGGAGAGTGTTTTTTTCCTTTCACTCTGCAAGTCCTTGTTTCCAGGGACCTGTAAGGACAGTGAGTGAATTGTTCTTGTGCTATATTGTGATTAAAAAAAACATTTTTTCTAGGGACAGAAAACTGTAGGTAGGGAGAGTGTCAGTTTCTTTCACTGTGAAAGTCCTTGTTTCAAGGGACAGAGAAGGACACCTGAAGGTAGCCCTTATTGCTTTTTTCCCATCTCCGTGCAGGTCATCTATTAGAATGTCTGGAAGGCAAACAAGGAGAGGCAGACAGTCAGGAGGCAATAAAAGAGGGCAAGCAGGCTCTGTGTCTGGGGGCAACAGTGCTGGTCGTGGACGCGGTGCATTGTCATCAGCACATGGCCATGGGACACGCTTGTCCTTTTCGGCAGCTGGACATGTTGAGCCACATCATGCCGAAGACTTGGTAGAGTGGATGACCAAGCCCTCCTCCTCCTCCTCATCCTCTCTCACCCAGGCTCAGGGTACTGGAAAAGCAGCTGCCAAAGCGTCGTCTTCCCTGGTATCAATGTCAGACAAATCATCAGTCACTCCTTCCCTAGACCCACCATGTCCTCCTCCTGAGGAGTCCCCCGAACTGTTTCAGCACAGTGTTGGGTACATGCTCCAGGAGGATGCCCAGCGTTTCGAAGGGTCTGATGATGAAACCCAGCTAGAGGAAGGCAGTAGCGTGAGAGCAGACAGAGGGGATGCTCAAGAAGGACACCAATCTGGCAGTCATGTTCCAGCAGCTGCAGCATACTGCCAGATTGGCTCCAGTGATGAGGAGGGAGGGGATGATGAGGTCACTGACTCCACGTGGGTGCCTAATAGGAGAGAGGAGGAGGAGGAGGATGAGGAGGAGGCACATCTCCAACGAGGCAGGATGCCCTTTGGTGGCCAGCGTAAGGGCAGTACACCGACGGAATCACACCGCAGAGCTCCGCCTGTGCAGGGCGCTGCCTCTGCCCGTCATTCAAAAAGTTCTTTGGTGTGGGCCTTTTTTGAGGCTAGTGCATCAGATCGCACAGCTGCTGTTTGCAACATATGTCTCAAGCGTATATCGCGTGGCCAAAACATCAGCCGCTTGGGTACCACATGCCTGACCAGACATATGTTGACCTGCCATGCAGCTCGTTGGCAAGCCTACCTCAAAGACCCACACCAAAGAACAAAGCGGACCTCTCCTTGCACCGCATCAGCTGGGATCTCCAACCCCACTATAACTTCAGTCCTCTCTGAAACATGCACTGAGAGGAATGAAGGTGTAGAATTAGGTGTGTCACAGCCAAGTACTTGCGCCCACTCTGCTAGCAGTACACCGACGTCCGATTCTAGCAGGCAAATTTCCCTGCCCCAGCTGCTGGACCGTCGAAAGAAGTTCACTCCCAGCCATCCACATGCCCAGCGGTTGAATGCTAGCTTGGCTAAATTGCTAGCGCTTCAACTGCTGCCTTTTCAGTTGGTAGACTCGGCCCCCTTCCGTGAGTTTGTGCAATGTGCGGTTCCTCAGTGGCAGGTTCCCAAACGCCACTTTTTCGCACGGAAGGCTATTCCGGCTCTCTTCCGGCATGTGGAAGGCAATGTCTTGGCCTCGCTGGACAGGGCGGTCAGCGGTAAGGTGCATATTACCGCTGACTCATGGTCCAGCAGGCATGGACAGGGACGTTACCTTTCTTTCACGGCCCATTGGGTCACTCTTTTGGCAGCTGGGAAGGATTCAGGACAAGGTGCAGTAGTGTTGGAGGTTGTCCCACCGCCACGCCTCCAAAATGCTACTACTGGTTGTGACACACCTCTCTCCTCCACCCCCTCCTCTTCTTCTTCCTCCATGGCCTCTTCCTGTGGTTTGTCCTATGAACCAGCGGTGCTCCGTAGCCGTTCACGGGGCTACGCAAGTACGCAGGCAAAAAGATGCCATGCCGTGCTTGCGCTGGTGTGTTTGGGGGACAGAAGCCACACTGGGGCAGAGGTCCTGTCTGCTCTGCAGGGCCAGGCCGAGAGGTGGTTGACGCCACGCCAGCTTAAGCCAGGAATGGTGGTTTGCGACAATGGCACCAACCTCCTCTCCGCCCTCCGACAGGGACAACTGACCCATGTGCCCTGTGTGGCTCACGTCCTTAACCTGGTGGTGCAGCGCTTCTTGGGCAGGTACCCGGGCTTACAGGATGTCCTGAGGCAGGCCAGGAAAGTCTGTGTGCATTTCCGCAGATCTTATAATGCCAGTGCTCGCCTGGCTGAGCTGCAAAAGGAGTTGAACCTGCCCAAGAACCGCCTTATATGTGACATGCCCACCAGGTGGAACTCAACGTTGGCCATGCTGCAGCGGCTGCACACGCAGCAGAGGGCCATCAATGAGTACCTGTGCGACTACGGCACCAGGACAGGGTCAGGGGAGCTTGGTTTTTTTTCTCCACGCCAGTGGGGCATGATCAGGGATGCATGCACTGTCCTGGCACCATTTGAGGAGGCCACGAGGATGGTGAGCAGTGACAGTGCATGCATCAGTGACACTGTACCTCTTGTCCACCTGTTGGAGCACACGCTGCGTGGAATAATGGACAGGGCACTTGAGGAAGAACAGAGGCAGGAAGAGGAGGACTTCCTTGCCTCTCAAGGCCCCCTTTACCCAGACAGTGTTACTTCTGTCCCACCCATCGCACAGGAAGAGGAGGAGGAGGAGGAGGAGGAGGATTGTGTCAGCATGGAGGTGGAGGCTGGCACTCAGCATCATCAGCAGCAGTCTTTTAGGGATGATTTACAGTCCCAAGAAACCAGTGGACTTGTACGTGGCTGGGAGGAGGTGGCTGCGGATCATGTCGTCCTTAGTGACCCAGAGGACTCCGGAGCGAATGCCTCAGCAAACCTACGCTGCATGGCCTCCCTGATCCTGCAAAGTCTGCGGAAGGATCCTCGTATTCTTCGGATCAAGGAGAGGGACCATTACTGGCTGGCCACTCTCCTTGATCCACGGTACAAGGGTAAGGTTGCGGACCTTATGTTACCGTCGCAGAGGGAGCAGAGGATGAGACAACTCCGGGAGGCCTTGCAGAAAGGTCTGTGCAACGCGTTCCCAGAGACTGGGAGGTTGCAAACTCCTGGTCCTGGACAACGAGTTGCTGAGGCTTCGGCCAGTCAAAGAAGGAGCGGTGGGGAAGGTGGCCGTCTGACCGATGCGTTCAGACAATTCTTTAGTCTGCAGCCCCAAAGTATGATCGGTTCCAGCAACCATCTCCAGCGTCTGATAAACATGGTGCAGGAATATCTAGGGGCAAGGTCAGACTTGGACACCTTCCCCACCGAAAATCCTCTGGCTTACTGGGTCTTGAGGATGGATCACTGGCCAGAGCTTGCACAGTATGCAATTGAGCTACTGGCCTGTCCTGCATCCAGCGTTCTTTCGGAACGCACATTCAGTGCTGCTGGAGGATTTGTCACGGATCACAGGGTGCGCCTGTCCACCGACTCGGTTGATCGACTGACTTTCATCAAGATGAACCAGTCTTGGATCACCACCAGCTACCACACACCTGATGCTGATATAACAGACTAATTGATTTTAACATGTCACATCCCTTCAAGACTGATGCTGATGCTGAGTGCCTGTGCTGTTATGTTGACTGGCTATCCTCCTCCTCCGAGTCCTCAATGATACGATTGATGATGATAGCTTGGAAGATCATTTTTGTTTATGGGTGCCGCCACCAGTGCCTAACGCCCAATTTTTCAGCCCCTGTTTAACAGGGGCGTGTAATTACAATTTTTGAAGCAATACTTTGCAACAGGGCTCATTGCTGTACTCCAAGTACAGTATCTGTGAGGAGTTGCAGTGTTGTGCCACCAGTGCCTAAGGCCCAATTTTTCAGCCCCTGTTTAACAGGGGCGTGTCATTACAATTTTTGAAGCAATACTTTGCAACAGGGCTCATTGCTGTGCTCCAAGTACAGTATCTGTGAGGGGTTGCAGTGTTGTGCCACCAGTGCCTAAGGCCCAATTTTTCAGCCCCTGTTCAACAGGGGCATGTAATTACAATTCTTGATCTAATAATTCACAGCAGGGCCCATTGCTGCACCCACCAAGAGTAACTGTCAGGGCTTACAGTGTTGTGGCACCAGCACCACCATCAAAGGCCCAATTTTTACTACCACTGTTCAACAATTATATGTAATTAAAATTCCTGATATAATAGTTGACAGCAGGGCGTTCCAGCACCAACCAAGAGTAACTGTGAGTGCTTACAGTGTTGTGCCAACACCAACAACTAAGGGGCCTATTTCTGCAGAGTATATACGGCAGGTCCCTACTTTCAAACATCCAACTTACAAACGACTCCTACTTGCAAACGCAAGAAGACAACAGGAAGTGAGAGGAAATCTACCACTAGGAAGGAAAATTCTCTCCTGTAAGAATAAATATGGGAGAAAGGTGTCTCCTCTGTACTGATGCTTTATCAGCAATCCTTGTTTCAAGAAAAACACCACATTTCAAAAACAGTTGTCATTGGGACGGAAAGTGAGGTGAAATGTTCTGAACAGGGGCACAGACAGCAAAACAAATGTTACAGGGGTGATAACCCTTACCTATGTTTTCCAAAAAGTTTAAAAATAGATTTTTGGTCTGGAGCTACACTTCAACAATGTACCTGTTCAAAATTACAAACAGATTCTACATAAGAACAAACCTACAGTCCCTGTCTTGTATGCACCGCCTGTATAGGGCTGTTCAGAGTATATAGGGCCTTTTTTATTTTATGTGCGGGGTTCCCCTTAATATCCATACAAGACCCAAAGGGGCTGGTAATGGGCTGGGGTAGGGGGGGGGGGGGGGTCATGGGGTAGCTATGCCATTTTTCTTAAAGAATTTCATCCATATTACCGGGACCAGACATTACATTAAAGCCGCAAGCAGTTTTAAATGGCTTTTTTTCCCTTTAGAAGTGTCATTTTGTGCAGGGACAGTTCTAAACACGGGAAACACGTGGCACTTCACAGGCATACTTTAGACACCCCCCAGGTACGATATTTAAAGGAATATTTGACTTTTTTTTTTCACTTTATGCATCATTAAAATGACTGCTCCCGAAAAACGACCGTTTTTAAAACTTCTTTTTGCATTGATACATGTCCCCTGGTGCAGAACCCGGGTTCCCAAACCCTTTTTAGGACAATAACATGCATAATAGTTGTTATAATTAGCACTTTAGAATTCGAACGTTCGCATCCATTCTATTTAATAGGGTTCTAATGTTCGTTCGAACTTTCGGTCCGTTCGCGGGTTCTGGTGCGAACCGAACAGGGGGGTGTTCGGCTCATCACTAGTGTCACAGCCAAGTACTTGTGGACAATCTGCTATCGGTACACTGATGTCAGATTGTACCAGGCAAATTTCCCTGCCCCAGCTGCTGCACCGCCGAAAGAAGTTCGCTCCCATCCATCCACATGCCCAGCGGTTGAATGCTAGCTTGGCTAAATTGCTAGTACTTCAACTGCTGCCTTTTCAGTTGGTAGACTCGGGCCCCCTTCCGTGAGTTTGTTGAATGTGTGGTTCCTCAGTGGCAGATTCCCAAACGCAACTTTTTCTCATTGAAGGCGATTCCAGCTCTCTACCGGCATGTGGAAGGCAATGTCTTGGCCTAGCTGGACAGGGCGGTCAGTGGTAAGGTGCATATTACCGCTGACTCATGGTCCAGCAGGCATGAACAGGGCCGTTACCCATCTTTCACGGCGCATTGGGTGACTCTGCTGGCAGCTGGGAAGGATGCAGGACAAGGTGCAGTAGTGTTGGAGGTTGTTTCGCCACCACGCCTCCAAAATGTTGCTACTGGTGATTCTGACACACCTCTCTCCTCCACCCCCTCCTCTTCTTCCTCCATGGTCTCTACCTGTGCTTTGTCCTCGGAACCAGCGGTGCTCCATAGGCGTTCAAGGGGCTACGCAAGTACGCAGGCAAAAAGATGCCATGCAGTGCTTGAGCTGGTGTGCTTGGGGGACAGGAGCCACACTGGGGCAGAGATTCTGTCAGCTCTGCAGGGGCAGGCTCAGAGGTGGTTGACTCCACGCCAGCTTAAGCCAGGAAAGGTGGTTTCCGACAATGGCACCATCCTCCTCTCCACCCTCCGACAGGGACAACTGATCCATGTGCCCTGTTTGGCTCACGTCCTTAACTTGGTGGTGCAGCGGTTCTTGGGCAGGTACCCGGGCTTACAGGAGGTCCTGAAGCAGGCCAGGAAACTCTGTGGGCATTTCCGCCGGTCATATAATGCCAGTGCTAGGCTGGCTGACCTGTAAAAGGATTACAACCTGCCCAAGAACTGCCTAATCTGTGACATGCCCACCAGGTGGAACTCTACGTTGGCCATGCTGCAGCGGCTGCACACGCAGCAGAGGGCCATTAATGAGTATCTGTTGCAATATGGCACCAGGACAGGGTCAGGGGAGCTTGGATTTTTTCCCCCACGCCAGTAGGCCATGATCAGGGATGCATGCACTGTCCTGGCACCATTTGAGGAGGCCACGAGGATGGTGAGCAGAGACAGTGCATGCATCAGTGACACTGTCCCTCTTGTCCACCTGTTGGAGCACACGCTGCATGGAATAATGGACAGGGCACTTGAGGCAGAACAGAGGCAGGAAGAGGAGGACTTCCTTACCTCTCAAGGCCCCCTTTATCCAGACAGTGTTCCTGCTGGCCCGACTATCACACAGGAAGAGGAGGAGGAGGATGAGGATTATTGTGTCAGCATGGAGGTGGAGCCTAGCACTCAGCATCAGTCTTCAAGGGATCAATTACAGTCCCAAGACACCCATGGACTTGTACGTGGCTGGGAGGAGGTGGCTGCGGATCATGTCATCCTCAGTTACCCAGAGGACTCCACACCGAATGCCTCAGCAAAGCTACGCTGCATGGCCTCCCTGATCCTGCTTAGCCTGCAGAAGGATCCTCATATTCGTGCGATCAAGGGGAGGGATCATTACTGGCTGGCAACCCTCCTTGATCCACGTTACAAGGGTAAGGTTGCGGACCTTATCTTACCGTCGTAGAGGGAGCAGAGGATGAAGCATCTTTGGGAGGCCTTGCAGAAAGGTCTGTGCAACACGTTCCCAGAGACTGGAAGGTTAGAAATTCCTGGTCCTGGACAACGTGTTGCTGAGGCTCCGGTCAGTCAAAGAAGGAGCGGTGGAGAAGGTGGCCGTCTGACCGATGCGTTCAGACAATTTTTTCGTACGCAGCCCCAAGGTATGATCGCTTCCAGCAACCATCGCCAGCGTCTGGTTTACATGGTGCAGGAATACCAAGGGGCAAGATTAGACTTGGACACCTTTCCCACCGAAAATCCTCTGGGTTACTGGGTCTTGAGAATGGTCACTGGCCAGAGCTTGCACAGTATGCAATTGAGCTACTGGCCTGTCCTGCATCCAGCGTTCTTTCAGAACGCACATTCAGTGCTGCTGGAGGATTTGTCACGGATCACAGGGTGCGCCTGTCCACCGACTTGATCGACTAACCTTAATAAAAATGAATCAGTCTTGGATCACCACCAGCTACCAAGCACCTGATGCTAATGTAACCGAATAATTTTTTGGGAAATGTCAGATCCCGTCAATTGACGGCGGCAGGAAGACACTGTTATCCTGGGTGAACGTCATATGACGTCACGCCTTTAAAATCCACTAGGGGGCACGTGCGTGCACCGCCGTGTCGCTGGGCACCCGATGCACATGCCCGGCGGCCGCGATGGCCTCCGGCACCCGCGATTGCCCAGTAACCGAGCAGGACCGTCGATCTGTGTGTGTAAACACACAGATCCACGTCCTGTCAGGGAGAGGAGACCGATGATTGTCCCTATGTACAAGGGACACACCATCGGTCACCTCCCCCAGTCAGTCCCCTCCCCCCACAGTTAGAACACATCTAGGAAACAAATTTAACCCCTTCCTCGCCCCCTAGTGTTAACCCCTTCCCTGCTAGTCACATTTTTACAGTAATCAATGCATTTTTATAGCAGGGATCGCTGTATAAATGTGAATGGTCCCAAAAATGTGTCAAAAGCGTCCAATGTGTCCGCCGCAATATCACAGTCACGATAAAAAAATCGCAGCCATTACTAGTAAAAAAAAAAAAAGCTATAAATCTATCCCCTATATTGTATCTGCTATAACTTTTGTGCAAACCGATCAATATACGCTTATTGCGATTTTTTTTTTTTGCCAAAAATATGCTGAATACGTTTAGGCCTAAAACTGAGGAATTTTTTTTTATTATTTTCCTTTTTTTTTTTAAATGGATATTTATTATAGCAAAAAGTAAAAAATATTGTGTTTTTTTTAAAAACTTGACGCTCTTCTTTGTTTTTTTTTGCGCTATAAACAAGAGGTGATCAAATACCACCAAAAGAAAGCTCTATTTGTGGGAAAAAAAAGAACGCAAATTTCGTTTGGGAGCCACGTCGCACGACCGCGCAATTGTCATTCAAAGTGTGACAGCGCTGAAAGCTGAAAAATGGCTTGGGCAGGAAGGGGGTTTTTGTGCCCGGTAGGCAGGTGGTTAACAGGGGCGTGTAATTACAATTTTTGATGCAATACTTTGCAACAGGGCTCATTGCTGCGCTCCAAGTACAGTATCTGTGACGGGTTGCAGTGTTGTGGCACCAGTGCCTAAGGTCCAATTTTTCTGCCCCTGTTCAACAGGGTCATGTAATTACAATTCTTGATCTAATAGTTCACACAGCAGGGCCCATTCCTGCGCCCACCAAGAGTAACTGTGAGGGCTTACAGTGTTGTGGCACCAGCACCACCACCATCACCACCAAAGGCCCAATTTTTCTGCCCCTGTTCAACAGGGTCATGTAATTACAATTCTTGATCTAATAATTCACAGCAGGACCCATTCCTGCGCCCACCAAGAGTAACTGTGAGGACTTACAGGTGTTGTGGCACCAGCACCACCACCAAAGGCCCAATTTTTCCTACCACTGTTCAACAATGGCATGTAATTACAATTCTTGATATAATAGTTCACAGCAGGGCGTTCCAGCGCCCACCAAGAGTAACTGTGAGGGCTTACAGTGTTGTGGCAACACCAACACCTAAGGGCCAAATTTCTGCAGAGCATATACGGCAGGCCCCTACTTTCAAACATCCAACTTACAAAACGACTCCTACTTGCAAACGGAAGGAGACAACAGGAAGTGAGAGGAAATCTACCCCTAGGAAGGGAAATTCTCTCCTGTAAGGGTTAATATAGGAAAAAGGTGTCTCCTCTCCACTGATGCTTTATCACCAATCCTTGTTTCACTAAAAACCCCAAATTTTCAAAAAACATTTGTCATTGGGAGGGAAAGTGAGGTGAAATGTTCTGAACAGGTGCAGACAGCAAAACAAATGTTACAGGGGTGATAACTCTTCCCTATATTTTCCAAAAAGCTTAAAAATAGATTTTTTGGCTGGAGCTACACTTAAAAAATTTACCTGTTCCAAATTACAAACAGATTCTACATAAGAACAAACCTACAGACCCTGTCTTGTTTGCACCGCCTGTATACTGCTGTTCAGAGTATATAGGGCCATTTTTCTCAATGATTTTCATCCATATTGCCGGGACCATACATTATGTGATATTGGGGTGTTTTAGCTCAAGTGGATAGATGCGTTTTTATGCAGTGAGTCCATATCAGACAGGCATTCTAGTTAAGGGCCTGGTAGCCCACGTTTATTTAAACAGAAAAACAAAAGCAAAATGTCCATTCAGGATTCCCACGCAGGGGTTTAACTTAATTTAGCAGTCCCAAAAATAAGAAAAACATACCAGGCCACCTGGCTCTCTTGTTAGCAGTTTCTCTGCTTGCTTTAGGTACTGATACCTTTAAACCACCAGATCTTCCAGTCTCACAGTCTTGGATGCACACAGCTTAAAGTCCCTTCATGCACACAGCTTAAAGCCCTTCAATGCACACAGCGTTTATCCTCACACAGAGGCACTCATTAGCAGCCACTGCAGTTAGCAAACTGCTCACCATCCTCCACTCTGCTCTCACCAGCCCCTCATTATATTGGTTGTGTGCACCTGAGCACACACCATGCTGGCTGTCCACAAGACCCGGACACAGGGTTGGAGATCCCATCCCACCCAAGACTCTGAAGGATCTCCAAGCCACAGAACCCCATGCAGAAATAGCAAAATCTGAGAAAACTGCCAGAACAGTTTTCTCTGTTTTTACATTTACGCTCTGTAGCTCTGCACTCAGGCGATATGCAGCCTCTGTTTCCACTTTAACCTAATTTTTATTGGGACAGAGCCTCGCTCTGCCACAATTACATTAAGCCGTTTTAAATGACTTTTTTTCCTTTAGAAATGTCATTTTGTGCAGGGACAGTTCTAAACATGGGAAACACGTGCCACTTCACAGGCATACTCTAGACACCCCCCAGGTACGATATTTAAAGGAATATTTTCACTTTATGCATCATTCAAATCCCTGCTCCCGAAAAAACGTTAGTTTTTAAAACTTTTTTTTGCATTGATACATGTCCCCTGGGGCAGGACCCGGTCCCCAAACCCTTTTTAGGACAATAACTTGCATATTACCTGTTATAATTAGCACTTTTGATTTCGAACGTTCGCGTCCATTGTATTTAATAGGTTTCTAAAGTTCGCGCAAACTTTCGGTCCGTTCGCAAGTTCTGGTGCAAACCGAACTGGGGGGTTTTCGGCTCATCCCTATTTATATACCAGTTTTTATTATTAGGTTTATTAGTGGGTGTAATAGGTTTGGTTGAGACAGTATATGATTGCGCTGCTCCTCCTTTGTTTGTAATAACATTATCTGTGTATCAATCTCAATTCATTTAACTTCTTTCCATCAATACAGTGAAACCTTGAATTACGAGCATTATCCATTCCAGGAGAATGCTCGCAATCCAAAGCACTCGCATATCAAGGCAAGTTTCCCGATAGAAGTCAATGGAAACTAAAATAATTTGTTCTGCATTGACTTCTATGGCATGCAATACCGCATGTGGCCAGAGGTGAGGGGTGACAGAGAGCCTTGGAAATACTCGGGACAGCTCGGCTGAACTTGGAAACCCTCGGAAAGGCTCGGGAACTGAGTATTTCCGAGTGTTTTCAAGTTTCCAAACGGCTCCGCTCGGCTCCGGCGCTCCCGCACCTCTGGCCAAATGCGGTGCTGCACAACGCAGAGGCTTAAATCCTGCTCATTTTGCGAGACAATACTCGCAAACCGAGTCAGGATTTTTTTTTAAATGCTCGTATTACGAAACGCTCGTTAACTCGCAATCCAAGGTTGTACTGTATCTCTGGAGCTGTATTTTTTATTTCCTTTTCAATCAATCTGAGCCGTTTACTAAAAACAAAATTTACATGATAGCCCCAGTTTAGGACCAGGGGGCTACACATATTTTGAGGCAAACTAACAAATATCATTTGTCTTTTTTTTTCCGTAGGTGATACTGAAGTAAAAGAAAAATGCACATTTGGCATTAAGTTAGAATATCCTAGTGGATATGTCATGAAGAATGTATGGTATCCAAAGACATGCAGTATGCTAAAATATGACAATCTGGAAGAACTGGACACATGCTTGAAATCGAAGTTCATCTATCTGTTTGGTGATTCAACTCTAAGACAGTGGATAGAATATTTAAAGAATCAGATCAAAAGTAAGTTTGAAACAATATAAAAGCGTGATATTTCCTTGGTGAAACTGTAAATCCAGGATGGGTTGTCAGGACAGCCAGGTCCCAGTTTCTACTGACAACTTCATTGATAAATACATTGTAACCTAACTTTTGGTACAGTGTACCGTATTTATCGGCGTATAACACGCAACCTAACCTTAAGAGGGAAGTTTCAGGAAAAAAACTTTCCACAGCCCCCTGCACAGTACATGGACCCCCTGCACATTACGCAGACCCCCTGCCCAGTACACAGACCCCCTGCACATTACGCAGACCCCCGTACAGTACATGGACCCCCTGCACAGTACACGGACCCCCTGCCCAGTACACAGACCCCCTACACAGTACACAAACCCCCTGCACAGTATGCAGACCCCCTGCACATTACGCAGACCCCCTGCACAATACATGGACCCCCTGCACATTACGCAGACCCCTGCACAGTAGACAGACCCCCTGCACATTACGCAGACCCCTGCACAGTAGACAGACCCCCTGCACAGTACGCAGACCCCCTGCACAGTATGCAGACCCCCTGCACATTACGCAGACCCCCTGCATATTACGCAGACCCCCTGCACAGTACACGGACCCCCTGCACATTACGCAGACCCCCTGCACAGTACACAGACCCCCTGCACATAGCACAGACCCCTGCACAGTACACGGACCCCCTGCACATTATGCAGACCCCCTGCACAGTACACAGACCCCCTGCACATTAAGCAGACCCCTGCACAGTATACGGACTCCCTGCACAGTACACGGACCAAAAACTTAAATGTATTTTAATGGAATTTTATGTGATAGAGCAACGCAAAGTGGCACATAATTGTGAAGTGGAAGGAAAATTATAAATGGTTTTCAATATTTCTTACGAATAAATATGTATAAGGTGTGGCGTTCATTTGTATTCGGCCCCCCCTGAGTCAATACTTTGTAGAGCCACCTTTTGCTGCAATTAAAGCTGCAAGTCTTTTTGGGGATGTCTCTACCAGCTTTGCACATCTAGAGAGTGACATTTTTGCCCACCATTCTTCTTTGCAAAATATTCCAAGCTCTGTCAGATTAGATGGAGAGCGTCTGTGAACAGCAGTTTTTTGCCACAGATTCTCAACTGGATTTAAGTCTGGACTTTGACTGGGTCATTCTTACACGTGAATATGCTTTGATCTAAACCATTCCATTATAGCTCTGGCTGTATGTTTAGGGTCGTTGTCCTGCTGGAAGGTGAACCTCCGCCCCAGTCTCAAGTCTTTTGCAGACTCTAACAGGTTGTCTTTTAAGACTGCGCTGTATTTGGCTCAATCCATCTTCCCATCAACTTTGACCAGCTTCCCTATCCCTGCTGAAGAAAATCATCCCCACAACATGATGCTTCCACCACCATGTTTCACAGTTCTGAGGGTGTATTTATTGTTCAGGGTGATGTGCAGTGTTTTGCTTTTAGGCCAAAAAGTTCAATTTTGGTCTCATCTGACCAGAGCACCATCTTCCACATGCTTGCTGTGTCCCCCACATGGCTTCTCGCTAACTGCAAATGGAACTTTGTATGTAAGGTGACCAGATTTTTAAAATGAAATCCGGGGACATACAGTGCCTTACAAAAGTATTCTCCCCCTTTTTACCTATTTTGTTACATTACAGCCTTTAGTTCAATGTTTTTTTTTAATCTAAATTTTATGTGATAATTTTATGTGATAAAAGTAGTCTAAGTTGGTGAAGTAATATTAGAAAAATATATACATAAAACAATTTTCAGAAATAAAAAAATGATAATTGGCATGCGCGTATGTATTCACCCCTTTGTTATGAAGCCCATAAAAAGCTCTGGTGCAACCAATTACCTTCAGAAGTCACATAATTAGTGAAATGCTGTCCACCTGTGTGCAATCCAAGTGTCACATGATCTGTCATTATATATACACACCTTTTGAAAGGCCCCAGAGCATAGGTGTGCGCAGCCTATTGCATTAGGGTGTGCACCCCAAAGCTCAAAAACACATGCCTTTCTCTGAAGCGGCTTCTCTGCTGAGCGTCTTCCTGTTCATTCACAAATTAAAGCATAGTAAACACAGTTTACTATGCTTCAGCTATGATTGAACATCATGAGTGAGTGTGTTCACTGTGTTCATTTAGAAAAGGAAGGAGCTGATAAATTGATTAGCTCCTTCCCCAGCTCTCAATCCTGAAATATCCCCCACAGCAGCTGGGGGGAGAGGAGAGGAGGGAAACCAGCAGTACTGCAGTGGAGGGGCTCAACACAGGGGGAGCCCAGGCAGTAGGGGGAATCGGCACAGCACAGATTGATTAGGGTGTGCCCAGGCACACCTGGCACACCCCCCGTGCACACCTATGCCCCAGAGGCTGCAACACCTAAGCAAACACTGCCATAAAGACCAAGGAACTCTCCAAACAAGTAAGGGACAATGTTGTTGAGAAGTACAAGTCAGGGTTAGGTTATAAAAAAATATCCAAATCTTTGATGATCCCTAGGAGCACCATCAAATCTATTATAACCAAATGGAAAGAACATGGCACAACAGCAAACCTGCCAAGAGACGGCCGCACACCAAAACTTACAGACTGGGCAAGGAGGGCATTAATCAGAGAGGCAGCACAGAGACCTAAGGTAACCCTGGAGGAGCTGCAGAGTTCCACAGCAAAGACTGGATTATCTGTACATAGGATGACAATAAGCCATACGCTTCATAGAGTTGGGCTTTATGGCAGAGTGGCCAGAAGAAAGACATTACTTTCAGCAAAAAACTAAATGTCACGTTTTGAGTTTGCGAAAAGGCACGTGGGAGACTCCCAAAATGTATGGAGGAAGGTGCTCTGGTCTGATAAAACTAAAATGTAACTTTTTGGGCATTAACCACTTAAGCCCCGGACCATTTGGTAGCTAAAGGACCAGAGGTGAATTGCACCCCAAAATACATTCTGCTGCTTCTCCTGAGTACGGGGATACCACATGTGTGGGACTTTTTAGGAGCCTAGCCACGTACGGGACCCCGGAAACCAAGCACCGCCTCCAGGATTTCTAAGGGCGCAAATTTTTGATTTCACTCCTCACTACCTATCACAGTTTTGAAGGCCATAAAATGCCAAAATAGCACAAAACCCCCCCAAATGACCCCATTTTGGAAAGTAGACACCCCAAGCTGTTTGCTGGGAGGCATGGTGAGTATTTTACAGCTCTCATTTGTTTTTGAAAATTAAGAAAGAACATTTTTTTTTTCTTTTTTTTTTCAATTTTCAAAACTTTGTGACAAAAAGTGAGATCTGCAAAATACTCACAATACCTCTCAGCAAATAGCTTGGGGTGTCTACTTTCCAAAATGGGGTCATTTGGGGGGGTTTTGTGCCATCTGGGCATTCCATGGCCTCCGAAACTGTGATAGGCAGTGAGAAGTGAAATCAAAAATTGACACCCTTAGAAAGCCTGAAGGCGGTGCTTGGATTTTGGGGTCCCGTACGCGGCTAGGCTCCCAAAAAGTCTCACACATGTGGTATCCCCGTACTCAGGAGAAGCAACAGAATGTATTTTGGAGTGTAATTCCACATATGCCCATGGCATGTTTGAGCAATATATCATTTAGTGACAACTTTGTGCAAAAAAAAAAAAAATTTTATTTTTTCCGCAACTTGTGTCAACATATAAAATATTCCATGGACTCGACATGCCTCTCAGTATATAGCTTGGGGTGTCTACTTTCCAAAATAGGGTCATTTGGGGGGGTTTTGAACTGTTCTGGCATTTTATACACAACATTAGGAAGCTTACATCCACTCTTCTAACCACTTGAAGACAAAGCCCTTTTTGACACTTTTTGTTTACATGAAAACATATTTTTTTTTGCAAGAAAATTATGTTGAACCCCCAAACATTATATATATTTTTAAAGAAAAGGCCCTACAGAATAAAATGGTGGGTGTTGCATTTTTTTTTCTACACAGTATTTGCGCAGCGATTTTTCAAACGCATTTTTTTGGGAAAAAATACACTTTTTTTAATTTTAATGCACTAAAACACACTATATTGTCCAAATGTTTGATGAAATAAAAAAGATGATCTTAGGCCGAGTACATAGATACCAAACACGACATGCTTTAAAATTTCGCACAAACGCGCATTGGCGACAAACTACATACATTTTTAAAAGCCTTTAAAAACATTTACAGGTTACCCCGTTAGATTTACAGAGGAGGTCTACTCCTTAAATTACTGCCCTCGATCTGACCTTCGCGGTGATACCTCACATGCATGGTGCAATTGCTGTTTACATATGACGCCAGACCGACGCTTGCGTTCGCCATTGGGCAAGAGCAGGGCAGGACAGGGGTGCTTTTTTTTTTTTTTTTTTTTTTTTTTTTATTAATTTTGCTTTTTTATTTTATTTTTAAACTGTTGCTTCCATATTTATTTATTTTTATCACTTTTATTGTTATCTCAGGGAATGTAAATACCCCCTATGATAGCAATAGGTAATGACAGGTACTCTTTTTTGAAAAAACTGGGGTCTATTGGACCCTAGATCTTTCCTCTGCCCTCAAAGCATCTGACCACACCAAGATCGGTGTGATAAAATGCTTTCCCAATTTCCCAATGGCGCTTTTTATATCCGGGGGGGGACATTCCCTCCCACTGCTTGTAAAAGCAGTCCAGAGGCTAATTAGCCACTAGGATTGCTTTTACATGAAAGCCGGCCGCTGGCTGAAAAGAATGATACCAAGATGATACCTAAACCCGCAGGCATCATTCTGGTATAAACATTCAAAGTCCAGCAACATACCAGTACGTTGGTGGTCCTTGTTGGACATGTATTGTAATCTTTTTTTTCATGCAGCCTGTTGGCTGAACGAAAAAAAAAGATTGATCGGTGGGTATGCCCACCATTAGAATACCGCCCTTCATCCACCCACTTCTAATGATGGGCATACATGCACCATTTATATATGCCGAAGCATGGGGGCGTCTTCTCGCAAAAGTTATGCCGCGTACACATGGTCAGACTTTTCCACGGGCAAGCCTCCGTCGGAATTTCGACCGTATATACGCGGCATTAGGAGCAAAATCGCTCCTCCGCTCCTGCTGCCCCAATGCTTCGGCATATATGCTTTTTTTTTTTAACTGTGGTGGTGAAATCACCTCCTACAGCACTGGAGTCGCAGGGATCAGGCCTGTCTCTGCGAACGCTGCAGTTATGTGTGTTGTGTTTTGCAAGTGACAGTGATCGATCGATACTGCACTTCGGTGGCCTGGGCTGGACGGAGGGGCAAAACGCAGGTGCTAGCAGGTATCTGGGCTGATCCCACTAACAGTGCATTTTTGGGAACCCTAAACTGCTGGGGACGCTAGTATAGATCTGATCAGATCAGATATTGATCTGTTCAGATACTATACCACTAAGGGGGGTGTATGCTTCACGTGTGGGTGTTAGCGCTACTGGCACTAACCTGACGCTGCCTGGGGTGTGACGCAGACCCTCTCTGACGCTAAAACCTAACTGATATCACCCACCGGGCGATCAGGGGGTTAAACCTTTATTGGGTTATATACGGCGGGTGCCCTGACACTATAAAAAGCAAACTAACTAACCAGCGTCACCCGTAACACTTATATGATGATCACTGGTGAAAGGGTTAACTAGGGGCAATTAGAGGGTTAAAACCTTTATTAGGTAATATATGGGGGTACCTGACGCTATATAAAAACCTGACGGCGAACCTAAAAAAAAATTACTGGCTACCTATCGGCATCACCGACACTAAGACAACGATCATAAAAACGATTGCTTAGCGACAGTGGTGATAGGGGGTGAAAGGGTTACCTGGGGGGCGATCAGGGGGTTAAACCTTTATTAGATAATATATGGGGGTACCTGACGCTATAAAAACCTGCGGCGAACCTAAAAAAAATTACTGGCTACCGATCAGCATCACCGACGCTAAGACATCGATCAGAAAAATGATCGCATAGTGACGGTGGTGCTAGGGGGTGAAAGGGTTACCTGGGGGGTGATCAAGGGGGTTACACCTTTATTAGGTAATATATGGGGGTACCCGACGCTATAAAAACCTGCGGCGAACCTAAAAAAAATTACTGGCTACCGATCAGCATCGCCGACGCTAAGACATCGATCAGAAAAATTATCGCTTAGTGACAGTGGTGATAGGGGGTGAAAGGGTTACCTGGGGGGGCGATCAAGGGGGTTAAACCTTTATTAGGTAATATATGGGGGTACCCGACGCTATAAAAACCTGCGGCGAACCTAAAAAAAATTACTGGCTACCGATCAGCATCACCAACGCTAAGACATCGATCAGAAAAATGATCGCATAGCGACGGCGGTGCTAGGGGGTGAAATGGTTACCTGGGGGGTGATCAAGGGGGTTAAACCTTTATCAGGTAATATATGGGGGTACCCGACGCTATAAAAACCTGCGGCGAACCTAAAAAAAATTACTGGCTACCGATCAGCATCGCCGACGCTAAGACATCGATCAGAAAAATTATAACTTAGTGACAGTGGTGATAGGGGGTGAAAGGGTTACCTGGGGGGCGATCAAGGGGGTTAAACCTTCATTAGGTAATATATGGGGGTACCCGACGCTATAAAAACCTGCGGCGAACCTAAAAAAAATTACTGGCTACCGATCAGCATCACCGACGCTAAGACATCGATCAGAAAAATGATTGCTTAGTGACGGCGGTGCTAGGGGGTGAAAGGGTTATCTGGGGGGCGATCAGGGGGTTAAACCTTTATTAGGGGGGGTTAGGGGGCTACACTGGACCTAAAACTAAATGTAGTGACACTTTTACAGTCACAAATGTCACTGATTGCAGTGATCACTAAATAAATGGTCACTGCAATCAGTGACACTGTGACTGGGGGCTGGGGGGGCTGGGGGGTGATCTGGGGGTGTCTGGGGGGGCCTGGGGGGGCAATTTATGTGCCTATGTGTCCTGGTGTCAGTGTAGTGTTGTGTGTACTAACCTGGCATCTTCTCCTGTACGGCGCTCGGTATATGTGAGCGCCCCAGGAGAGATGACATCACTTCCTCCTTCCTGGCAGGCAGGGGAAGCTCTCTCATTCGCCGGGAGCGATCGAGAGGGGGTGGCCGGAATCGAACGGCCGTCCCCTCATGCCGGATCGCTCCCGAAGGTAAAACGACCACCCACTGTAAAGAAGGGGGTCCGATCGGACCCCCCAACTATACAAAGGCAATCACGTATATGTACGTGATTCTGCCTGTCTGTGCCATTCTGCTGACGTATATTTACAGTGGGCGGTCGTTAAGTGGTTAAAGAAAACGCTATGTCTGGCGCAAACCCAACACATCACATCACCCAAAGAACACCATCCCCACAGTGAAACATGGTGGTGGCAGCATCCTGCTGTGGGGATGTTTTTCAGCAGTCGGGACTGGAAAAATGGTTAGAGTTGAGGGAAAGATGGATGGTGCTAAATACAGGGATATTCTTGAGCAAAACCTGTACCACTCTGTGTGTGATTTAAGGCTAGGGTAGAGGTTCACCTTCCAGCAGGACAATGACCCCAAATACACTGCTAAAGCAACACTTGAGTGGTTTAAGGGGAAACATGTAAATGTGTTGGAATGGCCTAGTCAAAGCCCAGACCTCAATCCAATAGAAAATCTGTAGTCAGACTTAAAGATTGCTGTTCACAAGCGCAAACCATCCAACTTGAAGGAGCTGGAGCAGTTTTGCCAGGAGGAATGGGCAAAAATCCCAGTGGTAAGATGTGGCAAGCTCATAGAGACTTATCCAAAGCGACTTGGAGCTGTGTTAGCCGCAAAAGGTGGTAAAATATTGACTTTAGGGTGGTGAATAGTTATGCACATTGACTTTTTTTTTATTTTGTCCTTTTTGTTGTTTGCTTCACATTAAAAAAAAAAAAAACATCTTCAAAGTTGTGGGCATGTTCTGTAAATTAAATGATGCAAATCCTCAAACAATCCATGTTAATTGCAGGTTGTGAGGCAACAAAACACGGAAAATGCCAAGGGGGGGTCACATGACACCGGGGAAGGAAAATGGCTAATTGGGCTCAATTTGGTCATTTTCACTTAGGGGTGTACGCACTTTTGTTGCCAGCGGTTTAGACAATAATGGCTGTGTTGAGTTATTTTGATGGGACAGCAAATTTACAGTTATACAAGCTGTACACTCATTACTTTACATTGTAGCAAAGTGTAATTTCTTTAGTGTTGTCACAGAAAATATATAATAAAAATATTTACAAAAATACGAGGGGTGTACTCACTTTTGTGAGATACTGTAAATATATTAGGGCTGCTGCTGTATAATTGGTTAGAAAACCTGTAATGTTAATCCGAAGAACTACAGCGCTGCCACTATCGACCTAATCTGTGTACATAATATCTCCTATCTAATCGTGATTTATAGGAATTCATCAACTTTTAGTATGATACATAAACATTGTGTGTGCATCATAAAATTTATATACAAATCAGAAAAATGAATACGAAAAAAATAGTCTTAATCACTAGTCAGTGCATAAAAAAAAGTTCAAATAAAGTGTTCTGTGCAGAATTGCAATGTACAGTAAGTGAAATATAAAACAATATAATGATGATGCACTTACACCAACCTTCTGTGTTAAGACAGTGAACTTACACCTCATGCATAAATAACACCAATGCAAAATGTGCTCCGTGGCAATATGCAAAAAATAAATGTAAAATTAAAATGCTCAATGCTAATTACACAGTGTTCATATATAAAGTGCTAGTGCATACAAACAAAAATTGAGCAGCATACATGTGTTGCAATGTGGACTAAACGACAGTCCCAATCAAAACTTTCCTTTAGCCCAGGTTCACACTGGGCTGCGGGAGTGAAGCCGTGCGAGTTCAGCTGAACTCGCACGATTTCACTCCTGCCTGTCAGTCCCGATTTTGGCCGCGATTACAGGGACATCTGTGCAGGTTTCTGCACAGATGTCAATGTAAATCGCGGCCCGAAATCGCAAAAAGTAGTACAGAAACTACTTTTTGAAATCGGTGCAGCGCCGCAGATGCGGCGTCTCACCGATTAGGACGGTGCCATTGCCTGCAATTTGTGGCAAATATAGCCGATTTGACATGCGATTTGACATGTCAAATCGCATGTCAAATCGCACCAGTGTGAACCAGGGCTAAAAGACTTTCTCCACTTTGATACTTGTCTCCAGGTGGGCGATTGAACAATTCACAGGTTCTTAGGTACACAGTCCACCTGCATGCATCAACCAAAAGAAACCTTTCTCATTGCAGTGAATTTGTTCAAAAGGAATTCCCCCTTACTTTCCTTAGTGATCAGCAGGATCCAGCAATATCAATGTGGACATATGCAGGGAATAAACAGAAACAAATCATAGCGCACTACAGCCCCACCACAGTACAATGATCAACCGTGTGTGTGGTTAAACTCACATATCCAGGAATACAGACAGCGCTTAGTTTTAGCTCAGTAAAGCCCTGTACACATGATCGGATAACCTATGGATTTTTGTCCGATGGATTTGTCCATCGGAAATCCGATGAAACTGTTTTTCATCAGTCTTGCCCACACACCATCAGTCAAAAAACCGACCGTTCCAAACGCGGTGACGTAAAACACTCCGATGAGCCGAGAAAAATGAAGTTTAATGCTTCTGAGCATGCGTCGACTTGATTCTGAGCATGCGTGGGTTTTTGATCCGATGGACTTGCCCATAGACGATCTGAGTTTTCAATCGTTTTTTTATCCATCGGAAAAATTTAAAACATGTTCTATTTTTTAAAACCAATGGAAAAAAGACAGATGGGTCCCATACACGATCGGTTGGTCTGATGAAAACCATCCATCGGACGGTTTTCATCAGTCAAACCGATCGTGTGTACAGGGATTAAGACGATATCCTCATCAAGCTGCTGGTAACATTAATAGGCTTCTCTGTGCGTTACATCATCGACACATGACTTATTCATGGGTATCATGAATAAGTCATGTGTCGATGATGTAACGCGTAGGGGGAGAAGCCTATTGATGTTACCAGCAGCTTGATGAGGATATCGTCTTACTGAGCTAAAACTAAGCGCTGTCTGTATTCCTGGTAGGGATGAGCTCGGTGCTCGAGTCGAACATAAGTTCGACTCGAACATCGGCTGTTCGTGCGTTCGGCGAACAACGAACGATTTGGGCCGTTCGCGCCAAGTTCGAGTGACGCGAACGGCCCACAATACACTGCGCCATCGCAGTGTAATCCCGGCGCTGTGATTGGCCAAGCATGCACTGTGACCCTGCATGCTTGGCCAATCACAGCGCCGGCAGCGAGGAGAGCAATGATTGGCCACAGGCAGGATGCCTGTGGCCAATTATAGCTGAGGGGGTTTAGTACACGCCCCACACTATAAAAGGCCGCCAGCGCGGCTGCCTCGTGTAGTGTGTTCCGGAGCAGGGAAAGTGAAGGATAGGCAGGGACAGTGTCAAATCTATTCTTTGCTAAACCTTGTGTGTAGGGACAGAGAAGGATAGGCAGGGAGAGTGTCAGTGTCATATTCTTTGCTAAACCTTGTGTGTAGGGAGAGAGAAGGATAGGCAAGGAGAGTGTCAGTGTCATATACTTTGATAAACCTTGTGTGCAGGGAGAGAGAAGGATAGGCAGGGGACAGTGTCAGTGTCATATTCTTTGCTAAACCTTGTGTGTAGGGACGGAGAAGGATAGGCAGGGAGAGTGTCAGTGTCATATTCTTTGCTAAACCTTGTGTGTAGGGAGAGAGAAGGATAGGCAGGGAGAGTGTCAGTGTCATATACTTTGATAAACCTTGTGTGCAGGGAGAGAGAAGGATAGGCAGGGGACAGTGTCAGTGTCATTGTTGCTAAGCCTCCTGCACATTATACACCTGAAGTTAGCCCGTATTGCTGCTTTTTCCTGGTGTGTTACACCAACAGGCATTTGCAGCACTTACAGCGGGCGGAGTGTGCCTCCTGATCATATTACACCTGAAGTTAGCCTGTATTGCTGCTTTTTCCTGGTGTGTTACACCAACAGGCATTTGCGGCACTTACAGCGGGCGGAGTGGGCCTCCTGATCATATTACACCTGAAGTTAGCCTGTATTGCTGCTTTTTCCTGGTGTGTTACACCAACAGGCATTTGCGGCACTTACAGTGGGCGGAGTGGGCCTCCTGATCATATTACACCTGAAGTTAGCCTGTATTGCTGCTTTTTCCTGGTGTGTTACACCAACAGGCATTTGCGGCACTTACAGCGGGCAGAGTGTGCCTCCTGATCATATTACACCTGAAGTTAGCCTGTATTGCTGCTTTTTCCTGGTGTGTTACACCAACAGGCATTTGCGGCACTTACAGCGGGCGGAGTGTGCCTCCTGATCATATTACACCTGAAGTTAGCCTGTATTGCTGCTTTTTCCTGGTGTGTTACACCAACAGGCATTTGCGGCACTTACAGCGGGCGGAGTGTGCCTCCTGATCATATTACACTTGAAGTTAGCCTGTATTGCTGCTTTTTCCTGGTGTGTTACACCAACAGGCATTTGCGGCACTTACAGCGGGCGGAGTGTGCCTCCTGATCATATTACACCTGAAGTTAGCCTGTATTGCTGCTTTTTCCTGGTGTGTTACACCAACAGGCATTTGCGGCACTTACAGCGGGCGGAGTGTGCCTCCTGATCATATTACACCTGAAGTTAGCCTGTATTGCTGCTTTTTCCTGGTGTGTTACACCAACAGGCATTTGCGGCACTTACAGTGGGCGGAGTGTGCCTCCTGATCATATTACACCTGAAGTTACCCTGTATTGCTGCTTTTTCCTGGTGTGTTACACCAACAGGCATTTGCAGCACCTACAGCAGGCGTAGTGTGATTCCTGCAAAATATACTCCTGAAGCTAGGCCTTATTGCTGGTTTTCCCATTTCCCTGCAGGCCATTAGAATGTCTGGAAGGCAAACAAGGAGAGGCAGACAGTCAGGAGCCAATAAAAGAGGGCAAGCAGGCTCTGTGTCTAGAGACAACAGTGCTGGTCGTGGACGCGGTGCATCGCCATCAGCACGTGGCCATGGGACACGCTTGTCCTTCTTTTCGTCAACTGGATGTGTTGAGCCGCATCATGCCGAAGACTTGGTAGAGTGGATGACCAAGCCCTCCTCATCCTCCTCATCCTCTCTCACCCAGGCTCAGGGTACTGGCAAAGCAGCTGCCAAAGCGTCCTCTTCCCTGGTATCAATGTCATCATCAGTCACTCCTTCCCTAGACCAACCATGTCCTCCTGAGGAGTCCCCCGAACTGTTTGAGCACAGTGTTGGGTACATGCTCCAGGAGGATGCCCAGCGTTTCGAAGGGTCTGATGATGATACCCAGCTAGAGAAAGGCAGTAGCGTGAGAGCAGAGAGAGGGGATGCTCAAGAAGGACACCAATCTGGCAGTCATGTTCCAGCAGCTGCAGCATACTGCCAGATTGGCTCCAGTGATGAGGAGGGAGGGGATGATGAGGTCACTGACTCCACGTGGGTGCCTAATAGGAGAGAGGAGGAGGAGGAGGATGAGGAGGAGGCACAACGTGGCAGGATGCCCTCGGGGGGCCAGCGTAAGGGCAGCACACCGACGGAATCACACCGCAGAGCTCCGCCTGTGCAGGGCGCTGCCTCTGCCCGTTATTCAAAAAGTTCTTTGGTGTGGGCCTTTTTTGAGTCAAGTGCATCAGATTGCACAGCTGCTGTTTGCAACATATGTCTCAAGCGTATATCGCGCGGCCAAAACATCACCCGCTTGGGCACCACATGCTTGACCAGACATATGTTGACCTGCCATGCAGCTTGTTGGCAAGCCTACCTTAAAGACCCACACCAAAGAACAAAGCGGACCTCTTCTTGCACCGCATCAGCTGGGATCTCCAACCCCACTATATTTTCAGTCCTCTCTGAAACCTGCACTGAGAGGAATGAAGGTGTAGAATTAGGTGTGTCACAGCCAAGTACTTGCGGGCACTCTGCTAGCAGTACACCAACGTCCGATTCTAGCAGGCAAATTTCCCTGCCCCAGCTGCTGGACCGTCGAAAGAAGTTCACTCCCAGCCCTCCACATGCCCAGCGGTTGAATGATAGCTTGGCTAACTAGCGCTTCAACTGCTGCCTTTTCAGTTGGTAGACTCGGCCCCCTTCCGTGAGTTTGTGCAATGTGCGGTTCTTCAGTGGCAGGTTCCCAAACGCCACTTTTTCTCACGGAAGGCGATTCCGGCTCTCTACCGGCATGTGGAAGGCAATGTCTTGGCCTCACTGGACAGGGCGGTCAGCGGTAGGGTGCATATTACTGCTGACTCATGGTCCAGCAGGCATGGACAGGGACGTTACCTTTCTTTCATGGCCCATTGGGTCACTCTTTTGGCAGCTGGGAAGGATTCAGGACAAGGTGCAGTAGTGTTGGAGGTTGTTCCACCGCCACGCCTCCAAAATGCTACTACTGGTTGTGACACACCTCTGTCCTCCACCCCCTCCTCTTCTTCCATGGCCTCTTCCTGTGCTTTGTCCTCGGAACCAGCGGTGCTCCGTAGGCGTTCAAGGGGCTATGCAATTACGCAGGCAAAAAGATGCCATGCCGTGCTTGCGCTGGTGTGTTTGGGGGACAGGAGCCACACTGGGGCAGAGGTTCTGTCTGCTCTGCAGGGGCAGGCCGAGAGGTGGTTGACGCCACGCCAGCTTAAGCCAGGAATGGTAGTTTGCGACAATGGCACCAACCTCCTCTCCGCTCTCCGACAGGGACAACTGACCCATGTGCCCTGTGTGGCTCACGTCCTTAACCTGGTGGTGCAGCAGTTCTTGGGCAGGTACCCGGGCTTACAGGATGTCCTGAGGCAGGCCAGAAAAGTCTGTGTGCATTTCCGCAGATCTTATAATGCCAGTGCTCGCCTGGCTGAGCTGCAAAAGGAGTTGAACCTGCCCAAGAACCGCCTTATATGTGACATGCCCACCAGGTGGAACTCAACGTTGGCCATGCTGCAGCGGCTGCACACGCAGCAGAGGGCCATCAATGAGTACCTGTGCGACTACGGCGCTAGGACAGGGTCAGGGGAGCTCGGGTTTTTTCACCACGCCAGTGGGGCATGATCAGGGATGCATGCACTATCCTGGCACCATTTGAGGAGGCCACGAGGATGGTGAGCAGTGACAGTGCATGCATCAGTGACACTGTACCTCTTGTCCACCTGTTGGAACATACGCTGCGTGGAATAATGGACAGGGCACTTGAGGCAGAACAGAGGCAGGAAGAGGAGGACTTCCTTGCCTCTCAAGGCCCCCTTTACCCAGACAGTGTTCCTTCTGTCCCACCCATCGCACAGGAAGAAGAGGAGGAGGAGGAGGAGGAGGAGGAGGATTGTGTCAGCATGGAGGTGGAGCCTGGCACTCAGCACCATCAGCAGCAGTCTTTTAGGGATGATTTACAGGGAGGAGGTGGCTGCGGATCATGTCGTCCTTAGTGACCCAGAGGACTCCGGACCGAATGCCTCAGCTAACCTACGCTGCATGGCCTCCCTGATCCTGCAAAGTCTGCGGAAGGATCCTCGTATTCTTCGGATCAAGGAGAGGGACCATTACTGGCTGGCCACTCTCCTTGATCCACGGTACAAGGGTAAGGTTGCGGACCTTATCTTACCGTCGAAGAGGGAGCAGAGGATGAGACAACTCCAGTAGGCCTTGCAGAAAGGTCCGTGCAACGCGTTCCCAGAGACTGGGAGGTTACAAACTCCTGGTCCTGGACAACGAGTTGCTGAGGCTTCGGTCAGTCAAAGAAGGAGCGGTGGGGAAGGTGGCCGTCTGACCGATGCGTTCAGACAATTCTTTAGTCCGCAGCCCCAAGGTATGATCGGTTCCAGCAACCATCGCCAGCGTCTGATATACATGGTGCAGGAATACTTAGGGGCAAGGTCAGACTTGGACACCTTCCCCACCGAAAATCCTCTGGCTTACTGGGTCTTGAGGATGGATCACTGGCCAGAGCTTGCACAGTATGCTATTGAGCTACTGGCCTGTCCTGCATCCAGCGTTCTTTCAGAACGCACATTCAGTGCTGCTGGAGGATTTGTCACGGATCACAGGGTGCGCCTGTCCACCGACTCGGTTGATCGACTGACCTTCATAAAGATGAACCAGTCTTGGATCACCACCAGCTACCAAACACCTGAAGCTGATATAACAGACTAATTTATTTTCAAATGTCACATCCCTTCAAGACTGATGCTGATGCTGAGTGACTGTCCTGTTATGTTGACTGACTATCCTCCTCCTCCTCAATGATCCGATTGATGATGATAGCTTGGAAGAACATTTTTGTTTCTGGGTGCCGCCACCAGTGGCTAAGGCCCAATTTTTCAGCCCCTGTTTAACAGGGGCATGTAATTACAATTTTTGATGCAATTCTTTGCAACAGGGCTCATTGCTGTGCTCCAAGTACAGTATCTGTGAGGGGTTGCAGTGCTGTGGCACCAGTGCCTAAGGCCCAATTTTTCTGCCCCTGTTTAACAGGGGCATGTAATTACAATTCTTGATCTAATAATTCACAGCAGGGCCCATTCCTGCGCCCACCAAGAGTAACTGTGAGACCTTACAGTGTTGTGTCAACACAACCACCACCACCACCAAAAGCCCAATTTTTCAGCCCCTGTTCAACAGGGGCATGCAATTACAATTTTTGATCTAATAATTCACAGCAGGGCCCATTCATGCGCCCACCAAGAGTAACTGTGAGGGCTCACAGTGTTGTGGCAACACCAACATGTAAGGGGCAAATTTCAGTATATACGGCAGGCCCCTACTTTCAAACATCCAACTTACAAACGACTCCTCCTTGCAAACGGAAGGATACAACAGGAAGTGAGAGGAAATCTACCCCTAGGAAGGCAAATTCTCTCCTGTAAGAGTTAATATGGGAAAAAAAGTGTCTCCTCTCCACTGATGCTTTATCACCAATTCTTGTTTCAATAAAACCCCCAAATTTTCAAAAAACATGTGTTATTAGGACGGAAAGTGAGGTGCACACTGCACAGACAGCAAAACTAATGTTACAGGGGTGATAACCCTTCCCTATGTTTTTCAAAAAGCTTAAAAATAGATTTCTTGGCTGGAGCTACACTTAAACAATGTACCTGTTCAAAATTGCAAACAGATTCTACATGAGAACAAACCTACAGTCCCTGTCTTGTATGCACCGCCTGTATATAGGGCCTTTTTTATTTTGTGTGCGGGGTTCCCCTTTATATCTATACAAGACCCAAAGGGGCTGGTAATGGGCTGGGGTAGGGGGGGGGGTGATGGGGTAGCTATGCCATTTTTCTTAAAGATTTTCATCCATATTACCGGGACCAGACATTACATTAAAGCCGCAAGCAGTTTTAAATGCCTTTTTTTCCTTTAGAAATGTAATTTTGTGCAGGGACAGTTCTAAACACGGGAAACACGTGGCACTTCACAGGCATACTTTAGACACCCCCCAGGTACGATATTTAAAGGAATATTTGATTTTTTTTTTACTTTATGCATCATTAAAATGACTGCTCCCGAAAAACGGCCGTTTTGAAAACTTTTTTTTGGATTGATACATGTCCCCTGGTGCAGAACCCGGGTTCCCAAACCCTTTTTAGGACAATAACATGCATAATAGTCGTTATAATTAGCACTTTAGATTTCGAACGTTCGCATCCATTGTATTTAATAGGGTTCTAAAGTTCGTGCAAACTTTCGGTCCATTCGCGGGTTCTGGTGCGAACCGAACCCGGGGGTGTTCGGCTCATCACTAATTCCTGGATATGTGAGTTTAACCACACACACGGTTGATCATTGTACTGTGGTGGGGCGGTAGTGCACTATGATTTGTTTCTGTTTATTCCCTGCATATGTCCACATTGATATTGCTGGATTCCGCTGATCACTAAGGAAAGTAAGGGGGAATTCCTTTTGAACAAATTCACTGCAATGAGAAAGGTTTCTTTTGGTTGATGCATGCAGGTGGACTGTGTACCTATTAACCTGTGAATTGTTCAATTGCCCACCTGGAGACAAGTATCAAAGTGGAGAAAGTATTTTAAGGAAAGTTTTGATTGGGACTGTCGTTTAGTCCACTTTGCAACACATGTATGCTGCTCAATTTTTGTTTGTATGCACTAGCACTTTATATATGAACACTGCGTAATTAGCACTGAGCATTTTATATTTACATTTATTTTTTGCATATTACCACGGAGCACTTTTTGCATTGGTGTTATTCATGCATGAGGTGTAAGTTCACTGTCCAAACACAGAAGGTTGGTGTAAGCGCATCATTATATTGTTTTATATTTCACATTGGAGGACACAGAAAACTTTTTGAATGATTGCAGCTGTCACTATTCAGTTATCTTTTGTTTGTTACACCCAAGTTTAATCATTAGCGCTTTAGTAAATTCCACTTCAATGTACAGTAAGTGATTATTCTTTATTCAGAAATATAGCTCTGTGGCGTGCTCCCCTCCTATGGTCCCACACTCAATGACAGCAAGAGTCAAACAAGCATGACAGGTTTATAAATGAGTGGTCTCTCCTGTACTTCTCCTCCACTCTCTCAATATAATCTCCAGGCAACGGTAGATGACCCACTGAGTCAAACAAACATACTGTATCAAGTGTGTGGATGAATGGTCTCTCTTCTGTTCCTTCTCCTCTCTCTCAGTAAATCTCTGGGTTCAATACAGCATTTCTGTGACATAGGAAAGGAAGATAGCAATCCCCATAGTGTAGTATTATTAGACTTTATTAAAGTTAAAAAAGCATTTGTTAGAATCAGATAGCTGCCTCGGCGTGTGGATCAGCTGTAATTCACTCGTCATTGACTGTCCTCGCTTGACTGGTTTCGTCCCTTCCATTGGGCATCTTCAGAAGCTGTGTTGCAGCTTGTATGCCTGGAAGACAGGAGCCACACATAGTTACATAGTTACATAGTTAGTCAGGTTGAAAAAAGACAAAGTCCATCCAGTTCAACCATAAAAAAATAAAAATAAAAATAAAAATATCGTACAATCCCATATACCCAATTCGATACCCACAGTTGATCCAGAGGAAGGCAAAAAACCCCAGCAGAGCATGATCCAATTTGCTACAGCAGTGGAAAAATTTCCTTCCTGATCCCCCGAGAGGATATTGGATTTACCCTGGATCAACTTTACCTATAAATGTTAGTACTCAGTTATATTATGTACATTTAGGAAAGTATCCAGGCCTTTCTTAAAGCAATCTACTGAGCTGGCCAGAACCACCTCTGGAGGGAGTCTTTTCCACATTTTCACAGCTCTTACTGTGAAGAAACCTTTCCGTATTTGGAGATTAAATATTTTTTCCTCTAGACGTAAAGAGTGCCCCCTTGTCTTTTGTGTTGACCGTAAAGTGAATAACTCAACACCAAGTTCACTATATGGACCCCTTTTATATTTGCACATGTTAATCATATCCCCCCTTATTCTCCTCTTCTCAAGAGTGAATAAATTCAGTTTGTCTAATCTTTCCTCATAGCTGAGCTCCTCCATGCCTCTTATCAGTTTGGTTGCCCTTCTCTGCACTTTCTCCAGTTCCCGATATCCTTTTTGAGAACTGGTGCCCAAAACTGAACTGCATATTCCAGATGAGGTCTTACTAATGATTTGAACAGGGGCAAAATGATATCTCTCTCTCTGGAGTCCATACCTCTCTCAATACAAGAAAGGACTTTGCTCGCTTTGGAAACCGCAGCTTGGCATTGCATGTCATTATTGAACTTATGATCTACCAAAACCCCCAGATCCTTCTCCACTACGGATCCCCCCCCCCCAGTTGTACTCTTCCTAGTATGTATGATGCATTCATATTCTTAGCCCCCAAGTGCATAACTTTACATTTATCAACATTAAACCTCATCTGCCACATAGTCGCCCAATTAGACTATGAGGTCGCCCAATTAGACATTGAGGTCGGTTTGTAAATTGGCGACATCATGTAAGGACGTTATTCCACTGCATAGCTTGGTGTCAGCTGGTCAGAACCACCTCTGCAGGGAGTCTATTCCACATTGCTTGCTTTGGAAACTGCAGCTTGGCATTGCATGCCATTATTGAGCTTATGATCTACCAAAACCCCCAGAACCTTCTCCACTACGGATCCCCCCAGTTGTACTCCCCCTAGTATGTATGATGCATTCATATTCTTATCCCCCAAGTGCATAACTTTACATTTATCAACATTAAACCTCATCTGCCACATAGTCGCCCAATTAGACAGAGCATTGAGGTCGGTTTGTAAATTGGCGACATCCTGTAAGGACGTTATTCCACTGCATAGCTTGGTGTCATCTGCAAAGACAGAAATGTTACTTTTGATCCCAGACCCAATATCATTTATAAAGATATTAAAAAGTAAGGGTCCCAGCACTGAACCTTGGGGTACACCACTGAGAACCTTAGACCATTCAAAGTAAGAATCATTAACCACTACTCTCTGAATTCTGTCTTTTAGCCAGTATTCTATCCATTTACAAACTGATATTTCCAATCCTGTAGACTTTACCTTACACATGAGCCGTGTGTGGGGAACTGTATCGAACGCTTTTGCAAAATCCAAGTATACCACGTCCACCGCCACCCCTCTGTTCAAGGTTTTACTTACCTCTTCATAAAAAGAAATCAGGTTTGTCTGACAACCTCTGTCTTTCATGAATCCATGCTGTCTGTTGCTTAAATCGTTTTTTTCCAGCAAGTACTCGTCTATGTGGTCTTTTATTAATCGCTCCAGTATCTTCCCAACTATAGAAGTTAAACTAACAGGTCTATAGTTACTTGTCAAAGACTTTGTTCCCTTTTTAAATATAGGCACCACATTGGCCATGCGCCAATCCAGTGGTACTATTCCTGTCATTAATGAGTCCCTAAAAATTAGATACAATGGCTTTGAAATTACAGAGCTCAATTCTTTTAGGATCCGTGGGTGGATGCCATCTGGTCCAGGTGCTTTATCCACCTTTATTCTGTCTAAATATTTCTGGACCATATCACTTTTGAGCCATTGTGGATTTGGGGCTGTGTCACTACCACCCCCATTATGGACATGATCTCCCCTATGTTCCATTGTATACACAGAGCTGAAGAAAGTATTTAATAAATTAGCCTTCTCTTTGTCCCCAGTCACCCACTCTAGATTATTTTGTAAAGGGCCTACATGCTCAGACTTGACCTTTTTACTATTAATTTAGTTGAAGAATTTTTTGGGGTTTGTCCTATCTTTTGCAATCTTTTGCAATATTCCCTCCCAGTCTAAGTCCTGGAGAGCAGCCCTCATCCTTGGAAAATTTGCTTTATTGAAATTAAGTGTTTTTATCTTTCCTGCATGTATTTCTTGCTTACAGCTAACATCAAATGAAATTATGTTATGGTCACTGCTACCCAGGTGTTCCTTTATCTGAACATTAGTAATACTGGACCAAAGCTTCTGGCAGCCTTCTAGGCCAAGGCTAAGAGGTGGCTGACCCTACACCATCTGCAGCAAGGCAAGGTCATGTGTGAATAGTAGGGATGAGCCGAACACCCCCCGGTTCGGTTCGCATCCAGAACATGCGAATGGACTGAAAATTTGCGCAAACTTTCGAACCCCGTTAAAGTCTATGGGACTTGAATGTGAGAAATCAAAAGTGCGAATTTTAAAGGCTAATATGCAAGTTATTGTCGTAAAAAGGGTATGGGGACCCGGGTCCTGCCCCAGGGTACATGTATCAATGCCAAAATAAGTTTTAAAAACGTCAGTTTTTTCGGGAGCAGTGATTTTAATGTTGCTTAACCACTTTCCGCCCGGTCAATAGCAAATTGACGTCCGGGAAGTGGTTATGTTATCCTGACTGGACGTCTATTGACGTCCAGCAGGATAACATGCCGGCATCGCGGTGATCGCGAGTGCGGCATGTCAGTCTGACACCCTGCATCTCCGATCGTGATAAGAAGCCTCTGTCAGAGGCTTCTTACCACGTGATCAGCTGTGACCAATCACAGCTGATCATCGCGTGAACCAGGAAGTGACGGTAAACGGCATTTCTCGGTTCACGCTAACAGGAAGAGCCGATCGGTGGCTCTCCCTGTCAGAGGAGGGGTCTGTGTTGATAATCAGCACATTGATTATCAGCACAGCCCCCTCAAATGTAAAAGATCACCTGCCAACCAGTTCCCCCATAATAAAGGATGCCAGTGCCCACCACAGTGCCAATCCCTGCCCACCACAGTGCAAATCACTGCCCACCAGTGCCAATCACTGCCCACCACATTGCCAATCACTGCCCACCACAGTGCCAATCACTGCCCAGCAATAACACCTGCCAGTACCTCATCATCAGTGCTGCCCATCAGTGCCACCTGTCAGTACCACCTGTCAGTGCCAATCAGTACCGCCTATGAGTGCCAATCAGTGCCGCCTGTCAGTGCCCATCAGTGCCGCTTGTCAGTGCCCATCAGTGCCGCTTGTCAGTGCCCATCAGTGCCGCCTGTCAGTGCCCATCAGTACCACCTATCAGTGCCCATCAGTGCCGCCTATCAATGCCCATCAGTGCTGAATATCAGTGCCGCCTTCTGGTGCCCATCAGTGCTGCATATCAGTGCCGCCTATCAGTGCCCATCAATTCTACATATCAGTGCCTCCTCATCAGTGCCACTTTATCAGTGCCAACTCATCAGTGCCCATCAGTGCCGCCTCATCAGTGCCCATCAGTGCTGCCTCATCAGTGCCCGTCAGTGAAGGGGAAAACAAAATTTTATGACAGAAACTAAAAAAAGAAATTTTTTTTTTAAAAAATGTTGGTCTTTTTTAGTTTGTTTAGCAAAAAATAAAAACCGCAGAGGTGATCAAATACCAAAAAAAGAAAGCTCTATTTGTGGGAAGAAAATTATAAAAATTTAGTTTGGGTACAGCGTTGTATGACCGCGCAATTGTGATTCAAAGTGTGACAGCGCTGAAAGCTGAAAATTGTCCTGGGCAGTAAGGGGCGTAAGTGCATGGTATTGAAGTGGTTAAATTAAAAAAATAAAAGTGAAATATTCCTTTAAATTTTCGTGCCTGGGGGGTGTCTATAGTATGCCTGTAAAGTGCCATGTGTTTCCCGTGTTTAGAACTGCCCCTGCATAAAATGACATTTCTAAAGGAATAAAAGCAATTTAAAACTGCTTGCGGCTTTAATGTAATGTCTGGTCCCGGCAATATGGATGAAAATCATTGAGAAAAACGGCATGGGTACCCCCCCCCCTCCAGCTCATTATCAGCCCCTTTGGGTCTTGTATGGATATTAAAGGGAACCCCGCACCCAAATAAAAAGGAAAGGCGTGAGGCCCCTAGGCCCTTTATACTCTGAACAGCAGTATACAGGCGGTGCAAACAAGACAGGGACTGTAGGTCTGTTCTTAAGTAGAATCTGTTTGTAATTTTTAACTGGTACATTTTTAAAGTGTAGCGCCAGCCAAAAAATCTATTTTTAAGCTTTTTGGAAAACATAGGGAAGGGTTATCACCCCTGTAACATTTGTTTTGCTGTCTGTGCACCTGTTCAGAAGATTTCACCTCACTTTCTGTCCCAATGACAATTGGATTTAGAAAATTTGGGATTTTTAGTGAAACAAGGATTGGTGATAAAGCATAAGTGGAGAGGAGACACGTTTTTCACATATTAACTCTTACAGGAGAGAATTTCCTGTCCTAGGGGTAGATTTCCTCTCACTTCATGTTGTCTCCCTCTGTAAGTAGGAATCGTTTGAAAGTCTAATGTTTGAAAGTAGGGGCCTGCCCTATATACTCTGCAGAAATTTGGCTCTTAGGTGTTGGTTTTTCCACAACACTGTAAGCCCTCACAGTTACTCTTGGTGGGCGCTGGAACGCCCTGCTGTGAACTATTATATCAAGAATTGTAATTACATGCCATTGTCGAACAGTGGTAGGAAAAATTGGGCCTTTGGTGGTGGTGCTGGTGCCACAACACTGTAAGTCCTCACAGTTACTCTTGGTGTGCGCAGGAACGGGCCCTGCTGTGAAATATTAGATCAAGAATTGTAATTACATGCCCCTGTTGAACAGGGTCGGAAAAATTGTGCCTTTGGTGGTGGACGGTCTAGTGGTGTTGCCACAACACTGTAAGGCCTCACAGTTACTCTTGGTGGGCACAGGAATGGGTCCTGCTGTGAAATATTAGATCAAGAATTGTAATTACATGCCCCTGTTGAACAGGGGCAGAAAAGTTGGGCCTTAGGCACAGGTGCTGGCGCCACAACACTGCAACCCCTCACAGAAACTCTAGTTGGAGCGCATGAATGAGCCCTGTTGCAAATTATTGCAGCAAAAAAATTAATTACACGCCCCTGTTAAACAGGGGCAGAAAAATAGGGCCTTAGCCACTGGTGGCGGTGCCCAGAACCAAGAATGTTCTTACAAGCAATCAGCATGATCATTGAGGAGGAAGAGGATAGTCACTCAGCATTAGGGATGAGCCGAACACCCCCCTGTTCGGTTCGCACCAGAACATACGAACAGGCAAAAAATTTGTTCGAACACGCAAACACCGTTAACGTCTATGAGACAGGAACATGAAAAATCAAAAGTGCTAATTTTAAAGGCTAATATGCAAGTTATTGTCATAAAAAATGTTTGGGGACCCGGGTCCTGCCCCAGGGGACATGTATCAATGCAAAAAAAAGTTTTAAAAACTGAAGTTTTTTCGGGAGCAGTAATTTTAATAATGCTTAAAGTGAAACAATAAAACTGAAATATTCCTTTAAATTTCGTACCTAGGGGGTGTGTATAGTATGCTTGTAAAGTCGCGCATGTTTCCCATGTTTGGAATTGTCCCTGCACAAAATGTAATTTCTGAAGGAAAAAAAGTAATTTGAAACCGCTCGCGGCTATAAAAAAAATGGCAGGGGTGCCCCCTCACAGTCCATTGCCAGGCCCTTTGGATCTGGTATGAATATTAAGGGGAACCCCGAACCAACAAAAAAAAAAACATGGGGGTCCCCCTAAATGCCATATCAGGCCCTTCAGGTTTGGTATGGATATTAAGGGGAACCCCGCACCAAATAAAAAAAAATGGCGTGGGGTCCCCCAAAAATCCATACCAGACCCTTATCCGAGCACGCAACCTGGCAGGCTGCAGGAAAAGAGGGGGGATGAGAGAGCGCCCCCCCTCCTGAACCGTACCAGGCCACATGCCTTCAACATGGAGAGGCTGTCCCCATGTTGATGAGGAAAAGGGCCTCATCCCCACAACCCTTGCCCGGTAGTTGTGGGGGTTGCGGGCGGGGGGCTTATCGAAATCTGGAAGCCCCCTTTAACAAAGAGGAACTCCAGATCCCGCCCCCCCCCATGTAAATTGGTAACGGGGTACATTGTACCCCTACCATTTCACAAAAAAAGTGTAAAAATTTGTAAAAAACACACAGACACATTTGGACAAGTCTTTTATTTAAAAAAAACAAAAAATAAAAAATGTATTCCTGCGATGTAATCCCGTCCATGTCCAATGATGATCCATTCTCCAGCGGCGCTGCAGTCTCCCCTCTCCAGCAGGAACGAAACCCCGATGATGCGTAAGAGGGGGCGGGGTCGCCCGTCCTTATCATAGGGAAACCCCGCCCGCAGACCCCCACAACCACCGGGCAAGGGTTGTGGGGATGAGGCCCTTCTCCTCATCAACATAGGGACAGCCTCCCCATGTTGAGGTCATGTGGCCTGGTACAGTTCAGGAGGGGGGGCGCTCTCTCGTCCCCCCTCTTTTCCTGCGGTCTGCCAGGTTGCGTGCTCGGATAAGGGTCTGGTATGGATTTTTGGGGGGACCCCACACCATTTTTTTTTTATTTTGGTGCGGGGTTTCCCTTAAAATCCATACCAGACCTGAAGGGTCTTATATGGATTTTGGGGGGGACCCCCGCGTTTTTTTTGGGTTCGGGGGTTCCCTTTAACCACTTAACGACCGCCCACTGTAAATATACGTCGGCAGAATGGCACGGAGAGGCACAATCACGTACCTGTACATGCCTGGCTTCGTATGGGTGGGGGTCCAATTGGACCCCCCTCCGGTACAGTGAGCAGCCGGGATCGCTTCGGGAGCGATCCGTGATGAGGGGGCCGCCATTCGATCCTGGCCACCCCCTCGCGATCGCTCCCGGCGAATCAAATGCTTCCTCTGCCTGTGTAATGTTTACACAGGCAGGAGGAAGTGATGTCACCCCTCATGCGGCGCTCACATTTACCAAGCGCTGCATGAGAGAAGACACACAGATTAGGGCACAAACACTACACTAACACCAACACACATAGGTACATAAATCGCCCCCCCAGGCCCCCCCAGATCACCCCCCAGATCAGCCCCCAGTTACAGTGTCACTGATTGTAGTGACCATTTATTTACTGATCACTGCAATCAGTGACATTTGTGACTGTAAAAGTGTCAGGGCAGTTAGTTTAAGGTCCAGTGTAGCCCCCTAACCCCCTCCTAATAAAGGTTTAACCCCTTGATCGCCACCCAGGTAACCCTTTCACCCCGTAGCACCGCCGTCACTAAGCAATCGTTTTTCTGATCGCTGTTTTAGTGTCGGTGATGCCGATAGGTAGCCAGTTATTTTTTTTAGGTTTGCCACAGGTTTTTATAGTGTCGGGTACCCCCATATATTACCTAATAAAGGTTTAACCCCTTGATCGCCCCCCCCAGGTAACCCTTTCACCCGTGTCACTAAGCGATAGTTTTTCTGATCGCTGTCTTAGTGTCGGTGATGCCGATAGGTAGCCAGTTATTTTTTTTAGGTTCGCCGCAGGTTTTTATAGCGTCGGGTACCCCCATATATTACCTAATAAAGGTTTAACCCCTTGATCGCCCCCCCAGGGTAACCCTTTCACCCCCTTTTGCCAGTGTCACTAAGCGATCATTTTTCTGATCGCTGTCTTAGTGTCGGTAATGCCGATAGGTAGCCAGTTATTTTTTTTAGGTTCGCCGCAGGTTTTTATAGCGTCGGGTACCCCCATTTATTACCTAATAAAGGTTTAACCCCCTGATTGCCCCTAGTTAACACTTTCACCAGTGATCACCATATAAGTGTTACGGGTGACGCTGGTTAGTTAGTTTGCTTTTTATAGTGTCAGGGCACCCGCCGTATATAATCCAATAAAGGTTTAACCCCCTGATCGCCCGGCGGGTGATATCAATTAGGTTTTAGCGTCAGAGAGGGTCTACGTCGCCCCAGGCAGCGTCAGGTTAGTGCCAGTAACGTTAACACCCACGCGTAAAGCATACACCTCTCTTAGTGGTATAGTATCTGAACAGATCAATATCTGATCAGATCTATACTAGCGTCCCCAGCAATTTAGGGTTCCCAAAAACGCAGTGTTAGCGGGATCAGCCCAGATACCTGCTAGCACCTGCGTTTTGCCCCTCCGTCCAGCCCAGGCCACCCAAGTGCAGTATCGATCGATCACTGTCACCTACAAAACACAACACACATAACTGCAGCGTTCGCAGAGACAGGCCTGATCCCTGCGACTCCAGTGCTGTAGGAGGTGATTTCACCACCACAGTTAAAAAAAAAAGCATATATGCCGAAGCATTGGGGCAGCAGGAGCGGAGGAGCGATTTTGCTCCTAATGCCACGTACATACGGTCAAAATTCCGACGGAGGCTTGCCCGTGGAAAAGTCCGACCGTGTGTGCGGCATAACTTTTGCGGGAGGATGCCCCCATGCTTCGGCATATATAAATGGTGCATGTATGCCCATCATTAGAAGTGGGTGAATGAAGGGAGGTATTCTAATGGTGGGCATACCCACCGATCAATCTCTTTTTTTTGTTCAGCCAACAGGCTGCATGAAAAAAAAGATTACAATACATGTCCAACAAGGACCAGCAACGTACTGGTATGTTGCTGGACTTTGAATGGTTATACCAGATTGATGCCTGCGGGTTTAGGTATCATCTTGGTATCATTATTTTCAGCCAGCGGCCGGCTTTCATGTAAAAGCAATCCTAGTGGCTAATTAGCCTCTGGACTGCTTTTACAAGCAGTGGGAGGGAATGTACCCCCCCCCCGGATATAATAAGCGCCATTGGGAAATTGGGAAAGCATTTTATCACACCGATCTTGGTGTGGTCAGATGCTTTGAGGGCAGAGGAAAGATCTAGGGTCTAATAGACCCCAGTTTTTTCAAAAAAAGAGTATCTGTCACTACCTATTGCTATCATAGGGGATATTTACATTCCCTGAGATAACAATAAAAATGATAAAAAAAAAAAAAAAAAAAATATGGAAGGAACAGTTCAAAAATAAAATAAAAAAGCTCTTGCGCAATGGCGAACGCAAGCGTCGGTCTGGCGTCATATGTAAACAGCAATTGCACCATGCATGTGAAGTATCACCGCGAAGGTCAGATCGAGGGCAGTCATTTTAGCAGTAGACCTCCTCTGTAAATCTAGCGTGGTAACCTGTAAAGGCTTTTAAAGGCTTTTAAAAATGTATGTAGTTTGTCGCCAATGCGCGTTTGTGCGAAATTTTAAAGCATGTCGTGTTTGGTATCTATGTACTCGGCCTAAGATCATCTTTTTTATTTCATCAAACATTTGGGCAATATAGTGTGTTTTAGTGCATTAAAATTAAAAAAAAGTGTATTTTTTCCCCAAAAAATGCGTTTGAAAAATCGCTGCGCAAAATACTGTGTGGAAAAAAAAATGCAACACCCACCATTTTAATCTGTAGGGCCTTTGCTTTAAAAAAATATATAATGTTTAGGGGTTCAACATAATTTTCTTGCAAAAAAAAAAAAAATGTTTTCATGTAAAAAAAGTGTCAGAAAGGGCTTTGTCTTCAAGTGGTTAGAAGAGTGGATGTAAGCTTCCTAATGTTGTGTATAAAATGCCAGGACAGTTCAAAACCCCCCAAATGACCCCATTTTGGAAAGTAGACACCCCAAGCTATATACTGAGAGGCATGTCGAGTCCATTGAATATTTTATATGTTGACACAAGTTGCGGAAAAAAGACAATTTAATTTTAATTTTAATTTTTTTTGCACAAAGTTGTCACTAAATGATATATTGCTCAAACATGCCATGGGCATATGTGAAATTACACCCCAAAATACATTCTGTTGCTTCTCCTGAGTACGGGGATACCACATGTGTGAGACTTTTTGGGAGCCTAGCCGCGTACGGGACCCCAAAAACCAAGCACCGCCTTCAGGCTTTCTAAGGGTGTAAATTTTTGATTTCACTCCTCACTGCCTATCACAGTTTCGGAAGCCATGGAATGCCCAGATGGCACAACCCCCCCCCCCAAATGACCCCATTTTGGAAAGTAGACACCCCAAGCTATTTGCTGAGAGGTATGGTGAGTATTTTGCAGATCTCGCTTTTTGTCACAAAGTTTTGAAAAAAAATAAATAAATTATTTTCTTTCTTTATTTTAAAAAACAAATGAGAGCTGTAAAATACTCACCATGCCTCTCAGCAAATAGCTTGGGGTGTCTACTTTCCAAAATGGGGTCATTTGGGGGGGTTTTGTGCTATTTTGGCATTTTATGGCCTTTGAAACTGTGATAGGTAGTGAGGAGTGAAATCAAAAATTTGTGCCCTTAGAAATCCTGAAGGCGGTGCTTGGTTTTCGGGGTCCCGTACGCGGCTAGGCTCCTAAAGAGTCCCACACATGTGGTATCCCCGTACTCAGGAGAAGCAGCAAAATGTATTTTGGGGTGCCATTTCACATATAACCATGGCATGTGTGAGCAAAATATCATTTAGTGACAACTTTTTGTAATTTTTTTTTTTGTCATTATTTAATCACTTGGGACAAAAAAAAAAAATATTCAATGGGCTCAACATGCCTCTCAGCAATTTCCTTGGGGTGTCTACTTTATAAAATGGGGTCATTTGGGGGGTTTTGTGCTATTTTGGCATTTTATGGCTTTCGAAACTGTGATAGGTAGTGAGGAGTGAAATCAAAAATTTGCGCCCTTAGAAATCCTGAAGGCGGTGCTTGGTTTTCGGGGGCCCGTACGTGGCTAGGCTCCCAAAAAGTCCCACACATGTGGTATCCCCATACTTAGGAGAAGCAGCAAAATTTATTTTGGGGTGCAATTCCACATATAACCATGGCATGTGTGAGCAATATATCATTTAGTGACAATTTTTTGTAATTTTTTTTTTGTCATTATTCAATCGCTTGAGACAAAAAAAAAATTCAATGGGCTCAACATGCCTCTCAGCAATTTCCTTGGGATGTCTACTTTCCAAAATGGGGTCATTTGGGGGGGGGGGGTTTGTACTGCCCTGACATTTTAGCACCTCAAGAAATGAGATAGGCAGTCATAAAATAAAAGCTGTGT
Organism: Rana muscosa; assembly: GCA_029206835.1. Classification (NCBI taxonomy): domain Eukaryota; kingdom Metazoa; phylum Chordata; class Amphibia; order Anura; family Ranidae; genus Rana; species Rana muscosa. The sequence goes on from JARGYO010005626.1 coordinate 42,749,649, forward strand.
AAATTCCAGAAAATGTACCCTAGTTTGTAGACGCTATAACTTTTGCGCAAACCAATAAATATACGCTTATTGACATTTTTTTTACTAAAGACATGTGGCTGAATACATTTTGGCCTAAATGTATGACTAAAATTGAGTTTATTCGATTTTTCTTATAACAAAAAGTAAAAAATATCATTTTTTTTCAAAATTTTCAGTCTTTTTCCGTTTATATCGCAAAAAATAAAAATCGCAGAGGCAATCAAATGCCATTAAAAAGCTCTATTTGTGGGAAGAAAAGGACGCAAATTTCATTTGGGTACAAAATTGCATGTCCGCACAATTTCCAGTTAAAGCAGCGCAGTGCCAAATTCTGAAAACACCTCTGGTCCTTTAGCTACAAAATGGTCCGGGGCTTAAGTGGTTAATATTCATACCAGACCCAAAGGGCCTGGTAATGGACTGTGGGGGGGGGGGGACCCCTGCCGTTTTTTTCAATGACTTTGATCTGTTTTGCCGGGGAGCCAACAATTTATTATAGCCGCGAGTGGTTTTAAATTACTTTTTTTCCTTCAGAAATTACATTTTGTGCAGGGACAATTCTAAACACGGGAAACATGCGCGACTTTACAGGCATACTATACACACCCCCCAGGTACGAAATTTAAAGGAATATTTCAGTTTTATTGTTTTACTTTAAGCATTATTAAAATCACTGCTCCCGAAAAAAATTATGTTTTTAAAACTTTTTTTTTGCATTGATGCATGTCCCCAGGGGCAGGACCCAGGTCCCCAAACACTTTTTATGACAATAACTTGCATATTAACCTTTAAAATGAGCACTTTTGATTTCTCACATAGACTTTTAACGGTGTTCCGCGGCTTTTCGAATTTGCAGAGAACACCCCAAATTGTTCGCTGTTCGCCTAACGGGCGAACAGCCAATGTTCGAGTCAAACTCATGTTCGACTCTAACATAAAGCTCATCCCTACTCAGCATAACAGGATAGTCATTCAGCATCAGCATAGGCAGTCTTGAAAGGATCACACATTAAAAAAAAAAATATTCGGTCACATCAGCATCAGGAGCTTGGTAGCTGGTGATCCAAGACTGATTAATTTTTATAATGGTCAGCCAATCGACCGAGTCGGTGGACAGGCACACCCTGTGATCAGTTACAAAGCCTCCAGCAGCACTGAATGTGCGTTCCGAAAGAACGCTGGATGCAGGACAGGCCAGTAGCTCAATTGCATACTGTGCAAGCTCTGGCCAGTGATCCATTCTCAAGACCCAGTAACCTAGAGGATTTTTGGTGGGAAAGATGTACCCAAAGGTATCCCCAAAGGTGTCCAAGTCTGATCTTGCCCCTGGGTATTCCTGCACCATGTAAATCAGACGCTGGCGATGGTTGCTGGAACCGATCATACCTTGGGGCTGCAGACTAAAAAATTCTCTGAACGCATCGGTCAGACGGCATTCTCCACTGCTCCTTCTGTGACTGACCGAAGCCTCAGCAACACGTTGTCCAGGACCAGGAATTTGTAACCTCCCAGGCTCTGGAAACGCTTTGCACAAATCTTTCTGCAAGGCCTCCCGAAGATGTTTCATCCTCTGCTCCCTCTGCGACGGCTGGATAAGGTCCGCAACCTTACCCTTGTAACGTGAATCAAGGAGGGTTGCCAGCCAGTAATGATCCCTCTCCTTGATACCACGAATACGAGGATCCTTTTGCAGGCTTTGCAGGATCGGGGAGGCCATGCAGCATAGGTTTGCTGAGGCATTCGGTCCGGAGTCCTCTGGGTCACTAAGGATGACATGACCTGCAGCCACCTCCTCCCAGCTACATACAAGTCCATGGATTTCTTGGGACTGTAAATGATCCCTTGAAGACTGCTGCTGATGATGAGTGCTAGGCTCCACCTCCATGCTGACACAATCCTCCGCCTCCTCCTCCTCTTCCTGTGTGATCGGCGGGCCAGCAGGAACACTGTCTGGATGAAGGGGGCCTTGAGAGGTAAGGAAGTCCTCCTCTTCCTCCCTCTCTTCTGCCTCAAGTGCCCTGTCCATTATTCCACGCAGCGTGTGCTCCAACAGATGGACAAGAGGGACAGTGTCACTGATGCATGCACTGTCACTGCTCACCCTCCTCCTGGACTCCTCAAATGGTGACAGGACAGTGCATGCATCCCTGATCATGACCCACTGGCGTGGCAAAAAAAAAGCCCCCTCGACCCTGTCCTGGTGCCATAGTCGCACAGATACTCATTGATAGCCCTCTGCTGCGTGTGCAGCCGCTGCAGCATGGCCAACGTTGAGTTCCACCTGGTGGGCATGTCACAGATTAGGCGGGTTTTGGGCAGGTTGTATTCCTTTTGAAGGTCAGCCAGCCGAGCACTGGCATTATATGACCGGTGGAAATGCACACAGACTTTCCTGGCCTGCCTCAGGACATCCTGTAAGCCTGGGTACCTGCCCAAGAACACTGCACCACCAAGTTAAGGACGTGAGCCAAATAGGGCACATGGGTCAGCTGTCCCTGTCGAAGGGTGGGGAAGAGGTTGGTGCCATTGTCGCAAACCACCATTCCTGGCTTAAGCTGGCGTGGCGTCAATCACCTCTGAGCCTGCCCCTGAAGAGCTGACAGAATCTCTGCCCCAGTGTGGCTCCTGTCCCCCAAGCACACCAGCTCAAGCACCGCATGGCATCTTTTTGCCTGCGTACTTGCGTAGCCCCTTGAACGCCTACGGAGCACCGCTGGTTCCGAGGACAAAACAGCACAGGAAGAGGCCATGGAGGAAGAAGAAGAGGCGGGGTGGAGGAGAGAGGTGTGTCAGAATCACCACTAGTAGCATTTTGGAGGCATGGTGGCGGAACAACCTTCAACACTACTGCACCCTGTCCTGCATCCTTCCCAGCTGCCAGCAGAGTCACCCAGTGGGCCATGAAAGATAGGTTACGTCCCTGTCCATGCCTGATGGACCATGAGTCAGCGGTAATATGCACCTTACCGCTGACCGCCCTGTCCAGCGAGGCCAAGACATTGCCTTCCATATGCCGGTAGAGAGCCGGAATCGCCTTCCGTGAAAAAAAGTGGCGTTTGGGAACCTGCCACTGAGGTACCGCAAATTCCACAAACTCACGGAGGGGGGCAGAGTCTACCAACTGAAAAGGCAGCAGTTGAAGTGATAGCAATTTAGCCAAGCTAGCATTCAACCGCTGGGCTTGTGGATGGATTGGAGCAAATTTCTTTCGGCGGTGCAGCAGCTGGGGCAGGAAAATTTGCCTGGTACAATCGGACATTGGTGTACCGATAGCAGATTGCCTGCAAGTACCTGGCAGTTACACACCTAATTCTACACCTTCATTCCTCTCAGTGCAGGTTTCTGAGAGGACTGAAGGTATAGTGGGGTTGGATATCCCAACTGAAGAGGAGCAAGGAGAGGTCCGCTTTGTTCTTTGGTGTGGGTCTTTTATGTATGCTTGCCAACGGACTGCATGGCAGGTCGACATATGTCTGGTCAAGCATGTGGTGCCCAAGCGGCTGCTGTTTTGGCCACGCGAGATACGCTTCAGACATATGTTGCAAATAGCAACGGTGCGATCTGCTGCACACGTCTGAAAAAAGGCCCACACCAAAGAACTTTTGGAATAACGCGCAGAGACAGCAGGGCCCTGCACATGCGGAGCTCTGCGGTGTGATGCAGTCAGTGTGCTGCCCTTAAGCTGGCCCCTGGAGGGCATCCTGCCTCGTTGGAGATGTTCCTCCTCCTCCTCCTTCTCCTCCTTCTCTCTCCTATCAGGCACCCATGTAGAGTCAGTGACCTCATCATCCCCTCCCTCCTCGTCACTGGAGCAAGCCTGGCAGTATGCTGCAGCTGGGGGAACATGACTGCCAGTTTGCTGTCCTTGGGCACCCCCTCTCTCTGGGCTCACGTTACTTCCTTCCTCAAGCTGGGTACCATCATCGGAGCTTTCAAAACGCTGGGCATCCTCCTGCAGCATGTACCCAACACTGTGTTTAAACAGTTCGGGGGACTCCTCAGGACATGGTGGGACTAGGGAAGGAGTGACTGATGCCATTGAGCCAATGGAAGAGGCCGCTTTGGCAGCTGCTTTGACAGACAAAGTACCCTGGGGCTGGGTGAGAGAGGATGAGGAGGATGAGGACGGCCTGGTCATCCACTCTACCAACTCTTCAGCATGTTGCGGCTCAACGCGGCCAGCTGCCGAAAAAAAGGACAAGCGTGCCCCACGGCCACGTGCTGATGAGGATGCCCCGTGTCCACGACCAGCACTGTTGCCGCTATAATTAAACACTAAAAAAGTGTGAAACTAGTCAGCTCTAACCAGAATTTTGGGACTTGCTGTGCTGTATTTGGATTTTTGAAGATTTTACATAACAAAGGCTTTTTATTGGAGTGCTGCTGTCCAGAAGACTTGATCTTTTGTTTTGACTGTTGCCTCTAGACACAGAGCCTGCTTGCCCTCTTTTATTGGCCTGTAATTGTCTGCCTCTCCTTGTTGGCCTTTCAGACATATTGTATTTGATGTATTGGAATAGGTACACAAGGAATTGTCTGCAGTCAGCTTTAGCTGCACACTATGCCGAGTATACAGTACACTGACTTAATATACTGCAGCTTAGCTCAACTGCCTGCCTGTATTATTTGAAAGAGAAAAGGAATGGTCTGCAGTCAGCTTTAGCGGAACACTGTGCCCAGTATACAGTACACTTACTTAATATACTGCAGCTTAGCTCAACTGCCTGCCTGTATTATTATGAATAGAACATGAATGGTCTGCAGTCAGCTTTAGCTGAACACTGTGCAGAGTATACAGTACACTGACTTAATTTACTGCAGCTTATCTCAACTGCCTGCCTGTATTATTATGAATAGAACAGAAATGGTCTGCAGTCAGCTTTAGCTGCACACTGTGCCCAGTATACAGTACACTGACTTAATATACCGCAGCTTAGCTCAACTGCCTGCCTGTATTATTTGAAAGAGAACAGGAATGGTCTGCAATCAGCTTTAGCGGAACACTGTGCCCAGTATACAGTACACTGTTTTAATATACTGCAGCTTAGCTCAACTGCCTGCCTGTATTATCATGAATAGAACAGGAATGGTCTGCAGTCAGCTTTAGCTGCACACTGTGCCCAGTATACAGTACACTGACTTAATATACTGCAGCTTAGCTCAACTGCCTGCCTGTATTATATGAAGGAGAACAGGAATGGTCTGCAGTCAGCTTTAGCTGAACACTGTGCCCAGTATACAGTACACTGACTTAATATACTGCAGCTTAGCTCAACTGCCTGCCTGTATTATTATGAATAGAACAGGAATGGTCTGCAGTCAGCTTTAGCTGAACACTGTGCCCAGTATACAGTACACTGACTTAATATACTGCAGCTTAGCTCAACTGCCTGCCTGTATTATTGGTAGGAATAGAATAAAAGGAACGCTCTGCAATGAGATCTAGCTAAACTGTATACAGTATATATATATATATATATATATATATATATATATACAAAGCGTTCAGTGCATATATATACTACATATACTGGATCTAACTAGCTTAATCAACTGCCTGCCTGTATTATTAGAAGGAATAGAATAACAGGAACGCTCTGCAATGAGATCTAGCTAAACTGTACACAGTGTAATATATATATATATATATATATATATATATATATATATATATATATATATACAAAGCGTGCAGTGCATATATATACTAAATATACTGGATCTAACTAGCTCAATCAACTGCCTGCTCAATCTAGCTTTTGCTAACTGAAATAGAACAAAAATCTCTCTCTCTCTCTCTCTGTCTGTCTCTAAACGCCGCAAGGCCGACACGCAGGCGGCCTTATATAGTGTGGGGCGTGTACTTAGACACCCTGAGCCATGATTGGCCAAAGGCTCCCTGCCTTTGGCCAATTATGGCTCTCTGTGCTGACGGCGCTGTGATTGGCCAAAGCATGCGAGTCAGTGTTGCCAACCGTACGTAGATTTACGTACAGCCCGCGATTTAACCCCTTTTTCGGGCTGTACGTAAAAGTCCGTTTATGGGCACCGGCGCCCATAAAAAAGATGGCCGCGAGCCGGCCATACAACTGCGCATGCGCCGTTCCGAATGCACCGGCCGAGCGCATTCGGAACTCGGCCGAGCGGCGGCGGCGCACACGCAGTAACGTGATGGCGCCGCTGGCGCCATTTTTGAAAAGGCCACAGTGGCTGGCGGCAGTGGCGGGACACCTGCAGTGAGTGCATGCCATGCACTCATCATAGGTGGTCTGTGGAGGACTCGGAGCACTGACAGGGCCCAGCCAGGAGTGAGGAGGACGGACTCAAGGTCAGTGAAACAGGGGGGGATACAAGGGGACAGCGTCATCAGTGTGCTGTATCCTCCTCTGGTTTCTGTGTCCCTTTCACCTCTTCACAGGTCAGGGCAGCACAGTGCTGCCCTGACCTGGGGAGTGGTGAAAGGGGCACAGGAGGAGGACACAGCACACTGATGATGTGCAGAAGTAATATGGTGGTGTCCGCAGCCTCTGTCCCCCTCCTGTAGTGTGTCCGCAGCCTCTGTCCCCCTCCTGTAGTGTGTCCGCAGCCTCTGTCCCCCTCCTGTAGTGTGTCCGCAGCCTCTGTCCCCCTCCTGTAGTATGTCCGCAGCCTCTGTCCCCCCCCTGTAGTATGTCCGCAGCCTCTGTCCCCCTCCTGTAGTATGTCCGCAGCCTCTGTCCACCTCCTGTAGTGTGTCCGCAGCCTCTGTCCCCCTCCTGTAGTATGTCCGCAGCCTCTGTCCACCTCCTGTAGTATGTCCGCAGCCTCTGTCCCCCTCCTGTAGTGTGTCCGCAGCCTCTGTCCCTCTCCTGTAGTGTGTCCGCAGCCTCTGTCCCTCTCCTGTAGTGTGTCCGCAGCCTCTGTCCACCTCCTGTAGTGTGTCCGCAGTCTCTGTCCCCCTCCTGTAGTATGTCCGCAGCCTCTGTCCCCCTCCTGTATCGTGTGTCCGCAGCCTCTGACCATCTCTTGTCATGTCTACAGTCTCTGAGGGGATCCTAGAAAGGAGTCAAGAGTGGGTGTGCCGCCGGGATGGGGGTTACGGCCCAGGAAGAAACAGACGTGTGGACTGGGAAGAGGCGATCAGAGCCACCAAGCTGGAGCCGTCTGACTGAGCCCCACACTGTGCACCCGAGAGGAGGTAAGTGACAGTGCCGCCAGGCCAGTCTGAGGGGGGGGTCACTGTCTGATGTAAGGAGGTGAATGAATACAATAATGTAAGGGGGCACTGATATAAAGGTTTCCCCCTTATATTAGTACCCCCCCTTTACCTTAGTGTATTCACTCTGTGGAAGGTGGTCTCTATTCACCAGAGCCCCTCCCCCCACATCAGAGTTCCCCCTTACATCATGATCTGCAGCGTTCCCCTTTACATAAGAGTTCCCTTGCACTGTAAGGGGGCATCCTGCAGACTCTGATGTAAGAGGGAACTCTGTGCTGGCTGGGTTATAGTATCCTGACCTTCATGTGAATTGAGAAATATGTTTTTTTACTTTTGTTTAACTTAAACACATTGATATTAGCATCAGCTATGTGTTTTTAGTTCAAATATTGATATTTGCACTGTTTAGTACTAAAAACCGTAATTTTAGGTACTTTTTTCAGCGTCAGTAAAAAATGCGGCTCTGCCAGTAATCTTCATTATTTTTGCCAGTAAGAAATTGGTGCCGTACAGAAATTTTGGCATCCTTGCCAGTAAATTTCACTTCAGGGGGTTGGCAACACTGATGCGAGTCATAGTGCATGCTTGGCCAATCATCAGCCAGCAATGCACTGCGATGACGCAGTGCATTATGGGCCGTGACGCGCAACTCGAATTTGGCGCGAACGGCCCATAATGTTCGTATTTCGGCAAACGACCGAACAGGCTATGTTCGAGTCGAACATGGGTTCGACTTGAACACGAAGCTCATCCCTAGTGAATAGCACTAAACTTCTGACAACCATTTTCCTGGGAAAAATCACATACGTATGTACCTTGCTTGGCACTTGCCCTTAACCTGGTTGTGCAGAGGTTTATCATGATGTATTCAGAGGCTTCCATGGGGTCCTTCCACCAGGCTAGAAGGATTTGTGGCCACTTTAGGTGGTCATACCCAGCCAGTGTTCACATGGCAATACCTCAATATCAATTACTGCCAACCACCTGATCCATGCTGTGACTAGGGATGAGCCGAACACCCCCCGGTTCGGTTCGCACCAGAACCTGGGAATGGACCGAAAGTTCGCGCGAACGTTAGAACCCTATTAAATACAATGGATGCGAACGGTCGAAATCTAAAGTGCTAATTATAACGGCTAATATGCATGTTATTGTCCTAAAAAGGGTTTGGGGACCCGGGTTCTGCCCCAGGGGACATGTATCAATGCAAAAATAAGTTTAAAAATGGCCGTTTTTTATGGAGCAGTCATTTTAATGATGCATAAAGTGAAAAAAAAGTGAAATATTCCTTTAAATATCGTACCTGGGGGGTGTCTAAAGTATGCCTGTGAAGTGGCATGTGTTTCCCGTGTTTAGAACTGTCCCTGCACAAAATTACATTTGTAAAGGAAAAAAAGCCATTTAAAACTGTTAGCGGCTTTAATGTCATGTCTTGTCCTGGCAATATGGATGAAAATCTTTGAGAAAAATGGCATGGCTACTCCATCACCCCCACCCCAGCCCCTTACCAGACCCTTTGGGTCTTGTATGGATATTAAGGGGAACCCTGCACCCAAAATAAAACCCTATTTAGTATACAGGCGGTGCAAACAAGACAGGGGGACTGTAGGTTTGTTCTTAAGTAGAATCTGTTTGTTATTTGGAACAGGTAAATTTTTAAGTGTAGCTGCAGCCAAAAAATCTATTTTTAAGCTTTTTGGAGAACATAGGGAAGGGTTATCACCCCTGTAACATTTGTTTTGCTGTCTGTGCACCTGTTCAGAACATTTCACCTCACTTTCCGTCCCAATGACAAATGTTTTTGGAAAAGTGGGGTTTTTATTGAAACAAGGATTGGTGATAAAGCATCAGTAGAGAGGAGACACATTTTTCCCATATTAACTCTTACAGGAGAGAATTTCCCTTCCTAGGGGTAGATTTCATCTCACTTCCTGTGGTCTCCTTCCGTTTGCAAGTAGGAGTCGTTTGTAAGTTGGATGTTTTTAGACTGATGGTGTGTAGGCAAGACTGATGGAAGTCAGCTTCATCGGATTTCCGATGGACAAAACCATCGGATTAGAATCCATAGGATATCCGATCGTGTGTACGATGCTTAACAGGAGAGAATTTCCCTTCCTATGGGTAGATTTCCTCTCACTTCCTGTTGTCTCCTTCCGTTTGCAAGTAGGAGTCGTTTGTAAGTTGGATGTTTGAAAGTAGGGGCCTGCCATATATACTCTGCAGAAATTTGCCCCTTAGATGTTGGTGTTGCCACAACACTGTGAGCCCTCACAGTTACTCTTGGTGGGCGATGGAACGCCCTGCTGTGAACTATTATATCAGGAATTGTAATTACATGCCATTGTTGAACAGTGGTAGGAAAAATTGGGCCTTTGGTGGTGGTGCTGGTGCTACAACACTGTAAGCCCTCACAGTTACTCTTGGTGGGCGCATGAATAGGCACTGCTGTGAATTATTAGATCAAGAATTGTAATTGCATGCCCCTGTTGAACAGGGGCAGAAAAATTGGGCCTTTGTTGGTGGTGGTGGTGGACGGTGTTGCCACAACACTGTAAGCCCTCACAGTTACTCTTGGTGGGCGCAGGAATGGGCCCTGCTGTGAATTATTAGATCAAGAATTGTAATTACACGCCTCTGTTAAACAGGGGCTGAAAAATTAGGCCTTAGGCACTGGTGCTGGTGCCACATCACTGCAACCTCTCCCAGATACTCTAGTTGGAGTGCAGGAATAAGCCCTGCTGCAAAGCATTGCATAAAAAAATGTAATTACATGCCCCTTTTAAACAGGGGCTGAAAAATTGGGCCTTAGCCACTGGTGGCGGCACCCAGAAACAAAAATGTTCTTCCAAGCTATCATCAGGATCATTGAGGAGGAAGAGGATAGTCAGTCAACATAACAGGACAGTCACTCAGCATCAGCATAGGCAGTCTTGAAGGGAAGTGACATTTCAAAATAAATTATTCTGTTACATCAGCTTCAGGTGCCTGGTAGCTGGTGGTGATCCAAGACTGATTCATCTTTATGAAGGTCAGTCGATCAACCGAGTCAGTGGACAGGCGCACCCTGTGATCGGTGACAAAGCCTCCAGCAGCACTGAATGTGTGTTCCGAAAGAATGCTGGATGCAGGACAGGCCAGTAGCTCAATTGCATACCGTGCAAGCTCTGGCCAGTGATCCATCCTCAAGACCCAGTAACCCAGAGGATTTTCGGTGGGAAAGGTGTCCAAGTCTGACCTTGCCCCTAGGTATTACTGCACCATGTATATCAGACGCTGGCGATGGTTGCTGGAACCGATCATACCTTGGGGCTGCGGACTAAAAAATTGTCTGAATGCATCGGTCAGACGGCCACCTTCTCCACCGCTCCTTCTGCTACTGACCGAAGCCTCAGCAACTCGTTGTCCAGGACCAGGAGTTTGTAACCTCCCAGTCTCTGGGAACGCATTGCACAGACCTTTCTTCAAGGCCTCCCGGAGATGTCTCATCCTCTGCTTCCTCTGCGACGGCAAGATAAGGTCTGCAACCTTACCCTTGTACCGTGGATCAAGGAGAGTGGCCAGCCAATAATGGTCCCTCTCCTTGATCCGAAGAATATGAGGATCCTTCCGCAGACTTTGCAGGATTAGGGAGGCCATGCAGCGTAGGTTAGCTGAGGCATTCGGTCCGGAGTCCTCTGGGTCATTAAGGACGACATGATCCGCAGCCACCTCCTCCCAGCCACGTACAAGTCCACGGGTTTCTTGGGACTGTAAATCATCCCTAAAAGACTGCTGCTGTTGATGCTGAGTGCCAGGCTCCACCTCCTCCTCCTCGTCCTCTTCCTGTCTAATGGGTGGGACAGAAGGAACACTGTCTGGATAAAGGGGGCCTTGAGAGGCAAGGAAGTCCTCCTCTTCCTGCCTCTGTTCTGCCTCAAGTGCCCTGTCCATTATTCCATGCAGCGTATGCTCCAACAGGTGGACAAGAGGTACAGTGTCACTGATGCATGCACTGTCACTGCTCACCATCCTTGTGGCCTCCTCAAATGGTGCCAGGACAGTGCATGCATCCCTGATCATGCCCCACTGGCGTAGTGAAAAAAAATTAGCTCCCCTGACCCTGTCCTCGTGCTGTAGTCGCACAGGTACTCATTGATCGCCCTCTGCTGCGTGTGCAGCTGCTGCAGCATGGCCAACGTTGAGTTCCACCTGGTGGGCATGTCACATGCAAGCACGGCATGGCATATTTTTGCCTGCGTACTTGCGTAGCCCCTTGAACGCCTACGGAGCACTGCTAGTTCAGAGGACAAAGCACAGGAAGAGGCCACGGAGGAAGAAGAAGAGGAGGGGGTGGAGGAGAGAGGTGTGTCACAACCAGTAGTAGCATTTTGGAGGCTTGGCGGCGGAACAACCTCCAACACTACTGCACCTTGTCCTGCATCCTTCCCAGCTGCCAAAAGAGTGACCCAATGGGCCGTGAAAGAAAGGTCCATGCCTGCTGGACCATGAGTCAGCGGTAATATGCACCTGTCCAGCGAGGCAAGGACATTGTCTTCCACATGCCGGTAGAGAGCCGGAATCGCCTTCTGTGAGAAAAAGTGGCGTTTGGTAACCTGCTACTGAGGAACCGCACATTGCACAAACTCACGGAAGGGGGGCGAATCTACCAACTGAAAAGGCAGCAGTTGAAGTGCTAGCAATTTAGCCAAGCTAGCATTCAACCGCTGGGCATGTGGATGGCTGGGAGTGAACTTCTTCGACGGCACAGCAGCTGGGACAGTGAAATTTGCCTGCTACAATCGGACGGCGGTGTACTGCTAGCAGTGTGCCCGCAAGTACTTGGCTGTGACACACCTAATTCTACACCTTCATTCCTCTCAGTGCAGGTTTCAGAGAGGACTGAAGGTATAGTGGGGTTGGAGATCCCAGCTGATGAGGAGTAAGGAGAGGTCCGCTTTGTTCTTTGGTGTGGGTCTTTAAGGTACGCTTGCCAACGAGCTGCATGGCAGGTCAACATATGTCTGGTCAAGCATGTGGTGCCCAAGCGGCTGATGCTTTGGCCACGCGAGATACGCTTGAGACATATGTTGCAAATAGCAGCGGTGCGATCTGATGCACACCAAAGAACTTTTGGAATAACGCGCAGAGGCAGCGTCCTGCACAGGCGGAGCTCTGCGGTGTGATTCAGTCGGTGTGCTGCCCTTACGCTGGCCCCCGGAGGGCACCCTGCCTCGTTGGAGATGTGCCTCCTCATCATCCTCCTCCTCTCTCCTATTAGGCACCCACGTGGAGTCAGTGACCTCATCATCCTCTCCCTCTTGATCACTGGAGCAAACCTGGCAGTATGCTGCAGCTGCTGGAACATGACTGCCAGATTGCTGTCCTTCTTAAGCATCCCCTCTCTCTGCGCTCACACTACTGCCTTCCTCTAGCTGGGTATTATCATCAGACCCTTCAAAACGCTGGGCATCCTCCTGGAGCATGTAACCAATACTGTGCTCAAACAGTTCGGGGGACTCCTCAGGAGGACATGGTGGGTCTAGGGAAGGAGTGACTGATGATGACATTGATACGAGGGAAGAGGACCCATTGGCAGCTGCTTTGCCAGTACCCTGAGCCTGGGTGAGAGAGGATGAGGAGGATGAGGAGGGCTTGGTCATCCACTCTACCAAGTCTTCGGCATGATGTGGCTCAACATGTCTAGCTGCCGAAAATAAGGACAAGCGTGTCCCATGGCCACGTGCTGATGACAATGCACCGCGTCCACGACCAGAACTGTTGCCCCCAGACACAGAGCCTGCTTGCCCTCTTTTATTGGCTCGTGACTCTCTGCCTCTCCTTGTTGGCCTTCCAGACATTCTAATGGCCTGCAGGGAGATGGGAAAAACAGCAATACGGGGAGCTTCAGGTGTATACTGTGCAGGAGGCACCTCCACCCACTGTAACTGCTTGCAGATGCCTGTTAGTGTTACACAAAAGAAATACACCAGCAATACGGGGTAGCTTCAGGTGTATACTGTGCAGGAGGCACCTACACCCACTGTAACTGCTTGCAGATGCCTGTCTGTGCTACACAACAGAACAACACCATAAGCAATAAGGGGTAGCGTATACTGTGCAGGAGGCACCTACACCCACTGTAACTGCTTGCAGATGCCTGTCTGTGTTACACAACAGAACAACACCACGAGCAATAAGGGGTAGCTTCAGGTGTATACTGTGCAGAAGGCACCTACACCCACTGTAACTACTTGCAGATGCCTGTCTGTGTTACACAACAGAACAACACCACGAGCAAAAAGGGGTAGCTTCAGGTGTATACTGTGCAGGAGGTTTAGCAAAGAATAACACTGACACTGTCCCTGCCTAGCCTTCTCTCTCCCTGCACGCCAAAACACTGTAAATGCACAAGGTTTAGCAAAGAATATCACTGACACTGTCCCTGCCTATCCTTCTTCTCTCTCCCTGCACGCCAACACACTGTAAATGCACAAGGTTTAGCAAAGAATATCACTGACACTGTCCCTGCCTATTCTTCTCTCTCCCTGCACGCCAACACACTGTAAATGCACAAGGTTTATCAAAGATATCACTGACACTGTCCCTGCCTATCCTTCTCTCCCCCTGCACGCCAACACACTACACAAGGCCGCCACGCTGGCGGCCTTTTATAGTGTGGGGCGTGTACTAAACCCCCCCTGAGCTATAATTGGCCACAGGCATCCTGCCTGTGGCCAATTATGGCTCTCCTCGCTGCTGGCGCTGTGATTGGCCAAGCATGCGGGGTCACAGTGCATGCTTGGCCAATCACAGCGCCGGCAATGCACTGCGATGGCGCAGTATATTGTGGGCCGTTCGCGTCACATGAATTTGACGCGAACGTCCCACAGAGTTCTGGTTTCGCCGAACAGGGGAACAGCCGATGTTCGAGTCGAACATGCGTTTGACTCGAACACCAAGCTCATCCCTAGCTGTGACGGAACATTGGTCACGCTGCAGAGGCTCCGCCAGCAGAGTGCAATCAATGAGTACCCATGAGTACCCCCTGCAACTTTTGAACAGGTGACCAAAATAAACTGCAGTGTGTTGGGGATTACTGGTTCGCAGTGTCCGCTCTAATTCATCCTGAAGGTGTTTTATTGGGTTGAGGTCACTCTGTGCAGGTCAGTCAAGTTCCTCCACTCCAAACTCGCTCATCCATGTCTTTATAGACCTTGCTTTGTGCACTGGTCCAAGTGATTTGGTGGATGGGGGATTATGGTGTGGGGTTGTTTTTCAGGGGTTGGCCTTGGTCTCTTAGTTTCAGTGAAGGGAACTCTTAAGGCGTCAGCATACCAAGACATAAAGGACAGTTTCATGCTCCCAACTTTGTGGGAACAGTTTGGGGTTGGCCCTGTTCCAACATGACTGCACACTAGTACACAAACCAGGTCCATAAAGACATGGATGAACGAGTTTGGGGGTGGAGAAAAGATAGAACACCTTTGGGATGAATTAGAGCAGAGACTGCGAGCCAGGCCTTCTCTCCAACATCAGTGTCTAACCTCACAAATGCGCTTCTGGAAGAATGGTCAAACATTACAATAGACACACTCCTAAACCTTGTGGACAGCCTTCCCAGAAGAGTTGAAGCTGTTATAGCTGTTATAGCTGTGCTAAGGGAGGTTTATCGTGGGTGCAGCACATCTGCGACCTTCCTGGGTTACCTGCACTTTGCCATATCTTCTATTATATCCTGCAGGTGTGGTGCTCTTTCTGAAAGCTCACCAAAACTCCTGCATTCAGAAAGTGTCTCAAACCCACAGGATATAATTGAAGTATATGGTCAGGCGCAGGAAACCTGCACGTACACTGCACCCATGGTGTGGGTATACCCTAGCCCTATCAGTGTAAAAGCAGCCCTATAATATTATGCCCAGTGTGTTGCTTCACACTGACCTGAAGATCTCTTTTTTCCTGCTGCTGGCACCACTCTGGAAACCACTTCCATACCATGGAAATACTGTTTGATTGTCCTATATCCGCACTGTGAGGACTAAATGCTTTTTACAGTTTGGTGCACTCTAAGCACCAGGAAAATGTGAGTGTTTTTATACTTGGTGTTTAATAAACTGGTTGTTTTAAAAGATAAAGCACTGTTTCCAGCTTTCTCTCTCTTTATGATTTGTGCTTATGGAGGTAAGTGTAAGAGAAGGAGGAATCTCAGTATTGCCATTGGTTGGTCTCAGTGGCGGCTGGTGCTCGACAATTCGGGGGGAGGGGCAGCAAAACAATACAACCCCACACCTCGGCGGGAGACAAGGCCACCCCTCGGGAGACAGACATAAATGCGGAGCGTGCGGGAACACCCCCCCCCGTGGGAGACGAATGGCCTCTTTATCTTAGGAGGCAGATGTCCTGCCTGGGATGACTCCGATCTCCCCTTCCCCTCTCTCCCCTGTCTGAGCTGGGGAGTGCTGGATGGTTGAGTCGCTGCAGGTCACCTATCCCTGGAGTCATGGAGTCACAGTGGTGGCTGGTTGGTCAGTCGGTCTTCCCCTGCTTCTCCTCTGGCCGTGCGTCTCCTCCAGCCTCCCCCTTGGCCAATAAAATTGTTTCTCCTTTCGGGCCAATAGGGAAACGGGTCTCACGACCCGCTTCCTGATTGGCTGGGAGGACAATCAGTGTGACAATAGCGAATATTTATTCACTATTGTCACACAACTGGGTGGGCTCAGGTTGCAGTGCTCTGTGCCCCGAGACTACCCTTTTTTAAAGCTTATTAGAGTCTCTGGCTCTAATCACATGCTTATAAAAAAAAAAAATCCCTGATTGGAATCCATGTGTTCCGGCGCCCTGCATGTAGATCAGGGGGCCGGACGCATGGATAGGGGTGGTGACGCCCATGCGCCCCTAATGAGCAGGCCGCCACTGGTTGGTTATCCCCCAGGTGAGGGCACATCGGATGAGAGGATTATCACTAAAGCATGTGGATGACTGGAGCACATAGTGGTGAACACTAATTAAGGAAGCAGTCATTTGGATATGTGAACACCTGTTTTTTTATAAAAGATTGAGCATATGCAAGCAAATTCATACCAAAGGACACTTTATGGACTGATGCATTGTTTGTTTTGTTTTGTTAATGTTTTATATGGTTTGCTATGATATGCTGAGCTTGATATGATATGCTAAGTTTGAAAATTGCTATGCAAACAGATTTAAAGGGATTCTAGCACATTAGCATTTGGGAGCACGGCACCACTTTTGAATATATCTTGGCATCATGCTTGATGTTGGATTTACAACAAGGGAATTTTGGGGGAATTTAATTTATTGAAAAAGACTTGTCAAACATGCTGGTTACTTTATTTCTAGGTTACAATTTTTTTTTCTAAATGATTGGGGTACTATGTACCCCATACTCATTCACATTGGGGGGTGGTATCTGGGTGAATCCAATAAGCCCCTAGCCCTCACACTCCCACAACCCTGGACTTTGTCCTCATCAACATAGATACCAAGTGTTTTGCCAGGGGCTTCCCCCTGGCAAGGCACCCTCCTATGTTGAAGGCATATGGCCTGGTATGAATCAGGAGGAGGGGCGCCTGCTCGCTCCCCCCCTCCCCTTCCCTGGCCAGTCAGGCTGCATGCTTATTTTAACGTGCTAGTTTGGATTTTTAGGGTGGGCTCATGTATCTTTTTGGGTGCGTTTGCATGGTGTCCCCCTTAAAATTTCTATAAGACCCAAAAGTATGAACATCCTGGGGAAACCTCAGACATTTTTTTATAGTGTGAGATTCCCCTTTAAAATCCACACCAGACCCAGAGGGTCAAATGATTTGGACCAGTGCACAAAGCCAAGTCCATAAAGACATGGATGAGCGAGTTTGGGGTGGAGGAACTTGATTGGCCTGCACAGAGTCCTGACCTCAACCCGACAGAACACCTGAATTAGAGTGGAGACTGCAAGCCAGGCCTTCTCTCCAACATCAGTGCCTGACCTCACAAATGTGCTTCTGGAAGAATGGTCAAACATTCCCATAGACACACTCCTAAACCTTGTGGACAGCCTTCCCAGAAGAGTTAAAGCTGTTATAGCTGTTATAGCTGCTAAGGGTGGGCCAACTCAATATTGAACCCTACAGACTACGACTGGGATGCCATTAAAGTTAATGCACGTGTAAAAGCAGGTGTCCCAATACTTTTGGTAATATAGTACAAAGGTAACTTAATTATGTGCATGCCTTCAATTTAAATGATTTTCTTTCCTCAGCATTGACACAATTCCACCTTTATGAAGACAATTGGGCACATCAGATATTCCATTTGGACCTGAAAAGGAATATGAAGATAACCTGGAAAAGGCACACCTATCCATTCATCACTACCTCATATCAGTCCTGGAAGGAGGAGCGCACTATTTCTCGAGAAATTGACCTAATTAGAGGTGATCAGCGTACTGTGATTGTACTAAATATAGGGGTACATTTTAGAGCATATCCCATTTATCACTTCATTAGACGGCTGCTTAATATACGACGTGCTATCGAACGCCTCTTTCTTAGAAGTCCACAAACCAAAGTTATCATTAAGACTGAGAATACAGGTGAAATGAAAGAAAACTTTGAAACCACAAGCGATTTTCATGCTTCTATTCATTATTTCATAATGGAAATAATTTTCACTGATCTAAATGTAGGTTTTGTCAATGGATGGGATATGACCAATGCATTTGACTCAAATGCAATTCACCCTCCAGAAACCTTAATTAGGAATGAAGTTCAAATGCTGATGACCTACATTTGTTAGGCAATTATACAAAATAAAATATGATTAATTTAAACAAGTTTTATTTATTTTTTTGTTAAATATGTGATGATCAGTTATGTGCATTTTCATCTGTAAAGTCTTTTTTGAATAAAAAGAATTGAAAACCAAAAATGACATTTGAAAATGCTATTCAGCGGGTGTGCACATTGAGTCTTGTCCAGGAGTTTGCAGCCCTGAAATTATCATTCCTCCATTCATAGGGAACATGATTTCCTTAGGAAATGCACATTTGGGCTGATTGCCTATAAATCGTGTGACTATTTACTTCAGTTATCCAATCCTGTGCAGATGAAATACGGTAAGTAAACAGACATTTTCTTTTCACGTTGTTGGATAACTGAATTTAATCTACACAATCTATTGTGTGAATCTTCTCAACTCCTTCAGTAAACCAGCCTCATGAAGTTCTGAAAAGGGGGATTAGAGATACCGTATATACTCGAGTATAAGCCGACCCGAATATAAGCCGAGGCACCTAATTTTACCACAAAAAAACATGGGAAAACGTATTGACTCGAGTATAAGCCTAGGGTGTCCATCTGCATGCCTCACTGTGCCTCACTTTGCCGCACTGTGTCCATGTCCATGCCTCACTGTGCCCATGCCTCACTGTGTCCATGCCTCACTGTGTCCATGCCTTACTGTGCCCAATCTCCCTACCTGATCTCCTGCGCTGTGTGACTAGACTGACGTTTAACATGGGAGTCTATGGAAGGGGTGCCCGGCTTTGAAAAATCGGTGCTCCCCGGGCCATAGATCCCCCGGACAACAAACTTTGCACACCTGTAGAGGAAGAGTGGGGCTACATGTGTGCCAAGTTTGCGCACAAAGTTGAAGATGGACACAGACTTGAGTATAAGCCGAGGGGGGCATTTTCAGCACAAAAAAATTTGCTGAAAAACTCGGCTTATACTCAAGTATATACAGTAGTTATGTATTTGAACTTCAGTTGTGATATCTAAGAAAATAGTATCTACTGTATATTAATTATGGTCAACGTAAAATATACAGTGGGCCTCAAATGGGGCCCATTGCACGTCCATATGGCCACACAATAGCTTAGATTTGTACTCTTCCTATTCTGTAAGGAATCCACTAAAATTTGGACCATGAGTAGCCCTGCATTCACCACCTGGCTTGGAAAAAGCAGATTTACAAGTTAACTGAGCCAAATGGAAAATGACTGGCTGGTATGTCCAGGATGAAGTGTATTTACTGCCCAGACTTTAATCTGGTAGACCAGTGTTTTTCAATCTGTGTTCAGTCAAGGCACCCTTTAAAATTATGCAAAATCCCGGAGTACGGCAGTCTGAGGGCTCCTTTACACCAGGAAAAAGTGTAGAAATGTCATCCGCACACCAAGGATTCCTCAGAAGGGTCCAAAGCTTTAATCACATGGTCACACGGTACACATATGGCAACGTTTCAGAGCCACGCAGGACCCCTTCGTCAGGCCCACGCTTGGATTAGTTCACACCAGGAGGTCCCTCCGAGCGCAGGTGCTTTTTTGCACATTCATTTTTTAATGAGCTGCTCTATGCATGTAAAATGTACAAAAGTGTGCCGGCATGATTTTTAAAACTGCAAAGCACCAAAACACATGGTACTATGGTACCATGCATTTTAGCAGGTGCAAACGCATGCACCTTTGCTAGATGCGTTGGGGTGTCATTAAATTTAATGGCACCCACGCACCTCTGTAAAAGGTAACACATTTTTGTGCAGTATGGGAAAACACGTAATTTCACACCTGTTACTGCACTGCACCTGGTGTGAACAAGCCCCGAAAAGTACTCTGAGGCAGAAATCAGTGGTCTGTAGGTTGTAAACCCCCCCCCCCACCAATTCCCCCCTTTTAGCACAACCCCTCATCCAAATCCCCCCTCCATGCACAACTCCCATCCAAATCCCCTCTTCAAGCACATCCCCCCTCCAAGCACAACCCCCCCCCACCCACTCCCAAATCCCCCACCTAGCACAACCCCCCGAATCCCCCTTCTTCCTAGCACAAATTCTGTCCCTACATTAGTGACAGCAGCAGAGAGGAGGAGAGAGCCAGGAGGGTGTGTGGGTTGTGCTTTC
Organism: Rana muscosa; assembly: GCA_029206835.1. Classification (NCBI taxonomy): domain Eukaryota; kingdom Metazoa; phylum Chordata; class Amphibia; order Anura; family Ranidae; genus Rana; species Rana muscosa. Next base: position 42,769,741 of record JARGYO010005626.1, read on the forward strand.
TATAACCCCTCCTCTCCTCCGCTCCTCTCCTTCCTGTACATTGTTATCTGAGTGATATTCTGTTAACTATTTACCAGATCAAGATTGCTTAAAAATTTTAATTTGACTGTGTATGGGACTTTTACTTAGTCACTTCATACTTCACATGTGTGACATTTGGGACTTTATTTAGGACTTATTTTTATTTGCATTATTGTATCTTCTTTTGCTGTCTCTAATTTATGTTTAGGTTTGTAGCATGGAGCGATTCACTTTTTATCTGATTGACTATAAGGCCTCATGCCCACGGACGTTTTTAAAAACGAGCTGTAAAGCTAGGTTGGACGCCTGGAAAAAGCGGCGTTAAAAAATTTGAATTTTACTGCGTTTTTCATTAGCATTTTTGCGCATTTTTAAGCGTTAGCGTTAGGTAGCGTTTTCAAAGGACTCTTGGGAAATCTAATGTCCAGACAGGAATTTCCTGTGTTTACAGAGGTTACACTGTCCAATCATCTTTTTGCAGATAAAAAAACGCGGAACTCAAAAATGCTGCTGCAGCGTTTTTGAGCGTTTTTAAGCGTTTTTTAACGATTTGCGTTTTTTCAGCTCTAAAGCGGACGCCACGGAACGCCCTGGTCATGTTTTTTTTTTTACAGCTTAAAAACGCCTATGCCATTTGCAGCTCAAAAACGCCTAGGTGGGCATGAAGCCATAGGCTAACATGGACAGGTGTTTTTAAGCTGTAAAAAACGCTCAAAAAAGCGGCTGTAAAAACGTCCGTGGGCATGAGGCCTAAAGCCTCATGCCCACTGGATGTTTTTTGACGTTTTTACAGCAGCTGTTTTTGGCTGCAGACAATTTTTCTACAGTCAGTAAACTCTCCATCATGTTATCCTATGTGTCCATGCACACATAGGCTGTTATCAGCAGTTTTGGGCAGTGGCGTTTTTGAGCAGTAAAAAAACCCCAAAACTAGTGGGTTCTGAGAGACGTTTTTCAGCTGTAAAAATTCTCTAACGCTGATAAACGCTGATTAACGTCAATAAAAGCTCAAAAACATCGCTCACCAGCGTTTTTAATGTTTTTGATCCATTAAAAAAAAAATATAAAAAATAAAAAAAAATCTTCAAAAAAAAAAAAAACGCTAACGCGGAAAAACGCTAAAAAAACACTAATAAGCACTAAAAAACGCTATTACAAAAATGCTTAAAAAATTTGAAAAACTGACTGCAAAGCTACTGGCGTTTTTATAATGTTATTTTAATGTCTAGTGTACATAAGGCCTCATCATGGAACAGGCTGAGAGTGTAAGCAAACCCAGAAGGGTTGATTTATAAAGAATTTGCACAGACACTCACCCAATGAACGTGTATAAGCATTAGCTTTATGTGAACGGGAAAGAAATCAAATGTAACCAGGCTGTATCTTGTGTTTTTCTATAGCACAGTAAATCATTTATCGTAAACAGAAAATGTGACATTTGGCCACTAGATGGAGCTAAGTAGTATATGAAATTCCTATGATACTTTAAGCGTATGTAAACCCAACATGTTATATTCCTGATATGTGCCTGCTGTACTGTACTTCTAAGAAAAAGTATCCTGTTCTCTTTGTATTGCTTTATTTGTGTGAAATCCCTGGTGTTCCTGCCAGTCCCTCTGCTTTCCTATTAAAAACTGACCACACTAGGCAGGAGAGCACACTGTAGCCAGTTCTCTAGCTATGCTGAGAACTCAGTCTGCTCAGCGCCAATAATCACTTATCGTGACAACCCCCCCTGCACAGCCATTCACTGGGAAGCTCAGTGTGCTGTTGCTTCTCCTCCCCCCAGGTCTTATGCAGCTGAGAACAGAGGGAATGTGATCACTTATAAAAAAAGGGTAAAAATTAAATGTATATATATATTTTTTTATAGCTATGCACAAATGTTTTACTTTTCACTTCTATTTTAAACTGAATGTGTTCGTTTACAATCACTTTAATCCATCTAGTGACCAACTGTGGCACATGCACTTATACTTTGCAAATTCTTTATAAATAAATTCCAAAGAGTGTGATGAATACGAGGAGGCTGAACTTTTGTTTTTTACTGTATTTACAGTGTATACAAACCTTTAATAATAAACTTTTTTCATTTTTTGGTATCTTTCCATCTTCAAAATATACCATTCAAAGCATTTTGTTATACAGTAATACCTAGGATTGCGATTAACAAGCGTTCCGCAATACAAACTATTATTTTTTTGAAATCCTGACTCGGGTTGCGAGTGTTGTCTCGCAAAAACAAGCAGAATTCAAGCCTCTGAGGGGTGCAGTACCGAATTTGGCCAGAGGTGCGGGGTGCGCCGGTGGAGCCTTTTGGAGCCGCTCGGATGCACTCGGAAACAATCTGTGCTTGAGTGTTTCCAAGCCTTTCCGAGGGTTTCTGAGTGCATCCGAGCAGTCTCCGAGTATTTCCGAGTCTCTCCGGCGCTCCCCCACCTCTGGCCACATGCTGTACTGCATACAATAGAAGTCAATGTGGAACGAATTATCTTCATTTCCATTGACTTCTATGGGGAAACCCGCTTTGATATGCAAGTGCTTTGGATTACAAGCGTTCTCCTGGAACGGATTATGCTCGTAATCAGAGGTTCCACTGTATCTATTTAATAAAAAAAAATACCTGCTGATCTTGCTTGAAAACGTGTGAACAGATAACTTCCTATGCTCTCTATCTGTGCTGACCTTTTAAAATTACATTTCTCTCTGAAACAAAAACCACAACCCTCTGTTATGGAACATGGCCAAATCTTATTTCTGTTGTCCTGATTAGGGATGAGCTTCGAGTTCGAGTCAAACCCATGTTCGACTCGAACATCGTTTGTTAGGCCGTTTGCGGAATTTCGAACATTATGGGCCGTTCGCACCAAATTCGAGTGGCGCGTCACGGCCCATAATTCACTTCGGCATCGCAGTGCATTGCTGGCTGATGATGGGCCAAGCATGCACTATGACCCGCATTCTTTGGCCAATCACAGCGCGGAAAAAAAGGAGAGCCATAATTGGCCAAAGCTAGGGTGGCTTTGGCCAATTATGTCTCAGGGGGTTTAGTACACGCCCCACACTATATAAGGCCGCCTGCGTGGCGGCCTTGTGTATTGTGTTGCGGCGGTGGTTAAAGACAGAGAGAGATAGTGTTATTTAATTTGAGTTAGATAGAGCAGGCAGGCGAGTCAGTTAGCTTCAGTTACAGTGTGTAGAGGATATGTATGCATCCTAGGTGTTGTATATATATGTATACACTGTATTCAGTTTAGCTAGATACGTTCCTGTTATTCTCTATACTGACAGGCAGGCAGGTGATTGTGCTAGCTGCAGTATTTTCACTTAGTGTACTGTGTCCTTTGCACAGTGTGCACCTAAAGCTTACCTGAATACAATTGTTGGTGTTCTGATACAAATACAGGCAGGGAGCTACAGTATTTTGCTTTAGTGTCCTTTGCACAGTGTGCACCTAAAGCTTACCTCAATACAATTGCTGGTGTTCTCATACAAATACAGGCAGGGAGCTGCAGTATTTTGCTTTAGTGTCCTTTGCACAGTGTGCACCTAAAGCTTACCTCAATACAATTGCTGGTGTTCTGATACAAATACAGGCAGGGAGCTGCGCTGAGTCTTCGGTACAGGTAACCCCCCTGGTCTCCTCTTCCCAGATCCGGGTCCAATCGCAAGGTGGCACCCTGGGAGTCCTCGATCCCCGGCGGAACCCAACCAAAGGTGCTGGGCTCCGGGCCTCCAAAATAGTACCTCACCCCAGACTGAAGGTGTCTGGGATGGAACAGGAACCAGGCCTCAGGGCCTAGGGCACCCGGAGACGACCCACACGCACACCCAGGCTGAAGGTGCTGGGCGCGGACGACGACCCCTATGGAAGATGGCCGCCCCTTTTTATACCCTCTCCCGACAGGCACAGCAGGTTCCCTGCCCCGCCGTACTGCTGCCGAGAGGGGACAAGAAAAGGCACAACCTTGTATTGTGGTTCAACCCGGACCTATGGCGACAGCGCCACCTGTAGGCCCCAGGGAACTATGCACCAATACCATCTCCCATGGCACAGAAATGGTCCATTAACCCTAACAATAGTGTGTCTGAGCCTAACTACCACTCAGACACTCCCATAAATTGAACACCCCGCTAAACATTCCCCCCACTAAATAGACACTGGTTCCCACTGTCTGGAGTAAACCTATGCCCCTCAGGCCTGAGTCAGCAAAAGCCCAATCCAGTGACTAACTAAAAAAAAAAAAGGGACAATTTTAAAAAAACTGTCAGTTTGTGCCGGAACCTAACATGGGGAAAGCAGGTGAAAAACATAGAGGAAAAAGGAGAAATCACACATGTGCACATTAAAACATTAAATGTCACATAAAACTTTTTTTTTTTCATGAAATATTTACATTTCCCTCCCGCCTGCATTAGCTAAGATCCACCCCATTCTCAGTAATCATGCTTGGCGTCCGCCTGCAGGGGAAGAAAAAAACAACATACACAACAAAACGACATTTTGTTAGAATGAGGAGATTCTCCCCTAGAGGAAAATCCCTTCCTTCTAAAATAAAACTGCACCACATCATTAGCAAGACAATAGTTGCACAACACCGCCACCTAGTGGTAGTGCCAACGTCAGAACACCCATCCCAAAAGAAACTCTTCTTCTTTTTCTTGGGGTAAAACTTCCTCTCCTTCTTTACTGTGGCCCTGAACTATCTACTCCCTAAAGTCCTTGTATCTTTGTCGTAGGGGCAGAGAGGGGAGGAAAAGAACAACAGCTCCTGCTTCTCCAAAGAGTAGAATACCCTTTCAACTAGGGCAAAAGTTCCTGGGCTCCTGAGAGTGCACTCAAAAAAACAAAGCAACACCAGAGTCTTGTCTCTCACAGGTAGTAGTGTGGGTCTGGCAACACCAACGGCTTCCAATGCCTATCAAATGTGTCTATATGATACTCAACGTCATCTTTGTCCTTCCTGCAAATGAGTACCTTGTCCGCATAAATGTGCCGACCCAACATCCAGGCAGCCTTACAGTCTTTGAGTCTATCGTCTCGGTAGCTGATGCAGGTCTCTTCAATGGTGAAAAGGCAGACAAGGGGACAGATCCCTCCTCAGGCTCCGAGGCCACCACCAGGGGTGTACTTTCCCCAGTGGACATGGGTGGGTCCCTAGCACTAAGGGACAAGGACAGGGGCTTCTTATCCCAGCCCTTCTGTTCAAAAGGTTCATCTATGGCGGGCAGCGTCATCTCCCGCATCAGAGATGGACTCCAGGTCTGAGGTGTCACATTCCTCCGCAGGCAGGTAACTTCTGATGGAGGACGAGCCACCGCCTCTGACTAATTCACGGGCATGTGAATTCCCAACACTTGGGACCTTAGACAGAGTCTCTTCCCCCGGCTTACCTCGGCTTGTAGCTGAACCAGGACGTCCGGGACTTTTCCCATCGTATGCATCCGTCCTGGGTAAACGCTGGGGCGTAGCTCCACCATGGCCGCGGGAAGCTTTCACAAACCCGATCTTCCTCTTGGGCGGTGGGAGAAAGGACTCTGTGGTGACCGAAGTAGCATCCTCTGGTTCCTCATTCACTGGCACAATGTCCTCTGTGACTTCCTCCGAAGTCTCGGCAGTGCGCGCAGGGGTGGCTGTGTAAGCTCTGATTCCTCCTTCCAGAGTGGTGGCGCCTGTAAGGCAATTGAGGTGGAAAGCCTGAGGCTTTTCTGTAGCTTGTTCCACCTCGAACAAGAACTCCTTACAGTGCTCGCATCGCCCGAATGGCTTCAGATGAACCACCAGTCCCGAGCAGCTGGGACAAATCACTCCGAGGGCCTCCACATCTTTGCAAACGTAGAGGGCAAATTGTCCCCGAGGCTTGAGCCGAATCCCCGTCCCCATCAAGGGAGCAGCAAAGGAAGTCATCTTCATGGTAGTAGTAGCCGGAACCCATGAGGCATGAGACGCCATGTTATCCATTCGCTGCTCCATCGCGCACTGTCCCTTTTGCGCCAAAGTCCTCACGTGCACCTCCACACATGGCCGGACTCCTCCCATCTCCTGCACTGTTCGCGGGCTTTCTCTCTGTCACGCCCACGAACTACACAGTCAGGGTTCTCCTCGTGGCGCAGTTCTCAATATGGCCGACCTCCACGGAACTTCACTGGGGAATAAAGTTCAAACTCTGGGGGGTTTTCACACTTTCCAACCGCAGACACATCCCGGACTCGAGCCCCCACGTGTAGCGCCCTCACCCCTCTCCCCCTGCCTTCCTTTTAGTTTCCGCTCCTCGCAGGGAGGGGAGAGGCACACCGCACCACAAGCCCGTACCCTCCTGAGTAAGAAGGTTAAGCGGTGTTAATTTTCGGGCCTGCCTGCGGCTGGAGTTGAATCCTCCCGAGGACGATTCTCACCTCTACCTTATGTTTCCCCCAGTAATGTAACTGTCCACACCAACTGAAAGTCCAACTTCTATATTTATTTCACACGGATAATAAATATGCCTCTTTAACAGCAGACAGGTTGGAGCAAGACACAGGACAGCTTAGGTGGGAGGAGGTCCAGGCACAAACTTGAATCAGACTCTTTGACTGTTTAGGCTTCACAAACAGCTTTGGCGCACGATCTCTGTCACAGACCGTGAGGTTGGTCTTTGCCACAGACCGGGTGAATAAATTCACTGCCACTGACTTGATGAATAAAGTCACTGCCACTGACTAGGTGAATAGGGCACGGCCCTATGAGGCCACTGCCACTGACCTTGAACGTGAACTTGAACTTCCTTCTTGAGTAGTATTTGGCCCATGTAAAGGAGAAGACATCCCTCCGGAGAGTTACCAGAGGTCCCCACCATCACCACGACTCTGCGCTGGGTCTTCGGTACAGGTAACCCCCCTGGCCTCCTCGTCCCAGATCCGGGTCCCCTCGCAAGGCGGCACCCTGGGAGTCCTCGATCCCCAGCGGAACCCAACCGAAGGTGCTGGGCTCCGGGCCTCCAAAATAGTACCTCACCCCAGACTGAAGGTGTCTGGGATGGAACAGGAACCAGGCCTCCGGGCCTAGGTCACCCGGAGACGACCCACACGCACACCCAGGCTGAAGGTGCCTGGGCACGGACGACGACCTCTATGGAAGATGGCCGCCCCTTGTATTGAAAAGGCACAACCTTGTATTATGGTTCAACCCGGACCTATGGCGACAGCGCCACCTGTAGGCCCCAGGGAACTATGCACCAATACTAGCTCCCATGGCACAGAAATGGTCCATTAACCCTAACAATAGTGTGTCTGAGCCTAACTACCACTCAGACACTCCCATAAATTGAACACCCCGCTACATACAAATATCTGCGATTAAGTCCCACTTGCGCTGATTAGAGCAACACAATCCTTTTCACATATGATGACTGTGACTTCAAACGAAAATCCACCCAAGGAAAAGTGATCAATATAAAACAGAAAAGAATCCTCCAGTTCACCAATGTTTAATGATGCCGCTTACCAGATCCCCAGATCTCGTATTAGGAGATCATACTCGCATATGGCTTATCACCCAGCTCGGGTCTCCAGATTCCTCCGCCCTTATCCCCACTCCTTATCCTTTTGATCAATATGATTCACTCTCAGAGGTACCACCTTTTTCCCATTCTGTTTCCTCTCACAGCGGGCTGCATCACTCAGAAGGTGGTTTCACTGATTATGTTTTCAGGTTAGTAGCTGCATAAAACCAGAACGCAGGCAACTGTTTTGTGTAAGCAATTAATTGCCATTTTTAACGATCCTAGCGCAGTTTCTTTTTTATTTTTTCCATAATAATAATATGTCGACCTGCCATGCAGTTCATTGGCAAGCACAACTAAAAGACCCACACCAAAGAACAAAGCGCACCTATCCTTGCTCCTCATCAGCTGGGATCTCCAACCCCACTATACCTCCAGTCCTCTCTGAAACCTGCACTGAGAGAAATGAAGGTGTAGAATTAGGTGTGTCACGAGATAATAAGAATTATGTAATAGAGGGCGCATGCGCGGAGTCTAGCGGAGCGGTAATGCAGAGCTAGAGCTCCGTACCGTTCGTGGGGAGAGCCGGTATCCAGCGTTAACCCGCAAGTATAATTACATACCCGAGGGGTAGAACAAGTACCAGGGACCCTGTAGTCCATTTTGTGGGCAGAATTATGGCTCAGAGAGGGAGCGGTACCAAGTTAAAAAATCCTGTCATGAAAGCTCCTAAGGGGAGAACCGTGACTAAAGGGGCACAATCCTCTGCCTCATTCACAGCTTCTATGCGCTCACACAAGTTAAACCTGTCACAGCCTATATCCTCAGCTGACTCTGACAATGATTTATTTACCATACAAGACTCTCCTCAGACCCCACAAATAACTCCAGCCATATTTAAACAATTTGAAAATATGCTCCATAAAGCACTAAAGCAGACATCTGACCAAATTACCTCAAACCTCACAAGAGAGATAAGGGAAATTGGTAAGCGTACAGCTGCCTTAGAGATAAAAACTGAGGACTTAGAAAATATTTCTCTGGAACATTCAATGGAACTTGAAAATCTCAAAGAGGAAAATATCTTGCTTCACAACAAGCTAGAAGACCATGAGAATAGGGACAGGAGGTCCAATTTGCAAATCAGGGGTATCCCTGGGGCAATTCTTGACCTGCAATCTACAATTACTGCACTGTTCCAGGAATTGCAACCAGCCATTCCCATTGAAAGAATGGAATTTGACAGAATTCATCGAGCACTTGCTGCTAAAAAACCTGACGGTCCTCCACGGGACATCATAGTGAAACTACACTACTACCGCACAAAAGAACTGCTTCTGTCATCAGCCAGAGATAAAAAACAGTTAAATTTTCAAGGACATGAATACCAACTGTTTGCTGATTTGTCCCAAACTACAATTTCTAAGAGAAGAGCATTAAAACCCCTTCTTCAGGAACTCCAAAGCCATGATATCCCATATCAATGGGGATTCCCATTCTCTTTACGATTCGCCTATAAAGGGAAAAGATACACTTGCAGAACCTATGAAGAACTTCAACAAACACTCATAGATCTACATTTAATGGATCCAGATCCAAGAAATACCTCTCTGCAGAGTAGAGCAATGCCCCTTTCATCCAAAGGGCATCACTCCCAACCCAATTTGGAAAATGGAAATCATCCATCCCACAAGAGAAGTCGTTATACATCTCCTCCTCAAGAAAGAGAAGATTCAATGGACTGACAGAAATCTCAAAGAAATCAACCTGTTCGCTTTTACCCTGCTATGGACCTTTTGAAGACATATTGTGCAACACATAGCACTTATTAACAAACTAATGCACAATAATAAGTGTTGCCCCAGATGCAGTCCCTTTTCACTTATAATGATTGCTCATAGTTTTCCAGTTAAGCTTAAATACTAAAAATGCTATCCAGCATACGGTTGAAGTTTTTTCTATTTTTTTTGTCTTTTTCGATCTAGTTTTTTTTTTTTTTTTTTTTTTAGCATAACTTAGGGTAAGCAAAAGTCCTGCTATCCTAGATTTTCTGGTTCTTGAAGAAGAACATTATATAGTTTCTCCTGACGTTCATTAGACTATTGAAGAACATAGGTCATACTTATTTTACCAGTCCCCCCTCTTTGTAAGTCAAATGATTGATCTTATATTACTGAATGGGAACTAATAGAACAACAGTATTATTTACCTTTGGGGATCTTTTTTTTATTATTTCCCCTAGCCGACAGTTTAGTTATTACTCCTAGTGTGTAAAGGAGGACCCCCAATTCCTGCTCTATCCTCACCCTTTATTACCACCCCTCTAGTTTAGGTAGCTTCCTCACCAGGAGATCCTGGGGCAATCAGCAGATTTTCTTAAATTTTTGTCACCCCTATAGTCCCTCCCCTGGAGTATTTACCTATAATATTAACAGTTTTCATATGATTAGGTTAACGAATTATTCTTTATCGTATTATTCTTTTTAGATGGCTCTCCCCCCCTTTGAACGGGAGATCCGTGCGCCCTACTTTGCCCCCCTCATTCGACCACATAAAACATGTGGAAGTCTGACGGAGGCGCTATTTCCCCAGTGGGGGATTTTTGCCCCCACTTGCGGAAAACACTTAAATGTGTCTTTATGTTAGTATATGTATTATTTTGTCTAATCAGTCAAATTTTATTCCATTCTATCACTCTAGTATTCATCTCCTATCTGCTTTCCTTCCCCCTCTTCGAGTCCACTCGGATCGCATTGAGTAACACGAATAACTTGGCAACAGGTAAGTCCTCCTTACCCACCCTACTACCATGCCTACTACCATGGCACCATTAAACATTTTGTCCCTGAATGTTCAAGGACTCAAAAACGAACCAAGGCCTTCCACGTATTTCATGCCAAAAAGGCACACATAGTTTATTTACAAGAAACTCACTTCACAAAAACCACCACACCCAAATTTATATCCCATTTCTATCCGCAAACCTACACGGCCTCGGCTGCCTCCAAGCAACGGGGTACTCTCATAGCCTTCCATCGTTCTACCCCATTTACACTCCAATCACAAATAAAAGATCCTGAAGGACGATACTTAATTCTTACGGGCCACATAGTGGATACCGCAATAACTGTAGTTTCTTATTATGCACCAAATAAACAACCTAATCCATTTATGTCACATTTATTACAAGTAGTGAATGATCATAAAATAGGAACAGTTATGCTATGTGGTGACTCCAACCAGGTCCTCCTCCCATTTCTGGATAAATCCCCGTACACACCATCACAAACAAATGTCAAGAAGTCCTTCTCACAAATCCTATCCAAACATAATTTAGTAGATTCATGGAGAGAAGCCAACCCCACTACACGGAAATACACATACTATTCCCATCCCCACAAAACATTTTCAAGGATTGATCATATATTTCTAACTATAGGCATGCTCCCTGAAATCATTGCTGCAGACATAGTCCCCATTCCATGGTCCGACCATAATGCTGTACTCACCTCCATTAAATCATTATTACCCAAAGGCCATGATCGTACTTGGAATCTCCCAGACATTCTACTCAAACACCCAGCTTATCGCCAAACTATTGAACAAGACATAAAAGAATACATTACCCTTAACTCTGGCCCAGAAATTAGTATGCTAACTCTATGGGAAGCCCATAAACCAGTGATATGCAACACAATCCAGAAACAATCAGCTATATTTAAACGAGAACAGAAAACCCTTGCCCGTAAACTGGAAATGGATTTTAACACGGCCTTTATATCCCATCAAGAAAATCCATCCACATTAACTAAATCCCGATTAGACAAGACCCGTACTGCATACAACTTATTTCTCACAGAAGCCGTAGAAAAATCCTATAAACGCTCAAGACTTAACTGCTTCATGAAAGCTAATAAGCCCGGGACATACCTTGCAAGAACACTCAACTCAAAACAAACCCTTTAAACCAATTTGGCTAAAACTAGCAAAGGAAGTATACACATGCAACCCTCACAAAATAGTCAAAAAAATTCATTCCCACCTATCCTCATTATATGCTTCATCTAATAACTTTGACCCGCTAGCTGCAGATACATTTTTCTCCGACTTACATTTGCCAGGACTTTCCCCTGACCAAAATAAAATCCTAGAAGAAATAATTTCACCAGAAGATGTCGCCAAGGCTATTAAAGAATTAAAAATAAACAAGAGACCAGGCCCAGATGGCTACTCAGCTTTATATTACAGAACCTATACAGACATATTATCACCAATCTTAGCAGACGCCTTCAATGTATTATTGAAAGGAGAATCCTTTAGACAGGAAACCCTGACCGCCATTATTTGTATGATCCCAAAACCTCTCACGGATGATACCCTATGTACAAACTTTCGCCCAATTTCCCTTCTGAACCTAGATATCAAACTCTTAGCCAAAATATTGGCCAAAAGACTAAATAGAATAATAGGCAAGCTCATCCATAAGGATCAAGTAGGATTCATGCCAAAGCGGCAGGCGGGAGACAATGTCCGTCGGGCCGTATTGCTAGCCCACATAGCCAAAAAATGACGTATACCCTCCTGTTTTCTGTCCCTAGATATAAAAAAGGCCTTTGACTCCATAGCCTGGCCGTACCTTAATTACACATTACAAAAATGGGGTTTTGGCCCTCACTTCCTAACATGGATAGAAGCACTCTACAACAAACCAATTGCATATATAAAATACGCAGGCTATAAATCTAATTCCTTTAATATAGAAAGAGGAACGCGCCAGGGATGTCCACTCTCCCCCCTCCTATTCGCCCTCCTAATAGAACCCCTAGCTCAACGAATCCGCACAGATCCGACAATCACAGGCATCGAATTAGCTGGATACCATCATAAATTATGCCTATTTGCGGATGACATACTCCTATTTCTTTCATCCCCACAAGTCTCTGGACCTAATCTTCTATCCGTTTTAGATAAATTTGCAGTGATTTCGGGACTTACAATAAACCCCAAAAAATCCATGGCCCTAGATATATCCCTCACTAAAGTAGAATCAGACTCGGCCAAAACTGCACTTCCTTTCATATGGACTGAGAGGTCAATCCCCTATTTAGGGATTCACCTAACAGCCTCATACTTAGATCTCTTTGCAGCAAACAATCCCCCACTCCTCAAACAAATAACAACTCTTTTACAACAATGGACACATCTCCCAATTTCATGGATAGGTAAAATTAACGCAGTCAAAATGACAATTCTCCCTAAAATACTCTACTTATTTAGAGTCTTACCAATCCCTATCCCATCTTATTATCTTAGAATACTTCAAAGAAAAACATCAAATTATGTCTGGGGCTCCAAAAAACCCTGTGTATCGTTACATACACTTTATTTACCGAAACTTAAGGGAGGCCTTGGGTTCCCTAATTTTGCTAATTATTATAGAGCGGCACATATTGCCAGCCTCACTAAATATCACACTAATGATGATATACCTATATGGGTAATAGTAGAAGCAGCAGAATGTGACCCTCTATCTATATCCAATGTACTATGGCTCCTCCCTAAAGAAAGGAAAACCCTAAGTAACCCTATTATAAAACACTTTTTAGCCGTATGGGATAACCTTAGATTTAAACATCAGCTACAATCACCTCACAACCCTCTCTTCTCATTCCTTAAAAACCCTGCTTTTTACCCAGCATGGGTCTCACCCAAGTCATTTAGGGTATGGAATTCATTGAATATTACTCGGCTTAATAACCTAACCTCTACATCATCTTTTCATACGTTTCCTACCCTTTGCGACACCTATAACTTGCCGAACTCTGAACTTTTCAGATATCTCCAAATTAAAAACTTTTACGCACCTTTGTTAATTACTGACACCCCTTTTTCCCAACTTACAATATTTGAATCTGCATGTTTAAAAGACCCCCATTCAAGAGGACTAATATCGTCAATATACACCCACATTACAATTTACCCAGGTTTAGACAAACCACCTTATGCACGTAAATGGGAGGAGGACCTGGAAAGAGAATTCGATGTGGCTGATTGGTCCAAAATATGGTCTATAACAAAATCTTCTTCACCAAATGTTCTGGCGGTAGAAACCAACTATAAAGTTCTAACCCGTTGGTACCTCATTCCCTACAGATTGGCGAAATTTACGCCAAACCAAACAGGCCAATGCTTCCGGGGCTGTCCCGACCCGGGCACCCACCTACACATTTGGTGGTCTTGCCCGTTGATACAATTATACTGGGAACAGATATTTGAAACTGCCTCCAGAATATTTGGCTTCACTATACATCCTGACCCAGCCACGGCCTTGCTCAATCTAAAACCAGATTACATCACTTATAAACAATTTAAACTTCTCACTCAATTGTTTACGGCAGCCAAACAAACAATTGCAAAAGCATGGAGGACCCCTAAACTGGAAATAGCCGAGACCATACGTAGAGTCAATGAATTTATGGCTCACGCCAAAATGCTAGCCATAGAAAGAGATCAAATTCCAATCTTTGAAAAGTTATGGAACCCTTAGATTAAATATCACCTATCTTCATTCCGCGAAGACTTGATTCTCATGCCATGGTAGCAGGTGGACCATATCGTGAACACTCTATTATCCTGTTGTAACACACAGGTCAAAGACCAATGAACTCGAGCCATCCGAGTGGACTCCTATACCCCCCCCCCTCTACTTTCCTACTATCCTATTCTACCTATTTTTATGTTACCTACTTATCCATTTCTATTTTCATGTAATTTTTACGCTATCTTTTACGTCCATTTAAAGTTCACTTAGATCTTTATTTTTACTTGAAAAGCATTATCTAAGCGGCATTATAATATTGCACTATGTAATTAGTTCTCAATTGTACTAAACCAAATAATATTTGTTTGTTCGTTATCTTACCATCTACTGTAGCATACATCTAGTGCGTGGATGTATCCACCGTTGATTTCTGCTTAGCCCTTAGAAACTATACAGCAATATGCAAATTGTAGACCATGAATTTACTACTTATTCTTTATAATAGAAATATGTAGTCAATGTTCTACAACCATTATAAATGTATGATCTGTACATTTCTGTTACATCTCTTTCAATAAAATACTTTAACAAGGAGAATTAGGTGTGTCACAGCCAAGTACTTGCGGGCAATCTGCTATCGGTACACCAACGTCATATTGTACCAGGCAAATTTCCCTGCCCCAGCTGCTGCACCGCCGAAAGAAGTTCGCTTACAGCCATCCACATGCCCAGCGGTTGAATGCTAGCTTGGCTAAATTGCTAGCACTTCAACTGCTGCCTTTTCAGTTGGTAGACTCTACCCCCTCCTGTGAGTTTGTGGAATGTGCGGTTCCTCAGTGGCAGGTTCCCAAACGCCACTTTTTCTCACGGAAGGCGATTCCGGCTCTCTACCGGCATGTGGAAGGCAATGTCTTGGCCTCGCTGGACAGGGGGGTCAGCGGTAAGGTGCATATTACCGCTGACTCATGGTCCAGCAGGCATGGACAGGGACATTACCTATCTTTCACGGTGCATTGGGTGACTCTGCTGGCAGCTGGGAAGGATGCAGGACAAGGTGCAGTAGTGTTGGAGGTTGTTCCGCCACCACGCCTCCAAAATTTTACTACTGGTGATTCTGACACACCTCTCTCCTCCACCCCCTCCTCTTCTTCCTCCATGGCCTCTTCCTGTGCTTTGTCCTCAGAACCAGCGGTGCTCCGTAGGCGTTTAAGGGGCTATGCAAGTACGCAGGCAAAGAGATGCCCTACGGTGCTTGAGCTGGTGTGCTTTGGGGGACAGGAGCCACACTGGGGCAGAGATTCTGTCATCTCTGCAGGGGCCGGCTCAGAGGTGGTTGACACCATGCCAGCTTAAGCCAGGAATGGTGGTTTCCGACAATGGCACCAACCTCCTCATCGCCCTCCGACAGGGACACCTGACCCATGTGCCCTGTTTGGCTCACGTCCTTAACTTGGTGGTGCAGTGGTTCTTGGGCAGGTACCCGGGCTTACAGGATGTCCTGAGGCAGGCCAGGAAAGTCTGTGTGCATTTCCGCCGGTCATATAATGCCAGTGCTCGGCTGGCTGACCCGCAAAAGGTGACCAGCTTAGGTGGGAGGAGGTCCAGGCACAAACTTGAATCAGACTCTTTGACTGTTTAGGCTTCACAAACAGCTTTGGCGCAGGATCTCTGTCACAGACCGTGAGGTTGGTCTCTGCCACAGACCAGGTGAATAAAGTCACTGCCACTGACTTGATGAATAAAGTCACTGCCACTGACTAGGTGAATAGGGCACGGCCTTTTGAGGCCACTGCCACTGACCTTGAACGTGAACTTCCTTCTTGAGTAGTATTTGGCCCATGTAAAGGAGAATACATCCCTCCGGAGAGTTACCAGAGGTCCCCACCGTCACCACGACTCTGCGCTGGGTCTTCGGTACAGGTAACCCCCTGGCCTCCTCGTCCCAGATCCGGGTCCCCTCGCAAGGCGGCACCCTGGGAGTCCTCGATCCCCGGCGGAACCCAACCGAAGGTGCTGGGCTCCGGGCCTCCAAAATAGTACCTCACCCCAGACTGAAGGTGTCTGGGATGGAACAGGAACCAGGCCTCCGGGCCTAGGGCACCCGGAGACGACCCACACCCAGGCTGAAGGTGCCTGGGCATGGACGACGACCTCTATGGAAGATGGCCGCCCCTTGTATTGAAAAGGCACAACCTTGTATTGTGGTTCAACCCGGACCTATGACGACAGCGCCACCTGTAGGCCCCAGGGAACTATGCACCAATACTAGCTCCCATGGCACAGAAATGGTCCATTAACCCTAACAATAGTGTGTCTGAGCCTAACTACCACTCAGACACTCCCATAAATTGAACACCCCGCTACATACAAATATCTGCGATTAAGTCCCACTTGCGCTGATTAGAGCAACACAATCCTTTTCACATATGATGACTGTGACTTCAAACGAAAATCCACCCAAGGAAAAGTGATCAATATAAAACAGAAAAGAATCCTCCAGTTCACCAATGTTTAATGATGCCGCTTACCAGATCCCCAGATCTCGCATTAGGAGATCATACTCGCATATGGCTTATCACCCAGCTCGGGTCTCCAGATTCCTCCGCCCTTATCCCCACTCCTTATCCTTTTGATCAATATGATTCACTCTCAGAGGTACTACCTTTTTCCCATTCTGTTTCCTCTCACAGCGGGCTGCATCGCTCAGAAGATGGGGCTGCCCATCCAGCTGGTTGCTGCTTTCCACAGCCTCATCGTCCAGCTCTCCCCGGGCAGTATTTAAAGAATCCCCGCAATCCAACCGCTCCTCGACATCCCCGCCGCCTGAGTATTTTCAGTTAGTGTACTGTGTCCTCTGCACAGTGTGCAACTAAAGCTAACTGAAGACAATTGCTGGTGTTCTTATACTAATAATACTACAGGCAGGCAGTTGATTCTGCTAGCTGCAGTATAATCAGTATATATATACATCCCAGCTTTGTGCAGCTACATCTCCCTGCAGGCCAATCAGTATGTCTGGAAGGACAACAAGGAGAGGCAGAAAGTCACTAGCCAATAAAAGAGGGCAAGCAGGCTCTGTGTCTAGAGGCAACAGTGCTGGTCTTGGACACAGTGCATCCCCAACAGCACGTATCCGTGGGACACGCTTGTCCTTTTTTTCGGCAGCTGGCTGTGTTGAGCCGCAACATGCCGAAGACTTGGTACAGTGGATGACCAAGCCGTCCTCATCCTCCTCATCCTCTCTCACCCAGGCTCAGGGTACTTTGTCTGGCAAAGCAGCTGCCAAAGCAGCCTCTTCCCTCGGCTCAATGGCATCAGTCACTCCATCCCTAGCCCCACCATGTCCTCCTGAGGAGTCCCCCGAACTGTTTGACCACAGTGTTGGGTACATGCTCCAGGAGGATGCCCAGCGCTTTGAAGGCTCCGATGATTGTACCCAGATAGAGGAAGGCAGTAACGTGAGCCCAGAGAGAGGGGGTGCCCAAGGACAGCAATCTGTCATGTTCCCCCAGCTGCAGCATACTGCCAGGTTTACTACAGTGATGAGGAGGGAGGGGATAATGAGGTCACGGACTCTACATGGGTGCCTAATAGTAGAGAGGAGGAGGAGGCACATCTCCAACAAGGCAGGATGCCCTCCAGGGGCCAGCTTAAGGGCAGCACACCGACAGCATCACACCGCAGAGCACCGCATGTGCAGGCCGCTGCTGTCTCTGCGCGTTATTCCAAAAGTTCTTTAGTGTGGGCCTTTTTTGAGACGAGTGCATCAGATCGCAGCACTGCTATTTGCAACATATGTCTCAGGCGTATCTCGCGTGGCCAAAACATCACCCGCTTGGGCACCACATGCTTGATCAGACATATCCAAAACCAAACTTATAATTTTTTCTCACCCACGTGCCCCCTACCCCGATCTCTCTGTCAAAATCGATGGCACAACTATGAGCCCATCCCCGCATGCCAAGGTTCTAGGTGTAGTTCTGGACTCTGAACTCTCCTTTAAGCCCCACGTCCAATCACTGTCCAAATCTTGCCGCCTCAACCTCCGCAACATCTCCAAATACCCCCTTTTCTATCCAATGACACCACAAAGCTCTTAATTCACTCCCTAGTCAGCTCTCGCCTTGATTACTGCAACTCAATCCTCATTGGCTTACCTCTGCATACTCTATCCCCCCTTCAATCAATCATTAAAGTGGTTGTAAACCAACTTTGTAAACAAACACCTACAGGTAAGCCAAGATTAAGGCTTACCTGTAGGTGCAAGAAATATCTCCTAAACCTACACGGTTTAGGAGATATTTGCAAAAACAGACATGCACCGATGTCTACGGCGCATGCGCGCCGTAGACAACGGTGCATTCACAGGGTTAATCCCATTCACAATTCCGGCTCTGCCGGAATAGACAGCTCCCGCGCGCATGCGCGGAGTGACGTCTTCGCCGCTCCGGCCAATCACAGCGCCGCAGCGGCGCTGTGATTGGCTGGAGCGGCGATACCCGGAAGTAACCTTCCGGGTATCTGAGGAGCGATGGCTGCGGACGGAGCGGGGGACGAGGATGGCTTTGGGGGTCCCGATCTAAGGTAAGTGATGCATAATGAGCTAGTATGCTAGTCATACTAGCTCATTATGGCTTTGTCTTGCAGGTGATTTAAAAAAAAAAAAATTATCTGGGTTTACAACCGCTTTAATGCTGCTGCCAGACTCATCCACCTTTCTAATCGCTCTGTGTCTGCTACTCCTCTCTGTCAATCCCTCCATTGGCTTCCGCTCACCCAAACAATTAAATTCAAAATACTAACGACTACCTACAAAGCCATCCACAACTCTGCCCCTAGCTACTTTACTGACCTAGTCTCAAAATACCAACCTAATCGTTTTCTTCGTTCTTCGCAAGACCTCCTGCTCTCTAGCTCTCTCATCACCTCCTCCCACACTCGCCTCCAGGACTTTTCCAGAGCCTCTCCAAGCCTATGGAATGCCTTACCCCAATCCGTCCGCTTATCTCCTACTCTATAAACCTTTAGACAATCCCTGAAAACCCTTCTCCTCAGAGAAGCTTATCCCACCCACACCTAATAACTGTTTTTTGTTTCTCATCTTCTCCATCTGATCATCCCCCACAGCTACTACCCTTTGTTTTTCACTTGACCCTCCCTTCTAGATTGTAAGCTCTAACGAGCAGGGCCCTCTGATTCCTCCTGTATTGTATTGTAATTGTACTGTCTTCCCCGATGTTGTAAAGCGCTGCGCAAACTGTTGGCGCTATATAAATCCTGTATAATAATAATATAATAATAATATAAAAAAAATATATATAATAGCGCTATTTTTTTTTTTTTTATTGTGGTTTCACTGACTATGTTTTCAGGTTAGTAGCTGCATATAACCAGAACGCAGGCAACTGTTTTGTGTAAGCAATTAATTGCCATTTTTAACGATCCTAGCGCAGTTTCTTTTTTCTTTTTTACATAATAATAATATGTCGACCTGCCATGCAGTTCGTTGGCAAGCACACCGAAAAGTCTCCCACACCAAAGAACAAAGCGCACCTATCCTTGCTACTCATCAGCTGGGATCTCCAACTCCACTATACCTCTAGTCCTCTTTGAAACCTGCACTGAGAGGAATGAAGGTGTAGAATTAGGTGTGTCACAGCCAAGTACTTGCGGGCAATCTGCTATCGGTACACCAACGTCATATTGTATCAGGCAAATTTCGCTGCCCCAGCTGCTGCACCGCCGAAAGAAGTTCGCTCCCAGCCATCCACATGCCCAGCGGTTGAATGCTAGCTTGGCTAAATTGCTAGCACTTCAACTGCTGCCTTTTCAGTTGGTAGACTCTGCCCCCTCCTGTGAGTTTGTGGAATGTGCGGTTCCTCAGTGGCAGGTTACCAAACGGCACTTTTTCTCACAGAAGGCAATTCTGGCTCTCTACCGGCATGTGAAAGGCAATGTCTTGGCCTCGCTGGACAGGGTGGTCAGTGGTAAGGTGCATATTACCGCTGACTCATGGTCCAGCAGGCATGGACAGGGACATTATCTATCTTTCACGGTGCATTGGGTGACTCTGCTGGCAGCTGGGAAGGATGCAGGACAAGGTGCAGTAGTGTTGGAGGTTGTTCCGCCACCACGCCTCCAAAATGTTACTACTGGTGATTCTGACACACCTCTCTCCTCCACCCCCTTCTCTTCTTCTT
Organism: Rana muscosa; assembly: GCA_029206835.1. NCBI lineage: Eukaryota > Metazoa > Chordata > Amphibia > Anura > Ranidae > Rana > Rana muscosa. The sequence goes on from JARGYO010005626.1 coordinate 42,789,984, forward strand.
CCTCCTTGGCCTCTTCCTGTGCTTTGTCCTCAGAACCAGCGGTGCTCCGTAGGCGTTTAAGGGGCTATGCAAGTACGCAGGCAAAGAGATGCCATACGGTGCTTGAGCTGGTGTGCTTTGGGGGACAGGAGCCACACTGGGGCAGAGATTCTGTCATCTCTGCAGGGGCCGGCTCAGAGGTGGTTGACACCATGCCAGCTTAAGCCAGGAATGGTGGTTTCCGACAATGGCACCAACCTCCTCATCGCCCTCCAACAGGGACACCTGACCCATGTGCCCTGTTTGGCTCACGTCCTTAACTTGGTGGTGCAGTGGTTCTTGGGCAGGTACCCGGGCTTACAGGATGTCCTGAGGCAGGCCAGGAAAGTCTGTGTGCATTTCCGCCGGTCATATAATGCCAGTGCTCGGCTGGCTGACCCGCAAAAGGTGACCAGCTTAGGTGGGAGGAGGTCCAGGCACAAACTTGAATCAGACTCTTTGACTGTTTAGGCTTCACAAACAGCTTTGGCGCAGGATCTCTGTCACAGACCGTGAGGTTGGTCTCTGCCACAGACCAGGTGAATAAAGTCACTGCCACTGACTTGATGAATAAAGTCACTGCCACTGACTAGGTGAATAGGGCACGGCCCCATGAGGCCACTGCCACTGACCTTGAACGTGAACTTCCTTCTTGAGTAGTATTTGGCCCATGTAAAGGAGAATACATCCCTCCGGAGAGTTACCAGAGGTCCCCACCGTCACCACGACTCTGCGCTGGGTCTTCGGTACAGGTAACCCCCTGGCCTCCTCGTCCCAGATCCGGGTCCCCTCGCAAGGCGGCACCCTGGGAGTCCTAGATCCCCGGCGGTACCCAACCGAAGGTGCTGGGCTCCGGGCCTCCAAAATAGTACCTCACCCCAGACTGAAGGTGTCTGGGATGGAACAGGAACCAGGCCTCCGGGCCTAGGGCACCCGGAGACGACCCACACCCAGGCTGAAGGTGCCTGGGCATGGACGACGACCTCTATGGAAGATGGCCGCCCCTTGTATTGAAAAGGCACAACCTTGTATTGTGGTTCAACCCGGACCTATGACGACAGCGCCACCTGTAGGCCCCAGGGAACTATGCACCAATACTAGCTCCCATGGCACAGAAATGGTCCATTAACCCTAACAATAGTGTGTCTGAGCCTAACTACCACTCAGACACTCCCATAAATTGAACACCCCGCTACATACAAATATCTGCGATTAAGTCCCACTTGCGCTGATTAGAGCAACACAATCCTTTTCACATATGATGACTGTGACTTCAAACGAAAATCCACCCAAGGAAAAGTGATCAATATAAAACGGAAAAGAATCCTCCAGTTCACCAATGTTTAATGATGCCGCTTACCAGATCCCCAGATCTCGCATTAGGAGATCATACTCGCATATGGCTTATCACCCAGCTCGGGTCTCCAGATTCCTCCGCCCTTATCCCCACTCCTTATCCTTTTGATCAATATGATTCACTCTCAGAGGTACCACCTTTTTCCCATTCTGTTTCCTCTCACAGCGGGCTGCATCGCTCAGAAGATGGGGCTGCCCATCCAGCTGGTTGCTGCTTTCCACAGCCTCATCGTCCAGCTCTCCCCGGGCAGTATTTAAAGAATCCCCGCAATCCAACCGCTCCTCGACATCCCCGCCGCCTGAGTATTTTCAGTTAGTGTACTGTGTCCTCTGCACAGTGTGCAACTAAAGCTAACTGAAGACAATTGCTGGTGTTCTCATACTAATAATACTACAGGCAGGCAGTTGATTCTGCTAGCTGCAGTATAATCAGTATATATATACATCCCAGCTTTGTGCAGCTACATCTCCCTGCAGGCCAATCAGTATGTCTGGAAGGACAACAAGGAGAGGCAGAAAGTCACTAGCCAATAAAAGAGGGCAAGCAGGCTCTGTGTCTAGAGGCAACAGTGCTGGTCTTGGACACAGTGCATCCCCAACAGCACGTATCCGTGGGACACGCTTGTCCTTTTTTTCGGCAGCTGGCTGTGTTGAGCCGCAACATGCCGAAGACTTGGTACAGTGGATGACCAAGCCGTCCTCATCCTCCTCATCCTCTCTCACCCAGGCTCAGGGTACTTTGTCTGGCAAAGCAGCTGCCAAAGCAGCCTCTTCCCTCGGCTCAATGGCATCAGTCACTCCATCCCTAGCCCCACCATGTCCTCCTGAGGAGTCCCCCGAACTGTTTGACCACAGTGTTGGGTACATGCTCCAGGAGGATGCCCAGCGCTTTGAAGGCTCCGATGATTGTGCCCAGCTAGAGGAAGGCAGTAACGTGAGCCCAGAGAGAGGGGGTGCCCAAGAAGGACAGCAATCTGTCATGTTCCCCCAGCTGCAGCATACTGCCAGGTTTACTACAGTGATGAGGAGGGAGGGGATAATGAGGTCACGGACTCTACATGGGTGCCTAATAGTAGAGAGGAGGAGGAGGCACATCTCCAACAAGGCAGGATGCCCTCCAGGGGCCAGCTTAAGGGCAGCACACCGACAGCATCACACCGCAGAGCACCGCATGTGCAGGCCGCTGCTGTCTCTGCGCATTATTCCAAAAGTTCTTTAGTGTGGGCCTTTTTGAGACGAGTGCATCAGATCGCAGCACTGCTATTTGCAACATATGTCTCAGGCGTATCTCGCGTGGCCAAAACATCACCCGCTTGGGCACCACATGCTTGATCAGACATATCCAAAACCAAACTTATAATTTTTTCTCACCCACGTGCCCCCTACCCCGATCTCTCTGTCAAAATCGATGGCACAACTATGAGCCCATCCCCGCATGCCAAGGTTCTAGGTGTAGTTCTGGACTCTGAACTCTCCTTCAAGCCCCACGTCCAATCACTGTCCAAATCTTGCCGCCTCAACCTCCGCAACATCTCCAAATACCCCCTTTTCTATCCAATGACACCACAAAGCTCTTAATTCACTCCCTAGTCAGCTCTCGCCTTGATTACTGCAACTCAATCCTCATTGGCTTACCTCTGCATACTCTATCCCCCCTTCAATCAATCATTAAAGTGGTTGTAAACCAACTTTGTAAACAAACACCTACAGGTAAGCCAAGATTAAGGCTTACCTGTAGGTGCAAGAAATATCTCCTAAACCTACACGGTTTAGGAGATATTTGCAAAAACAGACATGCACCGATGTCTACGGCGCATGCGCGCCGTAGACAACGGTGCATTCACAGGGTTAATCCCATTCACAATTCCGGCTCTGCCGGAATAGACAGCTCCCGCGCGCATGCGCGGAGTGACGTCTTCGCCGCTCCGGCCAATCACAGCGCCGCAGCGGCGCTGTGATTGGCTGGAGCGGCGATACCCGGAAGTAACCTTCCGGGTATCTGAGGAGCGATGGCTGCGGACGGAGTGGGGGACGAGGATGGCTTTGGGGGTCCCGATCTAAGGTAAGTGATGCATAATGAGCTAGTATGCTAGTCATACTAGCTCATTATGGCTTTGTCTTGCAGGTGATTTAAAAAAAAAAAATTATCTGGGTTTACAACCGCTTTAATGCTGCTGCCAGACTCATCCACCTTTCTAATCGCTCTGTGTCTGCTACTCCTCTCTGTCAATCCCTCCATTGGCTTCCGCTCACCCAAACAATTAAATTCAAAATACTAACGACTACCTACAAAGCCATCCACAACTCTGCCCCTAGCTACATTACTGACCTAGTCTCAAAATACCAACCTAATCGTTTTCTTCGTTCTTCGCAAGACCTCCTGCTCTCTAGCTCTCTCATCACCTCCTCCCACACTCGCCTCCAGGACTTTTCCAGAGCCTCTCCAAGCCTATGGAATGCCTTACCCCAATCCGTCCGCTTATCTCCTACTCTATAAACCTTTAGACAATCCCTGAAAACCCTTCTCCTCAGAGAAGCTTATCCCACCCACACCTAATAACTGTTTTTTGTTTCTCATCTTGTCCATCTGATCATCCCCCACAGCTACTACCCTTTGTTTTTCACTTGACCCTCCCTTCTAGATTGTAAGCTCTAACGAGCAGGGCCCTCTGATTCCTCCTGTATTGTATTGTAATTGTACTGTCTTCCCCGATGTTGTAAAGCGCTGCGCAAACTGTTGGCGCTATATAAATCCTGTATAATAATAATATAATAATAATATAAAAAATATATATATAATAGCGCTATTTTTTTTTTTTTTTATTATTGTGGTTTCACTGACTATGTTTTCAGGTTAGTAGCTGCATATAACCAGAACGCAGGCAACTGTTTTGTGTAAGCAATTAATTGCCATTTTTAACGATCCTAGCGCAGTTTCTTTTTTCTTTTTTACATAATAATAATATGTCGACCTGCCATGCAGTTCGTTGGCAAGCACACCGAAAAGTCTCCCACACCAAAGAACAAAGCGCACCTATCCTTGCTCCTCATCAGCTGGGATCTCCAACTCCACTATACCTCTAGTCCTCTTTGAAACCTGCACTGAGAGGAATGAAGGTGTAGAATTAGGTGTGTCACAGCCAAGTACTTGCGGGCAATCTGCTATCGGTACACCAACGTCATATTGTATCAGGCAAATTTCCCTGCCCCAGCTGCTGCACCGCCGAAAGAAGTTCGCTCCCAGCCATCCACATGCCCAGCGGTTGAATGCTAGCTTGGCTAAATTGCTAGCACTTCAACTGCTGCCTTTTCAGTTGGTAGACTCTGCCCCCTCCTGTGAGTTTGTGGAATGTGCGGTTCCTCAGTGGCAGGTTACCAAACGGCACTTTTTCTCACGGAAGGCAATTCTGGCTCTCTACCGGCATGTGAAAGGCAATGTCTTGGCCTCGCTGGACAGGGTGGTCAGCGGTAAGGTGCATATTACCGCTGACTCATGGTCCAGCAGGCATGGACAGGGACATTACCTATCTTTCACGGTGCATTGGGTGACTCTGCTGGCAGCTGGGAAGGATGCAGGACAAGGTGCAGTAGTGTTGGAGGTTGTTCCGCCACCACGCCTCCAAAATGTTACTACTGGTGATTCTGACACACCTCTCTCCTCCACCCCCTTCTCTTCTTCTTCCTCCATGGCCTCTTCCTGTGCTTTGTCCTCAGAACCAGCGGTGCTCCGTAGGCGTTTAAGGGGCTATGCAAGTACGCAGGCAAAGTGATGCCATACGGTGCTTGAGCTGGTGTGCTTTGGGGGACAGGAGCCACACTGGGGCAGAGATTCTGTCATCTCTGCAGGGGCCGGCTCAGAGGTGGTTGACACCATGCCAGCTTAAGCCAGGAATGGTGGTTTCCGACAATGGCACCAACCTCCTCATCGCCCTCCGACAGGGACACCTGACCCATGTGCCCTGTTTGGCTCACGTCCTTAACTTGGTGGTGCAGTGGTTCTTGGGCAGGTACCTGGGCTTACAGGATGTCCTGAGGCAGGCCAGGAAAGTCTGTGTGCATTTCCGCCGGTCATATAATGCCAGTGCTCGGCTGGCTGAGCCGCAAAAGGAATTTAACCTGCCCAAGAACCGCCTAATCTGTGACATGCCCACCAGGTGGAACTCAACGTTGGCCATGTTGCAGCCGCTGCATACACAGCAGAGGGCCATCAATGAGTATCTGTGCCAATATGGCACCAGGACAGGGTCAGGGGAGCTTGTTTTTTTTTTTGCCACGCCAGTGGGTCATGATCAGGGATGCATGCACTGTCCTGGCACCATTTGAGGAGGCCACAAGGATGGTGAGCAGTGACAGTGCATGCATCAGTGACACTGTCCCTGTTGGAGCACACGCTGCATGGAATAATGGACAGGGCACTTGAGGCAGAACAGAGGGAGGAAGAGGTGGACTTCCTTACCTCTCAAGGCCCCCTTTATCCAGACAGTGTTCCTGCTGGCCCGCCTATCACACAGGAAGAGGACGAGGAGGAGGAGGAGGATTGTGTCAGCATGGAGGTGGAGCCTAGCACTCAGCATCAGCAGCAGTCTTCAAGGGATCAATTACAGTTCAAAGACACCCATGGACTTTTACGTGGCTGGGAGGAGGTGGCTGCGGATCATGTCGTCCTCAGTGACCCAGAGGACTCCGGACCAAATGCCTCAGCAAACCTACGCTGCATGGCCTCCCTGATCCTGCAAAGCCTGCGGAAGGATCCTCGTATTCGTGCTATCAAGGAGAGGGATCATTACTGGCTGGCAACCCACTTTGATCCACGTTACAAGGGTAAGGTTGCGGACCTTATCTTGCCGTCGCAGAGGGAGCAGAGGATGAAACATCTTCGGGAGGCCTTGCAGAAAGGTCTGTGAAAAGCGTTCACCGAAAATGGAAGGTTACAAATTCCTGGTCCTGGACAACATGTAGCTGAGACTTTGGTTAGTCAAAGAAGGAGCGGTGGAGAAGGTGGGCGTCTGACTGATGCGTTCAGACAATTTTTTAGTCCGCAGCCCCATGGTATGATCGGTTACAGCAACCATCGCCAGCGTCTGGTTTACATAGTGCAGGAATACCTAGGGGCAAGTTCAGATTTGGACACCTTTCCCACCGAAAATCCTCTGGGTTACTGGGTCTTGAGGATGGATCACTGGCCAGAGCTTGCAGAGTATGCAATTGAGCTACTGGCCTGTCCTGCTTCCAGCGTTCTTTCGGAGCGCACATTCAGTGCTGCTGGAGGCTTTGTAACCGATCACAGTGTGCGCCTCTCCACCGACTCGGTCGATCGACTGACCTTCATAAAAATGAATCAGTCTTGCATCACCACCAGCTACCAAGCACCTGATGCTGATGTAACCGAATATTTTTTTTGGAAATGTCAGATCCCTTCAAGACTGCCTATGCTGATGCTGAGTGACTTAATGTTATGCTGAGTGACTATCCTCTTCCTCCTCAATGATCATGCTGATAGCTTATAAGAACATTTTTGGTTCTGGGCACCGCCACCAGTGGCTAAGGCCCAATTTTTCTGCCCCTGTTTAACAGGGGCGTGTAATTAAAATTTTGAATGCAATACTTTGCAGCAGGGCTCATTCCTGCACTCCAACTACAGTATCTGTGAGGGGTTGCAGTGTTGTGGCACCAGCACCAATGCCAAAGCCCCAATTTTTCAGTCCCTGTTTAACAGGGGCGTGTAAATACAATTTTTGATGCAATACTTTGCAGCAGGGCTCATTCCTGCGCTCCAACTAGAGTATCTGTGAGGGGTTGCAGTGTTGTGGCACCAGTGCCTAAGGCCCAATTTGTATGCCCCTGTTCAACAGGGGCATGTAATTACAATTCTTGATCTAATATTTCACAGCAGGACCCATTGATGCGCCCACCAAGAGTAACTGTGAGGGCTTACAGTGTTGTGGCAACACCACCACCACCACCAAAGGCCCGATTTTTCTGCCCCTGTTCAACAGGGGCATGTAATTCCAATTCTTGATCTAATATTTCACAGCTGGGCCCATTCCTGCGCCCACCAAGAGTAACTGTGAGGACTTACAGTGTTGTGGCACCAGCACCACCACCACCACAAAAGGCCCAATTTTTCCTACCACTGTTCAACAATGGCATGTAATTACAATTCTTGATATAATAGTTCACAGCAGGGCATTCCATCATTTAACCCCTTACATGCTGTCTGAAAGTCCTGAGTGATACATAATGCAGCTCAGTAAATTATTAATCCGATTCCTGCAGCAGGAGAGGGGGGGCTTGGAGGGGGCTTTTGGCATAAAACTGTCTGTTCTTAGGGAGAGTCACGCCACGTGTTAATGCATTGCCACATGCCTGCGGGCCTAAGTACAGACAGTTACATGCCAAAATTCCCCTCCAAGCCCCCCCCCTCTCCTGCTGCAGGAATCTGATTAATAATTTACTGAGCTTCATGATGTATCACTCAGGACTTTCAGACAGCATGTAAGGGGTTAAATGATTAATCCTGCTATGTAATGTATCCCTCAGGGCATTCGACATGCCAAATACCTAGCAGGATTCATCATTTAACCCTTTACATGCTGAAAGCCCTGAGGGATACATTACATGGCAGGATTAATCATTTAACCCCTTACATGCTGTCTGAAAGTCCTGAGTGAACATCATGAAGCTCAGTAAATTATTAATCTGATTCCTGCAGCAGGAGAGGGGGGGCTTGGAGGGGGCTTTTGGCATGTAACTGTCTGTACTTAGGCCCGCAGGCATGTGGCAATGCATTAACAAGTGGCGTGACTCTCCCTAACTAACTGCTGCTGCATTTTATGTTAAGGGACATGCTGATTGGCATATTTTTGTGTGCCCCTTAACATAAAATGTGCCCATCAGCATGCCCCTTATTTTGTTAAGGGGGCACGCTGATGGGGACAACTGATGTAAGGTGGCACTGTGATGGGGGCACCTAATGTAAAGGAGCACTCTGATGGGCACACCTGATGTAATGAAGACACCTGATGTAATGGGCACTCTAATGGGCACACCTGATGTAAAGAATCACTCTGACGAGCACACTTAATGTAAAGGGGCACACTGATGGGAGACGCCAGATGTAAGGGGGATTCTAATGAAGAAACCTGATGTAAAGTAGCACTGTGATGGGGACACCTGATATAAGGGTGGTGCCGGTGGCAACTGATTTATGGGGGTAGTCTGATGGGGGCACAAAGGGACTCACTGAGTACTAAAAGTCTGCGCGTTAGGGGGCGCAAATTACTTGCCTTGCCCCGGGCGCTGACAACCCACGCTACGCCACTGGATATACATCAGCAGAATAGCACGTACAGGCGTACCTGTACGTCGCCTTTAAGACGCGGCATTGTGGGTGCGTGCGCGCTGCCGGCAGCGCACGCACGCCCGCCGCGGGCTCCGTGAGTCCAACCGCGGGTCCCGTGGACTCGATGTCCGCGGGGATACCCGCGATCGTCTCACGGAGAGGAAGAACGGGGAAATGCTAATGTAAACAAGCATTTTCCTATTCTTCCTAGTGACAGGACACTGATCACAGCTCCCTGTAATCGGGAGCGGTGATCAGTGTCGTTTCACATATAGCCCATCCCCCCTACAGTTAGAACACATCCCTAGAACACACTTAACGCCTTTAGTGCCCCCTCCTGGTTAACCCTTCACTGCCAGTCACATTTACACAGTAATAAGTGTATATTTATAGCACTGATCGCTGTGTAAATGTGAATGGTCCCAAAATAGCGCCAAAAGTGTCCGATGTGTCCGCCATAATGTCGCAGTCACAATAAAAATCGCTGATCGCCGCCATTACTAGTAAGAAAAAAATAATAATAAAAATGCCATAAAAGTATCCCCTATTTGTAGATACTATAACTTTTGCGCAAACCAATCAATAAACACTTATTGCGATTTTTTTTTTCAAAAAATATGTAGAAGAATACGTATTGCTCTAAACTGAGGAAAAAAAATGTTTTTTTATATATATTTTTTGAGGATATTTATTATAGCAAAAAGTAAAAAATATTGCTTTTTTTTCAAAATTGTCGCTCTTTTTTTGTTTATAGCGCAAAAAATAAAAACCACTGAGGTGATCAAATACCACCAAAAGAAAGCTCTATTTGTGGGGAAAAAAGGACGTCAATTTTGTTTGGGAGCCACGTCGCACGACCGCGCAATTGTCAGTTAAAGCGACGCAGTGCCGAATAGCAAAAAGTGCTCTGGTCTTTGGCCAGCCAAATGGTCGGGGGCTTAAGTGGTTAAAAACTTAAAAGTGGTGAATCTGGAGTGACCATCTTTAATATATGTGCTGTTGCACTCTTTTCAGCCCGTGAGTCGATGAGGGCATAGAGATGGAGGCAAGGCATGTAACATGTGGTGTTTTATTTTCTGATTGATGGAAGATACACATGGACATATTTGCTTATGTTCTAAAGTGGACTTTATTTTAAACGTAAAAAGGAATTTATTTTGCAATATCATACACTGTTGTTCAAGTGGTTATTTTTGCACTGTTATATACGCGTATGTTTAAGGCACTAACACTGTAATGCCGCGTACACATGATCGTTTTTCACTTCATTAAAAATGCAATTTTTTAAATTGGGCATTAAAAACGATCGTGTGTAGGCTCCAGAGCATTTTTAACGACGTGAAAAATGGCCTAAAAAAATGAGAACCTGCTCCATTTTTTCACGTCGTTTTTCACTTCGTTTTTTTTAACGACGTGAAAAACGGTAGTGTGTATGCTTTTACGAGGGGAAAAAAAACGCGCATGCTCAGAATCAAGTATGAGACGGGAGCGCTCGTTCTGGTAAAACTAGCGTTCGTAATGGAGATAGCACATTCGTCACGCCGTAACGGACTGAAAAGCACGAGGCTGAAAAGCACGAATCGTCGCTCAACAAATTTTACTAACATGAAGGGTGGCGCCATTCGAACGGAACTTCCCCTTTATAGTGCTGTCGTACGTGTTGTACGTCACTGCACTTTGCTCAAGCGCTTTTTTTAATGAACGTGTGTATGCAAGACAGGCTTGAGAGGAAACAAGAAAAATCACGTCGAGAAAAACGTAGTTTTTGAAAATGACATTAAAAACGATCGTGTGTACGCGGCATAAGGATTTTTTTATGGTGGCGCTGCATGGATTTTATGATCTTGGAGAACAAACCACAGATCTTCTGTGTAGGCTGCCTCAAATCCTTCTGTCTCTTCATGTAATCCCAGACAGACTCTGTGGTGATGTTGAGGTCAGGGTTCTGTGGGGGCTAAATCATCACTTCCAGGACTCCTTGTTCTTTTTTACGCTGAAGATAGTTCTTAATAACGCTGAAGATAGTTCTTAATAACGCTGAAGATAGTTCTTAATAACATTGGCTGTATGTTTGGGGTTGTTGTCCTGCTGCATAATAAATTTGGGGCCAATCACACGCCTCCCTGATGATATGGCATGATGGATAAATATCTGTATTTCTTAACATTGAGGACACCACAGAACCTTACCAAAGTTCTAACCCTTAAAGAGGAAGTAAACCCTTGTGTATATATATATATATATATATATATATATATATATATATATATATATATATATATATATATATTTTAAATAACCTGCAAGAGAAAGGCATAATGAGCTTGTATGACATAAAACCAGCAATGACCCCGGCCCGCTAGTGCGCATGCGTGTGACGTCATCGGCGCGGTTTTTAACCACTTGACCACTGGGCACTTAAACCCCCTTAATAACCAGACCAATTTTCAGCTTTCGGTGCTCTCACATTTTGAATGACAATTACTCAGTCATACAACACTGTACCCATATGAAATTTTTGTCCTTTTTTTCACACAAATAGAGCTTTCTTTTGCTGGTATTTAATCACTGTTGGGTTTTTTATTTTTTGCGCTATAAGAGAAAAAAGACTGAAAATTTTGTAAAAAAATGATTTTTTTTTCGTTTCTGTTATAAAATTTTGCAAATTACTATTTTTTCTTCATAAATTTTGGCCAAAATTTATACTGCTACATATCTTTGGTAAAAATAAGTACAAATTGGTGTATATTATTTGGTCTTTGTGAAAGTTATAGAGTCCACAAGCTATGGTGCCAATATCTGAAAATTGATCACACCTGAAGTACTGACGGCCTATCTCAATTCTTGAGACCCTAACATGCCAGAAAAGTACAAATACCCCCCAAATGACCCCTTTTTGGAAAGAAGACATTCCAAGGTATTCAGAAAGAGGCATTGTGAGTTTTTTGAAGTTGTCATTTTTTCCCACAATTCTTTGCAAAATCAAGATTTTTTTTTTCTCTTTTTTTTTTTTCACAAAATTGTCATATTAGCAGGTTATTTCTCACACACAGCATATGCATTCCACAAATTACACCCCAAAACACATTCTGCTATTACTCCCGAGTATGGCGATACCACATGTGTGAGACTTTTACACAGCGTGGCCACATACAGAGGCCCGACATGCAGGGAGCACCTTCAGGCGTTCGGGAGCACCCAGGCCAATTCTGACATTTCTCTCCTACATGTAAAAATCATCATTTGTTTGCTAGAAAATTACATAGAACCCCAAAACATTATATATGTTTTTTTAGCAAAGACCTTAGAGAATATAATGGTGGTTGTTGCAACTTTTTATCTCGCTCGATATTTGCGCAGCAATTTTTTTACGGAAAAATAATGTTTTGTGCTTAAAAAAAAAAAAACAGTAAAGTTAGCCCAATGTTTTTGCATAATGTGAAAGATGAAGTTACGCCGAGTAAATAGATACCTAACATGTCACCCTTAAAAATTGCACACACTCGTGGAATGGCGCCAAACTTCGCTACTTAAAAAATCCCCATAGGCGACGCTTTAAATATTTTTACTGGTTACATGTTTTGAGTTACAGAGGAGGTCTAGGGCCAAAATGATTGCTCTCGCTCTAACATTCGCAGAGATACCTCACATGTGTGGTTTGAAAACCGTTTTCATATGTGGGCGGGACTTACGTATGCGTTCGCTTCTGTATGCGAGCTCACGGGGACAGGGGCGCTTTAAAAAAAAAAAAATGTATTCTTCATTTTACTTTATTTATTTTAGTTTGACATGTTTTTCCGCCCCAAAACATTTTTTTGATCACTTTTATACCTATTACAAGGAACGTAAACATCCCTTGTAATAGGAATATGGCATGACAGGTCCTCTTTACAGTGAGATATGGGGGGGGGGTGTCAATAAGACCCCACATCTCACCTCTAGGCTGGGAAGCCTGAAAAAAAAAAAAAAAAAAAACAACAATCCTGGCTTTGATCATAGCGGTGAGTCGGTAGAAGCACCGGAGGGCGGCGGGGGGGGGGGGGGGGGACATCCCCTCTCGCCTCCCGTAAGAATGATCAAGCGGCGGAACAGTCGCTATGATTGTTCTTATGGTGTAGTGAATCGCCGGCTGAAAAAGCTAATATCTGAATGATGCCTGTAGCTGCTCCCATCATTCAGATATCCCCGCACAAAGTCAAGGACGTCATATGACGGCCGGAGGGCGGGAAGTGGTTATTGCAGAGTATTGCCGGGCATTGCGGAGTATTGCCGGGCATTGCGGAGTATTGCTGGGCATTGCGGAGTATTGCAGGGCATTGCGGAGTATTGCGGACTATGGCAGGGTATTGCGGTGTATGGCAGGGTATTGCACGGGTATTGCACATGGTATTGTGGAGGGTATTGCACAGGGTATTGTGGAGGGTATTGCAGAGTATTGTGGAGGGTATTGCAGAGTATTGTGGAGGGTATTGCAGAGTATTGTGGAGGGTATTGCAGAGTATTGTGCAGGGTATTGCAGAGTATTGTGCAGGGTATTGCAGAGTATTTTGCAGAATATTGCGCAGGGTATTGCAGAGTATTGCGCAGGGTATTGCAGAGTATTGCGCAGGGTATTGCAGAGTATTGCACCAGAGTATTGCAGAGTATTGCACCAGAGTATTGCAGAGTATTGCACCAGAGTATTGCAGAGTATTGCACCAGGGTATTGCAGAGTATTTTGCAGGGTATTGCGCAGGGTATTGCAGAGTATTTTGCAGGGTATTGCGCAGGGTATTGCAGAGTATTTTGCAGGGTATTGCGCAGGGTATTGCAGAGTATTGCGCAGGGTATTGCAGAGTATTGCGCAGGGTATTGCAGAGTATTTTGCAGGGTATTGCAGAGTATTTTGCAGGGTATTGCAGAGTATTGCGCACGGTATTGCAGAGTATTGCACCAGGGTATTGCCGAGTATTGCACCAGGGTATTGCAGAGTATTGCACCAGGGTATTGCAGAGTATTGCACCAGGGTATTGGCAGGGTATTTTGCAGAGTATTGGCAGGGTATTTTGCAGAGTATTGGCAGGGTGTATTGCAGAGTATTGGCAGGGTATAGCACAGGGATGGCTGAGCAGGGATGGATGGATGGCTGGATCTGTGACTGCAATTGTCACAGATCCAGCCCACAGTGCTGCTGCTGCCATCCGCTCCCTCCCCCTCCCCTCTCACACTGTACCGATCGGTACAGAGAGGGGAGGGAGGAACCGGCGTCATCAAATGACGCCGGTCTGTTTACAAGTGATTGCTCCGTCATTTGACGGAGCGATCACGTGGTAAACGGCCGCTATCAGCGGCGATTTACCGCGATTCGTGATCCGCCGGGTCCTCTGGACCCGGCGGTCACGGAGTTTCCCGTGTGCGCGCCCCAGGGGGCGCGCGGGAGCGCGATTCTGGGAGGACGTTATATAACGTCCTCCCAGAGTTAAGCAACCACCTTGTCGACGTTATTTGTCGGCAGGTGGTTGTTAAGTGGTTAAAAGCAAATATCTCCTTAACCGTGTAGTTTAAGGAGATATTTCTTGCACTTACAGGTAAGCCTTAATCTAGGCTTACCTGTAGGTGCAAGTTGTAAGGAGGGGTTTACAACCACTTTAAACATGAAGAACAAGGAGTCCTGGAAGTTTTGGTTTGGCCCCCACTGAGCCCTAATCTCAACATCATCGAGTCTGTCTGGGATTACATGAAGAGGCAGAAGGAGTTGAGGCAGCCTACATCCACAGAAGATCTGTGGTTAGTTCTCCAAGATGTTTGGAACAACCTACTTGCCGAGTTCCTTCAGAAACTGTGTACAAGTGCAGCTTGCACACAAGTGCAGAATTAATGCCGTTTTGAAGGCATTAGGATCGTCACTCCAAATATTGATTTTATTTGGATTTCTCTTCTGTTCATTTACTATCCATTTTCTAATATATAAAATAAATTATTAAAGCGGTAGAAAACTCATACCATCTGCACCTAAATTTCAAAGATTGTATAGTCTTAAATCATTTTAAAACATTGCGCTGAAAACTGAAGCCACTTTAGATGTTTCTTACTTTGATTTTCCAAGTATAAGCCTCTGCTCTTTTCCGGGTACAGCCATATTGCATCCCAACTTCCGCCCTTTCTCCTTCTCCCTGTCCATAAACTCACGCATGCACAGTAGGGATGAGCTTCGTGTTCGAGTCGAACATACGTTCGACTCGAACATCGGCTGTTCGATCGTTCGACGAAGATCGAACGATTTGGGCCGTTCGCGCCAAATTCGAGTGACGCGAACGGCCCACAATGCACTACGCCATCGCAGTGTCATCCAGGCGCTGTGATTGGCCAAGCATGCACTGTGACCCCGCATGCTTGGCCAATCACAGCGCCGGCAGCGAGGAGAGCAATGATTGGCCACAGGCAGGATGCCTGTGGCCAATTATTGCTGAGGGGGTTTAGTACACGCCCCACACTATAAAAGGCCGCCAGCACGGCGGCCTAGTGTAGTGTGTTCCGGAGCAGGGATAGAGCAGCATAGGCAGGGACAGTGACTTTTATTTCTTTCTTGCTTAACCTGGATTCCTTTAGTTTAGGGAAAGAGAAGGATAGGTAGGGAGAGTGTCAGTGTGTTTTGTGCTTGTGCTATATTGTGCTTAAAAAAAACATTTTTTCTAGGGACAGAAAACTGTAGGTAGGGAGAGTGTGTCAGTTTCTTTCACTGTCAAAGTCCTTGTTTCCAGGGACCTGGAAGGACAGTGAGTGAATTCTCCTTGTGCTAAATTGTGCTTAAAAAAAACATTTTTTCTAGGGACAGAAAACTGTAGGTAGGGAGAGTGTGTCAGTTTCTTTCACTGTCAAAGTCCTTGTTTCCAGGGACCTGGAAGGACAGTGAGTGAATTATCCTTGTGCTAAATTGTGCTTAAAAAAAACATTTTTTCTAGGGACAGAAAACTGTAGGTAGGGAGAGTGTGTCAGTTTCTTTCACTGTCAAAGTCCTTGTTTCCAGGGACCTGGAAGGACAGTGAGGTAATTCTCCTTGTGCTAAATTGTGCTTAAAAAAAACATTTTTTCTAGGGACAGAAAACTGTAGGTAGGGAGAGTGTGTCAGTTTCTTTCACTGTCAAAGTCCTTGTTTCCAGGGACCTGGAAGGACAGTGAGGTAATTCTCCTTGTGCTAAATTGTGCTTAAAAAAAACATTTTTTCTAGGGACAGAAAACTGTAGGTAGGGAGAGTGTGTCAGTTTCTTTCACTGTCAAAGTCCTTGTTTCCAGGGACCTGGAAGGACAGTGAGGTAATTCTCCTTGTGCTAAATTGTGCTTAAAAAAAACATTTTTTCTAGGGACAGAAAACTGTAGGTAGGGAGAGTGTGTCAGTTTCTTTCACTGTCAAAGTCCTTGTTTCCAGGGACCTGGAAGGACAGTGAGTGAATTCTCCTTGTGCTATATTGTGCTTAAAAAAAACATTTTTTCTAGGGACAGAAAACTGTAGGTAGGGAGAGTGTGTCAGTTTCTTTCACTGTCAAAGTCCTTGTTTCCAGGGACCTGGAAGGACAGTGAGGTAATTCTCCTTGTGCTAAATTGTGCTTAAAAAAAACATTTTTTCTAGGGACAGAAAACTGTAGGTAGGGAGAGTGTGTCAGTTTCTTTCACTGTCAAAGTCCTTGTTTCCAGGGACCTGGAAGGACAGTGAGGTAATTCTCCTTGTGCTAAATTGTGCTTAAAAAAAACATTTTTTCTAGGGACAGAAAACTGTAGGTAGGGAGAGTGTGTCAGTTTCTTTCACTGTCAAAGTCCTTGTTTCCAGGGACCTGGAAGGACAGTGAGGTAATTCTCCTTGTGCTAAATTGTGCTTAAAAAAAACATTTTTTCTAGGGACAGAAAACTGTAGGTAGGGAGAGTGTGTCAGTTTCTTTCACTGTCAAAGTCCTTGTTTCCAGGGACCTGGAAGGACAGTGAGGTAATTCTCCTTGTGCTAAATTGTGCTTAAAAAAATCATTTTTTCTAGGGACAGAAAACTGTAGGTAGGGAGAGTGTGTCAGTTTCTTTCACTGTCAAAGTCCTTGTTTCCAGGGACCTGGAAGGACAGTGAGGTAATTCTCCTTGTGCTAAATTGTGCTTAAAAAAAACATTTTTTCTAGGGACAGAAAACTGTAGGTAGGGAGAGTGTGTCAGTTTCTTTCACTGTCAAAGTCCTTGTTTCCAGGGACCTGGAAGGACAGTGAGGTAATTCTCCTTGTGCTAAATTGTGCTTAAAAAAAACATTTTTTCTAGGGACAGAAAACTGTAGGTAGGGAGAGTGTGTCAGTTTCTTTCACTGTCAAAGTCCTTGTTTCCAGGGACCTGGAAGGACAGTGAGGTAATTCTCCTTGTGCTAAATTGTGCTTAAAAAAAACATTTTTTCTAGGGACAGAAAACTGTAGGTAGGGAGAGTGTGTCAGTTTCTTTCACTGTCAAAGTCCTTGTTTCCAGGGACCTGGAAGGACAGTGAGGTAATTCTCCTTGTGCTAAATTGTGCTTAAAAAAAACATTTTTTCTAGGGACAGAAAACTGTAGGTAGGGAGAGTGTGTCAGTTTATTTCACTGTCAAAGTCCTTGTTTCCAGGGACCTGGAAGGACAGTGAGTGAATTCTCCTTGTGCTATATTGTGCTTAAAAAAAACATTTTTTCTAGGGACAGAAAACTGTAGGTAGGGAGAGTGTGTCAGTTTCTTTCACTGTCAAAGTCCTTGTTTCCAGGGACCTGGAAGGACAGTGAGGTAATTCTCCTTGTGCTAAATTGTGCTTAAAAAAAACATTTTTTCTAGGGACAGAAAACTGTAGGTAGGGAGAGTGTGTCAGTTTCTTTCACTGTCAAAGTCCTTGTTTCCAGGGACCTGGAAGGACAGTGAGGTAATTCTCCTTGTGCTAAATTGTGCTTAAAAAAAAAAAAATTCTAGGGACAGAAAACTGTAGGTAGGGAGAGTGTGTCAGTTTCTTTCACTGTCAAAGTCCTTGTTTCCAGGGACCTGGAAGGACAGTGAGGTAATTCTCCTTGTGCTAAATTGTGCTTAAAAAAAACATTTTTTCTAGGGACAGAAAACTGTAGGTAGGGAGAGTGTGTCAGTTTCTTTCACTGTCAAAGTCCTTGTTTCCAGGGACCTGGAAGGACAGTGAGGTAATTCTCCTTGTGCTAAATTGTGCTTAAAAAAAACATTTTTTCTAGGGACAGAAAACTGTAGGTAGGGAGAGTGTGTCAGTTTCTTTCACTGTCAAAGTCCTTGTTTCCAGGGACCTGGAAGGACAGTGAGGTAATTCTCCTTGTGCTAAATTGTGCTTAAAAAAAACATTTTTTCTAGGGACAGAAAACTGTAGGTAGGGAGAGTGTGTCAGTTTCTTTCACTGTCAAAGTCCTTGTTTCCAGGGACCTGGAAGGACAGTGAGGTAATTCTCCTTGTGCTAAATTGTGCTTAAAAAAAACATTTTTTCTAGGGACAGAAAACTGTAGGTAGGGAGAGTGTGTCAGTTTCTTTCACTGTCAAAGTCCTTGTTTCCAGGGACCTGGAAGGACAGTGAGTGAATTCTCCTTGTGCTAAATTGTGCTTAAAAAAAACATTTTTTCTAGGGACAGAAAACTGTAGGTAGGGAGAGTGTGTCAGTTTCTTTCACTGTCAAAGTCCTTGTTTCAAGGGACAGAGAAGGACACCTGAAGGTAGCCCTTATTGCTTTTTTCCCATCTCCCTGCAGGCCATCTATTAGAATGTCTGGAAGGCAAACAAGGAGAGGCAGACAGTCAGGAGGCAATAAAAGAGGGCAAGCAGGCTCTGTGTCTGGGGGCAACAGTGCTGGTCGTGGACGCGGTGCATTGTCATCAGCACATGGCCATGGGACACGCTTGTCCTTCTTTTCGGCAGCTGGACATGTTGAGCCACATCATGCCGAAGACTTGGTAGAGTGGATGACCAAGCCCTCCTCCTCCTCCTCATCCTCTCTCACCCAGGCTCAGGGTACTGGAAAAGCAGCTGCCAAAGCGTCCTCTTCCCTGGTATCAATGTCAGACTCATCATCAGTCACTCCTTCCCTAGACCCACCATGTCCTCCTCCTGAGGAGTCCCCCGAACTGTTTCAGCACAGTGTTGGGTACATGCTCCAGGAGGATGCCCAGCGTTTCGAAGGGTCTGATGATGAAACCCAGCTAGAGGAAGGCAGTAGCGTGAGAGCAGACAGAGGGGATGCTCAAGAAGGACACCAATCTGGCAGTCATGTTCCAGCAGCTGCAGCATACTGCCAGATTGGCTCCAGTGATGAGGAGGGAGGTGATGATGAGGTCACTGACTCCACGTGGGTGCCTAATAGGAGAGAGGAGGAGGAGGAGGAGGAGGAGGAGGCACATCTCCAACGAGGCAGGATGCCCTTTGGTGGCCAGCGTAAGGGCAGTACACCGACGGAATCACACCGCAGAGCTCCGCCTGTGCAGGGCGCTGCCTCTGCCCGTCATTCAAAAAGTTCTTTGGTGTGGGCCTTTTTTGAGGCTAGTGCATCAGATCGCACAGCTGCTGTTTGCAACATATGTCTCAAGCGTATATCGCGTGGCCAAAACATCAGCCGCTTGGGTACCACATGCCTGACCAGACATATGTTGACCTGCCATGCAGCTCGTTGGCAAGCCTACCTCAAAGACCCACACCAAAGAACAAAGCGGACCTCTCCTTGCACCGCATCAGCTGGGATCTCCAACCCCACTATAACTTCAGTCCTCTCTGAAACATGCACTGAGAGGAATGAAGGTGTAGAATTAGGTGTGTCACAGCCAAGTACTTGCGGCCACTCTGCTAGCAGTACACCGACGTCCGATTCTAGCAGGCAAATTTCCCTGCCCCAGCTGCTGGACCGTCGAAAGAAGTTCACTCCCAGCCATCCACATGCCCAGCGGTTGAATGCTAGCTTGGCTAAATTGCTAGCGCTTCAACTGCTGCCTTTTCAGTTGGTAGACTCGGCCCCCTTCCGTGAGTTTGTGCAATGTGCGGTTCCTCAGTGGCAGGTTCCCAAACGCCACTTTTTCTCACGGAAGGCTATTCCGGCTCTCTACCGGCATGTGGAAGGCAATGTCTTGGCCTCGCTGGACAGGGCGGTCAGCGGTAAGGTGCATATTACCGCTGACTCATGGTCCAGCAGGCATGGACAGGGACGTTACCTTTCTTTCACGGCCCATTGGGTCACTCTTTTGGCAGCTGGGAAGGATGCAGGACAAGGTGCAGTAGTGTTGGAGGTTGTCCCACCGCCACGCCTCCAAAATGCTACTACTGGTTGTGACACACCTCTCTCCTCCACCCCCTCCTCTTCTTCTTCCTCCATGGCCTCTTCCTGTGGTTTGTCCTATGAACCAGCGGTGCTCCGTAGCCGTTCACGGGGCTACGCAAGTACGCAGGCAAAAAGATGCCATGCCATGCTTGCGCTGGTGTGTTTGGGGGACAGAAGCCACACTGGGGCAGAGGTCCTGTCTGCTCTGCAGGGCCAGGCCGAGAGGTGGTTGACGCCACGCCAGCTTAAGCCAGGAATGGTGGTTTGCGACAATGGCACCAACCTCCTCTCCGCCCTCCGACAGGGACAACTGACCCATGTGCCCTGTGTGGCTCACGTCCTTAACCTGGTGGTGCAGCGGTTCTTGGGCAGGTACCCGGGCTTACAGGATGTCCTGAGGCAGGCCAGGAAAGTCTGTGTGCATTTCCGCAGATCTTATAATGCCAGTGCTCGCCTGGCTGAGCTGCAAAAGGAGTTGAACCTGCCCAAGAACCGCCTTATATGTGACATGCCCACCAGGTGGAACTCAACGTTGGCCATGCTGCAGCGGCTGCACACGCAGCAGAGGGCCATCAATGAGTACCTGTGCGACTACGGCACCAGGACAGGGTCAGGGGAGCTTGGTTTTTTTTCTCCACGCCAGTGGGGCATGATCAGGGATGCATGCACTGTCCTGGCACCATTTGAGGAGGCCACGAGGATGGTGAGCAGTGACAGTGCATGCATCAGTGACACTGTACCTCTTGTCCACCTGTTGGAGCACACGCTGCGTGGAATAATGGACAGGGCACTTGAGGCAGAACAGAGGCAGGAAGAGGAGGACTTCCTTGCCTCTCAAGGCCCCCTTTACCCAGACAGTGTTCCTTCTGTCCCACCCATCGCACAGGAAGAGGAGGAGGAGGAGGAGGAGGATTGTGTCAGCATGGAGGTGGAGGCTGGCACTCAGCATCATCAGCAGCAGTCTTTTAGGGATGATTTACAGTCCCAAGAAACCAGTGGACTTGTACGTGGCTGGGAGGAGGTGGCTGCGGATCATGTCGTCCTTAGTGACCCAGAGGACTCCGGAGCGAATGCCTCAGCAAACCTACGCTGCATGGCCTCCCTGATCCTGCAAAGTCTGCGGAAGGATCCTCGTATTCTTCGGATCAAGGAGAGGGACCATTACTGGCTGGCCACTCTCCTTGATCCACGGTACAAGGGTAAGGTTGCGGACCTTATGTTACCGTCGCAGAGGGAGCAGAGGATGAGACAACTCCGGGAGGCCTTGCAGAAAGGTCTGTGCAACGCGTTCCCAGAGACTGGGAGGTTACAAACTCCTGGTCCTGGACAACGAGTTGCTGAGGCTTCGGCCAGTCAAAGAAGGAGCGGTGGGGAAGGTGGCCGTCTGACCGATGCGTTCAGACAATTCTTTAGTCCGCAGCCCCAAAGTATGATCGGTTCCAGCAACCATCGCCAGCGTCTGATAAACATGGTGCAGGAATATCTAGGGGCAAGGTCAGACTTGGACACCTTCCCCACCGAAAATCCTCTGGCTTACTGGGTCTTGAGGATGGATCACTGGCCAGAGCTTGCACAGTATGCAATTGAGCTACTGGCCTGTCCTGCATCCAGCGTTCTTTCGGAACGCACATTCAGTGCTGCTGGAGGATTTGTCACGGATCACAGGGTGCGCCTGTCCACCGACTCGGTTGATCGACTGACTTTCATCAAGATGAACCAGTCTTGGATCACCACCAGCTACCACACACCTGATGCTGATATAACAGACTAATTGATTTTAACATGTCACATCCCTTCAAGACTGATGCTGATGCTGAGTGCCTGTGCTGTTATGTTGACTGGCTATCCTC
The DNA here is from genome assembly GCA_029206835.1 of Rana muscosa. Taxonomy (NCBI): domain Eukaryota; kingdom Metazoa; phylum Chordata; class Amphibia; order Anura; family Ranidae; genus Rana; species Rana muscosa. The sequence continues at coordinate 42,811,826 of JARGYO010005626.1, forward strand.
CTCCTCCGAGTCCTCAATGATACGATTGATGATGATAGATTGGAAGATCATTTTTGTTTATGGGTGCCGCCACCAGTGGCTAAGGCCCAATTTTTCAGCCCCTGTTTTACAGGGGCGTGTAATTACAATTTTTTTAGCAATAATTTGCCATAGGGCTCATTGCTGTGCTCCAAGTACAGTATCTGTGAGGGGTTGGAGTGTTGTGGCACCAGTGCCTAAGGCCCAATTTTTCAGCCCCTGTTTAACAGGGGCGTGTCATTACAATTTTTGAAGCAATACTTTGCAACAGGGCTCATTGCTGTGCTCCAAGTACAGTATCTGTGAGGGGTTGTAGTGTTGTGCCACCAGTGCCTAAGGCCCAATTTTTCAGCCCCTGTTCAACAGGGGCATGCAATTACAATTCTTGATCTAATAATTCACAGCAGGGTCCATTGCTGCACCCACCAAGAGTAACTCTGAGGGCTTACAGTCTTGTGGCAACGCCACCACCACCACCACCACGAAATGCCCAATTTTTCAGCCCCTGTTCAAAAGGGGCATGTAATTACAATTCTTGATCTAATAATTCACAGCAGGGCCCATTGCTGCACCCACCAAGAGTAACTGTCAGGGCTTACAGTGTTGTGGCACCAGCACCACCATCAAAGCCCCAATTTTTACTACCACTGTTCAACAATTATATGTAATTAAAATTCCTGATATAATAGTTGACAGCAGGGCGTTCCAGCACCAACCAAGAGTAACTGAGTGCTTACAGTGTTGTGCCAACACCAACAACTAAGGGGCCTATTTCTGCAGAGTATATACGGCAGGTCCCTACTTTCAAACATCCAACTTACAAACGACTCCTACTTGCAAACGAAAGAAGACAACAGGAAGTGAGAGGAAATCTACCCCTAGAAAGGAAAATTCTCTCCTGTAAGAATAAATATGGGAGAAAGGGGTCTCATCTGTACTGATGCTTTATCAGCAATCCTTGTTTCAAGAAAAACACCACATTTCAAAAACAGTTGTCATTGGGACGGAAAGTGAGGTGAAATGTTCTGAACAGGGGCACAGACAGCAAAACAAATGTTACAGGGGTGATAACCCTTACCTATGTTTCCCAAAAAGTTTAAAAATAGATTTTTGGGCTGGAGCTACACTTCAACAATGTACCTGTTCAAAATTACAAACACATTCTACATAAGAACAAACCTACAGTCCCTGTCTTGTATGCACCGCCTGTATACGGCTGTTCAGAGTATATAGGGCCTTTTTTATTTTATGTGCGGGGTTCCCCTTAATATCCATACAAGACCCAAAGGGGCTGGTAATGGGCTGGGGTAGGGGGGGGTCATGGGGTAGCTATGCCATTTTTCTTAAAGAATTTCATCCATATTACCGGGACCAGACATTACATTAAAGCCGCAAGCAGTTTTAAATGGCTTTTTTTCCTTTGGAAGTGTCATTTTGTGCAGGGACAGTTCTAAACACGGGAAACACGTGGCACTTCACAGGCATACTTTAGACACCCCCCAGGTACGATATTTAAAGGAATATTTGACTTTTTTTTTTTCACTTTATGCATCATTAAAATGACTGCTCCCGAAAAACGACCGTTTTTAAAACTTCTTTTTGCATTGATACATGTCCCCTGGTGCACAACCCGGGTTCCCAAACCCTATTTATGACAATAACATGCATAATAGTTGTTATAATTAGCACTTTAGAATTCGAACGTTCGCATCCATTGTATTTAATAGGGTTCTAATGTTCGTTCGAACTTTCGGTCCGTTCGCGGGTTCTGGTGCGAACCGAACCCGGGGGTGTTCGGCTCATCACTAATGCACAGTAATCATTAAGCCAAGCCTCGTTTTCACTGCTTAGTCCCGTGCTGAGCTTGCCAGTTATATCTACCCCTGTGACGTACTGAGACTCATACTGTCAATGTAAACTGAGTCTCGTGGGATCTCGGAGCTGATGCTGGGCTTGGGAAATGACATGCACGTCAGCACAGGGCTTCTGATTTTTTCGGCAGGCTCTTCTGCTGCTGCCGGAAAAATCAGAAGAAGTGCGCATGCGTCGATGACGTAAGTACAAAGAAAGGGACAGATTTAAAGCAGGTAGGAAGAATTTTGCACAAAGCAATCAGTTCAATGCTTTGCAATACTTGAAATGGCAGAAAATTAACATGATGGGTTTACTACCGCTTTAATACTTTTATTTCTGAAAGCAGTCTTATTTTACAGCATTTTTCACACCTGCCTAAAACTTTTGCACAGTACTGTATACAGTATATCTCAAAATTTAACTTGGATTTAGTTTAGAAAAGGGTAATCCCTTCTCTGCCTCTAAAGCCGCGTACACACGATCGGTTTTACTGATGAAAACAGTCCGATGGATTTTTTTCATCGGACAAATCGATCGTGTATGGGCCCCATCTGTCTTTTTTCCATCGGTGTCAAAAAATAGAACATGTTTTAAATTTTTCCGATGGATAAAAAACCGATAGCAAATTCCGATCGTCTATGGGCAAGTCCATCTGTTAAAAAACCCACGCATGCTCAGAATCAAGTCGACGCATGCTCAGAAGCATTGAACTTAATTTTTCTCGGCTCATCGGAGTGTTTTACGTCACCGCGTTTGGAACGGTCGGTTTTTTGACTGATGGTGTGTAGGCAAGACTGATGGAAGTCAACTTCATCGGTTTTCCGATGGAAAAATCCATTGGTTTAAAAACCATAGGAAATCCGATCGTGTGTACAGGGCTTAAGTGCTAGTTATAATACAGCGACACAGTTATTAAAATTGGAAAGTCTTTGCACTCTGTACATCTAGAAAGAGCCATTCTTAGGCTGGATTCACACCTATGCAGTTTTAGTGCTTTTGCATTTTAGTCGTTACATAGTAGGTGAGGTTGAAAAAAGACACAATTCCATCAAGTCCAACCTATGTGTGTGATTTTATGTCAGTATTACATTGTATATCCCTGTATGTTGTGGTCGTTCAGGTGTTTTTTGAAACTATCGATGCTCCTCGATAAAAACCACTGCCTGTGGAAGTGAGTTCCACATCCTTGCCGCTCTTACAGTAAAGAACCCTCTACGCAGTTTAAGGTTAAACCTCTTTTTTCTTCTAATTTTAATGAGTGCCCACGTGTCTCAATAAACTCCCTTCCACCGAAAAGTTTTATCCCTATTGTGGGGTCTCCAGTACGGTATTTGTAAATTAAAATCATATCCCCTCTCAAGCGTCTCTTCTCCAGAGAGAATAAGTTCAGTGCTCGTAACCTTTCCTTCAACTAATATCCTCCAGTCCCTTTGTTCGTTTTTTTGTCCTTCTCTGTACTCGCTCCATTTCCAGTACATCCTTCTTGAGGACTGGTGACCAGAACTGGACAGCATACTCCAGGTAAGGCCAGACCAGAGTGGGAGAATTATCGCTTTTTCTCTTAATTAAATTAGTTAATCCCCTATCTAATGCTTGCCAATATTCTGTTTGCTTTGTTAGCAGCAGCTTGGCATTGCATGCCATTGCTGAGCCTATCATCCACTAGGACCACCAGGTCCTTTTCCATCCTAGATTCCCCCAGAGGTTCTCCCCCCCAGTGAGTAGATTGCATTCATATTTTTGCCACCAAATGCATTATTTTACATATTTCTATATTAAACCTCATTTGCCACGTAGTTGCCCACCCCATTAATTTGTTCAGATCTTCTTGCAAGGTTTCCACATCCTGTGGATAAGTTATTGACCTGCTTAGCTTAGTATCATCTGCAAATACAGAGATTGAGCTGTTTAACTCATCCTCCAAGTAGTTTATGAATAGGGATGAGCCGAACACCCCCCTGTTCGGTTCGCACCAGAACCTGCGAACGGACCGAAAGTTTGCGCGAACTTTAGAATCCTATTAAATACAATGGACGCAAACGTTCAAAATGAAAAGTGCTAATTATAACGGCTAATATGCAAGTTATTGTCCTAAAAAGGGTTTGGGGACCCGGGTCCTGCCCCAGCGGACGTGTATCAATGCAAAAATAAGTTTTAAAATGGCAGTTTTTTCGGGAGCAGTGATTTTAATGATGCATAAAGTGAAAAAAAAGTGAAATATTCCTTTAAATATCGTACCTGGGGGGTGTCTAAAGTATGCCTGTGAAGTGGCATGTGTTTACCGTGTTTAGAACTGTCCCTGCACAAAATGACATTTCTAAAGGAAAAAAAGTCATTTAAAACTGCTTGCGGATTTAATGTAATGTATGGTCCCGGCAATATGGATGAAAATCATTGATAAAAATGGCATGGGTATCCCCCCCCCCACACACACACACCACACACCTCCCCAGCCCACTACCAGCCTCTTTGGGTCTTGTATGGATATTAATTGGAACCCTGCACCTAAAGTAAAAAAAGGCCCTATATACTCGGAACAGAAGTATACAGGCGGTGAAAGCAAGACAGGGACTGTAGGTTTGTTCTTAAGTAGAATCTGTTTGCAATTTTGAACAGGTACATTGTTTAAGTGTAGCTCCAGCCAAAAAATCTATTTTTAAGCTTTTTGGAAAACATAGGGAAGGGTTATCACCCCTGTAACATGTGTTTTGCTGTCTGTGCACCTGTTCAGAAGATTTCACCTCACTTTCCGTCCCAATGACAAATGTTTTTAGAGAATTTGGGGTTATTAGTGAAACAAGGATTGGTGATAAAGCATCAGTGGAGAGGAGACACCTTTTTCCCATATTAACTCTTACAGGAGAGAATTTCCCTTCCTAGGGGTAGATTTTCTCTCACTTCCTGTTGCCTCCATTGGTTTGCAAGTAGGAGTCGTTTGTAAGTTGGATGTTTGGACAATTGGACCATTTAAATGCCATATGTTAGGCATAATAAAAATAAAAATAAAAATAAAGATAAAAATAAACGGACCCTAATAGGACAAGGTAATCATGGATAATTATCTTTATTTTTATTTTTATTATGCCTAACATATGGCTTTTAAATGGTCCAATTGTGGGGTTTAAACTACCTCCGTTTTATTTAGTTTATAACATTTTTATCTATGCCTGGACGCGTCTTAGTACGCTGTTGGCAACTTTTCCCATTTCCAAAATGGCGTTTGAGCTCAAGTCCTCGCATCTCACAACGAGGTTTGGCTATAAATAGGTGGTCTGTCAGCACGTCGCCCTATTGACAATGTCCAATCGTGACGAAACGCATATGGGAGCGACGTGCTGACGTCACCACGCTGATACAAGGGAAGGGTGTTCGTTTGCAAGCCGGCCGGCTTAACTCAATGCTTTTAATCACTTTCTTTATGTAAGTGTTTTATCTTTTAATTAATAAATCGGACTGTACGTTATCACCCTATGGTCTATGTTCTTTTCCTTTCACCGGTCCTGTTAATTGATTTACCCATGATCGGGAGGATCGGGGGAAGAGTGATTTGCGGTGCTGTATGCTGTGTGCTATCTCCAGATTCTTGGGTCCATCCAGGCAAAGCCGCGACTGGGCTAGTACAGTCGACTGCTTATCGTGGGCTTATCTTCGGTAAGCTGCCAATCTGTGAAATGGAGGGCACTGTCTGTCCAATAGGATCACTGGGTGTTGGAGTCATCTACCGTTTGTGTGTTCAAATCCCTCTAATGGATGTCTTCTAGCCTACCATAGGACTGTTTTTGAAGTTCGATTTGGATTGATTCAAACATTAATTTTGGACTTTATTTATTGTCTTTCCAGAGGCTGGGATTGGTGTATTGCGCGCTGCTTTACACAAATCAGCCCCTGGATATTATTGGTGTTTAACATTGGCGCAGTTTTTTATGTTTCATTTTGCCGGTGATCCAAGACTGATTAATTTTTATGAAGGCCAGTCGATCGACCGAGTCGGTGGACAGGTGCACCCTGTGATCGATTACGAAGCCTCCAGCAGCACTGAATGTGTGTTCCGAAAGAACGTTGGATGCAGGACAGGCCAGTACCTCAATTGCATACTGTGCAAGCTCTGGCCAGTGATCCATCCTCAAGACCCAGTAACCCAGAGGATTTTCAGTGGGAAAGGTGTCCAAGTCTGATCTTGCCCCTAGGTATTCCTGCACCATGTAAACCAGATGCTGGCGATGGTTGCTGGAAGCGATCATACCTTGGGGCTGCGTACTAAAAAATAGTTTGCATGCATCGGTCAGACGGCCACCTTCTCCACCGCTCCTTCTTTGACTCACCGGAGCCTCAGCAACACGTTGTCCAGGACCAGGAATTTGTAACCTACCAGTCTCTGGGAACGCGTTGCACAGACCTTTCTGCAAGGCCTCCCGAAGATGCTTCATCCTCTGCTCCCTCTGCGACGGCAAGATAAGGTTCGCAACCTTACCCTTGTAACGTGGATCAAGGAGGGTTGCCAGCCAGTAATGATCCCTCTCCTTGATCGCACGAATACGAGGATCCTTCCGCAGGCTTTGCAGGATCAGGGAGGCCATGCAGCGTAGGTTTGCTGAGGCATTCGGTGTGGAGTTCTCTGGGTCACTGAGGACGACATGATCCGCAGCCACCTCCTCCCAGCCACGTACAAGTCCATGGGTGTCTTGGGACTGTAATTGATCCCTTGAAGACTGCTGCTGATGCTGAGTGCTAGGCTCCACCTCCATGCTGACATAATAATCCTCCTCCTCCTCCTCCTCCTCGTCCTCTTCCTGTGTGATAGGCGAGCCAGCAGGAACACTGTCTGGATAAAGGGGGCCTTGAGAGGTAAGGAAGTCCTCCTCTTCCTGCCTCTGTTCTGCCTCAAGTGCCCTGTCCATTATTCGACGCAGCGTGTGCTCCAACAGGTGGACAAGAGGGACAGTGTCACTGATGCATGCACTGTCACTGCTCACCATCCTCGTGGCCTCCTCAAATGGTGCCAGGACAGTGCATGCATCCCTGATCATGGCCCACTGGCGTGGGGAAAAAATCCAAGCTCCCCTGACACTGTCTTGGTGCCATATTGCAACAGATACTCATTTATGGCCCTCTGCTGCGTGTGCAGCCGCTGAAGCATGGCCAACGTTGAGTACCACCTGGTGGGCATGTCACAGATTAGGCGGTTCTTGGGCAGGTTGTAATCCTTTTGCAGGTCAGCAAGCCGAGAACTGGCATTATATGACTGGTGGAAATGCCCACAGAGTTTCCTGGCCTACTTCAGGACCTCCTGTAAGCCCGGGTACCTGCCCAAGAACCACTGCACCACCAAGGTAAGGACGTGAGCCAAATAGGGCACATGGGTTAGTTGTCCCTGTCGGAGGGCGGAGAGGAGGTTGGTGCCATTGTCGGAAACCACCTTTCCTGGCTTAAGCTGGCATGGCGTCAACCACCTCTGAGCTTGCCCCTGCAGAGCTGACAGAATCTCTGCCCCAGTGTGGCTCCTGTCCCCCAAGCACACCAGCTCAAGCACCGCATGGCATCTTTTTGCCTGCGTACTTGCATAGCGCCTTGAACGCCTACGGAGCACCGCTGGTTCCGAGGACAAAGCACAGGTAGAGGCCATGGAGGAAGAAGAAGAGGAGAGGGTGGAGGAGAGAGGTGTGTCCGAATCACCAGTAGTAACATTTTGGAGGCGTGGTGGCGGAGGTCCGCTTTGTTCTTTGGTTTGGGTCTTTTAGGTACGCTTGCCAACGGACTGCATAGCAGGTCGACATATGTCTGGTCAAGCACGTGGTGCCCAAGCGGCTGATGTTTTGGCTACGCGAGATACGCTTTAGACATATGTTGCAAATGGCAATGGTGCGATCAGCTGCACACGTCTGAAAAAAGGCCCACACCAAAGAACTTTTGAAATAACGCGCAGAGACAGCAGCGCCCTGCACATGTGGAGCTCTGCGGTGTGATGCGGTCGGTGTGTGCTGCCCTTAAGCTGGCCCCTGGAGGGCATCCTGCCTCGTTAGAGATGTGCCTTCTCCTCCTCCTCCTCCTCTCTCCTATCAGGCACCCAGGTGGAGTCAGTGACCTCATCATCCCCTCCCTCCTCATCACTGGAGCCAATCTGTCAGTATGCTGCAGCTGGGGGAACATGACTGCCAGATAGCTGTCCTTGTTGGGCACCCCCTCTGTCTGGGCTCACGTTACTACCCCCTCTCTCTGAGCTCACGTTACTGCCTTCCTCCAGCTGGGTTCCATCATCGGAGTCTTCAAAACGCTGGGCATCCTCCTGGAGCATGTACCCAACACTGTGGTCAAACAGTTCGGGGGACTCCTCAGTAGGACATGGTGGGGCTAGGGAGCGACTGATGCCATTGAGCCGAGGGAAGAGGCCGCTTTGGCAGCTGCTTTGACAGACAAAGTACCCTGAGCCTGGGTGAGAGAGGACGAGGAGGAGGACGGCTTGGGCATCCACTCTACCAAGTCTTGGGCATGTTGTGGCTCAACATGGCCAGCTGCCGAAAAGAAGGACAAGCGTGTCCCACGGTCACGTGCTGATGAGGATGCACCGTGTCCACGACCAGCAGCACTGTTGCCTCTGGACACAGAGCCTGCTTGCCCCTCTTTTACTGGCTCGTGACTGTCTGCCTCTCCTTGTTTGCCTTCCAGACATACTAATGGCCTGCAGTGAGATGTAGCTGCACAAAGGTGGGATGTATATATATATATATATATTGTAACGGCACCCCAAATACGAAAGGGGGAAACACAGTTTAGATCTCTTCCCTCTCCTAGACACAAATTCACTGTCGATCCTCCACAGCCAGACGACCACTTCCCATAGGAATTAATCCTTCTGAAAGAACGAGACACACTCTGTATCTTTCTCTGGATAGACTGACTTTATTAAGAAAAACATTGTACTTTTTATACACATCCAATACTGCATTAACCTAAAATGAACAATGGTCCAGCTCCACCCACAACATAACCAGACCCAATACACATTATTTTGACACCTGTTAGGAGACAACAGGTTCTAATCCCCTTATGTTTATATAACTATGCATGACCTTTATATTCACCAGACTGTCTGTTACTTTACAATACACACAAGGACAGACTTAATTTCCCCAATCCACATCACCACAAACAATGAACAGGTCTTTTAGAAGCTGGGATTAGCATTACACTAGGCAGACAGGTGATTGAGGCTGAACACCTCAGTATCTCTCAATTAACCTGTTGAGTTCAGAATCAGTAAATAGTCCTTTACAGATATCACTGGGAATATGGTGGATAAATATTACAGACCCATTTTAGGTAGTCCAAGATATATTTCTTAATGTCCATGGTTTCCTGGCTCACCCTGTGTCCAAAGTGACCCTCCTGTCACACATCTCCCCTTTCGGCAGGAGACTAACACAGGAGGTGACCCCAGACGGGTTGACTCCGAAGATAGTCCATAGGTCCATTCTTCTAATGCCGGTATCCACACAGTACCCCAAATAAATTGCTCCAAACAGAGCATTACTTACCCAGCCAACCTCTGCCTCTCTCAGAGAACATACCCGCCGCTGGGGAGAAGACAGGGTGACTGGGCTCAGTCCGTCATGCTGTTAGGGATCTGGGCCGACTGCCCAGCATCCCTGGGGTATACAAGTGGAGACTGAAGTCCCATCCACTTGTGGTAGGTGAAAATCCCCCAGTGCTTGCAAAGCAAGGCTGACATCCTCCTGTCTCAGTGTCACACCATTTTCTGGGGTTGGGTCAGTGAAGACCGAAGTCCCATCCAGTACCACAGGAACTTCCTCTTCTGTTAGTTGAGAGCAGAGGCTCGCGGCACTCTGCTCTGTTGCCAGCTCTTCTGCTGGGTTGCTGTGAGTGGAGACCGCAGTCCCATCCACTGATATCAGCTCAAGTTGCAGTTGTGTGCAGAGGCCAGTAGCATTCTGCTCTGCTGCCAGTGATTCAGCTGGGGGTAAAAGCTTTACCACCTCAGCTTGTTGCTGGAGAGAGGGGCCAACTTCCCCAGCTCCCTGAAACTCCACAGTTGTTTCCGGTGCTGGGCAGAGGTTGCTAGCACTCTGCCCTGTTGCCAGCACTTCTGCTGGGGACTCCACACCATCTGCTCTGGCTAACTGTTGGGGAGGGAAAATGGCTGCTTCTCCTCCCTGCATCTCTGAAATCCACTGGGAAAGAGGAACCATCACCTTCTCAACTCGGGCCTCCAAAACTGCCACGGGTGTAGAGCAGGGGTCTGCAGTACTTTGTCCTGCTGCCAGTACTTGAGTAGGCGATGCATAATCCATAACATCCTCTGAACAGTCCTTTAAGTCCATACTTTCTGTAATCTGTGGTTGGGGAGATGAGCCAATGATTGAGGCTGAACACCTCAGTATCTCTCAATTAACCTGTTGAGTTCAGAATCAGTAAAAAGTCCTTTACAGATATCCTTGGGAATATGGTGGATAAATATTACAGACCCATTTTAGGTAGTCCAAGATATATTTATTAATGTCCATGGTTTCCTGGCTCACCCTGTGTCCAAAGTGACCCTCCTGTCACATATACATATATATATATATATATATATATATATATATACATATATATATATTCTGACAGCAGGCAGGTAAAATCACCAGGTTGCATCCAGGATGGTAGGTATGTATGCCCTAGATTCAGGCTTTATGCAAATTCATACCACTAGGGGGAGTGCTGGGAGTCTTGCGGGGAAAGAGTTAATGAGCCCAGCTGAATCAAGTGGCTCATTAAGGCCTCTACAAGAACTCCCAGCATGCTAAGGGAGATGCTCCATCCTGGAACCAGTTCTGTGTTGTGCAAGACTGGGGAGTGTGTTTCTGTCCAGTGCGGTGAGACAAAGGCTGTGTGGCTAAAACCTTAAAAAACAGGGAGATAGGGGCTGGGGCAGCACAAGGCTGCACCTAGTTGTCAGACAGGGAATCTACGTGTGTAGTAAGCGGTCAAGCTGATCAGGATTTCTTTTTTTATGTTTATTTTTGTTTTGCTGTTTTCCCCTGTAAATAGTTTAAATAAACCGCACCTTTTGTTTTTGCAACTACAAACTCTGTCTGCTGTGCCTGTTTTTGTGTGGTGAACCCATCCAGGGGGTCAGACACACCCGCTGCCGAGCTAACCCCCTCACAGTTGGTGGAGAACCAGTGGCAGTTTTTTTTTAAGGCCAGCATGGAGGAGATATTGAAACAGCTGGCTCTAGCAAATGCCAATCAGCAGCAGACAAATGCAGGTTTGAAAAAGAGCCTTGCAGCTCAACAACAGAGCTTTGCAGCCTACCAGCAAGCTTATCAACAGAGCCTCGCAGCCCAGCAGCAAGCTCACCAACAGAGTCTGGAAGCTCAGCAACAAGCCCTGCAGCAATCGGAGGCCCGTTTCATAGACCTGTTGCAGAAGCAAGAGCAGAGACTACAACAAATGGAAACAGTAATGCAGCAACGTCCGCAGACCAGTGAGGAAAGTCGTTCCACTAATACCGCGTCCTTTGGGGTGAGTCGTTTATTGACAAAAATGACTGGAGAGGATGATTCAGAGGTGTTTTTGACCACATTTGAAAGGACTGCTGAAAGAGAAAAGTGGCCTAAGGAGCAGTGGGCTGGACTGGTGGCTCCTCTGTTAACTGGTGAATCGCAGAAAGCTTACTATGACCTAGAGCCTGACCAAGCAAAAGACTATGTAATGCTAAAAACTGAAATATTGGCACGGCTGGGTGTCACCCTGGCTGTCCGGGCTCAGCGTGTGCATAACTGGACTTTCCAGCTTGGAAAACCCCCCAGGTCTCAAATGTATGATCTCATTCACCTGAGCAGGAAGTGGCTACAGCCAGAGACTTTGTCCACACCAAAGATTGTGGAACGTGTTGTGATTAGGGATGAGCTTCGTGTTCGAGTCGAACATACGTTCGACTCGAACATCGGCTGTTCGATCGTTCGACGAAGATCGAACGATTTGGGCCGTTCGCGCCAAATTCGAGTGACGCGAACGGCCCACAATGCACTACGCCATCGCAGTGTCATCCAGGCGCTGTGATTGGCCAAGCATGCACTGTGACCCCGCATGCTTGGCCAATCACAGCGCCGGCAGCGAGGAGAGCAATGATTGGCCACAGGCAGGATGCCTGTGGCCAATTATTGCTGATGGGGTTTAGTACACGCCCCACACTACAAAAGGCCGCCAGCGCGGCGGCCTTGTGTAGTGTGTTCCGGAGCAGGGAAAGAGAAGCATAGGCAGGGACAGTGTCATTTTTTTTCCTTTACTAATCCTGGATTCCTTGTGTTTAGGGACAAATAAGGATAGGTAGGGAGAGTGTCAGTGACAGTGTGCTATTCTGTGCTAATCCTTGTTTGTAGGGACAGAGAGGTACAGTGAGGGAAACTGACAGTGTGCTATTCTGTTCTAAAACTATTTTGCTGAACCATATTTTCAATCCTTGAGTTGAGGGACAGAGAGCTACAGTGAGGAAAACTGACAGTGTGCTATTCTGTTCTAAAACTATTTTGCTGAACCATATTTTCAATCCTTGAGTTGAGGGACAGAGAGGTACAGTGAGTGAAACTGACAGTGTGCTATTCTGTTCTAAATCAATTTTGCTGTTCCATATTTTCAATCCTTGAGTTGAGGGACAGAGAGCTACAGTGAGGGAAACTGACAGTGTGCTATTCTGTTCTAAAACTATTTTGCTGAACCATATTTTCAATCCTTGAGTTGAGGGACAGAGAGCTACAGTGAGGGAAAGTGTCAGTGTGCTATTGTGTTCTAAAACTATTTTGCTGAACCATATTTTCAATCCTTGAGGTGAGGGACAGAGAGGTACAGTGAGTGAAACTGACAGTGTGCTATTCTGTTCTAAATCAATTTTGCTGTTCCATATTTTCAATCCTTGAGTTGAGGGACAGAGAGCTACAGTGAGGGAAACTGACAGTGTGCTATTCTGTTCTAAAACTATTTTGCTGAACCATATTTTCAATCCTTGAGTTGAGGGACAGAGAGCTACAGTGAGGGAAAGTGTCAGTGTGCTATTGTGTTCTAAAACTATTTTGCTGAACCATATTTTCAATCCTTGAGTTGAGGGACAGAGAGGTACAGTGAGTGAAACTGACAGTGTGCTATTCTGTTCTAAATCAATTTTGCTGTTCCATATTTTCAATCCTTGAGTTGAGGGACAGAGAGCTACAGTGAGGGAAACTGACAGTGTGCTATTCTGTTCTAAAACTATTTTGCTGAACCATATTTTCAATCCTTGAGTTGAGGGACAGAGAGCTACAGTGAGGGAAAGTGTCAGTGTGCTATTGTGTTCTAAAACTATTTTGCTGAACCATATTTTCAATCCTTGAGTTGAGGGACAGAGAGGTACAGTGAGTGAAACTGACAGTGTGCTATTCTGTTCTAAATCAATTTTGCTGTTCCATATTTTCAATCCTTGAGTTGAGGGACAGAGAGCTACAGTGAGGGAAACTGACAGTGTGCTATTGTGTTCTAAAACTATTTTGCTGAACCATATTTTCAATCCTTGAGTTGAGGGACAGAGAGGTACAGTGAGTGAAACTGACAGTGTGCTATTCTGTTCTAAATCAATTTTGCTGTTCCATATTTTCAATCCTTGAGTTGAGGGACAGAGAGCTACAGTGAGGGAAACTGACAGTGTGCTATTCTGTTCTAAAACTATTTTGCTGAACCATATTTTCAATCCTTGAGTTGAGGGACAGAGAGCTACAGTGAGGGAAAGTGTCAGTGTGCTATTGTGTTCTAAAACTATTTTGCTGAACCATATTTTCAATCCTTGAGGTGAGGGACAGAGAGGTACAGTGAGTGAAACTGACAGTGTGCTATTCTGTTCTAAATCAATTTTGCTGTTCCATATTTTCAATCCTTGAGTTGAGGGACAGAGAGCTACAGTGAGGGAAACTGACAGTGTGCTATTCTGTTCTAAAACTATTTTGCTGAACCATATTTTCAATCCTTGAGTTGAGGGACAGAGAGCTACAGTGAGGGAAAGTGTCAGTGTGCTATTGTGTTCTAAAACTATTTTGCTGAACCATATTTTCAATCCTTGAGTTGAGGGACAGAGAGGTACAGTGAGTGAAACTGACAGTGTGCTATTCTGTTCTAAATCAATTTTGCTGTTCCATATTTTCAATCCTTGAGTTGAGGGACAGAGAGCTACAGTGAGGGAAACTGACAGTGTGCTATTCTGTTCTAAAACTATTTTGCTGAACCATATTTTCAATCCTTGAGTTGAGGGACAGAGAGCTACAGTGAGGGAAAGTGTCAGTGTGCTATTGTGTTCTAAAACTATTTTGCTGAACCATATTTTCAATCCTTGAGTTGAGGGACAGAGAGCTACAGTGAGGGAAACTGACAGTGTGCTATTCTGTTCTAAAACTATTTTGCTGAACCATATTTTCAATCCTTGAGTTGAGGGACAGAGAGCTACAGTGAGGGAAAGTGTCAGTGTGCTATTGTGTTCTAAAACTATTTTGCTGAACCATATTTTCAATCCTTGAGTTGAGGGACAGAGAGGTACAGTGAGTGAAACTGACAGTGTGCTATTCTGTTCTAAATCAATTTTGCTGTTCCATATTTTCAATCCTTGAGTTGAGGGACAGAGAGCTACAGTGAGGGAAACTGACAGTGTGCTATTCTGTTCTAAAACTATTTTGCTGTTCCATATTTTCAATCCCTGAGTTGAGGGACAGAGAAGGACACTCGTAGAAATTATCAGTGTGCTATTCTGTGCTAAATCTTGTTTGTAGGGAGGGACAGAGTAGGACAGTGAGGGAAAGTGTCAGTGTGCTATTGTGTTCTAAAACTATTTTGCTGAACCATATTTTCAATCCTTGAGTTGAGGGACAGAGAGGTACAGTGAGGGAAACTGACAGTGTGCTATTCTGTTCTAAATCAATTTTGCTGTTCCATATTTTCAATCCTTGAGTTGAGGGACAGAGAGCTACAGTGAGGGAAAGTGTCAGTGTGCTATTGTGTTCTAAAACTATTTTGCTGAACCATATTTTCAATCCTTGAGTTGAGGGACAGAGAGCTACAGTGAGGGAAACTGACAGTGTGCTATTCTGTTCTAAAACTATTTTGCTGAACCATATTTTCAATCCTTGAGTTGAGGGACAGAGAGCTACAGTGAGGGAAAGTGTCAGTGTGCTATTGTGTTCTAAAACTATTTTGCTGAACCATATTTTCAATCCTTGAGTTGAGGGGCAGAGAGCTACAGTGAGGGAAACTGACAGTGTGCTATTCTGTTCTAAAACTATTTTGCTGAACCATATTTTCAATCCTTGAGTTGAGGGACAGAGAGCTACAGTGAGGGAAAGTGTCAGTGTGCTATTGTGTTCTAAAACTATTTTGCTGAACCATATTTTCAATCCTTGAGTTGAGGGACAGAGAAGTACAGTGAGTGAAACTGACAGTGTGCTATTCTGTTCTAAATCAATTTTGCTGTTCCATATTTTCAATCCTTGAGTTGAGGGACAGAGAGCTACAGTGAGGGAAACTGACAGTGTGCTATTCTGTTCTAAAACTATTTTGCTGAACCATATTTTCAATCCTTGAGTTGAGGGACAGAGAGGTACAGTGAGTGAAACTGACAGTGTGCTATTCTGTTCTAAATCAATTTTGCTGTTCCATATTTTCAATCCTTGAGTTGAGGGACAGAGAGCTACAGTGAGGGAAACTGACAGTGTGCTATTCTGTTCTAAAACTATTTTGCTGAACCATATTTTCAATCCTTGAGTTGAGGGACAGAGAGGTACAGTGAGTGAAACTGACAGTGTGCTATTCTGTTCTAAATCAATTTTGCTGTTCCATATTTTCAATCCTTGAGTTGAGGGACAGAGAGCTACAGTGAGGGAAACTGACAGTGTGCTATTCTGTTCTAAAACTATTTTGCTGAACCATATTTTCAATCCTTGAGTTGAGGGACAGAGAGCTACAGTGAGGGAAAGTGTCAGTGTGCTATTGTGTTCTAAAACTATTTTGCTGAACCATATTTTCAATCCTTGAGTTGAGGGACAGAGAGGTACAGTGAGGGAAACTGACAGTGTGCTATTCTGTTCTAAATCAATTTTGCTGTTCCATATTTTCAATCCTTGAGTTGAGGGACAGAGAGCTACAGTGAGGGAGACTGACAGTGTGCTCTTCTGTTCTAAAACTATTTTGCTGAACCATATTTTCAATCCTTGAGTTGAGGGACAGAGAGCTACAGTGAGGGAAAGTGTCAGTGTGCTATTGTGTTCTAAAACTATTTTGCTGAACCATATTTTCAATCCTTGAGTTGAGGGACAGAGAGGTACAGTGAGTGAAACTGACAGTGTGCTATTCTGTTCTAAATCAATTTTGCTGTTCCATATTTTCAATCCTTGAGTTGAGGGACAGAGAGCTACAGTGAGGGAAACTGACAGTGTGCTATTCTGTTCTAAAACTATTTTGCTGAACCATATTTTCAATCCTTGAGTTGAGGGACAGAGAGGTACAGTGAGTGAAACTGACAGTGTGCTATTCTGTTCTAAATCAATTTTGCTGTTCCATATTTTCAATCCTTGAGTTGAGGGACAGAGAGCTACAGTGAGGGAAACTGACAGTGTGCTATTCTGTTCTAAAACTATTTTGCTGAACCATATTTTCAATCCTTGAGTTGAGGGACAGAGAGCTACAGTGAGGGAAAGTGTCAGTGTGCTATTGTGTTCTAAAACTATTTTGCTGTTCCATATTTTCAATCCTTGAGTTGAGGGACAGAGAGGTACAGTGAGTGAAACTGACAGTGTGCTATTCTGTTCTAAATCAATTTTGCTGTTCCATACTTTCAATCCTTGAGTTGAGGGACAGAGAGCTACAGTGAGGGAAACTGACAGTGTGCTATTCTGTTCTAAAACTATTTTGCTGAACCATATTTTCAATCCTTGAGTTGAGGGACAGAGAGCTACAGTGAGGGAAAGTGTCAGTGTGCTATTGTATTCTAAAACTATTTTGCTGAACCATATTTTCAATCCTTGAGTTGAGGGACAGAGAGGTACAGTGAGTGAAACTGACAGTGTGCTATTCTGTTCTAAAACTATTTTGCTGAACCATATTTTCAATCCTTGAGTTGAGGGACAGAGAGCTACAGTGAGGGAAACTGACAGTGTGCTATTCTGTTCTAAAACTATTTTGCTGTTCCATATTTTCAATCCCTGAGTTGAGGGACAGAGAAGGACACTCGTAGAAATTATCAGTGTGCTATTCTGTGCTAAATCTTGTTTGTAGGGAGGGACAGAGTAGGACAGTGAGGGAAAGTGTCAGTGTGCTATTGTGTTCTAAATCTATTTTGCTGAACCATATTTTCAATCCTTGAGTTGAGGGACAGAGAGGTACAGTGAGGGAAACTGACAGTGTGCTATTCTGTTCTAAATCAATTTTGCTGTTCCATATTTTCAATCCTTGAGTTGAGGGACAGAGAGCTACAGTGAGGGAAAGTGTCAGTGTGCTATTGTGTTCTAAAACTATTTTGCTGAACCATATTTTCAATCCTTGAGTTGAGGGACAGAGAGGTACAGTGAGTGAAACTGACAGTGTGCTATTCTGTTCTAAATCAATTTTGCTGTTCCATATTTTCAATCCTTGAGTTGAGGGACAGAGAGCTACAGTGAGGGAGACTGACAGTGTGCTCTTCTGTTCTAAAACTATTTTGCTGAACCATATTTTCAATCCTTGAGTTGAGGGACAGAGAGCTACAGTGAGGGAAAGTGTCAGTGTGCTATTGTGTTCTAAAACTATTTTGCTGAACCATATTTTCAATCCTTGAGTTGAGGGACAGAGAGGTACAGTGAGTGAAACTGACAGTGTGCTATTCTGTTCTAAATCAATTTTGCTGTTCCATATTTTCAATCCTTGAGTTGAGGGACAGAGAGCTACAGTGAGGGAAACTGACAGTGTGCTATTCTGTTCTAAAACTATTTTGCTGAACCATATTTTCAATCCTTGAGTTGAGGGACAGAGAGGTACAGTGAGTGAAACTGACAGTGTGCTATTCTGTTCTAAATCAATTTTGCTGTTCCATACTTTCAATCCTTGAGTTGAGGGACAGAGAGCTACAGTGAGGGAAACTGACAGTGTGCTATTCTGTTCTAAAACTATTTTGCTGAACCATATTTTCAATCCTTGAGTTGAGGGACAGAGAGCTACAGTGAGGGAAAGTGTCAGTGTGCTATTGTATTCTAAAACTATTTTGCTGAACCATATTTTCAATCCTTGAGTTGAGGGACAGAGAGGTACAGTGAGTGAAACTGACAGTGTGCTATTCTGTTCTAAAACTATTTTGCTGAACCATATTTTCAATCCTTGAGTTGAGGGACAGAGAGCTACAGTGAGGGAAACTGACAGTGTGCTATTCTGTTCTAAAACTATTTTGCTGTTCCATATTTTCAATCCCTGAGTTGAGGGACAGAGAAGGACACTCGTAGAAATTATCAGTGTGCTATTCTGTGCTAAATCTTGTTTGTAGGGAGGGACAGAGTAGGACAGTGAGGGAAAGTGTCAGTGTGCTATTGTGTTCTAAATCTATTTTGCTGAACCATATTTTCAATCCATGAGTTGAGGGACAGAGAGGTACAGTGAGGGAAACTGACAGTGTGCTATTCTGTTCTAAATCAATTTTGCTGTTCCATATTTTCAATCCTTGAGTTGAGGGACAGAGAGCTACAGTGAGGGAAAGTGTCAGTGTGCTATTGTGTTCTAAAACTATTTTGCTGAACCATATTTTCAATCCTTGAGTTGAGGGACAGAGAGGTACAGTGAGTGAAACTGACAGTGTGCTATTCTGTTCTAAATAAATTTTGCTGTTCCATATTTTCAATCCTTGAGTTGAGGGACAGAGAGCTACAGTGAGGGAAACTGACAGTGTGCTATTCTGTTCTAAAACTATTTTGCTGAACCATATTTTCAATCCTTGAGTTGAGGGACAGAGAGCTACAGTGAGGGAAAGTGTCAGTGTGCTATTGTGTTCTAAAACTATTTTGCTGAACCATATTTTCAATCCTTGAGTTGAGGGACAGAGAGGTACAGTGAGTGAAACTGACAGTGTGCTATTCTGTTCTAAATCAATTTTGCTGTTCCATATTTTCAATCCTTGAGTTGAGGGACAGAGAGCTACAGTGAGGGAAACTGACAGTGTGCTATTCTGTTCTAAAACTATTTTGCTGAACCATATTTTCAATCCTTGAGTTGAGGGACAGAGAGGTACAGTGAGTGAAACTGACAGTGTGCTATTCTGTTCTAAAACTATTTTGCTGAACCATATTTTCAATCCTTGAGTTGAGGAACAGAGAGCTACAGTGAGGGAAAGTGTCAGTGTGCTATTGTGTTCTAAAACTATTTTGCTGAACCATATTTTCAATCCTTGAGTTGAGGGGCAGAGAGCTACAGTGAGGGAAACTGACAGTGTGCTATTCTGTTCTAAAACTATTTTGCTGAACCATATTTTCAATCCTTGAGTTGAGGGACAGAGAGCTACAGTGAGGGAAAGTGTCAGTGTGCTATTGTGTTCTAAAACTATTTTGCTGAACCATATTTTCAATCCTTGAGTTGAGGGACAGAGAGGTACAGTGAGTGAAACTGACAGTGTGCTATTCTGTTCTAAATCAATTTTGCTGTTCCATATTTTCAATCCTTGAGTTGAGGGACAGAGAGCTACAGTGAGGGAAACTGACAGTGTGCTATTCTGTTCTAAAACTATTTTGCTGTTCCATATTTTCAATCCCTGAGTTGAGGGACAGAGAAGGACACTCGTAGAAATTATCAGTGTGCTATTCTGTGCTAAATCTTGTTTGTAGGGAGGGACAGAGTAGGACAGTGAGGGAAAGTGTCAGTGTGCTATTCTGTTCTAAAACTTTTTTGCTGAACCATATTTTCAATCCTTGTGTTTAGGGACAGAGAAGGATAGGCAGGGGACAGTGTCAGTGTCATTGTTGCTAAGCCTCCTGCACAATATACACCTGAAGGTAGCCCTTATTGCTGTTTTTCCCATCTCCCTGCAGGCCATCCATTAAAATGTCTGGAAGGCAACCAAGGAGAGGCAGACAGTCAGGAGGCAAAAAAAGAGGGCAAGCAGGCTCTGTGTCTGGGGGCAACAGTGCTGGTCGTGTACGCGGTGCATTGTCATCAGCACATGGCCATGGGACACGCTTGTCCTTGTTTTCGGCAGCTGGACATGTTGAGCCACATCATGCCGAAGACTTGGTAGAGTGGATGACCAAGCCCACCTCATCCTCCTCATCCTCTCTCACCCAGGCTCAGGGTAGTGGCAAAGCAGCTGCCAAAGCATCCTCTTCTCTGGTATCATTATTTTCATTAGTCAATCCTTCCCTAGACCCACCATGCCCTCCTCCTGAGGAGTCCCCCGAACTGTTTGAGCACAGTGTTGGGTACATGCTCCAGGAGGATGCCCAGCGTTTGGAAGGATCTGATGATGATACCCAGCTAGAGGAAGGCAGCAGCGTGAGAGCAGAGAGAGGGGATGCTCAAGAAGGACACCAATCTGGCAGTCATGTTCCAGCAGCTGCAGCATACTGCCAGATTGGCTCCAGTGATGAGGAGGGAGGGGATGATGAGGTCACTGACTCCACGTGGGTGCCTAATAGGAGAGAGGAGGAGGAGGAGGATGAGGAGGAGGCACATCTCCAACGAGGCAGGATGCCCTTGAGTGGCCAGCGTATGGGCAGCACACCGACGGAATCACACCGCAGAGCTCCGCCTGTGCAGGGCGCTGCCTCTGCCCGTCATTCAAAAAGTTCTTTGGTGTGGGCCTTTTTTGAGGCGAGTGCATCAGATCGCACAGCTGCTGTTTGCAACATATGTCTCAAGCGTATATCGCGTGGCCAAAACATCAGCCGCTTGGGCACCACATGCTTGATCAGACATATGTTGACCTGCCATGCAGCTCGTTGGCAAGCCTACCTTAAAGACCCACACCAAAGAACAAAGCTGACCTCTTCTTGCACCGCATCAGCTGGGATCTCCAACCCCACTATACCTTCACTCCTCTCTGAAACCTGCTCTGAGAGGAATGAAGGTGTAGAATTAGGTGTGTCACAGGCAAGTACTTGCGGGCACTCTGCTAGCAGTACACCAACGTCCGATTCTAGCAGGCAAATTTCCCTGCCCCAGCTGCTGGACCGTTGAAAGAAGTTCACTCCCAGCCATCCACATGCCCAGCGGTTGAATGCTAGCTTGGCTAAATTGCTAGCGCTTCAACTGCTGCCTTTTCAGTTGGTAGACTCGGCCCCCTTCCGTGAGTTTGTGCAATGTGCGGTTCCTCAGTGGCAGGTTCCCAAACGACACTTTTTCGCACGGAAGGCTATTCCGGCTCTCTACAGGCATGTGGAAGGCAATGTCTTGGCCTCGCTGGACAGGGCGGTCAGCGGTAAGGTGCATATTACCGCTGACTCATGGTCCAGCAGGCATGGACAGGGACGTTACCTTTCTTTCACGGCCCATTGGGTCACTCTTTTGGCAGCTGGGAAGGATGCAGGACAAGGTGCAGTAGTGTTGGAGGTTGTTCCACCCCCACGCCTCCAAAATGCTACTACTGGTTGTGACACACCTCTCTCCTCCACCCCCTCCTCTTCTTCTTCCTCCATGGCCTCTTCCTGTGGTTTGTCCTCGGAACCAGCGGTGCTCCGTAGGCGTTCAAGGGGCTACGCAAGTACGCAGGCAAAAAGATGCCATGCCGTGCTTGCGCTGGTGTGTTTGGGGGACAGGAGCCACACTGGGGCAGAGGTCCTGTCTGCTCTGCAGGGGCAGGCCGAGAGGTGGTTGACGCCACGCCAGCTTAAGCCAGGAATGGTGGTTTGCGACAATGGCACCAACCTCCTCTCCGCCCTCCGACAGGGACAACTGACCCATGTGCCCTGTATGGCTCACGTCCTTAACCTGGTGGTGCAGCGGTTCTTGGGCAGGTACCCGGGCTTACAGGATGTCCTGAGGCAGGCCAGGAAAGTCTGTGTGCATTTCCGCAGATCTTATAATGCCAGTGCTCGCCTGGCTGAGCTTCAAAAGGAGTTGAACCTGCCCAAGAACCGCCTTATATGTGACATGCCCACCAGGTGGAACTCAACGTTGGCCATGCTGCAGCGGCTGCACACGCAGCAGAGGGCCATCAATGAGTACCTGTGCGACTACGGCACCAGGACAGGGTCAGGGGAGCTCGGGTTTTTTTCACCACGCCAGTGGGGCATGATCAGGGATGCATGCACTGTCCTGGCACCATTTGAGGAGGCCACGAGGATGGTGAGCAGTGACAGTGCATGCATCAGTGACACTGTACCTCTTGTCCACCTGTTGGAGCACACGCTGCGTGGAATAATGGACAGGGAACTTGAGGCAGAACAGAGGCAGGAAGAGGAGGACTTCCTTGCCTCTCAAGGCCCCCTTTACCCAGACAGTGTTCCTTCTGTCCCACCCATCGCACAGGAAGAGGAGGAGGAGGAGGAGGAGGAGGAGGAGGAGGATTGTGTCAGCATGGAGGTGGAGGCTGGCACTCAGCATCATCAGCAGCAGTCTTTTAGGGATGATTTACAGTCCCAAGAAACCAGTGGACTTGTACGTGGCTGGGAGGAGGTGGCTGCGGATCATGTCGTCCTTAGTGACCCAGAGGACTCCGGACTGAATGCCTCAGCTAACCTACGCTGCATGGCCTCCCTGATCCTGCAAAGTCTGCGGAAGGATCCTCGTATTCTTCGGATCAAGGAGAGGGACCATTACTGGCTGGCCACTCTCCTTGATCCACGGTACAAGGTTAAGGTTGCGGACCTTATCGTACCGTCGCAGAGGGAGCAGAGGATGAGACAACTCCGGGAGGCCTTGCAGAAAGGTCTGTGCAACGCGTTCCCAGAGACTGGGAGGTTACAAACTCCTGGTCCTGGACAACGAGTTGCTGAGGCTTCGGGCAGTCAAAGAAGGAGCGGTGGGGAAGGTGGCCGTCTGACCGATGCGTTCAGACAATTCTTTAGTCCGCAGCCCCAAAGTATGATCGGTTCCAGCAACCATCGCCAGCGTCTGATATACATGGTGCAGGAATACCTAGGGGCAAGGTCAGACTTGGACACCTTCCCCACCAAAAATCCTCTGGCTTACTGGGTCTTGAGGATGGATCACTGGCCAGAGCTTGCACAGTATGCAATTGAGCTACTGGCCTGTCCTGCATCCAGCGTTCTTTCAGAACGCACATTCAGTGCTGCTGGAGGATTTGTCACGGATCACAGGGTGCGCCTGTCCACCGACTCGGTTGATCGACTGACTTTCATCAACATGAACCAGTCTTGGATCACCACCAGCTACCACACACCAGATGCTGATATAACAGACTAATTGATTTTAAAATGTCACATCCCTTCAAGACTGATGCTGATGCTGAGTGCCTGTGCTGTTATGTTGTCTGGCTATCCTCCTCCTCCTCCTCAATGATACGATTAACGATGATAGCTTGGAAGATCATTTTGGTTTATGGGTGACGCCACCAGTGGCTAAGGCCCAATTTTTCAGCCCCTGTTTAACAGGGGCGTGTAATTAAAATTTTTGATGCAATACTTTGCAACAGGCCTCATTGCTGTGCTCCAAGTACAGTATCTGTGAGGGGTTGCAGTGTTGTGCCACCAGTGCCTAAGGCCCAATTTTTCAGCCCCTGTTCAACAGGGGCATGCAATTATAATTATTGATCTAATAATTCACAGCAGGGCCCATTGCTGCGCCCACCAAGAGTAACTGTCAGGCCTTACAGTGTTGTGGCACCAGCAACACCATCACCACCACCACCACCACCAAAGGCCCAGTTTTTCAGCCCCTGTTCAACAGGGGCATGCAATTATAATTATTGATCTAATAATTCACAGCAGGGACCATTGCTGCGCCCACTAAGAGTAACTGTCAGGCCTTACAGTGTTGTGGAACCAGCACCACCATCAAAGGCCCAATTTTTACTACCACTGATCAACAATTATATGTTATTACAATTCCTGATATTATACTTGACAGCAGGGCGTTCCAGCACCCACCAAGAATAACTGTGAGTGCTTTCAGTGTTGTGCCAACACCAACACCTAAGGGGCCAATTTCTGCAGAGTATATACGGAAGGTCCCTACTTTCAAACATCCAACTTACAAACTACTACTACTTGCAAACGGAAGAAGACAACAGGAAGTGAGAGGAAATCTACCCCTTGGAAGGAAAATTCTCTCCTGTAAGAATTAATATGGGAGAAAGGTGTCTCCTCTCTACTGATGCTTTATCACCAATCCTTGTTTCAATACAAACACCACATTTCAAAAACAGTTGTCATTGGGACGCAAAGTGAGGTGAAATGTTCTGAACAGGGGCACAGACAGCAAAAAAAATGTGACAGGGGTGATAACCGTTCCCTATGTTTTCCAAAAAGCTAAAAAAAAGGGATTTGGCATGGAGCTACACTTAAACAATGCAGCTGTTCAAAATTACAAACAGATTCTACATAAGAACAAACCTCAGTCCCTGTCTTGTATGCACCGCCTGTATACGGCTGTTCAGAGTATATAGGGGCTTTTTTATTTTGTGTGCGGGGTTCCCCTTAATATCCATACAAGACCCAAAGGGGCTGGTAATGGGCTGGGGTAGGGGGGGGGGGGTTGATGGGGTGGCTATGCCATTTTTCCTAAAGATTTTCATCCATATTACCGGGACCAGACATTGCATTAAAGCCGCAAGCAGTTTTAAATGGCTTTTTTTCCTTTAGAAATGTTATTTTGTGCAGGGACAGTTCTAAACACGGGAAACACGTGGCACTTCACAGGCATACTTTAGACACCCCCCAGGTACAATATTTAAAGGAATATTTGACTTTTTTTTTTCACTTTATGCATCATTAAAATGACTGCTCCCGGAAAACGTCCGTTTTTAAAACTTCTTTTTGCATTGATACATGTCCCCTGGTGCAGAACCCGGGTTCCCAAACTCTGTTTCGGACAATAACATGGATAATAGTCGTTATAATTAGCACTTTAGAATCCGAACGTTCGCATCCATTGTATTTAATAGGGTTCTAATGTTCGCAGCGAACTTTCGGTCCGTTCGCGGGTTCTGGTGCGAACCGAACCCGGGGGTGTTCGGCTCATCACTAGTTGTGATAAATCGTTTCTTGAGAGCTCTTCCTACTGCCATCCAAAAGTGGGTAAGCCATGGAGACCCAGAAACGGCCGATAATCTTGTGGATCGTGTAGAGAAGTACTTGGCTACAGAGAACCTGACTGCCTCTTCCAGAGACTCACAGACTTTCCACCCTAAGACCAGACCATCCCCAGTGGCGGGTAAGATGATTCCAAGGGGTGAGGGTGGAGAGTAGTGATGAGCCGAACACCCCCGGGTTCGGTTCGCACCAGAACCCGCGAACGGACCGAAAGTTTGCACGAACATTAGAACCCTATTAAATACAATGGATGCGAACGTTCGGATTCTAAAGTGCTAATTATAACGACTATTATCCATGTTATTGTCCTAAACAGAGTTTGGGAACCCGGGTTCTGCACCAGGGGACATGTATCAATGCAAAAAGAAGTTTTAAAAACGGACGTTTTCCGGGAGCAGTAATTTTAATGATGCATAAAGTGAAAAAAAAAAGTCAAATATTCCTTTAAATATTGTACCTGGGGGGGTGTCTAAAGTATGCCTGTGAAGTCCCACGTGTTTCCCGTGTTTAGAACTGTCCCTGCACAAAATAACATTTCTAAAGGAAAAAAAAGCCATTTAAAACTGCTTGCGGCTTTAATGTAATGTCTGGTCCCGGTAATATGGATGAAAATCTTTAAGAAAAATGGCATAGCTACCCCATCAACCCCCCCCCCCCCCCCACCCCAGCCCATTACCAGCCCCTTTGGGTCTTGTATGGATATTAAGGGGAACCCCGCACACAAAATAAAAAAGGCCCTATATACTCTGAACAGCCGTATACAGGCGGTGCATACAAGACAGGGACTGTAGGTTTGTTCTTATGTAGAATCTGTTTGTAATTTTGAACAGCTACATTGTTTAAGTGTAGCTCCAGCCCAAATACCTATTTTTAAGCTTTTTGGAAAACATAGGGAAGGGTTATCACCCCTGTAACATTTGTTTTGCTGTCTGTGCCCCTGTTCAGAACATTTCACCTCACTTTGCGTCCCAATGACAACTGTTTTTGAAATGTGGTGTTTTTATTGAAACAAGGATTGGTGATAAAGCATCAGTAGAGAGGAGACACCTTTCTCCCATATTAATTCTTACAGGAGAGAATTTTCCTTCCAAGGGGTAGATTTCCTCTCACTTCCTGTTGTCTTCTTCCGTTTGCAAGTAGTAGTCGTTTGTAAGTTGGATGTTTGAAAGTAGGGACCTGCCGTATATACTCTGCAGAAATTGGCCCCTTAGGTGTTGGTGTTGGCACAACACTGTAAGCACTCACAGTTACTCTTGCTGGGTGCTGGAACGCCCTGCTGTCAACTATTATATCAGGAATTGTAATAACATATAATTGTTGAACAGTGGTAGTAAAAATTGGGCCTTTGATGGTGGTGCTGGTGCCACAACACTGTAAGGCCTGACAGTTACTCTTGGTGGGCGCAGCAATGGGCCCTGCTGTGAATTATTAGATCAATAATTATAATTGCATGCCCCTGTTGAACAGGGGCTGAAAAATGGGGCTTTTGGTGGTGGTGGTGGTGGTGGTGGTGTTGACACAACACTGTAAGGCCTGACAGTTACTCTTGGTGGGCGCAGCAATGGGCCCTGCTGTGAATTATTAGATCAATAATTATAATTGCATGCCCCTGTTGAACAGGGGCTGAAAAATTGGGCCTTAGGCACTGGTGGCTCAACACTGCAACCCCTCACAGATACTGTACTTGGAGCACAGCAATGAGGCCTGTTGCAAAGTATTGCATCAAAAATTGTAATTACACGCCCCTGTTAAACAGGGGCTGAAAAATTGGGCCTTAGCCACTGGTGGCGGCACCCATAAACCAAAATGATCTTCCAAGCTATCATCATTAATCGGATCATTGAGGAGGAGGAGGAAGATAGCCAGTCAACATAACAGCACAGGCACTCAGCATCAGCATCAGTCTTGAAGGGATGTGACATTTTAAAATCAATTAGTCTGTTATATCAGCATCAGGTGTGTGGTAGCTGGTGGTGATCCAAGACTGGTTCATCTTGATGAAAGTCAGTCGATCAACCGAGTCGGTGGACAGGCGCACCCTGTGATCCGTGACAAATCCTCCAGCAGCACTGAATGTGCGTTCTGAAAGAACGCTGGATGCAGGACAGGCCAGTAGCTCAATTGCATACTGTGCAAGCTCTGGCCAGTGATCCATCCTCAAGACCCAGTAAGCCAGAGGATTTTCGGTGGGGAAGGTGTCCAAGTCTGACCTTGCCCCTAGGTATTCCTGCACCATGTATATCAGACGCTGGCGATGGTTGCTGGAACCGATCATACTTTGGGGCTGCGGACTAAAGAATTGTCTGAACGCATCGGCCAGACGGCCACCTTCCCCACCGCTCCTTCTTTGACTGCCCGAAGCCTCAGCAACTCGTTGTCCAGGACCAGGAGTTTGTAACCTCCCAGTCTCTGGGAACGCGTTGCACAGACCTTTCTGCAAGGCCTCCCGGAGTTGTCTCATCCTCTGCTCCCTCTGCGACGGTAAGATAAGGTCCGCAACCTTACCCTTGTACCGTGGATCAAGGAGAGTGGCCAGCCAGTAATGGTCCCTCTCCTTGATCCGAAGAATATGAGGATCCTTCCGCAGACTTTGCAGGATCAGGGAGGCCATGCAGCGTAGGTTAGCTGAGGCATTCAGTCCGGAGTCCTCTGGGTCACTAAGGACGACATGATCCGCAGCCACCTCCTCCCAGCCACGTACAAGTCCACTGGTTTCTTGGGACTGTAAATCATCCCTAAAAGACTGCTGCTGATGATGCTGAGTGCCAGCCTCCACCTCCATGCTGACACTATCCTCCTCCTCCTCCTCCTCCTCCTCCTCCTCTTCCTGTGCGATGGGTGGGACAGAAGGAACACTGTCTGGGTAAAGGGGGCCTTGAGAGGCAAGGAAGTCCTCCTCTTCCTGCCTCTGTTCTGCCTCAAGTGCCCTGTCCATTATTCCACACAGTGTGTGCTCCAACAGGTGGACAAGAGGTACAGTGTCACTGAAGCATGCACTGTCACTGCTCACCATCCTCGTGGCCTCCTCAAATGGTGCCAGGACAGTGCATGCATCCCTGATCATGCCCCACTGGCGTGGTGAAAAAAAACCGAGCTCCCCTGACCCTGTCCTGGTGCCGTAGTCGCACAGGTACTCATTGATGGCCCTCTGCTGCGTGTGCAGCTGCTGCAGCATGGCCAACGTTGAGTTCCACCTGGTGGGCATGTCACATATACGGCGGTTCTTGGGCAGGTTCAACTCCTTTTGCAGCTCAGCCAGGCGAGCACTGACATTATAAGATCTGCGGAAATGCACACAGACTTTCCTGTGCCTGCCTCAGGACATCCTGTAAGCCCGGGTACCTGCCCAAGAACCGCTGCACCACCAGGTTAAAGACGTGAGCCACACAGGGCACATGGGTCAGTTGTCCCTGTCGGAGGGCGGAGAGGAGGTTGGTGCCATTGTCGCAAACCACCATTCCTGGCTTAAGCTGGCGTGGCGTCAACCACCTCTCGGCCTGCCCCTGCAGAGCAGACAGGACCTCTGCCCCAGTGTGGCTCCTGTCCCCCAAACACACCAGCGCAAGCACGGCATGGCATCTTTTTGCCTGCGTACTTGCGTAGCCCCTTGAACGCCTACGGAGCACCGCTGGTTCCGAGGACAAAGCACAGGAAGAGGCCATGGAGGAAGAAGAAGAGGAGGGGGTGGAGGAGAGAGGTGTGTCACAACCAGTAGTAGCATTTTGGAGGCGTGGAGGTGGAACAACCTCCAACACTACTGCACCTTGTCCTGCATCCTTCCCAGCTGCCAAAAGAGTGACCCAATGGGCCGTGAAAGAAAGGTAACGTCCCTGTCCATGCCTGCTGGACCATGAGTCAGCGGTAATATGCACCTTACCGCTGACCCCCTTGTCCAGCGAGGCCAAGACATTGCCTTCCACATGCCTGTAGAGAGCCGGATTCGCCTTCCGTGAGAAAAAGTGGCGTTTGGGAACCTGCCACTGAGGAACCGCACATTGCACAAACTCACGGAAGGGGGCCGAGTCTACCAACTGAAAAGGCAGCAGTTGAAGCGCTAGCAATTTAGCCAAGCTAGCATTCAACCGCTGGGCATGTGGATGGCTGGGAGTGAACTTCTTTCGACGGTCCAGCAGCTGGGGCAGGGAAATTTGCCTGCTAGAATCGGACGTCGGTGTACTGCTAGCAGAGTGGCCGCAAGTACTTGGCTGTGACACACCTAATTCTACACCTTCATTCCTCTCAGTGCATGTTTCAGAGAGGACTGAAGGTATAGTGGGGTTGGAGATCCCAGCTGATGCGGTGCAAGGAGAGGTCCGCTTTGTTCTTTGGTGTGGGTCTTTAAGGTAGGCTTGCCAACGAGCTGCATGGCAGGTCAACATATGTCTGATCAAGCATGTGGTGCCCAAGCGGCTGATGTTTTGGCCACGCGATATACGCTTGAGACATATGTTGCAAACAGCAGCTGTGCGATCTGATGCACTCGCCTCAAAAAAGGCCCACACCAAAGAACTTTTTGAATGACGGGCAGAGGCAGCGCCCTGCACAGGCGGAGCTCTGCGGTGTGATTCCGTCGGTGTGCTGCCCATACGCTGGCCACCCAAGGGCATCCTGCCTCGTTGGAGATGTGCCTCCTCCTCATCCTCCTCTTCCTCCTCTCTCCTATTAGGCACCCACGTGGAGTCAGTGACCTCATCATCCCCTCCCTCCTCATCACTGGAGCCAATCTGGCAGTATGCTGCAGCTGCTGGAGCATGACTGCCAGATTGGTGTCCTTCTTGAGCATCCCCTCTCTCTGCTCTCACGCTACTGCCTTCCTCTATCTGGGTATCATCATCAGATCCTTCGAAACGCTGGGCATCCTCCTGGAGCATGTACCCAACACTGTGCTCAAACAGTTCGGGGGACTCCTCAGGAGGAGGACATGGTGGGTCTAGGGAAGGATTGACTAATGAAGATAATGATACCAGAGAAGAGGACGCTTTGGCAGCTGCTTTGCCAGTACCCTGAGCCTGGGTGAGAGAGGGTGAGGAGGATGAGGTGGGCTTGGTCATCCACTCTACCAAGTCTTCATCATGATGTGGCTCAACATGTCCAGCTGTCGAAAAGAAGGACAAGCGTGTCCCATGGCCATGTGCTGATGACAATGCACCGCATCCACGACCAGCACTGTTGCCCCCAGGCACAGAGCCTGCTTGCCCTCTTTTTTTGCCTCCTGACTGTCTGCCTCTCCTTGTTTGCCTTCCAGACATTTTAATGGATGGCCTGCAGGGAGATGGGAAAAACAGCAATAAGGGCTACCTTCAGGTGTATACTGTGCAGGAGGCTTAGCAACAATGACACTGACACTGTCCCCTGCCTATCCTTTTCTGTGTCCCTAAACACAAGGATTTGCAATATGCTTCAGCAAGATTGGTTTAGCGCAGAATAGCACACTGACAGTTTCCCTCACTGTCCTTCTCTGTCCCTAAAAACAAGATTTAGCACAGAATAGCACACTGATAGTTTCCACGAGTGTCCTTCTCTGTCCCTAAACTCAAGGATTTCAAATATGGTTCAGCAAGATTGGTTTAGAACAGAATAGCACACTGACAGTTTCCCTCACTGTACCTCTCTGTCCCTAAACTCAAGGATTTCAAATATGGTTCAGCAAGATTGGTTTAGAACACAATAGCACACTGACAGTTTCCCTCACTGTACCTCTCTGTCCCTAAACTCAAGGATTTCAAATATGGTTCAGCAAGATTGGTTTAGAACACAATAGCACACTGACAGTTTTCCTCACTGTACCTCTCTGTCCCTAAACTCAAGGATTTCAAATATGGTTCAGCAAGATTGGTTTAGAACACAATAGCACACTGACAGTTTCCCTCACTGTACCTCTCTGTCCCTAAACTCAAGGATTTCAAATATGGTTCAGCAAGATTGGTTTAGAACACAATAGCACACTGACAGTTTTCCTCACTGTACCTCTCTG
The DNA here is from genome assembly GCA_029206835.1 of Rana muscosa. Taxonomy (NCBI): domain Eukaryota; kingdom Metazoa; phylum Chordata; class Amphibia; order Anura; family Ranidae; genus Rana; species Rana muscosa. Next base: position 42,842,900 of record JARGYO010005626.1, read on the forward strand.
TCCCTAAACTCAAGGATTTCAAATATGGTTCAGCAAGATTGGTTTAGAACACAATAGCACACTGACAGTTTCCCTCACTGTACCTCTCTGTCCCTAAACTCAAGGATTTCAAATATGGTTCAGCAAGATTGGTTTAGAACAGAATAGCACACTGACACTTTCCCTCACTGTACCTCTCTGTCCCTAAACTCAAGGATTTCAAATATGGTTCAGCAAGATTGGTTTAGAACACAATAGCACACTGACAGTTTCCCTCACTGTACCTCTCTGTCCCTAAACTCAAGGATTTCAAATATGGTTCAGCAAGATTGGTTTAGAACACAATAGCACACTGACAGTTTTCCTCACTGTACCTCTCTGTCCCTAAACTCAAGGATTTCAAATATGGTTCAGCAAGATTGGTTTAGAACACAATAGCACACTGACAGTTTCCCTCACTGTACCTCTCTGTCCCTGAACTCAAGGATTTCAAATATGGTTCAGCAAGATTGGTTTAGAACACAATAGCACACTGACAGTTTCCCTCACTGTACCTCTCTGTCCCTAAACTCAAGGATTTCAAATATGATTCAGCAAGATTGGTTTAGAACACAATAGCACACTGACAGTTTCCCTCACTGTACCTCTCTGTCCCTAAACTCAAGGATTTCAAATATGGTTCAGCAAGATTGGTTTAGAACACAATAGCACACTGACAGTTTCCCTCACTGTACCTCTCTGTCCCTAAACTCAAGGATTTCAAATATGGTTCAGCAAGATTGGTTTAGAACACAATAGCACACTGACAGTTTCCCTCACTGTACCTCTCTGTCCCTAAACTCAAGGATTTCAAATATGGTTCAGCAAGATTGGTTTAGAACAGAATAGCACACTGACACTTTCCCTCACTGTACCTCTCTGTCCCTAAACTCAAGGATTTCAAATATGGTTCAGCAAGATTGGTTTAGAACAGAATAGCACACTGACACTTTCCCTCACTGTATCTCTCTGTCCCTACAAACAAGGTTTAGCACAGAATAACACACTGACACTCTCCCTACCTATCCTTATTTGTCCCTAAACACAAGGAATCCAGGATTAGTAAAGGAAAAAAAATGACACTGTCCCTGCCTATGCTTCTCTTTCCCTGCTCCGGAACACACTACACAAGGCCGCCGCGCTGGCGGCCTTATATAGTGTGGGGCGTGTACTAAACCCCCTCAGCAATAATTGGCCACAGGCATCCTGCCTGTGGCCAATCATTGCTCTCCTCGCTGCCGGCGCTGTGATTGGCCAAGCATGCGGGGTCACAGTGCATGCTTGGCCAATCACAGCGCCTGGATGACACTGCGATGGCGTAGTGCATTGTGGGCCGTTCGCGTCACTCGAATTTGGCGCGAACGGCCCAAATCGTTCGTTCTTCGTCGAACGATCGAACAGCCGATGTTCGAGTCGAACGTATGTTCGACTCGAACACAAAGCTCATCCCTAGTGGAAAGAGTGAGAGGGTGGGAGTTCTACCCAAGGTTTGGCGAGAACAGCCTGGGAAGTCAGGGGTTCAAGAGGCAGCAAGAAGGATTGTTTGTTACCGCTGCCGACAAGAGAAACATATTGCAGCAAATTGCCCGGTTGTGGATGAACCCATGCAATGTGACTTTCTAACGGACAGACGTCAGTCGCTGTTTGCGACAGTCGCATGCACTGCCATTCGGGGAACTGAGAAACATTTATGCAAAATGTGTGTTAATGGTAGAAATGTTGTTGTATTGCTGGATTCAGGTAGCCTTGTGACACTGATAAAGGCTGAATTAGTTACTACAGAGGTTTCTGGGAATAGCAAGGTAGCGGTTATTTGTGTGCATGGGGACACCCAAGAGTATCCGGTGACTACAGTGTGTTTTGAGACCCCCAAAGGTACCCTCTCTCATCAGGTGGGATTAGTGTCTCACTTGCCTCATGATGCCATTGTGGGAAGGGATTTTCCAAAGTTCTGGGAACTATGGGATTGTCCTGAGCCCCCCACTGGTGCCCCTATATACCAGGAATGTGATAGCCAGAATTCCTCGGAGAGTGGTGAGGACTCTGCAGAATTTCCCTTGTCGGTATTGGCAGGGGAGACTCGAGAAACTGGGGAGGAGCCAACATCCTCAGACGAAAACATGCGGTCTGTGGAGTTTTCTGATCTCGAGGTTCACAAGGAAAATTTTGCCACAGAACAGTTAAAAGACCCCACCCTAATAAAGGCACGGGAAAACGTAGTGGAAATAGATGGCCAGTTAGTGAACCCAGATGAGACCTGCACTTACCCATACTTCATCGTGGAAAAGGACCTACTGTATCGGGTGGCTAAAAGGGCAAAAGAAACCATTGAGCAGCTTGTGGTGCCCAAACCTTACAGGAAGTTGGTGTTAGAGTTGGCCCATGGGCACATTCTTGGAGGTCATCTGGGGACAGAAAAAACCAGAGAGAGAGTATTGCAGAGATTCTATTGGCCTGGGGTCATGAAGGAAACAGAAAATCATTGTTCCTCCTGCCCTGTGTGTCAGAGGTTGGCACCGATGCCACATTTCCGTAACCCGCTGGTACCTCTTCCCATCATTGAGGTCCCCTTTGAGAGGATCACAATGGATTTGGTAGGTCCGATAATGAAGTCCGTTAGGGGGCACCAGCCTTGTGCTGCCCCATCCCCTATCTCCCTGTTTTTTAAGGTTTTAGCCACACAGGCTTTGTCTCACCGCACAGGACAGAAAAACACACTCCCCAGTCTTGCACAACACAGAACTGGTTCCAGGATGGAGCATCTCCCTTAGCACCAGTACATCTTGGTTATAATGGACTATGCCACCCGTTATCCGGAAGCGATTCCACTCCGAAATACGAAGACCAAAAATTGCCGCTCCAGGCAGATTAAGTTTTGGAAAGATGTTTCTCTCTCAGAGACCAAGGGTGCCGGCAATGCACATAGCAATGAAAACAAAAATGGTGAGGACAGCCGCACTCCAATCCAACATATGTTTATTGAAGAAAGACAGGCACTACAAAAACCAGCATAAACCAGGAGAGCTGACGCGTTTCACACTTGTTCATTGTTTACTCAGATGCCGCAGTGAATTATGGGCTGTGACCCGCCACTCGAATTTGGCGTGAACGGCCCATAATGTTTGATCTTCGTCGAATGGTTGAACAGCCGATGTTCGAGTCAAACATGGGTTCGACTCGAACACGAAACTCATCCCTATTTATGAATAACTTAATAGGATTGTTAACAGGACAGAACCCTGGGGGTCCCACTTTCCAAGCCGGACCATTCAGAGTACTCCCCATTTATCACTACCCTCTGAACTTGCCCCTGTAGCCAGTTTTCAATCCATGTACTCATCCTATGGTCCATGCCAATGGACCTTACTTTGTACAGTAAACATTTATGGGGAACTGTATCAAATAGATACACAACGTCTACGGCCTTCTTTTATCTAGATGGCAGATCACCTCCTCATAGAAGGTTTTTATATTGGTTTGGCAAGAACGATTCTTCATGAATCCGTGCTGATTACTGCTAATGATACCGTTGTCATTACTAAAATCTTGTATATAGTCTCTTATCATCGCCTCCCTTGCATACAATTGATGTTAGGCTAACTGGTCTGTAATTCCCAGGAATGTAACTTGGCCCTTTTTTTATGTTTCAATATTTTTATTGAACTAAAGCAAAAATATAGACAATCAGTAGAGAATGAGAAATGCCATTGGTTGCCATGAGTAAAATAACAGTACAATGTCAGTGTGGTATTCAGTAAGATTGACCAAAAAGAAGGAATCGTATGGGGTAAAACACATTTGAGGTGTCGTAGCAACAATATACCCAATATTTCTGTGCTTCAAGAGTCTTGAGAGAGACTACCATGGAGAGGAATTTGTAAGTAAGACTACTTATTGCCACCGAAGGTATACCAAATGGTAAAATATACCAAAAATTGATTAAACCATATAACATCCAAATTGTTGTCCGTAACTCGTGGACAGATGATAAAGTACAAACATAAATGTGTATTGTGACCCTATTGCACAATATTGAATATAGCTGTGCAGTCTAGGCTCGATAATATTAGGAGGCCTGCTCCCTTGGAGTATTGCAATAGGGTCGCAAACATCCAACATAAGAGACAACCTGCTAATTGACCAGAGAATCCGGAAAAGGTTCCCGGAACTCTGAGGTAACTGTAGTCAGTAAGGAGTTAGGAATGCTTTGATAAAAAGGAAAAGAAGCAATGGAAGGTGAAGATGGAATATAAGAGAACAGTAGAAGGGGGGAGATACCTCTGCGAGAGACAGTTTACAATGTCAAGATACAAAAAAATTGAAAGATATATGCCGGATTAAAGGGCGACTTTCATATAGGCAGCCCGGGGTTCCCAGGTCAGCTCAAATTTCTCAACAGAATTCTGTAGGATGCTTGTCATCTTTTCTTGTGACATTATCAAAGATATTTTCCGCTTTGCCATACTAAATGATATAAAAGGGCTCTTTCGTGCTCAAGCTATTGTAATTTTAGCTCTGATTAAGATAAACCTAATCAAATTTTTTAATAGATTTAGAAGTTTTAACTATTCGTAGATTGAGAAGAGCTGTCTTGGGGTCCTGGGGTAAAGAAACTCCAGTTATCTTGTGTATTAAATTAAAGATTTGATTCCAGAACCCTCTGATTCTGGGGCACTGCCAAAAGATGTACAGCAGTGAACCAGAATGCCCACATTCTCTAAAGCATAAAGGGGAACTGCAGGATATATTTTTGCAAGGTAAGCGAGTATTATGTACCAGCGGGAAATGACTTTCAAGTTAGCTTCTATCAGAGATATATTTTGGATACCCTTAAAGGAAAGCTTGAAACAGAGATGCCATGTATTTATATCCCAGTCAAAATCAAGATCTCGTTCCCATCCTAGCATATAAGAGGTTTTATCTGTGGTCTCCGCTAAGGCAGAATAGATCAAAGAAATACCTCCTCTCATCTCTAAAACTTTAGAGCACCACTGTTCATAAGATGTCACTGTTAAAGGTCTGGGTTTCGTAACCCAAATCGAATTTAGAAAGTGAGAAATTTGGGTGAAGCAAAACTTCTCAGAGAGTGGCATCTCTGATTTACTAACACAGCAGCTAAAAGAAAGTGGACCTGAAGAGTTAATGAAGTGCCCAATCCTATATAAACCTTTGTCTGTCCACCATTGAAATGCTCGTATGTCATTCCCTGGGGGAAAGAGCGGGTTGTGGAAAATATATGCTAGCGGATGCTATGCTGTTGCAATTTTAGGTAGCTTATGTAGGGAATCACATAATGATATCAAGTGAGACAAAGTTGGGGAGACTATCAGGGGTCGGGATTTAGGGTCACTCCATATTAGATAGTCTATAGTGAAGTTAGGGATCAATTGTCTCTCCATAGCAACCCAATCAGGTTTGGCATCTCTAGAATAGACAATAGAGATCTGAGCCAAATGAGCTGCCTGGTAGTACCACCAGAGATTGGGGAATCCTAATCCTCCCTGAAATTTGGATGTGTATAGTATATGTTTAGAGAAACGGTGTCCTTTCTTTCCCCACACAAATCGGACTATGGATGATTGCAGTTTAGAGATCTAGGCCTTGATAACTGGGATAGGAAGGGAGCGGAACAAGTAAAGGATATGGGGTAATAATGTCATTTTGATAGCATGGATTCTGCCTAGCCAGGAAAGTCTTAGGGATGACCAGTGTGACAGGTCAGTAGAGAGTTTCTTGATAAGAGGTGGGTAATTAATGCCATATAGCTGGTCTATAGAAGAGGCCAAGTTAATACCCAAGTAGGGGATTGACTTATTGTCCCAAGCTAAAGAGAAGTGGTCGATACATTCAGGGCCTGAGATTTGGACATATTGACTTTGAGGCCGGAGACTTGGCCAAAATCATGTAGCAATTTAAAAATGTTAGGAGTTGAGATGAGAGAAGAGTTAACGAATAATAGTATATTGTCCACGAAAAGGGCACATTAATGTGTAAATGGTCCGCAACGGACGCCGTGGATATCAGGGGGGTTTCTGATCACTATAGCCAAGGTCTCTATCGCTATAGCAAATATCAGAGGGGATAGAGGACATCCTTGTCTAGTCCCTCTAGCTATAGAGAAGGGTTCTTAGTAAATGCCTTGCATTCTGACTTGAGCGCAAGGGTGAGAATAGAAAGCTTCTAACACTCTAGTGAAGTTAGGACCGAAGCCCCATCTGTTGAGGATAGAGAATAGGGAGGGCAGCATAAAACTGTGTCAAAGGCCTTCTGAAGGTCTAAGGACAGTAAGTATCCCTCCTGAGGAGGGCCCCCATCCCAACTCGACTTCATTAGAGAACTCATATCTATTGCTCTCCTTATCTGGTCCGGACCCTGCCTACCCGGTATAAAACCCACCTGGTCTTTAAGTATGTAATTACCTATGAAAGAGGCTAAACGGTTGAATGAGAGTTTTGATAAGATTTTCAAGTCGTTATTGACCAGAGATATAGGTCTGTAGTTTTTCACTTCACTATGATCCTTACGGTTTTGGTATAACGGAGATAAATGCCAGGTTCAAAAATCATCAAATCCCATTAATAATGAATGTGCAAAAAAGATAATATAAGAGTACTCTTGAATGTGCAAAAAGGTGTATATAACACTAAAGCCCCGTACACACGATCGGATAACCTATGGATTTTCGTCCGATGGATTTGTCCATCGGAAATCCGATGAAACTGTTTTTCATCAGTCTTGGCCACACACCATCAGTCAAAAAACCGACCGTTCCAAACGCGGTGACGTAAAACACTCAGATGAGCCGAGAAAAATGAAGTTTAATGCTTCTGAGCATGCGTCGACTTGATTGTAAGCATGCGTGGGTTTTTTAACCGATGGACTTGCCCATAGATGATCGGAAATTCCAATTGGTTTTTTATCCATCGGAAAATTTTAAAACAAGTTCTATTTTTTACAACCGATGGAAAAAAGACCGATGGGTACCATACACGATCGGTTGGTCTGATGAAAACCATCCATCGGACGGTTTTCATCAGTCAAACCGATCGTGTGTACGGGGCTTATAAGTGAATATTGAAAAAAAACAATAAGATAATACTAATGATGAAAAAAGTGCAAAAATATGCAAAAATGGAGTGATAAAGTCTGTAAAAAGCTGTAAATGTTCAACACAAATAAATAATAATCTGTGCAAAAAACAATGCCTATACAGGTCCTTCTCAAAAAATTAGCATATTGTGATAAAGTTCATTATTTTCTGTAATGTACTGATAAACATTAGACTTTCATATATTTTAGATTCATTACACACAACTGAAGTAGTTCAAGCCTTTTCTTGTTTTAATATTGATGATTTTGGCATACAGCTCATGAAAACCCAAAAATCCTATCTCAAAAAATTAGCATATTTCATCCGACCAATAAAAGAAAAGTGTTTTTAATACAAAAAAAGTCAACCTTCAAATAATTATGTTCAGTTATGCACTCAATACTTGGTCGGGAATCCTTTTGCAGAAATGACTGCTTCAATGCGGCGTGGCATGGAGGCAACCAGCCTGTGGCACTGCTGAGGTGTTATGGAGGCCCAGGATGCTTCGATAGCGGCCTTAAGCTCATCCAGAGTGTTGGGTCTTGCGTCTCTCAACTTTCTCTTCCCAATATCCCACAGATTCTCTATGGGGTTCAGGTCAGGAGAGTTGGCAGGCCAATTGAGCACAGTAATACCATGGTCAGTAAACCATTTACCAGTGGTTTTGGCACTGTGAGCAGGTGCCAGGTCGTGCTGAAAAATGAAATCTTCATCTCCATAAAGCTTTTCAGCAGATGGAAGCATGAAGTGCTCCAAAATCTCCTGATAGCTAGCTGCATTGACCCTGCGCTTGATAAAACACAGTGGACCAACACCAGCAGCTGACATGGCACCCCAGACCATCACTGACTGTGGGTACTTGACACTGGACTTCAGGCATTTTGGCATTTCCCTCTCCCCAGTCTTCCTCCAGACTCTGGCACCTTGATTTCCGAATGTACTTTGGACCACTGAGCAACAGTCCAGTGCTGCTTCTCTGTAGCCCAGGTCAGGCGCTTCTGCCGCTGTTTCTGGTTCAAAAGTGGCTTGACCTGGGGAATGCGGCACCTGTAGCCCATTTCCTGCACACGCCTGTTCACGGTGGCTCTGGATGTTTCTACTCCAGACTCAGTCCACTGCTTCCGCAGGTCCTCCAAGGTCTGGAATTGGTCCTTCTCCACAATCTTCTTCAGGGTCCGGTCACCTCTTCTCGTTGTGCAGCGTTTTCTGCCACACTTTTTCCTTCCCACAGACTTCCTACTGAGGTGCCTTGATACAGCACTCTGGGAACAGCCTATTCGTTCAGAAATTTCTTTCTGTGTCTTACCCTCTTGCTTGAGGGTGTCAATGATGGCCTTCTGGACAGCAGTCAGGTCGGCAGTCTTACCCATGATTGCGGTTTTGAGTAATGAACCAGGCTGGGAGTTTTTAAAAGCCTCAGGAATCTTTTGCAGGTGTTTAGAGTTAATTAGTTGATTCAGATGATTAGGTTAATAGCTCGTTTAGAGAACCTTTTCATGATATGCTAATTTTTTGAGATAGGATTTTTGGGTTTTCATGAGCTGTATGCCAAAATCATCAATATTAAAACAAGAAAAGGCTTGAACTACTTCAGTTGTGTGTAATGAATCTAAAATATATGAAAGTCTAATGTTTATCAGTACATTACAGAAAATAATGAACTTTATCACAATATGCTAATTTTTTGAGAAGGACCTGTATATGATTCCACAGATGAAGGCTGTAATGGAACGCAATCCCTTGATATGATGAATAAAAATAAAAGTCTTTAAATAACTCAACAGTTGTAGTTGTATATGTGTAATCCTGATATCCGGAGAGACCAGGCTCTCAAAACTCCTACCTCCAAGGTTAAAATAATTTGCATCAAGGAACCACAGAATTTGTAAGGCCACGCTTTCTACCCTTCTATCAGTTAAAGCCTAGGCCGGACCAGTTGGTGTATGGATGCGCTCTATGACCGGGCAGGTAATCAAGACACACACAGTTTTATGGTGAATCAAGAATTACAAAGCTGTATTCAGAGTTCAGCATACTTAAGATCCTACAACACAAGGTGACTCCTCCCACTAAACCACAAACACAAGTTTAACAGAACATATTGCAAAAACTTAAAGTTACAGAACATGTCTATCAATAGCCATTACAATATATTCTGCCCAGTTACAAAAGGTCACGGGTCATACAGTAATGTCTGTCTATTCTGCTTAGACACATGACTGCTAAGTTCTCACCATAAATTCCAGGCGTCAAGCCATATCTTGGAGACTTTGATGAAGTAGCTTAACCACAAGTTTTATATCCTGTCATTCTTAACAAGTTATACAAAAATATCTGCTTTGTGATCTACCGCTGGTAGATAATCTAGCCAATTTTTCATAGTGCCTCCTGTTGCCTTTTTAAGTTTGTCTTTCATGTTTCTATTCATTCTTTCTACCATGCCTGCACTCTGAGGGTGGTAGGAGAAAGGAGGGTTTGTGTAATTTCCACTATATTCCCAAAATCTTTATTAGTTCCTTCACTAAGGCTGAGGTAAATGCTGGACCTTGATCTGACCATATAGTGGCAGGAAGGCCAAACCTACAGATCCACTGATTTATTAGTACTCTGGCTGTAATTTTAGCTGTTTCTCCTGTCGTGGGAATAGCTTCCACCCATCCTGTGAATTTATCCACTATCACTAAAAGATATTTCAAGTTCCCTTTTTGTGTGGGGACATGTGTGTAATCTATCTGTAAATCCTGCAAAGGACCTGTAGACAGTGGCGTAGCGTGGGGGGGGCAGGGGGGTGGTCGCCCCGGGCGCAAAATCTAGAGGGGCGCAGCGGCAGGCGGCAGGTTACCTACAGCTCTTCTCCTGCGCTGTGCAGTTTAGGAGACTGTGAGCTCTTCCGCTTCGCTATGAGGAAGAAGTTGCGTTGCAGTCCCGGCTTAGGCTCCAGCGGTGACACTGACACAGCAGTGAGTAAATGAACACTGAAGACCATCCGTGATGATCCCAGGGATTGTGACTGTGCGGAGACTGGGGGGAAGGAGGAGGGCAGGCGACTCACGAGGCATCCTCTCCATTACACGCCACTCCCCACACACGAGGTCCACTTGCGACATGCTGTCCGTCCACTTAGCCCGCCCCACAGCCCGGACTTCCGACCACCGCCACTTCTCCTGAGTCCTGCATGTGCCTGTCAGTGTGCTGCTACGCGGCCCCGGCACTCTGACCCTGCACCGACCACCCCAGGACTGGAGAAAACCAGAGCCAGGAGGAAGAGGATGAGGTATCATCCACACAGACAGAAGCCCCTCCTTACCGACAGCTGCACGGACATTGTGAGTACATCTCTACAGAGGAAAGCTCTGTATGGGATGATGGCAGCCGGAGGGGGGGCTGGGGCTGAGCTCTGAACTGGAATCTGTGGGAAAGAGAGCTTTGTTTTTGGGGGGAGCTGTAAACAGCGCACCCCACTCAACCCTGCACACAGCACACCCCCCTCAACCCTGCAAGCCACACACAGCGCACCCCCCTCAACCCTGCAAGCCACACACAGCGAACCCCCCTCATCCCTGCAAGTCACACACATCGCACCCCCTCAACCCTGCAAGCCACATACAGCGAACCCCCCTCATCCCTGCAAGCCACTCACAGCGCATTTCCTCAACCCTGCAAGCCACACACAGCGCACCCCCAACCTTGCACGCCACACACAGCGCACCCCCAAACCTGCACGCCACACACAGCACACCCCCCAACCCTGCACGCCACACACAGCGCTCCCCCTTAACCCTGCATGCCACACACAGCGCACCCCCCTCAACCCTGCATGCTGCACACAGCGCACCCCCTCAACCCTGCACGCTGCACACAGCGCACCTCTGAACCCTGTATTCCATACAAAGCGCATCCCTCAGCCTTACACTCCATACACAGCGCACCCCTCAACCCTCAATGCTTTTTTGTCTATTGGTGGGTACCATCACTTCTGCAGTCTGTGGTGTGCAGGCAGTGAGATGATGTGCTGTAACCTTAAGCAACAAATCAGTGGGTTGTAATGATGTGCTGTAACCTCTAGCAACCAGTCAGTGAGCCGTAATGATGTGCTGCAATGTCTAGCAACCAATTAGGGAGCATTAATAATATGCAGTAACCTCTAGCAACCAGTGAGTGGTAATGATGTGCAGTAACCTTCAGCAACCAATCAGTGAACAGTAATGATCTGCTGTAATCTCAACCAATCAGTTTGTAGTAATGATGTGAAGTAACCTCTAGCCAACAATGGGTAAGCGGTAATTATGTGCAGTATCGTCTAGCAACCAATCAGTGAGCAATAATAATGTGTGTAGTGGACAGTGTAGGAATCAGGTGGATCAGTGTAGTGGTCAGTATAGGAATCATGTAGGTCAGTGTAGTGGTCAGTATAGGAATCAGGTAGGTCAGTGTAGTGGTCAGTATAGCAATCAGATAGGTCAGTTTAGTGGTCAGTGTAGGAATCAGGCAGGTCAGTATAGGAATCAGGTAGGTTAGTATAGTGGTCAGGTAGGTCGGTGTAGGAATCAGGTTGGTCAGTACTACTGTACTAGCAGAAGGGACTCAGAGAGTGCTAAAAATCTGCGGGTTAGGGGGCGCAAATCTCTTGCCCTGCCCCGGGTGCTGACAACCCACGCTACGCCACTGCCTGTAGATACCTATTATTCCCTCCTTGGTTGACCAAAGTCCATTAGGATCCTTTGTCAACCCGTGGTCCCATATCTGCTGTCAGTGTAAATGTTTACATCCTTCCCTTCAAAACTCTGACAGACTCTAGAGCAATGAGTTCTGCAATTTGGGCTGAACTAGCATTCAGAGATTTGGCTTCAAACACTACATCTGGCAATTGAACAATGGCATAACCAGTTTGATACGTTTTTTGCATCAGGTCGGGAGCAGCTGCCATCTACATAAACATTTTCCGCATTTGGATACGGAACATCTGTGAGGTCTGGTCTAGGGAGGGTAGTTTCTGCAAGTACCTCAGTGCAATCGTGTTCCTGAATTGGTGTGTCTTCTGGCATTATTTTAAGTAGTGTTCGAAAAAACGTAATGGGCTGTGAGGTTTCTGAACATGATTTTATGGTGAGACTATGTGTGTTTAGCAAAATAATTTCATAGCCGCTGGACCTTTGTGCTGTCATGTGTTGTGTGTTCATGTTTGTAACTGTATGTGTGGTATACAGTGTGAGGTCATGTCCCAGAACCACCTTTAAAGCCTCCTGTACTGCCATTGCACAGGCTGCCAAGGCCTGTAAGCAATGTGGCATACCTTGAACTTGAATTGGAAGTTTCTTTGAGATGTATGAAACGGGTCCCAGAGAATTCCCATGTGATTGTGCTAGGACCGCTGCAACCGTAGGTCCAGATACCACACAGTACAATGAAAAAGGCGCTGCGCACTCTATAAGTCCCAATGAAGGTGGAGGAGCGCAAGGTCTCTAACATCCACCAACTTCTTGATGTCATCATGGAGGAATGGAAAAGGACTCCAGCGGCAACCTGTGAAGCTCTGGTGAACTCCATGCCCAAGAGGGTTTAGACAGTACTGGAAAATAATGGTGGCCACACAAAATATTGACACTTTGGGCCCAATTTGGACATTTTCACTTGGTGTATTCACTTTTGTTGCCAGCCGTTTGGAAATTAATGGCTGTGTGTTGAGTTATTTTGAGGGGACAGCAAATTAACACTGTTATAACAGCTGTACACTATACAAAAAGGTGTTTTACTCCATGGAAGGCAGGATGATTCTGCAGGAACGTCCTGGTATCGTCCTCGTGCCCTGACCCGCAGCCTGTCTACTTGAACCTTGATTCCGTTCACATAGTTCTGGTCTTACCTGATACGTGACACAACGTCTCTGGAGACTCTGGAGACTCTCCCATTGTGGATGAAGCGTTCCTGCAGAATCATCCTGCCGATTTTCATCGGATACCTGCACTCTGTAGAACTCTTATCATCTTTAAATAGAGGAGAAGATTTCATATATTTTTCACTGACACACAAGAACTTTAAATTGTTTATTTGTAGTATTCACTCATGTTTTTGATACTTTTTCTTATATTTTTTTCACTGTATAGCCATACACAGTTTTGCTCATCCAGCGCTACACCTTTTTGTATATTTATATTTGTTGTACCTTATATCAAGGTTTTTTTTGGTGTTTAGAAGCAGGTTTTCCTTTAGGGATTTATTCATTTATTGCACTTTAATAATTTGCACCTAGCGCAAATTTTTATTTTATAACCAACAGCTGTACACTCACTACTTTACTTTGTAGCAATTGTAATTTCTTCAGTGTTGTCACATAAAAAGATATAATAAAATAATTTAAAAAATGTGAGGGGTGTACTCACTTTTGTGAGATATTGTATGTTGCTCTCAAAGTGACATTAAGAGGACTATCTCCCTGCTGTACATTTTTTTAAATGCTTTTGCTTTTTTAAATGTCCCTTATGGCAGTGCCTGGCTCCTATCCCTTTTTTGCCTATTAGCTTTCAAAATGACCAGAATTTAGTATAAAGATTTACTCCCTATAGACTTCAATAGGGTTCTATATTATGTTCAGGTTTCCTGGACTGGGATTAGACAACTGCCTGTTAATTGAATTTGGGGAGATTTATTTATCCCTAGTTGTTGATAAATTTAACCAATTTCCCTTTGGGATTAATAAAGTATTCTGTATACAGTCCTTACTAAAGACCTATTGTTCATCTTGTCATGTGACATTCTTGTCTTGCCCTGGCCTGGAGGCATATCATCTTGGGCCCCTTCAGTTTAACTGCTTGTGTTTGTAGCTGCTCTGTTTTGGTCTCATTCTAGATTTTAAATATCTTTTTGACGTATTTTATTGTTATATGTTAAAAAATAAACAAATAAAAATTAAGAGAAAAACTAAACAGCTTATGCGCCATCTTTTCATTTTTAATGTTGCTATGCTTTATGTTGTCTAAAAAAGTTTAAACAACAACTCAAAACATTTTTAAAAAAGCGAACAATAGTTTTTTTTTTTTTAAATGTCTTGGTACCCCTTGGAATGTCAATATTTTGGTGTTAAATTTCTTTGTTTGCCTATTATTTTAATTTCAATTGGTATAGTAATTTCAATTCCCCATTAACACCAATGCTAATTACAGATGTAGTGAAATTTTGTTGACGTCAAATAGGCAATCTTTATCTAGTGCACTGGATTATAGAGGGCACCTCCTTTGTGAGTAATAATTTTACTTGGTTAATAAAAAAGCAGAGTGTTTGGCATACTACACTATCAGTTTTCATTTCTTACATCCCTTGCTAAGTGGGAAGGTAATATAGTATTGTGGAGTGAAACCTGTTCCTTATGCTCTCGGAGTGCCCTTGGACAGGGATGAGCCGAACACCCCCCTGTTCGGTTCGCACCAGAACCTGCGAACAGACAAAATGTTCGTGTAAACTTTAGAACCCTATTAAATACAATGGACTCGAACGTTCGAAATCTAAAGTGTTAATTATAAAGGCTAATATGCAAGTTATTGTCCTAAAAAGTGTTTGGGGACCCGGGTCCTGCCCCAGGGGACATGTATCAATGCAAAAAGAAGTTTTAAAAACGGCCGTTTTTTTGGGAGCAGTCATTTTAATAATGCTTAAAATGAAAAAATAAAAGTGAAATATTCCTTTAAATTTCTTACCTGGGGGGTGTGTATGATATGCATGTGAAGTGGCGCATGTTTCCCGTGCTTAGAACTGTCCCTGCAAAAAATGTCATTTTTGAAAGAAAAAAATGCATTTAAAACTCACTCGCGGCTATTAATGAATTGTCGGCTCCCGGCAATACATACAAAAGTCATTGATAAAAAAAAAAAAAAAAAGCGTGAGGGTTCCCCAGAATTCAATTACCAGGCCCTTCAGGTCTGGAATGGATATTAAGGGGAACCCCGCCGCAAATTAAAAAAAAATTGACGTGGGGTTCCCCCAAATATCCACTCCAGGCCCTTCAGATCTGGCATGGATTTTAAGGGGAACTCCACCCCAAATTTAAAAAAAAAATGGCGTGGAGTCCCCCTAAAAATCCATACCAGACCCCTTATCCGAGCACGCAACCTGGCCGGCCGCAGGGGAAAGGGGGGGGGGACGAGAGAGCGGCCCCCCCTCCCTCCTGAACCGTACCAAGCCACATGCCCTCAACATGGGGAGGATGTCCCCATGTTGATGGGGACAAGGGCCTCATCCCCACAACCCTTGCCCGGTGGTTGTGGGGGTCTGCGGGCGGGGGGCTTATCGGAATCTGGAAGACCCCTTTAACAAAGGGGACCCCCAGATCCCGCCCCCCCCCTATGTGAATTGGTAAGGGGTACATTGTACCCCTACCATTTCACAAAGAAAGCGTAAAAAAAATGTTTAAAAAAACACACAAACACCTTGAAAAAGTCCTTTATTTAAAAAAATAAAAAAATAAACATTCCAGCGGTGAAATCCAGTGTCCCGCGGCGATCCCGATGTCCAGCGCTGTCCTTCATTGGTTGTGCCTGAGCGGACCTGATGGGGAACTCCCTCTCAGTATTTTAAATGTATAGACCCGCCCCTTCTAAAGTTCCCCATCAGGTCCGCTCAGCGGACCAGATGCGGAACATGAGAAGGGGCGGGTCTATACATGTATTACCAAAGTGAGAGCAGTTCCCCATCAGGTCCACCCCCTCGGTATGTCGGACCCGCCTACGTCATTGGCTTGAGCGGGGAACTTCCTTCACTATGTAAATTTAAATTACACAGTGAAGGAAGTTCCCCGCTCAAGCTAATGACGTAGGCGGGTCCGACATACCGAGGGGGCGGACCTGATGGGGAACTGCTCTCACTTTGGTAATACATGTATAGACCCGCCCCTTCTCATGTTCCGCATCTGGTCCGCTGAGCGGACCTGATGGGGAACTTAAGAAGGGGCGGGTCTATACATTTAAAATACTGAGAGGGAGTTCCCCATCAGGTCCGCTCAGGCACAACCAATGAAGGACAGCGCTGGACATCGGGATCGCCGCGGGACACTGGATTTCACCGCTGGAATGTTTTTTTTTTTTTTTTTTAAATAAAGGACTTTTTCAAGGTGTTTGTGTGTTTTTTTAAACATTTTTTTACGCTTTCTTCGTGAAATGGTAGGGGTACATTGTACCCCTTACCAATTCACATAGGGGGGGGGCGGGATCTGGGGGTCCCCTTTGTTAAAGGTGTCTTCCAGATTCCGATAAGCCCCCCGCCCGCAGACCCCCACAACCACCGGGCAAGGGTTGTGGGGATGAGGCCCTTGTCCCCATCAACATGGGGACATCCTCCCCATGTTGAGGGCATGTGGCTTGGTACGGTTCAGGAGGGAGGGGGGGCCGCTCTCTCGTCCCCCCCTTTTCCCCTGCGGCCGGCCAGGTTGCGTGCTCGGATAAGGGGTCTGGTATGGATTTTTAGGGGGACTCCACGCCATTTTTTTTTTAAATTTGGGGTGGAGTTCCCCTTAAAATCCATGCCAGATCTGAAGGGCCTGGAATGGATATTTGGGGGAACCCCACGTCAATTTTTTTTTAAATTTGCGGCGGGGTTCCCCTTAATATCCATTCCAGACCTGAAGGGCCTGGTAATTGAATTCTGGGGAACCCCCACGCTTTTTTTTTTTTTTTTTATCAATGACTTTTGTATGTATTGCCGGGAGCCGACAATTCATTAATAGCCGCGAGTCAGTTTTAAATGCATTTTTTTCTTTCAAAAATGACATTTTTTGCAGGGACAGTTCTAAGCACGGGAAACATGCGCCACTTCACATGCATATCATACACACCCCCCCGGTATGAAATTTAAAGGAATATTTCACTTTTATTGTTTCACTTTAAGCATTATTAAAATCACTGCTCCCGAAAAAACGGCCGTTTTTAAAACTTCTTTTTGCATTGATACATGTCCCCTGGGGCAGGACCCCGGTCCCCAAACACTTTTTAGGACAATAACTTGCATATTAGCCTTTATAATTAGCACTTTAGATTTCTCCCATAGATTTTTCGAATTTGCCGCGAACACCCCAATTTGTTCGCTGTTCGGCGAACGGGCGAACAGGCAATGTTCGAGTCGAACATGAGTTCGAGTCGAACTCGAAGCTCATCCCTACCCTTGGAGTATTGCTGCAGTGACATTACCTAGGGATCTGGGAAGGCTATGACTGACCTTACCAT
Organism: Rana muscosa; assembly: GCA_029206835.1. Taxonomy (NCBI): domain Eukaryota; kingdom Metazoa; phylum Chordata; class Amphibia; order Anura; family Ranidae; genus Rana; species Rana muscosa. The sequence goes on from JARGYO010005626.1 coordinate 42,860,216, forward strand.
TGTGGGTAGTGATGAGCCGAACACCCCCGGGTTCGGTTCGCACCAGAACCCGCGAACGGACCGAAAGTTCGCACAAACTTTAGAACCCTATTAAATACAATGGATGCGAATGTTCGAAATATAAAGTGCTATTTATAACGACTAATATGCATGTTATTGTCCTAAAAAGGGTTTGGGAACCCGGGTTCTGCACCAGGGGACATGTATCAATCCAAAAAAAAGTTTTAAAAACGGCCGTTTTTCGGGAGCAGTCATTTTAATGATGCATAAAGTGAAAAAAAAAAGTCAAATATTCCTTTAAATATCGTACCTGGGGGGTGTCTAAAGTATGCCTGTGAAGTGCCACGTGTTTCCCGTGTTTAGAACTGTCCCTGCACAAAATTATATTTCTAAAGGGAAAAAAGCCATTTAAAACTGCTTGCGGCTTTAATGTAATGTCTGGTCCCGGTAATATGGATGAAAATCTTTAAGAAAAATGGCATAGCTACCCCATCACAGCCCCCCCCCCTACCCCAGCCCATTACCAGCCCCTTTGGGTCTTGTATGGATATTAAGGGGAACCCCGCACACAAAATAAAAAAGGCCCTATATACTCTGAACAGCCGTATACAGGCGGTGCATACAAGACAGGGACTGTAGGTTTGTTCTTATGTAGAATCTGTTTGTAATTTTGAACAGCTACATTGTTTAAGTGTAGCTCCAGCCAAAAAAATCTATTTTTAAGCTTTTTGGAAAACATAAGGAAGGGTTATCACCCCTGTAACATTTGTTTTGCTGTCTGTGCAGTGTGCACCTGTTCAGAACAGTTCACCTCACTTTCCGTCCTAATGACAAATGTGTTTTGAAAATTTGGGTTTTTTATTGAAACAAGAATTGGTGATAAAGCATCAGTGGAGAGGAGACACTTTTTTTCCCATATTAACTCTTACAAGAGAGAATTTCCCTTCCTAGGGGTAGATTTCCTCTCACTTCCTGTTGTATCCTTCCGTTTGCAAGGAGGAGTCGTTTGTAAGTTGGATGTTTGAAAGTAGGGGCCTGCCGTATATACTCAGCTGAAATTTGCCCCTTACATGTTGGTGTTGCCACAACACTGTGAGCCCTCACAGTTACTCTTGGTGGGCGCATGAATGGGCCCTGCTGTGAATTATTAGATCAAGAATTGTAATTGCATGCCCCTGTTGAACAGGGGCTGAAAAATTGGGCCTTTGGTGGTGGTGGTGGTGGTGGTGTTGACACAACACTGTAAGGCCTCACAGTTAGTCTTGGTGGGCGCAGGAATGGGCCCTGCTGTGAATTATTAGATCAAGAATTGTAATTACATGCCCCTGTTAAACAGGGGCAGAAAAATTGGGCCTTAGGCACTGGTGCCACAACACTGCAACCCCTCACAGATACTGTACTTGGAGCACAGCAATGAGCCCTGTTGCAAAGTATTGCATCAAAAATTGTAATTACACGCCCCTGTTAAACAGGGGCTGAAAAATTTGGCCTTAGCCACTGGTGCTGGTGCCACGACACTGCAACCTCTCCCAGATACTCTAGTTGGAGTGCAGGAATTAGCCCTGCTGCTAAGCATTGCATAAAAAATTGTAATTACATGCCCCTGTTAAACAGGGGCATAAAAATTGGGCCTTAGGCACTGGTGCCACAACACTGCAACCCCTTACAGATACTGTACTTGGAGCACAGCAATGAGCCCTGTTGCAAAGTATTGCATCAAAAATTGTAATTACACGCCCCTGTTAAACAGGGGCTGAAAAATTGGGCCTTAGCCACTGGTGCTGGTGCCACGACACTGCAACCTCTCCCAGATACTCTAGTTGGAGTGCAGGAATGAGCCCTGCTGCAAAGCATTGCATAAAAAATTGTAATAACACGCCCCTGTTAAACAGGGGCTGAAAAATTGGGCCTTAGCCACTGGTGGCGGCACCCAGAAACAAAAATGTTCTTCCAAGCTATCATCATCAATCGGATCATTGAGGAGGAGGAGGATAGTCAGTCAACATAACAGGACAGTCAGGTGTTTGGTAGCTGGTGGTGATCCAAGACTGGTTCATCTTTATGAAGGTCAGTCGATCAACAGAGTCGGTGGACAGGCGCACCCTGTGATCCGTGACAAATCCTCCAGCAGCACTGAATGTGCGTTCTGAAAGAATGCTGGATGCAGGACAGGCCAGTAGCTCAATTGCATACTGTGCAAGCTCTGGCCAGTGATCCATCCTCAAGACCCAGTAAGCCAGAGGATTTTCGGTGGGAAATGTGTCCAAGTCTGACCTTGCCCCTAGGTATTCCTGCACCATGTATTTTAGACGCTGGCGATGGTTGCTGGAACCGATCATACCTTGGGGCTGCGGACTAAAGAATTGTCTGAACGCATCGGTCAGACGGCCACCTTCCCCACCGCTCCTTCTTTGACTGACCGAAGCCTCAGCAATTCGTTGTCCAGGACCAGGAGTTTGTAACCTCCCAGTCTCTGGGAACGCGTTGCACAGACCTTTCTGCAAGGCCTCCCGGAGTTGTCTCATCCTCTGCTCCCTCTGCGACGGTAAGATAAGGTCCGCAACCTTACCCTTGTACCGTGGATCAAGGAGAGTGGCCAGCCAGTAATGGTCCCTCTCCTTGATCCGAAGAATACGAGGATCCTTCCGCAGACTTTGCAGGATCAGGGAGGCCATGCAGCGTAGGTTAGCTGAGGCATTCGGTCCGGAGTCCTCTGGGTCACTAAGGACGACATGATCCGCAGCCACCTCCTCCCAGCCACGTACAAGTCCACTGGTTTCTTGGGACTGTAAATCATCCCTAAAAGACTGCTGCTGATGATGCTGAGTGCCAGGCTCCACCTCCATGCTGACACAATCCTCCTCCTCCTCCTCCTCTTCTTCCTGTGCGATGGGTGGAACAGACGGAACACTGTCTGGGTAAAGGGGGCCTTGAGAGGCAAGGAAGTCTTCCTCTTCCTGCCTCTGTTCTGCCTCAAGTGCCCTGTCCATTATTTCACGCAGCGTATGTTCCAACAGGTGGACAAGAGGTACAGTGTCACTGATGCATGCACTGTCACTGCTCACTATCCTCGTGGCCTCCTCAAATGTGCCAGGACAGTGCATGCATCCCTGATCATGCCCCACTGGCGTGGTGAAAAAAACCTGAGCTCCCCTGACCCTGTCCTGGTGCTGTAGTCGCACAGGTACTCATTGATGGCCCTCTGCTGCGTGTGCAGCCGCTGCAGCATGGCCAACGTTGAGTTCCACCTGGTGGGCATGTCACATATAAGGCGGTTCTTGGGCAGGTTCAACTCCTTTTGCAGCTCAGCCAGGTGAGCACTGGCATTATAAGATCTGCGGAAATGCACACAGACTTTCCTGGCCTGCCTCAGGACATCCTGTAAGCCCGGGTACCTGCCCAAGAACCGCTGCACCACCAGGTTAAGGACATGAGCCACACAGGGCACATGGGTCAGTTGTCCCTGTCGGAGAGCGGAGAGGAGGTTGGTGCCATTGTCGCAAACTAACATTCCTGGCTTAAGCTGGCGTGGCGTCAACCACCTCTCGGCCTGCCCCTGCAGAGCAGACAGAACCTCTGCCCCAGTGTGGCTCCTGTCCCCCAAACACACCAGTGCAAGCACGGCATGGCATCTTTTTGCCTGCGTACTTGCGTAGCCCCTTGAACGCCTACGCAGCACCGCTGGTTCCGAGGACAAAGCACAGGAAGAAAAACAATAGCAAATGCAAGCGCTTGGGAAGCCTGCACAGACAAACAGACAAACACGATTAATCCTAAATGTGTAAAGGATATTATACAAAGGTTGAAAATCAAAAAAACAAAAAAAGTATTCCAATCAGATGGACATAAAGTTATTACTGTTACCAAGGGATGGCAGGTAGCATAAGGTTTTGAAAAACTCTATAGTAACAATTGTGGATAGGAAGTCTTTAATAAAAACTCAGTTGCCCAGGGCAGCTCTTCTCCAAGTTGAAGCCGACTCAAGGAAAATGACATGAAAGGAAAAATAGAAAAGCGCCTCTTAGCAAAACAGATTTATTATGTAGCAGACAATTTGTATCAAACACTTACATCATGGTAAGTTTCAGGTGTCATCCAGTAGGATTAATGTTTATATTGCGTCCAGGATCTCTGACGCTACTCCACGGATTTCCCAGGTCCCGGTTATGGCGGCCGCAAGTAGCCGGGATACAGGCTGGCTTGTCCGTGATAGGAGACAGCAGCGAAAGATGGCAACGGTCGGTCCGGAGAGGAGTGTCTGACGTCAACTGGATGGTGCAGGGAACCACAACGCGTTTCAGAGCATGCGCAGCTCTCGTACAGGGCATGCGCGCTCCTTTCTCAAGTGACACTTGAGAAAGGAGCGCGCATGCCCTGTACGAGAGCTGCGCATGCTCTGAAACGCGTTGTGGTTCCCTGCACCATCCAGTTGACGTCAGACGCTCCTCTCCGGACCGACCGTTGCCATCTTTCGCTGCTGTCTCCTATCACGGACAAGCCAGCCTGTATCCCGGCTACTTGCGGCCGCCATAACCGGGACCTGGGAAATCCGTGGAGTAGCGTCAGAGATCCTGGACGCAATATAAACATTAATCCTACTGGATGACACCTGAAACTTACCATGATGTAAGTGTTTGATACAAATTGTCTGCTACATAATAAATCTGTTTTGCTAAGAGGCGCTTTTCTATTTTTCCTTTCAAAGCACAGGAAGAGGCCATGGAGGAAGAAGAAGAGGAGGGGGTGGAGGAGAGAGGTGTGTCACAACCAGTAGTAGCATTTTGGAGGCGTGGCGGTGGAACAACCTCCAACACTACTGCACCTTGTCCTGCATCCTTCCCAGCTGCCAAAAGAGTGACCCAATGGGCCGTGAAAGAAAGGTAACGTCCCTGTCCATGCCTGCTGGACCATGAGTCAGCGGTAATATGCACCTTACCCTGTCCAGCGAGGCCAAGACATTGCCTTCCACATGCTGGTAGAGAGCAGGAATCACCTTCCATGAGAAAAAGTGGCGTTTGGGAACCTGCCACTGAGGAACCGCACATTGCACAAACTCACGGGAAGGGGGCCGAGTCTACCAACTGAAAAGCCAGCAGTTGAAGCGCTAGCAATTTAGCCAAGCTAGCATTCAACCACTGGGCATGTGGATGGCTGGGAGTGAACTTCTTTTGACGGTCCAGCAGCTGGGGCAGGGAAATTTGCCTGCTAGAATAGGACGTTGGTGTACTGCTAGCAGAGTGCCCGCAAGTACTTGGCTGTGACACATCTAATTCTACACCTTCATTCCTCTCAGAGCAGGTTTCAGAGAGGACTGAAGGTATAGTGGGGTTGGAGATCCCAGCTGATGCGGTGCAAGAAGAGGTCCGCTTTGTTCTTTGGTGTGGGTCTTTAAGGTAGGCTTGCCAACGAGCTGCATGGCAGGTCAACATATGTCTGGTCAAGCATGTGGTGCCCAAGCGGGTGATGTTTTGGCCACGCGATATACGCTTGAGACATATGTTGCAAACAGCAGCTGTGCGATCTGATGCACTCGACTCAAAAAAGGCCCACACCAAAGAACTTTTTGAATAGGCGGAGCTCTGCGGTGTGATTCCGTCGGTGTGCTGCCCTTACGCTGGCCCCCCGAGGGCATCCTGCCTCAATGGAGATGTGCCTCCTCCTCATCCTCCTCCTCCTCCTCCTCCTCTCTCCTATTAGGCACCCACGTGGAGTCAGTGACCTCATCATCCCCTCCCTCCTCATCACTGGAGCCAATCTGGCAGTATGCTGCAGCTGCTGGAACATGACTGCCAGATTGGTGTCCTTCTTGAGCATCCCCTCTCTCTGCTCTCACGCTACTGCCTTCCTCTAGCTGGGTATCATCATCAGACCCTTCGAAACGCTGGGCATCCTCCTGTAGCATGTACCCAACACTGTGCTCAAACAGTTCGGGGGACTCCTCAGGAGGACATGGTTGGTCTAGGGAAGGAGTGACTGATGATGACATTGATACCAGGGAAGAGGACGCTTTGGCAGCTGCTTTGCCAGTACCCTGAGCCTGGGTGAGAGAGGATGAGGAGGATGAGGAGGGCTTGGTCATCCACTCTACCAAGTCTTCAGCATGATGTGGCTCAACACGTCCAGCTGCCGAAAAGAAGGACAATCGTGTCCCATGGCCACGTGCTGATGGCAATGCACCGCGTCCACGACCAGCACTGTTGTCTCTAGACACAGAGCCTGCTTGCCCTCTTTTATTGGCTCCTGACTGTCTGCCTCTCCTTGTTTGCCTTCCAGACATTCTAATGGCCTGCAGGGAAATGGGAAAACCAGCGATAAGGCCTAGCTTCAGGAGTATATTTTGCAGGAATCACACTACGCCTGCTGTAGGTGCTGCAAATGCCTGTTGGTGTAACACACCAGGAAAAAGCAGCAATACAGGCTAAGTTCAGGTGTAATATGATCAGGAGGCACACTCCGCCTGCTGTAAGTGCCACAAAATCCTGTTGGTGTAACACACCAGGAAAAAGCAGCAATACAGGCTAAGTTCAGGTGTAATATGGTCAGGAGGCACACTCCGCCCGCTGTAAGTGCCGCAAATGTCTGTTGGTGTAACACACCAGGAAAAAGCAGCAATACAGGCTAACTTCAGGTGTAATATGGTCAGGAGGCACACTCCGCCTGCTGTAAGTGCCGCAAAATACTGTTGGTGTAACACACCAGGAAAAAGCAGCAATACAGGCTAACTTCAGGTGTAATATGATCAGGAGGCACACTCCGCCCGCTGTAAGTGCCACAAATGCCTGTTGGTGTAACACACCAGGAAAAAGCAGCAATACAGGCTAACTTCAGGTGTAATATGATCAGGAGGCACACTCCGCTCGCTGTAAGTGCCGCAAAATCCTGTTGGTGTAACACACCAGGAAAAAGCAGCAATACAGGCTAAGTTCAGGTGTAATATGATCAGGAGGCACACTCCGCCCGCTGTAAGTGCCGCAAAATCCTGTTGGTGTAACACACCAGGAAAAAGCAGTAATCCAGGCTAAGTTCAGGTGTAATATGATCAGGAGGCACACTCCGCCCGCTGTAAGTGCCGCAAAATCCTGTTGGTGTAACACACCAGGAAAAAGCAGCAATACAGGCTAAGTTCAGGTGTAATATGATCAGGAGGCACACTCCGCCCGCTGTAAGTGCCGCAAAATCATGTTGGTGTAACACACCAGGAAAAAGCAGCAATACAGGCTAAGTTCAGGTGTAATATGATCAGGAGGCACACTCCGCCCGCTGTAAGTGCCGCAAAATCCTGTTGGTGTAACACACCAGGAAAAAGCAGCAATACAGGCTAACTTCAGGTGTAATATGATCAGGAGGCACACTCCGCCCGCTGTAAGTGCCGCAAAATCCTGTTGGTGTAACACACCAGGACAAAGCAGCAATACGGGCTAAATTCAGGTGTAATATGATCAGGAGGCACACTCCGCCCGCTGTAAGTGCCGCAAAATCCTGTTGGTGTAACACACCAGGAAAAAGCAGCAATACAGGCTAAGTTCAGGTGTAATATGATCAGGAGGCACACTCCGCCCGCTGTAAGTGCCGCAAAATCCTGTTGGTGTAACACACCAGGAAAAAGCAGCAATACAGGCTAACTTCAGGTGTAATATGATCAGGAGGCACACTCCGCCCGCTGTAAGTGCCGCAAAATCCCGTTGGTGTAACACACCAGGAAAAAGCAGCAATACGGGCTAACTTCAGGTGTATAATGTGCAGGAGGCTTAGCAACAATGACACTGACACTGTCCCCTGCCTATCCTTCTCTCTCCCTGCACACAAGGTTTATCAAAGTATATGACACTGACACTCTCCCTGCCTATCCTTCTCTCTCCCTGCACACAAGGTTTAGCAAAGAATATGACACTGACACTGTCCCCTGCCTATCCTTCTCTCTCCCTGCACACAAGGTTTATCAAAGTATATGACACTGACACTCTCCCTGCCTATCCTTCTCTCTCCCTACACACAAGGTTTAGCAAAGAATATGACACTGACACTCTCCCTGCCTATCCTTCTCTGTCCCTACACACAAGGTTTAGCAAAGAATAGATTTGACACTGTCCCTGCCTATCCTTCACTTTCCCTGCTCCGGAACACACTACACGAGGCCGCCGCGCTGGCGGCCTTTTATAGTGTGGGGCGTGTACTAAACCCCCTCAGCTATAATTGGCCACAGGCATCCTGCCTGTGGCCAATCATTGCTCTCCTCGCTGCCCGCGCTGTGATTGGCCAAGCATGCAGGGTCACAGTGCATGCTTGGCCAATCACAGCGCCGGGATTACACTGCGATGGCGCAGTGTATTGTGGGCCGTTCGCGTCACTCGAATTTGGCACGAACGGCCCAAATCGTTCGTTGTTCGCCGAACGCTGCGAACAGCCGATGTTCAAGTCGAACCTATGTTCGACTTGAACACCGAGCTCATCCCTAATTGTGGGGGTCTTTGTATGAGATAAGAGGCAGCATGAACTGGTGGTGGAGCACAGCAATGGAGCACATTTTTCTGCACATGTATTTTGATTGAAGCACTTATGTTTAATGCACTTTCATCATTGTGGCTGATACACAATATTGGTGGACTTTCATATGATTTGCATTAATTATGTATTTATATATTCATGTATGACTTATTTATATATATATATATATATATATATATATATATATATATTATTATTCACTTCATGAATTTCGAATTGTATAATTTCTCTGTTTTCAATTGATGATCACTTATATGGATTATGTTTATTATCCTTTCGATTATTATATGGTTTGGTTTGGGTTGCGCTGCACTATTAGTTAATATACCTTGAATATACAGACTGTCTCCCATATTTCAATTTGTATGTTAAGAAATACTGTAATACGTTGATATACAACCATCCTTCATAACACAAACTTAAAGTGGAGTTCCACCCAAAAGTGGAACCTCCGCTCATTGTACTCCTCCCCCCTCCGGTGCCATATTTGGCACCTTTCAGGGGGGGGGGGGGGGGCAGCATACCTATCTTTCACAGGTATGCTTTCCCCACTTCTGGGAGCCTTAGCTGCGGGTATTGACATCACGCCTGGGACTCCCTCCTCTTCCTCCTTCCCCTGTCGCAGTGCCAGTAGGAGAGAGGAACGGAGCCTCGCACATGCGCAATAGGGTTCCCGGCGTGTAGCCATAAGGCTTCACTACCGGGTTCCCTTATGCGCAATGGAGGCGACATGCACCTGACAGCTGATAGAAACATCAGCTGCGGTGCCGCCATCGCTGGACTCCAGGACAGGTAAGTGTCCTATTATTAAAAGTCAGCAGCTGCAGTATGTGCAGCTGCTGGCTTTTAATTTTTTCAGCGGTGGGCGGACCTCCGCTTTAATGCAGAGTTCCACCCAAAAGAGGAAGCTCCACTTATCTGCCCCCCCCATCCGGGGCCACATTTGGCACCTTTAGGGTGGGAGGGGGGAGCGGGTACCTGTTTTTGACAGATACCTGTCCTCACTTTTGAGAGATCTCACCGCGGAGAGATCACTCAGAAGTTCGGCCCCCCTCCTCCTTCCCCCACTGCCAGGCCATTTGGAAAGCGCAGCACGCTTTGTGCATGTGCAGTAAGGATCCGGATTAGAAAAAGCTTCACTGCCGGTTTCCCTTACCACGAATGGTGGCGGCACACCCAAGAGCCGATGGAAACATCAACTGGGGTGCCGACATTGCTGGATTCCAGGACAGGTAAGTGTCCTAATATTAAAAGTCAGCAGCTACGCTACAGTATGTGTAACTGCTGACATTTAATTTTTCACTGGGGGGGGGACATTCACCAAACATTCGCTTCAGGTAAATCATTTTTTTTTTTTAAATTATAGTAATTAATACAAAATTCGAATTCACTGCTTTATAAATTTGCTCCACTAAAGTGTGCATGATGTGATATGTTAACCCTTGAAAACATGTATCCATTTTTATTTTTCAAAGCCCCCTATAACTTTTTATTCTGAGTGGAGATTTGTATTCTGCTCTATAGTTTACTCCGTAACCAATAGATACACTATCCTAACCTATTGTTCCCAAATCCAAGTGTAACAAGAAGAACAGCTACACTGTATTTAAAAGATAGTAATCTTCACATCCAAGAATGGACTGTTGTCATACTTTTTGTTTGTTTCAGTTAAACAAATAATAGCTTTGTCTGGTAAAGGCTTTGAAGCTATCTAATTGTGAGTTGAGTACACACCCTTTGCTTGAAATCCTGACAGGTTAACCACTGCTCTGTACCTGAATCTGAATGTCATAAAGACATTGACTACTTCACAGAACACTTGAAACCAAGAACATTGTAAGTGTTATTTGTATATTTTCTTTGTTGTTTCAATATAAAAATGCATGTATATAATTTTTACCAAGAAAGTTCCTCTCTTTTTTTTCTCTCCCTCTCTTCCAGCAGATAGAATGACAGTTGTGCTAACATATAAGAGTCTACTAGTTATGGTTACTGTATTTTGTCTAATCTTAAGCCTGATATACAATCAAAAAACGAAAAAGGTAACGTTAATAAACAAAATTATTTTTTAAAGTAATTATTACCTTAGCCCATTATCTGCTGTATACATTATTATAGCCATTATTTCATTAGACTATACCTTCCACCTCCATTCATAAGGTGCCAGTAGATGTATAAATGTATATTACACATGTTTGTTAGTTTTAGACTTATGGTTCATTCACTTAGGTGTAATAACAGGCAGGGTGTTGCAGGCGTGACTGTAATGCCGCATACACACGGTCGGAATTTCAGATGGAAAAAGTCCGATGGGAGCTTTTCATCGGATATTCCGACCGTGTGTATTTCCGACGGACTAAGATAGAGAGCAAGTTCTGTAATTCGTGGCAAAGTCCGGCCGTGTGTACGCGGCATAACTTTGTTTTGCTGGTGATGATATACATGCAGAAGGAAAGCAGCACCCAGCAACTGCAGCACTGGTAGACAGTAGGCTTGTGCAATTCGTTTCGTAACGAATTGAAATTCGTCCGAATTTAGCAACTTTCGGACATTCGGAAGCATTCGAATTTCCGAACAAAGCAATTACGAATAAGACCGAATCCGAAATAAATTATACCGCAAATAGCGAATGCCCGAATGTCTTCGGCATAATTCGTTATGAAAAAGTTACGAATGTACGAATCCATACGAAGCACAATAACACTCACTCTGCTCTGCTCTCTGCTTCTCCCACACCGTGCTGAACTCCCTCTCAAAATGGTGTACAGGGGCGGAGGTTATAGCCGCATGTAAAAAACGAAAGTAAAATACGAGATTTCGAATCCATTCGAAGCACAATAACACTCTGCTCTGCTCTCTGCTTCTCCCTCACCGTGCTGAACCCTCTCAAAATGGTGTACAGGGGCGGAGCCTATAGCCGCATGTTAAAAACGAAAGTAAAATACGAGATTTCGAATCGTTACAAATAACCGCAATGTATTTAGAAAAGTACAAATCCATTCGAAGCACATTAGGCATAATAGGCAGCGTCGTTGTGAGAGAGACACGGAAAATTACGAATCAACGAACCCAAAAAAAGTTACGAAAGTAGGAGTTGTGTCCAGAATCAACGAAAAACAACGTACTCTACCGAAAGTACGAACCCAAAAAAAGTTACGAAAGTAGGAGTTGTGTCCAGAATCAACGAAAAACAACGTACTCTACCGAAAGTACGAATTATAAAGCAACAAAAAATTCAACGAAAAATGTCGCTTGCAAAAATACGAATGAGTCCGAACACGAAAAATCCCGTCTAGCAAAATTACGAATGATTACGAATCAACAGGACCGGAAAGAAACGAACCGAAACGGAACAAATTTTTCCGTTGTGCACAAGTCTAGTAGACAGCAGCTTTTAAAGTATGAAGGTGGTCAAGGCACAGGACAAATTCAGTAGCAGATGAGCAGCTGACTACCAAGTTGGAGACACGTGTGAAGTCATAGGACAAGGGAAAAAAAGCAGAATTAACAAGAAATAGTTGGAGACACGTGTGAAGTCATAGGACAAGGGAAAAAAAGCAGAATTAACAAGAAATAGTTGGAGACACGTGTGAAGTCATAGGACAAGGGAAAAAAAGCAGAATTAACAAGCACAGACTTGCTGGCCATACACCATACGAAAAATCGGCCCAACCCATTTTCACAAAACTAACATTCGACTGTGAGTGCAAACGATAGTGCCATTATGTAATGACCGATAAATCGTTCAGTGGACATAAATGAATACATTTTTTGTTCGTTTTTTTACATATACCTAGTGCAGACAGTTCGGACGGGAAACACATTGACCTTTCAATTTATCGTTCGTTTGGCAGAAAATTTCCAAACTTGTCCTTCGTTTTTTCGGCTCAAAAACGTCCAAACGATTATCGATTTTGTGCCCATTAACTGGCCGAAAAATGAACAAACTGTGTAAATGACCGAATTTCAGCTGATTTTTCGTATAGTGTATGGCCAGCAATAGTCAGAAGGAAATCACAGAATTGGTAATTGTAATTGGTTCAGATGAAAGGCTGAAGTGGGAATTCAAAGCATGTCACAGAGCAAGTGTCAATGATGGTGCAGAGAAAGGCAAAGGAACAGACCAAGTCCCAGGTAACAACATGCATCTGAAGACCACTCTAGGTGTTTAGGTAATGCATTTCCACTTTTGCAGCCAAATTGGGATAAAACCTGCCTTATATTTGGTACATGTTTCCATTCACATGGCATATCTTTAAACAAATATCTAAAATTGCTGCTAACGTTTTACTTGATCTTTTCTGAAAAATACACAACTGAAGTTTTCTCCTGCTTTGCAATGTTAAAGTGGAGTTCCACCCTGAAAAAAAAAATTACACCAAAATGCAGCAAAAAAAAATGTTTTACTCACCCGAAATAGTGGTTGCTATGCGGAAGTCCCTAATCTGCCTCTTTCTTATCCGCGGTCAGGGCCGGATTTCCCACAAGGCCAACAAGGCCAGGCCTCGGGGCGGCACTGTGTGAAAGGGCGGCGCCGCGGAGGAGACAAGTCCTCCTAAAATTCATTTACTGTGTCCCCGGCTGCCTGAAGCTCCGGCCGCCATTTTTCAAAGTCCGGCGCACTGTGATTGGGCCATGGGGGTCATGTGCGGTGTGGGCCTGGCCTGTCCATGATCCTGAACTCCCCCCTCTGCACATGACCTCCATACGCCCAATCGCAGTGCCCGGGACACTGAACAAACATGGCGGCCGCCTCCTCCTATCCTCCGGACCTATGTCCATGATGCAGGAAGAGCAGGTGACGAGGAACACAGACTGGGGAGAGAGACGGAGGCAGAGAAAGAGCGGCAGAGGCAAAGAGAGAGTGAGGCAGAGAGACAGAGGCAAAGAGAGAGCGAGAGACAGAGGCAAAGAGAGAGCGAGAGACAGAGGCAAAGAGAGAGCGAGAGACAGAGGCAAAGAGAGAGTGAGAGAGGCAAAGAGAGAGCGAGAGAGGCAAATAGAGAGCGAGAGAGGCAAAGAGCGAGAGAGAGGCAAAGAGCGAGAGAGAGGCAAAGAGCGAGAGAGAGGCAAAGAGCGAGAGAGAGGCAAAGAGCGAGAGAGAGGCAGAGAGAGACAGAGGCAAAGAGAGAGAGAGAGAGACAGAGGCAAAGAGAGAGAGAGAGAGACAGAGGCAAAGAGAGAGAGAGAGAGACAGAGGCAAAGAGAGAGAGAGAGACAGAGGCAAAGAGAGAGAGAAATAGACAGAGGCAAAGAGAGAGGCAGAGAGAGAGGCAGAGGCAGATGGAGAGTGAGAGACGGGGGCAGAGAGTGCAAGTGACATTCCCATGTAGTGGCAGGCAGCGTGGTAAGTGACATTCCCATCTGGTGACAAGCGACGGTGGCAAGTGACACGCTCAGGGCTCCCACTCATTCTGCTTTATGGTGAGTTGAACTATTTCTTTTTATATTACAATGTAATGATAGAAACAATGCATTTCATCCTGACACCATAACAACCATGGTGCCGGAATGATTGAAGCACCAACACCAGTCATTGTCTGCGAAAAATCAATTACCCCCCGCGCGTCGCCCCCCCGCCCCCCCCTATGTGATGGTGGGGGGGGGGGGCGGCATTGAAGGACCCGGCCTTGGGGCGGCAAAGGGAGTAAATCCGGGCCTGTCCGCGGTGGGTCTCCTTCCGCATCCTCTTCTCTTGAATGGGGCACGCTGCCTTCTGGGAACTGTGTGTAATCCCAGAGAGCAGCCGCCCATTCACAAATCGGCACGAGACACGCACATGCGCAGTAGGAAACGGGCAGTGAAGTTTTAAGGCTTCACTGCCTGTTTCCCTTAGTGAGGATGGCGGCGCGGGACCTGCAGTGATCGAGGGATCAGCCTTGGGGGGGCCATCATCGCGGGCGAGTAGGACAGGTAAGTGTCCTTATTAAAAGTCAGCAGCTACAGTGTTTGTAGCTGCTGACTTTAAAAAAAAAAAATGCGGGTGGAATCCCGCTTTAAGGAGGGGGCTGGGGAATGTTTACCATAATTAACCCTGTCTGTACTGTTCTGGAAGATCTCCTTATCATTTGCCCCTCTTTCCTCCTCATTTGTCCCTCATTTTGGTCTGATCTATATAGTTGTATATAAAATGCACTATTTATCTTTCAGAAAGTGTCAGTGCTATACAATCCAATTTCTAAATTTGTATGCTGCATTTTTAAATGTCAAAAGCCAGTATAAAGGAACAGGGCCGCCATCAGGGGGTACAGGCAGTACACCTGTAAGGGGCCCGGATGGCCCCCTCCTTTTTTTTTTATTTACTTATTTATTTATTTATTTATTTGTAAGGGGCCCAAAGGTCCCCAGGGGCCCGGAGTTCCCCAGGGCCCCAAATGTCAACCCTCCTTTTTTTTATTTTATTTTTTATAATTTTTTTTTATTATTAATTTTCTTTTATTTAATTTTTTTTTTTTTTTTAATTGTAAGGGGCCCAGAGGTCCCCAGAGGCCCGGAGGTCCCCAGGGCCCCGGATGGCAACCTCCCTTTTTTTTAATAAAAATTATTATTATTTTTTTTTTTTATTATTATTATTTTTTTTTGTAAGGTCCCCAGAGGCCCGGAGGTCCCCAGGGCCCCGGATGGTAACTTCCCTTTTTTTTTTTTTTTTTATACATTTTTTTTTTGGCAACCCCCCCTTATGGGCTTAAATAATCCATCTTTTTTTATTTTTATAAAAAGTATAATTCTCCTTTTAAAGTGACATGTTCTATGCCTACATAGTTTTGGTAATAGGTGTCCCTCGTTGCCATCTTAAAATGTTTGGAGATATGCATTAATTTTAATTTTTTCTTTCCGTTTTCACCTGGTGATCTGGCCAGTAATATATCTCCTGCATTAGGCTCCATTCACACCAATGCGTTTTTTCATGCTTTTTGCAGAAACACAGGACTTTTTTTTAGCATGGGTTCCTATGGAACACGTTCACATGAATCCATTTTTGTGCCTCTGCGTTTTTAAAAAGGGTCAGGGACTTTTTTAAATGCAAAATGGTGCTTTATTTGCATCTCTGGTTCAATAGACTTTAATGAAGAAGCTGAAGAAAAGCATGTAGTGCATTTTTACTGTGTTGTTACAGTGATTTTTGCCGCAATTTGCATTTTTTAATCTGCCCAACAACACATTTTCCCACAAAAAAAAGAAAAGGCAAAATGAGAATCGCTGTAAAAACGCGGCAAAATCACAGTAAAAAACTGTAAAAAGCACTGCATAAGTGCTCAAAAGCAACATGCATAGATGTGAATCGAGCCTAAGGCTCCGTTGATACTATGGTGTTCTGGAATGCAGGCGGAATCACAATGATTCTGCCCACAAATCCAAATCGCCGCAAATCGCGGAACACCCTTGCGATCTTCGTTACTTTGAAGAGCACCCAAATCGTGGCACGATTTTGCCACGATTGTCACCCGACAATTCACGGTAAAATAACGCAAACAGGATTGTGGGTGCCTGTCACCCAAAAGAACCTCTGGAACTTCTTTTGGGTGTCAGGCGTCAACGATTCTGTTTGTGCGATTTTACTGTAATTCGTTGGGCGACAATCGGGGCAAAATCGCCTTAGAGAGTCCCCACTTTGGATGAAGAAGCACAGGGGAACCGTTGGATGGCAGCATTGTCAGTCTGGAAAAGGGGAGTGTTAGATGTACTTTAGTGAAGCCAAACTCCAGCTCACACTTTATAAGCAGTTACAGCAAACATAAAAGCTGATCATTGTAAGCACCCCTACTAGTGTTATATGGTTTGTCTAATCTCTGTAAGGCCAAGTTCACACTGGTACGGCACGACTGTTGTACGACTGTCATCCTACTTTGCCCTGCAACATCGGTCCTACGTTGGTCCTACTTTGGTCCTACTTCCATCCGACTTGAATGAACAGGATAAGATTTTGCTCTGACTTTAAGATAGTCTGACTTGTCCTTTGACCAATCAAAACAATCCCAGTGTGACATGAATTCCTTTTACTGCTGCTGCAAAATGTCAAATGTCACAAGTCGGATGGTTAGGACAAGGTTCCGAATTTGATCTGACTTCAATGATATTTAATGGGCTGAAGTAGGACCAAAGTCGGACCAAAGTAGTGCAGGAACCTTTTTCAAAGTCGGACCAGTTAGGACACCTCTCATAGGGAACCATTGATTTATACACGTCATGCGACATGTGCTCCCAAAGTTGGAGTGTTTGTCGTACCAGTGTGAACCCAGACAAAGGCCGGGTTCACACTGCTACGACTAACGCTCCGAAGTTGGAAGCTCATGTCGCATGACGTGTGAAAATCAATATTTCCCTATGGGAGCCGTCTTAACTGGTCCGACACAAGTCAGTCCGACTTTGAAAATGCTCCCTGCACTACTTTCCTCCGACTTTAATCCTACTTCATCCCCTTGAATATCACTGAAGTCGGATCAAAGTCGGATTGCGGTCTTAACTGATCTGACTTTGGCATGCGACTTATACTTTGATGATCTTGGGGAACTCCACGCCAAATAAAAAAAAAAAACTGCATGGGTCTCCCCAAAAATCCATACCAAACCCTTATCCGAGCACGCAGCCCTGCAGGTCAGGAAAGGGGGTGGGGACGAGCGAGCACCCCGCTTTCTGAACCGTACCAGGCGGCATGCCCTCAACATGGGGGGGTGGGTGCTTTTGGGTAGGGGGGCCTTTCGCCCCCCGCCCCAAAGTACCTTGTCCCCATGTTGATGAGGACAACGGCCTCTTCCCAACAACCCTGGCCGTTGGTTGTCGGGGTCTGCTGTTGGGGGGCTTATCGGAATCTGGAAGCCCCCTTTAACAAGGGGGCCCCCATATTCCGGCCCCCCACCCTATGTGAATGAGTATGGGGTACATTGTACCCCTACCCATTCACCTAAAAAAAAAAGTGTCAAAAATAAAACACAGTACACAGGTTTTTAAAGTAATTTATTAAGACAGCCCTGGCGTCTCTTCCAATTTCTTCTCCCTTCTCCAGCTCTTCTCCCTCCTCTGCTGACGCCTTGTGCCTCTGCCGGTTCTTCTCCCCTCTCCGGTTCTTCTCTGCTCTCTGCTGATGTCTTCTAGCCCTCTCAGATTCTTCTCCCTCTGTCCGCTGTCTTCTGCCTCTGCTGGGTCTTGTCCGCTGTCTCCTCGCTCTTTTGCCAGGTCTTCTCTGCTGTCTTCTCCCTCTGTTCTTCTTCCGATGTTGACTTGACGCTCTCTTCCGCTGTAATGTTAGGTGCGCAGTGTGCCACTACTTATATTGGCATGGACGGGGTCACCGGGTGACGTCATCTGGATGTCCTGCCCCATATGACGTCACCACCTGGGGCATGATTGGTAACAAAAATAGTTTTTAAATTGTAAAAAAATAAAAGTTACACTTAAGCAAATAAAATCTCCCCCAAAATTTTTTGAAGCACCCTCACATATATGCACGTTCAAACAAACACATGCGTTGGGGGTGCCTACGCATAAAGACATTAATTGTGATACACATAGCACATATTTCCGCACACGCTGGAGTGAGAGCACCAGACCTCCTCCATAATGCTAAACTGATGGCCTATGGGGGGTTTTTAACTCGTAGCCTATGGATAATATAGGGTGCTGAAGTTTGTCGCCATTTCACGGGCACACGCAAACTTAAGGCTTGACATGTTGGGTATCTATTTACTCTGTGCAACCTCGTATTATATATTTTACTATTGGGTAATTTATTGCATTTGTATGGTTTAAAATTAGCCATTTGTTACAGAAATTTAGTAGTAATATCATGTGAAATAAAAAATTGTCACTACCACTATTTTATTTTCTAGGGTGCCTACTTTCAGAAAATACTGTATATAATGTTTTGGGGGTTTTATGTAATCTTCAGGCCTAATTCTTTTTAAATGTGTGCAAAAATGGCCCTGGCAGCGAAAGGGTTAAATCATCTTATGATTAACGTGTGATCAACTATCAACTTTATTACGCATATCTGCCAGAACGTGTACCTTTGTATACTGACAGAGGAATAAGGTTGGTGTAAACATGAGAGCACTTAGAGTGGAGCTATGTTTTTGGTTGGTTTGTGGTCATTAGGTGGAGGAACCAAAGGGATAGATGGATCAGTGGAGTACCCATATTCAGATAGTTGTAAAAACAGCAAACAATTCTCAGACCACACATTAACAATAACTCCCAATAATACCTAATAAATGTACACAAAAGTAAATTTGGTCATATGCAATTGAGATTGGGAGGATAACAGAGGATGTATTGTATTTTAGTATATGCCCCTTCCTTTTCCACCTTTTTAAAGAAGAAGTACAGCCAAAGCTCGTTTGGCTGTACTTCTCCTGTGAATCACAGGAGTGCAGATCGTTTTGCGCTCCTGTGACTCGTTTTCAGCAGACAGCAGGCTAAGGTCCGCTGTCTGCTGATGTCCCAGAGCTGGTCCAAACTCGGGCAAGATAGCGACACTGGAGTCGGGGTCTGCCCACATGCCTGGACCAGCACCCGGCTCAGCCTCTCAGAGCTGAGAGGCTGAGCCGGCCGTTCCTGCCCCCTTCACAGCACCAGTGAACGAGGGGGGAGGGGGCGGCAGAGCAGAGAGTATCTGCTCGTGGAGCACTGAGAACCGAGCAAACTGCGGTGTTAGATCGCTCAGTTCTCAGTGATAAAGCTGACAGGGAACAGATGCAGCAGCAGATCGATGCTGCATCCACCTGGGTAAGTAAAAAACTGGAAAAACCCCAAACCCCATACTTCTCTTTTAAATATGTGAAATAATACAAAAACATTTATGCCACCAAATTTCCTAACAATGTTCTGTCCTAATGAAAAGAGTGTTATAGTGGAAAAACTGACAGGTAATTAAGGAACCCAATATGTCTTTCATTCAGCAGAATTTATTTTATTTTTTTTAGCACTGTAACAAACTGATCCAGAAAAAGCAGCACTAAGGATGAGCCGAACACCCCCCTGTTCGGTTCGCACCAGAACCTGCGAACAGACCTAAAGTTTGCGTGAACTTTAGAACCCTATTAAATACAACGGACTCGAACGTTCGAAATCTAAAGTGCTAATTTTAAAGGCTTATATGCAAGTTATTGTCCTAAAAAGGGTTTGGGGACCCGGGTCCTGCCCCAGGGGACATGTATCAATGCAAAAAAAAGGTTTTAAAAACTGTATTTTTTTCTGGAGCAGTGATTTTAATAATGCATAAAGTGAAACAATAAAAAGTAAAATATTCCTTTAAATTTCGTACCTGGGGGGGTGTATAGTATGCCTGTAAAGCATACCTTGCTTAGAACTGTCCCTGCACAAAATGTAATTTCTGAAGGAAAAAAAGCCATTTAAAACCACTCGCGGCTATAATGAATTGTCAGCTCCCGACAATACAGAGAAAAGTCATTGATAAAAAAATAAATAAATGCGTGGGGTCCCCCCAAATTCAATTACCAGGCCCTTCAGTTCTGGTATGGATATTAAGGGGAACACTGCATCATCCCCACAACCCTTGCCCGATTTGTTTTTGGGGTCTGCGGGCAGGAGGCTTATCGGAATCAGGAAGACCCCTTTAACAAAGGGGACTCCCAGATCCTGCCCCCCCATATGTGAATTGGTAAGGGGTACATTGTACCCCTACCATTTCACAAATAAAGTGTAAAAAAAAATGTAAAAAAAAAACAAAACACACAGACACCTTGGAAAAGTCCTTTATTAAAAATAAAAAATAAAAATTAAAAAACACATTCCAGCGATGTAATCCAATGTCCCGCGGTGATCCGATGTCCAGCGCTGCAGTCTCCACTCGAAACGTCATTGGCTGAGCGGACCTACACTGCGGAGGAAGTTCCCCATCAGGTCCGCTCAGCTAATGACGTAGGCGGGGTCTGAGGTACGAGGGGGCGAGGGGGCGCCCTCGTATCTCAGACCCCGCCTACGTCTTGGCTGAGCGGACCTGATGGGGAACTTCCTCTTCAGTGTAAAAAAATTAATAGACCCGCCCCTTCTCACGTTCCCCATCAGGTCCGCTCCTGATGGGGAACGTGAGAAGGGGCGGGTCTATTCAAATATCCATACCAAGGGCCTGGTATGGATATTTGGGGGGATTCCCACGCATTTTTTTTTTAATTTGCGGCAGGGTTCCCCTTAATATCCATACTTGAAAGGCCTGGTAATTGAATTTGGGGGGACCCCCACGCATTTTTTTTTTTTTTACCAATGACTTTTCTATGTATTGCCGGGAGCCGACAATTCATTATAGCCGCGAGTGAGTTTTAAATTACTTTTTTTCCTTCAGAAATTACACTTTGTGCAGGGACAGTTCTAAGCACGGGAGACAAGCGCGACTTTACAGGCATACTATACACACACCCTAGGTACGAAATTTAAAGGAATATTTCACTTTTAATGTTTCACTTTAAGCATTATTAAAATCACTGCTCCCGAAAAAACTGCCATTTTTAAAACTTTTTTTTGGATTGATACCCTGGGGCAGGACAGAAACTTTTTTTTGGATTGATACCCTGGGGCAGGACCCGGATCCCCAAACACTTTTTATGACAATAACTTGCATATAAGCCTTTAAAATAAGCACTTTAGATTTCTCCCATAGACTATTACAGGGTGTTCCGCGGCTTTTCGAATTTGCCGCGAACACCCCAAATTGTTCGCTGTTCGGCGAACATGCGAACAGGCTATGTTCGAGTCGAACATGAGTTTGACTCGAACTCGAAGCTCATCCCTAGTGACCACTAACCTAGGCAAATTAAACTGAACATGTGAACATGTGAAAAAAAAAGCATCCTGTTCACCACAGCCCTCAGTGTTCATTGAACCCAGAAATGTGCATAACTATTTATAATATTTCATTTTTGACAATTTCTTGTTTTCCTGCATGCTATTATAATTTCTTTACATATACAATTTTGCTAAAATTCTGTAATTTGCATATACAACTGTAACTCTGTAATGTATGTAATTATTAAATGTTTTGTTTTTACAGTGTTTTACTATGGAGACACATACACCTACAGTCAACAAAATAGAAAAGGAATCAGAAATTCAGAAGCAGATCAATGAGATATTCAATCATATAGATCAGTTGATGCCTAAAGTGCCTTTTTCCCATATCGACAACACAACAAGTGCCAAAAAGAGCAAAATGTTCACAAAAAGCCCCAAAGAAAAATATTGTGTTGGAGAAGAATTAATAGTACAATTTGATGCATATGATCATTTAGGCAAAAAGAAAGCCTATGGAGGAGATTATCTGAGAGCAATAATTTCCAATCCTGATATACAAGCGAGATCTTCTGGAAGAATTAAAGACTTTAAAAATGGGACATACCATGTTAATTTCACCTTATTTTGGGAAGGTAAAGTAATGGTAACATTGTTTCTAATGCACCCAAGTGAAGCCGTTTCAGCCCTGTGGAAGTCACGAAATAGCTGGTATGGTAATGTTGGCTACTTGTGCAAATTCACTAGTCCTGGCAAACAAGTAGAAACCAATTGTGGCTTCAATTTCAGTAAAGAAGAAGAACTGTGTGAGTATATAGATGAGAGAGATGAGGAATACTTCTACTCTATCAGACCTCAGAATTTCAGTTGTGATTCATTGACAGAATTCATGAACTGGAAGACACTGGCTACCCAACTATCTCCACTGGAAAACAGTCTGCTTGTCAGGTATGTTACCTTTTTCTGTTTTTGAGAGACAATACACAGTAAGATTTTTTTTTTTTTTCAAATAATGTAGCTTAAATGAGAAGTACAGACAAAGCTGGCTGTACATCTCCTGTGGATCACAAGAGTGCAATTCCTGTTGGCTGATATCCCAGAGCTGATCCAGGCTTGTCGAGATCAACTCAGGAGCCTGGATGGACAGCTGACTCAGCCTCTCAGCAAGCTGCTGAGAGGCTGAGCCAGCTGCTCCTGCCCCCTTCACAGCCCAATGCTCCAGGGAGGAGGAGGAGGGGCAGAGCAGAGAGTTGGTGACTGTTACCAGCTCTCTGCTCAGGGAGCACTGAGAACCGAGCAATCAGCGGTGTTTGATCGCTCAGTTCTTAGTCTAATGCCCCATACACACGATCATTTTTCATGCCGTTAAAAATGCCATTAAAAAAATGGCCATTAAAAATGATCGTGTGTATGCTCCAGAGCATTTTTAACGATGTGAAAAACGGGCATTAAAAATTTCGAACATGCTCTCTTTTTTCACGTCGTTTTTCATGTCGTTTTTTTTAACGACGTGAAAAACGATAGTGTGTATGCTTTAACGACGTGAAAAAAAATGTGCATGCTCAGAATCAAGTATGAGACGGGAGCGCTCGTTCTGGTAAAACTAGCGTTCGTAATGGAGATAGCACATTCGTCATGTTGTAACGGACTGAAAAGCACTAGACTGAAAAGAGCAAATCGTCTCTCAACAAACTTTACTAACATGAAGGGTGGCGCCATTCGAACGGAACTTCCCCTTTATAGTGCCGTCGTACGTGGTGTACGTCACTGCGCTTTTCTTGAACATTTTTTAAAATGATGGTGTGTACGCAAGACAGGCTTGAGAGGAAACAAGAAAAAAAATGACGAGAAAAACGTCAGTTTTAAAAATGACATTAAAAATGATCGTGTGTATGGGGCATTAGAGCCGGCGAGGGACAGATGCTGTATCCACCTGGGTAAGTGGTTTTAAAAAAAAAAAACAAAAAAAAAAACCACACTTTTCTTTTAATTGGGTATCACTTGTGAATATCCCAAATTATACAATGAACCTGTGGCCAGATTGTGTACACCAAAGAATTTACATAATCTAAACAAGCAGTATAAGCACTATAAAACATTTTCCTTATTCAGTTATGTAGCTATAGGCAATGTGGAGAAATTAATCTTTAACATTTACAACATCTTAGTTTCTCACAAATTAGCAGCTAAAACACAACTTTTGGCTGAACTTACATTGAATTTGCATAAAAAAGGTGCAGGGATTTTTTTTTTCTGCACTGGAATCGGATCGCATGGGTGTTCACACCCATGCAATCTGATTCCAGTGCGGGGAAAAAAAATTGTCCAAATTGGGCCCAAATTGTCAATATTTTGTGTGGCCGCCATTATTTTCCAGCACTACCTTAACCCTCTTGGGCATGGAGTTCACCAGAGCTTCACAGTTTGCCACTGGAGTCCTCTTCCACTCCTCCATGATGACATCACAGAGCTGGTGGATGTTAGAGACCTTGCGCTCCTCCACCTTCCATTTGAGGATTCCCCAAAGATGCTCAATAGGGTTTAGGTCTGGAGACATGCTTGGCCAGTCCATCACCTTTACCCTCAGCTTCTTTAGCAAGGCAGTGGTCGTCTTGGAGGTGTGTTTGGGGTCGTTATCATGTTGGAATATTGCCCTGCGGCCCATTCTCTGAAGGGAGGGGATCATGCTCTGCTTCAGAATGTTACAGTACATGTTGGCATTCATGGTTCCCTCAATGAACTGTAGCTCCCCAGTGTCAGTAGCACTAATGCAGCCCCAGACCATGACACTCCGCCACCACCATGCTTGACTGTAGGCAAGACGCAATTGTCTTTGTACTCCTCACCTGGTTGCCGCCACACACGCTTGACACCATCTGAACCAAATACGTTTATCTTGGTCTCATCAGACCACAGGACATGGTTCCAGTAATCCATGTCCTTCGTCTGCTTGTCTTCAGCAAACTGCAGGTTTTCTTGTGCATCATCTTTAGAAGAGGCTTCCTTCTGGTACGACACGCCATGAAGACCAATTTGATGCAGTGTGCGGCATATGGTCTGAGCACTGAAAAGCTGACCCCTCACCCCTTCAACCTCTGCAGCAATGCTGGCAGCTCTCATACGTCTATTTCTCAAAGACAACCTCTGGATATGACGCTGAGCACATGCACTTACGTTCTTTGGTCGACCATGGCGAGACCTGTTCTGAGTGGAACCTGTCCTGTTAAACCGCTGTATGGTCTTGGCCACTGTGCTGCAGCTCAGTTTCAGGGTCTTGGCATTCTTCTTATAGCCTAGACCATCTTTATGTAGAGCAACAATTCTTTTTTTCAGATCCTCAGAGAGTTCTTTGCCATGAGGTGCCATGTTGAATTTCCTGTGACCAGTATGAGAAAGCGAGAGCGATAACATCAAATTTAACACACCTGCTCCCCATTCACACCTGAGACCTTGTAACACTAATGAGTCACATGACACCAGGGAGGGGAAAAAAATCGCTAATTGGGTCCAATTTGGACATTTTCACTTAGGGGTGAACTCACTTTTTCTGCTAGTGGTTTAGACATGAATAGCTGTGTGTTGAGTTATTTTGAGGGGACAGAAAATTTACACTGTTAGACAGGCTGTACACTCTCTACTTTACATTGTAGCAAAGTGTAATTTCTTCAGTGTTGTCACATGAAAATATATTTTAAAATATTTACAAAAATGTGAGGGGTGTTCTCATTTTTGTGAGATACTGTGTATATATATATATATATATATATATATATATATATATATATATATATATATATATACACATATATTGTGAGGGGGTTAACTCAGCAGCGGGTGTGTGTGACCCCCTGGATGGGTTCACCACACAAAAACAGTCACAGCAGACAGTGGTAGGAGACAACAAAAAGGGTGTGGTTTTATTTGAACTATATACAGACAAAAAAATACAGCAAAAACAAAAGAAACAGGAAAATAAATCCTGGTCAACTTGACCGCTCACTACACACGTTGGTGTCCCTAACTAACAACTGGGTACAGCCTTGTGCTGTCCCAGTCCCTAGCTCCCTGCTTTTTAATGTTCTTAGCAATAACCACACAGGCTTTGGCTCACCGCACAGAGATCACATTCCCCAGACTATCCACACAGATCTGGTTCCAGGTTGAAGCATCTCCCTTAGCATGCTGGGAGTTCTTGTAGAGGCCCTAACGAGCCCACTTACCTCAGCTGGGCTCATTAACTCTTCCCCTGCAAGACTCCCAGCACTCCCCCTAGTGGTATAAATCGGCATAAAGCCTGAATCTAGGACATATATATCTCCCATCCTGGATGCAACCTGGTGATTTTACCTGCCTGCTGTTACATACCCCCCCTCTTGTTTTAACCTTGGGGTTGGAACACACGCAATCAGGCATGCATGTACTCGAGACAAAGCATCCACATTCCCCATTTGAACGCCAGGGCGATGCTTTACTGTAAAGTTGAATTCCTGTAGGGCCAGGAACCACCTATTTACTCTTCTATTTGTCTCTTTGTTTTGAGCCATCCACTTTAAAGGAGCATGATCAGTAATCATGTCAAAGTGCCTACCTAACAGATAGTACCGAAGGGAATCTAGAGCCCACTTTACCGCTAAACACTCCTTCTCAATCGTGGCGTAATTTACCTCATGGGACTTCAATTTCCTACTGAGGTAAATGACTGGGTGCTCTTCCCCGTTCCAGACCTGGGACAATACTGCTCCTAACCCAACGTCTGATGCATCACTTTGTACGACAAAGTCCCTCAGAGAAGTCTGGTGAGTGCAACACTGGCTGGCTACATAATAGACATGTGCATTCGTTTTCGTCCGAATGCATTTTCGTCCGAATTTCAGCTATTTTCGTTATCGTTTTAACAAACGAAAACGAAAGCACAGAATCCGAAAACCGAAAGATCCGACATAAACAAATGCTTTATTTTCGTTTTCGTTGCTACAACAGTTCGATATAGATAGGAGATTCGACGTGACGCTGACAATAACAATCTGTGTCTATCGAACCTGTGGTTGAATGTGCCTAACCTTAACTCTATTAGTCCAAGATTATTCTACATAGAGAGAAAAGATTCGACATTATAGAGAGAAAAGATTCGACATAGGAGAGAAAAGATTCGACATAGGAGAGAAAAGATTCGACATAGGAGAGAAAAGATTCGACATTATAGAGAGAAAAGATTCGACATAGGAGAGAAAAGATTCGACAATATAGAGAGAAAATATTCGACATAGGAGAGAAAAGATTCGACATAGGAGAGAAAAGATTTGTTATTATAGAGAGAAAAGATTTGATATAGAGAGAAAAGATCACTGCTGGAATTGGGTGGGGGAAGTAAAATAAAAATAAAGTTGATGATGAATGTTATTGGCTGATTGTAACCAAAGAGGAGGAGCAGTAAAATAGCTAGAATGACGAAGATTCGACAAAGCATCGAAAGTTAGAAGATTCGACGGTGCAGCAAAACTGTACGACGCTGCAATCGTACATTTCCGGTCAAATGCATCCGCCCATAGGCTATAGAAGAATTCTAATGTTGGTTGACTAGTAATAGTAATGAATAAATATAATTATTACTAGTCATACAACATTAGAATTCTTCTATAGCTTGTGGGCGGAACATTCGACCGGAAATGTATGATTGCAGCGTCGTACAGTTTCACTGCTCCGTCGAATTTTCTTTGAACATTCGACAGACACCATAAGCCTTCAATGACAGATTCGACCTTAATTAATTCAGATTTTCGGACGAATGCAATTTCTAACGAAAAACGAAATAAATAAAAACGAATTTCGGGAGTAACTAAATAAATTTATTTTTCGGACAAAAACTAAATTCCGAAACTAAATATTTCAGTGTGCACATGTCTACTACATAAGGCTTTTTTTAAGAATTGGAATGCTGCCTCAGCCTTTGGGGTCCATTTAACCATGACAGACTCTTTCCCTTTTGTCAGGTTGGTTAGGGGCATAGCCTGAGAAGCAAAGTGGGGAATGAATCGCCGATAATAACCAGCGATTCCCAGAAAGGCTTGTACCTGCTTCTTGCTGTTGGGACGTGGCCAATTCTGTATGGCCTCGACTTTATTGACCTGGGGTTTTATTACACCCCTCCCAATGGTGTACCCAAGATATTTGGCCTCCTCCTGTCCAATGGTACACTTCTTGGGGTTGGCCGTAAACCCAGCTTCCCGGAGTCTAGGACTGCTTGCACTTTTGGCAGATGTGAGGCCCAATCTGTGCTGTAGATAATTACATCATCCAGGTAAGCCGCAGCATACTTCTGATGGGGCCTCAGTATCTGGTCCATTTTCCGCTGGAATGTGACCGGCGCATTCTGTAATCCAAGTGGCATTCTTTTATATTGGAACGCCCCATCTGGGGTTACAAACGCGGTTTTCTCCTTGGCCGATTTGGCCAGGGGAATTTGCCAATACCCTTTTGTGAGATCAAGGGTTGTCATGTATCGGGCTGTTCCCAGCCGGTCGATCAACTCATCTATACGTGGCATGGGGTAGGTGTCAAATTTTGTAACTTTGTTCAGTTATCGAAAATCGTTACAAAATCGCCAGCTCCCATCCGGTTTAGGCACTAACACTATGGGACTGGACCAATCACTTTGGGATTCCTCTATCACCCCCAACTTAAGCATTTTCTGTACTTCCTCACATATTGCCTCCCATCGGGCCTCTGGGATCCGATAGGGTTTTAGCTTCACCCTTTCACCGGGCGGGGTAATAATATCATGCTCTACCCCAGACGTTTGTCCCGGCAGCTCAGAGAAAACCTCCTTGTTGCGAAGCACAAACTCCTTAACTTCCTGTTGTTGGGGTTTTGACAAGGTGACTGCTATTCCAACCTCAGGAATCACGCAATCAGACTGAGCTGGTGACAAAGTTTCTGCGACTAGGGATTCCCTATCCCTCCAGGCTTTCAACAGATTAATGTGATAGATCTGTTCGGGCTTTCGCCTTTCTGGTTGTCTGACCTTGTAATTCACTTCGCTCACTTTTTCCATTATCTCGTAGGGGCCTTGCCATTTGGCGAGGAATTTGCTTTCAACCGTAGGGACAAGTACCAATACCCTATCCCCCGGGGAAAAGGTACGGGTCTTGGCCCCACGGTTGTACACTCTCTGCTGTGCCAACTGCGCTTGGGCCAAATGTTCCTTTACGATTGGCATTACCTGTGCAATTCTATCTTGCATCAGGGCGACATGCTCAATCACACTCCTGTGGGGAGAATTCTCACTCTCCCAAGTTTCCTTGGCGATATCCAACAGCCCTCTTGGGTGTCTGCCATAGAGTAACTCAAAGGGTGAGAAACCCGTAGAGGATTGGGGTACCTCCCTAATGGCAAATATTAAATAGGGAATTAGACAGTCCCAATCCTTTCCATCTCTATCCACCACCTTCTTTAACATTTGTTTTAGGGTTTTGTTGAATCTTTCAACCAACCTATCGGTTTGGGGGTGATACACAGATGTACGCAATTGTGACACTTTGAACAACTTGCACAGCTCTTTCATAACCCGGGACATAAAGGGTGTACCTTGGTCCGTAAGCAGTTTCTTACAAATACGCACACGGCTAAAAACAAGAGATAGCTCTTTGGCTATGGTTTTGGCCGAGGTATTTCGGAGCGGAATCGCTTCCGGATACCGGGTGGCATAGTCCAATATAACCAAAATGTACTGATGCCCCCTAGTGCACTTCATTATCGGACCTACCAAATCCATTGCGATCCTCTCAAAGGGGACCTCAATGATGGGGAGAGGGACCAGCGGGTTACGGAAATGTGGCATCGGTGCCGACCTCTGACACACAGGGCAGGAGGAACAATAATTTTCTGTTTCCTTCATGACCCCAGGCCAATAGAATCTTTGCAATACTCTCTCTCTGGTTTTCTCTGTCCCCAGATGATCTCCAAGAATGTGCCCATGGGCCAACTCTAACACCAACTTCCTGTAAGGTTTGGGGACCACAAGCTGCTCAATGGTTTCTTCTGCCCTTTTAGCCACCCGATACAGTAGGTCCTTTTCCACAATGAAGTACGGGTAAGTGCAGGTCTCATCTGGGTTCACTAACTCGCCATCTATTTTCACTACGTTTTCCCGTGCCTTTATTAGGGCGAGGTCTTTTAACTGTTCTGTGGCAAAATATTCCTTGTGAACCTCGAGATCAGAAAACTCCACAGACGGCACGTTTTCGTCTGAGGATGTTGGCTCCTCCCCAGTTTCTCGAGTCTCCCCTGCCAATACCGACAAGGGGAATTCTGGAGAGTCCTCACCACTCTCAGAGAAATTCTGGCTATCACATTCCTGGTATATAGGGGCACCAGTGGGGGGCTCAGGACGATCCCAGAGTTCCCAAAACTACACTGTGGTAACTGAGACACTAACCCCACCTGATGAGAGAGGTTACCTTTGGAGGTCTCAAAACACACTGTAGTCACAGGATACTCTTGGGTGTCCCCATGTACACAAATAACAGCTACCTTGTTATTCCCAGAGACCTCTGTAGTGACTAATTCAGCTTTTATCAGTGTCACTAGGCTACCTGAATCCAGCAACACAACAACATTTTTACCATTAATACACATTTTGCATAAATGTTTCTCAGTTCCCCGAATGGCAGTGCATGCAACTGTCGCAAACAGCGACTGATGTCTGTCCCTTAGAAAGTCACATTGCATGGGTTCATCCACAACCGGGCAATTTGCTGCAATATGTCCCTCTTGCCGGCAGCGGTAGCAAACAATCCTTTTTGCTGCCTCTTGAGCCCCTGACTTCCCAGGCTGTTCTCGCCAGACATTAGGTATAACTCTCACCCTCTTATTCTCTCCACCCTCACCCCTTGGAATCATCTTACCCGCCACTGGGAATGGTCTGGTCTTAGGGTGGAAAGTCCGTGAGTCTCTGGAAGAGGCAGTCAGGTTTTCCGTAGCCAAGTACACTATGTGATGCTAAAAGCTGAAATATTGGCAAGGCTGGGTGTCACCCAGGCTGTCCGGGCTCAGCGTGTGCATAACTGGACTTTCCAGCTTGGAAAACCCCCCAGGTCTCAAATGTATGATCTCATTCACCTGAGCAGAAAGTGGCTACAGCCAGAGACTTTGTCCGCACCAAAGATTGTGGAACGTGTTGTAATGGATCGGTTTTTGAGAGCTCTTCCTACTGCCATCCAAAAGTGGGTAAGCCATGGAGACCCAGAGACGGCCGATGGTCTTGTGGATCGTGTGGAGAAATACTTGGCTACAGAGAACCTGACGGCCTCTTCCAGAGACACTCGGACTTTCCACCCTAAGACCAGACCATCCCCAGGGGCGGATAAGAGGATTCCAAGGGGTGAGGGTGGAGAGAGTGAGAGGGTGGGAGCTCTACCCCAAGTTTGGCGAGAACAGCCTGGGAAATCAGCGGCTCAAGAGGCGGCAAGAAGGATCGTTTGCTACCGCTGCCGGCAAGCGGGACATATTGCAGCCAATTGCCCGGTTGTGGAGGAACCCATGCAGTGTGACTTTCTGACGGGCAGACGTCAGTCGCTGTGTGCGACAGTCGCATGCACTGCCATTCGAGGAACTGAGAAACATTTATGCAAAATGTGTGTTAATGGTAGAAATGTTGTGGTATTGCTGGATTCAGGTAGCCTTGTGACCCTGATAAAGGCTGAATTAGTTAAAACAGAGGTCTCTGGGAATAGCAAGGTAGCTGTTATTTGTGTGCATGGGGACACCCGAGAGTATCCAGTGACTACAGTGTGTTTCGAGACCCCCAAAGGTACCCTCTCTCATCCAGTGGGGTTAGTATCTCAATTACCGCATGATGCCATTGTGGGAAGGGATTTTCCGAAGTTCTGGGAACTGTGGGATGATCCTGAGCCCCCCACTGGTGCCCCTATGTACCAGGAATGTGATAGCCAGAACTCCTCTGAGAGTGGTGAGGACTCTCCAGAATTTCCCTTGTCAGTATTGGCAGGGGAGACTCAAGAAACTGGAGAGGAGCCCACCTCCTCAGACGAAAACCTACCGTCTGTGGAGTTTTCTGATCTGGAGGTTCACAGGGAAAATTTTGCCACAGAACAGTTAAAAGACCCCGCCCTAATAAAGGCACGGGAAAACGTAGTGGAAATAGATGGCGAGTTAGTGAACCCAGATAATACCTGCACTTACCCATACTTCAGCGTAGAGAAGGACCTACTGTATCGGGTGGCAAAAAGGGCAGAAGAAACCGTTGAGCAGCTTGTGGTGCCCAAACCTTACAGGAAGTTGGTGTTGGAGTTGGCCCATGGGCACATTCTTGGAGGTCATCTGGGGACAGAGAAAACCCGAGAGAGGGTATTACAGAGATTCTATTGGCCTGGGGTGATGAAGGACATAGAAAATTATTGTTCCTCCTGCCCTGTGTGTCAGAGGTCGGCCCCGATGCCACATTTCCGTAGCCCGCTGGTCCCTCTACCCATCATTGAGGTCCCGTTTGAGAGAATCGCAATGGATTTGGTAGGTCCTATAATCAAGTCCGCTAGGGGGCACCAGTACATATTGGTTATAATGGACTATGCCACCCGTTATCCAGAAGCGATCCCTCTCAGAAATACCTCGGCCAAAACCATAGCCAAAGAGCTATCTCTTGTTTTTAGCCGGGTGGGTATTTGTAAAGAACTGCTTACGGACCAAGGTACACCCTTTATGTCCCGGGTTATGAAAGAGCTGTGTAAATTGTTCAAAGTGACGCAATTGCGTACATCTGTGTATCACCCCCAAACCGATGGGCTGGTTGAAAGATTCAACAAAACCCTAAAACAAATGTTGAAGAAAGTGGTGGATAGAGATGGAAAGGATTGGGACTGTCTACTTCCTTATTTGATGTTTGCTATTAGGGAGGTGCCCCAATCCTCTACGGGATTCTCCCCCTTTGAGTTACTGTATGGGAGACACCCAAGAGGGCTGTTGGATATTGCCAAGGAAACTTGGGAAAGTGAGAGTTCTCCCCACAGGAGTGTGATTGAGCATGTCGCCCTGATGCAAGACCGAATTGCACAGGTAATGCCCATCGTGAAGGAACATTTGGCCCAAGCGCAGTTAGCACAGCAGAGAGTGTACAACCGTGGAGCCAAGACCCGTACCTTTTCCCCGGGGGATAGGATACTGGTACTTGTCCCTACGGTTGAAAGTAAATTCCTTGCCAAATGGCAAGGCCCCTATGAGATAATGGAAAAAGTGAGCGAAGTGAATTACAAGGTCAGACAACCAGGAAGGCGAAAGCCCGAACAGATCTATCACGTTAATCTGTTGAAAGCCTGGAGGGATAGAGAGTCCCTAGTCGCAGACACTTGGTCACCAGCTCAAACTGGTTGCGTGATTCCTGAGGTTGGAATAGCAGCCACCTTGTCACAACCCCAACAACAGGAGGTTAAGGAGTTTGTGCTTCGCAACAAGGAGGTATTCTCTGAGCTGCCGGGACAAACATCTGGGGTAGAGCATGACATCATTACCCCGCCCGGTGAAAGGGTGAAGTTAAAACCCTATCGGATCCCAGAGGCCCGACGGGAGGCAATACGGGAGGAAGTACAGAAAATGCTGAACTTAGGGGTGATAGAGGAGTCCCAAAGTGATTGGTCTAGTCCCATTGTGTTGGTGCCTAAACCGGATGGGAGCTGGCGATTTTGTAACGATTTTCGTCAGTTGAACAAAGTTACAAAATTTGACACCTACCCCATGCCACGTATAGATGAGTTGATCGACCGGCTGGGAACAGCCCGATACATGACGACTCTTGACCTCACAAAAGGGTATTGGCAAATCCCCCTGGCCAAGTCGGCCAAAGAGAAAACCGCATTTGTAACCCCAGACGGGGCGTTCCAATATAAAAGAATGCCGTTTGGGTTACAGAATGCGCCGGCCACATTCCAGCGGAAAATGGACCAGATGCTGAGGCCCCATCGGAAGTATGCTGCGGCTTACCTGGATGACGTAATTGTCCATAGCACAGATTGGGCCTCACATCTGCCAAAAGTGCAAGCAGTCCTGGACTCTGTTCGGGAAGCGGGGTTTACGGCTAACCCCAAGAAGTGTACCATTGGGCAGGAGGAGGCCAAATATCTTGGGTACACCATTGGGAGGGGAGTAATAAAACCCCAACTCAACAAAGTCGAGGCCATCCAGAGTTGGCCACGTCCCAACAGCAAGAAGCAGGTACGAGCCTTTCTGGGAATCGCTGGGTATTATCGGCGATTCATTCCCCACTTTGCTTCTAAGGCTGTGCCCCTAACCAACCTGACGAAGGGGAAAGGGTCGGTCATGATTAAATGGACCCCCGAGGCTGAGGCAGCATTCCAATTCTTGAAACAAGCCTTATGTAGCCAGCCAGTGTTGTACTCACCCGACTTCTCTAAAGACTTTGTCGTACAAAGTGATGCGTCAGATGTGGGGTTAGGAGCAGTATTGTCCCAGGTCTGGAACGGGGAAGAGCACCCAGTCATTTACCTCAGCAGGAAGTTGAAGTCCCATGAGGTAAATTACGCCACCGTTGAAAAGGAGTGTTTAGCGGTGAAGTGGGCTCTAGATTCCCTTCGGTACTACCTGCTAGGTAGGCACTTTGACATGGTTACAGATCACGCTCCGTTAAAGTGGATGGCTCAAAACAAGGAAACAAATAGAAGAGTGAATAGGTGGTTCCTGGCCCTCCAGGAATTCAACTTCACAGTAAAGCATCGCCCTGGCGTTCAAATGGGGAATGTGGATGCTTTGTCTCGAGTACATGAATGCCTGATTGCTGGTGTTCCAACCCCGAGGTTAAAACAAGAGGGGGGGTATGTGACAGCAGGAAGGTAAAGTCACCTGGTTGCATCCAGGGGGGTAGATATATTTCGCCCAGATTCAGGCTTTACGCCGACTTATACAACTAGGTGGAGAGTTGTATAAGCCCAGCTAAGGCTAGTGGGCTCATGGATGACTCATACCTCTAGGGAGAGTGTGGGGCGTCGTACAGACAGGGAGTTGATGAGACCAGCTGAAGCTTGTCAGCTCATTTAGGCCTCTATAAGAACTCCCAGCTTCATTAGATGTTAGCTCATGCCTGGAACCAGACCTGTGTGGACTGTCTAGGGAGAGTGAACCCCTGTGCGGTGAGAAAAAGCCTGTGTGGCTATTTGCTTGGACATTTAAAACCAGGGACTTAGGGACTAGGACAGCACTAGGCTGATCCCAGTTGTTAGTTAGGAAACCTGTATGTTTACTCAGAGGTCAAGTTGACCAGGATTTATTTTATTTATGTTTCTTTTGCTTTGCTGTGTTTTGTCACTGTAAATAGAAAATAAACCGCACCTTTTTGATTTTGAAAACCACAACCTCCGTTTGCTGGGCCTGTTTTTGTGTGGGGAGCCCATCCCGGGGGTCACACACACCGGCTGCCGAGCTAACCCCCTCACAGTTGTAAGTCTTGTTGTGTGTGTATATATATACATATATTTGTGATCGGAGTCTTATGACCAGTGATTTGGGGAGGGGGGAGAAAAGAGGATGGTTGGGTAAACAAAGGGTGGAATCGAAGTTAAGGAGCTGCAATATGGGGTTTGGAAAGGAAGACAGAGAGACTCCTCCCACAAATTCAGGCTAATGACTTAGCCTTCCTACTTGTGATAGGAGACTTGTGATGAGTGATTAGGGGAGGAAATTGGACCTGAGTTGTGCCGAGGTCAGAGTGGACAGTATGCCTAAAAGGGGGCAAAAATAAGACCGGGTATAGGGTGAAGGAATTATTGTGGTGTGCCATACATCCAACCGCTTATTGCAACAGCCAGGTGAAAGCCTGAGCCATCTCCACTCATGGGTCAGGGATGTATCTGGAAAAGCAAGATGAACGTCACCTGCCCGAGTGTTTAATCACATGAGCTGGAACACCCTGACGTGAGGCAGCAGACACTGCTCAAATGTGGATGGAATGGCCGGAATATTGTATGGGATTAAGACCTATATTGCCAAAAGAATGTATACATGACTGAGGAACTGAGTGCTACTAAGGGGATGCACTCGGAATGGTAACAATGGACTCTCCAAATCACGCCCGTTTAGGCTTGTCCTGAGTGAATCGAGCACCACCTCTGGACACCACTGATTGTGAGTATTAAAATATTGAACATCAACACCATGCCCGACTTGGTGGGTCTTGTTGTGGTGCAGATGAAGCACTTAGTGGTCATCCATTCTTTTAAGGTGTTTTGTGTACAGAATCACCAAATTAGGACCAGTGCTGGTGAATTCGCCTGGTCTAAGGAATCCATAAAAGGATAGGTAAATGGCCGCTTTCAGTACCAGGCTTTGTAATACATGGAAAGAGGCTTGTGACAAGATGGCAGACATGTCACGAAAAGCTTCAGTAGTGATGGGTAGACGGGAAGTCTTGGTAAGGCGCAGACTCCTGCAGATGCCTCTGAGAATAGCATAAAGCAAGGCTCGGCAGCCTGTGCAGGAGAAGGGACACAAAATAGAAGCTGACAGAGCCGCAATTAAATAAGCGGGGTAACAAGGTGAAAACCTTATGGACAGCCAGCGTTGGCCTGGAGCAGTTTATAACAGGAAATGGAGGAGTCGGCTTCCACGTGATAATATAAAGTGAAAAAACTGCGCTAAACCAATATTTGTGCAACAGAGCTGCTGGCACTCAAACAAACAAAGTATAAACAGATATATAGAAAAATAATGCAGCGCTCAAAATCAAGAGTTGCTAGAAGCACTTCTGATGTGTAAAAGACTAATATACCACTAAGGGTTAGTGATGAATAATATGAAGTTCATGGACAGTCTGTTCCAATGGATGATGTCACATATGAGATGACATCCGTGAAAACT
The DNA here is from genome assembly GCA_029206835.1 of Rana muscosa. Lineage (NCBI taxonomy): Eukaryota > Metazoa > Chordata > Amphibia > Anura > Ranidae > Rana > Rana muscosa. The sequence goes on from JARGYO010005626.1 coordinate 42,896,339, forward strand.
GTGAAACGTGACCACTCTGGGTAAATAAAGTGATTCAAAGGAGTCCAAACAGCATATGTGTAGTGAAAGTGAATGTCTTTTCATGGACACCGCCGCCACAGCATAGATGACTGGAGGACCTCAATATATCGGATGGAAATCAACAGTAAGAAACACAAGATGAGATTGGATACTCTTACCGGATACGGTGGACACACCTGTCATATGACAGTGTGTCAAACAGGCTTGATGGTTGCCATGACCAAAAGTAAGGGGAACTAGATGTCCAGATTGCCTCAGACCGACTCCCACGGGGTAGCAGATGACCAACTCACTCAATGGACACTCCTCCGATCATACAGGCTCCAAGACAGTTCAAGGTGGATGCAAGGGTAAAAGAGAAAAAGAAAAACTCCAGATGGTGCAGGTCAATATAACCATGAACGGTTTATTGAATAAATTTTGTCTTTTTTTGAATATAGACAAAAAATGTATATAAAAGTGATCACAAAATAAAATATTAAAAGCAATGTGGGGTGCAGCATAAGCAATCCCTACGCGTTTCGACTTCAGAAGTCTTCAACAGGGGCATAGTCACTTCTGAAGTCGAAACGCGTAGGGCTTGCTTATGCTGCACCCCACATTGCTTTTAATATTTTATTTTGTGATCACTTTTATATACATTTTTTGTCTATATTCAAAAAAAGACAAAATTTATTCAATAAACCGTTCATGGTTATATTGACCTGCACCATCTGGAGTTTTTCTTTTTCTCTTTTACCCTTGCATCCACCTTGAACTGTCTTGGAGCCTGTATGATTGGAGGAGTGTCCATCGAGTGAGTTGGTCATCTGCTACCCCGTGGGAGTCGGTCTGAGGCAATCTGGACATCTAGTTCCCCTTACTTTTGGTCATGGCGACCATCAAGCCTGTTTGACACACTGTCATATGACAGGTGTGTCCACCGTATCCGGTAAGAGTATCCAATCTCATCTTGTGTTTCTTACTGTTGATTTCCATCCGATATTTTGAGGTCCTCCAGTCATCTATGCTGTGGCGGCGGTGTCCATGAAAAGACATTCACTTTCACTACACATATGCTGTTTGGACTCCTTTGAATCACTTTATTTACCCAGAGTGGTCACGTTTCACAGTTTTCACGGATGTCATCTCATATGTGACATCATCCATTGGAACGGGCTTCCACGTGATGATGATGGCACCTGGATCACAGCAAACAAAGGACGGAACCGATGTTAAGGAGCTGCAGGATGGGGCTTATAAAGGAAGAGTAAGAGACTCCTCCCACAAATTCAGGCTAATGACTTAGCCTTTCTAAACATATATATATGTACAGGCCTTTTTTTCTCAGAAAATAGGGGCAAGAACTCAACCATAACCCCCTCACACACACACCCTCCAAACCACATCAAATAGTGGGTGTGGTGAAATAATACTAATAGAGGGAGGGTCTTAAAGGGGCATTAAATACCAGGAGTGCATTACGTATAGAGTGCAGAGTTTATGGTTGCGCTACATACATAATGCAGAGTTCAGGGGTGCCCTACACACAGAGTGCAGAGCCTTCTTCCACAGCTGCTTACTTCTGCATCCTCCATCCACATCTCACCTTCACCCCTCTTCTTCCCTAGTACCTCCCCGCACACTATAGGGGGCTCTGCCTCGCTTATTTTCAGGGAGATCATCCAGTCACGTACCTGATGGTGATGAGCCCGATATTGCAGAGGAAGGCCTCCCTTATGGCTCCCACTTGTGGCCCCTGGTAAGGTAACAGAAGGCGCGGAAGTGAAGAGTGGTACAAGTGCCTGGCAGGATCAACAAAGGTGGTGGTAGTCCAACGTCTCTGCAGGAACTGGGAGACAGGAGCTGGAGCAGCTTGGAGACTGAACTGGAACCAGGAACAACAGGAAGCTCAGCAGACTGAACAGGAACCAGGAACAACAGGAAGTACTGGAACAACAGGAAGCTCAGCAGACTGGATAGGAACCAGGATCAACAGGAAGCTTCAGCAGACTGGAGTAGTTTGGCAAACTGGACTGGAACTAGGAACAACAGGAAGCTTCAGCAGACTGGAGTAGTTTGGCAAACTGGACTGGAACTAGGAACAACAGGAAGCTTCAGCAGGCTGGATGGCTTAGCAGACTGGAACAGCTTCAACAGACTGGACTGGAACCAGGAACAGTAGGAATAGTCAGACAAGCTGGGTCGGTTAACAGGCTGGCAGCAAGGTACAGAGGGGACAGGCAGAGGAGTCATCACAACAGGCCAAGAGTCAGGTGCAGGAAGAAGGCTGGAATGGTCACAGGCAAGCCGGGTCTATCACAGGTAAAGTCTCAGATCGGGTTTCAGATACACAACGCTGTAGAGCAGACAGCGGGGACTGGATGTGACAGGCAGGTTTAAATTGCCCGCCTGGCGCCAAAACAGAGGTGCGCGCGCACGCGCATGCGCGGTTGCACCCGCGATTGGGAACTGGATAGTCTGAGGTGTCTGTTACTGGCAGGATCTTCATGACAGCACTCCAGGCCCCTACATCTCCCAGGTCCCCATCCTGCACTCAGTGGGAGCCTCTCAGGAGATCAGATCTATGGGAGCTGTTGGAAGACAAACTGTCACTTGTAAACACAGAAGCCGGACTTCTGTGTTTACAAGTGATAGTGGTGAGCAGGGAGAGAAGGGCCTCAGCCAAAGGTGGTGGAACTGAGTTCCACCAAGTTCCAGCTGAAAAAAGCCCGTGTGTGTGTATATATATATATATATATATATATATATATATATATATATATATATATACTATTTGTAATGATAACTGTATGCACATGCATTAAAGGGTAATTAAGGCAATGCAGTAAAGGGATAACAATAGTACTCTTAACAATGCATTCATCCTCCTTTTATCCATAGAAGAAGGTGCCATTTTTGCTCAAACCTCATCAATAGGGACGAGCTTAAGGTTCAGTCCAAAGACACGTTCAGCCCAAACCTTGGCTATTTGGGCATTTGGACAAATGCTAGAACAATTACCTGTGCGGCAGGAGCTGAACTTCATGCAAAATGGCAGTATTACTTTCACTGTTATATATGACAGCACATCAGGATTGATTAATTTTCAAACATATAAATGCCATAGTTTGTAGATGCTATAACTTTCACACAAACCAATTACGGTAATATACACTTATTGTGATTTTTTTACCAAAGGCATTTAGCAGAATACATTTTGGCCTAAATTTTTGAAGACATTTTTTGTGGATATGTTTTACAATAGAAATTAAAAAATATTGGGTTATTTCAAAGTTTTCTGTATTTTTTTTTTTTTCATTTATATAGCAAAAAATATAATACCCAGTGGTGATCAAATACCACCAAAAGAAAACTCAATTTGTGTGAAAAAAATTATATACATTTTATTTGCATACAGTGTTGCATGAGTACGCAATTGCCAGTTAAAGTAGCACAGTGCTGAATAGCAAAAATGGCCTGGTCATGAAGGGGGTAAAACCTTCTGGAGTTCAAGTGGTAACGATTCCATAAAAATGACAAGTCAATAAACAGGCCAGGGTCAGTAGAAGCCGCAGGCAGAGGCAATACTGCACTTGTGTGTTGGTGATCAGGAGCATTGTTGCTGGCTGCACTGGCCTGCTGATACTCGGGACTAGTGTGGCAGCCACCAAGAACGCTGCTGCTGGCTTACACTGATCAGGTGGCACTGGGATTGGTGTGACAACAATCAGGGATGCAATTGCTGGCTTACACTGGTGTGGTGACACTGCAACTCGTGTGGTGGTGACCAGGGAAACTATAATTTGTTTGGCGGAGATTGGAGACAATATGACTTGTGTGGCAATGATCAGGGACACCGTAACTGGTCTGGCGGTGACTAGGGAGAATGTGACTGGTGTGGTAGGGAATAAGGACAATATGACTGGTGTGGCAGTTATCAGGGACACTGAGACTGGTGCAGCAGTGATCAGGGACACTGGGACTGGTGCAGCAGTGATCAGGGACACTGTAGCTGGTGTGGTGGTGATCAGGGACAATTAGAGTTGCCACCTGTCCGGGATTGACCCGGACAGTCCGGGTTTTGAATCATGTGTCCGGGTTTCAGACCACCTGAAACCCAGACACATTATTTAGAATGGACTGCAGTTCCCCAAGTAACTGAGTACCACATCCACCAAGTACATAGATGTGTGCACAGGCCCCACCCCCATACATGGACAGGAGAGATGGCTCAATCTGCTCCTCCTCCTCCCACCCTTATCCCTCTGTCTGCCCACCCAAACTCCAATCCCCGGTGTTCTGTTCCTCAGGAAAGGGATGGGTGAGCTAGAAATTTGAAGCTCAGTAGTCAGCAGATACTGTACATTGTGGATGAAAGGTGTCAATGCCTGAGCCATCCTCAGGTGAGTGAGCTCACCATCCAATGTCTGTGACTGTAGTCCCCCTCCCTTCTCTCTCCTGCCTCTGAGCGAGTGAGTACACTAAGGTAAGAGGGACTCAGATGTAGGGGGTGTCCTATGGAATCTGATGTATGGGGGGTGTTTTGAACCCTGCTTTAAGGGGGAATGCTCGGAACTTTAAAACAAGTGGGAGCTTTGGTTGGCAGAAACATACTTACTTCAGAGTTCCCCTTTACATCAGGGTCCACAGCATTCGCCCTTAAAAAATGTTTTCCGTGCGCCACTAAAGTGTTCGGGTTTGGCTTGAAGAAAAGGTGGCAACCCTAGGGACAATATGCCTGTGTGGGGGTGATCAGGGACACTGTGAGTGGTCTGGTGGTGATTAGTGTTCGGCAAACACCCAAATTTGCGGGACGCTTCACAGTGCAATCTAGGGCCCTAATTGGATGAAGCAATGCTTTGCCAATTAGCTCACAGAGCACTGTCAGAGCCCTGATTGGACAAAGTGATGATGACTTTCTCCAGTCACGGCTCAGTGCTCATAGTCCCACCCCAAACTATAAAAGGTTCCTTCTCATAAGAAGCTTTTGCAGTGTGTTGGAGTGGAGATAGATAGAGCAGGGTTCAGTTTTCTACTAGCGAGTTATGCCCCGTACACACGAGCGGTTTTCCTGTCAGAAAAAAAAACTATGGTTTTCCAGACGGAATTCCTCTCAAGCCTGCCTTGCATACACACGGTCACACAAAAGTCCGGTGAACTTTTGACTGCCAAGACGAGCCGAGAATGGTGACGTAAAAGACTACGACGAGCCGACAAAATGAAGTTCTATGCTTCCGAGCATGCGTCAATTTGTTTTCGAACAGTTTCCGAACAGTTTTTTCCTGTCGGTAAAAAAGAGATTCTGCTCTCTATCTTTTTCCAGCAGTTTTCCAACAGGAATACCGGTCGTGTGTACGGGGCATAAGTGTGTTCACTTATTGTGACTCTGAGTGTAGAGTGTTAGTATAGTGTGTGAGTATAGTGTAGTGTGTAATGCCCTGTACACACGATCGGAATTCCGATGAAGCTGACTTCCATCAGTCTTGCATACACACCATCAGACAAAATTCCGACCGTCCAAAACGCGGTGATGTAAAACACTCAGACGAGCCGAGAAAAATGAAGTTCAATGCTTCTGAGCATGCGTCGACTTGATTCTGAGCATGCGTGGGTTTTTTCTCCGTTGGTGTTCCACACAGACGATCGGAATTTCCTATAGTTTTTTTTTCCATCGGAAAAATTTAAAACATGTTCTATTTTTTTACACCGATGGAAAAAAGTCTGACGGGGCCCACACACGATCGTTTTTTCCAATGAAAAAAGTCCATCGGACTTTTTTCATCTGAAAAACCAACGTGTGTACAGGGCATTAGTGTAGTGCAGTGTTTAACCACTTGCCGCCCGCCATATAGCAGATTGACGGTGGCAAAGTGGTTTAGTTATACTGATCGAACATCATATGATCACAGGATACATTTGTGTTTTTTTTTTCTTTATGTAGCGATACCTCTAACTAAGAAGGCCGCAGATTTAGTTTGGGCCCTGAAGACAGCTCCGCCAACCCCCGGCAATATACTCGACCCCCTACTGGCACAGCTAGTTCTGACAGCAAAATGTCTATCTTATACTGTATGAGTAATTAAGCACCGAGACAATACTAAAATGAAATGGGTATAGAATTTACTCAAGCTTTAGTTAGGAAAGGGGTTAACATTTATTACAGTTTACAATACATATATATAGCAGAGTCCTGCAACACTAACACACTATGAATATAAAGCTAACAGCAATAAGTGCGCCACACGGGCGACCGTTAGTTAGGCGCCCTGTGGCGCAGTAACCATACAAATTAGAAAACCCCACCAGGCCTGGTTCAAATAGCTAAAACTTAGTCTATAGGGGATGATGTTCTTTTCTTCACCGGCAGGTCTTTAACGGTGGTGCACATTAACAGAGTACAATTCGTAATCCAATGGGAAAGGTAAAGATGGGATAAACACTTTGCTATGCGAACTGAGTTCAGCTCTGATAAGGTTCTTCAGTGAGAGTATCAGGAACAACTTGTGGGCCACGGCAGTCTATAGGCCTATTAACAGTAACAGTATATGGTTTGGGCAGGGCCGGCTCTACCATGGGACCCGGTGGGACCATGGTCCCAGGTGGCACTTTACGAGGGGCGGCAACAGGGGCGCACTGCCTGAGGACCTGGGGTTCCCTCCATGATCCATCTAGTGTGCAGTGTCATCCTTGCACTGCATCGGCAGTGCCGCTGTTACTGCCCGCAGTGGCAAGACCCACTTCAAGGGTCTCACCAGCGGCCCCTGATTTCCTGCCCAAACTGGTTGCTAGCCGCGGTCCGCTTTGTGTCTAGCAACCAGTGACGTCAGCAGAGAAGGAGAGAGAGGCCCACCATTCATTGTGGAGGAGGAATTAACTTCCTCCTCCTCCGCTAGCTCCACCCTCCTCCTCCGCTAGCTCCACCCACCTCCTCCCTGTGTTCCCCTCAGCAAATCTAAGGAGCGGCGAGCGGTCCGAGGATCAGAAACCGTGCTGCCTACCTCCTGCTGCTATCAGAAGAGGACTCTGTTGTTTCCTGCCCATTCCCCCTTCTATTAGCGGGCACAGGTAGGTGAACAGCATGAGATCGGAGCGGCTGTGTGTGTGGAGAGAGCAGCTGCAGGGTCTCCCCCCCCCCCTCATGATGCTGTTCCCAGGACAGCAGCCTGCTATGTTTCTTACCCCTTTTCCTCATATTGGCCAGGGAAAAATTATTGTAGTCCCAAAAACTGGCTGGCCCATTGCAATTCTAGGGGTGAAACTGCAGCCCCCAGCATGCAAAGCTGAAGGGGAGGGAGGGAGAGAGAGCCAGGCTATGAGTGACACACTGCATTTGGTGACAGGCAATGGTGACAAGTGACTTGCTGCATATGGTGACAAGTGACACGCTGCATTTGGTGACAGGCAATGGTGACAAGTGACACGCTGCATTTGGTGACAGGCAATGGTGACAAGTGACACACTGCATTTGGTGACAGGCAATGGTGACAAGTGTCACGCTGCATCTGGTGACAGGCAATGGTGACAAGTGTCACGCTGCATCTGGTGACAGGCAATGGTGACAAGTGACACGCTGCATCTGGTGACAGGCAATGGTGACAAGTGTCACGCTGCATCTGGTGACAGGCAATGGTGACAAGTGTCACACTGCATTTTGTGACAGGCATTGGTGACAAGTGACTTGCTGCATATGGTGACAAGTGTCACGCTGCATCTGGTGACAGGCAATGGTGACAAGTGTCACGCTGCATCTGGTGACAGGCAATGGTGACAAGTGACACGCTGCATCTTGTGGCAGGCTATGGGTTGCAAGTGGCACAGCTGCAACTGGTGACAGGCTATAGGTGGCAAGTGACACCGCTTTGGAAGGCAATTGGCACAGTGCATCTGGTGGCAGGCAACGGTGGCAAGTAACAAGCTGCATCTGGTGGCAAGTGACAAGCTCAGAGCTCCCACTGATTCTGCATTATGTTGAGTTGAACTATTTCATTATATATTACAGTGTAATAATAATAGAAATAATGTGATTTGATCATCCTGACACCATATCAATCATAATGTTAGGATGATTTAAGTGCTAACACATCTTTTTTTGGGAAGGAAGGGGGGTATCCCTGAATGGCAGTTTGGAAATGTGGTCACCCTAGCCGCCACTGCAGCGCTGCTGTTGAAGCATGTTGCATCACTGAGCTAGGATCAGAGCATAGCTGGTCGGTGGCAGTGGAGAGAAAGGGGGAGCTTTCGTGGTGCTACACAGATCTCTTTGCAGGAGGGGCATGTCTCTTTGGGCGTAGGATTTTTTTTTTTTGGGGGGGGGCAGCATTTCATTCTTGGGCCCAGGCAGCACAATGTCTTGGGCCAGCCCTGGGTTTGGGCATACGCCCTCTCACCCAACCGGACTGCGGTCCCAGTCCGGGAACTTCCATCGACTGTGTCACACACACACACACAGTCTCTCCAGCGATCGGGTCCCCGATCCAACCAATGCTGTAATAGAGCGAAGTCCGATGCCACCCAGGTTCGCAGAGGGGTGGAAGGCTCTTTGGTGCTGCGCAAGACCTCAGGCTTCAGGCCTTGCACTCCGACACATCCACACAGGAGGATCAGTCTCTGAAGTCTCGTGTCCCAAAGAGGCCGAGCCCAGCCTCGCCTCCTCCTTTTATAACCCCTCCCATGAGTCTCTGCGGCGGAAACATTGCCGAACGGGGTTCTGGGTAATGTAGTCTCTCTGCGTTAAAGGGGAACACCCCGCTACACACTCCCCCCACTTAAACTCTTTGGTCCCCAAAGATAAACCTTAACAAAGACTATGTACAACTCCCCACCAAAACTGAGGGGTAGAATTCCCTTGCCCACAGGTTACATTATCATGGGTGGCCTGCCTAGCTGTGCCAGAGAGTGAGCTGGGGTTGCCCTCCACTAAATGGACAGTGGAGGGATCTGGATTTTCAGCATTCCTCCTATCAGTAACTACAGAGTCCTCTGAGCTATTCCCCATTTGTGGGTAGGTCAGCTTCCTAGGAGGCCGGATGACTCTTCGAGCCCCTTGCTCTCTTGGGATTTCTAGCTCTGGTGCCACAGGCTCCTCTTCCTCTGAGCAACTATCATGGGCATCTTCCCAGTAATCTGCTGAAGGACTAGACGGGATGAACTCTGTGGCTTCTGGGTTCAGTGTTCCATCTGGAGTGTCTTCAGTGGTTGGAAGATCTATAGTGGAAGTTCCTGGAGTTGGGGAAGGCCACAACCAATCAAGTTCTCCTTCTTCATTTTCACTAAGTTGAGAGGCCTCTCCATCTTCGGCTCGGGAGGTCTGCGACCGAGTGTTCGGCCTAGGAGTATCCAGGATAGAGGTCGGTTCAGGGGAGTCTCTCACGGGAGGTATTCTGACTGCCTCAGCAAGTGGGAGCAGGTGGTTTCGATGCCACGTCTTCAGGGGACCCACCTTTCCTTCCGGCTTCAACTTGTAGACAGGCAGGCCCGGCAACTTCCTACAGATGACATAAGGTTCAGATCTCCATCTATCTGCAAGTTTGTGCTTCCCAGGGACCCCCAGATTGCGTAACAGTACTCGATCCCCGGGCTGTAGGTCTTGTACCCGGACCTTCAAGTCGAAGTTTCTTTTGTTTCGAGCTCCCCTTTGATCTGAGGCTGCTTGAGCTTGTTCATAGGCTACTTTCTGGCTGTGTCTGAGCCTGTCCACATATCCTTTGTGGGATGTGGCTGAGGAATGGTCCAGAGAGGTGCCAAAGGCCAAGTCCACAGGTAGTCTCGCTTCTCTCCCAAACATGAGTCGATATGGGGAGTAGCCTGTAGCATCACTGATGGTGCAGTTGTAAGCATGTACTAGGGCTGCTATGTGTTTGCTCCAATGTTGCTTTTTCTCACTTTCCATAGTCCCCAACATGTTGAGCAAGGTTCGGTTAAACCTTTCCGGCTGAGCATCTCCTTGTGGGTGGTAAGGTGTAGTTCGAGTCTTCTTGATTCCCAACGAATCCAGGAGTTTCCGGATCAGTTTACTCTCAAAGTCCCTTCCTTGATCTGAATGAAGTCGCTGTGGCAGCCCATAATGGACAAAGTACTTCTCCATAAGTACCTTGGCTACGGTGGAGGCCTTCCGATCTTTGGTTGGGAAAGCTTGGGCATACCGGGTGAAATGGTCGGTTATCACCAGAACATTTCCTAGTCCACTCAGGTCGGGTTCGAGGCAGAGAAAATCAATGCATACCAGATCCATTGGGCCTTGACTTTGTAGATGGCCCATTGGGGCAGCTTGATGGGGTAAAGTCTTCCTCTGGATGCATCGTGCACATGAGTGGCAGTACTCCTCTACCTCTGCCCTCATGCAGGGCCAATAGAACCGACTTCTGACAAGCTGAAAGGTCCTTTTTTTTTTCAATTTTAGTTTTTTATTGAAATTTTTCATGTATACAGAAAACAGATACAAAAGATTGTCAGAATATAAAATAGAGCATACAGCATGTAATAAAAGTGTATCAATCAAATCCCAGTACTGCCAACATACAATTATCATGGGATATTAGCCGTACAAAAGGAATTGAGCGAGTGAGTAAGTAGCCAGTGAATGGGCAAAACAAAACTAAACATCATATAACGCATGTAAGCAAAATTGTATTCACTGGGTCTGATGACAGTGAGACACCCAGGGCGCCCCCCCAGAAATCGAGGGCACCACGCAGGTATCGCACCGAGTGAGAGCACAAAAACAAAACAAAACAAACAAAAAAAAAAAAAAAGAAAAAAAAATAATAAAAAAAAAAATAATAATAATAATAAAAAAAAAAAAAAAAGGGGGGGGGGGCGGGGGAAAGCACCATGGAATCTTCAAAGGGATTAGTGAACAAAACCTCTACATTCTAATTGTGGGATAAAGGTCAAGATAAAGTCTCCTCGCTGGAAGATAAGGAAGTGCCATTAGGATTGAGATATGAGTGTTCCCAAATATCCCACACTTTCGAAAATTGAGGAAGAGTGTCGTGCACCATTGCAGTGAGGCGTTCCATTTTACAGATCAGTCCCAATATTTGAAGAACTTGTGGAAGTGTGGGCGGGGAAGGGGACAACCATTGTGAGGGTATCGCCCGTTTTGCTGCTAAAATGATATAGGTAGCCAATTTTTGGGTATGTTTGGAGACACCAGGGATCGGCAGGCCTAGAAGGAAATGAACCGGGTCTAATGGGGGGTGACGTCCAACAACTGCTGTAGAAAGGTCTGGACAGAAGACCAAAATGGGCGAATCAAAGGACATTCCCAAAAAATGTGGAAATGAGAGCCAACGTCGCCCCGGCATCTCCAACATACGCGAGGAGTTGTGGGATCATATTTATGTAGTATTTCAGGTGTTCTATACCAAAAATATAAAATTTTGTATGCCGTCTCTCTTTGTTCTACACATCGTGAAGACCTGGAAATAACCTCCCAAATCGTCCTCCATTGAGGAAGGGGGATGGGATGGCCTATTAATTGGGACCATTTGTACATGTATAGATGGGATGTGTCAGTAAGTGAGGCAGCGTCATGCAAATATTTGTAGATATCAGAAATGAGATGGGTCTGGTATGGTCCCTGAGCACATAAAAGTTCGAACGGGGTGGGTTTTTCAAGAGTCAGAGAAGCTGCTTTAGAAGCAAAGTAATGTTTAATCTGGAAGTAGGAGTATAACAATTGTTTAGGGATCTGATATTTCCTCTGTAGGTCAGCAAAGGGCAAAAGTGTACGAGTGAGGGGGTGTACAATGTTTCGAAGTTGAAAGATTCCAGCTTGTGTCCACGGAAGCATGCGAATATAAGATAGGCTATCAGGGATGTCAGGATTGAACAACACGTTTAGTAGCGGTGGACATGGGGATGCAAGAGAGAATTGGCGTGAACATTTTTTCCACACAGAGAGGGAGAACAACATTGGCCCTAGGCAAATACTTCGAAGTCGACCTATAGACGAATCCAGGTTAGCCCAGATCATAGCGCATGGATGTACTGGTCTAGTGACACTCATTTCGATCTCTGCCCACACACTAGGCGCCATTCTGGAGGACCAAACAATGATTGGTTTGAGATGGGTGGCGTAATAATATTTAATGAGATCTGGGGCCCCCAACCCACCTCTTGCCCTAGGGGCCAGCACTACAGAGCCCGCAATCCTGTGAGCCCTATAGTGCCAGATGAAATTAAGAAATGCTCTTTGCGTAGCTTTAAGTTGGGACATAGGAATGGGAATCGGGAGAGTGTCAAATAAGTATAAAAGTCTAGGCATAATAGACATCTTCAGGACATTAATGCGCCCCAAGAGAGAGATGGGATACATATCCCATTGCCGCAAGAGCCGATCAATGTCTCGGAAGAGCGGGGGGTAATTAGCCTGATATAAAGTGGAGTATGAAGAGGTTAAATTCACCCCCAAATACTTAAGGGAATCCGAGCACCAATGAAATTAATAATTTTGTGTGAGAGTTGTGAGTTCTGAGGGTGGAATGTGTATAGGTAGGGCTTCGGTTTTAGTGGTGTTAATTTTATAACCCGAGATAGAACTAAATTCGTTCAGTAGCGCTATGAGGTTTGGAAGAGAGGTATGGGGCCTAGTCAGAGTCAGCAGAATATCATCTGCAAACGGGGTTAATTTATACTCCTTCTGGCGAAGTAAGACCCCACGAATATCAGGATGGTTGCGAATAGCCGCGGCTAAGGGTTCAAGGCATAGGATGAAGAGTAGGGGGGATAATGGGCATCCTTGTCTGGTACCATTGCTCAATAAGAAGGATGACGACAGATAAGAGGATAGTTGTACTTGGGATGAAGGACATGAGTATAGGGCGTGCAAGGCTGCAATAAAGGGACCTCCAAACCCATATTTGGAGAGGGTAGCAAACATAAACGGCCAGCTGAGCCGGTCAAAAGCCTTTTGTGCATCAAGGCTCAGTATCAGGGCTGGACGGGACATTTTGTTCAATAGGTCTATTAGATCGATCGTGCGTCTCGTATTATCACCTGCGTGTCTGGTCCTCACAAAACCTACCTGATCCCTGTGTATGAGTCTGGGAAGGAAATGGGACAATCGATTCGCCAATATTTTTGGAAATATCTTGTAATCAGAGTTAAGTAATGCAATGGGTCTATAGTTATCAGGGATGGAGGGGTCTTTACCCGGTTTTGGGATCACAGAAACATGGGCATGTAAAAAGTGTGGGTGTGGAATGGTACCTTTAAATAGTGAAGCATACAAGGAAAGCAAGTGAGGGCTTAGGATAGGTAAAAAGGTCTTATAATAGGAGTACGGTAGACCATCAGGGCCAGGAGATTTCTGGGTGGGGAGATGTTTTATGACATCCTCTAATTCCTCGGGTGTAACTGTCGAGTTCAAGGAGGCTAAGTGTGCGGGTGAAAGTTTAGGTAGTTGTAGGGATTCGAAGAATGAATCAAATTTCTCTTGAGTAAATTCATACCTGAAATCCGTACGTAGGCAGTTGTACAATTGGTGATAAAATTCACCAAAGATTTTGGACATAGTGAGAGGGCAATATGTGGGTGTTCCATCCGTTTGCCTAAGAAAGTCAGGAGAGGTTTGAAAGGGGCGGGGTTTCAGCCTATTTACCAGCATTTTGTGAGGTTTATTTGAGTATTCATAAAATTTTTGCTTGGACCATAAAAGAGCTTTGTCAATTTTATCCATTTTCAAGGCCTTAAGTCGATTCCGTAAGGAAACAACAGTCCGGAGCCCAGCCACCGTGGGGGATGACAACAAGAGCCTCTCCGCCGAACGGAGTTCAGACATAATAGATGAATATTGAAATGCAGCATCTTTTTTTAGACGGGAACCTGTAGCAATGCAATGTCCCCGGAAGACGGCCTTATGCGCCTCCCACAAAGTGGAGGGCTCCGAGACTGAACCAGCATTAAGTTGAAAGTATTCAGTTAGGCTAGCAGATAGGTGATCTTTAATGTCAGGGATACGGAGAAACGTCTCATTGAGTCTCCAATGACAGGTTTTAGGAGACACCGAAGAGAGGTGAATGTCAAGGTTTACAGACGAGTGGTCAGACCAAGATATGGGATTGATATCAGAGGATATTGTGGACGGCAGGAGAGGAGTAGAGATAAAAAAATGATCTAGTCTGGAGTAGAGTTTGTGGGAGTGTGAGTAGAACGTGTATTGTTTATGTGTAGGATGTTTAATCCTCCAAATATCTAAAAGATTTTTAGCTCTGATAAGCTTACGAAAGGATTTAGAAAGGCGATCAGGTCTGGCAGGGGAAGAGGATGGAAACAATATGTGTCTGTCTTTGCCAGGTGACATGGTAACATTAAAATCACCCCCAATGACCATGAAAGGTTGGGAGAAATTGTCTAGGATCTCAAACATAGAGGATAAAAATTTGATCTGACCTGTATTGGGGGCATACACATTAACAATAGTAAGGGATTGATTGAGAAAGGAGCAGTCCAGAACAATAAATCTGCCATGGGGGTCCAGGTGGGTAGATTTAACTCGTAAAGGGCATGATCTATTAATCAAAATAGCTACGCCTGCCTTCCCGGATGGGTCAGATGCTATAAAGGACTTAGGAAAGTGTTTACTAGCGAATTTAAAGGATCCTCCAGTACGGAAATGAGTCTCCTGGATCAGGATTACATCTGCTCTAGAAGCTTTAAACTCTTTCAAAGCCAGCCATCTTTTTTGAATAGAGTTTAAACCTTTAACATTGCATGTCAAAAATTTTAGAGCCATAACAATTCAGTCTGGAAAAAAACCAATAGACATAGCCTACAATATATAATGGATGAAAAATACCATGGTGCATTGTGGATATAAAAAAAATAATAAAATATCACAGATACAAATAAAACATTGGTAGCATTGCAGTGGGGACGTCTTAAGGCTATCTGAGACAGTAACCGCAGGTCAAAAAAAAGACCTGATAGAAAAAAATAAATGTAGAAACAAAAACAAAAACAAAAAACAAAAAAAAAAGTCAACTTCTACTAAATAGAAACCTGGAAGGCCGATTGCCTCCAGGGAACCCAGGACCAAGCCTTGGGTCATTAAGAGGAGCACGAGAGCCCCCAGACATGGAGACGGGAAAACCCCCACCACCTCCCAGAGCAAAGAGTCCTGGAGTATAAAACTGAGGGAGTAGATATATAGAACCGATAAACCAGGGTGGCTGTGGAGCGACAAGCCACGTATCCCCCGGGCCAGGGGATGCGAAAAACCCCGCTAAGGGGCCAATGGCCACTCAAAAAACACCAAAAAATAACATAGAAAAAACAACAACTGGAGGCCAATTAAATTTGGTATACAGAACCTCAGACATTTTTAAAAGGAAGTTCAGGTTGGGAATCTTGAAGCATGACGCCTCTGGGGCGTAAGATTGGACTTGGATGGTTTCTGGCGTACCGGGGTCCAAATGCGATTTGGAGCCGTCAACGGTTTAGGAGTAACAGGAAGCGGTGCTGGATCTTCATCAGGAAGAGGGGGTATGCCCAGGTTGCGTAAAAAGGTGTCGCTCTCTTGAAGATCACGGAGAGAATATTGTACGCCATCTCGAGATGCAGAAAGGCGGAAGGGGAACCCCCAACGATATACGACTTTATGAGATTGAAGATGTAGCGTCAGCGGGCGCAGGTTCCTTCGTCTAGCTAGAGTAATCGGGGAGAGGTCACTAAAGATTTGGATCTTGGATCCTTTGAACTCGATTCTGGATTGATTACGGGTTGCAGTGGTTAGAGCTTCTTTACTATCATAGTAATGAAATCTGACAATCACATCTCTTGGGTTAGCGCCAGCCGGGGGTTTAGGGGCCAGTGATCTGTGAGCTCTGTCCAAGCGCCAGTCTATGTCAGGGATGTTTGGAGCAAGTACATTAAATAAGCTTAGAAGGTAGGAGCGGAGGTCTCTGTCTTCAACAGCTTCCGGGATACCTCTGATTCTCAAGTTTTGCCTGAGTTCCCTGTTTTCTAGGTCTTCTTGTTGGGCTTGGAGCTGAGTAACTGTGTTTTTTATGGCAGCATTATCTTCCTCAAGCACCTGTACATATTGAACCATCTCATCGAATTTGTATTCTAGGGAATCAGTGCGCTCTCCAAGCTGGCTAATTTCCCCCCGTAATTATTTCGCTAACTTCCCGACTTCCTGTGCGATGTTATGGGTAATAGCCTGGAGTAGGGACTGTAATTTGGCATCTAAAACTTCTTCTGTCAGCGGGGGGGATGGCCCCGGTACAGGGGTGGGGAGAATGGCAAAAAAAGTACCTGTGTCTACGTCTGATTGCTCCAGTCCGGTTTGTGCGCCGTCATCAATATTTGAGGCTGTGGATGTAGGCTTATTCAGGAAGCGGTCCATCGTGGTTGAAGTCTGAGATCTGAAGACCGTGGTGTAGTTGTGTCGTTGGTCTCCAATTTTGCCCATGGGGCACGTGGCCATCGCGTGGAACTGAGGAGACGACTCCCGTAGAAATCAAAGCCGTTGAACGTTTAGTGGGAGTCACAGGGAGGTGGCGGGGGTCTCACACGTCCGCCACGGCTAGAAGCCATGCATGCGCCTTCCAACAAAACTCATGTCAAGTGAGTATCCGGTGGGTAAATTTTGCATCAAGTATATGTCCACAACCGGTCTGCCGCGTACGTTTAACAGGGGGGGGTGGCCCTCTGGATGTAGCAAAATGGCCTTTATGAATTTGTCACGATCAGAGACTACTAGGCAAGTTTGCAATGGGAGTGTTGCGGGGATTGGGGACAGGCAGCTTTTCGCGTGTTGTGAGGGGGGGTGGCCAGACGTCAATGAACAATTGTAGTAATGGGCCTCCGGTATCCCTCCCTCTACAGTCTCTGGCTAATGTAGGAAGAAACCGTTCAACCCTAGGGGCAGGGGTCCAGGGGCAGGAGTAGGAGATGACCAGGGGTTTGATAAAGCACAGTACCTGACAGGGGGGGCTCCGTAGGCCTCAAGGTGTCCGTATATCAGGTCCTCATAGGTCCTCCTGTGGCCTTCTACAAGTGGAGACAAGGGGGATGGTGTCTGCTGCCGGATGGGTGTAGTGGGAGCAGCAAGATGGCCGCCGACTTCCAGAGGTAGGCCGAAGCCGCGGACTTTCCCAGAGCCAGCCGCCGCGGACCCGTGGGACCGAACTTTCCGGGGTTACTCCTGAGGTCTCACAGGCACAGAGGTCAGTCCAGTGTAAGCTCTGGTGCGATCAAGCTCCGCGTCGTCCCCCCCCGCCGATCGCGGCAATGCAGGCCGGAGGATGCCGACTGTCCTGCAGGCCGCAAGATGGCGACCAGGCTCCGGAGCCGACCACGGGCCGGCAAACGTACAAAGAGGTTCCCCACCTCCACCGAAGCCCCGGCGGGGGTATCGGGCGTCCGCGGGATGTCTGTAGCTCAACAGGGAAGCGGCGGAGGTCTCGTAGGCCTCAAGATGGCGGTGGGCCTGGGCTGCGTGGAGCGGACCTGGCGGGCTCCAATCGGCTGGCCGGGAGGCACGACTCAGGCTAGGATGAAGGTAGGGGACCCTCAGGGATAAGGGGGGTAGATTTGGAACGTCCCCCACCAAGCCTGCAGCGAGGATGGCCGTAGATTGGAGCAGCAATTGCGGAGCTCAATGGCCGCACGTCTTCCCCGATCGGCTTCCGGACACGCCCCCGTCTTGAATCCTGAAAGGTCCTTTCAGCCCCTAGGTGGCCATGATTGTCATGCAGGGAAATCAGAACAGTCTCTTGATGCTTCTCTGGGAGGAACAGTTGCCACTTATCTTCTAAGTCATCAGAGGGGCCCCTTCGGTAGACCACTCCCTGATGTACCTGCAACCTGTCCCATTCTTTCCTCAACAGGCGAGCTTCCTTTGAGGGATGACGCAGGAGTCTGTTTGGATCCTGATTCTCCAGGGCCTCCAGGACCAATCTCCCCATGGGGTCTTCCAATTGGTCACACCTCAACTCCTTCTTGGACAATCTCGGCAGGTTGTCTTCGTCCAATTGAGTCACTACACAGTAGTGTTTTGGGACTCCCACCATGGTAACTCCTATTTCTTCTGCTCTGGAGCCTCCTCTGGCCTAGAATTCAGCTCCTTGACAAAGGGCCCGCACCCCGTCCGGTGCCACTTGGGTCCAATCTTCTACATCACTGGTGGGGGCATGAGATCTTCTGGACAGAGCGTCTGCATCTCTATTCCCAGCCCCTGGCCTATACTTTAGGCTGAAGTTGAATCCAGACAGTGCGGCCAGCCACCTGTGTCCAGTGGCGTCCAGCTTAGCCGTGGTGAAAAGGTAGGTGAGGGGGTTGTTGTCGGTCTTCACAGTGAACTCCGCCCCATACAGGTAGTCTTTGAGCTTGTCTACTACCACCCACTTAAGGGCCAGGAACTCCAGCTTGTGAGTGGGGTAGTTCTTCTCAGAGGGGGTCAGGCTCCTGCTCACATAGGCAACAGGCCGTTGTTGCCCTTCGTGTTCTTGATAAAGTACTCCTCCCAGACCGTCATGACTAGCATCTACGTGTAGTTCATAGGGCTTGGTTGGGTCTGCGTAGGCCAAGACTGGAGCAGTGTTCAGGCTCTTCTTCAATGCCTGGAAGGCCTCTTCACACTTCTGATTCCACTGATCTCTGATGGACTCTCCCGGCTTCCTGGGCCCTGAGTCATCCTCTTCTCCCTCAGTCTTGAGCAGTTCATTCAATGGTCTAGCAATTCGGGCGAATCCCTCCACAAACCTCCTATAGTAGGAGCAGAAACCCAAGAAGGATCTGAGTTCTGTTACTGTGGTGGGCCGTGGCCAGGAGGTAACTGCCTCCAATTTCTCGGGGTCTGTGGCCACCCCTTCTTCAGACACTATGTGCCCCAGATAGTTCACAGAAGACTGGTAGAACCGACACTTTTCAGGCGAAAGTTTGAGTCCCTCCTCACTGAGTCTCCTCAAGACTTTTTCCAGCCTCTCCTCATGTTCCTCCAGGGTTCTTCCAAAGACTATGACATCGTCCAGGTATACAAGGACTTCAATAAGGTTCATGTCTCCTACAGTCTTCTCCATGAGACGCTGGAAAGTAGCTGGGGCTCCAGACAGACCTTGGGGCATCCGGTCGAATTCAAAGAACCCCACTGGGGTTATGAAAGCTGTCTTCTCCTTGTCTTCTGGGTGCATAGGGATCTGATAGTACCCACTCTTGAGATCCATAACGCTGAACCACTTGGCTCCAGACAAGCTCTGTAGGGCATCCTCTATCCTTGGGGTGGTATACTGGTCGGGTATGGTTCTCCTGTTGAGAGTCCTGTAGTCGATACAGAGCCTCAATGACCCATTCTTCTTCCTGACCACCACTATTGGGGATGCATAGGGGCTTCTAGATTCCCGTATCACACCAGTCCTCTTGAGTTCTGAAAGTTGTTCCCTTAGATCCTCCAGATCTGCTAGTGGGACCCGCCTGACTCTCTCTCTGAAGGGCTTATCTTCCTGGAGGCGGATCCGATGGGTGGCACTCCTTGCACACCCCACATCAAACTCATCTTTAGAGAAGATCTTCTCCCATCTGTTCAGCTGGGCCTTGGCTCTCTCTTTCCAAGCCCTGGGCAGATTCAGGTTTTCCATGGATATCTTCTCCCAAGCATCTCCTCCTTCGCCAACCTCTGACAGGTTGACAGGGGCAGCAGGGCTCACCTGGCCCAGCAGCATCCTGGCTGGGATTTCCATGGGGCCATCTGTATTGTTCCTAACACTCACTGGGACTCTACAATGGGCCTTCTTTAGGGCCTTCAGCGGAATCACTTCTGGTATCACTTCCAGACCGTGGGACCCTTCCCTTGGATCAGATTCCAACATGACAAATTGTCCAGGCTGCTCCCAAGTAAGCTTCACAGTGCCTCTGAGACAGGTTACTTCGCCGGGCTGCAGCACTATCCCTCCTCTTCCAAGTCTCCACACCTTCCCTATCCCCTCTCCTGGGGTCTTCTGCTCTAAGACCAGCCTTTGGTAAGCTGTCTTCAGCATGGGGTGGATCTTGGTGACCACTGCCCCTTTCTCTTTCACTAGAGGGGTCAGAAGTCTTTGGACCAGGTCCGTGTTTGTCCCTATTATCAGGGAACTCTTGTTGGCTCCTGGTGGCTGAGGGCACACAACTGCCAGGGTGTCAAACACTTCGGCTTTTCCAGCCACAGATGGGTCAAAGGTCATCCTGACAGGCAGATAGCCATCGTAGGGGAAGTTCTGGGTTACAATCCCACATATCTCTAGTCCCTCTATCTTGCGGATGGGTAGGTGACTCAAGTGCTTATCGTAAAAGTCTCTGTATAGCAGGGTCACTTGCGCCCCAGTATCCAAGATTGCTCTGGTGTAGACTCCCTCCACTTGAATGGACACTATAGGAGATGGGCCTACCAGCTTCTCCGGATATGGCCCGGCAGGGGTCGCTTTCTTCAGACTTTTTCTCTTTGAACCTCCTCTCGTCCAATCCCCTTTGGACTTCAGTTTTTCTTAAATCTGGTATGCATTGACTTCCCTCCTTTTACTGGGTGTAGGGACCCGCTGAGGGATACTATTGTTTTTCTCAGGTGTGCACCCCCTCTGGGGCGTGCTGTGCCTCTTCTGAGGGGTCTTACCCCCTTTCTCTGTGGTGTATCTCTGTTGAGGAATGTTGTGTTTCCCCCGAGGCGTTTTATCTCCTGTTATTTTCTGCTTTGCTTTCAGCTTGGAGCTCACTGAAGGTGATGGGCACCCGGTTGACTTCTTCACCGGGGCCCTCTGAAGTTTCCCGCCGGCTTGCGGTTGTCTATTTTCTTCTTCTTGGGACTGGAGCATGTAGCCGCAATATGTCCAATTCCTCCACAGTTAAAGCAGACTATATCTCCCCATTCTTGTAAAGATTCGGGTGCTGAGGCAACTGGGAATAATTCCTTCCTTGGTACTTCTCTCTTGGGACCCTCTGTGTTTTTTTTCATCAGAGAGGTCAACATCTCTAACACCTTGGACATTTGAGCTTTCAGGGTGTCTATCTCCGAATCTCTTTCAGGGGTCATTACTGGATTGACTAGCACCTGTGCGGGTACAACATTTGTCTTAATCATCTGCTGGTCCTGTTGCAGCGCCTCCTCATCTCTGATGATTTTTATCAAGTCAGCATAAGTCAGCAACGTTCCTCCTGAGGTTTTCAGGTGCAACCAGACTGGATCCGAGCGCAGCGCTCCCTTTAAGACTTGCTTCATTCTTGCCGCATCTGTATCTTGGGGCCTCATCCCCTTCTTCAACACAATTTTGCACAACAACCTGTTCAGTCTTCTAACATACTCGGAAAGTTTCTCCTCTGGTTGTTGGAAAGTATGTTCAAATTGGTAGACCATCTCTGTCACCTTTTCCAATTGACCAAACTCTTCTTGCAGCATGGGTAGACAGTCTTGAGCCGTGCAATCTGCATTCCCAAACCGAAAACTTTTCACTGCTTCTGCTGCTGCGCCTTTAAGGCTTTCCATCACTCGTTGCCTCTTCTGCGCTTCAGGCACCTCCCATGCCTCTACTGCCTGCAATGCCTGCTCCACCCAGGTGTCAATGTCTTCTTCCCCTGCGGGGACAGGGAGCTTTCCTGAGAATGTCTTTAGTCTCCGGTAGCTAGTCTCTACATGCACCGTGCTTGCCTTCTGACACTTGGTTAGCAGATCCCCTATCACACCTATCAGTTCTGGTGATATAGCAGCGACAGGTGCAGGCGCCATCGGAGGCGTCGCCCTGCCTCCTTTTTCCGGTGGGGTAAGGGCCGTAGCCTGCGGTGATCCCGTTGGTGATGGTTCCTTTTTTTCAGTTACTGCGTGCGCCAACCTATAGGTTCTGTTGTCTGGCTTCCGCACACACTTGCGCTTACAGGCCTCTGGCATCCCGTCCCAGTATTCCACTAATGCATACTGATATGAGATGTCTGGGTCTGACTTTATCTCCGTCACCCACGGTGTGTGATCTGGGGACACTGACTTCATTAACTCCTCTACCGTTTCAGTCGACCATTCCTCCCCAGGGAGGCTGATGACTATCGACTGGTTTGGCTCTGCGTTAGAGGCTTTGCACCATGCTTCTACTGTTTGTGGGTCCATGCCGGCACTTCTGGCGTTCACCTGCTGCATCAGGATCCCGGACAAGCCCCCACGTGTAGCGATACCTCCAACTAAGGAGGCCGCAGATTTAGTTTGGGCCCTGAAGACAGCTCCGCCAACCCCCGGCAATATACTCGACCCCCTACTGGCACAGCTAGTTCTGACAGCAAAATGTCTATCTTATACTGTATGAGTAATTAAGCACCGAGACAATACTAAAATGAAATGGGTATAGAATTTACTCAAGCTTTAGTTAGGAAAGGGGTTAACATTTATTACAGTTTACAATACATATATATAGCAGAGCCCTGCAACACTAACACACTATGAATATAAAGCTAACAGCAATAAGTGCGCCACACGGGCGACCGTTAGTTAGGCGCCCTGTGGCGCAGTAACCATACAAATTAGAAAACCCCACCAGGCCTGGTTCAAACAGCTAAAACTTAGTCTATAGGGGATGATGTTCTTTTCTTCACCGGCAGGTCTTTAACGATGGTGCACATTAACAGAGTATAATTCGTAATCCAATGGGAAAGGTAAAGATGGGATAAACACTTTGCTATGTGAACTGAGTTCAGCTCTGATAAGGTTCTTCAGTGAGAGTATCAGGAACAACTTGTGGGCCACGGCAGTCTATAGGCCTATTAACAGTAACAGTATATGGTTTGGGCATACGCCCTCTCACCCAACCGGACTGCGGTCCCAGCCTGGGAACTTCCACTGACTGTGTCACACACACACACACAGTCTCTCCAGCGATCGGGTCCCCGATCCAACCAATGCTGTAATAGAGCGAAGTCCGATGCCACCCAGGCTCGCAGAGGGGTGGAAGGCTCTTTGGTGCTGCGCCAGACCTCAGGCTTCAGGTCTTGCACTCCGACACATCCGCACAGGAGGATCAGTCTCTGAAGTCTCGTGTCCCAAAGAGGCCGAGCCCAGCCTCGCCTCCTCCTTTAATAACCCCTCCCATGAGTCTCTGCGGCGGAAACATTGCCGAACGGGGTTCTGGGTAATGTAGTCTCTCTGCGTTAAAGGGGAACACCCCGCTACATTTAACTTTTGTTTATTACATCCTTTCACCAGAGCAGTGCTTACTGTAATAAGCTTTGATTGGCTTCAGCTATGACATGGTACAGGGAGGCGGTTCTTGGCCCTGTACCATGTGATCACTGTAACCAGTCACATAGATTACAGTAGTGCTGAATGGCTGTATGAATGACAGCCAACTTTACTACTGATTGTTTTCAGTGCTCACATGATACCAGGGCGGAGTACCGAAACAAAGTACTTGGATCAGTGGTCCGCTGTGTCCGGTGGCCACATCGGTCACACAAATGAGCCAAAGTGTGCCCCCAGGTGCAGATCTGGGTGGACATACGGTAGATTAATACTTGTCCAGATTGCACACTGTCTGCATTTGGGGCCCTCATGAATGTCAAACTGGGATTAGAGGCTGTGTTTGTATAGCCACTGGGTCCCAATAGACATGGATAGGCTGCCTGCATGGAGCATCTAGAGCCTGGAGAAATGAATAAACAAGGAGCTGATTCACGGGATACGGGTGTCAGTGCTCATCTAAATGTGGCCTAAGAGGCAACAGCCGTGGATGATCTGTGTCAGATATTTGTGAAAACAACCAAGGACTTTACAGCCACAAGGATTTACATTCAGTGATGAAAGGAGTACCAGACCAAAGGATAAAAACAGTCCAAAATAATTTAATAGTTTTTATTAAAAAACAGAAAACCTGTTTCAGGGGTCAGAAAAAACTCCCCCTTCATCAGGGCTTCAGTTAAAAAAGTAACCTTGAATGGACTTAAGATTAGGGATGAGCCGAACACCCCCCCCCCCCCCGTTTGGTTCGCACCAGAACCTGCGAACGGACCAAAAGTTTGCGCAAACTTTAGAACCCTATTAAAGTCTATGGGACTCGAACGTTCAAAATCAAAAGTGCTAATTATGAAGGCTAATATGTAAGTTATTGTCCTAAAAAGGGTTTGGGGACCCGGGTCCTGCCCCAGGGTACATGTATCAATGCAAAAAAAAGTTTTAAAAACTAACGTTTTTTTGGGAGCAGTGATTTTAATGATGCTTAAAGTGAAAAACAAAAAGTGAAATATTCCTTTAAATATCGTACCTGGGGGGTGTCTATAGTATGCCTGTGAAGTGGTACGTGTTTCCCGTGTTTAGAACTGTCCCTGCACAAAATTACATTTCTAAAGGAAAAAAAGTCATTTAAAACTGCTTGCGGCTTTAATGTAATGTCTGGTCCCGGCAATATGGATGAAAATAATTGAGAAAAATGGCATGGGTACCCCCCACCCCCCCCCAGCCCATTACCAGCCCCGTTGGGTGTTGTATGGATATTAAGGGGAACCCCGCACCCAAATTAAAAAAAGGAAAGGCGTGGGGCTTTGTAATTTTGAACTGGTACATTTTTAAAGTGTAGCTCCAGCCAAAAAATCTATTTTTAAGCTTTTTGGAAAACATAGGGAAGGGTTATCACCCCTGTAACATTTGTTTTGCTGTCTGTGCACCTGTTCAGAACATTTCACCTCACTTTCCGTCCCAATGACAAATGTTTTTTGAAAATTTGGGGTTTTTATTGAAACAAGGATTGGTGATAAAGCATCAGTGGAGAGGAGAGACCCTTTTCCCATATTAACTCTTACAGGAGAGAATTTCCCTTCCTAGGGGTAGATTTCCTCTCACTTTCTGTTGTCTCATTCCGTTTGCAAGTAGGAGTCGTTAGTAAGTTGGATGTTTGAAAGTAGGGGCCTGCCGTATATTCTCTGCAGAAATTTGGCCCTTAGGTGTTAGTGTTGTCACAACACTGTAAGCCCCTTTACAGTTACTCTTGGTGGGCGCTGGAACGCCCTGCTGTGAACTATTATATCAAGAATTGTAATTACATGCCATTGTTGAACAGTGGTAGGAAAAATTGGGCCTTTGGTGGTGGTGCTGGTGCCACAACACTGTAAGTCCTCACAGTTACTCTTGGTGGGCGCAGGAATGGGCCCAGCTGTGAAATATTAGATCAAGAATTGTAATTACATGCCCCTGTTGAACAGGGGCAGACAAAATTGGGCCTTAGGCACTGGTGCCACAACACTGCAACCCCTCACAGATACTCTAGTTGGAGCGCAGGAATGAGCCCTGCTGCAAAGTATTGCATCACATCAAAAATTGTAATTACACGCCACTGTTAAACAGGGGCAGAAAAATTGGGCCTTAGGCACTGGTGCTGGTGCCGCAACACTGCAACCCCTTACAGATACTCTAGTTGGAGCGAAGGAATGAGCCCTGCTGCAAAGTATTGCATCACATCAAAAATTGTAATTACACGCCCCTGTTAAACAGGGGCTGAAAAATTGGCCCTTAGCCACTGGTGGCGGTGCCCAAATACAAAAATGTTCTTACAAGCTATCAGCATGATCATTGAGGAGGGAAAGGATAGTCACTCAGCATAACAGAATAGTCACTCTGCATCAGCATAGGCAGTCTTGAAGAGATCTGACATTTCAAAGAAAATTATTCTGTTACATCAGCATCAGGTGCTTGGTAGCTGGTGGTGATCCAAGACTGATTCATTTTTATTAAGGTCAGTCGATCGACCGAGTCGGTGGACAGGCGCACCCTGTGATCGGTTACAAAGCCTCCAGCAGCACTGAATGTGCGTTCCGAAAGAACGCTGGATGCAGGACAGGCCAGTAGCTCAATTACATACTGTGCAAGCTCTGGCCAGTGATCCATCCTCAAGACCCAGTAACCCAGAGGATTTTCGGTGGGAAAGTGTCCAAGTCTGATCTTGCCCCTAGGTATTCCTGCACCATGTAAAACAGACGCTGGTGATGGTTGCTGGAACCGATCATACCTTGGGGCTGCGGACTAAAAAATTGTCTGAATACATCGGTCAGACGGCCACCTTCTCCACCGCTCCTTCTTTGACTGACCGAAGCCTCAGCAACACGTTGTCCAGGACCAGGAATTTGTAACCTCCCAGTCTCTGGGAACGCTTTGCACAGACCTTTCTGCAAGGCCTCCCAAAGATGTTTCATCCTCTGCTCCCTCTGCGGCACCACGATAAGGTCCGCAACCTTACCCTTGTAACGTGGATCAAGGAGGGTTGCCAGCCAGTAATGATCCCTCTCCTTGATAAGACGAATACAAGGATCCTTCCGCAGGCTTTGCAGGATCAGGGAGGCCATGCAGCGTAGGTTTGCTGAGGCATTCGGTGCGGAGTCCTCTGGGTCACTGAGGACGACATGATCTGCAGCCACCTCCTCCCAGCCACGTACAAGTCCATATGTTTCTTGGGACTGTAAATGATTCCTTGAAGACTGCTGCTGATGCTGAGTGCTAGGCTCCACCTCCATGCTGACACAATCCTCCTCCTCCTCCTCCTCTTCGTCCTCTTCCTGTGTGATAGGCGGGCCAGCAGGAACACTGTCTGGATAAAGGGGGCCTTGAGAGGTAAGGAAGTCCTCCTCTTCCTCCCTCTGTTCTGCCTCAAGTGCCCTGTCCATTATTCCACGCAGCGTGTGCTCCAACAGGTGGACAAGAGGGACAGTGTCACTGATGCATGCACTGTCACTGCTCACCATCCTCGTGGCCTCCTCAAATAGTGACAGGATAGTGCATGCATCCCTGATCATGGCTTACTGGCGTGGGGAAACAAATCCAAGCTCCCCTGACCCTGTCCTGGTGCCATATTGGCACAGATACTCATTGATGGCCCTCTGCTGCGTGTGCAGCCGCTGCAGCATGGCCAACGTAGAGTTCCACCTGGTGGGCATGTCACAGATTAGGCGGTTCTTGGGCAGGATGTATTCCTTTTGGAGGTCAGCCAGCCAAGCACTGGCATTATATGACTGGCGTAAATACACGCAGAGTTTCCTGGCCTGCTTCAGGACCTCCTGTAAGCCTGGGTACCTGCCCAAGAACCGCTGCACCAGCAAGTTAGGAACGTGAGCAAAACAGGGCATATGGGTCAGTTGTCCCTGTCAGAGGGCGGAGAGGAGGTTGGTGCCATTGTCGCAAACCACCTTTCCTGGCTTAAGCTGGCGTGGCGTCAACCACCTCTGAGCCTGCCCCTGCAGAGCTGACAGAATCTCTGCCCCAGTGTGGCTCCTGTCCCCCAAGCACACCAGCTCAAGCATCGCATGGCATCTTTTTGCCTGCGTACTTGCGTAGGCCCTTAAATGCCTACGGAGCACCGCTGGTTACGAGGACAAAGCACAGGAAGAGGCCATGGAGGAAGAAGAAGAGGAGGGGGTGGAGGAGAGAGGTGTGTCAGAATCACCAGTAGTAGCATTTTGGAGGCGTGGTGGCGGAACAACCTCCAACACTACTGCACCTTGTCCTGCATCCTTCCCTGCTGCCAGCAGAGTCACCCAATGCGCCGTGAAAGATAGGTAACGTCCCTGTCCATGCCTGCTGGACCAGGAGTCAGCGGTAATATGCAGGGCTGGTGCAAGGAATTTTGACACCCTAGGCGAAAACTAATTTTGCCGCCCCCCCCCCCCCCGATTGGCTCCGCCCCTCACTGAGATTTTTGCGGCGCCTCTTCACTTATTTCTTCAGCCGTGGTCCACAGGTTTGCACCTGTGCCTCTGGACCCGTCCTGAAGACAAATCGTAGATGGTACCAGCTCGCTTCCTCGCGCCAGCCGTGGTCCACAGGCTAGGGCAGTATATAGACAGACTAACTGTGTAACTGCCTGTCTGTAAGAGCTACAGATACACTGACAATGCTTTACAGGTTCTTACTAAAAATAATAATAAATGCACATTTTTGTACCAGCAAAAAGATCTGCATTTATTTATTTTTTTACAAAGTGGACTTGAACCTCCACACCTCAAATCCCCCCAATTCCTGTATTTTCAGGTCATAGATCACCCCAATTCTTCCACCTTCACACCTCAGATCACCCCATCACTATATCACCTTGAATGCCTGTTCCCATCTGCACCCCCCTCCACGACTCTGTTCCCCTAAAACCCCCATACACACATATCTATTCCCCCTCAGTACCCCCTGTACATACACATATCTGTTCCCCCTCTGTTTCCCCCTGCATGTCTGTCCCCCCACACAAACTTATATATCTGTTCCCCCTCTTTACCCCCTGCACGTCTGTCCCCCCCACACACATATCTGTACCCCCCTGCACGTCTGCCCCCCCCTTCCCCCACACACACACATCTGTTCCCCCTCTGTACCCCCTGCATGTCTGTTCCCCCCCACACACACACACATATCTGTTCCCCCTCTGTACCCCATGCACATCTGTTCCCCCTCCCCCCACCCACATCTGTTCCCCCTCTGTACCCCCTGCATGTCTGTTCCCACACACACACACACACACATATCTGTTCCCCCTCTGTACCCCCCTACACGTCTGTTCCCCCTCGCCCACACACATTTCTGTTCCCCCTCTGTACCCCCCAGCATGTCTGTCTCGCCCCCACACACATATCTGTACCCCCCTGCACGTCTGTTCCCCCTCCCCCCACACGTCTGTTCCCCCTCCCCCACACACATATCTGTTCCCCCTCTGTACCCCCCTGCACATCTGCCCCCCCCACACACACACACACACACATCTGTTCCCCCTCTGTACCCCCCTTGCACATGTGTCCCCCCCACACACATCTGTTCCCCCTCTGTACCCCCTTGCACATCTGTCCCCCCCACACACATCTGTTCCCCCTCTGTACCCCCTGCACGTCTGCCCCCCCACATATCTGTACCCCCCCTGCACATATGTTGCCCCCTCCCCCCCACACACACACACACATATATTAGTTCCCCCTCTGTACACAGTGCAATGCACTATAAACTTGACAGCAGAGTAAAAAAAAATCCTTGTGACTTGGGTGCAGGCTGCAGCACTGAGCGTGCTGCCTGAGCTTCCACTATACCTGAGCCAGCGGCGCCACGGCGGTGATGGTTTTACTCCAGGAGACTGGCGCTGCTGCCTGCCTGTCCTCCCACAACAGATCCCCGAGCGCCCAGGAGGAGGGGGGGGGGAGCGGATATCGCGGCAAGCCCAGAGATACATGCAGCCAGGGCTTCCATCTCACCCGACCCAGTCAGCTCCCTTGATCATGCAGCACTTCCGGCCGGCTGCTCCTTGCCCTGGCTCTCTCATCTCCTCTTCTCACTGCCGCTGCTAGGGCGGCACTGCAGGCTGGGGACAGAGAGGTCCGGTCCGGGATATCTTCACTCTTCACAGGTGCAACCGCCCCCTAGCCTGGCGGCTGGCGCCATAAGGTAGCATGTATTTAAAAAATGACGGTCCTGGAGGTAATTTAATAATCTGAATCCCCAGCGAGTGGCTGGGGATCCGGGTTTTGCCGCCCCCCTACCCTGGCGCCCTAGGCAGCCGCCTGACCCGCCTATTGCTAGCGCCGGCCCTGGTAATATGCACCTTACCGCTGACTGCCCCTGTCCAGCGAGGCCAAGGCATTGCCTTCCACATGCCGGTAGAGAGCCGGAATCGCCTTCCGTGGCGTTTGGGAACCTACCACTGAGGAACCGCACATTCCACAAACTCACGGAAGGGGGCAGAGTCTACCAACTGAAAAGGCAGCAGTTGAAGTGCTAGCAATTTAGCCAAGCTAGCATTCAACCGCTGGGCATGTGGCTGGCTAGGAGCAAACTTCTTTCAGCAGTGCAGCAGCTGGGGCAGGGAAATTTGCCTGGTACAATCTGACGTCGGTGGACCGATAGAAGATTGCCCGCAAGTACTTGGCTGTGACACACCAAATTCTACACCTTCATTCCTCTCAGTGCAGGTTTCAGAGAGAACTGAAGGTATAGTGGGGTTGGAGATCCCAGCTGATGAGGAGCAAGGAGAGGTCCACTTTGTTCTTTGGTGTGGGTCTTTTTTTTATGCTTGCCAACGGACTGCATGGCAGGTCGACATACAGTCAGGTCCATAAATATTCGGACATTGACACAATTCTAATCTTTTTGGCTCTATACTAGTGATGAGCCGAACACCCCCGGGTTCGGTTCGCACCAGAACCCGCGAACGGACCGAAAGTTTGCACGAACTTTAGAACCCTATTAAATACAATGGATGCGAACGTTTGAAATCTAAAGTGCTAATTATAACGACTATTATGCATGTTATTGTCCTAAAAAGGGTTTGGGAACCCGGGTTCTGCACCAGGGGACATGTATCAATCCAAAAAAAAGTTTTAAAAACGGCCGTTTTTCGGGAGCAGTCATTTTAATGATGCATAAACTGAAAAAAAAGTCAAATATTCCTTTAAATATCGTACCTGGGGGTGTCTAAAGTATGCCTGTGAAGTGCCACGTGTTTCCTGTGCTTAGAACTGTCCCTGCACAAAATTACATTTCTGAAGGAAAAAAAGCCATTTAAAACTGCTTGCGGCTTTAATGTAATGTCTGGTCCCGGTAATATGGATGAAAATCTTTAAGAAAAATGGCATAGCTACCCCATCACCCCCCCCCCCCCCTACCCCAGCCCATTACCAGCCCCTTTGGGTCTTGTATGGATATTAAGGGGAACCCCGCACACAAAATAAAAAAGGCCCTATATACTCTGAACAGCCGTATACAGGCGGTGCATACAAGACAGGGACTGTAGGTTTGTTCTTATGTAGAATCTGTTTGTAATTTTGAACAGGTACATTGTTTAAGTGTAGCTCCAGCCAAGAAATCTATTTTTAAGCTTTTTGGAAAACATAGGGAAGGGTTATCACCCCTGTAACATTAGTTTTGCTGTCTGTGCAGTGTGCACCTGTTCAGAACAGTTCACCTCACTTTCCGTCCTAATGACAAATGTTTTTTGAAAATTTGGGGTTTTTATTGAAACAAGAATTGGTGATAAAGCATCAGTGGAGAGGAGACACTTTTTTTCCCATATTAACTCTTACAGGAGAGAATTTGCCTTCCTAGGGGTAGATTTCCTCTCACTTCCTGTTGTATCCTTCCGTTTGCAAGGAGTCGTTTGAAAGTAGGGGCCTGCCGTATATACTCAGCTGAAATTTGCCCCTTACATGTTGGTGTTGCCACAACACTGTGAGCCCTCACAGTTACTCTTGGTGGGCTCATGAATGGGCCCTGCTGTGAATTATTAGATCAAGAATTGTAATTGCATGCCCCTGTTGAACAGGGGCTGAAAAATTGGGCCTTTGGTGGTGGTGCTGTTGACACAACACTGTAAGGCCTCACAGTTACTCTTGGTGGGCGCAGGAATGGGCCCTGCTGTGAATTATTAGATCAAGAATTGTAATTGCATGCCCCTGTTGAACAGGGGCTGAAAAATTGGGCCTTTGGTGGTGGTGGTGGTGGTGTTGACACAACACTGTAAGGCCTCACAGTTACTCTTGGTGGGCGCAGGAATGGGCCCTGCTTTGAATTATTAGGTCAAGAATTGTTATTACATGCCCCTGTTAAACAGGGGCAGAAAAATTGGGCCCTAGGCACTGGTGCCACAACACTGCAACACCTCACAGATACTGTACTTGGAGCACAGCAATGAGCCCTGTTGCAAAGTATTGCATCAAAAATTGTAATTACATGCCCCTGTTAAACAGGGGCTGAAAAATTGGGCCTTAGCCACTGGTGGCGGCACCCAGAAACAAAAATGTTCTTCCAAGCTATCATCATCAATCGGATCATTGAGGAGGAGGAGGATAGTCAGTCAACATAACAGGACAGTCTCTCAGCATCAGCATCAGTCTTGAAGGGATGTGACATTTGAAAATAAATTAGTCTGTTATATCAGCTTCAGGTGTTTGGTAGCTGGTGGTGATCCAAGACTGGTTCATCTTTATGAAGGTCAGTCGATCAACAGAGTCGGTGGACAGGCGCACCCTGTGATCCATGACAAATCCACCAGCAGCACTGAATGTGCGTTCTGAAAGAACGCTGGATGCAGGACAGGCCAGTAGCTCAATTGCATACTGTGCAAGCTCTGGCCAGTGATCCATCCTCAAGACCCAGTAAGCCAGAGGATTTTCGGTGGGGAAGGTGTCCAAGTCTGACCTTGCCCCTAGGTATTCCTGCACCATGTATATCAGACGCTGGCGATGGTTGCTGGAACCGATCATACCTTGGGGCTGCGGACTAAAGAATTGTCTGAACGCACCTTCCCCACCGCTCCTTCTTTGACTGACCGAAGCCTCAGCAACTCGTTGTCCAGGACCAGGAGTTTGTAACCTCCCAGTCCCTGGGAACGCATTGCACAGACCTTTCTGCAAGGCCTCCCGGAGTTGTCTCATCCTCTGCTCCCTCTGCGACGGTAAGATAAGGTCCGCAACCTTACCCTTGTACCGTGGATCAAGGAGAGTGGCCAGCCAGTAATGGTCCCTCTCCTTGATCCGAAGAATACGAGGATCCTTCCGCAGACTTTGCAGGATCAGGGAGGCCATGCAGCGTAGGTTAGCTGAGGCATTCGGTCCGGAGTCCTCTGGGTCACTAAGGACGACATGATCCGCAGCCACCTCCTCCCAGCCACATACAAGTCCACTGGTTTCTTGGGACTGTAAATCATCCCTAAAAGACTGCTGCTGATGATGCTGAGTGCCAGCCTCCACCTCCATGCTGACACAATCCTCCTCCTCCTCCTCTTCTTCCTGTGCGATGGGTGGGACAGAAGGAACACTGTCTGGGTAAAGGGGGCCTTGAGAGGCAAGGAAGTCCTCCTCTTCCTGCCTCTGTTCTGCCTCAAGTGCCCTGTCCATTATTCCACGCAGCGTATGTTCCAACAGGTGGACAAGAGGTACAGTGTCACTGATGCATGCACTGTCACTGCTCACCATCCTCGTGGCCTCCTCAAATGGTGCCAGGACAGTGCATGTATCCCTGATCATGCCCCACTGGTGTGGTGAAAAAAACCCAAGCTCCCCTGACCCTGTCCTGGTGCCGTAGTCGCACAGGTACTCATTGATGGCCCTCTGCTGCGTGTGCAGCCGCTGCAGCATGGCCAACGTTGAGTTCCACCTGGTGGGCATGTCACATATAAGGCGGTTCTTGGGCAGGTTCAACTCCTTTTGCAGCTCAGCCAGGCGAGCACTGGCATTATAAGATCTGCGGAAATGCACACAGACTTTCCTGGCCTGCCTCAGGACATCCTGTAAGCCCGGGTACCTGCCCAAGAACCGCTGCACCACCAGGTTAAGGACGTGAGCTAATTCTACACCTTCATTCCTCTCAGTGCAGGTTTCAGAGAGGACTGAAGGTATAGTGGGGTTGGAGATCCCAGCTGATGCGGTGCAAGAAAAGGTCCGCTTTGTTCTTTGGTGTGGGTCTTTAAGGTAGGCTTGCCAACGAGCTGCATGGCAGGTCAACATATGTCTGGTCAAGCATGTGGTGCCCAAGCGGGTGATGTTTTGGCCACGCGATATATGCTTGAGACATATGTTGCATACAGCAGCTGTGCGATCTGATGCACTCGACTCAAAAAAGGCCCACACCAAAGAACTTTTTGAATAACGGGCAGAGGCAGCGCCCTGCACAGGCGGAGCTCTGCGGTGTGATTCCGTCGGTGTGCTGCCCTTACGCTGGCCCCCCGAGGGCATCCTGCCTCGTTGGAGATGTGCCTCCTCCTCATCCTCCTCCTCCTCCTCTCTCCTATTAGGCACCCACGTGGAGTCAGTGACCTCATCATCCCCTCCCTCCTCATACTGGAGCCAATCTGGCAGTATGCTGCAGCTGCTGGAACATGACTGCCAGATTGGTGTCCTTCTTGAGCATCCCCTCTCTCTGCTCTCACGCTACTGCCTTCCTCTAGCTGGGTATCATCATCAGACCCTTCGAAGCGCTGGGCATCCTCCTGGAGCATGTACCCAACACTGTGCTCAAACAGTTCAGGGGACTCCTCAGGAGGACATGGTTGGTCTAGGGAAGGAGTGACTGATGATGACATTGATACCAGGGAAGAGGATGCTTTGGCAGCTGCTTTGCCAGTACCCTGAGCCTGGGTGAGAGAGGATGAGGAGGATGAGGAGGGCTTGGTCATCCACTCTACCAAGTCTTCGGCATGATGCGGCTGAACACGTCCAGCTGCCGAAAAGAAGGACAAGCGTGTCCCATGGCCACGTACTGATGGCGATGCACCGCGTCCACGACCAGCACTGTTGTCTCTAGACACAGAGCCTGCTTGCCCTCTTTTATTGGCTCCTGACTGTCTGCCTCTCCTTGTTTGCCTTCCAGACATTCTAATGGCCTGCAGGGAAATGGGAAAACCAGCAATAAGGCCTAGCTTCAGGAGTATCTTTTGCAGGAATCACACTACGCCTGCTGTAGGTGCTGCAAATGCCTGTTGGTGTAACACACCAGGAAAAAGCAGCAATACAGGCTAACTTCAGGTGTAATATGATCAGGAGGCACACTCCGCCCGCTGTAAGTGCCGCAAATGCCTGTTGGTGTAACACACCAGGAAAAAGCAGCAATACAGGCTAACTTCAGGTGTAATATGATCAGGAGGCACACTCCGCCCGCTGTAAGTGCCGCAAATGCCTGTTGGTGTAACACACCAGGAAAAAGCAGCAATACAGGCTAACTTCAGGTGTAATATGATCAGGAGGCACACTCCGCCCGCTGTAAGTGCCGCAAATGCCTGTTGGTGTAACACACCAGGAAAAAGCAGCAATACAGGCTAACTTCAGGTGTAATATGATCAGGAGGCACACTCCGCCCGCTGTAAGTGCCGCAAATGCCTGTTGGTGTAACACACCAGGAAAAAGCAGCAATACAGGCTAACTTCAGGTGTAATATGATCAGGAGGCACACTCCGCCCGCTGTAAGTGCCGCAAATGCCTGTTGGTGTAACACACCAGGAAAAAGCAGCAATACAGGCTAACTTCAGGTGTAATATGATCAGGAGGCACACTCCGCCCGCTGTAAGTGCCGCAAATGCCTGTTGGTGTAACACACCAGGAAAAAGCAGCAATACGGGCTAACTTCAGGTGTATAATGTGCAGGAGGCTTAGCAACAATGACACTGACACTGTCCCCTGCCTATCCTTCTCTCTCCCTGCACACAAGGTTTATCAAAGTATATAACACTGACACTCTCCCTGCCTATCCTTCTCTCTCCCTGCACACAAGGTTTAGCAAAGAATATGACACTGACACTGTCCCCTGCCTATCCTTCTCTCTCCCTGCACACAAGGTTTATCAAAGTATATGACACTGACACTCTCCCTGCCTATCCTTCTCCCTCCCTACACACAAGGTTTAGCAAAGAATATGACACTGACACTCTCCCTGCCTATCCTTCTCTCTCCCTACACACAAGGTTTAGCAAAGAATATGACACTGACACTCTCCCTGCCTATCCTTCTCTGTCCCTACACACAAGGTTTATAGAATAGATTTGACACTGTCCCTGCCTATCCTTCACTTTCCCTGCTCCGGAACACACTACACGAGGCCGCCGCGCTGGCGGCCTTTTATAGTGTGGGGCGTGTACTAAACCCCCTCAGCTATAATTGGCCACATGCATCCTGCCTGTGGCCAATCATTGCTCTCCTCGCTGCCGGCGCTGTGATTGGCCAAGCATGCAGGGTCACAGTGCATGCTTGGCCAATCACAGCGCCGGGATTACACTGCGATGGCACAGTGTATTGTGGGCCGTTCGCGTCACTCGAATTTGGCGCGAATGGCCCAAATCGTTCGTTGTTCGCCGAACGCGCGAACAGCCGATGTTCGAGTCGAACTTATGTTCGACTCGAACACCGAGCTCATCCCTACTCTATACACCACCACAATGGATTTGAAATGAAACGAACAAGATGTCCTTTAACTGCAGACTTTCATCTTTAATTTGAGGGTATTTACATCCAAATCAGGTGAACGTTGTAGGAATTACAACAGTTTGTATATGTGCCTCCCACTTTTCAAGGTACCAAAAGTAATGGGACAGATTAACAATCATAAATCAAACTTTCACTTTTTAATACTTGGTTGCAAATCCTTTGCAGTCAATTACAGCCTGAAGTGTGGAATGCATAGACATCACCAGACGCTGGGTTTCATCCCTAGTAATGCTCTGCCAGGCCTCTACTGCAACTGTCTTCAGTTCCTGCTTGTTCTTGGGGCATTTTCCCTTCAGTTTTGTCTTCAGCAAGTGAAATGCATGCTAAATCGGATTCAGGTCAGGTGATTGACTTGGCCATTGCATAACATTCCACTTCTTTCCCTTAAAAAACTCTTTGGTTGCTTTCGCAGTATGCTTCCGGTCATTGTCCATTTGCACTGTGAAGCGCCGTCCAATGAGTTCTGAAGCATTTGGCTGAATATGAGCAGATAATATTGCCCGAAAAACTTCAGAATTCATCCTGCTGCTTTTGTCAGCAGTCACATCATCAATAAATACATGCCAACGCCATGACACTACCACCATCATGCTTCACTGATGAGGTGGTATGCTTTGGATCACGAGCAGTTCCTTTCCTTCTCCATACTCTTCTCTTCCCATCACTCTGGTACAAGTTGATCTTGGTCTCATCTGTCCATAGGATGTTGTTCCAGAACTGTGAAGGCTTTTTTGGCTCTATACACCACCACAATGGATTTGAAATGAAACAAACAAGATGTGCTTTAACTGCAGACTTTAAGCTTTAATTTGAGGGTATTTACATCCAAATCAGGTGAACGATGTAGGAATTACAACAGTTTGTATATGTGCCTCCCACTTTTTAAGGGACCAAAAGTAATGGGACAATTGACTGCTCAGCTGTTCCATGGCCAGGTGTGTGTTATTCCCTCACTATCCCATTTACAAGGAGCAGATAAAAGGTCCAGAGTGTGCTTTTTGCATTTGGAATCTGTTGCTGTCAACTCTCAATATGAGACCCAAAAAGCTGTCACTATCAGTGAAGCAACCCATCATTAGGCTGAAAAAACAAAACAAACCCATCAGAGAGATAGCAAAACATTAGGTGTGGACAAATCAACTGTTTGGAACATCCTTAAAAAGAAAGCGCACCGGTGAGCTCAGCAACACCAAAAGACCACGGAAAACAACTGTGGTGGATGACCGAAGAATTCTTTCCCTGGTGAAGGAAACACCCTTCACAACAGTTGGCCAGATGAAGAACACTCTCCAGGAGGTAGGTGTATGTGTGTCAAAGTCAACAATCAAGAGAAGACTTCACCAGAGTGAATACAGACAGGGCCAGCGCTACCACTAGGCGGACTAGGCGACTGCCTAGGGCGCCCAACCGCTGGTTGTTTTACTCCGCACAGTCCTCCACAGAGCTCGACCAGTGCCCTGACATGTGAAGCAGCGCCGCCAACCCCCGCCCAGCGCGGCTCGCTCGAGTTCTCTTCGCTGCTCTGGACATCACAGTGTCACTGACATAGCGGCATATGGGTCCCGGCTGCAACCCCCCCCAGGTCTGATGTGTGTTGTGTATCACTGGCTGAGTGTCACACCAACTTGTCCAGCATCCACGCTCTCCGCTCTGACTCTGATAGATGTTTTCAGAATCAGGCAGCCCCTCCCTCTCCGCTCTCTGTCTGACACTGTGTGTGTGACATGTGTCTTTCCACACAGTTCAGCACCGAGGCCGCTCTTCGCTCTAGTCTGTACATTGTCCAGAGCGCAGCACAGCGCCTCCCCCCTCTCTCTCTCCTGTCTGGCAGACTGGCTGTGTCAGTCTGGAAGATGCGATGCATCATGGGCTTTAGCGGTGGCTCCCGAGCTTGGGGGACAGGTCAGGTGGAGGCCTGGAAGAGGTACCGTGCCACCGACACAGAGACAGCAGGCGGCAGGTACAGCAGTAGAGTTGTTGCGAGCAAGGAACAGGCGGCAGAAATCACAGGGTCACTGTTCACGTTGGTGTGGTGAGTAAAACTTTTGTACATGGTATATGTGATGACAATGACATTTTTTAAAATGTGTGTGTGTGTCAATGTGTATATTAAAATATCTGCCAAATGCCCGCCTCCCCCCAGGGATTGATTGCATTGATTGTCACCGGTGAAGCGGCATTGATGGGCGCGGGTGAGGCTGTATTTAATGGGCGTGGGTGAGGCTGTATTTGATGGGCACGGGTGAGGCTGTATTTGATGGGCGCGGGTGAGGCTGTATTTGATGGGCGCGGGTGAGGCTGTATTTGATGGACGCGGGTGAGGCTGTATTTGATGGGCGCGGGTGAGGCTGTATTTGATGGACGCGGGTGAGGCTGTATTTGATGGGCGCGGGTGAGGCTGTATTTGATGGACGCGGGTGAGGCTGTATTTGATGGGCGCGGTGAGGCTGTATTTGATGGGCGCGGGTGAGGCTGTATTTGATGGGCGCGGGTGAGGCTGTATTTAATGGGCGCGGGTGAGGTTGTATTTGATGGGCGTGGGTGAGGCTGTATTTGATGGGCGCGGGTGAGGCTGTATTTGATGGGCGCGGGTGAGGCTGTATTTGATGGGCGCGGGTGAGGATGTATTTAATGGGCGCGGGTGAGGCTGTATTTGATGGGCGCGGGTAAGGCTGTATTTGATGGGCGCGGGTGAGGCTGTATTTGATGGGCGCAGGTAAGGCTGTATTTGATGGGCGCGGGAGAAGCTGTATTTGATGGATGCGGGTGAGGCTGTATTTGATGGGCGCGGGTGAGGCTGTATTTGATGGACGCGGGTGAGGCTGTATTTGATGGGTGCGGGTGAGGCTGTATTTGATGGGTGCTAGTAAGGTTGTATTTGATGGACGCTGGTGAGGCTGTATTTGATGGGCGCAGGTAAGACTGTATTTGATGGGCGCTGGTGAGATGGCATTTGATGGGCACAGGTGAGATGGAATTTGGTGGGCGCTGGTGAGATGGCATTTGATGGGCACAGGTGAGATGGAATTTGATGGGCGCTGCTGAGACTGTATTTGATGGGTCATGGGTGCGGGTGAGGCTATATTTGATGGGCACAGGTGAGACTGTATTTGATGGGCGCTGGTGAGATGGCATTTGATGGGCACAGGTGAGATGGCATTTGATGGGCGCTGGTGAGATGGAATTTGATGGGCGCGGGTGAGGCTGTATTTGATTGGCACAGGTGAGACTGTATTTGATGGGCACTGGTGAGATGGCATTTGATGGGCACAGGTAAGATGGCATTTGATGGGCACTGGTGAAGCGGCATTGATGGGCGCTGGTGAGGCTGGATTTATTGGGCAGTGCTGAGACTGTATTTGATGGGCAGAGGTGAGGCTGCATTTGATGTGCACTGGTGGGATGACATTTGATGGGCATCCCTTACAGTCACACACAGACACCAAAACACACAATGCATCCCTTACACACACAAAAAACCTCTGGTCTCGTCTGGTCCCCTCCTTCAATAACTCCCCCCGGTTCCCTCCCTTCATTAACTCCCTCCCATACTGTTTCTTCATTAAAGCGTTTAAACTGGTTAAAAAATAATGTTCTTTAGCAATGAACATACATTTCACATTAGTAATTATGCTACCAAAATCAGTTTTTGTTGTAAATTGCATCCAGCATTGCTCCTGTTTCTTCTTGTCAGAGGCTGCCATTTTGTTGAAGCCCAGAACCCCTGAGCAGAAGTAAATCATAAAGTGGAACTAAACCCCTTGATTTAATGGTTAAAAAAAAAAAGCTAGATTCCTGGAATGTTGGGATTGCTAAATGTCACATTTGCTTAAAGCGGAGTTCCACCCAAATTTGGAACTTCCGCTTAATTCACTCCTCGCCCCCTTACATGCCACATTTGGCATGTCGTTTTTTTGGGGGGGGAGTGGGGGCTTCAGTAGGAGTGGGACTTCCTGTCTCACTTCCTTCTTCAGCCCTGGGGCCGCCTAGGCGATTTGTCATATTGCCTTTTGGCGGCCCCTCCCTGTAGGCGATCACCTGGGACGTGACAGGTCCCAGGCGATCGCCTGTCCATTTAGAGAGCACTGCGCCGTTTGCGAATGCACAGTGAGTGCTCAGCCGTGAAGCTGAAAGCTGTCACGGCCGGGTGCCCACACTATGAATGGAGGCGCCGAGAAAATGTTTACAAATAAAATCTACTATTTTATGGTTTATCGTTTTGAATTATTTGATCCAAAAGCTGATTTGGGGGCAAAACTGTAACATTTCCACAATTAGCTGGTCTAGCAATGTGTTTCATGCAAAATAGTAACGGTAATTAAAAAGGGGCGTGGCAAAGGGGGTGGAGTCAGGGGTGGAGCCAAGGGGGCGGCAAAATTAGGTTTCGCCTAGGGTGTCAAAAATCCTTGCACCAGCCCTGAATACAGAGGGTTCACCACAAGATGTAAACCATTGGTGAGCCTCAAAAACAGGAAGGCCAGATTAGAGTTTGCCAAACAACATCTAAAAAAGCCTTCACAGTTCTGGAACAACATCCTATGGACAAGTGAGACCAAGATCAACTTGTACCAGAGTGATGGGAAGAGAAGAGTATGGAGAGGGAAAGGAACTGCTCATGATCCAAAGCATACCACCTCATCAGTGAAACTCATATTCAGCCAAATGCTTCAGAACTCATTGGACGGCGCTTCACAGTGCAGATGGACAATGACCCGAAGCATACTGCGAAAGCAACCAAAGAGTTTTTTTTAAGGGAAAGAAGTGAAATGTTATGCAATGGCCAAGTCAATCACCTGACGTGAATCCGATTTAGCATTTCACTTGCTGAAGACAAAGCTGAAGGGAAAATGCCCCAAGAACAAGCAGGAACTGAAGACAGTTGCAGTAGAGGCCTGGCAGAGCATCACTAGGGACGAAACCCAGCATCTGGTGATGTCTATGCGTTCCACACTTCAGGCTGTATTTGACTGCAAATGATTTGCAACCAAGTGTTAAAAAGTGAAAGTTTGATTTATGATTGTTAATCTGTCCCATTACTTTTGGTCCCTTAAAAAGTGGGAGGCACATATACAAACTGTTGTAATTCCTACACCGTTCACCTGATTTGGATGTAAATACCCTCAAATTAAAGATGCAAGTCTGCAGTTAAAGGACAGTTTGTTTCATTTCAAATCCATTGTGGTGGTGTATAGAGCCAAAAAGATTAGAATCGTGTTGATGTCCCAATATTTATGGACCTGACTATACAACACCTAGGATGCATATATATCCTCTACACACTGTAACTGAAGCTAATTGACTCGCCTGCCTGCTCTATCTAACTCAAAATAAATGACATTGTCTCTCTCTCTCTTTAACCTCTCTCTTTAACCACCGCAACACACTACACAAGGCCGCCACGGAGGCGGCCTTATATAGTGTGGGGCGTGTACTAAACCCCCTGAGACATAATTGGCCAAAGCCACCCTGGCTTTGGCCAATTATGGCTCTCCGTTTTTTGCGCGCTGTGATTGGCCAAAGCATGCGGGTCATAGTGAATGCTTGGCCAATCATCAGCCAGCAATGCACTGCAATGCCGCAGTGAATTATGGGCCGTGACGTGCCACTCGAATTTGGCGCGAATGGCCCATAATGTTCGAAATTCGGTGAACAGCCGAACAGGCGATGTTCGAGTCGAAACATGGGTTCGACTCAAACTCAAAGCTCATCTCAATCAAGATAGAGCTTTCCTGTGTGAATCTATGTAGGGAAGCTAATTTCTGGATCAAGAGAGTAACTTCTTGATTGCTTAGACCAGTGTTTCTCAACTCCAGTCCTCAAGGCGCCCCAACAGGTCGTGTTTTCAGGCTTTCCATTATTTTGCACAGGCGATTTGATCAGTTTCACTGCCTTGGTAATTACCACAGCCGTTTCTTACTGAGGGAAATCCTGAAAACATGACCTGTTGGTGCGCCTTGAGGACTGGAGTTGAGAAACACTGGCTTAGACAAATACTGTTGGCTAGAAACGCTCTTGATCCAGGAATTAGCTTCCCTTCACAGATTTTAATTGAAGCCCTGAAGAAGGGGGATTTTTTTTTCTGACCCTTGAAATTTATAGGCCAGTGATGGTGAACCTTGGCACTCCAGGTGTTTTGGAACTACAGTACATTTCCCATGATGCTCATGCACTCTGCAGTGTACCAGAGCATCATGGGAAATGTAGTTCCAAAACATCTGGGGTGCCAAGGTTCGCCATCACTGGTATAGGCTGTTTTTAGTAAAAACGAATAAATTAATTTTGGACTGTTTTTTACTTTGATCTGGTGCTTCTTCCATTAGTTCATGTTTTTTTTTCTGGTAACCCACATCAAAGTCCTAGTGCCTCTTCAATGCTTTTTTGTTTACTAAGGTTTTCATGTTTGTATCAACTTTGCGCCAACAACTCAGTCCAAGAGGTAGATACCTCTCGGTGATGCCTGAACCAAATGGAATGTCCTTCAGGGGAGAAAAGCAGATGAAAGCATTGTTACGAGGAGTATTTTGATCTCCGTTAAAAGTTAGTAAATGCCAAATCTTCCACTCTCCAATTGTTAATGGTGACTACAAGCATCTGTTCTGCATAGATTTGTTTTTAAGATTTGCATATGCGTGCATATTTAGGGTATTTTCTTTTATATATTCCAAACATATGTTTTCCATTTGCTTTTCTTATTTAATACATTTGGTTTGAATAATTATAGTCTAAAACAGCAAGAAAGAGTTGACAGTTGAAAGCTGATAAAACAGCAGTCAGTATATAGAATTGGTTTTCTTTCTATAAAAAAAATTAACCACTTACCGCCAAATCACGTACCTGTACGTAATTTGGCTTCAAGTGGTTGTCCCGGAGTGATGCCTGCACCTGCAGGCAGCACCCTGGTACCGTTGTTTAGTGCCAAAGGCTGGCTCTCTTGTAAAAACAACTGATGTGGCTAAGCAGCCGCACAAAAAATAATTAAAGTGCCCCCATGCTAGTGCAAAAAGGTGAATGCATGCCTCAGTTCTGAACGCATGAAAAACGCAATAGTCCCACACATGTAACCTATAAAGGCTTTTAAAGAGTCGCCTATGGATAGTAAAATTTACATCATTTGTCGCTGTTGTGCAGGCGTGCACAATTTTATAGAGTGACATGTTTGGTATCTATTTACTCGGTGAGACATCATCTCTTATATAAAAAAAAAACAGATTTTCACATGTAAACAAAAAGTGCCAGAAAATGCCTGGTTAAAACACTAAAACATGCATGGGCACCATAGTAACTAATGAACAGTTTCATGAACACAATTAGGGCGTGCTTGCTTTGTTACAGTTTACATATACTGTTCCTTGTCTGTCAAATATTACAATAGCATCAATCCAGCATTGTCCTAAACAGGTATGAGGTTTGGGTTTACTACTACCATGGATTTGGCAGAAAAGTTCACAGGTTTGCCACCATAAATATGATACAACCTATAATGCAATGCACAACCTTCCCCAGGCCAGCAGTCATATAAGAAAACATTAAAAAGAAATGGATAAATCAGCCCATTTTCTAGCAAAGGGATTTTGCAACATCCATCCAGCATCTGTTGGGACTGTAAGGGAGAGCTGACAGTCTATGTAGGGAAAGCTATTGTTTTTAAATTTTGCCATTCGTACTGTAAATGATCTCCTCCACCTTGGATCTCCCCCACCTGGCTTCCCATACCCTTTATTTGACAATAGCTTCCCTATTGGCACTACAAATAGCCAGAATTGAATAACTACATTC
Source organism: Rana muscosa (assembly GCA_029206835.1). Classification (NCBI taxonomy): domain Eukaryota; kingdom Metazoa; phylum Chordata; class Amphibia; order Anura; family Ranidae; genus Rana; species Rana muscosa. The sequence goes on from JARGYO010005626.1 coordinate 42,939,989, forward strand.
ACTCCCTATAGACCTCTATGGGGTTTTTTCAAGTGGGAATCCCGGAACCTAACTCAGATACGATCATCCCTGCCCATAACATATGCTCTTTATTTGCTTTTCATATATTTTGATATATTTTAGAGAACTAGAACACTTTATGATAACCTGTACGTTATATTTCTAAACCAACATACATTCTATTTTGCTTCTTCTTATCAAGATCAAATGTCAGATTGGAAATTCCGCAGCAAATTCCTGAGATTATTGTATCTAGGTGTCAGGGTAAGTTTAATTCTCCTACCATAATCAAACTGGTATCTATAATGTATATAAATTGAGTCCCTTTCTGGCTGGGTTCAAACCTATGCGAATTGGATGTTGATTGCCGCATCCAATTCGCATAACAGGAGATTGTGACCGGCTCTCTATGGAGCCGGTTCACACATCTCCGTTGTGGCTGTGGAGCGGCGTGCACAGGAGCGCTGTGCATCTTTGGCTCTGTTTCAGGGTCGAAATCAGGCAAAAATTCACCCCTGCTGTGAGCCACATCCATCTTAGGTGTGAACCCAGCCTAAAGGATGTCTTTGGTTTCAGTACACACCAAAGGAATTCCATTTTACAGAAGTTGGGAGGACAGTCTCCAAAATAAAAAGTAATGTATTTTTGTGGAGTAGTCCACAAAAAAAATCATATGGCAGAGAAAGAAATTTCTGATATTCTTTTGCTGAGCAGGTGTTGTGTTTATCAACTCATCATGGAAACTCACAATGTGAGTTTCAAATAAGAAGACTTTTACATGCTAAAATGTCATCTAACATCGCCTGTAAGAAAAGGTTAAAGTGGAACTAAACCCTCCTATCCTTTACAGCCAAGGAAGCTGCCATCTTAGCCTCTATTTGATCTTTAGTTGCCATGGTGCTGCACCTGTGATCAGTTATGACATCAGCCGATTGATGGATTGACCATTTAGTTGACAGAACAAGTAACCGTGACGGCTATCAATCACGGCATGCCTTGAATATAACTGTTTTAAGTTGAAGTGCTATTAAAACCAAAACCACAAATGTTATATATTGCAGCTTACCAATCATGGGACAGCACAAAGGACTCAAAGATATTAAATAAAGAGACATAACACAATTTATTTCATGATGGCTATAATGGCCACAGTGTTTATTAGGGGTAACCCAAAATTGAACAATAATAATCCTTAACCAGCAATATATTTAATCTTAAAGTTACATAACCATAAAGCATTTATTTATTTAATACTATCACCTAGTCCATCCAGAACTGAACTGGACGACAAACCCCACTAACGAACGCTATTACATAAATTCATATATATTATTTTAAAGGGAGGGTGGGGCTCTGTCTTCAGCGGGGGTCTCCTCAGCCAGTGAACAGAGTGGGAAAGCGGCCGGCTTTATCACCTCTGCCCAGCTCAATCCCGCCCGATTCAGCCGATGGGGACCCGTTGCTATGGTGTACCACAATCTGCCATCACTCGGAGCAACCTAAAATGAGAAAAGAGAGGGGGGGGAGAATAAGAAGAAAAGCAGCCCTCTGTACTGTCCCATGGAGCCCCGCATAAGCGTTAGGGTCTCAGTCATGGGACAGTGCAAAGGACTCAAAGATATTAAATAAAGAGACATAAAACAATTTATTTAATGTTGGCTAGAATGGCCACAGCGTTTATTAAGGGGTAACCTAAAATTGAACAATAATAATCCATAACCAGCAATATATTTAATCTTAAAGTTACTTAACCATAAATCATTTATTTATTTAATACTATCACCTAGTCCATCCAGAACTGGATGACAAACCCCACCAGCTGAAAGCCACTGAGTGGCTGAAGCCCCCCAAAAGCCGTTTCCTGCTCAATCATGTTTTGTAAGCCTAAAACAAAAATATCTAACCCGACATCTGACAGGTGTACAAAATCAACTCTGTAAAGACCAGGAAAGAAACCCTCAAGGTCTATGTGACGGTAACAAAAACCCCCTTGAGAAAGTACTAGGTTGCGTATAGTTCTATTTATACGCTACCTAATCCTATCCAGATAATGAAGGTTACTTGAATTTGACCAAAGAAGTCATGGTACCATCTCTGAAAAAACTATGACAGTGAAAGGGAATAACAGCTTAAAAGAAGATAACTCCCTCTTCATCTCACAAATCAAATCCCAAGTTTTAATCCTGCCCAGGTCATTAGCCCCGGCGTGAACAATAAGTACATCAGGAGAGGGCCATTGTCCTAATAAAAAAATTAAGTGATCCTTAAGATTTCTCCATCTCAACCCCCATATTCCCCACCGTAAAACTGAAATTGTCCTTCATCTAAACCGAGATTGGGTTTGAAATTCCTGATGGAAGCTCTCCTTTTGGCCCAAAAAATATCCAAATCAAAATGACACGCTTGGTAGGTCCTAGAAAAAATTAGACAACAACAAGATCAGGACGGACATACAATTTTAAACCTATCACTATCCAGACGTCCCAATTTTCTTAAACCATCATTACAGAAACCAAGAAGGCTGGTTTCAGTAGCCGCACCTATCCTGAAAGAATGTGAAGAGAAATGAAAAATATTATGTTTTTTAAGACGAGAAGACAGGTTAGATGAAAACTGAAATCTCGTTAATAGAGACAGATTAACATGAATAAAAACTTAACCTGGAAAGGGGGGGTCTAACAGAGAGATATTGAGTAATCCTAGAAACTGGGCAGATAATCTGAAAAGGAGCTCTATACAGAGTTATCCATCGACCTTTCCCCAATTTAAAAATTCTAAATCTTAATCGAATCTTCCATGACAGAGATATCTGAAAACACTAAAAAAGAGGAAGAATATTTATTTGGTGTCGTGAGCTCTCCTATTCTAAAAGCACCGAAAAAGGCAATAACAAAAGCCGTCCTGAACAATGAAGTCTCAAATGCAGAAAAGCAAACTGATTCCAGCACAGACATCAGTTTCACCAATAATTCAGAAGAAATTGGGCGTCTACTGTCAATAGCTGGGGAGGATCTTCTGAAAACTTTCAGAAGAACTTGCTTGACTTGAAAAAAGGAAGAAAGAGCAGGAGATCCAGAAATTTTTTAAAAGAAAGACGCTCCTGCTAAAATCTTGGTAACGAAAGAAGGACTAAAGCCGCGTACACACGATCGGTTTTACCGATGAAAACAGTCCGATGGATTTTTTTCATCGGACAAACCGATCGTGTATGGGCCCCATCGGTTTTTTTTCTATCGGTGTCAAAAAATAGAACATGTTTTAAATTTTTCCGATGGATAAAAAACCGATAGCAAATTCCGATCGTCTATGGGCAAGTCCATTGGTTAAAAAACCCACGCATGCTCAGAATCAAGTCGACGCATGCTCAGAAGCATTGAACTTCATTTTTCTCGGCTCATCGGAGTGTTTTACATCACCGCGTTTGGAACGGTCGGTTTTTTGACTGATGGTGTGTAGGCAAGACTGATGGAAGTCAGCTTCATTGGTTTTCCGTTGGAAAAATCCATCGGTTTAAAAACCATAGGAAATCCGATCGTGTGTACAGGGCTTTAGGCCGCGTACACACGACCGGTTTTCTCGGCAAAAAACAACAAGAAAACTGCCGGGAGAGCTTTCTTGCCGAGAAAACCGGCTGTGTGTATGTGGGTTTCAGTTTTCTCATCAAGAAAACTGACCAGATTCCCCGACGAGAAAAAAGATGACCTGCGGTCTTTTTTCTCGTCGGGAATCTAGTTGGCCTGTTTCTCGACGAGAAACCCGAGCGTGTGTACACTTACCTGTCACCGTGGAAACCCGCGCATGCTCGAAATGACTTTGATGAATGTGCGGTAGCTTCCTAGGCATAGGCATAGGGTGTAACAAGATGGCGGCGACGGCATCGAATGTGACGAGCGCACTCTCGTCGTAGTTGATGACGTCACCGCGTGCGTGCCATTCAAAAGAACGGTGGTTCTTTTGAATCGTACGTGTGTACACTCAGCTGGGACAAGTTTCTTTCTTTCTCGTCAGGAAAAACAACGTTTTTTTCCTGACGAGAATCTCGGCCGTGTGTACGAGGCTTCAGTCTAGCTTGGATGAGAGAGGAAATTAAACATAAAGCCGTATAGGCGCTAACTGAATTGAACGAGAGATTAGACTCTAAACAAAAATTACACCATTTAGACCATGCTTGTGAGTATTCTTCCCAAGTTTTAGGAGTGATGGAATGCCTAAATTAGCCTCGATTAGTCCCAAATCAGACCCCAGAGAAATTCCGGGCATGGAAATCCTTCTTGATCCGCCTCTGGAGCAAGCTCCCGAAACCTCTGGAACTCCGATCGAGATAATGAATTGGCAATCTCATTAGTAAACCCAGGGACATGCTTTGCTTTAAGCCAAATGTTATAAGTCATACATTGCAGAACCAGAAAACGGAGTAGTTTTATTACTAATTCAGATTTTGATTATAAACAGTTTACAGCAAAAAAATAAACGTTATTATCCGTATGAAGGATAACACGCTTATTCTCAAAGAATCGGTGCCAGATAGTAATGGCTACCACTACAGGGAATAATTCTAACAGAACCATATTACAGTTAATATTGGGAGACCTCCAGGACTCAGGCCATACATCAGTACACCAATGACCATCCAGGAAAGCGCCAAAGTCAACCGATCCGGATGAATCAGTAAATAAGCAGATGTCGAAGTCTCTAATGAAATCGCTCTACCATAAAGCACGCCCATTGAAATTGATCAGGAATTGTTACATCACAAATGGTACCCGCCAGGGTTGTCCGTCGTCCCCCATCATTTTTACCCTCATGATGCAACCCCTGGCGGAGACCATTAGAACAGATAGTAGAGTATCGGGGATTAACGTTGCAGACGATACACATAAAATATGCCTCTTTGCCGATGACGTGGTGCTGACAGTAACTAATCCGGCTTCTTCCCTGGCTAGAGTCCAGGAAATATTACATCAATACGGTGCAATATCTTATTACAAACTGTCAATAAATCATGTATTTTACCTGTTAATATCTCCAAAAAGCAGATAGCTAAACTTAAGGAATGGTTTCTATTCCAGTGGATGTCTAAGACTATTCCATATTTGGGAATTAAATTGGCCTTCCCCACCTCCCACACGTACAACACTAACTTTAATTCTCTCCTTGATATCATAAAAGCTGACCTGGCGCATATTGCAGCTTTTGAATTATCATGGCTAGGCAGGATAGCGGCCCTAAAAACGATACTTCCTCCTAAGATCATCTATTATTTTAGAACCATCCCTATCCATCTACCTGAATCCTTTTTTACCTCTACAGATAGGCTTTTTAGGAAGTTTGTCTGGCAGGGTAAAATGACTAAGGTCACCTATTCCTCCATCCAAAGACATAGATTTGCGGGTGGGGCGGGATTTCCAGTGCTCCGCAATTATTATAGAGCAGCTATTCTGGACCAGATGAAGGCCTGGTTCGAACCAGTGCCGGACAAATGCTGGGTCAGAATAGAAAAATCTATCCTTAAAAATAAAGACCTGCCTTCTTTACTCTTAGCCAAACTTACCGATTTGCCTTTACTTAACCCGCCCCTTCCTTCCATGGCGGCGACCCTTTCAGTGTGGGGTAGCATTCAACCTGGTATTGACCAGGAATTCAAATCTAGTCAAAGGATTACGCAGCTTCAAATTCTGGAACACCTCATCCCAGATCTAAGAATAACTTCCTGGAAACAGGAGAATGTGTTGACAATACGGGAAGCACTTCATAGTCATCCCAATGTACATACATATACCCTTGCACAGCTACGGCACTTTCAACTCGCACATTCAACGAATACATATGATTTACCCACTGACGTATGGAATTACCTCTGTACTAATCACATGAAACCGAAGGGTCTGTCTTGGTTTTATACCTTTCTACAGAAAAACCACAAATCCTCCAAGACATCTCATATGTTGAACTGGGAGAAAGACTGGGGTTCCTCCCACTCCCACACTGAATGGAAAACTGCTATAAAGGCATCGTATAAATATTCTCATTGTACCAATTATTGGGACAACATGCTGAAAATCTTGCATAGATCGTATCTAACGCCAGTCAGACTGTCGCTGATCTTTCAGTCAGAAACTAATTTCTGCTGGAGACTCTGTGGCGCTAAGGGCAATATTAACCATATACTTTGGGGATGCAAAAGTATTCGTAGCTTTTGGAATGAAGTGTTTAAACTTATCTCTTCTATTACTGGGTTTTTCATAAAACCCAACCCCCAATTAGCCCTCCTTAATAAAAAGATTAATAATATACCATCCCAATTTAGAAGTATAGTTATCCACATTTTACTAGCTGCTCGCCTAACTCTTACTGCCAAATGGAAAACTACTTTGGCCCCGAATATCAGTGAAGTTATCCACAGGGTGTCTACACAACACTCCTATGAAAGATATTTTGCTATTCAATCTAATTTGATTCACTCCTTTATAACTCAATGGTTACCCTGGAATTCTAGATTTCCTGAATGATTATATATCTATGCGGTTGTATTCTTCTTTGCCCACTAGATGTCAGCTATTGTTTTGTTGGTACAGTTTCTTTTATTTTCTTTTTTATTTATATATCTTTTTATTTTTCATATTGTATTTTCTTCAGTTTTTTTTCTCTTTTTTTTTTCTTTTTCCTTTATATTGCATTCCCGAATAGTGTTGTACTAACCCTTTCTACTAGTGCCTTGCTCAAATAGGGAACCGTGGCTCCACGTTATGATGTAGGACACGCGGTTCACGGTAGATTGTGAGTACTACAAACTGGTAGAGGTGTATGGTTTACCACAAAGTATTTGTATTTTGATTGCTGTATTTTGCAATTTCTATTCTATTCTACTACCTTTGTTTTGTTCATACTGAAAATCTAATAAAAAATATTTGAAAAGAAATTGATCAGGAATTGATCCCAAACCTTCAAATCCTCCTTAATGGGACAGGTAATATAAACATGGGAAAGAAGATTTTTAAGCCCCCTAGTGGCTAGAGCAAATCTCAGAGAAAAGACTCTGGCTATCGGAATTACCCTGGACGCAAACGCGAAAAGTCCTAACAAGGACTGAACATCACGCAAAAGAACCTTTCTTTTTGACAGAAAACTAGAAATGAGTAACCTCATCTTTATAATTTTAGACATTGGCAAACGAAATTCCATTGAGACCGAATCGATTGTGATACCCAGAAAATCAATGACAGTCACTGGACCCACAGTTTTCTCGTGGGCTAGGGGAATGCCAAAAGAATCACAGATGTTGAAAAAACAATTCAACATATTAGAACAAACCTGAACTTCAGCTGGACCTTTAAATAAGAAATCATCGGGGGGCGTGGCCTGGACCGGCATGTGAGAGGACACAGCTCTCACAGCTCCTGAGCTTGATCCGTTACCGATCCTCCCTCAGCCACATAACCGACACTCTGTGACTATATGCTGCAAGCTGCTGATCCCGGGATCACAGGGGAACCTCCGCCAGCCCTCTGCACTAGAGGAATGACCCGGAAAACTATATCTGACATGGGTCCCGATTTCCAAGATGGCGCCGCCGCATCCACAGTGAAGGGGACCCCACGAGGAGCTGACAGGGGGAAGGAGCCGGGGCCTAAAGGACAGAGGCAGCCCAAGACTCAGGGTAAGGATGCACCTAAAGATATGGTGTATTACACCCAGAAAATGAATGGGCTGACGGGGACAGAGGAGGCTGGACACTCGCAGCACATAGAGCCTGCTTTACATGACACGCAGGCTGGGGCAGCCATCTTGGCTGCACACAGTGAGCATGATGAGACTGATCACTCTGATTCTGGGGCCCCTGAGAATGGTGAACAGGACACTTTTGGGACTGCTCAGCCTACGCTGGCAGACATCCTCAGGGCAGTTAACATTGGCAATGCCTCGGTAGCCACCATGAGAGAGGAACTGTCGCTGCTGCAACAAGATATGCAAAAAATAGGATTTTTATAACAGCTTACCTGTAAAATCCTTTTCTTGGAGTACATCACGGGACACAGAGCGACATAGTCATTACTAATGGGTTATATAGATACCGTCAGGTGCTGGCACTGGCAACTTCCAAAACCGGAAGTACCCTCCCCTATATAAGCCCCTCCCATCCGGGAGCACCTCAGTTTTGTAGCAAAGCAATAAGTGTCCCCAAAGAGGGGCGGGAGCTCTGTGTCCCGTGATGTACTCCAAGAAAAGGATTTTACAGGTAAGCTGTTATAAAAATCCTATTTTCTTTCTCGTACATCACGGGACACAGAGCGACATAGTCATTACTAATGGGATGTAAAGCAATGCCAAATGAGGGGGGGGATACACCATATATAAGCTGAGCGCTATCAGACATGAGGATCTTTTGCGGCCTGCAACACACTGCGCCCAAAGGCGACATCCTCCTGACTTCTAACGTCCACCTGGTAGAACCTAGTAAACGTGTGAACTGAAGACCATGTTGCGGCCTTACAGATTTGAGCCAGGGAGTCCTGGTGATGCACTGCCCATGAAGTTCCAACTGCTCTCGTGGAGTGCGCTCTAACTTTGAACGGAGGCGGTCTCCTTCTCAAGCCATAAGCTTGCATAATGACCTGTCGAATCCACTTGGCTAAAGTAGATTTTGACGCTGCCTGACCCTTTCTGGGGCCTTCCGGCAGAATAAACAAAGTATCCGTTCTGCGAATCTGAGCAGTGGCTTTTAGATAAGCTTTAACTGCTCTTACTACATCCAAAGAATGCAATAACTTTTCCTCTACCGAAGTAGGTTTGGGGAAAAAAGAAGGAAGAACCACATCTTGGTTCAAATGAAACCTCGATACCACCTTAGGAAGAAAGGCTGGATGAGGACGTAACACTACTCTGTCCTTATGGATAACCAGATATGGCTCCTTACAGGACATAGCTGCTAATTCCGATACTCTTTTAGCCGAACAAATGGCTACTAGAAAAATCAATTTCCTGGTGAGAAGCACCAAGGAAATATGCTGTAATGGTTCAAATGGTTGTTTCTGTAGAACCGACAGAACCAAGTTTAGATCCCATGGACATATGGGAATATTAACCGGAGGACTAATACGCATCACTCCTTGTATAAAGGCTTTGACTAGTGAATGCGAAGCCAAGGGCCTTTGAAAAAATATTGACAAGGCCGAAATCTGACCCTTGATAGTACTCAAGGCAAGCTTCCTATCTACAGCCCACTGTAGGAAGTCCAGAATCCTACCTATTACGTACTTATGTGGATGCCATTTCTTGGCCTCACACCACGCGATGTACGCCTTCCAGATTCTATAGTAGATCTGCCTGGATACCGGCTTCCTGGTATTGATCATGGTAGATACCACAGCATTAGAGAGCCCTCTCTTTTTTAGAATGTGGGCTTCAATAGCCAGGCCGTCAAACCTAGGGCTGGTAAGGAAGGGTGGTATATCGGTCCTTGCGAAAGCAGGTCCGGACGACGTGGGAGAGTCCAAGGACTCCCCACTGAAATTTTACAATCTCCGCGTACCACGCTCTTCGGGGCCACGCTGGAGCCACCGGAATCACTGGTTTCTTTTCTACCCTGATTCTGCGGAGTAATCGAGGTAACCATTGTGGCGGTGTGAATGCATATATCAGCTTGAACTGATCCCAAGGGAACACTAGGGCATCCGAGCCGCAAGCTAGGGGATCCCTTGTCCGAGAGACAAACCTGTCCCCCTTTGCGTTGAATCTGGATGCTAGAAGATCTACATCCGATGTTCCCCACCGCTGACATATTGTCCAGAAAACCTCGGGGTGAAGGGACCCTTCCTCTGGGCCTAATTGCTGGCGACTTAGAAAGTCCGCCTTCCAATTCTCCACTCCTGGAATGAATACCGCAGATATGGCTGGGACATATTTTTCTGCCCATTTCAGGATGTAATTTACTTCCCTCTGGGCTGCACGACTCCTGGTGCCCCCCTGATGATTGAATTCTGACAGGGGACCCTTGGAGTTTGGATGTCCATGCTACTAGGGCATACCGGGCTGCTCGTATCTCTAAGAGATTGATGGGCAGGGCCTTTTCTGCATCCGACCATCTGCCCTGGAGAGACCATTGCTCCAGTACTGCTCCCCAGCCTATAAGGCTGGCATCTGTAGTGACCACCTTCCAAGAAATCGGACTGAAGGATCTCCTTTTTTCCAGATTCTGGGGAACCAACCACCAACGGAGGCTCTTGCGAACGGAAGGGGACAAGGACATTGTAAGTCTAGGGCCTGAACTTTTTTTGTTCCAGGCTGACAGTATGGCCCCTTGCAAATTCCTTGAATGGAATTGACCGTAGGGTACTGCTTCGAATGATGCCACCATCTTTCCCAGCAGCCTCATATACAGGCGTATGGACGGCTGTCTTTTTTGTACCCACTAAGTGGATCAAATCTTTCAAAGACAACACCTTTCCTCGAGGCAAGAATATTTTTCTCTGGCCTGAATCCAACCTTAGCCCCAAGTATTCCAAACTTTTGACTGGTTTTTAGGGGTGACTTGTCTCGGTTGATAATCCAACCGTGAGATTCCAGATACTTGATTGTCTTGTGAACGACCACGTCTAGTTTTTTCACTGAGTGGTCTATCAGCAACAAGTCATCTAGATATGCCATTATCATTACACCTTGTGTTCTTAGATTGGCCAATAAAGGGCCAGAATTTTTGTAAACACTCGTGGTGCTGTGGCCGAACCGAAGGGTAAGGCTCTGAACTGAAAATGGCGCCCTTCTACTGCAAAGCGTAGAAATTTTTGGTGGACTGGAAAGATGGGAATGCGCAAATAAGCATCTTTGATGTCGATCGCGGCTAACCAATCCTCCCCTTGTAGGGCAGTGGCCACCGATCGGATTGACTCTATTGGAAAGTCCTGATATACAGGAATTTGTATAGCCCTTTTAGAATTAATATGGGCCTCCCGTCCGCGTTTGCTTCGGGACTGTAAAGAGGTTTGAGTAAAACCCGAACCCTCATTCTTCCAGGGGAACCTCCATAATTACTCCTTGGAGCAATAGTTGTTCTAGTGCCAACAGGAGGGACTCTCCCTTCCGGGGATCCCTTGGCACGTTTGACCTCAAAAATGGGAAGGAGGAGAGTCTTTTAACTCCAAACTGTATCCCAAACATACTGCGGAGAGCACCTATCTGTCTTGATCGTGTCCCGCCAGGTCTCTTGCGAACAACTGCAGTCCTCCCCCCCACCCGACTGAGTGGGGGCTTCAATGAATTTAACTTTGGGGGAGGTTTTGTACCTCCCCTGACCCAGGGTTTCTCATTACCCTGCTATTGTCCCTGTTTTTTACCCCCGGGAATTGACCGAGGAGGCCGTCGGAACTGTTACACAGCCGATGCCCCAGGGACTGGAGAAGCAGGCCTCTTAAAGAGGGACCTCTAACTCTGTTTTTAACCGGCAAGAGCGTATTTTTACCGCTGGAAATTTTCTGGATATATTTGTCCAGGTTTTCCCTGAATAAGCGTTCACCATGAAATGGGACGCTAACCAGCCATTCTTTACAGGGAGCTTCAGCAGACCAGTTTTTGAGCCATAGGAGCCTACGCATATGTACTATAGACAGCGTAAGGCGGGAGGCCTGATGGACTGAATCCTTTATGGCGTCAACCGCAAAGCCTAAGGCTCTAGGCAGATCAGCTAGGGCAAAGCCTGCTGATCTGTCAAGTCCCTCAAGACCTGTTTCAACTGATCCTTCACTGCTTAGCAGACCCCAATAGCTGCTACTGCTGGTTGTGTCACCAAGCTTGCTGTAGAAAGAAGCAGATTTTCATAAGGACTCCAATCTTTTATCTATTGGGTTCTTGAACATTTGGACATTATCCACTGGACATGTCAGTGATTTATACATACAAGAGATGGCTGCGTCCACTGTAGGGACCTTCCATTTTTTTTTTTTTTTTTTTTTGATGAACTTATCCTCCATGGGATAGACCACCGGAAATCTCTTGGGGGAATAAATATTTTCTCAGGACGTTCCCAATCCTGGTAAATGAGCCCTTTCAGTAAAGGGTGAAGTGGAAAAGAACAGACAGTCTGGGGGCTTCTAGCGACCCCAACGAGGATACAGTAGTGGTTGATGGTTCCGCAAGGTGCATTTTTAAATGCTGATCGGACCATGTTAGTCAGAGACTGAACCCATAATCTTTCAGCTTGAGATGCTGAGAAAAGGTTCCCCCACTGTTGATTCCTCTATAACAGAATCAACCTCATCCTGATCCCCTTCAGGCAGGTCGATCCCTGTATGGGACTGTTGCTCTGCTAACAGGCACTCTGAAGGAGGAGACGGAGATCGGGCGTGCTTTCCCTGACAGGGAGGCAGCGATAAATGTTGACAATCTCTCTCTAATCCTCCCAGAGCTGAGGAAAAAACCTCCTCTGTTACATACACAGGAGCAGGTGAACTGAGGACAGCCACAGTACCAAGTACCCCTGTGGGGTCTCTACGGTCACTAACCTCTGAACTTCAGGGGAGACTGGTGCAGCAGAAGTATGCCCAAGATCCTCCGAGCCCGATGAGACCCCCTTCGCTTCCTGGAAGATTCAGTTCCGGAGCTTCTGGACGGCATATTCCTAAGCCTAAAGCTGAGGTATTCCAGCCGTAATACACCACTTTTACTGAGAATAGTCTAGCACAATTGCTGCTATATCACAGTTGGTGTCTACTAATGTGCCTTTCTAGGGGATGCCTGTATCAACCGCTTGCTGTATGCCCTTTTTTAAATGTTGCCAGCTCTGTCTCTGTACTTCATAGCCAGCTCACCACACAAAACTGTGGTTTTTACATGCTGGGACGCCCGCACATGCGCAGAAGCGCTGCGGCGCACACAGAGCGTCATCCCCCAGGCTCCGCCCCCTTTCCTGGCTCACCTCTATATATAGAGGCGCGTGCACGCGCACGCGCGCGGCCACGTGCACCTTCGGCGCTAATTTTGAAAAATGGAGACTAGGGACAAGAGCCAGGGCCCCTCTTTGCCGCAGGCCGGGGGATGGACGAGCATTGCAACATGGCAGAGGAAGCAGTTTCCCATAAGAGAACTCACCATCTGCCTGGACTTGCTCTGCTGAGAAGAAACTAGTCCACATGACAAGAAAACATTCCACAGCGGCCTCTAGTGGACAAACACAGGTACCGCAGTCTAATATCTTAAATATATATAAAAAAATATATTTTTTTTTTTTTTCTTGACCACCATTAAAAATTATTACATTTTTTTTTAGTAGTTACAGGCATGCACAGAATTTTGCGGGAATACCATTAGGTAACAGACAGAAAGACAAATTAGGCTTGGGGGTCCCCCAATAGAACCAAGTTCCTGGGGGCCCCCACTTACCTGTTCCCCGCCGCAGGACTTTGTTTGGTCCACAAAAGCCCAAACTTCACCTATCACGGCAGGCATTGTAATCAAACCTTCAGGGACCGGGTTCCCAAGGATTCCACTCCCCTGGACCTGTATAGCACCCTGCACAGAAAACATCTTGGTCGTGGGTATGACCAGAGCTCTGGATCCCAGGGTCCAGCTCTCCTAAGAGAAGCATTACAGGCAAAACCTTGCTCTTCTCTGCAAGACCCGGGTACCGACCGTTTAGCTATGAAGCTTTTTTGGTCGGATCCGGAATAGCTTACTGAGGCCCAAAAGAACCTGTACACAAGCTCAGTGAAAAACACATGTTTCTTCTTGGCCAACACCTTAGACACTGGCAAAAAACTGAGGAGGTGCTCCCGGATGGGAGGGGCTTATATAGGGGAGGGTACTTCCGGTTTTGGAAGTTGCCAGTGCCAGCACCTGACGGTATCTATATAACCCATTAGTAATGACTATGTCGCTCTGTGTCCCGTGATGTACGAGAAAGAAAATGCGGGAACGCACCACTGCAGTGGAAAGTAGGGTGAGTGAAATTGAGGATTGTTTACCCCCATTGAGAGAGATGCCAAGGCCGCTTATCAACTTGCAAGGGAGGCTATTGACAGAGCAGAAGATTTTGAGAACCGCCTCAGAAGGAATAACATCCGCTTTGTGGGTCTCCCTGAGAAGGTGGAGGGTAGGGATCCCACAGCATATGTGGAGGGCTGGTTGCTGGACATTTTTGGAAAGAATGCCTTTTCTCCTCTGTTCGCGGTGGAGCGCGCTCACAGGGTGCCATCTCGCCCCTCTCAACCTGGGGGGCCCCCCAGGTCAATACTAGCAAGACTGCTACATTACAGGGACAGGGAAACAGTGCTCCGACTCGCACGGGAACGGGCCAATATACAACATAATGGAACCAGAGTGTCCTTTTATCCTGATTTCTCGGCTGAGGTGCAGAGACGGCGGGCAAAGTTTTTTGATGTAAAGCGCAGGCTCCGACAGATGCAGCTCTCTTATGCTATGTTGTACCCGGCTAAGCTACGGGTAATAGCGCGGGGCCAGGCACAATTTTTTGAGTCTGCTAAGGAGGCTATTAACTGGCTGGACCGTAACGAACAAGCCCTGAGGCGGCGTGGCCAGAATGGCGAGGAGGATTGATGAAGGCGGGCTGACCCGCAAAAGATGCTGGATCTCCGCACGGTTCCTGGGGTGCTTTGATTTGGTGGGGAGACTTTGTTCTGATCTTATCCGGATAAACCCTGGCTGAGGGACATTATCTTGCATCATATCAAGACAAGAGCTTCAGACATCGTCAACGTGGATTTACAAATTGAGTACTTGAGAGACCCCCTGAGTGCGTTTCAGGGGGAACACGGTTGTCCTGCCCTGTTGACAGGACGTGGTGCTAAGTTACTGGAGGGGATTGCTTGTTGCCTCCTCTGTTTTTCTTTTTTTCTTTTTCTTTTTCACTTTTTTGATGAGCGGCATGACGGCAATGTTTCTCAGGTGGGCACTATGACTGAACCATATACACTTCTTCATGACCTGATCATTTATTCCAGAACTGCCAGACTTTTGGGCCTGGTGACGTTTTCCATGCTTGTTCCTATGTTTAACTTTGTCAAATGGCAGGGATTCCTATAGTATCATGGAATGTGAGGGGACTCCATTCCCCCCTCAAGAGGACTATGGTGCGCATGTGCCTTAGAAAGTTTCAGCCTGGGATATTCTGCTTCCAAGAAACACATTTGACGCAGGAGACAGTGGGATGTATACAGTATAATTGGGTGACTAAAGCTTACCACTCCACTCACACCTCGTATTCTAGAGGGGTCAGTGTCTTGATTCACGGCTCCTTGGACTACCAAGAGATGGACAGTTTAATTGATCCTGAGGGTCGATTTGTGTTTCTACATTGCAGATTGGGCGCCTTAACATGTGTGATTGCTGGAGTATATGTCCCCCCCCTTTCACGGCGGTGGTGCTGAGGGCCTTGATATCCTATTTAGATGGTAGACCGGAGGTACCGCTGCTGGTGATCGGGGACTTTAATTGTTGTTTGGACCTCTCGTTGGATAGACAACCGGCCGTAGGAGCCTCTGCCCTCTCCAGGGGTACCCCCTGGTGCGGTTGTTGCAAGAGGTGGGCTGGGTGGATATTTGGCGACACCGTCATCCGGGGGTAAGACAGTATTCATGTTTTTCCAAATTGCATGGCAGTCTGTCTAGGATTGACTTGGTGGTGGGAAACGCACACATGCTCCAATATGTAGCCCCTATGGAATACAGGCCCCGTAGTGTGTCGGACCATTCCCCATTGATAGTGCACCTGGTGGTTTCTCAACCTGTGGTGCTCCCAAGGGCACCGTGGAAATTCAATGCGTTCTGGCTGAAATTATTAAAATCCCCTGAAATTATAGAGGAGAGCATGTGTGGGTTTTTCACTGCTCAGGACCCTGAGAGTCCCTGTATGCAGCAGTGGGAGGCCTTTAAGGCATTTTTGAGAAGGATTTTGACCACTGAAATTACTAAAGTAAAAAGAGATTCTTCTGATTTTGTGGTGGAGCTGGAGAATAGGGTGAAGGACCTTGAACAACGTTTTGTCACGGACCCCTCTGATTCGGCAAGGGAGGAGTGGCAGGCTGCTCAGTCAGCTTACGAACGGGTGCTCTCCTCAACTGCCGAGAAAAAGCATTTTTTTACCAAACAGGCCTTCTTTGAGGAGGGGGAGAAAACGGGGCGCATGCTGGCTAGAATAGCGAATGCCCAGCAGAGGTCTCCAACTATAGGGGTTATTAAATCCAAGGCTGGGCCACTGGTTAGATCACCGGAACTTATCATGCAGGAGTTGGCGGGGTTTTATGAGGAGTTGTACCCCCCCCGAGCAGCCTATAATCGGGCGGATCTGGACCGGTACTTAACTGAGTTGACCTTCCCTAGGCTTAATGCGGGACAGAGGGAGGAGTTAGATGCGCCTCTTACGGTGGAGGAATTGCAGGTCGCAGTGGGCCTGTTCCCTAATTGTAAGGCACCGGGGGAGGACGGGATTCCCATGGAAGTATACAAGCAGCATGCGGAAGTATTGCTACCACGCTTATTGAGGGTGTTTAACGCAGCCTTGGAGGTGGGAGTCCTTCCACCTTCTATGGCAAAAGCCAATATTGTATTGCTTCTTAAACCAGGTAAGGATCCGATTGAACCTGGGTCATACAGGCCAATCTCCTTGTTACAATGTGATATTAAAATTCTTGCGAAAGTGCTAGCACTGCGACTTAATAAGGTTATAGCCTCCCTCGTACATGATGATCAGGCAGGGTTTATGCCAAATAAATCCACGGCCGTTAACCTGCGGCGGTTATTTTTGAATATGCAATCGGACGTCGACAATCCGGGAAGAAGGGCCCTGCTGTCCTTGGATGCCACTAAGGCATTTGACAGTATTGATTGGACATACTTGTGGGCGGTACTGGAGCGTTTTGGATTCGGCGAAGCGTATATAGCGTGGGTGCGCCTCCTGTACAGCGGACCTGAGGCTGCCCTTCGGGCCTTCGGTTTTCTATCACAGGATTTTGCATTGAGGAGGGGGACGAGGCAAGGATGCCCGCTGTCCCCTCTGCTCTTTGCATTGGCTATTGAACCCCTGGCCATGAAGATACGGGCTAATGAGCATATTGTGGGATTTTGCTATGGTCCCCTGCAGGAGAAGATAATGCTATACGCTGATGACACCCTGCTTATGCTGGGAGATACTGACGAGTCCTTGCGGGAGGCCATGGCAACCATTACAAAATTTGGGGTTTACTCAGGCTTACAAATTAACTGGTCAAAATCTGCCCTGTTGCTTTCAGACGGGGATGCCACACAGACGATAGCCCTATCGTGCCCTATCCCAGTCACTACTTCTTTTAAATACTTGGGGATTCAGATCACTTCCAACCCGAGGGATTTTGGCCGACTGAATATTTCGCCCCTGCTTCAGAGGTTTAGGGAGAGAGTTAGGACGTGGAACGGCCTTCACATGTCGGTGGCGGGCAAAGTAAATTTGGTGAAGATGATCCCTATGCCTCAACTACTCTACTGTCTTCACAATGCCCCGGTAGTGGTCCCTTTAAAATTTTTTAGAATTGTTAATTCCATCTTTCGTACTTTAATATGGAAGAATAAACCCCCGAGGATAAAATTAGAACATCTTCAAAGGCCTAAGGACGATGGCGGGCTGGCATTGCCCAACCCGTGGTTGTACTACCTGGCAGCCCAGTTACAGCACCTGGTGGGGTGCTTTGGGACTGAGCCGGCTGGCTCTTCCCGGGCACTCATGCTCCGCACAATAGATGCAGGTCCCATTCCTCTGGCACTGGAGGCCCTGGCATTTGCCAGGCCGAATAAGAAGTATCCTACATACAACCTTATACAAAAAGTGTGGAATAAGTGCAAGTATATACAACAGGCCGAGGGGTATACTAAATATAGCCCTCTTTGGCATAACGAGACTTATACGGAACTGGCTAAGTTGCAGGGAGGGGCTAGATGGATAGCACACGGGATTACCCATGTTAGGCACGTCTTTAAGAATGGTATTCTTAGGACATTTGCGGATCTGCAGGCGGAGTTTGGCCTGCCGTCCTCAATGTTCTTCCAATATCTGCAACTTCAGCATGCGGTTAGAGCACAGAGTAGATCTTCAGAGTGGCACTTGTCTCCAACTCCTGTATTCGGCCTCATCAGAGATGCTGTGACCTCGAAGGGATTTATTTCCCAAAGCTACAATATCCTTTTACAATACTTCCTTGGGCAGCATCCCCTGAAGGTGAGGGAGCGGTGGGAGAGGGATGTGGGTCAAATGGACGGGGAGGAGTGGGAGGAGATATTTCAGGGGGTAAGTGTATGCTCTCTAAATGTGGCCCAGCGGCTCACGCAACTATATATTATTCTGAGGGTGTACTACACGCCGCATAGACTACAGCTGATGGGGTTGCAGACAGATGGTACCTGTACCAGATGTAGGAGGGACCATGGGGATCTTATTCACCTCCTGTGGCGTTGCCCCAAGCTGCATTTATATTGGAATGAGGTGGTGACTGTGGTCAATTCTGTGTTCAAGATATCTTTACCAGTAGATCCCAAGGTATGCCTCTTGGGGGTGGTGGAAGAGCATGTGATAGAAGTGCACCCCAGGGAAGCAGTTCGGAGGGTGATGTTCCAAGCCAGGAGGCTGATTATGTTGTATTGGAAATCTGAGGTGCCCCCAACTTCGAGGGAATGGATATGCAAGATAGGGGATATGTTACGTCTGGAAAAGCTCATCTACCAGCACAGGGGGAGCATGCAGAAATATGAAAATCTCTGGGCACCGTGGCTGGATACACCGGGGCTTGCCCCGGTGGACCTGGTCGCGGACAGATTATTGGGCTAGTTATGGGAAAAACACTCTGCTTTTGAATGCTATATTGTAGGACGAGAAGTATTATGAGGTTGCTACTTTAACCCTGCTTTGTATCAATTGGTCATGTGCATGAAAGTGCTGATTATTGTTTTTGATGTATATGGCTGTGTACCACCTTTGAATCAATAAACACATTTTTGTTGGTAAAAAAATAAAAATAAGAAATCATCAAAATAATGGATAGCGCCACCCTGACGGGAATTCTGTGACAAAACAAAAAGGCCTCAAAATAAAAACAAGACTTGGAAAACCCCATGGGCATACACTCATCAAAATAAAACTGATCTTCAAAATAGAAACCAAAGGAATTCAAACCCGTGGGATTGACAGGTAAGAGGCGAAATGCGGATTTTATGTCTGCTTTTGCCATTGAAGATGATTCCCCATATTGTTTTAACAAGTGCAAAGCTTCATCAAAGGAAGCATATGAAACAGATGACTCAAATTCTGCTATCTCATCATTCAAGGAATTGCCATGAGGAAAGGATAAATGATGAATCAAACGAAAGGAACCTGGCTCCTTTTTTGGGACCAGGCCTAAAGGGGATAAACAGAAATTTATAAAGGGGGGGGGAGAGAAAGGTCCAGCTATTCCACCTTCTTGCAATTCTTTTAAGATCTTCTCTTTAACTATGTCAGGGTGCTCAAGAACAGAACGTATTTTTTTTTACCTGAAGACAACCCTGACCTGCAAAAGGAGGAACTAGAAAAACAAATTTGAATCCTTCATAAAGTAGATCCGCCATCTTGCGGTCTGGGTATTGTTCTAGCCAGAACTGCATTTTTGACAATTTCACTGGCGTCCATGCTTTTTGCATTAACGTCTCTTGACTGAGATGTACTAGCGGATTTTTTAAAACAGCGGGATGCTGGATGTGTACCTGCACAGAATGAGCATTCGTGCTTGTACCTGCAGTTAGATAAGAATCTGCATTGGTAATCATTAAATGAGAAACACTCTCCCTTACGAAAAGTAGGCTGAGGATTGGTTGTTTGTGGCCTCTGTGTATATTGAGGTCTTTGTGGCATTATCAGGTTCAGCCAGAGCCCTACATCTTTAACCCCCCAGCGGAGGGATGGGTGAACGGAGAGCTTTTGTCTAAAGCTCTCATCGAAGCTGAACCAAGAAATGCCTCCAAAGTGGCGGTATGCCTCAGCCACTATATCCAGGTGTTGAAACAATCCTGAGCATTTTTCAGGAAAACGCTTACCCATCATAGAAGAAAAAATACAGAAAGCCTGCAGCCAAATCTGAAAGGTCCAGGGAAACTGTCATCAATTATTTTATCAGATTTCAACAAGAATTCCTTTGATGACGGGAGCAAGGATAAAATATCTATGAATTCTCCACGCCATATTTTTTCTTTAACAGCAGTAGATAGATGATAGCCCAGAGGAGACAATTCACAGGGGAGAGCCTCCTTAAGACATGATTCAGAAACAGACGCTTTAACAGGTAAAGAAAGTGTAGGATTTAAAACAGAAGCAGGCATAGTAGAAACACTGGCATTATTAACAGTACCAGGAATTTTATTCAAATTAGAAGCAATGGTATTCAAAGGGTTAACACTCAATGGAGAGGCGGGGTAACCTTGGGAAGAAACAGCATTATCTGACATAATTATACTACTTGAGCCACCACCATTCCATACAGCACCAATATTATGAGATTCACTCAATTTTGCAAGTACATTGGCTAAAGAACCAACTACTTTACCCAATTCAGAAAGATTTAAATAATTTCTCTCACCAGAATTGCGGTCCACGCTAACAGGCTGCCCAGACGTTGCAACCTCACTGGAAATGCCCGCAGAAGCTAGCTGAGGTGATCCATTTCTGGCTCTGTTTGAGGAGCGTGACCTTGCCTGCTTTAGGCCGGGTTCACACTGGTCCGACAAACGCTCCGACATTGGGAGCTCATGTTGCATGACGTGTGAAAATCAATGTTTCCCTATGAGAGCCGTCTTAACTGGTCCGACACAAGTCGGTCCGACTTTGAAAATGCTCCGTGTACTACTTTGGTCCGACTTTGATCCGACTTCAGCCCATTGAATATCATTGAAGTCGGATCAAAGTAGGATCCTTGTCCTAACCATCCGACATTTGACATCCGACATGGTGATTACAGCAGCAGTAAAAGGAATTTATCTCACCCTGGGATTGTTTTGATTGGTCAAAGGACAAGTCAGACTATCAAAGTTGGATCAAAGTAGTATCCTGTTCATGAAAGTCGGATGGATGTCGGACCAATGTAGGATCAATGTAGGACTGATGTCGCAGAGCAAAGTAGGATGAAAGTTGTATGACTGTCGTGTCGTACCAGTGTGAACCCAGCCTTAAAGTGGTTATAAACCCTCCCAGACAACTTTATATCTTCATAATGTAGATAACACAGGCAGCTAATCGCTGCCTGTGAAATTGTACTTACTGCTGTAGTTTCCATGGAAATCGTCCTGTAATTGAAAATGATGTCATGCGCGATTGCGCAGTAGGATGTTTCATTACCGGCACCTAAAGTGTGCCGTTTCTGTATTCCCTGCATGTCGGCACATTTCTGTGGATGAGCTTCCCCTCTGAACGGCACAGAGGAGAAGTCTTGCGATGCTGCTCTACTTGTCTCCTTCCTGATACTCCCCCTTGTGACTGAATAAGACGTCACACAGGGGAGTGAATCAGAGCAGCATAGACACATGCACATGCGTGAGATTTCCAAAGGGAATCAGAGTAAGGGCGGAAGTGATGTCCAGAACAGATTCAGCAAACAGCACAAACAATGACGCGGCCAATACCCGGAAATTAAGAAATTACAAAGACCCTAAATAAGGTATTTAGAAACCTAGTTTTAGGCCGATTTCAATCTATTATGCCTTGTAATGAGCTATTGTATGTTAAAATTGAAAAAAAATGAAAAATCGGCCGGGGTTTACTTCCTCTTTAATACATTTCTTAAAGGAGAAGAGGGAGAATCTTCCCTTCTCAACCTCTTTCCCCTGTTACCTTTGCGACCTCTTTTCTGGGCAGTAGGGGGAGCTGAGAGGCTGCCATTCTCCATGTCTTCAATGGGCACAGACTGGGCATGCTCCATATCAGCAGATGCTGATACAGACGGGACTGCCTCCTCTTCAAGACACCTCCTTAGCATCTCCGCCCCCCGCAGCCCTCAGCTTTGTGAATAAGGCGGCACAGCAGCTCTTCCATGACTCAGGTAACACTGCCTGCAGCAGCACGGGGCTCTGTCTTCAGCGGGGGCTCCTCAGGCAGTAAACAAAGCGGGAAAGCTGCCGGCTTTATCATCTCTGCCTAGCTCAATCCCGCCCAATTCAGCCAATTGGGACCCATTGCTATGGTGTACCACAATCTGCCATCACTCGGAGCAACCTAAAACGAGAAAGGAGAGGGGGGAGAGAATAAGAAATGCAGTCCTCTGTACTGTCCCATGGAGCCCCGCATAAGCGCTAGGGGCTCAGTCATTAGATGTGGTTGCTGTATTAGTTTCCTTTTTTAGGCTTTTTTCCTTCTGTTTTCACCTGATGATCTGACCAGTAACACACCTCTTGTATTAGAGTGCCAATCTCTGCATAATTGAGCACAGTGGACACCTTTGGACAGCAGAATTGTCAGTCTGGGGGGAGGAGGTTTTAGATGTATTAGCAGATTTAAATACACTAACAAACTGAAGCCAAACTCTAGCTAATATTTTATAAACAGTCAGAGCAAAACAAATATTTTCCTTTTGGGGTAAGGGTTTTACATAAATAAAAGCTGATCATTGTAAGCACCTGTGCTAGTGTTAAATTGTTTCTCTCATTTCTATAGCTGATACATTTTGCTGAAGAGCTTGTTCTTTTAAAAACAACAGATGCTCTAGCTGGATCACCAGGTGAAAATAAAGGAAAAAAGCCCTAAAAAATGTAATTAATGTAGCCATCACAACTAAGCTGCAATACTATAAATGTTGGTTTTTGGCTTTAATATTACTATAAATTGATGGGCTTTGCTCTGCTTTAATATTGCTTCGAAGCTGCTGACAAAAAGTAAATTAGTGAACTGCTAATTCAATCTAGAAAACCCTGTAATTATGGTAAAGTCGGAAAGTCCAGGAAATTGGCTTAACCTGAGATATGTGATATTCGATAACCTGACCTATATGAATTTTTAATTTTCATTACAACCAACCCTGATCAGGATCTCTTGTAATTACCCTCCTTTTAGATATTTGTTTTTGTATAATATTTTCTAGGAAAAAAATGATGCTACAATCAGGTGTGCAACTGAAAAGAAAAATCACACAGACCACTAACATGAATTTTACATGCCTTATTAGACATGTGCGATTAGTTTCGTACGAATCGAAAATTCGTAAAAAAATATCGAAATTCGTACATTTGTACGAATCCGAATTACGAATTTTTTCGAATACGAATTCTGTACGAAATACGACATTTTGAAAAATTCGTACGAAATTTCGTATCCAAATTATCCGAATCCAAACGACATGAAAATTCGACAAAGTGATAGGTAAATATTTTTTGGTCGAATGTGACTAACCTTAACTCTATTAGTCCAAGATTATTCTACATAGAGAGAAAAGATTCGACATAGAGAGAAAAGATTCGACATTATAGAGAGAAAAGATTTGACATAGAGAGAAAAGATTCAACATTATAGAGAGAAAAGATTCGACATTATAGAGAGAAAAGATTGCTGCTGGAATTGGGTGGGGGAAGTACATTTGCGGTCGAATCATTCGTTCGTTCCGATTCGACATTATAGAGAGAAAAGATTCGACATTATAGAGAGAAAAGATTCGACATAGAGAGAAAAGATTCAACATTATAGAGAGAAAAGATTGCTGCTGGAATTGGGTGGGGGAAGTACATTTCCGGTCGAATCATTTGTTCGTTCCGGTCGAATCGTTCGTTATACGTGTCGTACGAAATTCGTATTTTGTACGAATCCGAATTGAATTCCGTACACGAATTACGATTTTTTTTTAATACGAAACGGAACGGAACGAAACAAATTTTTCGACGGCTCCCATGTCTATGTCTTATACACACAATGCTCCGGCTCTCTGCCCCCTCCCCCTGGATCACGCTGCTGTCTTATACACACAATGCCACAATGCTCCGGCTCTCTGAGCTCCCACCCCCCCACCCCCGCACTGGGCATCACACTGCTGGCTTACACAGACTCATCATTGAATCTCACCTCTTTATCCAGCCATGTGCTCGAGCTCCATACTCCCTCTCACAGTCTGTGATCATTACTGTCATTGGAAGTGCCCTGCTTCACCTCCCGCTCTCTGCACTACTCCCAGCACCTCCCTCTGAGTTTACCGGAGCCAGAACTACAAAGGAGGCAGCGGGTATTAATGCGCACTGACAGTACAGACGTACCTTACACTGATACCAACCATTTTATCCTATTGACACAGACAATGGGGGTTATTTTACTCCCGCTGACACCAACAATGAAATTTAATTTTCTCCTACTGACAGCAGTGATATGGATGAGGGGCATACACTTGCAGTATGTAGAGGTGACCAGATTTTTAAATTGAAATAGGGCGAAATATTTTTTTGGGTTTTACTAGTAATGGCGGCAATCAGTGACTCTCTGCCCCCCGCCTTACAGCCTGTCAAGTCTTACTCTCCGGGCCCCGGCTACTACTGGGTGGGGACCGGAGGAAGATCACTCCGCCAGGGAAGGCAAGGAGATAAGCAGGCAGGCGGCTGGCCGGGACTTGAGCCAAGCAGAAGAACATGCGAGCGGAGCTGAATGGGCAGAAATATTTTCTCTACTCCAACCAGCACATGATCATCAGAAAGGGGCACAGATAATGGAACAAAATACACCCCCCTAAGCTAGTAGGTGCGGTGGAGCGGAGGGGGGGGGGTCATTCTGATTTATTTATTTTTTATTCTGCACTGTTTTTGAAATTGCCCCAGCCCCTGTTCAAATCCAATCCGGGGACAAAACCAGGGACAGACTTGGTCCGGGGACAGTGTCCTCAATCCGGGGACTATCCCCGGAAACCGGGGATGTCTGGTCACCCTAATGTAGAGGGGCCCCTCAGGATAAAGCTTCCTGGACAGGGTTATCCTTGTTATATGCATGTCTGTTCCTGACTTTATTATGATTAGAGTTGAGCGGACACCTGGATGTTCGGGTTCGGCCGAACTTCGGAAAAAAGTTTGGGTTCGGGACCGAACCTTAACCCGAACCCGAACCCGAACCCCATTGAAGTCAATGGGGACCCGGACTTCTGAGGACTAAAAAGGCTCTAAAAAAGTAATGGAAAGGGCTAGAGGGCTGCAAATGGCAGCAAAATGTTGTTAAGAGCATGGCAAGTGCTCTGCAAACAAATGTGGATAGGGAAATAACTTAAAATAACATAAAAAAAATATGCTGGAGGCCCCCTTTTCAGCAGAAGAGGTACGGGAAGTCATTAAGAACCTCAGAAACTCAACGGCACGATGCCACACATATGGTGGGAATGCCCCAGAATACGCCCTTTCTGGAATAAATTATTCCATTTAATGGATAAGCTAGTGGGAAAATAAAATACTTTGAAATAAAAATGTAGTGGGGTGCTAAATTTAAGGGAAGTGTTTGAGTGGTAAATAGGCTCAAACACCCTAATTCTGTAGGATTCATGGACCATTTTGTCCTCGGGGGACAGTATTGGTGTGCAGTTCCCTGCGGTCTACAGGTGGCGCTGCCATGGTAGGCTAGGGTTGAACCGCGATACAGTGCTGTGCCTTTTGTGTCCCCTCTTGGCAGTAGTACAGCGGGGCGGTGAACCTGCTGTGCATGCCGGGAGAGCATATAAAAGGGGCAGACCTTTGACCTGGGGGCTGATGTCCAGTGGGGTCCGCGCCCAGGTGCCTTCAGCCTGGGTGCATGTGTTCCTGTTCCATCTCGGGCACCTTTAGCCCGGGGTGAGGTACTATCCTGGAGTTCCTGCTGCCCTGGGTATGGAGGCCTAGGGGCGGGAGTAAAGCCTGGAGTCCAGAGCCTTCGTCTGGAGTCCGCTAAGGGTCGAGGAGTCTTAGGGTGCCGCCTCGTGTAGGGGACCCTGTTCCAGGGAAGGGAGGATCATTCTGATGGACCGATGCGGGAGTCACGGTGAAGGAAGGGTCTGTTGACTCCCTGGAGAGATGTCTTCCCCTTGATATGGGCTAGGTACGTAGAAGGAGAAGCTCAAGGTCATCTTGAGTGTTTCAGAGGCCTTATTCACCCGGCCCGTGGCAGGGGCCTTATACACCCTGGTCTGTGGCAGAGACCAAAGTTCTCCAGGTCCGTGGCAGGGGCCTTGTACACCCGGTCTGTGGCAGAGACCAACCTCAAGGTCTGTGGCAGAGACTGTGCACCTAAAACTGTTTGAGAAACCTAAGCAGTGAAGTGAATGTGCTACGTTTGTGCCTGGACCTCCTCCACACCTTAAGCTGTCCTGTTTCTTTGCTCTAACCTTTTCTATCCGTGTAGAGTTTATTTTGCCATGAGAGAATAAGAGTTGTAGTTTCAGCTGGTGTGGACTTTGACTTTACTGGGAATTAAAGGACTTGCCTCTACCTACAGTAGAGGTGAGAATCACCCTCTGGAGGAGTTTTGACTCCGGCTGTGGACATGGCCCGTCAAGTACACCGCTCAACCTCTTTATATAGGAGGGTACAGGCTGGTAGTGCAGTGTGCCTTTCTCCCTCCTGCGAGGAGCCAACAACATAAAGGCAGGTAAGGGGGAAAGGATCTGTGGGCTACAAAAAAATAAAATAAAAATGATAATCTTGACCTAGGAGGACGAGGTCCATATGGAGTAGGAGGTTGAAGTGGCGGTGGATGTGGCTGTGTAGGTGTAAGCGGCGGTGGAGGAGGACGAGGTAGCCAACACTGGTTCAAAAATACAACAATGGCTGGGTAAGGCCGGTGATGTGTCGAATGTTGTTTTTTTAGCATAGCACAGTAGAAGACAAATATATAGAAATGGTTTATTTCACACGCCTCCAGATATGTGGCCCTAAATGGCGTTTTTTGGAAGACCACAACACACCCACAGTACGTAACCGCTGAATCGCACAGCTACAGAACTGCAGAAAATGCTATTCAAAAAAAATGTTTTTTTTTTTAGTATAGCACAGTAGAAGAAAACTATTTAGAAATTGTTTATTTCACACACCTCCACATATGTATAACACACTGCAAAATATTTTTTGTGGCCCTAAATGGCTCTTTTTGCAAGCGTACATTAAAGTGCAAATTATTATTTTATTTTTTTTTGCCCTAAACGGGTCTTTTTTTGCACGAGCAAAATAAAATGGAATTTTTTATTTTTTTTGCCCAATGGGTCTTTTGGAAAAGAGCACAATAAAGTGCCTTTTTTTTTTTTGTCCTAAATGGATCTTTTTCTAAGAGCAGAATACACCCACAGTATGGAAACGGTGTATCTCTCAACGTAATATATGCAGTGCTGGTGCACTGAGCTTGCAGATAAAAGGTAGATTTTCTCTGACACTGGGCTCATAGCAGTGTAAAAAGACTGCACTGCAACACAAACAGGTAAACCTATGCAGATCGCTGAGTTATATCTCTGAATCTGGACTCCTATTCCTATATAATATATCTCTCTCCCTAAAAGCAAAAAACAGGAACCTGGCCCTACACTACACTGTCTCTATCTTTTCCCTCAGATTCCAGAATCAGGACTAACTCATGTATTTTTCTATCTCTCCCTAAAAGCAGCAGCAGCAGACTAGATCCTCTCCCTATCTATTCTGAAGCAGAGTGACGTGTGTGCTGTGTGCCTCTAGCTTATATAGAATCTGGGTCACATGTTGCACTGACCAATCACAGCCATGCCATTAGTAGGCATGGCTATGATGGCCTCTAAGGGCACACCAGCTAATCAAAAGGTGATTGGCTGGCCCCTGAAGCATTTCTAAATGCGTAATTAGATTGCTGAACCCGGACTTTTG
Organism: Rana muscosa; assembly: GCA_029206835.1. Taxonomy (NCBI): domain Eukaryota; kingdom Metazoa; phylum Chordata; class Amphibia; order Anura; family Ranidae; genus Rana; species Rana muscosa. The sequence goes on from JARGYO010005626.1 coordinate 42,967,792, forward strand.
CGCAAAGTCCGGGTTCGGGTTCGGGAAAAAGCTAAAGTTCGGTACGGACCCGAACTTTACAGTTCGGGTTTGCTCAACACTAATTATGATACATTATTTATGTCATTGCCATCTTACATTCTGGGCTTCTCCCACCAAGCAGTACCAGGGCCACTCTATACAGCCTGGATGAGGTATAACATAGATGTTGAAATGTGGCCAACTACTTAAACTGTGGAGATGATGGGACTTTTTTTTACTCCCTTTTACTCCCTTTGACACCAACAAGGGGACATATTCTCCTCTTACTTACACTGACGGTGTAGGTGTAGAGATGTGTTGATGCAAGTGTGGCCCTTCAGACATTTTTCAGTTGGATACCACTGTTATAATGTATAAAGCAACAGGATAAGCTGGAATATGCAAATGTACACGTTGAAATTCCAGGTGGACAGAACAGAATGGATAATTATGCCTGGGGCCTGGGAGCTCTGCTGTGTCTGACAATGACTCTTCTTGCTGAGCCACCTGCAATGCTGGACAGCTCCATGGACAATTCCTCGAAGGATCCTGCCTTGAACCTTGTTTGTCTTTAACCACTTAAGGACCGCCTCACGACGATATACGTTGACAGAATGGCACGGCTGGGCACAAGGACGTACAGGTACGTCCCCTTTAAGATCCCAGCCGCGGATCCAAAGCTCCATGACCGCGCCCGCGGGACCCGCAGACCCGATCGCCGCCGGTGTCCCGCGATTGGGTCACAGAGCTGAAGAACGGGGAGAGGAAAGTGTAAACAAACATCTCCTCGTTCTTCCTAGTGGCATGTCAGTGATCGTCTGTTCCCTGTCATAGGGAACGACGATCAGTGATGTCACACGCCAAGCCACGCCCCCCTACAGTCAGAATCACTCACTAGGGCACACTTAACCCCTACAGCGCCACCTAGAGGATAACCCCTTCAATGCCAGTGTTATTTTCACAGTAATCAGTGCATATTTATAGCACTGATTGCTGTGAAAATGACAATGGTCCCAAAAATGTGTCAAAAGTGTCCGATGTGGCCGCCATAATGTCGCAGTCGCAATAAAAATCACTGATCGCCGCCATAACTAGTAAAAAAAAATTATTCATAAAAATGCCATAAAACTACCCCCTATTTTGTAGACGCTATAACTTTTGCGCAAACCAATCAATAAACGCAGATTGCGATTTTTTTTTTTACCAAAAATATGTAGTAGAATACGTATCGGCCTAAACTGAGGAAAAACATTTTTTTAATATATTTTTAGGGGATATTTATAGCAAAAAGTAAAAAATATGTAATTTTTTCAAAATTGTCACTCTGATTTTGTTTATAGCGCAAAAAATAAAAAACGCAGATACCACCAAAAGAAAGCTCTATTTGTGGGGAAAAAAGGACATCAATTTTGTTTGGGAGCCACATCGCATGACCGTGCAATTTTCAGTTAAAGCGACGCAGTGCCCAATCGCAAAAAGGGGCCTGGTCCTTTAGCAACAAAATGGTCCGTGGCTTAAGTGGTTAACCTTAACTCTTTGTTCCTCCCATGAACTTCATGATTTAAGCCATGTCACTGCACTTCCTGTTTGCCAGATTATTATGCTCTGTCCAGCCAATATCTAGCTTTCATCTTTCCTGCTGCCATCCCTATCTTCGCTACCAATTGTTACCGACCTTTGACTTGTTTACTGACTATGCTTCTGCTTGATCTCTGCTTGATCTCTATATGTTATATGCTATATCTGCTACTGGATCCCAGCTTGCTCACCTCCTGGTGGGGCAATTCTGAGGACCACGATCTGGTGCTAACATGCATCAAAGCCCATCTCCATCATCCGGCGCTCTGGTGAATACCGGTTAGTACTTACATCCCGCGCCTCATCAGCCAGGGTATACCAGTGTTCCTACATAGTGCACACCAGGGATGAGCCGAACACCCCCCTGTTCGGTTCGCACCAGAACCTGCGAACAGACAGAATGTTCACGTGAACTTTAGAACCCTATTAAATACAATGGACTCGAACGTTCGAAATCTAAAGTGCTAATTATAAAGGCTAATATGCAATTTATTGTCCTAAAAAGTGTTTGGGGACCCGGGTCCTGCCCCAGGGGACATGTATCAATGCAAAAAAAAGTTAAAAAAATAGACGTTTTTACGGGAGCGGTGATTTTAATAATGCTTAAAATGAAAAAATAAAAGTGAAATTTTCTTTTAAATTTCGTACCTGGAGGGTGTGTATGATATGCATGTAAAGTGGCGCATGTTTCCCGTGTTTAGAACTGTCCCTGCACAAAGTGTCATTTTTGAAGGAAAAAAAGTCATTTAAAACTCACTCGCGGCTATTAATGAATTGTCGGCTTTTATCAATACATAGAAAAGTCATTGATAAAAAAAAAAAAAAAAAAGCGTGGGGTTCCCCCAAATTCAATTACCAGGCCCTTCAGGTCTGGAATGGATATTAAGGGGAACCCCGCCGCAAATTAAAAAAAAAATGGCGTGCGGTTCCCCCTAAATATCCATACCAGGCCCTTCAGATCTGGCATGGATTTTAAGGGGAACTCCACCCCAAATAAAAAAAAATGGCGTGGAGTCCCCCCAAAAATCCATACCAGACCCTTATCCGAGCACGCAACCTGGCCGGCCGCAGGGGAAGAGGGGGGGACGAGAGAGCGCCCCCCCTTCCCTCCTGAACCGTACCAGGCTACATGATCTGGGGGTCCCCTTTGTTAAAGGGGTCTTCCAGATTCCGATAAGCCCCCTGCCCGCAGACCCCCACAACCACCGGGCAAGGGTTGTGGGGATGAGGCCCTTGTCCCCATCAACATGGGGACATCCTTCCCATGTTGAGGGCATGTGGCCTGGTACGGTTCAGGAGGGAGGGGGGGGCGCTCTCTCGTCCCCCCCTCTTCCCCTGCGGCCAGCCAGGTTGCGTGCTCGGATAAGGGTCTGGTATGGATATTTAGGGGGAACCGCATGCCATTTTTTTTTAATTTGCGGCGGGGTTCCCCTTAATATCCATTCCAGACCTGAAGGGCCTGGTAATTGAATTTGGGGGTACCCCCATGCTTTTTTTTTTTTTTTATCAATGACTTTTCTATGTATTGATAAAAGCCGACAATTCATTAATAGCCGCGAGTGAGTTTTAAATTACTTTTTTTCCTTCAAAAATGACACTTTGTGCAGGGACAGTTCTAAGCACGGGAAACATGCGCCACTTTACATGCATATCATACACACCCCCTAGGTAGGAAATTTAAAGGAATATTTCACTTTTATTGTTTCACTTTAAGCATTATTAAAATCACTGCTCCTAAAAAAGGCAGTTTTTAAAACTTTTTTTTGCATTGATACATGTCCCCTGGGGCAGGACCCGGGTCCCCAAACACTTTTTAGAACAATAACTTGCATATAAGCCTTTATAATTAGCACTTTAGATTTCTCCCATAGACTTTTCGAATTTGCCACGAACACCCCAAATTGTTCGTTGTACGGCGAACAGGCAATGTTCGAGTCGAACATGAGTTCGACTCGAACTCGAAGCTCATCCCTAGTGCACACATGCATTTCTGAGTGTTCCATCTGTGTCTTCTCATATTGCACTTACCTCCTGACAAATATCTGGAAGCTTTTCTACCTAGGCCTCATGCACATGTATTCAAAGACACTGCTTTCAGGGGTGTTTTCCTTTTTTTTCACCTCTGAACGCACCTACATGTTAGCTAATATGCCCAGGCACATGAAGACATTTTTGCACGCAGCTTTCAGAAAACAGCATAAACTTGTTTAACCTCCCTGGCGGTATTCCCGAGTCTGGCTCGGGGTTAAATTTCAGCACCAAAAGCGGTAACCCCGAGCCAGACTCGGGCTGCGTCGCAGTGATCCAGGCAGGAGTTACTTACCTTGTCCCCTGGATCCTGCGATGCCTCCTCGCTGTGTGATCGAGCCGTCATCTCGCTCGATTCACACACTGCCGAATGCCGCCGAGCTCCGTTCCCTGCGACGTTACGACGCACGGGGACGGAGATCGGCGCCAAATTCAAAAAAGTTAAAACACAGTACACATACAGTACACTACTAATAATTACACACCCCCATTGTTTCTAGTGGTCTGCCCAGTGTCCTGCATGCACTTTTATATAATAAAAACTTTTTTTTTCTGCCTGGAAACTGGAGATTGTCCATAGCAACCAAAAAGTGTCCCTTTATGTCAAAAGTGGTTTTAGACCAGCTAAAAAACAGCGATAATAAATTAGAATCACTCGCAGAATTAAGTGTAGCGCGGTGTTCCCCTTTAATGCAGAGAGACAAGAAGTTCCAGGTGAGAGGTGAGTCGGGAGGAAGTAAAGAGACATTATGGAAGTGAAAGCAGAGGAGAGAGAGAGACTACATCTCCCAGTACATCTTGCAGCACCCAGGGTGCATTGCTCCAGAACAGAGACTGCTGGGGCAGACTTTATAAAGGGGAGGCGGAGTTTTGGTCGGCCTCTTTGGACACCCCTCTCCTAGCAAGAGGATCTCTGTGCTGAACTGCTGTGTGCACAAGGCCTGAAGCCTGGGCCGTGTGCTCCTTTCCAAAGAGCCCTCTGCCAGCCTAGCAGAGCCTTAGAGACATCTAATCCTCCTTGCTGCAGTACACCAGAGGGATTGAAGACTTGGATGTTGGTGGATTCCTGTTCCCAGACGAATCGATGGAGGAAACGGATTTGGACTTGTCCGGGTGGTGAGAGCTGTTTAAAGACAGATCCTTTATCTTTACTATTCGTTGGGATTACAAAGTTGTTCTTCAAGTGCACCACCGAAAAGATTGCTAGCGAATATTGTTTCACTGAACTTCCATTTAGATCAGTCAGGCCTGACTGCATAGGTAGACATTGCTGGGTGTTAGTCTACCCATGAGGGGAAGTAGCTGTAAAAGGGCAGCGCTAGAGTTGCATAGCAATACTTTATTATTCTGATTACTCTGTTTATCTTTATTACTGTTTATTGCAGGGATCTGCAACTTGTTATACTGTTGTTTATTACTTGCCCATTAGCCTCAGTAAAATATCTGGGTAAAGTACATTTGGTGTCAGTTCCGCTTACTTTAATAGGAGTTTTAAAGTATATTCTGTGTATGTTTGTTATAGGACTGCGTCACCAACAGTTGCGGTCACGCGGTCCTATCCCTCTATCACCAGCTGTGCCACGGGAGGTTAGAGCTGATTGCCAGGGGTTGACAGCAGTGCACTACAGGGCCCAAATCAATACCAGCGGCTCTCTTAACTGGGGGTAGCGCTACACGTGGGGGCTCGTCCGGGATCCTTGTACGTTGCACGCTGCAATCAAGCCGGTCAGAAGTACCAGCATGGACCCGCTAGCAATGTCACAGTGGTGCGCAGCGATTGGCGTCGATCCAACCGCGGCGGTAGTCATTGAACTTCCAGGGAGTGACTGGAGAGAGAAACAAATTAAAGAGGTGGTACAAATATTGTCCCCAGATAGAAAGGCTTACGTGGTCGCAATGAGACCAGACTCAAGGACCAACTGCACCTATGCACTGATAGAGTGGGGACAGGATGTCCCTGAAAACTTCCACGGTGCCAGTATAAAATTGTCCGAAAAGACTGAGTTCCACCTGACACATCCTAGTCAGAAGCAGTTAGAACCCTTGGACAGGAAAGCAGGGGCTGCTGTTAAATCGCAGGCAGAGCAACAGCTGATTGATCTGAAACGACAGTACCGTGACATACAAGAGAGGTTTCAGGAGACTTCCAGTATGATAGCTGAACGCATTAAGGAGTTACGTGTCGCTCCTGAGGATCAGAAAGATGGTCAGATAAAGCCCAAACCTGGGAAGGTACCGAAGAAACGAGCTCAGGGTCGCCTGCAGGAAGTAACCATCCGGAAGGATTTCCGCATTGATGGCCAGATAGGAGAAAGAGGGCAGAAGGACAAACTGTCCTACACCAACCTCCTACACCAAATAGAGTTGGGGTTACAGAAAGGATATCAGGAATCTGAAATTAGAGAGGCTGTAATCCATGCCATCAACCCAGGTTCAAGTGTCAGGGGCATGTTAGAGAGGAAGGGTGGATTGACCCTGAACCAGCTAAAGAGGATACTGAAAAGCTACTATGAGGAGGAAGATGCTGCTGAGTTATTTCATCGACTGATAAATATGACCCAGGAGAGTGGAGAGACTCCTCAGAACTTCCTATTCCGGGCCATTGAGCTCAAGGACCGCCTGTTGTTTGCATCCAAGGATGAAGGAAATGGGGAGCATTTTGGAGTCGAGCTAGTCCAAAAGAAATTTCGGAGATCTGTGACTACGGGATTGAGGAGTGACTACATCAAGCTACAGCTGAAGCAGCATTTGGAAGATCCCTCAACTCCGGATGAGGTCCTCATTGAGAAAATGAATGAAGCAGATAAGATGGAGATTGAGAAGGACCAAAAACAGAGGAAACTTCAATCTCCTAGCACCACAAGTGCCAAAGTACAACAGATAGATGTCCCTTCAGACACTCGGGAGCTTAGTGTACTGACAGCAAGCACTGAACAGGGATCATGGTCTTCACCTATTCACCATTTCCCCACAAGTCAGACTGGACTGGAGGAGCTGTTACAGACCCAGAAAGAAATACTAGAGATGATGACGATGTTGATGACTCGTCTGGTGAAACCCCAGACAGAAGAGGTCTCACCACTCATGGCACCAAAGACCCCTACCACTAACCGCTCTATGAAACCAATACAGAGAGCCTGCTTCAAATGTGGGGGAAAAGGACATCTCAGGCGAGTATGCCCAAGCCTGGTAGTTGAGGAAAAGTCCAAACAGCTGGCGGGAAACTTCAGCGGGCCCCGGTGAAGGAGCCGACCGGGTGCCCATCATTTTCAGTGAGTTCCAAACTGAATGAGAAGCTAAGGAAGAGAAAAGACAAAACTCCTCAGAGGAACTATAGTATCCCTCAGCAGGGGTACACCCCAAAGAGAGAGGGCCAGACCCCTCAGAAGAGGCACAGCATTCCCCAAAGGGAATGCACACCTAAGAAAAACTATAATATCCCTCAGCAGGTCTGTGCGCCCATTAAAAGGAGGGAAATCGATGCATACCAGGCCCAAGAAAGACTAAAGTCAAAAGGGAGATGGACGAGAGAGAGTCCGAAGGGAAAGGACCAGAAGAAGGCGACTCCTGCCAGGCCATATCCGGAGAAACTGGTAGGCCCATCTCCTGTAGTGCCCATTCAAGTGGAGGGAGTCTACACCAGAGCCATCTTGGATACTGGGGCACAAGTGACCCTACTATACCGGGATTTCTACGATAAGCACTTGAGTCATCTGCCCATCCAGAACATAGATGAGCTGGAAATATGGGGAATTGGAACCCAGAGCTTCCCCTATGATGGCTATCTGCCCATCCGGATGACCTTTGACCCGTCTGTGGCTGGGAAGGCCGAAGTGTTTGACACCCTGGCAGTTGTGTGCCCTCGGCCGCCAGGAGCCAAAAAGAGCTCCCTTATAATAGGGACAAACACGGACCTGGTCCGAAGACTCCTGACCCCTTTAGTGGAAGAGAAGGGGCAAGCAGCCACCAAGATCCATCCCATGCTGAGGACGGCTTACCAAAGGCTGGTCCTTGAGCAGAAGACCCCGGTGGAGGGGATAGGGAAGGTGTGGAGACTTGGAAGAAGAGGGGTAGTGTTGCAGCCTGGCGAAGTAACCTGTCTCAGAGCCACTGTGAAGCTTACTTGGGAGCAGCCTGGACCCTTTGTCATTCTGGAGTCCGACCCAAAAGGAGAGTCCTCAGGTCTGGAAGTGATACCAGAAGTGATTCCGCTGAAGGTTCTGAAGAAGGCCCATTGTAGAGTTCCAGTGAGTGTTAGAAACACTACCAGAGGCCCCATGGAAATCCCTGCCAGAATGCTGCTGGGCCAGGTGAGCCCTGCTGCCCCGGTTACCCTGTCAGAAGTAAAGGGGACGGGTGAAAGAGGAGATCTTTGGGAGAAGCTGTCCATGGAGAACTTGAATCTATCCAGGGTTTGGAAAGAGAGAACCAAGGCCCAGTTGACTAGATGGGAGAAGATATTCTCCAGAGATGAGTTCGATGTGGGGTGTGCAAGGAGTGCCACCCATCGGATCCGCCTCCAGGAAGACAAGCCCTTCCGAGAGAGAGTCAGGCGGGTCCCCCTAGCAGATCTGGAGGATCTAAGGGAACAACTTGCAGAACTCAAGAGGACTGGTGTGATACAGGAGTCCAGGAGCCCCTATGCCTCTCCCATAGTGGTGGTCAGAAAGAAGAATGGGTCATTGAGGCTCTGTATAGACTACAGGACTCTCAACAGGAAAACCATCCCTGACCAATACACCACTCCGAGGATAGAGGATGCCCTACAGAGCTTGTCTGGAGCCAAATGGTTCAGCGTTATGGACCTCAAGAGCGGGTACTATCAGATCCCTATGCATCCAGAAGACAAGGAAAAGACAGCTTTCATAACCCCAGTGGGGTTCTTTGAATTCAATCGGATGCCCCAAGGTCTGTCTGGAGCCCCAGCTACTTTCCAACGTCTCATGGAGAAGACTGTAGGAGACATGAACCTTATTGAAGTCCTTGTATACCTGGACGATGTCATTGTCTTTGGGAGAACCTTGGAAGAACACGAAGAGAGGCTGGAAAAAGTGTTGAGAAGACTAAGTGAGGAAGGACTCAAGCTTTCGCCTGAGAAGTGTCGGTTCTACCAGTCTTCTGTGAACTATCTGGGGCACATAGTGTCTGAAGAGGGGGTGGCCACAGACCCTGAGAAATTGGAGGCAGTTACCTCCTGGCCACGACCCACCACAGTAACAGAACTCAGATCTTTCTTGGGGTTCTGCTCCTATTACAGGAGGTTTGTGGAAGGATTCGCCCGAATTGCTAGACCATTGAATGAACTACTCAAGACCGAGGGGGAAGAGGACGACTCAGGGCCCAGGAAGCCGGGAGAGTCAGTCAGAGATCAGTGGAACCAGAAGTGTGAAGAGGCCTTCCAGGCATTAAAGGAGAGCCTAACCACTGCCCCGGTCTTGGCCTACGCAGACCCAACCAAACCCTATGAACTGCACGTGGATGCTAGTCATGACGGTCTGGGAGGAGTACTTTACCAAGAACATGAAGGGCAACTGCGGCCTGTTGCCTACGTGAGTAGGAGCCTGAACCCCTCGGAGAAGAACTACCCCACGCACAAGCTGGAGTTCCTGGCCCTCAAGTGGGCGGTAGTAGACAAGCTCAAAGACTACCTGTATGGAGCGGAGTTCACTGTGAAGACCGACAACAACCCCCTGACCTACCTGTTCACCACGGCCAAGCAGGACGCCACTGGACACAGGTGGCTGGCCGCACTGTCTGGATTCAACTTCAGCCTTAAGTATAGACCAGGAGTGGGGAATCGAGACGCAGACGCTCTGTCCAGGAGATCTCATCTCCCCACCATTGAAATAGAAGATTGGACCCAAGTGGCACCGGACGGGGTGCGGGCCCTTTGTCAAGGAGCTGAATTCCAAGCTCGAGGAGGTTCCAGAGCAGAGGAAATAGGAGTTACCATAGTGGGAGTCCCCAAACACTACTGTGGAGTAGCTCAACTGGGAGAGGACAACCTGCCAAGACTGTCCAAGAAGGAGTTGAGGTGTGACCAATTGGAAGACCCCATGGGGAGATTGGTCCTGGAGGCCCTGGAGAATCAGGATCCAAACAGACTCATGCATCAACCTTCAAAAGAAGCTCGCCTGCTGAGGAAGGAGTGGGATAGGTTGCAGCTACATCAGGGAGTGGTCTACCGAAGGGGCCCCTCTGATGACTCAGAAGATAAGTGGCAGCTGTTCCTCCCAGAGAAACATCGGGAGACTGTTCTGATTGCCCTGCATGACAATCATGGCCACCTAGGGGCTGAAAGGACCTTTCAACTTGTCAGAAGTCGGTTCTATTGGCCCTGCATGAGGGCAGAGGTAGAGGAGTACTGCCACTTATGTGCCCGATGCATCCAGAGGAAGACTTTGCCCCATCAAGCTGCCCCAATGGGCCATCTACAAAGTCAAGGCCCAATGGATCTGGCATGCATTGATTTTCTCTGCCTCGGACCCGACCTGAGTGGACTAGGAAATGTTCTGGTGATAACCGACCATTTCACCCGGTATGCCCAGGCTTTCCCGACCAAAGACCAGAAGGCCTCCACCGTAGCCAAGGTACTTATGGAGAAGTACTTTGTCCATTATGGGCTGCCACAGCGACTCCATTCAGATCAAGGGAGAGACTTCGAGAGTAAACTGATCCGGAAGCTCCTGGATTCTTTGGGAATCAAAAAGACTCGAACTACACCTTACCATCCACAGGGAGATGCTCAGCCGGAAAGGTTCAACCGAACCTTGCTCAACATGTTGGGGACTCTGGAAAGTGAGAAAAAGCAACATTGGAGCAAACACATAGCAGCCATAGTACATGCTTACAACTGCACCATCAGTGATGCTACAGGCTACTCCCCATATCGACTCATGTTTGGGAGAGAGGCGAGACTACCTGTGGACCTGGCCTTTGGCACCTCTCTGGACCATTCCTCAGTCACATCCCACAAAGGGTACGTGGACAGGCTCAGACAAAGCCTGAAAGTAGCTTATGAGCAAGCTCAAGCAGCTTCCGACCAAAGGGGGGCTAGAAATAAGAGAAACTTTGACTTGAAGGTCCGGGTGCAAGACCTACAGCCTGGGGATCGAGTGCTGTTACGCAACCTGGGGATCCCTGGGAAGCACAAACTTGCAGACAGATGGAGATCTGAACCTTATGTCATCTGTAGGAAGTTGCCGGGCCTACCTGTCTATAAGTTGAAACCAGAAGGAAAGGTAGGCCCACTGAAGATGTGGCATCGGAATCACCTGCTCCCACTTGCTGAGGCAGTTAGAATACCTCCTGCGGGAGACTCCCCTGAACGGGCCTCTATCCTGGATACTCCTAGGCCGAACACTCGGTCGCAGACCTCCCGGGCTGAAGAGGGAGAGGCCTCTCAACTTAGTGAAAATGAAGAAGGAGAACTTGATTGGCTGTGGCCTTCCCCAACTCCAGAAACTTCTAATATTGATCTTCCAGCCACTGAAGACACTCAAGATGGAACACTGAACCCAGAAGCCACAGAGTTCATCCCTTCTAGTCCTTCAGCAGAATACTGGGAAGATGCCCAGGATGGTTGTTCAGAGGAAGAGGTACCTGAGGCGCCAGAGCCAGACATCCCAAGAGAGCAAAGGACTCGAAGAGTCATCCGGCCTCCTAAGAAGCTGACCTACCCACAAATGGGGAACAGTTCGGAAGACTCTGTAGTTACTGCTAGAAGGAATGCTGAGAATCCGAATCCTTCCACTGTCCATTTAGTGGAGGGCAACCCCAGCTCACTCTCTGGCACAGTTAGACAGGTCGCCCCCACTGAAGCGACCTGTAGACAGGACAGCTCCCCATCCTATGATGATTGGTGGGAGGCTCCTCTGTCAATCCTATGCAACCGCATTGAAGCTAAAATGTTTTGCAGATCTAAAAATGTTAGATGTCTTTGGGGACCAAAGAGTTCAAGTGGGGGGAGTGTGTAGCGGGGTGTTCCCCTTTAATGCAGAGAGACAAGAAGTTCCAGGTGAGAGGTGAGTCGGGAGGAAGTAAAGAGACATTATGGAAGTGAAAGCAGAGGAGAGAGAGAGACTACATCTCCCAGTACATCTTGCAGCACCCAGGGTGCATTGCTCCAGAACAGAGACTGCTGGGGCAGACTTTATAAAGGGGAGGCGGAGTTTTGGTCGGCCTCTTTGGACACCCCTCTCCTAGCAAGAGGATCTCTGTGCTGAACTGCTGTGTTCACAAGGCCTGAAGCCTGGGCCGTGTGCTCCTTTCCAAAGAGCCCTCTGCCAGCCTAGCAGAGCCTTAGAGACATCTAATCCTCCTTGCTGCAGTACACCAGAGGGATTGAAGACTTGGATGTTGGTGGATTCCTGTTCCCAGACGAATCGATGGAGGAAACGGATTTGGACTTGTCCGGGTGGTGAGAGCTGTTTAAAGACAGATCCTTTATCTTTACTATTCGTTGGGATTACAAAGTTGTTCTTCAAGTGCACCACCGAAAAGATTGCTAGCGAATATTGTTTCACTGAACTTCCATTTAGATCAGTCAGGCCTGACTGCATAGGTAGACATTGCTGGGTGTTAGTCTACCCATGAGGGGAAGTAGCTGTAAAAGGGCAGCGCTAGAGTTGCATAGCAATACTTTATTATTCTGATTACTCTGTTTATCTTTATTACTGTTTATTGCAGGGATCTGCAACTTGTTATACTGTTGTTTATTACTTGCCCATTAGCCTCAGTAAAATATCTGGGTAAAGTACATTTGGTGTCAGTTCCGCTTACTTTAATAGGAGTTTTAAAGTATATTCTGTGTATGTTTGTTATAGGACTGCGTCACCAACAGTTCCGGTCACGCGGTCCTATCCCTCTATCACCAGCTGTGCCACGGGAGGTTAGAGCCGATTGCCAGGGGTTGACAGCAGTGCACTACAGGGCCCAAATCAATATCAGCGGCTCTCTTAACTGGGGGTAGCGCTACATAAGCGGTAGTGATTTATGGGGAAATTCGTCATCAAACACTGAAAAACACTTTTATTATTATTATATTATTATTTGTTATAATTATTTTATAGTTATTTATTTTATTATAATGTATAATTTTGTTTTTTGAACTTTATCATACCCGGGATGTCTACTAGACTCTGGTTTGGACAGATTTAAGTGAGTTATTCCTAAGAATTACAGGCCTGCAATATAAAACGCCAAATTTCCATGCAGAATAATGGTACCGCTTTCAGCACCTAAAATCTGACAGAATCATACCGCCAGGGAGGTTAAACAAGAATAAACAAGCATAAATGTGTAATAATGCTTGTTAAATGATTCTAGTGGATAGATTACATGAATGTTCTAGCTTTTCTGCCAAACTCTGGCAACATAAATTCATACCCCATGTGCATGAGGCTTTAACAACACAACGAGAGCTACCAGAGTTGCAGATGGGAATAAATACAGATAGATACGATGTTATTAGGACTATCCCCACCCTGCCTTGTCAGTCTTATATTAGTAGCAGCAGTTCAATGACTCCCCGAGACTGCCTGATTATGGGTCCATGCACACTGGCTTAAAAAATGTTGCTTCTACAGAAGTTTTGTATTTTGCCCTTAGAAGCAGCTTAATGTGCATTTTCAAGTGCAACTTTCAATGCATTTTCAAGTGCTCTTTGCACGTGTAGTTTGCACTTGTAGTGCAAAGTGGATTTTCCTTTAGTAAATAACCCCCATTGCTATGCAAATTATTATAAATAGTATCTGAAAGATAACAGGTTTTGCTGAGCTCTCTCTGGGAACCCTGCTTCGTGCGTATGCCTTGTAATACATATTATATTCGTATAACAAATATTGTACATTAGTATATGTACAAAAAAATAAATAAATAACCAGTATAGTTTCCCTCTCAATCATCTTACACTTTTGCAAACAATTACAGCTGTTTGTTACAAATAAGTGCCTAACATATTCATGGTTTGTTCTAGTCACTATTTGTTGAGATTAAAAAATTGACCACAGGTGCAAACGGCTTCTATAATTGAATGGTTGTACAGTACAATGAATTTAGTAGCTGTGGTGCTATTCAAAAGTAATGGTAATATTATTAATGCAAATACTTCTATTATATTTTTTGTCAGATTCAGGCTTAGAGACAAAAGAGAAATGCAAAACCGGAGGGAAATTAGAATACCCCAGTGGATTTTTTTTGAACAATATCTGGTACCCGAAGACTTGCAACATGCAGATTTACCATGAAGTAGAACAACTAAATGCTTGCATGAAGGGAAGGTTCTTTTATATGTTTGGGGACTCAACCATGCATCAGTGGATAAATATCTTTGAAACTAAGTTGCAAAGTAACTATTGATAGTATGAAACTATGATTTTTTTTTATCTACCTATAATGCTCAGAATAAACATTGAGGGTGTACCTAGCCACATTCTCAGTTGAGTTTGTAAATAATAGACAGAAGAGAATGCTCCTTCTTGCTTATCTCCAGGCTATGGACACATATGTACATATTCTTACTGTAACTGTGGCAATGCTATGGACACAAAAGTAGAAGTCTGGTCAAAACCTAATCCTGCTCCCACCCCCATTCTAAGCCCTATGTTAACTAAGGTGCTTCAATCCAATCATGTGATCGAATCCCAGCCCTGGCTTCACTGTAGAGGTGGGATAGCGGACAATGGATGCCCCATGGTGACGTCACCACCCAGGCACTGCAGTCGTTGTTGCTGCTCTCACCTTTCTCCTGAAGACGGCCGCTGGGGAGATCACGTTACTGGACCAGAGAGCCCTCAGATTAGGTAAGTATACAGATCTTTCCTTTACAGCAGTAGTCATCAACCCTATCCTCAGGGCCCACTAACAGGCCAGGTTTGCAAGATAACTGAAATACATCACAGGTGATATCATTTGCTGCTCAGTGATTGCTGTATTCCAGTCTGCATCTCCCCAAGGTAATACATAAAACCTGGCCTGTTAGTGGGCCCTGAGGACAGGGTTGATGACCACTGCTTTACAGGATAGTTAACATAGGGATTAGAATGGGGGTGGGAGTATGTTTAAGCTTATTTAGGTTTTGACAGGACTTATACTTTAAAGCAGTGGTCATCAACCCTGTCCTCAGAGCCCACTAACAGGTCAGGTTTTATTTATTACCTTGGGGAGATGCAGACTAGAATACTGCAATAACTGAGCAGCAAATTATATCACCTGTGATGTATTTCAGTTATCTTGCAAACCTGGCCTGTTAGTGGGCCCTGAGAACAGGGTTGATGACCACTGCTTTAACCCCTTAACGACCACTCACTGTATATATACGTTGGCAGAATGGCTCGTACAGACACAATCACGTACCTGTACGTCCCTTTTAACTGCCCGACGTGGGGGTCGGCTGTGCGCTGGCGACCCGCCGGCGGTGCGTTTTCGACCCCTCTGCCTTCCCAGTGAGTCGGACCACGGGTCCCGCGGACTCGATCGCCGCGGGGATCCCCGCGATCGTCTCACGGAGGTATGGAACAGGGAGATGCTTGTGTAAACAAGCATTTCCCTGCTCTGCCTAGTGAGAATGACACCGATCTCGGCTCCGTGTACACGGAACCGAGATCGGTGTCATGTGACACATAGCCCAACCCCCCCCCTCAGTAAGAATCACAATGCAGGGAACATTTAACCCCTACAGCGCCACCTAGAGGTTAACCCCTTCACTGCCAGTGTCATTTTCACAGTAATCAGTGCATTTTTATAGCACTGATCGCTGTGAAAATGACAATGGTCCCAAAAAATGTGTCAAAAGTGTCCGATGTGTCCGCCATAATGTCGTAGTCACGATAAAAAACGCTGAACGCCGCCATTACTAGTAAAAAAAAAAATATTAATAAAAATGCCATAAAACTATCCCCTATTTTGTAAACGCTATAAGTTTTGGGCAAACCAATTAATAAATGCAGATTGCGATTTTTTTTTTATACCAAAAATATGTAGTAGAATACGTATCGGCCTAAACTGAGGGAAAAAAAAAATTTAATATATTTTTGGGGGATATTTATTATAGCAAAAAGTAAAAAATATTGTTTTTTTTTTCAAAATTGTCGCTCTATTTTTGTTTATAGCTCAAAAAATAAAAACCGCAGAGGTGATCAAATACCACCAAAAGAAAGCTCTATTTGTGGGAAAAAAAGGATGTCAATTTTGTTTGGGAGCCACATAGCACGACCGCGCAATTGTCAGTTAAAGCAACGCAGTGCCGAATTGCAAAAAGGGGCCTAGTCTTTATGCTGCGTATTGGTCCGGGGCTTAAGTGGTTAAAGTATACACATGTTCTTAACAAACAGTAAACGCACCTTAAAACAATCTTTCACTGGCCACTGTAGCTGAAGCCACTGTGGAGTAATTCATCGTTAGGGATGAGCCGAATCTACCTGGGTTCACCAAACGTTTCCGTGCTGAATCCAAACCCTATTGAAGTCAATGGAAGCTGAATCTTGGAATTTTGTACTCCATAGGAACAGACAAACTGTCTCTCCTCCCCTGACAGAACTGGGATTTGTGTGTTTACACACACAGATCCCCATTCTGGCTCGCGTGCCCGTGATGCCGGGTGGCCGGCGGGCATCGCGACTACCAGCCACGCGCATCGGGTCCCCCGCCGTGCAGCGGGCACTCATGCGCGGGCCTGCTAGGGCTCTTAAAGGAGCCGACATACATGCACGACGGTTCACGCAGGGCTGCCAACCTTCCGCAATATATGTATTTGAGCCGGTCGGGAAGTGGTTAAAGCGGGGCTCCACCCAAAAGGGTAAGCTTCGCTTGTTTGCTTCCTTCCACCTTCCGCTGCCACATTTGGCACCTTTTGAGGGGGAAGGGGGAGCGGGGAACCTAATTCCCTTACAAGAAATGGTGGTGGCAGCCACCAAGAGCCAATTGAATAATTGGCTGGGGTGAAGACACAGCTAAATTCCAAGACAGGTAAATGTCCTAATATTAAAAGCCAGAAACTACAGAATTTTTAGCTGCTGATTTAAAAAAATGCTGAATGAGCCTGGAGCTCCTCTTTAAGTATGTTTAAATGCTTGAATGTCATTAGCCTGACCACAGTTACAATTTAAGTACATAGAACTGTTTACTTGAAGGCTAACCTTTTTCCAAATTTTAAATGTTAAGCCTGTATTTAGGGTATAACATGGTGCAAATCGGACCCCCCATCCCCACTGATCATGGTTGCAATGTTTTGCGGGCTTAGTTGCCAAAAATGTAACTGCACTTTTTTTTTCCTGCAAATATATATGCATTTATTATTTTTCCCTCCAAAAAATTAAGAAAAAAAAGATATTATGGAGGTTGGCATTGCTTTCCTATTCTTCTGAAATTAACGGTTAACAAGTTGTCATGCTGCTGCAACAACTTTAATAATTTTTGCCTTGCTGAGGTTCTTGTTTTCTAATCTACATGATTGTTCCAGGTTAGTTAGAAGGTTATGTTAGAAGGTACTGAAGCCAGAGACAGACAAACTCTATATTTCTCTCAGTAAAATCTTCCATCTGAGGACCAAATAGCAACTCAGCTGAGACCTTAGGCGCTAGATTATGAATGCCAATCCAGCTGGGGAGACCAAACTCCCACGGTCACCAGGGAGAAAAGGTGCAGGCTGCCAAAGGTGCTAATGCGAAGTGATGCATGTATAAAATCAAAGAAGTGCCGCTATCCCATACAACCAACCTAGTGTAAACATGAAAATGGCCTCAGCCCATGAGTTTCCGCCACAGCCGTGCCCCCTGATGTTTTGCTCTGCCCACGTGGGAGGGGCCTCAGATTTTCAGCATTCTCCATCACTGGTGTTGCTACTGCACTGCTACTTTTTTTTTTAAACTAGCAACTACCTAGTCTTTTCATCACAGTAATCCTGCAATGATGTCTCTTTTCATTTACCTTTTTTTTCCTGCTGGGTTGTCAATGTTTTTGAGGATATTGAAGTTTTTTTTTCATGGTCTGCTTCTTGCACACATTTATGACTTACAGCTTTGCATGAAATAACCATATTTCTGAGTGAAGCATAGTTAAATTGCAGCAAAATGTTGATATTTTGCTGTACCTGGAAAAAGTATTTTTAAGGAGAGATATTTTTTTACTACTCTTTCCAAGATGCTGATGATGGCTGCTAATCCTTTTTAAGAAATCCAGAAAATCCAATGTATCCCATTGTGATTAGGAAAAAATATTTTGCTATCATATTTTCATCTTTAAAATTTTCAAGATGTGTTTTTCAAAAAAGTGAAAGATATGTGAGGGTGAAGTTTATTAGGGAATATTTTTTGTATGATCTAATTTCATCAATTTAAATCTATGTCAAACTGGCAGATTTTAGGAAGTTTTTCCTTGTCAAAAATATTTTATTAAATACAATAAGTTAAATACAATAAATTAAGTACTGTATGTAGTGCCCCTCTACTTTGAGGGGTGCTATGTACCTAAATTTAGGGGGTTGGTCTGAGCTAGTAGCCAGGCTCAGACCGCTTTTATTGATAGTTTAATTTACTTTGATTCTTCAGGTGGTGTACTGGTGTGCAGTTCCCTGTGGCCTGTAGGTGGCACTGCCATGACAGGTCAGGGTTGAACCACTGGTAACAGTGCTGTGCCTTAGGGTGTCCTCTCTCGGCAGTAGTACAGTGGACGGGGTCGACCTGCTGTGCATGCTGGGAGAGGATACATAAGGGGCAGACGCTGCCTGGAGGGGGAGTTCAAGTTGGAGTTCGGGAGTCCGAGTCCAAGTTCACGCCACCTGGCTCTCCTGGTCAGGGGTGCGCGTGTGCACCGGTCCCAGGCACCTTTAGCCTGGGGCTGCAGCTTCGCCAATGGGCCCAGCACCTTTAGCTGGGGGCCCATCTCTAAGGGGAAGAATCCCAGGGTGCCCCT
This sequence comes from Rana muscosa, assembly GCA_029206835.1. NCBI lineage: Eukaryota > Metazoa > Chordata > Amphibia > Anura > Ranidae > Rana > Rana muscosa. Next base: position 42,986,308 of record JARGYO010005626.1, read on the forward strand.
GAGAGGGGACCCGTTCTAAGAAGAGGAGGCCGGGGGAGGACCTTTCTGACGGACCGGTGAGAGTTCTCGGTGAAAGAGAGGCCCGGTAACCTTCTGGAGGGATTCAACCATTCATCCAAGGCCTTGTAATGTGCAGCCACTTGCACTGGTTCTTGAGTTACAAGCGCTGAGAGATTCTGTGGCAGAGGATCTCCCGATCGTATCTCAAGGAAAACCTGAGTAAATGTCCGAGCATCACTCCGGCTGCTAGGATCCGCTTTTTCAGGGAACTATCCGGGTGAGCTAAACCCACTGGGGATTGAGTGGGGATATTAAGTGCCGTGTGCCTGAACCTGCCTTCCTGTTCTCTTATGCTTCAACTTCAACTTTCCTATCCAGTTTCCAGCATATAGAAAATAAGAGGCTGTAAGGTGAATTCCTAAAAACAGGATTGACTCTATGGCCCATGTGAAGGGTAGTGCTAATTTAGCTGATGTTAGTTCTATTGTTGAAAGCGACGTGTTTAATGCAATACATATCTTGGGGTTTATCTCTTATCCTGATATGGTAGCAAATTTTTTTAAGAATGGGTTTGGGCCTGAGATTAGAGACATTAGATTTGAGCCTGAGACTTGGGGGGATGATAGGAATAATAAGATATTGTCTGCGAATAAGCTAAGTTTATGTTGGATTCCACCTAGTTCTATTCCAGTGATAGTTGAATCTAATCTAAGGTATTGGGCTAAGGGTTCTATTAAAAGGGCAAATAGTAAGGGGGAAAGTGGGCAGCCCTGACATGTGCCTCTCTCTATATTAAAATATTCAGATTTCCGCCCATAGCGCCGAGATAGTGGAAATAGGCCTTGAATTTCACTACTGTTTGTATATTCCGATTTATAGCCTGTGTATTTTACATAAGCTTGGGGTTTGGTATAGAGAGCTGATATCTAACTAGTGAAGTGGTGACCGAATTCCCATTTCTGGAGAGTGTAGTGTAAGTATGGCCAGGTTACTGAATCAAAGGCTTTTCTAATGTCTAGAGACAGGAAGCATGTAGGAATGCGTCTTTTTTTAGCTATATATGTCAAAAGGGTAGCTCGACGTACATTATCGCTTGCTTGCCTCTTTGGCATAAATCCAACTTGGTCGTTGTGTATAATTTTGCCAATTATCTTGTTGAGGCGGGTAGCTATAAATTTTGCTAGGATTTAAATGTCCTGATTTAAGAGGGAGATGGTACTGATGTTCATGCAGGATGTGTTATCTGATTGGGGTTTGGGGATCATGCAAATAATTGATAGTAATGATTTGCGTCTAAAGGAATAGCCATCTATTAGGGTATTGAATGCTTCCACTAAAATAGGAGAAAGGGTTTCAGAAAATGTTCTGTAGTATAGGGCTGAGAAGCCGTCTATGCCAGGCCTCTTGTTTTTTTTTCAGTTCTTTTATGGTTTACAAGACTTCCGCTGTTGTTATGTGCTCTTCAAGCAAGATTTTTTGTGTGTGTGTTAGTTTAGTAAGATTTATTTTAGAGAAGAAGTTATCAGCATCGGTCTGATTAAATTCTTTTGATTCTGAATACAATGATGTTAAATATTAACGGAATTTGTGAACGATTTTAAGAGGGTTACTCGTGTAAGTGTTGTTTGATAGTTTAAGTCGTATTGGGTTGGATTGTCTGTCAATGGATTTCAGTGCTCGTGCCAAGAGGGTATTAGGTTTATTTGATTTCATGTAAATGTGTGTTTTTGATCTGCATAGTGTCTTATCTGCTGATTCTGTTAGGAATAAATCATATTCCAATCTGTTTTTTTCCAATTGAGCTTTTGATGTAGGGGTAGGATTGCTTAGGAAAGAGGTAAAGGCCTTATTAAAATTGGTTTCTAATTTACGTGCTGGAATATTACATTCTCTTTTGATCAGTGCCATTTGTCTTTGGATCATTCCACGCATCACAGGCTTGTGCGCTTCCCATAAGGTAAGCGGAGATATGTCAGGATTAGTGTTATATTCTAGATAGTCCTTTATACCTTGTTTAATTATTTGGCTAAAGGAGGGTTTCTTGAGTATGATGTCAGGGAGATACCACGTTGAGTCGTGAGCTTTAGGGATGGTAGAGGATAAAGTGGTGAAAACTGCGTTGTGGTCCGACCAGGGGATGGGGATTATGCTAGATGCAAGTACTTCAGGTATCATAGCTGTAGTTAGAAAAATGTGGTCTATACGGGTGGATATCCTATGTGGGTGTGAATAGTAGGTAAAGCATCTTTTGGATGAATTACATTCTCTCCAATAGTCTACTAAATTATAAGAGTAGTTTAGAAAATGATTGGTTGCTTGAGTTACGAGAAGGAATATAGGGCGACTTGTCGAGAAATGGGAGGAGGACTTATGATGACTGTGCCCATTTTATGGGCATTTACCACTTGTAATAAGTGTGATAGAAATTAGGTTGGTTGTTTGTTAGGGGAATAGTATGATAATAAGTGTGATAGTATGTAATAAGTGTGATAGAAATTAGGTTGGTTGTTTGTTAGGGGAATAGTATGATACTATTGTTACCGCATTATCCATGATATGACCAGTGAGTATTAGATATCGCCCCCCAGGGTCTTTAATTTCTGACTGGATTAGGAACAGTGTAGATCTGTGAAAGGCTATAAGGGTTCCTCTCCTTTTGGAACTGGCCGAGGCTGTAAAGACTTGTGGATAGAAAGGGCTGATATACTTTGGAGAAGAATTCACTGCAAAGTGAGTTTCCTGTAGGCATATTATGTGGGCCTTCTTAGCTTGAAAGCAACAAAATGCTTTGGTTCTTTTCTGTGGTATGTTGAATCCCTGAACATTCAGTGAAAGAATGTTTAAGAGTGCCATGATATATGATCTAAAAAGGTAGCACTCACCAGTGTCTGGTAATGTCCGACTGGATGAATCGACCCGTGTGAACCTGTAAGAGGAAAAAGAAAGAGGAGGGACCAGTACCGTCAGAAGTATAGAGAAGCGGAGAGAACTGAAAATAAAAAGGATAAAGTTTGATAAAATGCAAAATATCATATATTGAAGAGTAAAGTTTTCCCGTGATGGTGGACCACCATCAGGGGGAGTGCAGCCTGCATCGTTTGCCCACATATTATGGATGGGAAAACGGGGAGGGCCAATTGGGGCACACTGAACATCTGTGTGAGGAAGAAAAAGCCCTAATAATATTATTGAAGAAAAAAAATGCAGAATAATTAGAAATAAAACTAATACAAGTAAAACCCGCTTGGTATTAGATTATTAATCCTGGGATACATGAAAAAATATTAAAAAACTCAGTTATGGTAACCATCAGATAGAAATTATGTTCAATTAGATCAGAACAGAACGTAATATTCTTATTGAATCTCATTAATAACTTTGTATTATGAGATGACCGGCTATTAACCTTGGGTGATAACTTTTAGAAATAAAAATATAATTAAATTAAATAAGACCTTCCACTTGTCTTGGTAATTTTGGTAAAAAAATATAATATTATTGAAGAAAAAAAAATATGAAGAATAATTAGAAGTAAAACTAATACAAGTAAAACCCGCTTGGTATTGGATTATTAATCCTGGGGTACATGAAAAAAAAAAAAAAAAAAACAACAGTTATGGTGTCCATCAGATAGAGATTAGGTTAAATTAGACCAGAACAGAATGTACATTTCTTATTGAATCTCATTAATAACTTTGTATTATGAAAAGACCGGCTACCAACCTTGGGTGATCACTTTTATAAAATAATAAAATAATATAAATTAATAGAATAAAATAAAATAAGACCTTTCACTTTGTCTTGGTAATTTTGGTCAAAATAAAAAAAGGGAAAAAGGGGATGGGGAGGGGAGCTAAGTATATAAAAACATAAATTTAAACATACAAACATATATACAAAACATTCACGTTCATACGTATGCTTACATATATATTCACATTCATACCACAACGTATAATTGTATATGTACACCTAAATATACAAGTATGCTCTCTATCATACTGGTATTTGGATTTGGATTAGGTGTTTCAATATTGTGCTATAAGTTTAAGTAATCAAATGTGACATCATCTGGGTTTCAAAGTAAGGGTTAGGTGAAAAGGTAAGAAGTAGATGGGCGGTATTTAGTTCAATATAGTAATGTTTCAAAGTGTCTTCATATACTATTTAGTCCATGGCGTCTTCTCTGTATTTTGGAGGGGAATCCAGGCGACTTCTTTTGTGAGAGTGGGGATGATTTCCATTGTTTCCAGAAAGTTTTGAGGATTTTTGTGACGAAGATGACGCAGATCTTCTGCGTGGCGAATTGGGACCAGGTCCAGCTTCCACCAAATGTAGATTTTGTAGGGTATGCTGTAATTCTTCCTCTGTTCTACAGATGAATTTAGAGCCTTTGTGTGCAAAACGGATAGAAAAAGGGAAACCCCATTGGTAATTTATGTGGTGATTTTGTAGTATCTGAAGTTAGGGTTTCATTGCTCAGCGTTTGGTAATGGTCAGTTGAGAAAGGTCAGCAAAAAGTTGGTATTTATGTCCCTGCAATAATAAGTAATTTCTTTCTCTTGCTACTGCTAGCAGGTTCTCCTTTGTGCGGTAAAAATGAAATTTTGCGATTATGTCGCGTGGTGGACCCTCTGCCTTTTTGGGTGCAAGAGTGTGATGAATTCTATCCATTTCTAAATGTTCTGCTGGCAGTGTAGGCAGAAGTTCCTGAAATAAGGCAGTAATGGTATCTTGTAGGTCTGTCACTGACACTGGTATACCTCTGATGCGAATGTTGGAGCGTCTGGCCCTATTCTCAAAATCTTCAAGTTTAGATTGTAAAGTAAAATTTTCCTCCTTAAGATTTTCCAATTCAGCCATGTAGTCCTGTGCTGAATTTTCTATCTCATCTACTCTGGTTTCCAGTGCTTCTGTGTGGCTACCCAGCTCCCTTATCTCTTTTGTGAGGCTCTTTGTGATATGTTCTGAGGTTTGCCTCAGAGCTTTGTTAAGCATTTTTTCAAACTGCCTTAACCTCCCTTGTGGTATTCCCGAGTCCGGCTCGGGGTGAAATTTCAGTACCAAAAGCGGTAACCCCGAGCCAAACTCGGGATCGCATCGCAGTATCCAGGGAAAGTTACTTACCTTGTCCCCTGGATCATGCGATGTCTCCCCACTGTGTGTGTGAGCTGTCTCCTCGCTCGATTCACAGTGCCGAGTGCCGAGCTCTGTTCCCTGTGAGCGTTGCGACGCACGGGGACGGAGCACGGCGCCAAATTCAAAAAGTGAAAAACACAGTATACATACAGTACACTGTAATCTTACAGATTACAGTACTGTTTCAAATAATTTAACATCCCCTTTGTCCCTAGTGGTTTGTTCAGTGCCCTGCATGCAGTTTTATATTATAAATACTGTTCTTTCTGCCTGGAAACTGGAGATTGTCCATAGCAACCAAAAAGTGTCCCTTTATGTCAAAAGTGGTTTTAGACCATCTAGAAAACAGTGATAATAAATTAGAATCCCTTGCAGAATTGAGCGATAGCGATTTGTGGGGAAATTTGTCATCAAACACTGAACATAATGACAGCGACAATTCTGCAACTGAGCAAATTTCAGTGTTTTTAATTACATTATTGAATAATTTTTATTATTATTATATTATTATTTGTTATAATTATTTTTAGTTATTTATTATATTATAATTTATGATTTTGTGTTTCAAACTTTATCATACCTGAGAGGTCTACTAGACTCTGGTTTGGACAGATTTAAGTGAGTTATTCCTAAGAATTACAGGCCTACAATATAAAACGCCAAATTTCCATGCAAAATAATTGTACCGCTTTCAGCCCCTAAAATCTGAAATAATCATACCACCAGGGAGGTTAATAAAGTTGGAGAGGCTGGGGAATCTTGTGAAATACACTGTATGTCATTTGTTTCTGAGTCTGACTCACCAGGGGAGTCTGTATGTATAGGTTGGTGTTTCTGTGAGAGCGCTGAAGCTTTTGAGGAGGAAGGCACCAACGCCATTTTAGCTGCGGCCCACGCTTTGGGTTCTTTAATGGAGGGGTTTTTGTTTTTGGTGCGGGTGCCTCCCAGCACCATAGTTTTGCCCAAAACTGTACCTCTGTATTCCAGGAGGTGTCCGGTGTGTTTCTGTGTGACTGGAATCAGCGGGCTTTGGTTATTCTGTAGCTGTTCTCCTCACACAGAGCGGAGCTCTAACAGTGCATGACCATTCCTGTCAGAGTCTAGGAGGTGTGTGCCTTTAGGATGTTTTTCTATTTCTAGTCCTATGCTATCTCATTGTTTAGTAGTAGTAGCATTTAGATTTCCAAAGCCTACCAAAATTCTAAAATTCTCACAGTGTAAGTTTTTTTTTTTCTAGATATAAAATTTCTAAATGTCTATGAAGGAGGATGGTCACAAAAGCATTTAGGTGTTGACACTGAAAGAAATATCCATGTTCTTTGGAAACATCATGCAAAGCCATTTATTTTTCTTGGATTCACAACCCTCACAGAGGAGCGCACTATTCCACGTGAAATTGACTTAATAGGTGGAAACCGGTACACTGTGATTGCTTTCAACATTGGGGTGCATTTCAGATTATTTCCTGTGCATCACTACATCAAGAGGCTGTACAATATCCGACGTGCCATAGAGCGCCTGCTTCTGAGAAGCCCAGAAACGAAAGTTATCATCAAGACGGAGAATACAAGCGAGATGGCAGAAGAATTTGAAGGAATGAGTGATTTCCATGCATATGTTCACTATTTCATTATGGAAATTATCTTTAAAGACATCAATGTTGGTTTTATAAATGGATGGGACATGACTACTGCATTCAATTACAATCAGATTCATCCTCCAGAACCATATGTGAGAAATGAGATCAACATGTTGATGACATATATCTGTAGCTGACCTGTCAGATAAAGATTCTGCATGGTTGTTTTATTTTCCCAATTTTGCATCATATTAGAGGTGAAGTAGGAATATAATAGCTACTGTGCCATTTGAAAAATCTGAACAGAATGCTGAAAACCACTGGGATCCTTTTCTGCCCAGCATATGTTCCTGACTCAACCAGTGGCATCACTAGGGTTGGTGTCACCTGGTGCGGAAAAATATGGTGCCACCCCCCCCCCCCCCAATAACTTTTTCCAAATATTTTTTATCCTACTGTTTGCTCTCTGTTCTCCTTTCTTCCCCTTTTCTCTCTTTCTATCCATCTTTCTTGTTCTTTCTATCCCTTCTTCTTTCTCCCCATTTTTTCTTTGTCCCCTCCCCTGCCTCTCTTTCTCCAGGACCGGAATTCACATCTCAGGAGCCTATAGGCACTGGACTCTGAAGTGCCTCCCTCCCCCAAACAGCGTTGCCAGCCCCCTACAACTTTTTTTATACACTGAGAAAACATGAAAGATCTACTAACAGAATGTATTTCTTTGAGAACCTAAAATGACAGTGTGCTGCCCAACATTTTGGAGAATAAAATGTACATTATATACACTTCAAACAAAGTTTGTACAAAAAAAAAGAGGGGTAAGTATGATGCACCAATCTGTTAATCATACTGCCCCCTAGCAGCCTGCAATGCAGAGTGGCTGGAGTGTCAAATTGCTCCAGCTGCTCTTTGATTTCATGCTGATTTAGTGGGAATTTGCCCTAAAAGGGAAAGAGGGGGTGGAAGGTTAGAGACAGAAGGGGGGGAGGAGAGAGAGAGGAGGGAGGGGGGGTGACAGAGAGGGAGGGGGTGGGGGTAAGACAGAGGGTTTGGGTGTGGGTAAGACAGAGAGGGAGGGGGTGGGGGTGTGACAGAGATGGAGGGGGTGGGGTGTGACAGAGAGGGGGGGTGGGGTGTGACAGAGACGGGGGTGTGGCAGAGAGGGGGGGTGGGGGGTGACAGAGAGGGGGTGACAGAATGGGAAGGGGTGGGGGTGTGACAGAGATGGAGGGGGTGGGGGTGACAGAGAGGGAGGGGGTGAGACAGAGAGGGAGGGGGGAGACAGAAGGGGGGTGACAGAGAGGGAGGGGGTGAGACAGAGAGGGAGGGGGTGGGGGTGAGACAAAGAGGGAGGGGGTGGGGGTGAGACAGAAGGGGGGGTGACGGAGGGGGTGGGGGGTGAGACAGAAGGGGGGGTGAAAGAGAGGGAGGGGGTGGGGGGGTGACAGAGATGGGAGAGACTCCCCCCCTGCTCACCTTTCCCCGGCTCTACCCCTCAGCTGTTTTCTGCACATTCTGTACATGCATTGCACACGGGCAGCCGGCACTGCCATTCTCACTGGTGGCACAGACAGAGGGAACGGCATGTGCTGTGTGTGTGCACAGACCGAGTGTTTGGTGCAGCTTCCACGTACTGTAAGGTAGGCTCCTCTTCTCCGGTCTCTTTCCTTATCCCAGGCTCCCGAGCGGTCAGCCTCCTCCTGGTTCCTCAAGTCCTTTCTTACTTCCTACTGCTGACTGTTCATTCCCGCGCCACGCTTCTCTCTGCCTATGGATTACGATGTCAACCGGAACTAGATAGCTCCTGTCGGGCAGAGATCACTCTGCCTGACAGGGAAGTGACTGAAAGACTTGTGCCATGCGATGCAGGAGCGCATCGGGCACACTCGCAACGCTCCACTGCAGCTCTGCAAGTAACAGTTGTGTGTGTAGCGGCAGCCGGCAGCCCCGGTGTCACCCCTCTGGCGGGTGTCACACGGGTGCGGCCCGCACCCCCCATAGCAACCCCTCTGGACTCTCAACCCAGCTCTATAATTTTAACTACAGTGCCTGGACATACCTATAATTTCCTAATTGTTTTTTAGCAGTCACATTGGGGCTGATTTACCAAAGGCAAATAGACTGTTCACTTTGCAAGGGAAGCTGCACTTCTCAAGAGAATTTGCTCCAGAGCTTAGTGAATGAGGTGACGTTCTATTGATTTCCATAATCCAATTGTGGACAAGCAAAAATGCTGTTTGTTTTTTTTTTTCCTTGAACATGTTTGAGTAATTTTGGCACAGTGAAGCTTCAACATATTCACTAAGCTCTGGTGCAAGTTTTTTGCAACGTGAATAGCTTATTTGCCGTTAATAAATCAATACTATAATGCATTTACCATAGCTAAATGTGAGTGAATATGAATAAACCTTTACCCATGTTTTGTGACTGAGGACATTTCAGACCAAAAGCAAATGTGTGTGGAACGCTTCTCTTTATCTGAAGCCAAGATGAATTCATAAGCATACATACCACTTGAGTACCATAATGTAATACCCCTTCATTATCAGGCCACTGCTGTAGTAATATGGCAATCATACCATCATGCAAACACTGTACCCAAATTAGGTTTATTTACAAATTTTATAGACAGATGGAGCTTTCTTCTGGTGGTATTTAATAACTACTGGGTTTTATGTTTTTTTACTATATAATGGAAAAAAGAATAAAAAATAAAAAAAATTGTTTGACTAACTTTCTGTTAAAATGCCAGGACAGTACAACCACCCCCAAAATGACAAATTTTTGTAAAGTAGACATCCTAAAGTGACCTCATTTTGTGTCACAGTTTTTTTGGAAATGAAGAAAAGTATTGGGATTGAGGGACCTACGGCGCATGACGTCAGCACGCTGAACGCCGCAGCTATCCTTTTGGTAGGAAACAAAGTGCTTGTACTTCTATGTGAGTTGATTACCATAATAAACGATTGATTGTTAAAAATAAATAAATTGCCCCCCCCCCAAAAAAAAATCTGAACAAAATGCCATGGGGTCCACCCCTTAAATCTATACCAGGCCCTTCGGTGCAAACTGGGTCAGTGGCATCACAAGGGGCGGAGCCACCAGGTCATGTCACCAGGTGGTCCAGCCCCTTACCTATTTAACAACTATCAGACGGAGGAGCAGGCAGTTGGCAGTTAACCTTCGTCGAGTGCAGAGTTTTTTTTTTTTAGGGTCTGGCGGTGCGGTGGGAAGCGTGATTGGCGATGGATCTTCATCGGGGAGCATTATTTTTTGATTTTTAATAAAGGAATTGTCGAAAACTGTGCATGTTTTTTTTCCTTTTTGTCACTTTTTTGATGAATGAGTAGGGGCACGATGTATGAATTCAGGAAATATATATATAGCATAAATATTTACTGACTTACATAATTTTTGTGTGTTTGAGGTCTTGTGCTGTTAAGGTAGAGATGGGCCGAATACCCTACTGTTCAGTTCGCAGCAGAACTCCGGAACAGGGGAAAAGTTCTAACTCGAACGGCAAACCCCAAAGAAGTTTATGGGATCCGAACAGGAAAAATCAAAAGTGCCCATTTTGAAGGCTTATATGCAAGTAATTGGTCATACAAGCGGTATAGGGGTCTGGGAACTGCCTTGGGGGACATGCAAAAACATTTTTTGAAAACAATATTTTTTTCAGGAGCAGTGACTAATGATGCTTAAAGTGAAACAATGAAAATTAAAAATGTTTTTTAAATATAGTGCCTGGGGGGTCCTCTTAGTCTTCCTGTAAATTGGCGCATCTGCAGCACATATAGAACATGATGCAGCAAAAATTACATTTCTAAAGAAAACAAAACAAGTCAAATCACATTTAAAATGACTCGCAGTTGCAATTGCCAGCAACCGGCTATTGAAAAAAACAAAGAAAAAATCTATACCCTTTTCTGAGCCAGTAAAAGAAGAAAAAATTGCAGCGCTAAATGGGTATGTGTCAAACAAATAAATGAATGAGTGAAATAAACAAATGTGCAAGGAAACACTAAATATTTCCCTATGTGAATAACAATACAGTTTTTGAAAGAGTCCTTGATGGATGGTCCTCAAAAACACGTACAAACAATTGCAAAAATAAAAGTCCAATAATGTTCCACAATAATCCAAAAAGAATTTTGAGATGATTGGACTACAAATACTTCCAAATCAATATTGAAGAAAAAAAGCCACAACCAATATAAAGGAGGCTTACCAGACTTAGTGGACCCTACTGAACATATGTCCAGAGGGTCAACATAGGCTTTTGATGTATATTCCTGAAGGGTCAACAGTTGATAGTTGAACCAAAGAATGTCTCTCACGACAGCTCACAATGAAGAGGTTGATGAAAACTTGAGAGACGATGACTCAATGATGTTTAAACCGAATCAATAGCACAATGTGAAAGGAAAAGAAGGCACATAGCGTGATACTGCTAAAAACAGTGTATTTAATGTAGGTAATTGCACTTGCCATTGATTTTCATGAAGCGCTTTTTAACCACTTAAATGTAAGTGCAATTACCTACATTAAATACACTGTTTTTAGCAGTATCACGCTATGTGCCTTCTTCTTTTCCTTTCACATTGTGCTATTGATTCGGTTTAAACATCATTGAGTCATCGTCTCTCAAGTTTTCATCAACCTCTTCATTGTGAGCTGTCGTGAGAGACATTCTTTGGTTCAACTATCAACTGTTGACCCTTCAGGAATATACATCAAAAGCCTATGTTGACCCTCTGGACATATGTTCAGTAGGGTCCACTAAGTCTGGTAAGCCTCCTTTATATTGGTTGTGGCTTTTTTTCTTCAATATTAATTTGGAAGTATTTGTAGTCCAATCATCTCAAAATTCTTTTTGGATTATTGTGGAACATTATTGGACTTTTATTTTTGCAATTGTTTGTACGTGTTTTTGAGGACCATCCATCAAGGACTCTTTCAAAAACTGTATTGTTATTCACATAGGGAAATATTTAGTTTTTCCTTGCACATTTGTTTATTTCACGCATTCATTTATTTGTTTGACACATACCCATTTAGCGCTGCAATTTTTTCTTCTTTTTTTGTTCTATGCACCTTTTTGTCCACAGGTTTTGCAGCCGCTTTTTTGTATTTAGTAGCAGCGCAGAAACTTTTGTGTTTGTTTTCTGAGCCAGTAGCCCAGCAGGTCAGGAAAGGGGGGGACTAGCAAGCGCCCCCCTCCTGAACTATACCAGGCCACATGCCCTCAACATGGGGGGTGGGTGCTTTGGAGCAGGGGGGCTCTGCCCCCCTTAAGCACTTTGTCCCAATGTTGATGGGGACAAGAGCTTCATCCCAACAACCATGGATGGTGGTTGTGGGGGTCTGCGGGCAGGGGGCTTATCAGAATCTGGAAGCCCCCTTTACCAAGTGGGCCCCAAATCCGGTCCCCCATGTGAATTAGTACCCATTCACCAAAAAAGTGTAAAAAAAGTTAAAAAACACACACACAGATTTTTACAATTCCTTTATTAAAAAATAAAAGAATAGGTGGCTGACCCTGAAGGTCGGTTCATTTTCCTGAAAGGAACGTGGAAGGACAGGCCGGTGACAATTGCGAACATATACTGCCCCAATTCTAGACAAGTCTCCTTCTTGAAGGACACGCTTCTGCGACTCACATCGTTCAAGGATGGTCTTTTGATTTTAGGAGGGGACTTTAACATGGCCCTGGACCCAACCCTCGACACTTCCACCGGAACTTCGTCCCTTCCCTTTGCGGCCTTGAGGCAAGCGAGGTTAGGGTTGGCCTCTCTCACCCTCTATGACACATGGCGTACCCTTAACCCCCGGGGTAAGGACTACACGTTCTTCTCTCCCCCGCATAATCGTTACTCGCGACTTGATTACCTTTTTATTTCCCAGAAAGACCTGACGTACCTATCTGAGGCGACGATAGAAAACATGGTCCTTTCCGACCACCATCCGGTTACCGTGACCCTACGATTCCCTCAAAGAGAACTGTCCACTAGGATTTGGAGACTAGATGCTTCGCTTCTTACTGATCTTGCAGATGTAGCCACCCTCCAACAAGTCATTAGTGACTATTTTCGGCATAACGTCACCCCAGATGTCCCTCCCATGACTCAATGGGAGGCGCATAAGTGTGTAGTGAGGGGACACTTGATTTCAATTGCGGCCCGGAGGAAGAGGGAGCACCAAGCTTTGATTCAGTCCTTGACGGACACGATCCGGAGGCTAGAAGTACAGCATAAACGTTCTCTGGCACTGCAGGTGGCGACCGAACTGGCAGACGCGAGGACTCTCTTACGCGATGAGCTATACAAGCGAGCGCGAAAAAGACATGTTGACGCAAAAGTTGTTTTATGAGCAAGGCAATAAGCCGGGTAGGTTGCTTGCTAGGCTCACGCAGAAGCGCACTTTTGCTTCTACAATCCACCATATTCGAGATGGTCACGGTGCACTCCATTCCAGGAATGAGGATATTACTCAGCAGTTTAGAGCCTTCTATGATAAACTATACAACATTTCGGTGAGCGAGGGGGGTTCTTTTGCTGCGGCCGCACGGACAACCCTGATTCAGGATTTTCTGCACAAATTTAGCGCGAAGGCACTATCTGCGGAGGACCGGCTATCCCTAGAATCCCCTCTGACTTCTGAAGAATGGGTAGAAGCCTTGAAAGCCACTAAGCCGGGCAAATGTCCGGGACCTGACGGCTTCTCGACGCAATATTACAAGTCCTTTTCGGACCTTTTGGCGCCGGGATTTCTCAGAGCCTTCAACTCTCTTTCAAGCTCCCCCTGCCAATCCGCTACCCTGCTGGAAGCTTACATAGCGGTAATACCCAAGGCGAATAAAGACCCCGCAGATGTAGCGAACTATAGACCTATCTCGCTCCGCTCTTGAATACAGATGTGAAACTATTCTCCAAAATCTTGGCGAACAGATTAGTTCACTTTGTGCCGGCCTGGGTGGGTCTTGATCAAGTGGGCTTTGTCCCGGGCAGAGAAGCCAGGGACAACACCATCAAGGCCCTTAATTTGCATCATTGGCTCTCCTCATCCAAAAAAGAAGGTTTTTTCCTGTCCATGGATGCGGAGAAGGCCTTCGATCGAGTGGCCTGGGACTACATGGACTTGACATTGGAAGCCCTAGGATTGGGCGCTACAATGCGGGCTTATATCGGAGCTCTGTACACGAACCCGACTGCTAGAGTTCGAGTCAATGGCCACTTGTCGGAGGCCTTCTCCATCCACAACGGCACCAGGCAGGGCTGTCCTTTTTCCCCCATTCTGTATATCCTCACCCTGGAACCTCTTCTCCGTTGCATCCGGGAGAACCCCAATATCAGGGGCATTGAAATTCAGCAAAGAGAATACAAGCTCGCAGCTTTTGCGGATGACATTCTGCTCTTTCTCTCGTCCCCCTTAACATCCTTGCCTAACTTGATGCAAGCCCTTGACCTCTTCAGAACTATTTTGAATCTAAAGATTAATTATTCCAAATCATTCGCCCTCAATGTCTAGTTACCTTCGTCTCTTGCTGATCTGTGTCAAGAGAACTTTCCCTTTCGGTGGAAGACGGATGAAATTACCTACCTAGGCATCCGGATTACTGGCCGACTGACAGACCTTTATGGGAAAAACTTTTTGGCAGAGCTGAAAGCTATTGAACAAGATCTCCTTCGGTGGGATACTCCCACGATCTCTTGGTTCGGGCGGGCCGCCATCTTGAAAAGACGGTGCTTCCCCGCATGCTGTACAAGTTTCAAACAATTCCGATACACCTGCCACCCTCTTTCTTCGTGACCTATAAGAGAATCTGTAGGAAGTTCCTTTGGAGAGCCAGGGCACCGAGAATCGGATGGGCTAAGTTGGTGCTGCCAAAGTTGGGGGGGGGTATTGGTCTCCCGGACCTACAGAGGTATTACTGGGCTGCTCATCTAGCGCGTATTGTGGACTGGCGGATACATGCTCGCTGTAAGGGATGGGTTCTCTTGGAGAACCTGATTACGGGAGCAGAGCTGGGTAAGGTCCCATGGTTTACTAGGACGCACTGGACGTCTGATACCCAATTCCACCCCCTTGTGGGTGCTACTCTTTCGGCGTATGAACAGGCCTGTAGGGCTCATGCGGTTTCCGCTACGGATTGCGGGTTGACTCCTATGAGGGGTAATCCAGACTTTGTGCCTGGAATGGATAGGTCTTATCTGGCGAGGGAATGGTCACGTTCGGATTTGCAAGCCAGACATTGTTTTTCTGGGGACAGATTTCTTAATTATAAAGAACTAGCTTCTTTATCCCCAACCAAGTCCTTCCCCTTTTTGGCTTACCTCCAGATAAAACACTTTCTTAATCACCCTTCTAAGAGAGGATGCTTTACAAAACCGCCTACGGTTTTCGAGTCCTTATGCTCTGGCCCACCTCCCCAGAGGCATGTGATCTCGCTGCTTTATGCCTCGTTGTTTAGAGAACCCTTTGTTTCCATGCAAGCGGAGCACGCCTTTTGGGAGGCGAGGTTAGACAGAACGATTGAGAAGAAAAGCTGGGAACGAGTCCATTGGTTTATCCATAAGGGCTCCCTGAATGTGAATACACAGGAGAATGGGTACAAGATCAGATCGCGGTGGTATAAGACACCTGACCTTCTCCATAAATTTATTCCGAATGTAACAGACCGGTGCTGGAGATGTGGCAAGGACTTGGGCACTTTTCTCCATATTTGGTGGGAGTGCACACTGATTCAGCCATATTGGCGTGAGGTGCATAGTGCGACGACAGCGATCTCCTCGCTCCCGCTGGAGTTCTCCCCGGCACAGTATCTTCTTCACCTCTCCAAAATATCCAGGAAGAGTTACCGCAACTCAGTAGCGATTCACATGATAAACGCGGCCAGACTGTGTGTACCCGTCCATTGGAGGTCCACAGTGCCACCGTCTATGAAGGAATGGGTAACACGTATTATTCACATTGCAGCGATAGAGGAGCTGATATACACTGCACAAGATAGGATCTCAAAATTTTCGTTTACCTGGGATGATTGGTTCAAATTTAGAAAATCTGCTGAATATCAGGCGCTGCTGTCAAGGAGCGTTTGATTGGATCCCGTGTCAGAGACTCTCTTGGCTGACACATAGAAACTGCAAGATACGACCGTATTACTCCAGTGTCAGACTGGATGGAGAGGGTAGATGGTGGTTCCCCCACCCCCTCTCCTGGTAGTTTCCCTGGGACTTCTCCCTCCTACTCCCCCCCCCACCCCTCCCCTCTTTCATACCTTCTTTCTCTCGTTTTTTCTTAGGTTATTTTTTCCCTCCCTTTTCTTTTCTTTTTTTTTTTTCTTCTTTTCTTTCCCCTTTTTTTTTCTGTCTATGCCCAATCTGATGATGTGAGGATTTTGGAGCGTCGGGGTTACTTACGGGTGGCCCCTATAATCATCAATCTCGAGATGGGCACCCCCTTAGGGATTGTTCTTGAAGTTATCAGATAGGCTCTGAACTACAGTTACTTAGGCCTCTACTTCCCAATATGCTGGATAGACCTGGTAGCACTGGGTCCTACCTCGAATGACATGGTTTCATCACCGGTTAACTTTTGAAAATCTTTCTGCTCCTAGGAGCGACTATGTCAATAGTGTTTGTAGGAAGTGTTTCATGAGGTTTGTTAGACATGTACGTGAGGTTTCTGTCTTCCTTGTAGAGCCTAAGCTGTCCTGTGTATGTATTTTTTTGTGTTCATTGTCATGCTTGATATTGGCTGTAATGTTATTTTATTTTCTTAAATAAAATCTTTATGGATAAAAAATAAATAAATAAAAGAATAGTGTTTCATAAATCCATTGTCAATCACGCCACACCCGAAAAACAAGAAAAATAAAAATCCCCCGCCCCTTACCTATATAAGAACTCTCAAACGACTTAGCCTGCAGTAGGCAGCCAGCCTTCATGTCAGCGGGAGCATTTTTATTTTTCGGGTGCGGCGTGCGGCATGATTGACAATGGATTTTTTTTTAATAAAGGAATTGTCAAAAACTGTGTGTGTGTTTTTATAATTTGTTTTACACTTTTTTGGTGAATGGGTAGGGGTACTATGTAACCCCTACTCATTCACATAGGGGAGGGGCAGGGTCTGGGGTCCCCCTTGCTAAAGGGGGCTTTCAGATTCCGATAAGCCCCCTGTTCGAAGACCTCCACAACCACCGGCCACGGTTGTGGGGATGAGGCCCTTGTCCCCATCAACATGGGGACAAGGTGCTTTAGAGTAGGGGGGCAGAGCCCCTTCTGCCCAAAGCACCCACCCCCCATGTTGAGGGCATGTGGCCTGTTATGGTTCAGGAGGAGGGGAGGCGCTCGCTCGTCCCTCCCTCTTTCCTGACCAGCAAGGCTGCATGCCTGGATAAGGGTCTGGCATGGATTTTGAGGGGGGCCCCATGCCATTTTATTTTGGCGTGGGGTTCCCCTAAAATCCATACCAGACCCAAAGGCCTGGCATGGACTGGGGGGTGTTTTTTTTTTACCTATTTTTTTTATTTTTTTTATTCAGCTGTCAGCGGGGAAGCCCATTGACAGGTGATGACTCATCTGTTGTTAAGGACACCGTGGTCGGACCCACTCCTTAACAACCAGCTTATACTGCACTGTGATTGGGCAAAGCTTTGCCCAATTGGCGCAAAATGCACTGTGCAGCACGCAGTGCATTATAGGGCATTCAGTGGGGCGAAAACCTGTCGAACACCCTGTAAATTGGGGTGCTTCCCGAATGGGGTGATCAGCCAGAATGGGGTGATCAGCCAGTGTTCGGCCTGAACTGCTGCTTGGGCCGAACCGTTCATTCAACTCCACTGTTTAGGAAGCAATAGGTAAAAATCTACCTAAAGAATTTCATTTCAACATCATGACTGTAAAGCACTATTTTGTATGTCAAAAGAGATTTTTTTTTTTAAAATTTTACCTGTGTGACTGGTATTTTGTTATTGATTACGATGTGGAGAAGAACAATGTTGCGTATGTTCAATTTTATCATTTTTTTAATTGTGCAACAGTGATGTTTTTTGGATTATGTATGGTAGCATTTAATAGGGAGTTTAAACCTTACAAGATAATTACTGGCTTATTGAGACATAGAGGTTGATTTACTAAAACTGTACAATGCAAAACCTGGTTCAGCTCTGCATAAAAACCAATCATCTTCCAGGTTTTTGTCTAAGCCTAAATAAACTACACTGATGCCTATTTACGGGAGGCTTCCCAACCTGGTTGAACTCACTAGATTATGGCCCTGGGAGAGCGATCTTGCTTTTATGGTTTTTCATTTCTTTATTCCCTCTTTTTCCCCTCCTCCTCTTTGTCACCTTTTCTTTACCATCTACTTTCCCTTTTGTAACTATGTGGCATATCATTTCTGTTATGTCCCTTAGACACGGGGTCTCTCAGAGTGTTGCTAGCAATGCTGCCAGTATCTGCTCAGCAAGTTACACACAGGCCAGATGAACTTCTTAACCATGGAAGGGTTTATTACTCACTCAGAACATGATGACTTTGTTACATAGAGTCCTAATACAACAGGATTCTGTCATTACCAGATGTAATCCCTTCTGTGCATCATGCTGCTGCTTCCCAGTTCCACACACCACTCTCACTACTTCCTGGAACAGCCCCTTCCCCAGCATGCATCAGGAGAAAAAGGTGAAGGGTCACACTGCTCCAGCACAATCATCACATCTCCTCTTTTTACCATAAAAAAAAACAATAGGAAAAAATAAAAAAAAACATAACAAGAGAACAGAATACTCAACACATAAAATAACAAGGCAAGCAGGATCAGTTCAGCAAGTAGTATCTCCAACTCAGTTCTGTGGCTCCCGCATCACGTTATGAGCCCTTTGTCCGTTTCCTGACCTCCAAAGTGTCCCGTAAGATTTCAGTGCTTTGCCAACGAGGAGTTTGATGTCTTTGGCGGGCAGACTTACGAAGTGGCACAGCACCAGGAGGGGTAGAGGCTGTCAAAGGTTCTGGAGGTGTCAGTGGGTGTCCAACAGACAAATCAGTCTCTGCAACTCTAGGCACATGTCCGGGCTCCTCAAGAATATGGTCACCAACCGCTTCAGGGGTTGGTTGTAAACTTGTGGGATCATGCCAGACACCATGCCATATGTCACCAGTAAGAGCCCTGAGTAGACTCTGGTGGTTGGGTAGAAAGAGAGGTCGGGTTTGTTTCTACTGGCAGGCAAATGCGCTTTCTCAATTGCGAAAGGTGTCTTCGAACACAAGCACCATTCTCCAGGCGAAAAAGGTACATTCGTTGTCCAAGAGGTCCATCGATAATGCCAGGAAGCCAATGAGGCAAAACTCTGTAATTCCGAAACCATACAAGATCACCAGTACGGAATCCAGGACGGCCTGGCAGAGGAGGTGTCGGTGACTGTTCCTGTGGACAAACTAAATCCAGTTTAGTGCGGAGATGCCTGCCAAACATAAGAAAAGCTGGCGACAGCCCAGTAGTAGCGTGTTTTGTGTGTCGGTACATGGTCAAGAACTCCAGAAGCTTCTCCTCTGACTTTCCGACCTGGTCCAGAGTGGACAGTAAGTGCTTCTTAAACATCTGCACAAACCGTTCTGCCAGCCCATTCGAGGCTGGATGATAAGGAGCTGTTTTGTAGTGTTGGATGCCCAAGCCACTGAGGAAGGATTGAAATTCATGCGATGTAAATTGAGTCCCATTGTTCGAGACTATGGCTGTTGGCAAGCCATATTGAGCAAAGAGTTTCCTTAAGACTAGAATGGTAGCAGCTGAGGTAACAGAAGGCATTTGAAAAACCTCCGGCCATTTTGAATGTGCATGTACAACGATCAAATACATTTTACCCTGGATTGGGCCAGCAAAATCAAGATGCAGTCTTGACCACGGTTTTGTCGGGCATGGCCAAGGTAGCAGGGTTCCTTTCTTTTGGGGTCGCTGAGCTTGACAGCACCCAGGACATTGAGCCACATAATCTTCAATTGCTGTGTCCATTTGTGGCCACCAAACATAGCTCCAGGCTTGCTGCTTCATGCGCACCACGCCAGGATGGTCCTCATGCAGTATCCTTAGCATGGTTGGTTGCAAATACTGAGGTATAATCACTCTGTTGCCCCACTGTAGGCAACCAGCATTAGTCACAAGCTCACATTTTCTGGCAAAGTACGGACGAAATTCACCTGGGACTTTCTCTGGCCATCCAGCCTGAACATATGAGAATATCTGAGACAGGAAGGGATCTATGACTGTATGTCTGGCAATTAAGGAGGTGGACATGCAGGATTTCGGCCTGTGTATTTCCACTATGCGTACGTCTCTTGGTGAGTGGTCTCCAATTGGCAATCTGGAAAACGCATCTGCATTGCCATGGTCATCATGGGAGCGGTATCTGATAGAATAAGTATGAGCTCCCAAGAATAAAGCGTACCTTTGTAAGCGAGATGCGGTTGTTGTAGAAATTCCTTTCTGAGGGTTCAGTATTGACAACAGAGGTTTGTGGTCAGTGATAAGTGTGAACTCCCGACCATAGATGTAGGTATGAAATTTTTTTGTGGCCCATACAATGGCCAAAGCTTCCTTGTCTATCTGGGAGTAGTTTTGCTCTGCTGAGGTTAAAGACCTGGAGGCAAAAGAAATGGGGCGCTCTGTGCCATCTGGCATGACATGGGAAAGCACAGCACCCAGTCCATAAGGCGAGGCATCACAAGCCAAGGTGACGTGTTTCTTTAAATCATAGGGGACCAGAACTCGAGAAGACAGAATGAGTTCTTTAGAAAGCCGAAAAGCTTCTTCACATTTGGCTGTCCATATCCATTTAGCTCTTGCATCCAGTAAGCGATGTAATGGGTAAAGCTGGTGTGCTAGGTTCGGCAAGAAACGGTGGTAGTAATTTAGGAGGCCAAGGTAGGACCTGAGCTGTGTTACATTCTGGGGAGTAGGGGCATGGGTAAGGGCTTTAACCTTTTCTTCAGTAGTGTGTAACCCATGTCGGTCCACAGTGTGGGCACAAAATTCCAGTCGAGACTTTAGAAATTCGCATTTTGAAAGATTGACACGTAAACCATACCTTTGGAGTCTTTCTAGCACAGTTTTAACATTCTTTCTGTGTTCTTCATCAGTGGGACCAGTGATGAGCATGTCATCTAGTAGACATTGAGTGAAAGGTATGCCTGCCAGGACCTCATCCATGATTCGCTGCCAGATGGCTGGAGCTGGGGCTATGCCAAAAACCATGCGGTTATATTGGAATAATCCTTTATGAGTGTTAATGGTCAACAGATGGCGTGAATCTGGGTGTACTTGCAGTTGCAGGTAAGCTTGCTTTAAGTCTATTTTTGTGAACTTTTGCCCCCCAGCCAATGAGCTAAATAGATCTTCAAGTCGAGGCAATGGGTATTGATCCACAAGAAGTTGGTTGTTCAGGGCAACCCTGAAATCTCCACAAATTCTAATGTCTCCATTCTTTTTCTTGACAGGCACAATTGGCGATGCCCATTCACTTCTATCAACTTTAGTTATGATCTTTTCAGCCAATAGGTGGTCCAGCTCTGCTTCCACTTTCTTTCTCAAGGCAAAAGGTACTGATCGTGCCTTACAAAAACGAGGTGTAGCACTAGGCTTCAAGAGGAGGTGGGCCATTTTTCCTTTTACTGTGCCCAAAGAGTCCTCAAAAACCCCCTTAAAGCATGACTTCAGGGATTCCACCCAATGGTCTACCTCAGAAAGCAATGTACATTGGGCAATGGCAAGAGGAGGCATGCCCAGAGCTTTGATACAGTCCCTACCGTACAGTGGAGGACCAACTTTATTGACAACATAAAGGTGTAGAGTTTGACTGCGGTTGCCTAATGTAACAAGGGGTTTCACATAACCCAAGGGCTGTAGCAGTTCCTTGCTGTAGGTTTGTAGTGTGAGATTTGTAGGTTGGAGCGGTAGGGACAGACCCGATGCCTTTAAATCAGTCCATGAAATGACAGACACTGCCGCCCCTGTATCAACATCCATGGAGACAGGACAGCCATTGAGTGTGACATCCACTTTTATCGCAGGAGTACTCCCAGCTACCTGAAACAGTCCAACATGCTGGACACAGGTTTCCTCATCAGAGCTGGAGCCGTGATTGTCAGTATCCATATGAAATGTCTGTTTACGTCTAACTTTTGTGGTAGTGTTCGGAGAGCATGAGCTGCGGCAAACACGTCCAATATGGCCAGTCTTTCCACAAAGAAAACAAACGGCATCCTTGAACTTGCAAGCAGGTGCACTGTGAGTAGTGTTACCACAACGGTAGCAAGTTGGTGTCCTAGAGACAGAAATATTAGGGTGGCGAGGTTTAGGCAGATTTGGGGACGACCATCTTGGGTGTCGGGTGATAGCAGAGTGGAATATTTCCTCTTCCTGGCTTGCAGGAGTTTCAGGTGGTGCCTTCAGTAGAGTGGCGTCCCGTGTAGCCAACTCCATGACCGTAGCAAGGTCAGTGGCTTTCGTCAGAGTCAAGTCGGGTTCTGTGAGTAAGTGTTTCTGTATGGCTGGGTCGCAGAGTCCCATGACAAACATGTCACGGAGAGCCGTCTGCAGGTAGTCTCCAAACTGACAAGTGGCAGCTAGTTTACGTAAAGCAATGCTATAAGTCTTTATGTCCTCCCCGGCATGCTGCCTTCTACTGTAGAATTTAAACCGCTCTGCAATCTCTAATGGCTTTGGGTTGTAGTGCTCATGTAGCTTCTTAAATAACTCAGGCAGGGGCTTAGAGGCCAGCTTGTCTGGAGAAATTAGGTCTCTGAGAGTGCCATATGCAGCTTGACCGACCCTGTTGTGGAATTTCTAGGCTGTTGTTTACAGAGCACACAGCCCATAATTCCTGTGCTATCTAAGCACACACTTTAGATTCATCTTTTTGCAATAATGCTATCTTTAAGTTTGCTAAGATCCACTCACCGTTCATCCCATCACTCATTCAAGGAAAGCAGCACCACACAGCTTATGTTCTCATCTCCAGCATCCCAGCATGACTGACTAGCCGACGCCTAATCATAGGCTTTTATTAAACTCAAAAGATCTCAGACAGGAGGTGATTGGCTGCAGCAAGCAATCACCTCCCCCCCCCATGGGCGGGGACATCACAGGATGTCCCTTCCACACAGGAGAATGACCATACAAGGACATCCTTCCAACCAGATACAATATTCATTCAAATAGACTAGCAGTGACATACACTGCTACCAATGACGGAAACTACATGACAATTATGCCTCAAATGGACCACAATTATTTTATAGTTATGCTACTGTTCCTGTGGACACAGATCTGTGCGCTCGGAGTCATTCAACGCCCCCCGCTAGGGGCTGGCCAGTTCCCCCAACGGGGCGCAAAACAACATCTCTAAATGGAGCAAACATCGCTGTTTCCACAGGAAGATTTTCCCGCCACCGATCTTCCACCAACGTCTGTATGTGCAAATACGCTCAGATGAGCGCATTACAGCAAAACTGACACTGGGGGGACATCTGACAACATACATTAATACATTTCCATAAAAATCTCCACAACAGTCCTCCCTTTTTTGTCATATGCACCCCATGTGTCCCTCGATGAAAGTTGATATGCTTCTTACACCCGGAAATGAATCAGTCCTTAGTCCATAAAAAGGAAAACACGGCTTGACATGTAGACTCTACTCTTCAGGGGCATGACTTATAAAGGAGGACATGACATGGTGAGCTGTAGTAATCACCGATCGGTCTGTGATCCTCTGTGTCTTGTATGTGGGTCCGGCTTCGGGGCGTCTCATCAAGGAAAATCTGGTCACGCGTCAAATCAGGCAACAGTAGCATCTCGTCACGACATAGAAAGAATAGAAATAAAAACGACATGAGTATATATATTCCCACTTCCTTTAACCACGATCCGCTGTAAAATAAAAATTAGATCCCCAAAGATTCCCAGACCCTTAAAATAGACTCCCAACCTTCACTTAGCTACAGCTCTGGCTTCAACAATTACATGAAGAACCCTATCCTTAACAGATGAGAATTGTTCAATCGTATCCCAAGCCCGAGCCCCCCCCACCTTGTACATCCAGGACCCCATGCCCAGACCTGGTCGGGGTTGGTGAACAAATCCCTTCTAGCTGTCCCTGCCATTCTTAATTTCCTGCGCCATCAGATCCTCGCGATCGGCCGCGACCTAAAATGTTGGGACAGCTTCACCATCACGCATGAACCTCTTGCTTTGGGGGAATTACCTTTATAAGCTGCAGATCCGCATAAACACCAAACTAAAGTTCAAACACACTTGTGGGCTGCCTAGATACCCAAACCGACAAGAGACAGAGCCATTAAAACTAAAACCAATTTTACCCTCTAAAAATACATCGTTAGGTTCCATTGACAAGTGTCTGTCTGGAGTCTTCACTAGTTTGTCAAAACTCCTCATACCCATAATAACATCATAAATGGCATGTACCGCTGTCATCGCTGGGGACTAAAACTCGGTGAAGACTCAGAACAGACCATCGGTCCTGTTCGCTTTCTGAGCTAGTCAGGACATACACTTTAAATAATAACTTGGGATGCTTTTCACCGTTACCCTTGCTAATATTTACTAAACAACAAAAATATAAATAAACAAAGATACTCCTCATTCTTTGGTGTGGTTGAGCCGCTTCTTGCAGTGGCTGGCGTGGTCTCATCCCTCAAGCATCTTTACAACGACCCAGTCACCTGGTTGGAAAGAATGTAAACTGATTACTGAGTCAGGGTCCAGGAGGGACTCGTGAAAAACTTTTGGTGGACATTTTGAAGTTCATGTCACAACGATCGCACCCACCCCATCAGCCGAGAATATAAGTGACAGCTAATGAGGAGAGTACGACTATGGTTTTGATTGACCTCCAAACAACCCTCATATGACAATAACCCAGACATCGGGACTGTGGTCACTGCATAACCTGTGCGTGGCTTACAATACCTGGAACCATTGACAAGGTTCTTAGCCTCTGGGATGGGAACCTACTTCACCAGACTGCTGCTTGCCGATTCAAATTCTATTAAAGAAAGACAGTCTTGGCACAAACTTGGTTAGAATTAC
The DNA here is from genome assembly GCA_029206835.1 of Rana muscosa. Classification (NCBI taxonomy): domain Eukaryota; kingdom Metazoa; phylum Chordata; class Amphibia; order Anura; family Ranidae; genus Rana; species Rana muscosa. The sequence goes on from JARGYO010005626.1 coordinate 43,011,128, forward strand.
AGAGGTTATTATTAGTTTGAAAAAAACTGTCATTCTTACATTTATCATTCCCCCCCCTTTTCTTCCTCATTACAGACTGAAGGAAGAAATGCGTGGTGCAGGAAAAAAGAAACAATGAAATAACCTATGATACTTTTACCTCCCTTAGACTCATGTATTTATCCATATGTACCGCTGTCTAATTACACCTGTTCTCTGTGCACAAACTCCTTGGACCTGAAAAATACTTATAAGCAAAATCATTACTCTATCCTTCATATTTAACCTGCAAAGAATGGTAAAACAATAATGACATTCCTGTACATTGGTAAATTGTCAATGACATTCTTTCAAAACCGATTCAAACAAAACCCTCTGTAACCCTTACTTTTCTCGTTCCTACAAACATACAACAGCCGCGACGCATCGAAGGATCGCTGCGGTAAGTTCGAACATATTCACGTTACTACATACAAACATTCCGATACAAATGTGGGGGAAATACTTCATAGTCTCCAAAACCACAAATGAATAAAAACAAAAACAGCCAGAATTCTCCCTTCACTCTTTCAGCAATAGAAAAAAATACAATGGGAACATGAGAGCAGCTCAAGAACCTTCATGGACCAGCCATACAAAGTTCAAACAAACGGGCATGAGACTACACCGCCATCAACACACTCATCTTTGCAGATTTCTGAAGCCACAGCTCAACTATATCCAAGGTTCCTTTATTCTGAGGTCTCGTACCTCCAGACATCAAAAGTACCTTCCAAAGGAGTACACCTCACTGTACCCTCTGACCAGATATGTCATCCTTTAAGGGGTCTCATGTCCGGAGCCCCAAACCCAGACCTCATGTGCGGTGCAGCTGTCTGACTGGTGTGGAGCCTAATTTTTTCCTGGCAAAACCAGCATGGGACGTCACAATGAACACCACATGGGTTCCCCCACACAAAGACAAACACAAATGGCCTCCACCAGGTTCCAACGCAGAAAAGACCGCACTACATTTGCACCAAACATCAAAATCTGCCCCAAAAGCTGAGAAATTCCACCAGCAAGACAGCCGACAAATGCCACATGGTATAGTACCCAAAGGAAAGGTTCCCTTATAGGACACCCACAGGCTAAAGAAAAACTGCGCCTTAGCCTTGCGGTTTGCCTGCCATTTTAACAAAAGCCAAGAATGGCGCCATTACTTTTTCCCGCCAAAACCAGCATCTCTTTAAAAGAAAATCAAAAATGTTTTTCTCCACAAAGACAGACTACACAGTTGAGATTTTTCTAAATTATCATCAAAATCCACTGAAAAAGGTGTCAGCTACACTCTACAAGGACCACATGTACACTTACAAACTTAGCCTCCCTTTTGCCAACTAAACAGCACATTCAATAAATGTTAGTTACATGACAATATTAAAAACATGTTCATTTCTCTAAGTTAATATACTCTGAGATATTCACCACTTTTCTCTACCTAAAGTTCACACACAGTGGCCTCAGCTTCCATAACAAGCCATTGCAGAGACATACTATTGTCTGCCTTCTAGCAATGCCTGGCCACTTGGATATGCGGCGGGAACTTTCAACTCAAAACCCAAACACTTTCGTTAAAATATATTTACACTTATGGGGACATGTGTCTTTGTCCCCTACAAAGGCAAAAATCACAATCTATCCATTTCTATTTTTCATAGAAATCACAAACACCACACACATACAGTACAATGTTGCCTGCATGTCTGCTCAGAGTGTCTTTCCCTCAGGGCAAAGCCCCAGCAACACAAAACAGTGGGCAAGCCCTTCCCCCATTCAAGCACATGGCAGCCAAACAATCTACTTACAAACTTCTCAGTGCACTAAATACCACAGCTATACCTTCATTTCATACACAATATACAGTTTCCATCAGATCATCTCTCAGGGCCCTCCCACTACAAAACTCCTGCATGCTATTTACAGAAAGTCACCACCTTAACCCTTGTAACTGAGATGCTGGCTGCCCCTCCCCCACTAAACCTCATGGCTCACAAACAATCGTCCACTTTACAAACTGCTCAGTACATCGCACAAACAGCCATCTCTTACACAATTTCAATCGCACTCATGGGTACACATGTCCTATATCACACAAACAATCTAATCACACACAGGCACACACAGGCATACCCACACAGGCATACACAAACAAATTCACAGGCCTACGATCGGATTCACAGGCATACGATCTCTCTCCCAACAAAATCACACACACACATGCACGATCGGATTCGCAGACATACACACACACTGCAAACTTAAAGCATTATTTCAAAAAGACAATTTTTTTTGTTCTGTTACAAAGTAGAGCCCCCCACATCGGAACGTAGATCCACTTTCCCCCCCCATCTCGATCCGATGTCCAAAGGGACTCCATCTGTTCCCAAAGATCCTGGCCCGCCATAAACTGTTGTGGAATTTCTAGGCTGTTGTTTACAGAGCACACAGCCCATAATATCTGTGCTATCTAAGCACACACTTTAGATTCATCTTTTTGCAATAATGCTATCTTTAAGTTTGCTAAGATCCACTCACCGTTCATCCCATCACTCATTCAAGGAAAGCAGCACCACACAGCTTATGTTCTCATCTCCAGCATCCCAGCATGACTGACTAGCCGACGCCTAATCATAGGCTTTTATTAAACTCAAAAGATCTCAGACAGGAGGTGATTGGCTGCAGCAAGCAATCACCTCCCCCCCCATGGGCGGGGACATCACAGGATGTCCCTTCCACACAGGAGAATGACCATACAAGGACATCCTTCCAACCAGATACAATATTCATTCAAATAGACTAGCAGTGACATACACTGCTACCAATGACGGAAACTACATGACAATTATGCCTCAAATGGACCACAATTATTTTATAGTTATGCTACTGTTCCTGTGGACACAGATCTGTGCGCTCGGAGTCATTCAACGCCCCCCGCTAGGGGCTGGCCAGTTCCCCCAACGGGGCGCAAAACAACATCTCTAAATGGAGCAAACATCGCTGTTTCCACAGGAAGATTTTCCCACCACCGATCTTCCACCAACGTCTGTATGTGCAAATACGCTCAGATGAGCGCATTACAGCAAAACTGACACTGGGGGGATATCTGACAACATACAATAATACATTTCCATAAAAATCTCCACAACAACCCAATATTGTGAGGAAAACTGCAACCTTCTTTTCTGCAGCCACACTATTTGCTTCCATATACTGCTCCAGCCTCTCTACCCAGGAGCTCTATGATTCAGCAGCAGGATCAAATGGTTGAATAAACCCTATGAAGGCCATGTGTGCTAAAATCCACAATCCTCGTCGCCACTCTTATGTCCCTTAGACACGGGGTCTCTCAAGCCTCGTACACACGACCGAGTTTCTCGTCGAAAAACGTCAAGAAACTTGCTGGCAGAGCTTTCTTGCCGAGTAAATCGGTCGTGTGTACGCGGCTATCAGGTTTCTTGTCAAGAAAACCGACAAGAATCTCGACGAGAAGAATAGAGAACCTGCTCTCTATTTTCTCGTCGAGATTCTTGTCAGCATGTTTCTCGACGAGAAAAGTGTGTGTGTGTACACTTGCCTGTCCTCCGGGAAGCCCGCGCATGCTCGAAATGACTTTGACGCATGCGCGGTAGCTTCCTAGGCATAGGTAGGGTGTAGCAAGATGGCGGCGACGGCATCGAATGTGACGAGCGCACGCTTGTCGTAGTCGATTACGTCACCGCGTTCGCTCCATTCAAAGAACCGCGGGTTCTTTGAAAGGAGCGTCTGTACACTCGGCCGGGACAAGTTTCTTGTCCAAGAATCTCGTCAAGAAAAACGACGTGTTTTTTCTTGACGAGATTCTCGGTCGTGTGTACGAGGCTTTAGAGTGTTGCTAGCAATGCTGCCAGTATCTGCTCAGCAAGTTACACACAGGCCAGATGAACTTCTTAACCATGGAAGGGTTTATTACTCACTCAGATAATGATGACTTTGTTACATAGAGTCCTAATACAACAGGATTATGTCATTACCAGATGTAATCCCTTCTGTGCATCATGCTGCTGCTTCCCAGTTCCACACACCACTCTCACTACTTCCTGGTACAGCCCCTTCCCCAGCATGCATCAGGAGAAAAAGGTGAAGGTGGGAGGGGGGTAGATAAGGGGAGGGAGGGACATGGGTAATAGGGTAAAAATTGGAAAATTAGGAAAAATGTATATATTTGTAATCTTTTTGATATGTTGAAACTGTATTACACCAATGTGGGAGTGTGCTGTATAATATTAACAGATTTTCCAATAAAGAGTAAATAAAAAAAAAAAAAAAGGAGAAAAAGGTGAAGGGTCACACAGTGCTCCAACACACAATCGGTTTTACAGATGAAAACAGTCCGATGGACTTTTTTCATCGGACAAACTGATCGTGTATGGGCCCCATCGTTTTTTTTTGTATCGGTGATTAAAAATAGAACATGTTTTAAATTTATTCGGTGGAAAAAAAACGATAGCAAATTCCGATCGTCTGTGTGGAGCGCCATCGGAGAAAAAACCCACGCATGCTCAGAATCAAGTCGACGCATGCTCAGAAGCATTGAACTTAATTTTTCTCGGCTCGTCTGAGTGTTTTACGTCACGGCATTTGGGACGGTCGGATTTTTGACTGATGGTGTGTAGGCAAGACTGATGGAAGTCAGCTTTATCGGAAATCCGATGGAAAAATCCATCGGATTTTATTCCATCGGAAATCCGATCGTGTGTACAGGGCTTTAGTGTCTACCCATCAAACAGAATCCTGGTTATCTCTGTACCCCTTTATGCTTATTCTTGCCTACGTTGTACTGTGCAATTTTGGCTACACAAATAAAGGAATTACAAAAAAAAAGCTTAATTAAACAAGCTGAAGTTAGAAGCTGATTGGCTACCATGCACCTGTAGCGGCCTCCTCTCTCGCCTCTCTTATCAGCTCGTCTACCTCTTGTCTAGGGGTACTTTAGAGGAGAGAGAGCGGGGTCACTACGCCAAGCCTTCACCGCAGATGTTTGTGTGGTGTAAGCAAAGTTCTTGTTTTACCTTCGGGTCAGTGTTCTGCACCTGGAACCTCCAAAGAGAGTTACCTTGAACAATGTCTACCAGAAAATGAGCCCCACACCATTAAAGTCCAACACTCCTTTATTCTTCTCCTTGCAAAAGTGAACACAATCAGTTGGACTCCCTTAGAGGACAGAACAGACAAGGAGGTGTGGATGCGAGTAGGCCCAGACACAATGAACTCTCCACTTTCCTTCCTGAAAATGGATTGCGGTCTCCGAGCGAGGGGGAATTTCCTTCCAGGCGGTCTCCGATGGGAGGCTCACCTGTCACTGGCAATATGCTGCACCGGGTCTTCAAGCAAGTATCTCCCACCGGTCCATTATGCCTTCCGGATTCGGGTACCCACTCCCGGGGTTCCATAGGACCTCCTTCCCTCGCGGAACTCAGTGGTGGGCACTGAGCTCCAGACCTCCTCCAGAGTACCTCACCCCAGGCTAAAGGTGCCTGGGATGGAACACGACCTCCGAACGTCCTCTAGGCCTAGACCGCCTAGGGGACCGACACAAACCAATGCCCTCAGGCTGAAGGTGCCCAGGACTCGACTCCAGCCTCCGAAAATGGCCGCCCCCTTTATACCCCCTCCCAGCAAGCACGGCGGGTTCCCCGCCCCACCATACAACCGCTGAGAGAGGCCAAAAGAGGTACGCCACCGCAACGATGGCTCAACCCCGGGCCCAAAGTGACAGCGCCACCTGATGGGCCCCAGGGAACAACACATCACAGTTTCTCCACCAGATTCAAAAATAGGAAAGCATATACCCGCTACACACCGCTGCACCAGATTTTGTACTCTCCAGTTTTAGTAGACCAAACCCATAATGTTTTTAATTTGATGTTTGTTATCAAGTACTTCAATTCTGTTATGTATCAGCTTTATCATTTCTGTTTAAACAGATTAAAGCTGAGTTCCAGGCATTATTTGTTTATTAAAAGTCAGCAGCTACAAAAAGTTTAGCTGCTGACTTTTAATAAACATACACTTACCTGCCCCCACGGTCCAGCGATGCGGCCGCCCGGAACGTCGCTCCTCTCCCCCTCCTCTCCGCTGGCGCCGTCATAGCCACTGTGGGCAGCCAGCTTTCGGTTTCACGGCCGGGCACGCACTGCGCATGCGCGAGTCGCGCTGCGTGTTTCCAGTGGACAGGCTATCTTATGGGACCTGTCACGTGTCCCAGAAGATTGCCGAGAGGGAGGGGCCGCCTAGGAGGAGAGGAGGAGTCGCCTAGGCGGCCCATGGGAGGAAGGAGGAAATGGGACAGGAAGTCCCACTCAAAAGTACCCACCCACTCCCCCCCAAAAAAATGACATGCCAAATGTGGCATGTAAGGGGGCGAGGAGTACTTAAAGCGGAAGTTCCACTTTTGGGTGGAACTCCGCTTCAACTGTGGAATGCTGGGTTATGCCGTGTACACGCGCTCGAAATTTCCGATGGAAAAAGTCAGACAGAATTTTTTCATCGGATATTCCGACCAAGTGTGTGCCCCATCTGACTTTTTCCGCCGGAAATTCCGACGGACTTAGAAAGAGAACATGTTTCGAGAATTTCCGTTCGTCTGGATGCAATTCCGACGGACTAAAAACCATGCATGCTCAGAATCAAGTCGACGCATGCTCGGAAGCATTGAACTTAATTTTTCTTGGCTCGTTGTAGTGTTGTACGTCACTGCATTCTTGACGGTCGAAATTTGGTGTGACAGTGTGTATGCAAGACAGCTTGAACGGAATTCCGCCGGGAAAACACGCAGAGTTTATTCCGACGGAAAAACCGGTTCGTGTGTACGTGGCATTAGATGTGAAAAATGCAGTGTTAGTGAATAAATCAGAAAATGCACATTTCTGCTGTAGATACACTAACTGGGGTCTTGAAAGCCACTGACACCTTTCTCAGTAATCAGATGGCAGACCTGCTTGCACTGCTGAGATTGCTGCTTGCCATCTACATTGTGGCTCAAAGACTGCAGCAATCCACTTACTATAAGACTGCAACCAGACGGAGGTCACAGCTGGGGACAGATGACCAGGCCCGGATTTACTCCCTTCGCCGCCCCAAGGCCGGGTCCTTCAATGCCGACCCACACACACACACACCATCACATAGGGGGCTTCTGAGCCTCCCCCCCCCCCCATGTGATAGAAATGAGGTAAAGATTTTTTTTTTTAATTACATTAGAAATCCCCCACCAAAAAAACCCTGAAAGTACTTGTGATTTGCATATTGTGTTATTGAAGACATACCTAGTGTATTTGTGAACTGTTTTTATACAATAACTGTGAATATATGCATTATGCAGCATACCCAGCAAGGAATTAAATACCTTTGAGTCAAATATTCTGCTTGGCACTGTGACCTCTGGCCAGCGCCCTTCCCACTGATCCTGGGGGCAGCAGGACCTGGATAGGAGGGGCGGCGGGGGCAGCATATGGAGGAACAAATCTCCTCAATTTTCCTCCTGTAGCCACAGAATGCCTATGGGAGGGAGGGGAGAAAAAGCAGGCTTTTAGCGGCTGCAGGAGAAAAATGGAGGGGATTTGTTCCTCTATATGCCCCCCCATCCAGGTGTACAGGGGCAACATGTGCGCCATTGCAATTGTGACCCTGTAGTTACGCCCCTGGGATGAGTGGCAGCAGTGGTGGTGGGGATGGGATCAGTGGCAGCAGCTGTGGTTGGGTGGGGATAGGATCAGTGGCAGCGATGAGGGAGAGATGGGATGAGTGGCAGCGGTAGGGGGTGGGATGAGTGGCAGCGGTGGGGGGGATGGGATGAGTGGCAAGGGTGGTGGTTGGGGGGTGGGATCAGTGGTAGGGGGGATTGAATGGGATGAGTGGCAGAGATGGTGGGGGGAATGGGATCAGTGGCAAGGGTGGTGGTTGGGGGCATTGGATGAAATGAGTGGCAGCGGTGGTGAGAGGATGGGATCAGTGGTGAGGGTGGTGGTTGGGGAAGATGGGTTGGGATGAGTGGTAGTGTAAGGGGGGATTGGATGGGATAAGTGGCAGTGGTGGGGGGTGGGATCAGTAGCAGGGATGGTGGTTGCTGGATGGGTGGCAGCAGTGGTCATGGTGGGGTGGATCAGTGGCAGCAGTGGTGGTGGTGGCGGCGTGGGGGGTATCAGTGGTGGGGGGGTGGATCAGTCGCACTAGTGGTGATGGTGGTGGTGTGGGGGGGGGAATCAGTGGCAGTGGTGGGGTATCAGTGGTGGTGGGGTGTATCAGTGGCAGTAATGGTGGTGGGGGGTATCAGTGGCAGTAATGCTGGTGAGGGGGTATAAGTGGCAGCAGTGGTGGTGTGGGGGGGGGAATCAGAAGCAGTGTTGATATTGATATCAGTGCCACTTACTTGCAGATCGCTTGCAGATCACTCACATATCAGTTGGTTCCTCCTCCATGCTAGGTTTTGCTTGGCCGGGCAAAGAGGATGGACGGGGCCTGTGAGTACCCATGAGTGCGGGCGGAGAGGATGGGCGGAGGAGGCAGAGACTGTGCAGTGTGCCCGTGAGTGAGGGCGGGGAGGATGGGCGGAGCGGGCGGGGACTGTGTAGAGTGCCCGTAAGTGAGGGTGGGGAGGATGGATGGAGTGGGCAGAGACTGTGCAGTATGCCCATGAGGGCGGGGAGAATGGGCGGTGACTTTGCAGTGTTTCCCGTGAGTGAGGGCGGGAAGGATGAGCGGAGCAGGCGGAGATGATAGGCGGAGCCGGGACTGTACAGTGTGCTCGTGAGTGCGGGTGGAGAGGATAGGCGGAGTGGGAGGGGACTGTGCCCATGAGTGAGGGCGGCGAGGATAGGCGGAGCCGCCCCTTCACCGACTGCCGCCCCGAGGCCTGGCCTCGGTGGCCTTGTCTGGAATCCGGCCCTGCAGATGACAACACTATGGCTTCACTATTTATCTTTTGGCCATCAACCTTTGATATTTTCCAGATGCCTGGTCTCCTACCATGATTGCTAAGCTAGCAGTGATACTATGAGTAACTGGTGTTCCTTTAACATATACCCGTGTACCATGTATAAAGCTTGCTATAAGAGCAGTCAGTGAGACTTCATAATACAGTGCCTTCTACAAAAGAGTCAAGAACTGAAGACATAAAGGCCGAAGATGTCGTCACTTCCGGGTGTAAGGTCAGCAGGGAGGTGCGCCAGTTTCCATGGCAACTGGGCTAGCCAGTAAGGTAGCATCCAGTTTAGTATAAATTGCCCTGGTCTAAGATGGCCCCTATAGAGCCTGAGAAAGAAGCACGCATGCTTCGAACGCGCCCACCTCCCCGCTGACCTTACACCCGGAAGTGAGGACATCTGCGGCTGTGTTCCAGGGAATACTGTCTTTCGTCCCCACTTGCCGTGAGCGCTGGGTTCCACCACCGCTGCCGACATTGGAGATGACATACAGAGATCCCGTTCTTCAACATCAGGACCAGGGATGAGCCGAACACCCCCCTGTTCGGTTCGCACCAGAACCTGCGAACAGACAGAATGTTCGCGTGAACTTTAGAACCCTATTAAATACAATGGACTCGAACGTTCGAAATCTAAAGTTCCCTAAAGTTCCCTAATCTAAAGTTCCCCATTAGGTCCGCTCAGCGGACCAGATGCGGAACATGAGAAGGGGCAGGTCTATTTACGTATTACACAGTGAAGGAAGTTCCCATCAGGTCCGCCCCCTCGTAGAGCGGACCTGATGGGGAACTTCCTTCACTGTGTAATACATGAATAGACCCGCCCCTTCTCGCGTTCTGCATCTGGTCCGCTGAGCGGACCTGATGGGGAACTTAAGAAGGGGCGGGTATATACATTTAAAACACGGCGGAGGAAGTTCCCCATCAGGTCCGCTCAGGCACAACCAATGACGGACAGCGCTGGACATCGGGATCGCCGCGGGACACTGGATTTCATCGCTGGAATGTTTTTTTTTTATTTATATATTTTTTTTTAATAAAGGACTTTTCCAAGGTGTTGGTGTGTTTTTATTTACATTTTTTTACACTTTCTTCGTGAAATGGTAGGGGTACAATGTACCCCTTACCAATTCACATGGGGGGGCGGAATCTGGGGGTACCCTTTGTTAAAGGGGTATTCCAGATTCCGATAAGCCCCCTGCCCGCAGACCCCCACAACCACCGGGCAAGGGTTGTGGGGATGAGGCCCTTGTCCCCATCAACATGGGGACATCCTCCCCATGTTGAGGGCATGTGGCCTGGTACGGTTCAGGAGGGAGGGGGGGCGCTCTCTCGTCCCCTCCTCTTCCCCTGCGGCCGGCCAGGTTGCGTGCTCAGATAAGGGTCTGGTATGGATTTTTGGGGGGACTCCACGCCATTTTTTTTAAAATTTGGGGTGGAGTTCCCCTTAAAATCCATGCCAGATCTGAAGGGCCTGGTATGGATATTTAGGGGGAACCGCACGCCATTTTTTTTTTAATTTGCGGCGGGGTTCCCCTTAATATCCATTCCAGACCTGAAGAGCCTGGTAATTGAATTTGGGGGAACCCCCACGCTTTTTTTTTATTTTTTATCAATGACTTTTCTATGTATTGATAAAAGCCGACAATTCATTAATAGCCGCGAGTGAGTTTTAAATTACTTTTTTTCCTTCAAAAATGACACTTTGTGCAGGGACAGTTCTAAGCACGGGAAACATGCGCCACTTTACATGCATATCATACACACCCCCCAGGTACGAAATTTAAAGGAATATTTCACTTTTATTGTTTCACTTTAAGCATTATTAAAATCACTGCTCCTAAAAAAAAGGCAGTTTTTAAAACTTTTTTTTGCATTGATACATGTCCCCTGGGGCAGGACCCGGGTCCCCAAACACTTTTTAGGACAATAACTTGCATATAAGCCTTTATAATTAGCACTTTAGATTTTCTCCCATAGACTTTTCGAATTTGCAGCGAACACCCCAAATTGTTCGTTGTTCGGCGAACGGGCGAACAGGCAATGTTCGAGTCGTACATGAGTTTGACTCGAACTCGAAGCTCATCCCTAATCAGGACACAATGCAGCCCGCAGGAATGAGCGGATGATTAATATACCAGAAAAGCCCTATATTACTGCTTGTTTGTGAGTGTATCTCCTATTTTCATGTAACTTTTAAATAAAACAGTTTTACTGCTACGCTTAGAAGGCGCTGCTTTTTTCCCTTCTCCTATCCCCTGTCTTTGCCTGAACAAAAATCCATGGAGGAATACGTAAAAGACAACTTGGAAAGAGGTTTTATCCGACCCTTTTGTTCTCCAGTAGGGGCAGGTTTTTTGCATAGACTATCAAGGGTTAAATCAAATCACTGTAAAAGACTCCTACCCTTTGCCTTTCATTCTTGAACCGTTTGAAGTACTTAAGGGAGACGTTATCTTCTCTAAGGTGGACCTACGAGAGGCTTATAATTTGATTTGAATTAAAGATGGGGACGAGTGGAAGACAGCATTCAACACTCGTAATGGACATTTTGAATATCTGGTTATGCCATTTGGGTTGTGTAACGCCCCTGCTGTCTTGCAAAGTTTCATGAATGAATTTTTTCATGATTTCAGCAACAGTTTTGTGATCATCTACTTGGACGTCATTTTAATCTTTGCCAAGACTCATCTAGAGCACATGTCACATGTAAAGCAGGTATTACAACGACTGAGAGAAAACCATCTTTATGCGAAGATTGAGAAATGCAGTTTTCATCAAAGACGTATTCCTTTTCTTGGATACATTATAAGTGCTGTCGGTTTCCAAATGGACCCTCAAAAACTTTCCGCTGTCTTGCAATGGCCCCAACCGACCACTTTAAGAGGGCTACAAAGCTTTCTAGGATTCGCAAATTACTACAGACGCTTCATCATAGGTTTGGCCTCCATTGCAGCCCCCCCTTACTACTATGACTAAGAAAGGTACAAATTGCAAGGTGTGGCCCTCAGAAGCGGAATCGGCTTTCCAGCAATTAAAAGACATGTTCAACAAAGCTCCAATTCTTCAGCATCCAAATCCCGATCTCCAGTATATAGTTGAGGTTGATGCCTCCAAGATAGGAGCAGGTCCCTGAGACAGCCTAAGTCCGGTAGAATGCATCCAGTAGCGTTTTTTTCAAGAAAGTTTTCTCCAGCGGAGATGAATTACGATGATGGGAATCGAGAACTACTGGCCATCAAATTGGCATCGTCTGAATGGCGACATCTTCTGAAGGGGCTCCCAAGCCTTTTTCTATCCTAACTGACCATAAAAACCTGCTGTATCTTCAGACTGCAAGATGTTTGAACTCACGTCAGGCTCGATGGGCTCTGTTTTTCTCCCGTTTTAATTTAGTTCTTTCTTATGTTCCTGGGCATAAAAAAAAGAAAGCCGATGCTCTTTCCAGACAGTTCGCTACCTCTGAAGAAGATCAACCTACCGAGCAGTAGGGATGAGCTTCGAGTTCGAGTCGAACTCATGTTCGACTCGAACATTGCCTGTTCGCCCGTTCGCCGAACAGCGAACAAATTGGGGTGTTCGCGGCAAATTCGAAAAATCTATGGGAGAAATCTAAAGTGCTAATTATAAAGGCTTATATGCAAGTTATTGTCCTAAAAAGTGTTTGGGGACCCGGGTCCTGCCCCAGGGGACATGTATCAATGCAAAAAGAAGTTTTAAAAACGGCAGTTTTTTGGGGAGCAGTGATTTTAATAATGCTTAAAATGAAAAAATAAAAGTGAAATATTCCTTTAAATTTCGTACCTGGGGGGTGTGTATGATATGCATGTGAAGTTGCGCATGTTTCCCGTGCTTAGAACTGTCCCTGCAAAAAATGTCATTTTTGAAAGAAAAAAATGCATTTAAAACTGACTCGCGGCTATTAATGAATTGTCGGCTCCCGGCAATACATACAAAAGTCATTGATAAAAAAAAAAAAAAAGCGTGGGGGTTCCCCAGAATTCAATTACCAGGCCCTTCAGGTCTGGAATGGATATTAAGGGGAACCCCGCCGCAAATTAAAAAAAAAATTGACGTGGGGTTCCCCCAAATATCCATTCCTGGCCCTTCAGATCTGGCATGGATTTTAAGGGGAACTCCACCCCAATTTTTTTAAAAAAATGGCGCGGAGTCCCCCTAAAAATCCATACCAGACCCCTTATCCGAGCACGCAACCTGGCCGGCCGCAGGGGAAAAGGGGGGGATGAGAGAGCGGCCCCCCCTCCCTCCTGAACCGTACCAGGCCACATGCCCTCAACATGGGGAGGATGTCCCCATGTTGATGGGGACAAGGGCCTCATCCCCACAACCCTTGCCCGGTGGTTGTGGGGGTCTGCAGGCGGGGGGCTTATCGGAATCTGGAAGACCCCTTTAACAAAGGGGACCCCCAGATCCCGGCCCCCCCCCTATGTGAATTGGTAAGGGGTACATTGTACCCCTACCATTTCACGAAGAAAGCGTAAAAAAATGTTTAAAAAAACACACAAACACCTTGAAAAAGTCCTTTATTTAAAAAAAAAAAAAAAAAACATTCCAGCGGTGAAATTTAAATTTACATAATGAAGGAAGTTCCCCATGTTGAGGGCATGTGGCTTGGTACGGTTCAGGAGGGAGGGGGGCCGCTCTCTCGTCCCCCCCTTTTCCCTTGCGGCCGGCCAGGTTGCATGCTCGGATAAGGGGTCTGGTATGGATTTTTAGGGGGACTCCACGCCATTTTTAAAAAAAATTTGGGGTGGAGTTCCCCTTAAAATCCATGCCAGATCTGAAGGGCCTGGAATGGATATTTGGGGGAACCCCACGTCAATTTTTTTTAAATTTGCGGCGGGGTTCCCCTTAATATCCATTCCAGACCTGAAGGGCCTGGTAATTGAATTCTGGGGAACCCCCACGCTTTTTTTTTTTTTTTTATCAATGACTTTTGTATGTATTGCCGGGAGCCGACAATTCATTAATAGCCGCGAGTCAGTTTTAAATGCATTTTTTTCTTTCAAAAATGACATTTTTTGCAGGGACAGTTCTAAGCACGGGAAACATGCGCCACTTTACATGCATATCATACACACCCCCCAGGTACGAAATTTAAAGGAATATTTCACTTTTATTTTTTCATTTTAAGCATTATTAAAATCACTGCTCCCGAAAAAACGGCCGTTTTTAAAACTTCTTTTTGCATTGATACATGTCCCCTGGGGCAGGACCCAGGTCCCCAAACACTTTTTAGGACAATAACTTGCATATTAGCCTTTATAATTAACACTTTAGATTTCGAACGTTCGAGTCCATTGTATTTAATAGGGTTCTAAAGTTTACACGAACATTTTGTCTGTTCGCAGGTTCTGGTGCGAACCAAACAGGGGGGTGTTCGGCTCATCCCTGCCGAGCAGTATAAAATCCCACCTCACAAAATTGTCACACAGATCTCTACGGCTCTTTCCCAACAGTTACAAGAAACCCAGAATTGTGTTCCCCAAGGCTTGAGGATACCACCAGGTCGCCTGTTCGTAGCCCCTGGCCTGAGAAAACCTGTACTCCTCTGGGCACATAATGGTGTGTTATCCGGTCATCCTGGTGTCACCATCACTCTTAAGACCTTGCAGCATCATGTCTGGTGGCCTCATAAGAAAAGGGATGTTACTGACTATGTGGCTGCCTGTCCAACTTGTGCTGCTAATAAAGTACCCCGCACATTGTCAACTGGACTGTTACAACCACTTCCGGCACCTCACCAGCCTTGGACCCATTTGACTATGGACTTCATTACAGACTTACCCAAGTCCGAGGGCATGACTGCTATATGGGTCATAGTGTCTCATTTTGTGCCGCTCCTGGGATTACCTACAACGGAAGCACTGGGGTTGATTTACTAAAGGAAAATCCACTTTGCACTTGAAAGTGCACATGGAAGTGCAGTCGCTGTAGATCCAAGGAGGACATGCAAGGAAAATAAAAAACAGCATTTTAGCTTGCACATGATTGGATGATAAAATAAGCAGAGCTTCCCCTAATTTCAGAGCTTCCCCTCAGATTTACAGCGATCTACAGCGACTGCACTTCCATGTGCACTTTCAAGTGCAAAGTGGATTTTCCTTTAGTAAATCAACCCCACTGTCTACCCTCTTCCTTTCCAATATTGTGAAATATCATGGCATTCCTACGAGAGTCATCTCAGACCGCGGATCCCAGTTTGTTTCCCGATTCTGGAGAGCGTTCTGCAAGAAACTGGGAGTAACGCTCTCACTCTCTACCTCACATCACCCTCAAACAGATGGTCAAATAGAACGCTTGAACCAGACCCTGGAAACCTATCTTCGACATTATGTCAATGCGTTACACTCACACTCCAACTGGTTTGAGTATTCGCCTTTGGCTGAGTTCACCATTAATTCCCGTTGGCACAGTGCTCTTCATACCACATCATTCTACGCAGCCCTAGGCTATCACCCTCAGTCTTTTCCCCTACTTCTGTTGATCAATAATTCAATTGATATAATTACACCTGCCTAAAATATATAGTGCAATAAACAAGTGAATATTTATAATCACAAACTAATGAAAATCAATGAACCAGTGATTCCCAAAAAAACAACAAATATTAATGAATAGTGCATCAAAGTCCAAAGAAACACACAAAACTTCCCACAACGATAGTGAACAACGAATATATTTCCTGCGTGTGTGATAAATCTTCAATCTTCAATAAACATGATATTTATAAAATGGACTCTTGTGACTGTTCAAATCCACCTTCACCAAAAGCAGTGACACCCGATAGTGCGAATTAGGAGAAGAGAAGCAAAAAATAGTGTAATACCAGAGGCGCAATACAGGTCACGCAACTGACGTTACTTCCGGTCCCGCTGGCTGTTCGTTCCGAAGAGGTGGAACGCACGCCATTATCCACAGGTCTGGGACCGCCATTCGTATACCCACGCCTTTACAGCCTCAGTGCCGGGTCGGGGCACTTACAAAGTAAGCGCGTTTTTGGCTTTTAAACTATTCTGTGCAATAAATGGTATTACACTATTTTTTGCTTCTCTTCTCCTAATTTGCATAATATCGGAGTTCCTATCCCATCATCCACCGCTGCCTGCTCTGTGGACATCATAGCTTTGATATCTGGCAAGTTGATACTTGCATAAAGCCTGCTTGACCTCTTTTTTAGTTAAAAGGGTCAAATTGTTGGGGTAAGCTGTCATCATTACTTCAGCACTATCAGGTGTCACTGCTTTTGGTGAAGGTGGATTTGAACAGTCACAAGAGTCCATTTTATAAATATCATGTTTATTGAAGATTGAAGATTCATCACACACGCAGGAAATATATTCGTTGTTCACTATCGTTGTG
This sequence comes from Rana muscosa, assembly GCA_029206835.1. NCBI lineage: Eukaryota > Metazoa > Chordata > Amphibia > Anura > Ranidae > Rana > Rana muscosa. The sequence goes on from JARGYO010005626.1 coordinate 43,027,491, forward strand.
GGACGTTTTGTGTGTTTCTTTGGACTTTGATGCACTATTCATTACTATTTGTTGTTTTTTTGGGAATCACTGGTTCATTGATTTTCATTAGTTTGTGATTATAAATATTCACTTATTTATTGCACTATATATTTTAGGCAGGTGTAATTATATCAATTTAATTATTGATCAATATTAGTTTTACTACCACTGAGCGCCCTTATCTCTCACTATTCACTTTGTTTTCAGCCATCACTGAAATTTTAGGTGCAGCTTTTTTATATATACACTAGGTGGCGCAAGTTTTTTTCTATTCATTTTCCCCTACTTCAGCCTTTTTCTGGTGTACCAGCAGCAGATCAGCGGGTGAAAAATATTCTCCCTACATTGGAAAAAGATTTGCTTATTACTACGGAAGTCAGCAGGCAAGTATGCACTTTTCTCCAACAAGCGAAGACGCCATATACCTCCATATGTGGTGGGGGACAGAGTTTGGCTATCAACCAAATATGTGAGACTGAAACAACCTTCTACCAAATTGGGCCCTCGATTCATCGGTCCTTACAGAATTATTGCTTGAGTCGGGCCAGTCTCCTATCGGTTGAAATTGCCCTCCTCTCTCCGGATACACCCCATATTCCAGAACGCAACAGCTACCTCCTACTCTTCTTGTTGATGGACAAAATGAATTTGAAGTCTCTAAGATTCTTGAAGACAGGGTTGTGGCCTACGGTATCTGGTTCATTGGAAGGGATATCCCATCACAGACCGTTCCTGGGTCCCAGCCATAGATTTGCATGCACCTGCACTTATTGGAGACTTCCATGCCTCCTTTCCCACTAAGCCCCACTAGGCCCCAGAGGGGTCCACTGGGGAGGGGGCCCTGTCATGTACCTGGGTGTATTCGAACCAGGATGTTCCTGGTCACACAGATGCAGTCTTACTTGTTGCGCCACAGAGGAGCTCTAGAGTTATGTTTTCTCAGTTTGATGCATTACCTTGGACTCACTAGCCCCACCTGCTGCTAGCTGGTGGCAGCACAGTGGTGTAGTGGTTAGCACTTTCACCTAGCAGCAAAAGGGTCGCTGGTTCAAATCCCGACCACGACACCATCTGCCTGGAGTTTGCATGGGTTTCCTCCAGGTACTCCGGTTTCCTTCCACACTCCAAAGACATGCTGGTAGGTAATTGGATCTTGTCCAAATTGGCCCAGTATATATGTGTGTACGACTGTGTGTCCCAAGCATGTCAAGATCCTACGGGGTAAAATGACCGCACCAGCCAAGCAGACACTGGCTGCAAAAAGCGCCTAGAGGCAATTCAGTTCGCATGTGAGTGCTATACAAGTCATTCACTCACTCAGCTGTGGACAAACTTCAATCAAAGCAGCCCATAAATAGCAGCACGTCCTGTCTCTCAGTGCCCATTTGTGTGGACTAGCTCCCTGGGTGTTGTGACTGCTTTGGGACTCTGAATACCGTATATGAACTTCTGCCTGAATTCCTGACTATTCTCTAGCCTGCTGATTTTGTACTTCACCGCCAGCTCGTGTATGACCTTTGCCTGCCTGACCACTCTCTGGATTTCGATCGTGTACCGCTTTGCCTGATCTGTTGTCGACCTGATCTGCCTGACTAAGTTTTCGCCTGAATCCTCAGCATACAAGCTCCACTTCGGACACTACCTATTACAGGTACCTTACAGAAACATTAGCGCTATAGATTTGTCCTCTCCTCCATTTTGGAGGAGTCTCACCAATAGAAACCATTCCATACATATATAAGCAAGCTGTAAGCGCCATGAGTTCCCTTCCTGAAGACTCCATTTACGGCGAAACGTACGTCGGAGCAAAGAATTCGTCACTTCTGGGTTCTAATTTGTCACCCCCACACAAGGCTTTACCCCTACGAGCAGGAAGCGGAATGCACGCTACCGCGTTAGCAACCAGCCAGATCCGCACACGCTGTTTTACCTAGTGCCGGGAAGGCACTTTTACATGTGAGTGCAACCTACTACTTTGTCATTGCTTTTAAATTTAATTAAAAGTATATAAATATACTATACTATAAGACTTTCTCTCTCGTCTCCTGTGGAGTAAATTTTTATGCCCTAGCTTCATCCGGAGAGTCCATTGGAGCGGAGTTGTGTTGGCAGCGGGAATCAATTTGTTATTTCAAATGCGCAATTTGACCTACCTTAAAAAGTGGTCAAACACCTGTGGTGAGTTGCCACCTTTCCATTGAGCACCTGTGGTGGAAGAACTAGAAGCTTCATTAAAAACCATTATTTGGTGTTGGGAACACTATCACTAATGGACTTTTTAGCTTGCTATATGTTCAAAATATACGGTATGTGTTTTTTTTTTTTGCAGTGATATATGTTCATGATTTTGGTTCATGATATATACTGTATATTCACTTGTATATGCTTAGCGCCACCTTTTATATATTTTTTAAAAATTTTTGTGACTTGTTCACCTTCAAGGGGCAGCTTCATTTGCATATTCCTCATTCATAGGGTGCCAATTCTAGGTATCCAATCACTTTACACGTTTTTTCACCAGAGAAATGACCCTGAGGCAGCCTATCCATCAATCAACATAAATATACAGACTGTCCTCCATGTTTAAATTTGTATGTAAAAAATTACTGTCATAATACATTGATATACAACCATCCTTCATAATTCACACTTAAAGTGTTACTAAACCCAGGACCCTGCATTCACTATATCTGGTCTCCCACAGTACATGGAAATGCAATTATTTTAGTAAATATAAACCGCTAAATACCTTTTCTCATCAGCAGTATATAGAAGTCTTGTGACTTTTTTTATCAGTGTCCAGCCAAGCACTGGTTAAAGCTTGTAGGAGGAGTTGGGTTTTTTGACTGTCCTATGAGACTGCAAGACCCCTGACCCTCTGTCTGGACAGTGCTGATTGACCCTGTGCTGATCACATGCACTCTACCAAGAAAATAAAAACTCTTTAGCAATACACATCAAACAAAGCATGTGCAGCCTGACTCCATAGACTCTGTTTTATCAGAAAATCATTAGGGGACAGTGGAAGGAGGTGAGGATCAGAGAAGCCAGGATAAAACAGCCTTTTTACACAATGCATAGTAATAACCTTTTAGGTTCCACAGTGAGTATAACAAGCATGCTTTACTGCATATACAGACTGATTTTACTGTTGTGGGTTTAGTAACACTTCAAGTGGTAGATTTATGAAGTAGTGAATGTGACATTCACCAAACATTCACTTAAGGGGAAATTCACTGCTTTATACAGTTGCTCCAATTAATATGCATATGTTAATTTTTGCATAAGCATAGCTCCCAACTGTCCCTGATTTGGAGGGACTGTCCCTGATTTGGAACAAAGTCCCTCTGTTCCTCATCCCTCCTCATTTATCCCTCATTTTGGTCTGATCTAAATATTTGTACATCAAATGCATTTTTTATCTTTCAAAAAGTGTTTTCCAGTACTAAACCTTTAATTCAATTTCTAAATTGCTGCATGTGTAAGTTTCAAAAGCCAATATAAAGTAATAGTAGTGGTAAAAAAAAGCACTTGTGGGTTTACCGTTTTTTGTAGAATTCTCCTTTAAGGAGGAGTGGCAGGGGGTGTTTCCTATGCCTACGTACCTTTTGCTAATAGTTGTCCCTCATTCCCATCTCAAAAAGTTGGGAGGTATGGCATAAGTGTATCTGGAGGCAAGAAAAAAGTGTGAGCTTTTATTTTTCAAATTCCTCTAGAGTAGACACTGTTTATTCTAGTGGAGATTTGTTTTCTGATTTATAACCTATTGTTCCTAAATGCAACAAGTAGAACAGCCACACAGAATTTAAAAGGCTTCATGAATCTGTATATCCCAGAATGGACTGTTGGACTTTGCATCAGTTAAACAATTTAAAGCTTTTTCTGGCTAGGCTATAAATTGTTTAACTGATGCAAAGTACAACAGAGGAGGGAGTGGTGAGCGGCTGAGCAGAGGGAGCCGAGTGAATGTTCCTGGTGCTGAGCTCTGCTAGCACTACATTGTGGATTTGTTTACACGCACACCTATGCTGAGTATGCTGAGTTACTGCAGCTTAGCATAGAGGTGCTGTTAGCTGACAAATGGGATTGCATCTTCTTTTCATATAGACTAGTGAGAAATTGAACTCATTAAAGCATTATGTATAAAATATATAAATGTGACAGCGCTGTTAATAAACGAATAGTCCAATAGTGTCCTTATTTTGAAATTAAGAATCTTCTTTGAGGCCACGTTCACACCTATGCGAATTGGTTGCGGCTTAAACCGCATCCAATTCGCATAACATTATAAAATACATTGATTTTAATGAGGCTGGTTCACATATGTGCGATGCATTCGCACTGCGCATTGCCCAAAAAAGTGTGCGTTTTCTAGGCATTGCGGTGTGGCTTAGGTGCAAATTCAGGACCATTATCTTCTATGGGCATGCATCTGATTCGCAGATGTGTTCAGTTCTCATCAGGATTTCTCTCCTTCACCTCACTACATTTCCCCCCTCCCCCTTGCACCGCACAAGTGTGAACCCAGCCTGAAAGTGCAAAGAAAAACAGGTATTTTCAACGTACTTCACTGAAAACCCACATCAATCATTAAAGTGCTCCCACCACCACGTGCAATGTTCGCTCACCTCCTTGTAAGACCCAGCAAGGGGTCAAACACACTTTGCACACAGTGCAACTCTACTTTAAAGCGGAGTTCCACCCAAAAATTTTATTTAAGCTTTTACAGGTATTTGCTCCCACTTCCGGGCATAGATAGCCGAGCCACCCACGGCTATTTACGCCATGTCCCACGCCTCCTCTGTCCCCCGTCCCCCCGCTGTCTTCTTGGAGACACACAGGTCCCAGAAGACAGCAGAGACCAGTGGGATCACGCAGCGCGATTCGCGCATGCACAGTAGGGAACCAGGAAGTGAAGCCGCAAGGCTTCACTTCCTGATTCCCTTACCGAAGATGGACAGATCGGCTTTGGGTGCCGACATTGCGGGTGCCCTGGACAGGTAAGTGTCCTTATTTTAAAAGTAAGCAGCTGCAGTATTTGTAGCTGCTGACTTTAAAAAAAAAAAAAAAGGCGAAACTCTGCTTTAAGGAATACTCCACACCGGTCCTCAACAGTTCATAGTAAGCTCTTTTGGGTAATGAACGCATTGCAAGAAGTACAGAATCCTCCCAATAGAACTACTTAAAGATTGGCTCCACATTGCTTTCCGTCAGTTCTACAGCAAAAGTGCCTCCAATAGTGCAGTATCCAGGGTATTAAAAGGACAGAACTTCACCACCCCAGCTAATGTTAAACTCACATTTTTTAGAAAGATAAAAGCATTGATATAAATTCCATTACAGATCTCACTTGTTTCGAGGGGTTCCACCGTCAGGCTCCACCTCTACTAGTTATGCCACCTACCTCGTGGCTTCATCTGGAGGAATGAGCCAAGCGGCTATGGCGGGGTGCATTTATAGATTAAGATATGCCTGTTTAATTAATAATTGGCCCACTCGCCATTAGCTCCGGAGATCCCGGAAGGCCGCGCATCCAGCACTAAGTTGTTCTCACATAGGAAAATACATAATTTCCCTGACGGAAGAAGATTCACCATTTATATGTCACTATTGGACTTTGTTCTGGATATTTGTGCACTTTAAAATTCTTTGTCATTAATTAATTTATTAGCAGCGCTGTCACATTTATATATTTTATACCTTGTTTGTATTGTGGGAACACATAGGTGATAGCAGCAGCAACCTTTTAGTTTAGTTTGTTAAGTGGCAGCGCGCAACTATTTATATATATTCTGATTAAAGCATTATGACTGCCCCCTGGTGTCCTCCTAATCCCCCCTCAGTGTATTCCCTCTTAACCCCCCCCAGTGTATGCCCTCCCGATCCCCCCCCCCCCCCCACAGTGTATGCCCTTCCGATCATCCCAGTGTATGCCCTCCGGATCCCCCACGTGTATGCTCTCCCGAATTTCCCAGTGCATGCCCTCCCGATCTCCCCCAGTGCATGCCCTCCCGATCTCCCCCAGTGTATGCCCTCCCGATCTCCCCCAGTGTATGCCCTCCCGATCCCCCCAGTGTATACCCTCCCGCTCCCCACAGTATATGCCCTCCCGATACCCCCCCCCAGTGTATACTTTCCCAATCTCCCCACCCAGTTTATGCCCTCCAAACCAACTCCCATCATGTGCCATTCTGACCCCACAGCGTGTGCCATTCTGACCCCCGCAGTAACACATAGTCCTTTGCTCTACTGATCCCTGTACACTGTCCTACATTCAAATGGCCTCTGTACATTGCTCTTCATCTACTGACCTCTGTCCTTTCAACTCCTGTCCTCTGCCCTGCTGACCCCCTGTTCTCTGCCCTACTGTTCCCTGTACACTGCCCTACATCCTACTGACCTCTGTACACTACCCTACCTATACTACTGACCTCTGTACACTACCCTAGATACTACTGTCCTCTGTGCACTGCCCTACATCCTACTGACCTCTGTACACTACCCTACCCACTACTGACCTCTATACACTACCCTACATACTACTGACCTCTGTACACTGCCCTACATCCTACTGACCTATGTACACTGCCCTACATCCTACTGACCTCTGTACACTGCCCTTACATACTACTGACCTCTGTACACTGCCTTACATACTACTAACCTCTGTAAACTACCCTACATACTACTGCCATCTGTACACTACCCTACTTACCACTGATCTCTGTTCACTGCCCTACATACTACTGACTGCTGTACACTGTCCTACATCCTACTGACATCTGTACACTACCCTAGTTACCACTGACCTCTGTACACTGCCCTACTTAACACTGACCTCTGTACACTGCCCTACATACTACTGACCGCTGTACACTGCCCTAAATATTACTGTCAGGGCCGGATTAACATAGGGGCTATTGGAGTTGCAGCTCCAGGCCCCTTTCTCAAGATATGCCCATTTGCCCCCCAAAAAAAGATATACTTTGAGGGTTGTAGCTCCACATTTGGGGAGTAGGTAGCTGAAGACCTACCCCACCACTGGTTCAAATATGGGGCTGCTATCATTTATGGTTCCAGAGATACAGGGCTGCTTGCACAGCCTGTCAGAAGCTACATACAGAGTGAAAATTTTACAAATGTATCCATATTTGATAATCATAGTTACAATAAATGGTAGCAGTTAAAGAAAACATATATTTCATAATTGTGTCTAAGTTGAGTTCCAATAGTAAAAGAAGGAAGACTTAAAGCGGAGGTTCACCGGGATTTTTTTTTTTAAAAGCCAGCAGCTACAAATACAGCAGCTGCTGACTTTTAAAAAATGGACACTTACCTGTCCAGGTCCCCCGTGACGTCGGCAGCCGAAGCCGAGCTACTGCTCGGCTCTTGGCTTACCCCGCCGCCATCCTCGGTGAGGAAATCGGGAAGTGAAGCGCTGCGGCTTCACTGCCCGGTTTCCTACTGTGCATGCGCGTCCTAACAGGTCCCCGCTGTGTCCTGGGAGCCAAATGTTTCCCAGCACACAGTGGGGGGGGGGGGGGGTGACGCAAAGGGGCGGGACTCCCGCGGGAGTCTATACCCGGAAGTGGTGCAAATACCTGTTTTATACAGGTATCTGCACCACCTCCCCCCTGAAAAGCGTCAAACGTGACACCGGAGGGGGGGAGGGTTCCGAAAAGCGGAGGTTCCATTTTGGGTGAACCTCCGCTTTAAGTTTAACCTATGTTAACCCATAACTGGTATATCAATAATGAATATGTTTTAAATAGACGTCAAATAGTTTGCAAAACAGAAATAATCATTATATACTATGGTATATTAATAGACACTATATATATAAAAAAAAAAAAAAGATAATAGAAGTTTCTAATATACATATATCCTTGAATTAGTGTATATTAGAATGAAAAAAAGAACAAAAAAAACATGAAGATATATATTTGTTGTATATCTAATAGGTGCGTATTACTTCAATGGAACTCAGTAACTAAAACAAGGAGTTATTATTGAAGAACTCCGCTACTAGTTTTTTATATAATAATGGATATAAAAAGAAGACAGACTAAAAAGAAAAAGTAGAAGAGAGAGAAAGGTAAAGGAAAGAAGAATAGAAGTCCCCGAGGTTTCTTCAAACGGTAGTCATACATATGGGTACAGAGCGGACAGTTTAAAGATAAGCTGACACACTCTGAAGCAGACTGAGAGGATGAGCTCACAGTTATTATAATAATTATTTGTATATTACTTATGGTAATTAACCTCTTGTCACCCAGGCCAATTCTGACACTTCTCTCCTACATGTAAAAATAAACATTTTGTTTTTGCTAGACAATTACTCAGAACCCTCAAACATTATATATATTGTTTTAGCAGACACTCTAGGGAATAAAATGGTGGTCTTTGCAACTTTTTATGTTACACAGTATTTGTGCAGCAATTTTTCAAACGTGTTTTTTTTTGGAAAGAAACAGTTTCATTCATAAAAAAAATACCCACTAAAGTTAGCATGATTTTTTGTATACTAAGCAATGCTTTAATTTTTTTTTACAGGTTACATGTTTAGAGTTACAGAGGAGGTCTAGTGCTAGAATTATTGCTCTTGCTCTAACGATCATGGTGTATGTAACCTGTGTGTATCTGGCTCTGATACTAGCCAGTGCCTACCCAGCCACTGACTAGCATCTCTCCCCCGCCTGTCCCCACTAGGGATGAGCCAAACACCCCCCCGGTTCGGTTCGCACCAGAACCTGCGAACGGACCGAAAGTTTGCGCGAACCTTAGAACCCTATTAAAGTCTATGGGACTCGAACGTTCAAAATCAAAAGTGCTAATTATGAAGGCTAATGTGTAAGTTATTGTCCTAAAAAGAGTTTGGGGACCCGGGTCCTGCCCCAGGGTACATGTATTAATGCAAAAAAAGTTTAAAAAACAGGCGTTTTTTTCGGGAGCAGTGATTTTAATGATGCATCAAGTGAAAAAAAAAAAGTGAAATATTCCTTTAAATATCATACCTGGGGGGTGTCTATAGTATGCCTGTGAAGTGGCATGTGTTTCCCATGTTTAGAACTGTCCCTGCACAAAATGACATTTCTAAAGGAAAAAAAAATCATTTAAAACTGCTTGCGGCTTTAATGTAATGTATGGTCCCGGCAATATGGATGAAAATCATTGTGAAAAATGCCATGGTTACCCCCCCAGCTTATTACCAGCCCCTTTGGGTCTTATATGGATATTAAGGGGAATCCCGCACCCAAATTAAAAAAAGGAAAGGCGTGGGGCCCCCAGGCGCTATATACTCTGAGAGAAAAAACTGCGCCACTTATAGGAATTTTTTGACCGAAGTCTAATATGAATTTTATGCTAGTTTTAAATGCACATAGTAAACTAGCAGGCTTTTTCACCAACTAGTCCAGTAATATTCCACAAATGTCCATAAATCCTTATGGTGGGGGAGCCACAGATATCACACCACAGTGACTATTCAAAGTAAACCGTGAGGTATCCATCACCAACAGAAGGGGAAGCAGCTTACCAGAAGGCAAGCGGTTTGGGGCATCCGACTGTTACCCAGCCACGGCCTTTAGTGTTGTGATCCTCCCTTCGTGAGCCAGTACGTCCCGTTCGGATGGACCGTAAGTCGCAATATCCAGATCACCCCAGCATGGAATAGAGAGGGCAGACCAATAGTGTAATTCCGTAGAATATTAGTTTAATAAAAAACGTAAGTTATACTTACAGAGGTAACAGTAAAAACAACATGTGAACAATAAATGCCGGCCGGCATATCAGGAGCCTCACTCCTCAAGCGTGGTGACGTCACTGAGCATCCTCCTAGATGCGTTTCGTCATCACATAGACGTTTTCAATAGGAGTCTCCTGTGTTACATGCAGGGGGTGTTGGTGGGTCCGGAAAGGCTGCAGTGTTGCTCCATGACCACATGGAAGAGTCAGCCTGTGGAGACACCACAGATGAGAGACAACACACTCAAATGAAAGCTATGACAACGGCTACAGGAATTGGTAAGGCTGTTGCAGTTTATGGAACAGAACCCAATGAAATGGAAGTGTGTTCATTGGTGAGATGCACAGTACAGGTGGACTTGCTACAGTGTCTTACCCAGAGTGCGGGGGAGGCACAGGGTAAAGCCCAACTGGCAGCAAAACTAAAGACTAAAAAGGACATGGGGACTCTGTATGTACCTGGTGGAATCCAGCAGAGTGCTGGAAGAGCTGTACTAGCGGTGACCAAAGAAATCTGTATACCACAGTGGCGGCTGACGCTCAAAATTTTTGGGGGGGCGCAAACAAACAAACAAAAAAAAACATCAATTGCAGCCTCACTGTGTCCAAAACGCAGCCACTGTGCCCAGCAATTGTCGCCACTGTGCCCAGCAATTGTCGCCACTGTGCCATCAAACGCAGCCACTGTGCCCAGCAATTGTCGCCACTGTAACATGTCATCAATTGTCGCCACTGTGCCATCAATTGTCGCCACTGTGCCATCAATTGTCGCCACTGTGCCATCAAACGCAGCCACTGTGCCATGCCATCAAACGCAGCCACTGTGCCATGCCATCAAACGCAGCCACTGTGCCATGCCATCAAACGCAGCCACTGTGCCATCAATTGTCGCCACTGTGCCATGCCATCAAACGCAGCCACTGGGCAATCAATTGTCACCACTGTGCCCATCAATTGTCACCACTGTGCCATCAATTGTCGCCACTGTGCCATGCCATCAAACGCAGCCACTGTGCCATGCCATCAAACACAGCCACTGTGCAATCAATTGTCACCACTGTGCCCATCAATTGTCACCACTGTGCCAGCAATTGTCACCACTGTGCCCATCAATTGCCGCCAGGCTGCCCCCTCAAAAACCGCCAGATTGCTTCCCCCAGTCCACCAGCACTTACCTTTCTCGGGTCAGCCATCCTCCCTCGATGTCTTCTCCCAAGTCCCGCCCTCGATGTCGCTTCAGCCAATCAGGTTACCGGTAACCAGATCCGGTGAACCTAATTGGCTAAGATGCGTGTCAGTGTTCACCAAGGAATGCCACTGTGCCATCAATTGTCGCCACTGTGCCATCAATTGTCGCCACTGTGCCATCAAACGCAGCCACTGTGCCATGCCATCAAACACAGCCACTGTGCCATGCCATCAAACGCAGCCACTGTGCCATGCCATCAAACGCAGCCACTGTGCCATCAATTGTTGCCACTGTGCCATGCCATCAAACACAGCCACTGGGCAATCAATTGTCACCACTGTGCCCATCAATTGTCACCACTGTGCCATCAATTGTCGCCACTGTGCCCATCAATTGTCGCCACTGTGCCCATCAATTGTCGCCACTGTGCCATGCCATTAAACGCAACCACTGTGCTATGCCATCAAACACAGCCACTGTGCAATCAATTGTCACCACTGTGCCCATCAATTGTCACCACTGTGCCCATCAATTGTCGCCACTGTGCCCATCAATTGTCGCCACTGTGCCATCAATTGTCGCCACTGTGCCATCAAACGCAGCCACTGTGCCATGCCATCAAACGCAGCCACTGTGCAATCAATTGTCACCACTGTGCCCATCAATTGTCGCCACTGTGCCAGCAATTGTCACCACTGTGCCCATCAATTGCCGCCAGGCTGCCCCCTCAAAAACTGCCAGATTGCTTCCCCCAGTCCACCAGCACTTACCTTTCTCGGGTCAGCCATCCTCCCTCGATGTCTTCTCCCAAGTCCCGCCCTCGATGTCGCTTCAGCCAATCAGGTTACCGGTAACCAGATCCAGTGAACCTAATTGGCTAAGATGCGTGTCAGTGTTCACCAAGGAATGCCACTGTGCCATCAAACGTAGCCACTGTGCCATGCCATCAAACACAGCCACTGTGCCATGCCATCAAACGCAGCCACTGTGCCATGCCATCAAACGCAGCCACTGTGCCATCAATTGTCGCCACTGTGCCATGCCATCAAACGCAGCCACTGGGCAATCAATTGTCACCACTGTGCCCATCAATTGTCACCACTGTGCCATCAATTGTCGCCACTGTGCCCATCAATTGTCGCCACTGTGCCCATCAATTGTCGCCACTGTGCCATGCCATTAAACGCAACCACTGTGCTATGCCATCAAACGCAGCCACTGTGCAATCAATTGTCACCACTGTGCCCATCAATTGTCACCACTGTGCCCATCAATTGTCGCCACTGTGCCCATCAATTGTCGCCACTGTGCCATCAATTGTCGCCACTGTGCCATGCCATCAAACGCAGCCACTGTGCCATGCCATCAAACGCAGCCACTGTGCAATCAATTGTCACCACTGTGCCCATCAATTGTCACCACTGTGCCAGCAATTGTCACCACTGTGCCCATCAATTGCCGCCAGGCTGCCCCCTCAAAAACCGCCAGATTGCTTCCCCCAGTCCACCAGCACTTACCTTTCTTGGGTCAGCCATCCTCCCTCGATGTCTTCTCCCAAGTACCGCCCTCGATGTCGCTTCAGCCAATCAGGTTACTGGTAACCAGATCCGGTGAACCTAATTGGCTAAGATGCGTGTCAGTGTTCACCAAGGACAGCTGTAATCGGAGAGCTGTAATCGGCTCTGATAGACACTTCCAAAACACACCCACCGCCGGCCACCGCTCTAATTCAGATGGCCCTCGCTCACCAGGAGGCCGGCCATCTGAATAGTGGGCGGCAGCGGCAGCGGCAACAATACACAGATTCATGCAATGCATGAATCTGTGTATTGTCTTTCAGTGGCGGTGCAGGAGCGAGAGGGGGCGGCGCTCCGGCGCCCTCTATGGACGCACCGCCACTGGTATACCATGTTCCCTAGTGACAGAGACAGATGCTGCAGGGTTGCCCAGGGAAACCTCCCAGGAGCCCACAGTGTTGGAGCGGAGGGTTTCCCAGGTCAGCTGTGGAGCTGCGCAAGTGGGTAAGGGGCCACCCACAATAGCTACAGCTATGTCTAAGTGTCATGATGATCCTCTAAGGGTTGAGAAATGTATTTCTGGGAATGTCATATTTGAGAATAATGTTGGTAATATGTTTACTAAAAAGGATGGGAGTAGGATGTCTTCCGTGACCACCAGAGGCAGAGCTGCAGGGTTGTCAGTGGAAACCTCCAGGGATCTCCCTATGTTGGAACTGGAAGTTGTCCAGGACCGCTCTGGCAATACTCTGGGGGAACAAGGAAGGACTGCCCCATACAATGAGAGTGTGTGGGTGCCGACCACCCACCTGGTATGTGACCAGATTGGTGAACAATTTATTCACCCTTTTAAAGCTGGTAGTGTAAAGCTGGATGTGATGGTAGCACCACCAGAACAATCTGGTCAAAATAGTGTATTGCACCCTGCGTTCTGTGACGAAGCAATGTCCCAATGTGACCTAAGTGAAACTGTGCTTGTACAATGTGATGCGTATAGAGATGAAAAATGTACAGTATTGGGTAATGAGTCCCAGGTTCCTTTGGTGCCTGTTGGAACAGGTGATGCCCTGCTTCAGAATGCTTGTCAGGGAAGTACCACTGACTGGGACAGCTGGGCCAAACAATTGCTGTCACTGTCCCCTAGGCTTATGCAATTTGTTTCGTAACTAATCGAAATTCGTCCGAATTTAGCAACTTTCGGACATTCGGAAGCATTTAAGTTTCCGAACAAAGCAATTACGAATAAAACAGAATCCGAAATAAATTATATCGCAAATAGCGAATGCCCGAATGTCTTCGGCATAATTCGTTATGAAAAAAGTTACGAATGTACGAATCCATTCGAAGCACAATAACACTCTGCTCTGCTCTCTGCTTCTCCCTCACCGTGCTGAACTCCCTCTCAAAATGGTGTACAGGGGCAGAGGCTATAGCCGCATGTAAAAAACAAGAGTAAAATACGAGATTTCGAATCGTTACAAATAACCGCAATGTATTTAGAAAAGTACAAATCCATTCGAAGCACATTAGGCATAATAGGCAGCGTCGTTGTGAGAGAGACACGGAAAATTACGAATCAACGAACCCAAAAAAGTTACGAAAGTAGGAGTTGTGTCCAGAATCAACGAAAAACAATGTACTCTCCTGAAAGTACGAATTAGTCCGAACACGAAAAATCCCGTCTAGCAAAATTACGAACGATTACGAATCAACAGGACCGAAAAGAAACGAACCGAAACTAAACAAATTTTTCCGTTGTGCACAAGAAACTAACCGAAACTAAACAAATTTTTCCGTTGTGCACAAGTCTACTGTCCACTGTCATACCCTCCATACTCCTCTCCTGTACATACTGCCAACTACCTTTCTCTCCACATTCCTCTCCTGTACATACTGCCCCATCATACCCTCCACACTCCTCTCCTGTACATACTACCCACTGTCATACCCTCCACACTCCTCTCCTGTACATAGTGCCCACTTTCATACCCTCCACACTCCTCTCCTGTACATACTACCCATTGTCATACCCCCCACACTCCTCTCCTGTACATACTGCCCACTGGCATACCCTCCACACTCTTCTGCTGTGCATACTGCCCACTGTCATACCCTCTGCACTCCTCTCCTGTACATAGTGCCCACTGTTAGACCCTCCACATTCCTCTTCCTCACCAGCACATACTTCCCACTTTTAAACCATCCATACTCCTCCCCTATGCCTCTTACCCACAAAAACAGTTCTTTAAAATTATACTGAATATCCTCTTGAATGAGCACACTTTTGTTAGTTCAACTAAAGGAAATCTTCTCAGTCCTCATATTTGTTCTGCCCATTATTAGTACTCATTTAATTTTGTGATTACTACTGTGATGTATATAGGAACATTGGGGATGTCAGCTACTCTAAATATACCACTGGTAAAAAAAAGTGTCCCTGAAAATATTTTTGAAATGTTAGCAACTATGCACTTGGGCACTGCCCAAGGGCCACCGGGTCCGTAGGGGGCCCCAAGTGAGGCTCCAGGGATCCTGTGATATTAAAGCGGTAGTAAACTTTGCTAACATTACTACTTTTTAGAGGCCCTGAGGTAGGTTAACCTGAGGTAGGTTATGCCATATTGTACAAGTATGCACAGCATATTAGCACATTATGATTCACTTAAATTGTCAGACAGATACCTCCAGTGCTGCGCTGTGATCAATCCGGCGGGGCCCGGATGCTTCCATCTTCACCCGGTCTTCCTTCTGGGTTCTGTGCCTTCGGACCCTTGCCTTGGCTGTCATTCCCACTAGAGTTGAGCGGACACCTGGATGTTCGGGTTCGACGGGTTCGGCCGAACTTCGGAAAAAAGTTCGGGTTCGGGACCGAACTTTAACCCGAACCCGAACCCGAACCCGAACCCAATTGAAGTCAATAGGGACCCGGACTTCTAAGGACTAAAAAGGCTCTAAAAAAGTAATGGAAAGGGCTAGAGGGCTGCAAATGGCAGCAAAATGTTGTTAAGAGCATGGCAAGTGGATAGGGAAATAACTTAAAATAACATAAAAAAAATAAAAAAATATGCTGGAGGCCCCCTTTTCAGCAGAAGAGGTACGGGAAGTCATTAAGAACCTCAGAAACTCAACGGCACGATGCCACACATATGGTGGGAATGCCCCAGAATATGCCCTTTCTGGAATAAATTATTCAATTTAATGGATAAGCTAGTGGGAAAATAAAATACTTTGAAATAAAAATGTAGCGGGGTGCTAAATTTAAGGGAAGTGTTTGAGTGGTAAATAGGCTCAAACACCCTAATTCTGTAGGATTCATGGACCATTTTGTCCTCAGGGGACAGTATTGGTGTGCAGTTCCCTGCGGCCTACAGGTGGCGCTGCCATGGTAGGCTAGGGTTGAACCGCCGATACAGTGCTGTGCCTTTTGTGTCCCCTCTTGGCAGTAGTACAGCGGGGCGGGGAACCTGCTGTGCATGCCGGGAGAGCATATAAAAGGGGCAGACCTTTGGCCTGGGGGCTGATGTCCAGTGGGGTCCACGCCCAGGTGCCTTCGGCCTGGGTGCATGTGTTCCTGTTCCATCTCGGGTACCTTTAGCCCGGGGTGAGGTACTATCCTGGAGTTCCTGCTGCCCTGGGTATGGAGGCCTAGGTGCGGGAGTAAAGCCTGGAGTCCAGAGCCTTCGTCTGGAGTCCGCTAAGGGTCGAGGAGTCTTAGGGTGCCACCTCGTGTAGGGGACCATGTTCCAGGGAAGGGAGGATCATTCTGATGGACCGATGCGGGAGTCACGGTGAAGGAAGGGTCTGTTGACTCCCTGGAGAGATGTCTTCCCCTTGATATGGGCTAGGTTCGTAGAAGGAGAAGCTCAAGGTCATCTTGACTGTATCAGAGGCCTTATTCACCCGGCCCGTGGCAGGGGCCTTATACACCCTGGTTTGTGGCAGAGACCAAAGTTCTCCAGGTCCGTGGCAGGGGCCTTGTACACCCGGTCTGTGGCAGAGACCAACCTCAAGGTCTGTGGCAGAGACCGTGCACCTAAAACTGTTTGAGAAACCTAAGCAGTGAAGTGAATGTGCTACGTTTGTGCCTGGACCTCCTCCACACCTTAAGCTGTCCTGTTTCTTTGCTCTAACCTTTTCTATCCGAGTAGAGTTTATTTTGCCATGAGAGAATAAGAGTTGTAATTTCAGCTGGTGTGGACATTGACTTTACTGGGAATTAAAGGACTTGCCTCTACCTACAGTAGAGGTGAGAATCATCCTCTGGAGGAGTTTTGACTCCGGCTGTGGACACGGCCCGTCAAGTGCACCGCTCAACCTCTTTATACAGTATAGGAGGGTACGGGCTGGTAGTGCGGTGTGCCTTTCTCCCTCCTGCGAGGAGCCAACAACATAAAGGCAGGTAAGGGGGAAAGGATCTGTGCGCTACAAAAAAATAAAATAAAAATTATAATCTTGACCTAGGAGGACGAGGCCCATATGGAGTAGGAGGTTGAGGTGGTGGTGGATGTGGCTGTGTAGGTGGAAGCGGTGGTGGAGGAGGATGAGGTAGCCAACACTGGTTCAAAAATACAACAATGGCTGGGTAAGGCCGGTGATGTGTCGAATTCTGTCCCCCGTCAAATAGTGTCCACCCTGTACTGCGCTTGCTCAGTATGTAGGACAAGGGGATTTCGAAAATCTCCCAAGACGAACGGCGCCTGTGTGGTGAGTTCAGGTGAAGGCCACACCATCCGTGGTTCAAGCTGAGCCAAGTGAGGCCGTGCCCGAAGCATGGCGATCGAACCGAGCCCGTGAGGGGCCCTGTTACTATGTGCTACCGTATGTCCACTTGGATGGTGGGGCTTGAACCTGCACTCACGGCGCAAGCGCCGTTCATCTTCGGAGATTTTGTGAATCTCCTTGTCCTCTGCATACTCCTTCGCAGTATGGGCCGGACACAATCCGATGGCCGGACAGTTTTTGTCACAACACCGGTATACATGTCTATTCTGCACAAGGTACGGACAAGTCCTGTGGGATCCATGCCTGGTTCATTTTAATGAACGTGAGCTTGTCCACATTGGCTCTGGACAGGCGGCTGCGCTTGTCTGTGATAACGCCCCCTGCCGTGCTAAATACACGTTCAGATAATACACTGGCTGCAGGACAGGCCAGCACCTTCAAGGCATAAAGGGCAAGCTCAGGCCATGTGCCCAATTTGGAGACCCAGAAGTTAAAGGGGGCAGACCCGTCATCCAGTACGTGTAGGCCTGTGGACACATACTGCTCAACCATGTTGGTGAAATGCTGACTCCTGCTAAGACGTTCCATCTCAGCTGGTGGTGCTGGTTGTTGTGGCGTGCTGACAAAGCTTTTCCACATTTCAGCCATGCTAACCCTGCCTTCTGAGGTGCTGCCGGTGCCCCGGCTGCGTTGGCGACCTCTTCCTCCTCCTCTGCCTTCGCCTTGTGCTTCCACCGTACGCCCGCTGTCAGGTGGGAATGCCACCAGCAGCGCGTCTACCAGCGTGCGCTTGTACTCGCGCATCTTACGATCCTGCTCCAGTGAGGGAATTAAGGACGGTACGTTGTCCTTGTAACGGGGATCCAGCAGGGTGGCCACCCAGTAATCAGCACCAGTTAAAATGTGGGCAACTCGGCGGTCATTGCGGAAACACTGCAGCATGTAATCGCTCATGTGTGCCAGGCTGCCCAGAGGCAAAGAAAAGCTGTCCTCTGTGGGAGGTGTATCGTCTGTGTCCTCTGTATCCCCCCAGCCACGCACCAGTGATGGCCACGAGCTGGTCTGGGTGCCACCCTGCTGTGAAAATGGCTCCTCCTCCTCCTCCTCCTCCATCTCCTCCTCCACCTCGTCATCCTCCAGAACTGTGCCCTTTCTGCCGGACAATTGTGTACCTGGCGTTTGTTGGTGCAGGAACCCACCCTCGTAGCCACTTGTGAAAGACTGCCCTGAAAGCCTTTGAAATGATCCCGCTTCCTCCTCCTCCTCCTCATCCTCCTGTGCCACATCCTCTTCCATCATCGCCCGAAGCGTTTTTTCAAGGAGGCATAGAACTGGGATAGTAACGCTGAGAACGGCGTCATTGGCACTGGACATGTTGGTGGAGTACTCGAAACAGCGCAACAAGGCACACAGGTCTCGCATGGAGGCCCAGTTATTGGTGGTGAAGTGGTGCTGTTCCGCAGAGCGACTCACGCGTGATTGCTGCAGCTGAAACTCCACTATCGCCTGCTGCTGCTCGCACAGTCTGGCCAGCATGTGCAAGGTGGAGTTCCACCTTGTGGGCACGTCACATATGAGGCGGTGAGAGCGAAGGCCGAAGTTACGCTGCAGCGCTGACAGGCGAGCAGCAGCAGGGTGAGAACGCCGAAAGTGCGCACACACAGCCCGCACTTTCTGCAGCAGCTCTGGCATATTGGGGTAATTTTTAAGGAACCTCTGGACCACCAAGTTCAGCACATGCGCCAGGCAAGGGATGTGCGTCAAACCGGCTAGGCCCAGAGCTGCTACGAGATTTTGCCCATTATCGCACACCACCAGGCTGGGCTTGAGGCTCACTGACAGCTACCACTCATTGGTCTGTTGTTCCATGTTTCTCCACAACTCCTGCGCGGTGTGGGGTCTTTCCCCCAAACAGGAAAGTTTTAAAACTGCCTGCTGTCGTTTACCCCTGGCTGTGCTGAAGTTGGTGGTGAAGGTGTTACGCTGACCGGATGAGGAGGCGGTAGAGGATGAGGAAGCGGAGTAGGAGGAGTTAGCAACAGGAGGCAAACTGAAGCGCCCTGCAATCCTCGGTGGTGGAAGGTCATGCACCAAACTGCTATCTGCCTCAGGCCCAGCCGCCACTGCATTTACCCAGTGTGCTGTTAGGGAGATATAACGTCCCTGACCGTGCTTACTGGTCCACGCATCAGTAGTTAGGTGGAACTTGCCACAGATGGCGTTGCGCAGTGCACACCTGATTTTGTCCCCCACTTGGTTGTGCAGGGAAGGGATGGCTCGCCTGGAAAAGTAGTGGTGGCTGGGCACGACGTACTGTGGGACAGCCAATGCCATCAGGCTTTTAAAACTCTGCGTCTCCACCAGACGGAATGACAGCATTTCAAAGGCCAGGAGTTTTGAAATGCTGGCATTCAGGGCCAGGGATCACGGGTGGCTAGGGGGGTACTTCCTCTTCCGCTCCAATGTTTGGGAGATAGAGAGCTGAACGCTTCCATGGGACATTGTGGAGATGGTTGGTGACCCAGGTGGTAGTGTTGCTGGCAGATCCTCTGTTTGCGGGGTGGCAGGTGCCACTGTCACTACAGAGGTGGATGAAGAGGCCGAGACTGCAGCAGAAGAGGAAGCAGGAGGAGCCAGATACCTTTCTTGGTTTTTGAGGTGTCTACTCCACTGCAGCTCGTGCTTTGCACTTAGATGCCTGGTCATGCAGGTTGTGCTCAGGTTGAGAACGTTTATGCCTCGCTTCAGGCTCTGATTGCACAGCGTGCAAACCACTCGTGTCTTGTCATCAGCACATTGTGTGAAGAACTGCCACGCTAGGGAACTCCTTGGACCTGGCTTTGGTGTGCTCGGTCCCTTGCTGCGTTGGGCAGTAGCAGACATACTGTCTAGGGGACGGACGCTCCGCTTTTGCACCCGGCTCCCTCTTCTGCTGTGCTGGTGGCTCTGTGCGACCACCGCCTCTTCCTCCAAACTACACTGGTCACCTGCATAACGTTGATTCCATGTGGGGTCGAGGACCTCATCGTCCTCCACATCATCTTCCACCCAGTCTTCACCCCTGCCCTCCTTGTCTGTCTGCACAATTGCAAAAGCAGCAGCAGTTGGCACCTGTGTTTGGTCATCATCCGAGACGTACTGCGATGGTCCTCCCATGTACTCATCATGAAACATAAGTGGTTGGGCATCGGTGCACTCAATCTCTTCCACTTCTGGGGCAGGGCTAGGTGGATGGCCCTGGGAAACCCTGCTAACAGAGTCATTGAAAAGCAGAAGAGACTGCTGCATGATTTGGGGCTCAGACTGCTTGGCTGATTTGCAAGGGGGTGAGGTGAAAGACTGATGGACATGGGTTTCAGGTGCCAACTCTGATCTTTCATCAGAAGAGTGGGTGGGAGACAATGTGAAGGAACCCGAGGCACTGTCAGCAACCCAATCTACTATCGCCTGTACTTGTCCTGGCCTAAACATTCGTACAGCCTCATTAGGCGCGACAAAATACCGCCGCAGGCTCGGTCGCCTACTCGCACCTGAGGAAGGTGTTTCACTTGTGCGTGTATCTGGCACAGATCCACCACGTCCTCTCCCTGCAACAGGAGCTCCACCAGCAGCACCACGACCGGGGCCACCACGTCCCTTTGACCTTCTCCTCATATTTTCCAAATTTAGGATCTTGCCCTAAATGGGTGTTTTTGGAAGAGCAGAACACACCCACAGTACGTAACCGCTGAATCGCACAGCTACAGAACTGCAGAAAATGCTATTCAAAAAAAAATGTTGTTTTTTTAGTATAGCACAGTAGGAGAAAACTATATAGAAATTGTTTATTTCACACACCTCCACATATGTATAACACACTGCAAACTATTTTTTGTGCCCCTAAATGGGTGTTTTTGGAAGAGCAGAACACACCCACAGTACGTAACCGCTGAATCGCACAGCTACAGAACTGCAGAAAATGCTATTAAAAAAAAATGTTGTTTTTTTAGTATAGCACAGTAGGAGAAAACTATATAGAAATTGTTTATTTCACACACCTCCACATATGTATAACACACTGCAAACTATTTTTTGTGCCCCTAAATGGCGTTTTTTGGAAGAGCAGAACACACCCACAGTACGTAACTGCTAAATCGCACAGCTACAGAACTGCAGAAAATGCTATTCAAAAATTTTTTAGTTTTTTTAGTATAGCACAGTAGGAGAAAACTATATAGAAATTGTTTATTTCACACACCTCCACATATGTATAACACACTGCAAACTATTTTTTGTGGCCCTGAATGGCTCTTTTTGCAAGCGTACATTAAAGTGCAATTTTTTTTGCCCTAAACGGGTCTTTTTTTGCACGAGCAAAATAAAATGCAATTTTTTTTTTTTTTTGCCCTATGGGTCTTTTGGAAAAGAGCACAATAAAGTGCTTTTTTTTCCCCCTAAATGGATCTTTTTCAAAGAGCAGAATACACCCACAGTATGGAAACAGTGTATCTCTCAACGTAATATATGCAGTGCTTGTGCACTGAGCTTGCAGATAAAAGTTAGATTTTCTCTGACACTGGGCTCATGGCAGTGTAAAAAGACTTTGCACTGCAACACAAACAGGTAAACCTATGCAGATCGCTGATTTTAATCTCTGAATCTGGACTCCTATATAATATATCTCTCTCCCTGAAAGCACCAACAGGAACCTGGCCCTACACTACACTATCTATCTATCTTTTCCCTCAGATTGCAGAATCAGGACTACCTCATGTATTTTACAATCTCTCCCTATTAGCAACAGCAGCAGCCAAGATCCTCTCCCTATCTATTCTGGAGCAGAGTGACGTGTGTGCTGTGTGTCTCTAGCTTATATAGAAGCTGGGTCACATGTTGCACTGACCAATCACAGCCATGCCATTAGTAGGCATGGCTATGATGGCTTCTAAGGGCACACTAGCTAATCAAAAGGTGATTGGCTGGCCCCTGAAGCATTTCTAACTGCGTAATTAGATTGCCGAACCCGAACCCGGACTTTTTCGCAAAGTCCGGGTTCGGGTTCGGGAAAAAGCTAAAGTTCGGTACGGACCCGAACTTTACAGTTCGGGTTCGCTCAACACTAATTCCCACGCATACTCATGCGCATCCTCTCTCTCTCATCCCTCCTTTCTCTCTCATCCTCCCTCTCTTACCCCTCACCCCTCTCTCATCCCCTTTCTCTCTCTCTCTGTCTCTCTCTCTCTCTATCTCTCTCTCTCTCTCTCTCTCTCTCTCTCATCCTCCCTCTCTCTCTTTAATTTAATTTGTTATAACAAAAAATTGTTTGCATTTTTATTTATTATTTATAAAAGGCCCCACCAAAATCCTCAGCACCAGGCCCACGATGTTCTTAATCTGGCCCTGATTACTGACCTCTGTACACTGCCCTACATACTACTGACCGCTGTACACTGCCCTACATACTACTGACCTCTGTACACTGTACACTCAGTGGCATCACTAGGATGGGACCAGAGGGGGCCATGGCCCTACCAATATTATACTGTGCCCCTCCAACACATTATTTTGTGCAACGGATGCTGATGCTGGGTGCCGACCCCCCCTCGCATATTCCATCAGCTGCTGCTGCCACAGGACACACACAGGGCAACGGCAATGGCACCGGAACTGACAGGCTCTGTGAAGGGAGGGACACAGGCAGAGGCGCAGGGGGTTTCCACCCCTCCTTCTCCTCCTCAAGCCAAGCATTCACCTGGCCCAGCAATGCATGCTCCTATTGGCCACATTCAGGGCCAATGGGAAACTAACATCTAACTAGAGGATTATGGGACATGCAGTCCCGGGTACTAGCGGGCCCAGGATGATTCCCTGAGAGTGCACTACAACCCCCAGCATACCGAGTGGAAAGAGGAGGAGGGGAGAGAGGACCAAGAGAGGAGACCACGAGACTGTCGGGTGGAGGGAGCCAGAGAGAAAGTGCCAGTGATCTGATTCTATTATATATCCCCCAAGGTAAGAATTTACCTCCTGGTGGGGTGAGTGATGGGGGGACTGGGGATGAAGGCTTCCATAGAGGGACGGGACCTTATCACTGGTGTGACTGTGTAACCCCTCCACCTGGTTGCTCCACTCTGTCCCCCCCCCAACCTGGCTGCTCCACTCTATCCTCCCCTCCACCTGGCTGCTCCACTTTGTCCTCCCCCCACCTGGCTGCTCCACTCTATCTTACCCCCACCTGGCTGCTCTACTCTGTCCCCCCTCCACCTGGCTGCTCCACTCTCTCCTCCCCCAACAGGCTGATTCACTCTGTCTTACCCCCCCACCTGGCTGCTCCACTCTGTCCTCCCCTCCACCTTGCTGCTTCACCCAGTCTTCCCCTTCACCTGGCTGCTCCACCCTGTCCTCCCTTCCATCTGGCTGCTCCACTCTGTCTCACCCCCCACCTGGCTGCTCCACTCTGTCCCCCCCCACCTGGCTGCTCCACTCTGCCCCCCCCCACCTGACTGCTTTACTCTTCCCCCCCACCTGGCTGCTCCACCATGTCATCCCCTCAACGTGGCTGCAACAACCAATACACTTTCAAGGCACTGTGTATATATATATTGTGAGGGGGTTTGCTCGGCAGCGGGTGTGTGTGACCCCCGGGATGGGCTCCCCACACAAAACAGGCCCAGCAAACGGAGGTTGTGGTTTTCAAAATCAAAAAGGTGCGGTTTATTTTCTATTTACAGTGACAAAACACAGCAAAGCAAAAGAAACATAACCAAAATAAATCCTGGTCAAGTTGACCTCTGACTAAACATACAGGTTTCCTAACTAACAACTGGGATCAGCCTAGTGCTGTCCTAGTCCCTAAGTCCCTGGTTTAGTAAAAGTCCAAACAAATAGCCACACAGGCTTTGCCTCACCGCACAGGGGTTCACTCTCCCTAGACAGTCCACACAGGTCTGGTTCCAGGCATGAGCTAACATCTATTGAAGCTGGGAGTTCTTATAGAGGCCTAAATGAGCTGACAAGGTTCATCTGGTCTCCTCATCTCTGTCTGCACGACGCCCCACATTCTCCCTAGAGGTATGAGTCATCCATGAGCCCACTAGCCTTAGCTGGGCCTATACAACTCTCCACCTAGTTGTATAAGTCGGCGTAAAGCCTGAATCTGGGCGAAATATATCTACCCCCCTGGATGCAACCAGGTGACTTTACCTTCCTGCTGTCACATACCCCCCCTCTTGTTTTAACCTCGGGGTTGGAACACCAGCAATCAGGCATTCATGTACTCGAGACAAAGCATCCACATTCCCCATTTGAACGCCAGGGCGATGCTTTACTGTGAAGTTGAATTCCTGGAGGGCCAGGAACCACCTATTCACTCTTCTATTTGTTTCCTTGTTTTGAGCCATCCACTTTAACGGAGCGTGATCCGTAACCATGTCAAAGTGCCTACCTAGCAGGTAGTACCGAAGGGAATCTAGAGCCCACTTCACCGCTAAACACTCCTTTTCAACGGTGGCGTAATTTACCTCATGGGACTTCAATTTCCTGCTGAGGTAAATGACTGGGTGCTCTTTCCCGTTCCAGACCTGGGACAATACTGCTCCTAACCCCACATCTGACGCATCACTTTGTACGACAAAGTCTTTAGAGAAGTCGGGTGAGTACAACACTGGCTGGCTACATAAGGCTTGTTTCAAGAATTGGAATGCTGCCTCAGCCTCGGGGGTCCATTTAATCATGACCGACCCTTTCCCCTTCGTCAGGTTGGTTAGGGGCACAGCCTTAGAAGCAAAGTGGGGAATGAATCGCCGATAATACCCAGCGATTCCCAGAAAGGCTCGTACCTGCTTCTTGCTGTTGGGACGTGGCCAACTCTGGATGGCCTCGACTTTGTTGAGTTGGGGTTTTATTACTCCCCTCCCAATGGTGTACCCAAGATATTTGGCCTCCTCCTGCCCAATGGTACACTTCTTGGGGTTAGCCGTAAACCCCGCTTCCCGAACAGAGTCCAGGACTGCTTGCACTTTTGGCAGATGTGAGGCCCAATCTGTGCTATGGACAATTACGTCATCCAGGTAAGCCGCAGCATACTTCCGATGGGGCCTCAGCATCTGGTCCATTTTCCGCTGGAATGTGGCCGGCGCATTCTGTAACCCGAACGGCATTCTTTTATATTGGAACGCCCCGTCTGGGGTTACAAATGCGGTTTTCTCTTTGGCCGACTTGGCCAGGGGGATTTGCCAATACCCTTTTGTGAGGTCAAGAGTCGTCATGTATCGGGCTGTTCCCAGCCGGTCGATCAACTCATCTATACGTGGCATGGGGTAGGTGTCAAATTTTGTAACTTTGTTCAACTGACGAAAATCGTTACAAAATCGCCAGCTCCCATCCGGTTTAGGCACCAACACGATGGGACTAGACCAATCACTTTGGGACTCCTCTATCACCCCTAAGTTCAGCATTTTCTGTACTTCCTCCCGTATTGCCTCCCATCGAGCCTCTGGGATCCGATAGGGTTTTAACTTCACCCTTTCACCGGGCGGGGTAATGATGTCATGCTCTACCCCAGATGTTTGTCCCGGCAGCTCAGAGAATACCTCCTTGTTGCGAAGCACAAACTCCTTAACCTCCTGTTGTTGGGGTTGTGACAAGGTGGCTGCTATTCCAACCTCAGGAATCACGCAACCAGTTTGAGCTGGTGACCAAGTGTCTGCGACTAGGGACTCTCTATCCCTCCAGGCTTTCAACAGATTAACGTGATAGATCTGTTCGGGCTTTCGCCTTCCTGGTTGTCTGACCTTGTAATTCACTTCGCTCACTTTTTCCATTATCTCGTAGGGGCCTTGCCATTTGGCAAGGAATTTACTTTCAACCGTAGGGACAAGTACCAATATCCTATCCCCCGGGGAAAAGGTACGGGTCTTGGCTCCACGGTTGTACATTCTCTGCTGTGCCAACTGCGCTTGGGCCAAATGTTCCTTCACGATGGGCATTACCTGTGCAATTCGATCTTGCATCAGGGCGACATGCTCAATCACACTCCTGTGGGGAGAACTCTCACTTTCCCAAGTTTCCTTGGCAATATCCAACAGCCCTCTTGGGTGTCTCCCATACAGTAACTCAAAGGGGGAGAATCCCGTAGAGGATTGGGGCACCTCCCTAATAGCAAACATCAAATAAGGAAGTAAACAGTCCCAATCCTTTCCATCTCTATCCACCACTTTCTTCAACATTTGTTTTAGGGTTTTGTTGAATCTTTCAACCAGCCCATCGGTTTGGGGGTGATACACAGACGTACGCAATTGCGTCACTTTGAACAATTTACACAGCTCTTTCATAACCCGGGACATAAAGGGTGTACCTTGGTCCGTAAGCAGTTCTTTACAAATACCCACCCGGCTAAAAACAAGAGATAGCTCTTTGGCTATGGTTTTGGCCGAGGTATTTCGGAGAGGGATCGCTTCTGGATAACGGGTGGCATAGTCCATTATAACTAATATGTACTGGTGCCCCCTAGCGGACTTGATTATAGGACCTACCAAATCCATGGCGATCCTCTCAAACGGGACCTCAATGATGGGTAGAGGGACCAGCGGGCTACGGAAATGTGGCATCGGGGCCAACCTCTGACACACAGGGCAGGAGGAACAATAATTTTCTACGTCCTTCATCACCCCCGGCCAATAGAATCTCTGTAATACCCTCTCTCGGGTTTTCTCTGTCCCCAGATGACCTCCAAGAATGTGCCCATGGGCCAACTCCAACACCAACTTCCTGTAAGGTTTGGGCACCACAAGCTGCTCAACGGTTTCTTCTGCCCTTTTTGCCACCCGATACAGTAGGTCCTTCTCTACGCGGAAGTATGGGTAAGTGCAGGTATTATCTGGGTTCACTAACTCGCCATCTATTTTCACTACGTTTTCCCGTGCCTTTATTAGGGCGGGGTCTTTCAACTGTTCTGTGGCAAAGTTTTCCCTGTGAACCTCAAGATCAGAAAACTCCACAGACGGTAGGTTTTCGTCTGAGGAGGTGGGCTCCTCTCCAGTTTCTTGAGTCTCCCCTGCCAATACTGATAAGGGAAATTCCGGAGAGTCCTCACCACTCTCAGGGGAGTTCTGGCTATCACATTCCTGGTACATAGGGGCACCAGTGAGGGGCTCAGGATCATCCCACAGTTCCCAGAACTTCGGAAAATCCCTTCCCACAATGGCGTCATGCGGTAACTGAGATACTAAGCCCACTGGATGAGAGAGGGTACCTTTGGGGGTCTCGAAACACACTGTAGTCACTGGATACTCTCGGGTGTCCCCATGCACACAAATAACAGCTACCTTGCTATTCCCAGAGACCTCTGTTTTAACTAACTCAGCCTTTATCAGGGTCACAAGGCTACCTGAATCCAGCAATACCACAACATTTCTACCATTAACACACATTTTGCATAAATGTTTCTCAGTTCCTCGAATGGCAGTGCATGCGACTGTCGCACACAGCGACTGACGTCTGCCCGTCAGAAAGTCACACTGCATGGGTTCCTCCACAACCGGGCAATTGGCTGCAATATGTCCCGCTTGCCGGCAGCGGTAGCAAACGATCCTTCTTGCCGCCTCTTGAGCCGCTGATTTCCCAGGCTGTTCTCGCCAAACTTGGGGTAGAGCTCCCACCCTCTCACTCTCTCCACCCTTACCCCTTGGAATCCTCTTATCCGCCCCTGGGGATGGTCTGGTCTTAGGGTGGAAAGTCCGAGTGTCTCTGGAAGAGGCCGTCAGGTTCTCTGTAGCCAAGTATTTCTCCACACGATCCACAAGACCATCGGCCGTCTCTGGGTCTCCATGGCTTACCCACTTTTGGATGGCAGTAGGAAGAGCTCTCAAAAACCGATCCATTACAACACGTTCCACAATCTTTGGTGCGGACAAAGTCTCTGGCTGTAGCCACTTTCTGCTCAGGTGAATGAGATCATACATTTGAGACCTGGGGGGTTTTCCAAGCTGGAAAGTCCAGTTATGCACACGCTGAGCCCGGACAGCCTGGGTGACACCCAGCCTTGCCAATATTTCAGCTTTTAGCATCACATAGTCTTTTGCTTGGTTAGGCTCTAGGTCATAGTAAGCTTTCTGCGATTCACCAGTTAACAGAGGAGCCACCAGTCCAGCCCACTGCTCCTCAGGCCACTTTTCTCTTTCAGCGGTCCTTTCAAATGTGGTCAAAAATACCTCTGGATCATCCTCTCCAGTCATTTTTGTCAATAAACGACTCACCCCAAAGGACGCGGTATTAGTGGGACGGCTTTCCTCACTGGTCTGCGGACGTTGCTGCATTACTGCTTCCATCTGTTGTTGTAGTCTCTGCTCTTGCTTCTGCAACAGGTCTATGAAGCGGGCCTCAGATTGCTGCTGGGCTCGTTGCTGAGCCTCCAGACTCTGTTGCAAAGTTGCGTTTGTCTGCTGCTGGGCTGCAAGGCTCTGTTGTTGAGCTGCAAGGCTCTTTTGCAAACCTGCATTTGTCTGCTGTTGATTGGCATTTGCTAGAGCCAGCTGCTTCAGTATCTCCTCCATGCTGGCTTAAAAAAAACTGCCCGCATTCTCCACCAACTGTGAGGGGGTTTGCTCGGCAGCGGGTGTGTGTGACCCCCGGGATGGGCTCCCCACACAAAACAGGCCCAGCAAACGGAGGTTGTGGTTTTCAAAATCAAAAAGGTGCGGTTTATTTTCTATTTACAGTGACAAAACACAGCAAAGCAAAAGAAACATAACCAAAATAAATCCTGGTCAAGTTGACCTCTGACTAAACATACAGGTTTCCTAACTAACAACTGGGATCAGCCTAGTGCTGTCCTAGTCCCTAAGTCCCTGGTTTAGTAAAAGTCCAAACAAATAGCCACACAGGCTTTGCCTCACCGCACAGGGGTTCACTCTCCCTAGACAGTCCACACAGGTCTGGTTCCAGGCATGAGCTAACATCTAATGAAGCTGGGAGTTCTTATAGAGGCCTAAATGAGCTGACAAGGTTCAGCTGGTCTCCTCATCTCTGTCTGCACGACGCCCCACACTCTCCCTAGAGGTATGAGTCATCCATGAGCCCACTAGCCTTAGCTGGGCCTATACAACTCTCCACCTAGTTGTATAAGTCGGCGTAAAGCCTGAATCTGGGCGAAATATATCTACCCCCCTGGATGCAACCAGGTGACTTTACCTTCCTGCTGTCACAATATATATATATATAATGTGTGTGTGTATATATATATAAATATATATATATATAGTTGCGTTTTCTAGTTGGCCCCTCTACTTTTGTCCCTGTCCCCCCATGTGCCCCCCTAAATATGAAAGCTGGAGACGCCCCTGTGCACACTGTATTTTACATTTAATTCAGTTCCATAAGCAACATCTTATTTTCTGTCCGTGCCCCTCCCGAGATTAGACTCTGGATCCGCCCCTGTATGTACTTGACTTTGCATGTCACACAGACATTGTTAGACTATTTCACAGAACACTCGATACCTAGAACATCGTAAGTGTTATTTGTATATTTCCTTTGTTGTTTCAATATAGAAATGCATGTATGTCATTTTTAACAAGCAAACTTCTCTATTTTTCTCTCCCTCTCTTTCAGCAGATAGAATGGCAGTTGTACTAACATATAAGAGTCTACTAGTTATGGTTACTGTATTTTGTCTTCTCTTAAGCCTGATATACAATCAAAAAATGAAAAAGGTAACATTATAAATCTGATAATGTGTTTTTTTTTTTTTTTTCAAAAGTGGTTATTACCTTAGCCCATTAGCTGCTGTATTCATTATTATAGCCATGATTTCACTAGACTATACCTTCCACCTCCATTCATAAGGTGCCAGTAGGTGTATAAATGTATATTACACATGTTTGTTAATTTTAGACTTATAGTTCATGCACTCAGGTGTGATAACAGGCAGTGTGTTGCAGGCGTGACTGTAACTTTGTTTTGCTGGTGTCGATGTATGTGCAGATTAAACCAACCCGCAGCAATGGTAGACAGCGGGGTGGTCAGGGCACAGGCCAAAGTCAGTAGCATATAAAAAAGGGGAGGAGAGGTCCAAGTGATTCATCAAAAAGAAATAACCAGTATTAGCAAGAATACAAATTACTTTAATGTAGAAAAAACACATACAGGTAATAATTCTAGAAAAAATGCACCTCCACCGTATTTAATTAAAATCTGACAACGTTGTCAAGGCACAGGTAGCTACCACAGACACTCACTCATCCACAATCATACTATTAGTAACTGTATCGGGAGAGCAATGAAACCTAGGTGAGGAGATTAATCACACATCCCAAAAGCTAGACTCGCTCAGTAAGGAAATCGCTGCGATATTTCCACTGGTCAATTGATGCAAAACCGATTCCAGTAAAACCTTGGATTGCAAGCATAATTCCTTCCAGAAACATGCTTGTAATACAAAGCACTTGTATGTCAAAGAGAATTTCCCCAAGGGAAATAATGGAAACTCAAATGATTAGTTCCACAACCATTTATTCATAAATCCTTCAGTTTATAGTCCATATAAAAAGATTCAGTAGTGAAAATGGGAAGACTGGGTGGTGATCACTCTGCTTCTGAGATTAACAGGGGGGGAAAGTATCCTGCACCCTGGACTTTCCGACACTACACAGTGCAACCTCTGTATGCACTTGTCAGATCTGGGCGGCTCTGTGTATGCAGTGGGGGTGAGCTGGGTGATAGGATGTAAAGCGAGGAGGGAGGAGAAATGTGATAAATGCAAAAATCCAGCCGGGTGTGGAAAGTTCCAATACAGATCAACACTCCCCGAAGTTCCCAGACCAATACAGCCAGTCTCAAATTGGATAGTTCTTTTTGCAGCTCCCTGCTTGGCAAACGCCTCACGCTGCAACTTCCATTCACACCGTCAGGCAACTTCCACATACCGCGGTATATATCCGGGGCTTCGAAATTGTGCGATTTCAAGTGAGGTCGCGTGATTTCAAAGCCACATTCAGTGTGACCCAGGGCTTAAAAAATAAAATGGTTTGCAGTCCCACTAATGCCGCGTACACACGATCGATTTTCTCGACGGTGAAAACACCGTCGAGAAAATCGATGGGAAAAACGAGGAACGGCTTGTTTCCCTACACACGGCCGTTTTTCCCGTCATTTTTTCTCTTGGTCGAGAAAAACGACCGTGTGTAGGCTCCCCGGCAGTGTTTCCCTATGGGAAAACTGCAGCGGAAAAAAATGCCATGAATCACGACGAGAAAAATTAGAGCATGTTCTAATTTTTCTCGTCGTGATTAATGCCGTTTTTCTCGTCGGGAAAAATGACCAAAAGCCCACACACGGTCGTTTTTCTCGTCATAGAGAAGTCATTTTTCCCGATGAGAAAAATGGTCGTTTGTACGCGGCATAACATTTATTAACAACTTCAAACCCTTGGAAGGTTTTACCCTCTTCCTGACCAAAGCATTTTTTACAATTTGGTACTGTGTCGCTTTAACTGGTAATTACGCGGTCATTCAATGCTGTACCCAAACCAAATTTGCGTCCTTTTTTCCCCACAAATAGAGCTTTCTTTTGGTGCTATTTGATCACCTCTGCGGTTTTTATTTTTTGCGCTATGCACAAAAAAAAAGCGACGTTTTAAAAAAATATATATATATTTTTTACTTTTTGCTATAATAAATATCCCAAAAAATGTTTTTAAAAAACAAATTTCTTCATCAGTTTAGGCCAATATATATTCTTCTACATATTTTATAAAAAAAAATCATTTTTGGGACCATTGACATTTATACAGCGATCAGTGCTATAAAAATTACTGTGTAAATGACACTGGTAGGGAAGGGGTTAACACTAGGGGGCGATCAAGGGGTTAAATGTGTGTTCCCTCAATGTGTTCTAATTGTATGGGGATAGGACTGAGTAGGAGAGGAGACATTTCGCTGTTCCTACTTACTAGGAACCAACGACATGTCTCCTCTCCTCTGACAGGACAGGGATTTGTGTGCTTACACACACAAATCCCTGTGCTGGCGTTCGTGCAATCGATTACACGTGGCCCTCCAGCGGCGAGCGCGTGCCCTCTGGCGGCTGTTAAAGGAACCCCGTACCTGTATGGGGTTTCGCGCAGGGGAGCCATTCTGCCCCCCGT
This sequence comes from Rana muscosa, assembly GCA_029206835.1. Taxonomy (NCBI): domain Eukaryota; kingdom Metazoa; phylum Chordata; class Amphibia; order Anura; family Ranidae; genus Rana; species Rana muscosa. Next base: position 43,059,805 of record JARGYO010005626.1, read on the forward strand.
ATATGTGGAACCGATTAAAAAAGGCTGTGAACCAGACCCAGGCTGGTTTGCTCACCCCCAGGTAGTGCAAAAGTTTCAACTGAAGCCCTGTACACACAGGCGGGAATCTCTGGTCGGGGAAAAAAAACGTTGTTTTTCCCGTCTAAATTCCTGGCAAGCTTTTCTTGCTCACCGAGTGTACACACGGCACATTCAAAAGAACCGCTGTTCTTTTTAATGGCAAAAATGCAGTGACATCATCGACTACGATGAGCATGCGCTCGTCACATTCGATGCCGTCGCCGCCATCTTGCTTCACCCTACACTACCCTTGTAAGCTACCGCGCATGCGTCAAAGTCTCATTGAGCATGCGCGGGTTTACCTGGAGACAGGTAAGCATACACACGCACGGTTTTCTCGTTGGGAAACAGGCCGACGAGAATCCCGACGAGAAAATAGAGAGCTGGTTCTCTATTTTTCTCGTCGAGATTCCCGGCAGTTTTCCCGACGAGAAATCATACACACGAACGGTTTTCTCGGCAAAAAGCTCTCCCAGCAGTTTTCTTGCCGAGAAAACCGGTCGTGTGTACGAGGCTTAACTGGGAAAAAATGGCAAGCGGTCCTCAGCCTGTATGTGTGATACCTTTAGTCTGCCTATTATACTGTATGTGTGCAAGAAATGGAAGGATGCCCACCCCCAGATATATTGTCAAGCCATGATATTTATGTTCACAAATACTAAAATTATAGTTACTGTAAGCCTGGTGCATCCAACCGGTTGAACGAAAAAAAAACTGTCATCTCTGATCAGAGCCGCTATACTAACGATCCGACGTTAGTACAGCGATCTCCCCCACTGAGCTATTGCGTTCTGACAACAGCTCCAAGTTGTTAGATTACCAGCTGCTATTTATTCAAGTGGAAATTAGAAGTCTCCATAGCCTTATTCTCACAGCTTCAATGATCAATTGACAAGTCATCAAAAAGTGATGATGCAGGTAGCACAAATGTTCTGGTAACATTATAGCAATATTAAACCCAAAACCCAAAATGTAATATATTGCAGCTTGCTAATCATTAGATATGATGGCTGCGTTTGTTTTATTTTTTCCCCTCTGTTTTCACCTGGTGATCTGGCCTGTAATACACCTCCTGCATTAGAGTGCCCCTACTCTGGATGAAGGAGCACAGGGGCACCTTTAAATGGCAGCATTGTCAGTCTAGAAGGGGGGAGTGTTAGATGTACTAGCAGATTTAAATACACTAACAAAGTGAAGCCAAACTCCGGCTCACACTTTATAAGCAGTTACAGCAAACAGTTTATTTCCTTTTAGGATAAAGGTTTTACTTAAATAAAGAAAAGATGATCATTATAAGCACCCTTGCTAGTGTTTTATGTTTTTTTTTCATCTCTATAAGGTAAAGGTGGTGGTGCTGTGCTGTAAGATGACTAGTGATACTAAAATCTTCAATAAAAAGTGCAAGTGACACTCAATATATACAACAGTGTAAATATACACACAATATTCTCGCAGTAAATTTTCAAATCCGTGGAAAACCTTCAATATAAAGTGCAAGTGCAAATAGCAGACAATATATACAAATGTGTAAATTTTTCCACAGTAACTTGATAAAACACAATATAAATTGCACAATAAATGGGTGAAAAGCTAAAAGTGCAAACAAAGCCAAAGGCGCAATACAGTGTAATAAATTCAGAATGTCCCATGTGCCACTTTAGGCACAAAAATCAATCAAATTAAATAGTTCATAAAGCAATCAGAAGATGACATATAAGCAGGGCTTTTTTTCAGTGGGAACGCGGGGGAACGCAGTTTCGGCACCTCCAGCACTGAATGTATGTACTGGAAAGGGCTGCTGGAGGGTCTATTGATGCTGCCTGCTGGGGTATCTTTTGTCGCTGGTGGGAATCTGTTTTGGGTTGGGGGTCTACTGTTGCTGGTGGGGGGGTCTTATCTTGCTGGGGGGTCATTAGTTGCTGGGTGGGATCTACTGTTGAGGGTAAAGTCTATTGTTGCTGGCTGGTGGAGAGTCTGCTATGCTAGCTGCTGAGAAATCTGTTATTTCTGCTAGGGGTGGTATTTTGTTGTGGGGGGTCCATTGTTGCTGGGGGAAAGTCTTTTGTTGTGTGGGGGGTCCATTGTTGCTGGGGGAAAGTCTTTTGTTGTGTGGGGGATCTATTGTTTCTGGGGTATCTATTGTTGCTGCAGGGGGTCTTCTATTTCTGGGGTGGAGTCTATTGTTTCTGGGGTGGAGTCTATTGTTGCTCATTTCAAGGGATCTGTTTTATTATCTTTCTTGTTTTCATTAACAAATCTCATAGAAATGACTGAGTAGCACAAATGAACTGGTTCTGTATTCTCTGAAAGGTGCTGTACTGGGAGGTGGGTAGGGGGTGGAACCAAGGGATGGTGTTCCGAAACGGGTAGGGGCAGAGACGAAGTGTGACTCGTAAGGGTGGAGTTCCTGCACCTATTCCCTGAGAAAAAAAGCCCTGCATATAAGTGATGATACCCTTCCTTCACCATAACCAGTGACTAAATGGCTGATCAAGAGAGGGAATAGGGAAAAGAGGGAGCACCAGCCTTGTGCATTATCCTTTGGTAATTTTTTTTGTAAAATCAGATTAAAAACTACTCACAAATAGGGATGAGCTTCGTGTTCGAGTCGAACCCATGTTCAACTCGAACATCATCTGTTCGGCCGTTCGCCGAATTGCGAACATTATGGGCCGTTCGCGCCAAATTCGAGTGGCGCGTCACGGCCCATAATTCACTGTGGCATTGCAGTGCATTACTGGCTGATGATTGGCCAAGCATGCACTATGACCCGCATGCTTTGGCCAATCACAGCGCACAAAAAACGGAGAGCCATAATTGGCCAAAGCCAGGGTGGCTTGGCCAATTATGTCTCAAGGGGTTTAGTACACGCCCCACCCTATATAAGGCCGGCTCCGTGGGGGCCTTGTATAGTGTGTTGCGGTGTTGGTTAAAGAGAGAGCTTACAGAGAGAGAGAGAGAGACAGTGTCATTTATATTGAGTTAGATAGAGTAGGCAGGCGAGTCAGTTAGCTGCAGTTACAGTGTGTAAAGGATATATATGCATCCTAGGTGTTGTATATATATTTATACACTGTATTCAGTTTAGCTAGATCCGTTCCTGTTATTCTCTGACAGGCAGGCAGGTGATTGTGCTAACTGCAGTGTTTCACTTAGTGTACTGTGTGCTTTGCATAGCGTTCACCTAAAGCTTACCTGAATACAATTAGTGGTGGTCATTTAGTGTACTGCAGTACTTCTGTCCTTTGCACAGTGTTCACTTAAAGGAGCTGCAAGTATTTTCAGTTAGTGTACTGTGTCCTCTGCACAGTGTTCACCTAAAACTAACTAAAGACAATTTCTCCTTTTCTCATACTAATACCACAGCAGGCAGTTGATTCTGATAGCTGCATTATAATCATTACAAAGATATATATGTAGCCCATGGACCTTTTTTTCACCTGGCTCACTTGTAAGACAAGGCACACCGTGCTATATGCCCATACCCTCCTATTTGAAGAGGTTAAGCCGTGTTCACAATTGTTGGGTTCCGCAGCGAGTTACATCCTCTAGGCTGGTTCTTTTCCCTAGAGTGTAGGGAAAAGTCTGTTTTTTGTGTATCAATAAGGCCAATGTCCAGACAAGGTTAAACCTCAATGGCTGAAGGTTTATTTTCTCTATGCTTGAAACCGGACAGGAAAGTTGAAGGTGAAGAATAGAATAACAGGAGGTGGGTTCAAGCACTCAATATCACCCCAGTCCATCCCAATTGGACTTTGCTCACCTGAATAGTTCCCTACTCACGGTCCTAGCAGCCGGAGTGATGCACGAACTTTACTTTACTGTCCTAGGGATACGATCGGAACCCATTTGCCTAGTTCCAAACTTCCCAGCACTTGTAGCATAAGGACCTAGGTGCAAGTTGAAGCACGCTACAATGCCTGTGGCGGACTTGTGGAATCCCTCTGTAGGTGACCAGGCCTCATCCGAGGCAGTGACTTCCTTCACCGGTAACCCTGGCTCCCTCTCCAGAACGGGTCACCCTTGAGTGCCCTGGAATTCCTCTTTAGATGGTAGGCCAGTTAAAGGTGCTGGGCCTACATGAACAGCTGCAGCCCCAGGCTAAAGGTGCCTGAGACTGATATTCCCCTGCGCACTCCCATGGCCTGGAGGGCCACGAGACGCAGGCAGTACTGCTCCTCAGTACTCCTCTTTTTTTCCTACTAAGATGGCGTCTGCCCCTTATATATCCTCTTCCAGCATGCACAGTGGGCCGACCACGCACCCCATACAGCTGCCTGGAGAGGACAGCCAAAGGTACAGTAATGTCACAAGCGGTTCAACCCTGTCCTGTTATGTCTGGAAGGCAAACACGGAGAGGCAGACAGTCACGAGGCAATAAAAGAGGGCAAGCAAGCTCTGTGTCTAGAGGCAACAGAGCTGTTCGTGGACACGGTGCATCCTCATCAGCACGTGGCCGTGGAACACGCTTGTCCTTCTTTTCGGCAGCTAGCCATGTTAAGCCGCAACATGCCCAAGACTTGGTAGAGTGGATGACCAAGCCGTCCTCATCCTCCTCATCCTCTCTCACCCAGGCTCAGGGTACTTTGTCTGGCAAAGCAGCTGCCAAAGTGGCCTCTTCCCTCGGCTCAATGGCATCAGTCACTCCTTCCCTAGCCCCACCATGTCCTCCTGAGGAGTCCCCCGAACTGTTTGACCACAGTGTTGGGTACATGCTCCAGGAGGATGCCCAGCGTTTTGAAGGCTCCGATGATGGAACCCAGCTAGAGGAAGGCAGTAACGTGAGCCCAGAGAGAGGGGCAGTAACGTGATCCCAGAGAGAGGGGGTGACCAACAAGGACAGCTATCTGGCAGTCATGTTCCCCCAGCTGCAGCATACTGCCAGATTTGCTCCAGTGACGAGGAGGGAGGGGATGATGAGGTCACTGACTCCACGTGGGTGCCTGATAGGAGAGAGGAGGAGGAGGCACATCTCCAACGAGGCAGGATGCCCTCCAGGGGCCAGATTAAGGGCAGCACACCGACTGCATCACACCGCAGAGCTCCGCATGTGCAGGGCGCTGCTGTCTCTGCGCGTTATTCCAAAAGTTCTTTGGTGTGGGCCTTTTTTCAGACGTGTGCAGCAGATCGCACCATTACCATTTGCAACATATGTCTGAAGCGTATCTCGCGTGGCCAAAACATCAGCTCCATGTGCTTGACCAGACATATGTCAACCTGCCATGCAGTTCGTTGGCAAGCGTACCTAAAAGACCCACACCAAAGAACAAAGCGGACCTCTCCTTGCTCCTCATCAGCTGGGATCTCCAACCCCACTATACCTTCAGTCCTATCTGATACCTGCACTGAGAGGAATGAAGGTGTAGAATTAGTTGTGTCACAGCCAAGTACTTGCGGGCAATCTGCTATCGGTACACTGACGTCAGATTGTACCAGACAAATTTCCCTGCCCCAGCTGCTGCACCGCCGAAAGAAGTTCGCTCCCAGCATCCACATGCCCAGCGGTTGAATTCTAGCTTGGCTAAATTTCTAGCACTTCAACTGCTGCCTTTTCAGTTGGTAGACTCTGCCCCCTTCCGTGAGTTTGTGGAATGTGCGGTTCCTCAGTGGCAGGTTCCCAAACGCCACTTTTTCTCACGGCATGTGGAAGGCAATGTCTTGGCCTCGCTGGACAGGGCGGTCAGCGGTAAGGTGCATATTACCGCTGACTCAGGACCTATCTTTTACTGCGCATTGGGTGACTCTGCTGGCAGCTGGGAAGGATGCAGGACAAGGTGCAGTAGTGTTGGAGGTTGTTCCGCCACCACGCCTCCAAAATGTTACTACTGGTGATTCTGACACACCTCTCTCCTCCACCCCCTCCTCTTCTTCCTCCATGGCCTCCACCTGTGCTTTGTCCTCAGAACCAGCGTTGCTCCGTAGGCGTTCAAGGGGCTACGCAAGTACGCAGGCAAAAAGATGCCATGCGGTGCTTGAGCTGGTGTGCTTGGGGGACAGGAGCCACACTGGGGCAGAGATTCTGTCAGCTCTGCAGGGGCAGGCTCAGAGGTGGTTGACGCCACACCAGCCTAAGCCAGGAAAGGTGGTTGGCGACAATGGCACCAACCTCCTCTCCGCCCTCCGACAGGGACAACTGACCCATGTGCCCTGTTTGGCTCACGTCCTTAACTTGGTTGTGCAGCGGTTCTTGGGCAGGTACCTGGGCTTACAGGAGGTCCTGAAGCAGGCCAGGAAACTCTGGGGGCATTTCCGCCAGTCATATAATGCCAGTGCTCGGCTGGCTGACCTGCAAAAGGAATCCAACCTGCCCAAGAACCGCCTAATCTGTGACAAGCCCACCAGGTGGAACTCTACGTTGGCCATGCTGCAGCGGCTGCACACGCAGCAGAGGGCCATCAATGAGTATCTGTTGCAATATGGCACCAGGACAGGGTCAGGGGAGCTTGGATTTTTTTCCCCACGCCAGTGGGCCATGATCAGGGATGCATGCACTGTCCTGGCACCATTTGAGGAGGCCAGGAGGATGGTGAGCAGTGACAGTGCATGCATCAATGACACTGTCCCTCTTGTCCACCTGTTGGAGCACACGCTGCGTGGAATAATGGACAGGGCACTTGAGGCAGAACAGAGGCAGGAAGAGGAGGACTTCCTTACCTCTCAAGGCCCCCTTTATCCAGACAGTGTTCCTGCTGGCCCGCCTATCACACAGGAAGAGGAGGAGGAGGAGGATTGTGTTAGCATGGAGGTGGAGCCTAGCACTCAGCATCAGCAGCAGTCTTCAAGGGATCAATTACAGTCCAAAGACACCCATGGACTTGTACGTGGCTGAGAGGAGGTGGCTGCGGATCATGTCGTCCTGAGTGACCCAGAGGACTCCGGACCAAATGCCTCAGCAAACCTATGCTGCATGGCCTCCCTGATCTTGCAAAGCCTGCGGAAGGATCCTCGTATTCGCGCGATTAAGGAGAGGGATCATTACTGGCTGGCAACCCTCCTTGATCCACGTTACAAGGGTAAGGTTGCGGACCTTATCTTGCCGTCGCAGAGGGAGCAGAGGATGAAGCATCTTCCGGAGGCCTTGCAGAAAGGTCTGTGCAATGCGTTCCCAGAGACTTTGGAGGTTACAAATTCCTGGTCCTGGACAACGTGTTGCTGAGGCTTCGGTTAGTCAAAGAAGAAGCGGTGGAGAAGGTGGCCGTCTGACCAATGCGTTCAGACATTTTTTTAGTACGCAGCCCCAAAGTATGATCGGTTCCAGCAACCATGGCCAGCATCTGGTTTACATGGTGCAGGAATACCTAGGGGCAAGATCAGACTTGGACACCTTTCCCACCGAAAATCCTCTGAGTTACTGGGTCTTGAGCATGGATCACTGGCCAGAGCTTGCACAGTATGCAATTGAGATACTGGCCTGTCCTGCATCCAGCATTCTTTCGGAACGCACATTCAGTGCTGCTGGAGGCTTTGTAACCGATCACAGGGTGCGCCTGTCCACCGACTCGGTCGATCGACTGACCTTCATAAAAATAAATCAGTCTTGGATCACCACCAGCTACCAAGCACCTGATGCTGATGTAACCGAATATATTTTTTTGAAATGTCAGATCCCTTCAAGACTGCCTATGCTGATGCTGAGTGACTATCCTGTTATGCTGAGTGACTACCTCTTCCTCCTCAATGATCATGCTGATAGCTTGTAAGAACATTTTTGGTTCTGGGCACCGCCACCAGTGGCTAAGGCCCAATTTTTTAGCCCCTGTTTAACAGGGGCGTGTATTTACAATTTTTGATGCAATACTTTGCAGCAGGGCTCATTCCTGCGCTCCTAATAGAGTATCTGTGAGGGGTTGCAGTGTTGTGGCACCAGCACCAGTGCCTAAGGCCCAATTTTTCTGCCCCTGTTTAACAGGGGCATGTAATTACAATTTTTGATGCAATACTTTGCAGCAGGGCTCATTGCTGTGCTCCAAGTACCGTATCTGTGAGGGGTTGCAGTGTTGAGGTACCAGTGCCTAAGGCCCAATTTTTCTGCCCCTGTTTAACAGGGGCGTGTAATTAAAATTTTTGATGCAATACAAGAGTAACTATGAGGACTTACAGTGTTGTGGCAACACCACCACCACCAAAGGCCCAATTTTTATGCCCCTGTTTAACAGGGGCATGTAATTACAATTCTTGATCTAATAATTCACAGCAGGGCCCATTCCTGCGCCCACCAAAAGTAACTGTGAGGGCTTACAGTGTTGTGGCAACACCACCACCACCACCAAAGGCCCAATTTTTCTGCCCCTGTTCAACAATGGCATGTAATTACAATTCTTAATATAATACTTCACAGCAAGGTGTTCCAGCGCCCACCAAGAGTAACTGTAAAGGGGCTTACAGCGTTGTGGCAACACCAACACCTAAGGGCCAAATTTCTGCAATTTCTGCAGAGTATATACGGCAGGCCCCTACTTTCAAACATCCAACTTACAAATGACTCCTACTTGCAAACGGAAAGAAAACAACAGGAAGTGAGAGGAAATCTACCCATAGAAAGGGAAATTCTCTCCTGTAAGAGGTAATATGGCAAAAAAGTGTCTCCTCTCCACTGATGCTTTATCACCAATCCTTGTTTCCCTAAAAAAAAACAAATTTACAAAATCCAATTGTCATTGAGACAGAAAGTGAGGTGAAATCTTCTAAACAGGTGCACAGACAGCAAAACAAATGTTACAGGGGTGATAACCCTTCCCTATGTTTTCCAAAAAGCTTAAAAATTTATTTTTTGGCTGGAGCTACACTTAAAAAATGTACCTGTTCCAAATTACAAACAGATTCTACTTAAGAACAAACCTACAGTCCCTGTCTTGTTTGTACCGCCTGTATACTGCTTTTCAGAGTATCGTATATACTCGAGTATAAGCCGACCCGAATATAAGCCGAGGCACCTAATTTTACCACAAAAAACTGAGAAAACGTATTGACTCGAGTATAAGCCTAGGGTGTCCATCTGCATGCCTCACTGTGCCTCACTTTGCCTCACTGTGTCCATGTGCATGTCTCACTGTGTCCATGCCTCACTGTGCCCATGCCTCACTGTGCCCGTGCCTCACTGTGCCCGTGCCTCACTGTGCCCATGCCTCACTGTGTCCATGACTGACGTTTAACATGGGAGTCTATGGAAGGGGTGCCCGGCTTTGAAAAATCGGTGCTCCCCGGCTGTAGGTCCCCTAGACAAAACACTTTGCACACTTATAGAGGAGAAATGGGGATACATGTGTGCCAAGTTTCGCATCCCGGAGACCTACAACCGGCCAGTACCGGGTCCTCAAATTCACCAGAGAAATGACCGTTTAACATGGGAGCCTATGGAAGGGGTGCCCGGGTTTGAAAAATCGGTGCTCCCCGGCCGTAGGTCCCCCGGACAACAAACTTTGTAGAGGAAGAGTGGGACTACATGTGTGCCAAGTTTGGGGTCCAGGGGACCTACGGCCGGCTGGTACCGCGTCCCCAAAGTCCGGGAGATCAGGCGCAAAAAGGTGACTCGAGTATAAGCCGAGGGGGGCATTTTCAGCACAAAAAAAGTGCTGAAAAACTTGGCTAATGCGGCGTACACACGAACGTTTTTCATGCCGTTAAAAATGCAATTTTTTTAAATGGCCATTAAAACCGATCGTGTGTATGCTCCAAAGCATTTTTAACGGCGTGAAAAACGGCCATTAAAAATTTCGAACATGCTCTATTTTTTCACGTTGTTTTTCATGTCGTTTTTTAACGACGTGAAAAATGATAGTGTGTATGCTTTTACGAGGGGAAAAGACGAGAGCGCTCGTTCTGGTAAAACTAGCGTTCATAATGGAGATAGCACATTCGTCACGCTGTAACGGACTGAAAAGCACAAGGCTGAAAAGTGCAAATCGCCGCTCAACAAAGTTTACTTACATGAAGGGTGGCGCCATTCGAATGGAACTTCCCTTTTATAGTGCCGTCGTATGTGTTGTACGTCACTGCGCTTTGCTCGAGCGTTTTTTTTAATGATCGTGTGGATGCAAGACAGGCTTGAGAGGATACATGAAAAAAAACTACGAGAAAAACGTTGGTTAAAAAAATGGCATGAAAAACGATCGTGTGTACACCGCATTACACTCGAGTATATACGGTATATAGGGCCTTTGTTTAATTTGGGTGCGGGGTTCACCTTAATATCCATACAAGACCCAAAGGGGCTGGTAATGGGCTGGGGGGAGGGTACCCATGCCGTTTTTCTCAATGATTTTCATCCATATTGCCGGGACCAGATATTACATTAAAGCCGCAAGCAGTTTTAAATGACTTTTTTTCCTTTAGAAATGTCATTTTGTGCAGGGACAGTTCTAAACACGGGAAACACCTCCTACTTCACAGGCATACTTTAGTCACCCCCCAGGTACGATATTTAAAGGAATATTTCACGTTTTTTTTTCACTTTAAGCATCATTAAAATCACTGCTCCCGAAAAAACGGCCGTATTTAAAACTTTTTTTGCATTGATACATGTCCCCTGGGGCAGGACCCGGGTCCCCAAACCCCTTTTAGGATAATAACTTGCATATTAGCCTTTATAATTAGCACTTTTGATTTTGAACGTTCGAGTCTATTGTATTTAATAGGGTTCTAAAGTTTGCGCAAACTTTCGGTCCGTTCGCAGGCTCTGGTGCGAACCGAACCGGGGGGTGTTCGGCTCATCCCTATTCACAAACATGTGAAGATAATTTGTTTTGTAAAAGCCTCCAAATGGTGGTAGTCAATCTAGGTACGACAGTCTCCAGATGGTGAAAGAGAGGACTTCTGGACCTCTGCTGGCTTACATGTTTCGAAAGGAAACCTTCTTCCTATTATGCTGGGGATTCCGAATGAGATTAAGTACTTCTGCTGTTCACTAAGTTTGCTCCGGCCTTATTGGTTTATATATCTCAAGGAATGTTTTTTTTCCATTCTTTGGGAAGAGTCAGGGTATTTTTCGCCATGCAATTTTGCTTTATTTTGTGCAACTCTGATTTACCTCCGGCACCCCTGGTCTTATTGCCATGCAATTTTACTGTAATTTGTGCAATCCTGCTTTACTTCCGGCATCCCTGGGTTCTACATTTACCCTAATTTTGATATACCTGTTCCCTGACATTTCAGGCCTTTATTTTATTTTAAATCTATTATTTATTTGTTCCACGTTTTCTAGCCTTCTGGTATAGCCATCACGTTTGTCCTTATTTATTTAATATCTTTCCCAATCATTTTACGATTTTGGCCTCTAATTCTAGTTACCATGTCCTCATCATGCAGTATGAACCCGAGACTACGTTAAAATGGCCGCTAAACTGTTATTCATATGAGAGAGTATTGCAAAACGCCCCCAGTAATATAGTTTAATATTGGTCTATGAGAAAATGGCCACCATAATGCTTTTTTATTACACTCTTTAAGGACACCTATTCCTGCCTATTAGTGATGAGCCGAACACCCCCGGGGTCGGTCCGCACCAGAACCTGCGAACGGACCGAAAGTTCGCACGAACTTTAGAACCCTATTAAATACAATGGATGCGAACGTTCGAAATCTAAAGTGCTAATTATAACGACTATTATGCATGTTATTGTCCTAAAAATGGTTTGGGAACTCGGGTTCTGCACCAGGGGACATGTATCAATGCAAAAAGAAGTTTTAAAAACGGCCGTTTTTCGGGAGCAGTCATTTTAATGATGCATAAAGTGAAAAAAAAAGGTCAAATATTCCTTTAAATATCGTACCTGGGGGGGGTGTCTAAAGTATGCCTGTGAAGTGCCACGTGTTACCCGTGTTTAGAACTGTCCCTGCACAAAATTACATTTCTAAAGGAAAAAAAGCCATTTAAAACTGCTTGCGGCTTTAATGTAATTACATAGTTACATAGTTACATAGTTAGTCAGGTTGAAAAAAGACACAAGTCCATCCAGTTCAACCATAAAAAAAATAATAAAAAAAAATAAATAAATAATAATAACATATCGTACAATCCCATATACCAAATTCTATACCCACAGTTGATCCAGAGGAAGGCAAAAAAAACCCAGAAGAGCATGATCCAATTTGCTACAGCAGGGGAAAAAATTCCTTCCTGATCCCCCGAGAGGCAAACGGATATTCGCCGGATCAACTTTACCTATAAATGTTAGTATCCAGTTATATTCTGTACATTTAAGAAAGAATCCAGGCCCTTCTTAAAGCAATCTACTGAGCTGGCCAGAACCACCTCTGCAGGGAGTCTATTCCACATTTTCACAGCTCTGAAGCCTCGTACACACGTTTTTTTCGACGAGATTCTTGTTAACCTTGTCGATTTTCTCGTCAAGCTTTCCATGCGTACACACTGACATTTCCCAATTTCCTCGTTGTTCTCCGCGGTCACGTCCAGCACGTACGACGGCACTATAAAGGGGAAGATCTTTTTTCTTGGCGCCACCCCTTGGGCTGCTTTTGCTGATCTCGTGTTACCGCGTGTGAAGTAAAAGTTTGGGAAGAGACGATTCGCGCTTTTCAGTCTCCGTACTTTTCAGATCGTTTTCTGCGGTTCAGTTTGTGCTTGTGGGTTCGTATCTTGACTTTCAGGGCGTCTAGGCAGGTCGTATCTGTTTTACAGTGCGTTCTTGCCTGTTCGTTTCTGATTTTCAGTTCGTTATTCATAGGCCTTGCTGTTCTAAAGTGCGTTCTGTTCTGTACGTTCTGATAAGACGACCGTTTCCTAGCCATGTCGCCTGGACGTTCTCGTCATCGAGTTCGTGCTGTGCGTGCGCTTGGTGTTGGTCTGCTTGTTTTGGACCAAGACCAGTCCATGAATGGTGTGAGGAGGAGTTCATGGACCAAGAATTGGTTGCTCCAGCGGGACCAATTCTGCCATATGCCTCTGCTGCGGGAGATCGTCGAGAATAATCCTGAGGACTACAGGAATTTTCTGCGGATGTCTGACCCCGTTTTTCAGGAACTGTTGGCTTTGGTGTCCCCCTATATTACCAGGAAGGACACCGTTATGCGGGAAGCCATCAGTGCTGAGCAGAGGCTCATCGCCACGTTGCGTTACCTGGCGACAGGGAGAAGTCTTCAGGACTTGAAGTTCACGACAGGCATCTCCCCCCAGGCTCTGGGCCTCATAATCCCAGACACCTGTTCTGCCATAATACAAGTCCTGCAGGAGGACTATATTAGGGTAAGTTTTCTCCATTAACATCACATTTTATGTATTACATGTATGCTAATGTATTGTATTTCTTTCTTCCTTCCCTAATTACCATGATTGTAATATGCTGAGAATGTCCCCTTTGTCCTCATGCATGCTTGAAGCTTTAGATTGTCCCTTTTTTCTCCTCCATGCATATTTTCCTTCACTAACCTTTCCAGCAGGGGCGCCTGTTGCTCCAAATGTTTGGGGGTTCAAACCCCAATTTAGGAAATAAACTTCCTCCTTTTTTGCTCTGGTGCCTATTAAACGCCCCCATTTGTTCCCTCCAATGCAGCCATTTTGTTCCCTCTAATGCAGCCATTTTGTTCCCTCCAATGCAGACATTTTGTTCCCTCTAATGCAGCCATTTTGTCCCCTCCAATGCAGCCAGTTCCCCCCCAGGCCTGCACTTACCTTCTTGTGGTCAGCGTCATCCTTCTTCTGTCCTTGATGTCTTCTCCTTCCCTTGATGTTGCATCAGCCAATCATGTTACCATTAAACAGACTTGGTGAACATGATTGGCAGAGCAGCCTGTCAGTGTTTACCCAAGGAATGCCCCCCCCCCCCCCCCTGCGTCCCCTATTTAACTTTTCTGTAGCCAATTACATCCCTCAGGATGTAATGTGCAAGACAATTTTCCTTCCTGTTTCTGATATGCAATTTTAAGCCCATAAATGCTGCAGTTCTTCATATGTCGGTCGCTTAACAGGGGGCCATCCACCTGAATAGTGAGCGGCATAGACACTACATAGGTTAATGCAAGGCATGAACCTATGTATTGTTCTGAGTGACGGGCACAGGAGAGAGGGGGCAGTGCTCCAGCGCCCACTCTGGACGCACCGCCACTGCAATGCTATCCTGTGTCCAAACACATCTCCCCCCCCCTCCCCATTATAATTTATTAATGGACCATCATAGGGGGTGATGAATATGATACATGAGCCTTCCATTATACTTATTTAAAACACCTTAATAAACGTAGACTTTGCTTGATGTTGGCCTCTAATGTATTTTCTTAGAATATATTTGTAATGTTTGATTTGTGCATTCTAATTTTTTTTCATCTTGTTTGACTCCACAGCTTCCTTCCACGCCACAGGAATCGCAGACTGTGGCATTGGAGTTTGCCACGCGGTGGGACTTCCCCAACTGTGGTGGTGCTATAGACGGGAAGCACGTCCGCATCTTGCCGCCACCCCGTTCTGGGTCCTACTACTTCAATTACAAGGGGTTTCATAGCATTGTGCTGATGGCGGTGGTGTCAGCACGGTATGAATTCCTCTATGTTGATGTAGGGAAGAATGGCCGGATGTCCGATGGGGGATCCTTCATCCAGACGGAGTTTGCCCTCCGTCTCCAGAGTGACGACCTTGCATTGCCACCGGATGCAGGGAATATTGAAGGACTCCCCTTTGTTTTTTTGGCTGATGAAGCCTTCGGGCTCGGACCACATCTTATGAGGCCATTTCCTCAGAGGACCCTGACCCCAGAGAAGAGGGTGTTCAATTACCGGCTGGCCAGGGGCCGAAGAGTCGTTGAAAATGCCTTTGGCATAATGGCCAGCCATTTCCGCCTTTTTAGGACTCCCATCCACTTGGCGGACTACAAAATAAACTATGTAGTGTTATGCTGCTGTGTGCTACACAATTTTCTTTGCCGCAAATCTAATTCATATATGGCCTCAGTTTTGCCTGAGGCTGGACTTTCCCCTGATAATCCCCTGCCGGGCCTGGAATCTGCCCGTGCTGGCTTGCCCCCCCAAAATGCCCGTGAGGTTTGGGACAAATACATGGACTATTTCACGGGTAGGGGGGCAATTCCTATGCCAGGCTATGTCTAAAGATTCCTGGCTAACGATCCAAATAAAAATCTTGTTTAAACTTCTAACTTTTGTTGGTTTCCTGTCTCCTAGTTTGTCTTAGTGCATTTGTAGTGCCAAGTGTATTTTCCTTTAGTAAATACCAACCATTTCACTATGTAACCTTAAAAAATGTACCAAATAAGGTTAGAGCATATTAGAAAAAGAAGCTACACGTTGTTTGTGTTCAAATCTTTTACTATGTGCTAATTCACACACCTTTTTTTTTTTTTTTTACATTTTTTGTTTGCCTGGCCACAATCCGGCAATTGTTTTCTTAGGAAAATACAAAAACAACAGTTGCATTCCAAAAATTACAAAATTGGATACCTCGGAGCAATCTGATACATTCACTTACACAAACTATATGTCTCTATGTGCCCGTCCTAATATGGGGTCCTGCCACCCCTTGCCCAGCCAAAAATTGAATATGCACACAATTGGGATTATTTTCCTATAGGGATTTTAGACTCCTGATCCCTATTGTCAACATGTGCTATCTGCCATCAGGGGTGATCAATGGACGTGTTTTGGGGGTGCAACCCCTTCCTCAGTTCACCTACTTTAGATACGAGGAAGGGGTTGCACCCCCAAAAGACGTACATGGATATCCCCTGATGGCAGATAGCACATGTTGACACACTGTGTGCAGATTCAATTTTTGGCTGGTTTGATTGTCAAAAAGTTTTTTAAAAGTTGAAGAAGAAACATGAAAAAAAGGGGGTTGGGATGCCTTGTTGAATTCTCCCCAAAACATCGAGAATGTCTTTAAATGTTTGATCCATCACATGAATTCTTTCTTTAATTTTGTCCAGTTCCGTGCTACATTCCATCACTTGCTGGATGAGGCGGAGGGCACTGTCAGCAGAGAAACCTGTACTATCCTTCACCCCAACATTCACATCCCCTAAAAACAAAATAAAAAGGTATTATAACTCTGCAGGCCTACCTCTCTTACCTGAAGCTGTGGTGTCAGATACTGACCTGTTGTGGTGACCAGTTCCACAACGTCATCCACCTCTCCTTCCTGCACTTCTCCTTCCTCCACCTCAACTTCCTCAACATCCTTCATTTGTGGGTCTTTGGGAGTTTGGGGTTGTTGTGAAGCTGTGGGGTTCTTGTGCTCCCTGGAGTGTCCTCCTCCCAGTCTTCTCTCCCCTATGAGAATCAAACAAAATGTAGAGTTATCACACAGAAATTCTCTATGTTAAACAAAAAAACAGGCTAAATTGCTTGGAAGTGGGGTACAAGTGTGTGTTTGGGCGGAAGTTAAAGATGAATGCATTATTTCTGACCAAGAATATGCTTAGTATTCACCTTTGTCTGTCATTTTTTAGACATGTAGGCAACACAAAAATTCTCGGATGCACCTGTGTGGGACACCCAAAAAAGGCGGGTCTGGTGGCCCACACTATAGTGCTCCAAAGTACAGATGTGGAAGCAGCTGCTGAGTGTCCTCTCCTTTACACTGACAAAAGTTTGCATTTCATTCTCTTTACAAACACATCATCTAGCCTAAAACTTTGTGCCCCAAATTTCCCAAAAAATGGCAGATGTCTAATTACTTTTGTGGCTGTAAAATAAGCCAAAACAGCGGATAGTGGCCGAACGAAGTGTCTGTAACGTAACGAACGATTACTGTGCCCAACCAAGTTCAAAATATAAAATTTTGGAAGGGAGTCCAATAAGAAAAAATAAAATAAACCAGCAACATGTCAGTTTAGAAAAGGATTAATAGCATAAAAGTGTACATTTTACTTACTTTTTGCGAGCATTCTCTTAATGCTCCTTAACTGGTCTGGCTCCCTCAGTTTGAGGTCTGACCACCTCTTTCTGAGCTGCTCATTTGAGCGTTTAAGCCCAAAATTCGTCTTCAGACACTTCACAACTTTAGTGAGGATTTTGGCCTTCCTTCTATTTGGTTTGCTATACGGCCCATGCTTTGCGTCATAATCCGACTTGAGCAAGATGTCCACCATCTCCGCCATCTCGGCAAAAGACATATTCGATGCCTTGAATCTCCTCCTTGATCATGAGGTTTCCTCGGTCTCCGGGCTTGTCTCCTCCTCGTTAGTTGCGGAATTATCAGACACCTGCTGTAACTCCGCCATATCTGTCTGCGCGCCGAAAGAGAAGGGGCGGGGAAAAGATGTTAGTTAGAACGTCATGGGCGGGCGACGTGTGCCGAGCGACGTGTTCGTATTTTGACGCATGCGTGGTGTGTATATAGCAAACACACATGTGACTATAGTACGTTCGGTGTGCGGAGAGAGGAGTTCAAGTGACGGACGTGCGAACGAAGGTATGTGATTTTGTGACTTGGACAAATTGTTGGCCTATACTGTTTTGAGAATGTTGTAGGATATATATGGTGACTACGATGTTAAGGAGGTTAGACTGTTTGCCTCACATTAGTTATATATTATTTCTTAAACTTGCAGATACAATATGAATGTCTTTATTAGCGACAAAGAGTTCCTGGCGGAATTTATTGACCGGGTAAGGGAGCTGCCCGCTCTGTGGGAGACGAAAAACCCCATCCATAAAAAAGAGGGGTGAGAAAAGCAGCGCTGGAGAAGCTTCTCCCATTTGTGCAGACCAAGGTGCCCACAGCCACAGCAAAACAAGTGGACACTAAAATTGGGAGCTTGAGAGGCACCTACAGGACTGAACGCTCTAAGGTCCTGGCTTCTCAGAGGTCAGGAGCAGCAGCAGGTGATGTGTATGTCCCGATTTTGTGGTACTACAGCAGGATGTCCTTCCTGGATGACCACATTGAGGCAAGGCCATCACTCTCCACTCTTCCCTCCAGACTTCCCTGCAGCCAACCTGAGCCTTCTCTGGAGCAAGAGGAGGCAGCCATCCTGGATGATCCTGATTTGGCCATCTGGAGCCAGGTATAGTATTAAATGAAAATGTATTGGGATAAAATTAATGTTTGACAAATATGTCAAGATGAGAAACATACAATATTTTGGGTTCCACAAGTGAAATCAAGATCTCTAGACATTAGTCTGCACTTAATTGGGTGCTAAATAGTCAATCTGATGTAGGTGTAAATTAGAAAAAAAGATTTCTGGATTTACATTCTAATTGCTTCAATCATGTTTATAAAGTTTGATGCAAAGATTAAACCAACATATTAAACTATGTCCCTTTTTCATACACAGGATGAAATCAGCCAGGAGGAGGGTCTGGAAACTGTCAGGCAGGAGGAGGAAGGGCCCAGTGGCAGCCAGGAGGTGGCAGGGCCCAGTGGCAGCCAGGAGGTGGCAGGGCCCAGTGGCAGCCAGGAGGTGGCAGGGCCCAGTGGCAGCCAGGAGGTGGCAGGGCAAAGGAGAAGCACCAGATCCCAGGTGCCTCCCATCCGGCTTCCCAAAAGAGGCAGGAGGGACAGGACCACCAGTGAGGCAGCAATGGCCCTTATTAAAGAGGCCCATGCCACCCTCAAAGAGCCCACATCCCCTGAAGAGGCCATTGCCGGCCTAGTGGAGGCAAAGTTCAAGGTGATGAGCATGGAGCAACGCCTCCTATGCGAGCCCCTGCTCATCACCTTGCTCAACAAGGGGGTGATGGAAAAAATTACCCCCAATACCGCCATTTGTGAGGTGGCACAACTGTCCCAACCTCAACCTCCTCCTCCACCTCCACATTCTTCTTCTGCCCCACCCCCTTCTCCTCCACCTCCACCTTGTTCTTCCGCCCCACCCCCTTCTCCTCCACCTCCACCTTGTTCTTCTGCGCCACCCCCTTCTCCTCCACCTCCTCCTCCTCCTGACAGGAGTACCCCTCCAGTGGCCCAGCCTCCAGCCACACGAAGAAGGAAGGCTGCAGAGAAGGCTCCAGGGAAGGTTGCAGGGAAGGTTGCCCGGAAGACGAGGAAGTGATGGCCTTGCTTCATTGTGGTCGGACAGAAGGCAGCCTGTTGTAGTACCACACACTTGGGACATATATATCACCTGCTGCTGTTCCTGACCTCTGGGAGGCCAGCATCAGATTGTGTTCAGAAATGTTGGCCTTCTCAAGCTCCCAATTTTAGTGTCCACACAGGGTTGCTGTGTGCTCTGGGGTCCCTGGGATGCACAAATGGCAGCAGCTTCTCCAGCGCTGCCTTCTCTTTATTTTAGTTCAAACATGAATAAATGTTATTTTTCTTTAAGTTCATACTTGACTATGTGTATTTGTAAAAATGTAAAATCTAGCTTTGGAGTAAGCAGATACATTTGACTGACAAAAAAAGGGACAGATAACAACCCCCCAAAAAAATAACTAAATTGTATTTCCCAAAAAAGGGTGTAAAATTTACATAATATATATTAAAAGATTCAATGGGAGATCACTACCAAAACATTGCGAAATTACAATTAACATCAGTTATAAAAATATCAAATTTTTTAATATTCCTAAAAACTTGCACGATATAATACACATAAATCTTCTTAAGAGCAACAAGAAAAAGGTTAAAAAAACATAGTCATAACTCTGTGTGAATATCAGCAGCAAAAGAAGTTCATTCGTTTGGATTAATGTAACATTCTAACGAAGATTTCAATGCACAACATTTAAACGATGCAAAAATTTTGAGCGTGACGAATGTGCTATCTCCATTACGAAGGCTTGTTTTACCTGAAGATGCGCTCCCGTCTCATAGTTGCTTGTGAGCATGCGCGCTTTTGGAAGAGTCGTAAAAGCATACACACGAACCATTTTCTCGTCACAAAACAGGCCGACGAGAAACACGACGAGGAAATCTGGAATCCTGACGAGAAAATAGAGAGCAGGTTCTCTATTTTCTCGTCGAGATTCACGGCAATTTTCTCGTCGTAAAACCATACACACGAACGGTTTTCTCGACAAAAAAGCTCACGCGGCACTTTTCTTGCCGGTTTTGGACGAGAAACTCGGTCGTGTGTACGAGGCTTGACTGTGAAAAAACCTTTCCGTATTTGGAGGTGAAATCTCTTTTCCTCTAGACGCAAAGAGTGCCCCCTTGTCCTTTGTGTTGATCGTAAAGTGAATAACTGAACACCAAGTTCACTATATGGACCCCTTATATATTTGTACATGTTGATCATATCCCCCCTTAATCTCCTCTTCTCAAGAGAGAATAAATTCAGTTCCTCTAATCTCTCCTCATAGCTGAGCTCCTCCATGCCTCTTATCAGTTTGGTTGCCCTTCTCTGCACTTTCTCCAGTTCCCCAATATCCTTTTTGAGAACTGGGGCCCAAAACTGAACTGCATATTCCAGATGAGGTCTTACTAATGATTTGAACAGGGGCAAAATCATATCTCTCTCTCTGGAGACCATACCTCTCTTAATACAAGAAAGGACTTTGCTCGCTTTGGAAACCGCAGCTTGGCATTGCATGCCATTATTGAGCTTACGATCTACCAAAACCCCCAGATCCTTCTCCACTACGGATCCCCCCAGTTGTACTCCCCCTAGTATGTATGATGCATTCATATTCTTAGCCCCCAAGTGCATAACTTTACATTTATCAACATTAAACCTCATCTGCCACATAGTCGCCCAATTAGACAGAGCATTGAGGTCGGCTTGTAAATTGGCGACATCCTGTAAGGACGTTATTCCATTGCATAGCTTGGTGTCATCTGCAAAGACAGAAATGTTACTTTTGATCTCAGACCCAATATCATTTATAAACATATTAAAAAGTAAGGGTCCCAGCATATTAAAAATGTCTGGTCCCGGTAATATGGATGAAAATCTTTAAGAAAAATGGCATAGCTACCCCATCACCCCCCCCCCCCCCTACCCCAGCCCATTACCAGCCCCTTAGGGTCTTGTATGGATATTAAGGGGAACCCCGCACACAAAAGAAAAAAGGTTATATATACTCTGAACAGCCGTATACAGGCGGTGCATACAAGACAGGGACTGTAGGTTTGTTCTTATGTAGAATCTGTTTGTAATTTTGAACAGGTACATTGTTTAAGTGTAGCTCCAGCCCAAAAATCTATTTTTAAGCTTTTTGGAAAACATAGGGAAGGGTTATCACCCCTGTAACATTTGTTTTGCTGTCTGTGCAGTGTGCACCTGTTCAGAACAGTTCACCTCACTTTCCGTCCTAATGACAAATGTTTTTTGAAAATTTGGGGTTTTTATTGAAACAAGAATTGGTGATAAAGCATCAGTGGAGAGGAGACACTTTTTTTCCCATATTAACTCTTACAGGAGAGAATTTGCCTCCCTAGGGGTAGATTTCCTCTCACTTCCTGTTGTATCCTTCCGTTTGCAAGGAGGAGTCGTTTGTAAGTTGGATGTTTGAAAGTAGGGGCCTGCCGTATATACTCTGCTGAAATTTGCCCCTTACATGTTGGTGTTGCCTTAACACTGTGAGCCCTCACAGTTACTCTTGGTGGGCGCATGAATGGGCCCTGCTGTGAATTATTAGATCAAGAATTGTAATTGCATGCCCCTGTTGAACAGGGGCTGAAAAATTGGGCCTTTGGTGGTGGTGGTGGTGGTGTTGACACAACACTGTAAGGCCTTACAGTTACTCTTGGTGGGCGCAGGAATGGGCCCTGCTGTGAATTATTAGATCAAGAATTGTAATTACATGCCCTTGTTAAACAGGGGCAGAAAAATTGGGCCTTAGGCACTGGTGCCACAACACTGCAACCCCTCACAGATACTGTACTTGGAGCACAGCAATGAGCCCTGTTGCAAAGTATTGCATCAAAAATTGTAATTACTCGCCCCTGTTAAACAGGGGCTGAAAAATTGGGCCTTAGGCACTGGTGCTGGTGCCACGACACTGCAACCTCTCCCAGATACTCTAGTTGGAGTGCAGGAATGAGCCCTGCTGCAAAGCATTGCATAAAAAATTGTAATTACATGCCCCTGTTAAACAGGGGCTGAAAAATTGGGCCTTAGCCACTGGTGCTGGTGCCACGACACTGCAACCTCTCCCAGATACTCTAGTTGGAGTGCAGGAATGAGCCCTGCTGCAAAGCATTGCATAAAAAATTGTAATTACATGCCCCTGTTAAACAGGGGCTGAAAAATTGGGCCTTAGCCACTGGTGGCGGCACCCAGAAACAAAAATGTTCTTCCAAGCTATCATCATCAATCGGATCATTGAGGAGGAGGAGGATAGTCAGTCAACATAACAGGACAGTCACTCAGCATCAGCATCAGTCTTGAAGGGATGTGACATTTAAAAATAAATTAGTCTGTTATATCAGCTTCAGGTGTTTGGTAGCTGGTGGTGATCCAAGACTGGTTCATCTTTATGAAGGTCTGTCGATCAACAGAGTCGGTGGACAGGCGCACCCTGTGATCCGTGACAAATCCTCCAGCAGCACTGAATGTGCGTTCTGAAAGAACGCTGGATGCAGGACAGGCCAGTAGCTCAATTGCATACTGTGCAAGCTCTGGCCAGTGATCCATCCTCAAGACCCAGTAAGCCAGAGGATTTTCGGTGGGGAAGGTGTCCAAGTCTGACCTTGCCCCTAGGTATTCCTGCACCATGTATATCAGACGCTGGCGATGGTTGCTGGAACCAATCATACCTTGGGGCTGCGGACTAAAGAATTGTCTGAACGCATCGGTCAGACGGCCACCTTCCCCACCGCTCCTTCTTTGACTGACTGAAGCCTCAGCAACTCCTTGTCCAGGACCAGGAGTTTGTAACCTCCCAGTCTCTAGGAACGCGTTGCACAGACCTTTCTGCAAGGCCTCCCGGAGTTGTCTCATCCTCTGCTCCCTCTGCGATGGTAAGATAAGGTCCGCAACCTTACCCTTGTACCGTGGATCAAGGAGAGTGGCCAGCCAGTAATGTTCCCTCTCCTTGATCCGAAGAATACGAGGATCCTTCCGCAGACTTTGCAGGATCAGGGAGGCCATGCAGCGTAGGTCAGCTGAGGCATTCAGTCCGGAGTCCTCTGGGTCACTAAGGACGACATGATCCGCAGCCATCTCCTCCCAGCCACGTACAAGTCCACGGGTTTCTTGGGACTGTAAATCATCCCTAAAAGACTGCTGCTGATGATGCTGAGTGCCAGGCTCCACCTCCATGCTGACACAATCCTCCTCCTCCTCCTCCTCTTCCTGTGTGATGAGTGGGACAGAAGGAACACTGTCTGGGTAAAGGGGGCCTTGAGAGGCAAGGAAGTCCTCCTCTTCCTGCCTCTGTTCTGCCTCAAGTGCCCTGTCCATTATTCCACACAGCGTATGTTCCAACAGGTGGACAAGAGGTACAGTGTCACTGATGCATGCACTGTCACTGCTCACCATCCTCGTGGCCTCCTCAAATGGTGCCAGGACAGTGCATGCATCCCTGATCATGCCCCACTGGCGTGGTGAAAAAAAACCGAGCTCCCCTGACCCTGTCCTGGTGCTGTAGTCGCACAGGTACTCATTGATGGCCCTCTCCTGCGTGTGCAGCCGCTGCAGCATGGCCAACGTTGAGTTCCACCTGGTGGGCATGTCACATATAAGGCGGTTCTTGGGCAGGTTCAACTCCTTTTGCAGCTCAGCCAGGCGAGCACTGGCATTATAAGATCTGCGGATATGCACACAGACTTTCCTGGCCTGCCTCAGGACATCCTGTAAGCCCGGGTACCTGCCCAAGAACCGCTGCACCACCAGGTTAAGGACGTGAGCCACACAGGGCACATGGGTCAGTTGTCCCTGTCGGAGGGCGGAGAGGAGGTTTGTGCCATTGTCGCAAACCACCATTCCTGGCTTAAGCTGGCGTGGCGTCAACCACCTCTCGGCCTGCCCCTGCAGAGCAGACAGAACCTCTGCCCCAGTGTGGCTCCTGTCCCCCAAACACACCAGCGCAAGCACGGCATGGCATCTTTTTGCCTGCGTATTTGCGTAGCCCCTTGAACGCCTACGGAGCACCGCTGGTTCCGAGGACAAAGCACAGGAAGAGGCCATGGAGGAAGAAGAAGAGGAGGGGGTGGAGGAGAGAGGTGTGTCACAACCAGTAGTAGCATTTTAGAGGCGTGACGGCGGAACAACCTCCAACATTACTGCACCTTGTCCTGCATCCTTCCCAGCTGCCAAAAGAGTGACCCAATGGGCCGTGAAAGAAAGGTAACGTCCCTGTCCATGCCTGCTGGACCAAGAGTCAGCGGTAATATGCACCGTACCGCTGACCGCCCTGTCCAGCGAGGCCAAGACATTGCCTTCCACATGCCGGTAGAGAGCCAGAATCGCCTTCCGTGAGAAAAAGTGGCGTTTGGGAACCTGCCACTGAGGAACCGCACATTGCACAAACTCACGGAAGGAGGCCGAGTCTACCAACTGAAAAGGCAGCAGTTGAAGCGCTAGCAATTTAGCCAAGCTAGCATTCAACCGCTGGGCATGTGGATGGCTGGGAGTGAACTTCTTTCGGCGGTCCAGCAGCTAGGGCAGGGAAATTTGCCTGATAGAATCGGATGTCGGTGTACTGCTAGCAGAGTGCCCGCAAGTACTTGGCTGTGACACACCTAATTCTACACCTTCATTCCTCTCAGTGCAGGTTTCAGAGAGGACTGAAGGTATAGTTGTGTTGGAGATCCCAGCTGATGCGGTGCAAGGAGAGGTCCGCTTTGTTCTTTGGTGTGGGTCTTTAAGGTAGGCTTGCCAACGAGCTGCATGGCAGGTCAACAAATGTCTGGTCAAGCATGTGGTGCCCAAGCGGGTGATGTTTTGGCCACGCGATATACGCTTGAGACATATGTTGCAAACAGCAGCTGTGCGATCTGATGCACTCGACTCAAAAAAGGCCCACACCAAAGAACTTTTTGAATAACGGGCAGAGGCAGCGCCCTGCACAGGTGGAGCTCTGCGGTGTGATTCCGTCGGTGTGCTGCACTTACGCTGGCCCCCCGAGGGCATCCCGCCTCGTTGGAGATGTGCCTCCTCCTCATCCTCCTCCTTCTCCTCCTCCTCTCTCCTATTAGGCACCCACGTGGAGTCAGTGACCTCATCATCCCCTCCCTCCTCATCACTGGAGCCAATCTGGCAGTATGCTGCAGCTGCTGGAACATGACTGCCAGATTGGTGTCCTGCTTGAGCATCCCCTCTCTCTGCTCTCATGCTACTGCCTTTCTCTAGCTGGGTATCATCATCAGACCCTTCGAAACGCTGGGCATCCTCCTGGTGCATGTAGCCAACACTGTGCTCAAACAGTTCGGGGGACTCCTCAGGAGGACATGGTGGGTCTGGGGAAGGAGTGACTGATGATGACATTGATACCAGGGAAGAGGACGCTTTGGCAGCTGCTTTGCCAGTACCCTGAGCCTGGGTGAGAAAGGATGAGGAGGATGAGGAGGGCTTGGTCATCCACTCTACCAAGTCTTCGGCATGATGCGGCTCAACACGTGCAGCTGCCGAAAAGAAGGACAAGCGTGTCCCATGGCCAAGTGTTGATGGCGATGCACCGCGTCCACGACCAGCACTGTTGTCTCTAGGCACAGAGCCTGCTTGCCCTCTTTTATTGGCTCCTGACTGTCTGCCTTTCCTTGTTTGCCTTCCAGGCATTCTAATGGCCTGCAGGGAGATGGGAAAACCAGCAATAAGGCCTAGCTTCAGGAGTATATTTTGCAGGAAGCACACTACGCCCGCTGTAAGTGCTGCAAATGCCTGTTGGTGTAACACACCAGGAAAACACAGCAATACGGGCTAGCTTCAGAAGTATATTTTGCAGGAATCACACTACGCCTGCTGTAAGTGCTGCAAATGCCTGTTGGTGTAACACACTAGGAAAACACAGCAATAAGGCCTAGCTTCAGGAGTATATTTTGCAGGAATCACGCTACGCCTGCTGTAAGTGCTGCAAATGCCTGTTGGTGTAACACACTAGGAAAACACAGCAATAAGGCCTAGCTTCAGGAGTATATTTTGCAGGAATCACACTATGCCTGCTGTAAGTGCTGCAAATGCCTGTTGGTGTAACACACTAGGAAAACACAGCAATACGGGCTAGCTTCAGGTGTATAATGTGCAGGAGGCACACTCCGACCGCTGTAAGTGCTGCAAATGCCTGTTAGTGTAACACACCACGAAAACACAGCAATACGGGCTAGCTTCAGAAGTATATTTTGCAGGAATCACACTACGCCTGCTGTAAGTGCTGCAAATGCCTGTTGGTGTAACACATTAGGAAAACACAGCAATAAGGCCTAGCTTCAGGAGTATATTTTGCAGGAATCACACTACGCCTGCTGTAAGTGCTGCAAATGCCTGTTGGTGTAACACACCAGGAAAACACAGCAATACGGGCTAGCTTCAGAAGTATATTTTGCGGGGAATCACACTACGCCTGCTGTAAGTGCTGCAAATGCTAGTTGGTGTAACACACTAGGAAAACACAGCAATAAGGCCTAGCTTCGGGAGTATATTTTGCAGGAATCACACTACGCCTGCTGTAAGTGCTGCAAATGCCTGTTGGTGTAACACACTAGGAAAACACAGCAATAAGGCCTAGATTCAGGAGTATATTTTGCAGGAATCACACTATGCCTGCTGTAAGTGCTGCAAATGCCTGTTAGTGTAACACACTAGGAAAACACAGCAATAAGGCCTAGCTTCAGGAGTATATTTTGCAGGAATCACACTACGCCTGCTGTAAGTGCTGCAAATGCCTGTTGGTGTAACACACCAGGAAAACACAGCAATACGGGCTAGCTTCAGGTGTATAATGTGCAGGAGGCAGACTCCGCCCGCTGTAAGTGCTGCAAATGCCTGTTAGTGTAACACACCAGGAAAACACAGCAATAAGGGCTAGCTTCAGGTGTATACTGTGCAGGAGGCTTAGCAACAATGACGCTGACACTGTCCCCTGCCTATCCTTCTCTCTCCCTGCACACAAGGTTTATCAAAGAATATGACACTGACACTCTCCCTGCCTATCCTTCTCTCTTCCTGCACACAAGGTTTAGTAAAGAATATGACACTGACACTGTCCCCTGCCTATCCTTCTCTCTCCCTGCACACAAGGTTTAGCAAAGAATATGACACTGACACTCTCCCTGCCTATCCTTCTCTCTCCCTGCACACAAGAATAGCACAAAGAATATCAACACTGTCCCTGCCTATCCTTCTCTTTCCCTGCGCCGGAACACACTACACAAGGCCGCCGCGCTGGCGGCCTTTTATAGTGTGGGGCATGTGCTAAACCCCCTGAGCTATAATTGGCCACAGGCAACCTGCCTGTGGCCAATTATGGCTCTCCTAGCTGCTGGCGCTGTGATTGGCCAAGCATGCGGGGTCACAGTGCATGCTTGGCCAATCACAGCGCATGGCGCAGTGTATTGTGGGCCGTTCGCGTCACTCGAATTTCGATGTTCGCCGAACGATCGAACAGACGATGTTCGAGTCGAACGTATGTTCGACTCAAACACCGAGCTCATCCCTACTGCCTATCGTTATCCCTGATGAAGTCATGTGGGCGTGATGCTACGTGTCGGGATTGAGCGATAGGCAAAACGAGAAGTGACGCAGGAATACGAGCTCGCTGCTCGTGGATTGTTTGTTTATGAGCTAAATTCAAAAAGTGAGTGTATCAGCCACAATTTTATTTTAATAAATTTTTTACCAAACGTTACTACACCATCTGGGATCTTCCTTTTACCTTTATTACTGGCACAGAAGAAACCATCTAGGAGGACTTACTCTTCATAAGGCATCACCAGCTAGATCTACGGGTGAGGAACCCCGAGGGAAACTCCTGGAGACCATCTGAAGCATCCGTCTTAGTCCTATGCAGGGATGAGCCGAACACCCCCCTGTTCGGTTCGCACCAGAACCTGCGAACAGACAGAATGTTCGTGTGAACTTTAGAACCCTATTAAATACAATGGACTCGAAACTTCGAAATCTAAAGTGCTAATTATAAAGGCTAATATGCAATTTATTGTCCTAAAAAGTGTTTGGGGACCCGGGTCCTGCCCCAGGGGACATGTATCAATGCAAAAAAAGGTTTAAAAAATAGACGTTTTTACGGGAGCGGTGATTTTAATAATGCTTAAAATGAAAAAATAAAAGTGACATTTTCCTTTAAATTTCGTACCTGGGGGGTGTGTATGATATGCATGTAAAGTCGCGCATGTTTCCCGTGCTTAGAACTGTCCCTGCACAAAGTGTCATTTTTGAAGGAAAAAAAGTCATTTAAAACTCACTCGCGGCTATTAGTGAATTGTCGGCTTTTATCAATACATAGAAAAGTCATTGATAAAAAAAATAAAAGTGTGGGGGTTCCCCCAAATTCAATTACCAGGCCCTTCAGGTCTGGAATGGATATTAAGGGGAACCCCGCCACAAATAAAAAAAAAATGGCTTGCGGTTCCCCCTAAATATCCATACCAGGCCCTTCAGATCTGGCATGGATTTTAAGGGGAACTCCACCCCAAATTTAAAAAAAAAATGGCGTGGAGTCCCGCCAAAAATCCATACCAGACCCTTATCCGAGCACGCAACCTGGCCGGCCGCAGGGGAAGAGGGGGGGACGAGAGAGCGCCCCCCCTCCCTTCTGAACCGTACCAGGCCACATGCCCTCAACATGGGGAGGATGTCCCCATGTTGATGGGGACAAGGGCCTCATCCCCACAACCCTTGCCCGGTGGTTGTGGGGGTCTGCGGGCAGGGGGCTTATCGGAATCTGGAAGACCCCTTTAACAAAGGGGACCCCCAGATCCTGCCCCCCTATGTGAATTGGTAAGGGGTACATTGTACCCCTACCATTTCACGAAGAAAGTGTAAAAAAATGTAAATAAAAACACACAAACACCTTGGAAAAGTCCTTTATTTTAAAAAAAAACATTCTAGCGATGAAATCCAGTGTCCCGCGGCGATCCCGATGTCCAGCGCTGTCCGTCATTGGTTGTGCCTGAGCCGACCTGATGGGGAACTTCCTCCGCAGTGTTTTAAATGTATAGACCCGCCCCTTCTAAAGTTCCCCATCAGGTCCGCTCAGCGGACCAGATGCGGAACGCGAGAAGGGGCGGGTCTATTCATGTATTACACAGCGAACGAAGTTCCCCATCCGGTCCGCCCCCTCGGTATGTCCGACCCTGCCTACGTCATTGGCCTGAGCAGGAAACTTCCTTCACTGTGTAATTTAAATTTACACAGTGAAGGAAGTTCCCCGCTCAGGCCAATGACGTAGGAAAACACAGCATGACATACCGAGGGGACGGACCTGATGGGGAACTTCTCTCACTTTGTAATACATGTATAGACCCGCCCCTTCTCATGTTCCGCATCAGGTCCTCAGCCTTACACCGAGTCATTGGCTGAGCGGACCTGATGGGAAACTTTAGAAGGGGCAGGTCTATACATGTAATAGACTGCGGAGGAAGTTCCCCTTCAGGTCCGCTCAGGCTCAGCCAATGACAGACAGCGCTGGACATCGGATCGCCGCGGGACACTGGATTTCACCGCTGGAATGTTTTTTTTTTTTTTTTAATAAAGGACTTTTTCAAGGTGTTTGTGTGTTTTTTTTTTACATTTTTTGACACTTTCTTCGTGAAATGGTAGGGGTACAATGTACCCCTTACCAATTCACATAGGGGGGGCTGGGATCTGGAGGTCCCCTTTGTTAAAGGGGTCTTCCAGATTCCGATAAGCCCCCCGCCTGCAGACCCCCACAACCACCAGGCAAGGGTTGTGGGGATGAGGCCCTTGTCCCCATCAACATGGGGACATCCTCCCCATGTTGAGGGCATGTGGCCTGGTACGGTTCAGAAGGGAGGGGGGCCGCTCTCTCGTCCCCCCCTCTTCCCCAGCGGCCGGCCAGGTTGCGTGCTCGGATAAGGGTCTGTTATGGATTTTTGGGGGGACTCCACGCCATTTTTTTTTTATTTGGGGTGGAGTTCCCCTTAAAATCCATGCCAGATCTGAAGGGCCTGGTATGGATATTTAGGGGGAACCGCACTCCATTTTTTTTAAATTTGCGGCGGGGTTCCCCTTAATATCCATTCCAGACCTGAAGGGCCTGGTAATTGAATTTGGGGGAACCCCCACGCTTTTTTTTTATTTTTATCAATGACTTTTCTATGTATTGATAAAAGCCGACAATTCATTAATAGCCGAGAGTGAGTTTTAAATGACTTTTTTTCCTTAAAAAAATTACACTTTGTGCAGGGACAGTTCTAAGCACGGGAAACATGCGCAACTTTACATGCATATCATACACACCCCCCAGGTACGAAATTTAAAGGAATATTTCACTTTTATTGTTTTACTTTAAGCATTATTAAAATCACTGCTCCTAAAAAAACGGCCGTTTTTAAAACTTTTTTTTGCATTGATACATGTCCCCTGTAGCAGGACCCAGGTCCCCAAACACTTTTTAGGACAATAACTTGCATATAAGCCTTTATAATTAGCACTTTAGATTTCTCCCATAGACTTTTCGAATTTGCCGCGAACACCCCAAATTGTTCGTTGTTCGGCGAACGGGCGAACAGGCAATGTTCGAGTCGAACATAGGTTCGACTCGAACTCGAAGCTCATCCCTAGTCCTATGCTGTTACCTTACAGCAGTAAGGTGAGAGGCTAGCGCACACTGAAGTGTCAAAGTATTGGACTAGCTAGGCATCAGCCATTTAGTCACTGGTTATGGTGAAGGGTATTATCACTTATACCTCATCTTCTGATTGCTTTATGAACTATTTAATTAGATTTTTGTGCCTAAGGTGGCCCATGGGACATTCTGAGTTTATTGCACTGTATTGCACCTTTGGCTTTGTTTGCACATTTAGCTTTTCACCCATTTATTGTGCAATTTATATTGTGTTTTATCAAAGTACTGTTTACACATTTGTATATATTGTCTGCTATTTGCACTTTTTATTGAAGATTTTAGTATCACTAGTTATCTTACAGCGCAGCATCACCACTTTTGACATTTTCAATTTATTGGCCACGGATTAGCTAAACATTGTCTGCCGTAGTTGGTTGTCTATATATTTAGTTAGTCTCAGCAGGCAGCACGAGAGTACCACTTATACACTCATCTCTGTAAGGTGCTGTTCTCGTGGTATTAAAAGCAGATGTTTGAGACACATTTTTAAATGCTCCCCAAACGCTGTTCACAATATGAAAGCATGAAACGTTTGCATTGCTACATGTCAAGATTGGAAGGAGTTGAAGCATTCTACAGCAGTCCTTCCATTCAAGTCTATGGTAATGTACCATAAACATGCTGGCACGCGTTTGCGGCGCCATAGGTCTTGGTCACAAAAAATGGGCGCATGTTGTTCAGTGTGCGTTTGAGTTTAATACCACTTTAACTCTTTTGCTGCCAGGTCCGTAAGTTAGGGGGTTTACACACATTCCGCTTGGCTGCAGCCACCAGGATTGTGTGTAAGCCCTGGTTCACACTGGTGCGATTTGACATGTCAAATCGCATGTAAAATAGGCGGCATTTTCCGACAATTGCCGGCAATGGCACCATCCTAATCGGTGATACGCCGCATCTGCAGCGCTGCGCCGATTTCAAAAAGTCGTTTCTGTACTACTTTTTGCGATTTCAGCCTGCGATTTACATTGACATCTGTGCAGAAACTGCACAGATGTCTCTGTAATTGCGGCCAAAATCGGGACTGACAAGCGGGAATGAAATCGAGCTTCACTCCCACAGCCCAGTGTGAACCTGGGCTTATTCTGACAAGCAGACTCCTGCCTGTCAGGTAGAAGCATTCAGGTGGATGCGCTGTGGGTCAATTGCTTCCACACACCCCCAGTAACTTACCCCCCCAAGCCATGTATTCCAGGCTTCGCTTTCCCATAGCAGGTGCTGCCGGATAGGGTGGAGGCAGACCTTTACAATAATATTGTGTGAAATTTAAATTGGAACTACAACTACCCTATATACTCGAGTATAAGCCGAGTTTTTCAGCCCTTTTTTAGGGCTGAAAGTATACCCCTCGGCTTATACTCGAGTCAGTACCTGAAAATCGTGAAATTCTGCGGCCGGAGTCCATTGTTTAAATCTAGCGCCTTTCTCCCTGTCCCTTCCGCGATAGGCGTTTCCAGCAAACACTTGTGTTGAGTGTTGCGCCTATCACGGAGGTCCTCTTGTCGGACGTCCGTGATTGGCGGAGCACTGAACACAGTGCCTACTGGGAAACGGAGTCGGAGAATGAGAGGACCTCCGTGATAGGCGCAACACTCAACACAGTGTTTGCTGGAAACGCCTATCACGGATGGGACAGGGAGAACGGCGTGAGATTTGAACAATGGACGCCGGCCGCGGAATTACAAGATTTTGAGGTACACTGACTCGGGCGCAGGGAGGCTGCAATGGACACAGTAAGGGGGCACAGTGAGGTGAAAATGGGCAGTGAGGTGGCACAGTGAGATGGCAATGGGCACAGTATGGGGGCACAGTGAGGTGACAATGGGCACAGTGAGGTGAAAATGGGCAGTGAGGTGGCACAGTGAGATGGCAAAGGGCACAGTAAGGGGTCACAGTGAGGTGGCAATGGGCAGTGAGGTGGCAATGTGCACAGTGAGGTGGCAGAGTGAGATGGCAATGGGCACAGTAAGGTTGGGCAATTGGCACAGTGAGGTGGCAATGGGCAAATTTCCTCCCCTCGGCTTATACTCGAGTCAATACGTTTTCCCAGTTTTTTGTGGTAAAAGTAGGTACCTCGGCTTATACTCGGGTCGGCTTATACTCGAGTATATACGGTATTTTATTTTCTAGGGTGTCTGATTTCAGAAAATATGTTTGGGGGATTTTATGTCATTTTCAGGCCTAAAATCATTTTTTAAATGTGTGCAAAAAATTTAAAAAATAAATAAAATACAAATAAAAACAGCTCTGGCAGCGAAAGGGTTAAATCATGTTATGAATAACCTATGATCAACTTTACTATTCATATCTGTCAGGGCTTGCACCTGTGTATACTGATGTCTATGTGCAGCCTACTGCCTCTATAGAATAAGAGTGGAGCTATGTTTTTGGTTGGTTTGTGGTCTTTAGGTGGAGGCACCAAAGCAATAGATGGATCAGTGGAGTACCCATATTCAGATAGATAGTTGTAGAACAGCAAACAATTCTCAGACCACACTATAAAAAAATATATAAAATGTATGAATAACAACCCTGAATAATACCTGATAAAGGTACAGAAAAGTAAGTCTGGTCATAGGTAATTGAGATTAGGACAACAGAGGATGTATTGTATTTTTAGTACATGCCACCATCTTGTTAAATATGTGAAATAATACAAAAACATTTATGTCACCAAACTTCCTAACCATAGGTGTGCATAGCCTATTGCATTAGGGTGTGCACCCTAAAGCTCAAACACGTGTGTGTGTGTGTGTGTCTACATTAGGGATGAGCTTCGAGTTCGAGTCGAACTCATGTTCGACTCGAACATTGCCTGTTCGCCCATTCACCGAACAGCGAACAAATTGGGGTGTTCGCGGCAAATTCGAAAAGTCTATGGGAGAAATCTAAAGTGATAATTATAAAGGCTTATATGCAAGTTATTGTCCTAAAAAGTGTTTGGGGACCTGGGTCCTGCCCCAGGGGACATGTATCAATGCAAAAAAAAGTTTTAAAAACTGCAGTTTTTTCGGGAGCAGTGATTTTAATAATGCTTAAAGTGAAACAATAAAAGTGAAATATTCCTTTAAATTTCATACCTGGGGGGTGTGTATGATATGCATGTAAAGTCGCGCTTGTTTCCCATGCTTAGAACTGTCCCTGCACAAAGTGTCATTTCTGAAGGAAAAAAAGTAATTTAAAACTCACTCGCGGCTATTAATGAATTGTCGGCTCCCGGCAATACATAGAAAAGTTATTGATAAAAAAAAAAAAGCGTGGGGGTCCCCCCAAATTCAATTACCAGGCCCTTCAGGTCTGGAGTGGATATTAAGGGGAACTCCGCCGCAAAGTAAAAAAAAAAATGTGTGTGGTTCCCCCCAAATATCCATACCAGGCCCTTCAGATCTGGCATGGATTTTAAGGGGAACTCCACCCCAAATTTAAAAAAAATGGCGTGGAGTCCCCCCAAAAATCCATACCAGACCCTTATCCGAGCACGCAACCTGGCAGGCCGCAGGAAAAGAGGGGGGGGACGAGAGAGCGCCCCCCCTCCTAAACCGTACCAGGCCACATGCCCTCAACCTGGGGAGGATGTCCCCATGTTGATGGGGACAAGGGCCTCATCCCCACAACCCTTGCCCGGTGGTTGTGGGGGTCTGCGGGCAGGGGGCTTATCGGAATCTGGAAGACCCCTTTAACAAAGGGGACCCCCAGATCCCGCCCCCCTATGTGAATTGGTAAGGGGTACATTGTACCCCTACCATTTCACGAAGAAAGTAAAAAAAAACACACAAACACTTTGGAAAAGTCCTTTATTAAAAAAACAAAAACAAAAAAACATTCCAGCGATGAAATCCAGTGTCCCGCGGCGATCCGATGTCCAGCGCTGTCCGTCATTGGCTGAGCCTGAGCGGACCTGATGGGGAACTTCCTCTGCAGTCTATTAAATGTATAGACCCGCCCCTTCTAAAGTTCCCCATCAGGTCCGCTAAGCGGACCAGATGCGGAACGTGAAAAGGGGCGGGTCTATTCATGTATTACACAGTGAAGGAAGTTCCCCATCAGGTCCGCTCAGGCCAATGACGTAGGTGGGGTCTGACATACCGAGGGGGCGGACCTGATGGGGAACTTCCTTCACAGTGTAATTCATGAATAGACCCGCCCCTTCTCATGTTCTGCATCTGGTCCGCTTAGTCTTACACCTAGTCATAGGCTGAGCGGACCTGATGGGGAACTTTAGAAGGGGCGGGTCTATTCACGTATTACACAGTCAAGGAAGTTCCCCATCAGGTCCGCCCCCTCGGTATGTCAGACCCTGCCTACGTCAGTGGCCTGAGCGGACCTGATGGGGAACTTCCTTCACTGTGTAATACATGAATAGACCCGCCCCTTCTCACGTTCCGCATCTGGTCCGCTTAGCGGACCTGATGGGGAACTTTAGAAGGGGCGGGTCTATACATTTAATAGACTGCGGAGGAAGTTCCCCATCAGGTCCGCTCAGGCTCAGCCAATGACGGACAGCGCTGGACATTGGATCGCCGCGGGACACTGGATTTCATCGCTGGAATGTTTTTTTTTTTGTTTGTTTTTTTAATAAAGGACTTTTCCAAAGTGTTTGTGTGGTTTTTTTTACATTTTTTTACACTTTCTTCGTGAATTCACATAGGGGGCCGGGATCTGGGGGTCCCCTTTGTTAAAGGGGTCTTCCAGATTCCGATAAGCCACCTGCCCGCAGACCCCCACAACCACCGGGCAAGGGTTGTGGGGATGAGGCCCTTGTCCCCATCAACATGGGGACATCCTCCCCATGTTGAGGGCATGTGGCCTGGTACGGTTCAGGAGGGGGGGCGCTCTCTCGTCCCCCCCTCTTTTCCTGCGGCCTGCCAGGTTGTGTGCTCGGATAAGGGTCTGGTATGGATTTTTGCGTGCTCGGATAAGGGTCTGGTATGGATTTTTGGTGGGACTCCACGCCATTTTTTTTTACATTTGGGGTGGAGTTCCCCTTAAAATCCATGCCAGATCTGAAGGGCCTGGTATGGATATTTAGGGGGAACCGCACACCATTTTTTTTTTTAATTTGCGGCGGGGTTCCCCTTAATATCCATTCCAGACCTGAAGGGCCTGGTAATTGAATTTGGGGGGACCCCCACGCTTTTTTTTTTTCATCAATGACTTTTCTATTGCCGGGAGCCGACAATTCATTAATAGCCGCGAGTGAGTTTTAAATGACTTTTTTTCCTTAAAAAATGACATTTTGTGCAGGGACAGTTCTAAGCACTGGAAACATGCGTGACTTTACATGCATATCATACATACCCCCTAGGTACGAAATCTAAAAGAAAATTTCACTTTTATTTTTTAATTTTAAGCATTATTAAAATCACTGCTCCTGTAAAAACGTCAATTTTTAAAACTTTTTTTTGCATTGATACATGTCCCCTGGGGCAGAACCCGGGTCCCCAAACACTTTTTAGGACAATAACTTGCATATAAGCCTTTATAATTAGCACTTTAGATTTCGAACGTTCGAGTCCATTGTATTTAATAGGGTTCTAAAGTTCACGCGAACATTCTGTCTGTTCGCAGGTTCTGGTGCGAATCGAACAGGGGGGTGTTCGGCTCATCCCTGGTCTACATACATACATATATATATATATGCGGTACCCCCAGTTAAGAGGGCTGCTGGTATTGATTTCTTGGGCCCTGTAGTGCACCACTGTCAACCCCTGGCAATCGGCTCTACCCTCCCGTGGCACAGCTAGTAAGGGGAGATAGGACTGCGTGACCGGCAACTCTGGGTAAAACAGTCCTATGGCAAACACACACAGTAAAATTTTAAACTTCTGTATAAAGTAAAAGAAACAGACACCAATGTACTTGACCCAGGTATATTTACTGAGACTAATGAGCAAGTAATAAACAAGAGTATAAGATTATTTGCAGCTCCCTGCAATAAACAGTATTCAAACAAACAGAATAGACAGGTATTTCTATGCAACTCTACCGATACCCTTTTTCAGCTACTTCCCCTCGTGGGCAGACTGACGCCCAGTAATGTCTACCTATGCAGTCAGGCCTGACTGAACTAAATGGAAGTTCTGTAAAGGAATCTTCACTAGCAAAACTCAGTGGATGCACTTGATGAACAAAACTTTGTAATCCAACAGGGTAGTAGAAATACAGTATTTGTCTGTGAGCAAGTGCTCTCTCAACAACCGGACCAGTCCCAGTCCATCTCCTCCGTCGATGCGTCTAGGCACATGGATCCATCGACATCTGGGTCTTCGGTCCTCCTGGTACAGTACAGCAAGGATGAAAAGATGTCTCTCAGGTTCTGCTAGGCTGGCGGAGGGCTCTTTGGAAGAAAATGCCTAGGCTTCAGGCCTGGGTTTTCAGCAGTCTCAGACAGAGTTCTTGCTTGCTAGCCGGGAGGTGTCCAAAGAGACAAAATAAACTCTGCCTCCCCTTTATAAAGTCCGCCCCAGCAGTCCTTGCTCCGGGGCAATGCACCCTGAGTGCTGTAAGATGTCTTGGGAAATGTAGTCTCTGGATATTAAAGGGGAATACCCCGCTACACACTCCCCCTACTTAGAATCTTTGGTCCCCAAAGACAGCATCAACAAAAGGCACATACTACATCATTCAAAGCTGTAAGAGATGTTGGCAGGGGAAGTTCCCACTAGAAACGAAGAAGGGAATTACCCTGCCCACAGGTCACTTCTGCAAGAGTGGCCTGCCCAACTGTGCCAGGGAGTGAGCTGGGGTTGCCCTCCACCAAATGTACAGTGGAGGGACCAGATGTTGGTATTGTCCTTCTTGCGGTCATGACTGTGTCCTCAGAATTTTCTCCCATCTGGGCATAGGTTAATTTC
Source organism: Rana muscosa (assembly GCA_029206835.1). Lineage (NCBI taxonomy): Eukaryota > Metazoa > Chordata > Amphibia > Anura > Ranidae > Rana > Rana muscosa. Next base: position 43,097,331 of record JARGYO010005626.1, read on the forward strand.
CTGGGAGGACGAATGACTCTCTTCATTCTTTGTTCCCTGGGAGTCACAGTTTCAGCCACTCCAGGTTCTTCTTCTGGCACTGTAGTGAAAACTTCTTCTGCTTCCTGGGCTTCCAACTCAGATGCAGAGAGGTGTATGGAATCCCTTGGATCTTCAGCAGGCAAGTTGTCTTGAACATCTTCCCATTCTTGGAACTGAAGACTGGACGGGACGAATTCAGTGGCTTCTACATTCAAAGAGTTATCCACAAGATCTTCAGAGGGTGGAAGGTCAATGGACGATGGTGCAGGGGCCTGAGATGGCCACAAACAACTGAGTTCTGTTTCCTCCTCACTTTGGTCTGAGGCTTCCTCCTCCCTAGGTAAAGTTGCTTGTGACCTAGTGCTAGGTCGAGAAGTATGAGTGGTAGAAGGTAGCTCAGGAGAATCCAGTGTAGGTGGCATCCTAACGGCCTCAGACAGAGGTAACAAATGGTTATGGTGCCAGGTCTTCAGTGGCCCTATTTTCCCTTCTGGCTTCACTTGGTAGACTGGCAGATCCGGTAACTTCTTGCAGATCACATAAGGCTCTGATCTCCACCTGTCTGCCAGCGTATGTTTTCCGGGAACACCTAAATTTCTCAGTAACACTCGGTCTCCAGGCTGCAGATCTTGAATCCGAACCCTCAAGTCGAAATTCAGCTTGTTTCGGGCTCCTCTCTGGTCGGAGGTTAACTGAGCCTTCTCATAGGCCAACTTTAAGCTTTTCCTCAGCCTGTCCACATACCCCTTAAGTGAGGCAGCAGATGTACGGTCCACGGAAGTGCCGAAAGCCAAATCCACTGGCAGTCTCGCCTCTCTCCCGAACATGAGTTTATAGGGGGAATACCCTGTGACATCACTGATGGTGCTGTTGTAGGCATGCACTATTGCTGCTATGTGCTTGCCCCAGTGCTGCTTTTCCTCACTAGTAGTGATGAGCCGAACACCCCCGGGTTCGGTTCGCACCAGAACCCGCGAACGGACCGAAAGTTCGCACGAACATTAGAACCCTATTAAATACAATGGATGCGAACGTTCGAATTCTAAAGTGCTAATTATAACGACTATTATCCATGTTATTGTCCTAAACAGAGTTTGGAAACCCGGGTTCTGCACCAGGGGACATGTATCAATGCAAAAAGAAGTTTTAAAAACGGACGTTTTTCGGGAGCAGTCATTTTAATGATGCATAAAGTGAAAAAAAAAAAGTCAAATATTCCTTTAAATATCGTACCTGGGGGGTGTCTAAAGTATGCCTGCGAAGTGCCACGTGTTTCCCGTGTTTAGAACTGTCCCTGCACAAAATGACATTTCTAAAGGAAAAAAAAGCCATTTAAAACTGCTTGCGGCTTTAATGTAATGTCTGGTCCCGGTAATATGGATGAAAATCTTTAAGAAAAATGGCATAGCTACCCCATCACCCCCCCCCACCCCAGCCCATTACCAGCCCCTTTGGGTCTTGTTTGGATATTAAGGGGAACCCCGCAACACAAAATAAAAAAGGCCCTATATACTCTGAACAGCAGTATACAGGCGGTGTAAACAAGACCGGTGTAAACAAGACAGGGAATGTAGGTTTGTTCTTAAGTAGAATCTGTTTGTAATTTTGAACACGTACATTGTTTAAGTGTAGCTCCAGCCAAAAAATCTATTTTTAAGCTTTTTGGAAAACATAGGGAAGGGTTATCACCCCTGTAACATTTGTTTTGCTGTCTGTGCCCCTGTTCAGAACATTTCACCTCACTTTGCGTCCCAATGACAACTGTTTTTGAAATGTGGTGTTTTTATTGAAACAAGGATTGGTGATAAAGCATCAGTAGAGAGGAGACACCTTTCTCCCATATTAATTCTTACAGGAGAGAATTTTCCTTCCTAGGAGTAGATTTCCTCTCACTTCCTGTTGTCTTCTTCCGTTTGCAAGTAGGAGTCGTTTGTAAGTTGGATGTTTGAAAGTAGGGACCTGCCGTATATACTCTGCAGAAATTGGCCCCTTAGGTGTTGGTGTTGGCACAACACTGTAAGCACTCACAGTTACTCTTGGTGGGTGCTGGAAAGCCCTGCTGTCAACTATTATATCAGGAATTGTAATAACATATAATTGTTGAACAGTGGTAGTAAAAATTGGGCCTTTGATGGTGGTGCTGGTGCCACAACACTGTAAGGCCTGACAGTTACTCTTGGTGGGCGCAGCAATGGGCCCTGCTGTGAATTATTAGATCAATAATTATAATTGCATGCCCCTGTTGAACAGGGGCTGAAAAATTGGGCCTTTGGTGGTGGTGGTGGTGGTGGTGGTGTTGACACAACACTGTAAGGCCTGACAGTTACTCATGGTGGGCGCAGCAATGGGCCCTGCTGTGAATTATTAGATCAATAATTATAATTGCATGCCCCTGTTGAACAGGGGCTGAAAAATTGGGCCTTTGGTGGTGGTGGTGGTGGTGTTGACACAACACTGTAAGGCCTGACAGTTACTCTTGGTGGGCGCAGCACTGGGCCCTGCTGTGAATTATTAGATCAATAATTATAATTGCATGCCCCTGTTGAACAGGGGCTGAAAAATTGGGCCTTTGGTGGTGGTGGTGGTGGTGGTGGTGGTGGTGTTGACACAACACTGTAAGGCCTGACAGTTACTCTTGGTGGGCGCAGCAATGGGCCCTGCTGTGAATTATTAGATCAATAATTATAATTGCATGCCCCTGTTGAACAGGGGCTGAAAAATTGGGCCTTTGGTGGTGGTGGTGGTGGTGGTGGTGTTGACACAACACTGTAAGGCCTGACAGTTACTCATGGTGGGCGCAGCAATGGGCCCTGCTGTGAATTATTAGATCAATAATTATAATTGCATGCCCCTGTTGAACAGGGGCTGAAAAATTGGGCCTTTGGTGGTGGTGGTGGTGGTGGTGGTGTTGACACAACACTGTAAGGCCTGACAGTTACTCTTGGTGGGCGCAGCAATGGGCCCTGCTGTGAATTATTAGATCAATAATTATAATTGCATGCCCCTGTTGAACAGGGGCTGAAAAATTGGGCCTTTGGTGGTGGTGGTGGTGGTGGTGGTGGTGGTGTTGACACAACACTGTAAGGCCTGACAGTTACTCTTGGTGGGCGCAGCAATGGGCCCTGCTGTGAATTATTAGATCAATAATTATAATTGCATGCCCCTGTTGAACAGGGGCTGAAAAATTGGGCCTTTGGTGGTGGTGGTGGTGGTGGTGGTGTTGACACAACACTGTAAGGCCTGACAGTTACTCTTGGTGGGCGCAGCAATGGGCCCTGCTGTGAATTATTAGATCAATAATTATAATTGCATGCCCCTGTTGAACAGGGGCTGAAAAATTGGGCCTTTGGTGGTGGTGGTGGTGGTGTTGACACAACACTGTAAGGCCTGACAGTTACTCTTGGTGGGCGCAGCAATGGGCCCTGCTGTGAATTATTAGATCAATAATTATAATTGCATGCCCCTGTTGAACAGGGGCTGAAAAATTGGGCCTTAGGCACTGGTGGCACAACACTGCAACCCCTCACAGATACTGTACTTGGAGCACAGCAATGAGCCCTGTTGCAAAGTATTGCATCAAAAATTGTAATTACACGCCCCTGTTAAACAGGGGCTGAAAAATTGGGCCTTAGCCACTGGTGGCACAACACTGCAACCCCTCACAGATACTGTACTTGGAGCACAGCAATGAGCCATGTTGCAAAGTATTGCATCAAAAATTGTAATTACACGCCCCTGTTAAACAGGGGCTGAAAAATTGGGCCTTAGCCACTGGTGGCGGCACCCATAAACCAAAATGATCTTCCAAGCTATCATCATTAATCGGATCATTGAGGAGGAGGAGGAGGATAGCCAGTCAACATAACAGCACAGGCACTCAGCATCAGCATCAGTCTTGAAGGGATGTGACATTTTAAAATCAATTAGTCTGTTATATCAGCATCAGGTGTGTGGTAGCTGGTGGTGATCCAAGACTGGTTCATCTTGATGAAAGTCAGTCGATCAACCGAGTCGGTGGACAGGCGCACCCTGTGATTCGTGACAAATCCTCCAGCAGCACTGAATGTGCGTTCTGAAAGAACGCTGGATGCAGGACAGGCCAGTAGCTCAATTGCATACTGTGCAAGCTCTGGCCAGTGATCCATCCTCAAGACCCAGTAAGCCAGAGGATTTTCGGTGGGGAAGGTGTCCAAGTCTGACCTTGCCCCTAGGTATTCCTGCACCATGTATATCAGACGCTGGCGATGGTTGCTGGAACCGATCATACTTTGGGGCTGCGGACTAAAGAATTGTCTGAACGCATCGGTCAGACGGCCACCTTCCCCACCGCTCCTTCTTTGACTGCCCGAAGCCTCAGTAACTCGTTGTCCAGGACCAGGAGTTTGTAACCTCCCAGTCTCTGGGAACGCGTTGCACAGACCTTTCTGCAAGGCCTCCCGGAGTTGTCTCATCCTCTGCTCCCTCTGTGACGGTAACATAAGGTCCGCAACCTTACCCTTGTACCGTGGATCAAGGAGAGTGGCCAGCCAGTAATGGTCCCTCTCCTTGATCCGAAGAATACGAGGATCCTTCCGCAGACTTTGCAGGATCAGGGAGGCCATGCAGCGTAGGTTAGCTGAGGCATTCAGTCCGGAGTCCTCTGGGTCACTAAGGACGACATGATCCGCAGCCACCTCCTCCCAGCCACGTACAAGTCCACTGGTTTCTTGGGACTGTAAATCATCCCTAAAAGACTGCTGCTGATGATGCTGAGTGCCAGCCTCCACCTCCATGCTGACACAATCCTCCTCCTCCTCCTCTTCCTGTGCGATGGGTGGGACAGAAGGAACACTGTCTGGGTAAAGGGGGCCTTGAGAGGCAAGGAAGTCCTCCTCTTCCTGCCTCTGTTCTGCCTCAAGTGCCCTGTCCATTATTCCACGCAGCGTGTGCTCCAACAGGTGGACAAGAGGTACAGTGTCACTGATGCATGCACTGTCACTGCTCACCATCCTCGTGGCCTCCTCAAATGGTGCCAGGACAGTGCATGCATCCCTGATCATGCCCCACTGGCGTGGTGAAAAAAACCCGAGCTCCCCTGACCCTGTCCTGGTGCCGTAGTCGCACAGGTACTCATTGATGGCCCTCTGCTGCATGTGCAGCCGCTGCAGCATGGCCAACGTTGAGTTCCACCTGGTGGGCATGTCACATATAAGGCGGTTCTTGGGCAGGTTCAACTCCTTTTGCAGCTCAGCCAGGCGAGCACTGGCATTATAAGATCTGCGGAAATGCACACAGACTTTCCTGGCCTGCCTCAGGACATCCTGTAAGCCCGGGTACCTGCCCAAGAACCGCTGCACCACCAGGTTAAGGACGTGAGCCACACAGGGCACATGGGTCAGTTGTCCCTGTCGGAGGGCGGAGAGGAGGTTGGTGCCATTGTCGCAAACCACCATTCCTGGCTTAAGCTGGCGTGGCGTCAACCACCTCTCGGCCTGCCCCTGCAGAGCAGACAGGACCTCTGCCCCAGTGTGGCTCCTGTCCCCCAAACACACCAGCGCAAGCACGGCAGGGCATCTTTTTGCCTGCGTACTTGCGTAGCCCCTTGAACGCCTACGGAGCACCGCTGGTTCCGAGGACAAAGCACAGGAAGAGGCCATGGAGGAAGAAGAAGAGGAGGGGGTGGAGGAGAGAGGTGTGTCACAACCAGTAGTAGCATTTTGGAGGCGTGGCAGTGGAACAACCTCCAACACTACTGCACCTTGTCCTGCATCCTTCCCAGCTGCCAAAAGAGTGACCCAATGGGCCGTGAAAGAAAGGTAACGTCCCTGTCCATGCCTGCTGGACCATGAGTCAGCGGTAATATGCACCTTACCGCTGACCGCCCTGTCCAGCGAGGCCAAGACATTGCCTTCCACATGCCTGTAGAGAGCCGGAATCGCCTTCCGTGAGAAAAAGTGGCGTTTGGGAACCTGCCACTGAGGAACCGCACATTGCACAAACTCACGGAAGGGGGCCGAGTCTACCAACTGAAAAGGCAGCAGTTGAAGCGCTAGCAATTTAGCCAAGCTAGCATTCAACCGCTGGGCATGTGGATGGCTGGGAGTGAACTTCCTTCGACGGTCCAGCAGCTGGGGCAGGGAAATTTGCCTGTGTGAGGGGGTTAGCTCGGCAGTGGGTGTGTGTGACCCCCGGGATGGGCTCCCCACACAAAAACAGGCCCAACAAACGGAGGTTGTGGTTTTCAAAATCAAAAAAAGGTGCGGTTTATTTTCTATTTACAGTGACAAAACACAGCAAAGCCAAAAGAAACATAAACAAAATAAATCCTGGTCAACTTGACCTCTGACTAAACATACAGGTTTCCTAACTAACAACTGGGATCAGCCTAGTGCTGTCCTAGTCCCTAAGTCCCTGGTTTTAAATGTCCAAGCAAATAGCCACACAGGCTTTGTCTCACCGCACAGGGGTTCACTCTCCCTAGACAGTCCACACAGGTCTGGTTCCAGGCATGAGCTAACATCTAATGAAGCTGGGAGTTCTTATAGAGGCCTAAATGGGCTGACAAGCTTCAGCTGGTCTCATCAACTCCCTGTCTGCACGACGCCCCACACTCTCCCTAGACATATGAGTCATCCATGAGCCCACTAGCCTTAGCTGGGCTTATACAACTCTCCACCTAGTTGTATAAGTCGGCGTAAAGCCTGAATCTGGGCGAAATATATCTACCCCCCTGGATGCAACCAGGTGACTTTACCTTCCTGCTGTCACATACCCCCCCCTCTTGTTTTAACCTCGGGGTTGGAACACCAGCAATCAGGCATTCATGTACTCGAGACAAAGCATCCACATTCCCCATTTGAACGCCAGGGCGATGCTTTACTGTGAAGTTGAATTCCTGGAGGGCCAGGAACCACCTATTCATTCACTCTTCTATTTGTTTCCTTGTTTTGAGCCATCCACTTTAACGGAGCGTGATCCGTAACCATGTCAAAGTGCCTACCTAGCAGGTAGTACCGAAGGGAATCTAGAGCCCACTTCACCGCTAAACACTCATTTTCAACGGTGGCGTAATTTACCTCATGGGACTTCAACTTCCTGCTGAGGTAAATGACTGGGTGCTCTTCCCCGTTCCAGACCTGGGACAATACTGCTCCTAACCCCACATCTGACGCATCACTTTGTACGACAAAGTCTTTAGAGAAGTCGGGTGAGTACAACACTGGCTGGCTACATAAGGCTTGTTTCAAGAATTGGAATGCTGCCTCAGCCTCGGGGGTCCATTTAATCATGACCGACCCTTTCCCTTTCGTTAGGTTGGTTAGGGGCACAGCCTTAGAAGCAAAGTGGGGAATGAATCGCCGATAATACCCAGCGATTCCCAGAAAGGCTCGTACCTGCTTCTTGCTGTTGGGACGTGGCCAACTCTGGATGGCCTCGACTTTGTTGAGTTGGGGTTTTATTACTCCCCTCCCAATGGTGTACCCAAGATATTTGGCCTCCTCCTGCCCAATGGTACACTTCTTGGGGTTAGCCGTAAACCCCGCTTCCCGAACAGAGTCCAGGACTGCTTGCACTTTTGGCAGATGTGAGGCCCAATCTGTGCTATGGACAATTACATCATCCAGGTAAGCCGCAGCATACTTCCGATGGGGCCTCAGCATCTGGTCCATTTTCCGCTGGAATGTGGCCGGCGCATTCTGTAACCCGAACGGCATTCTTTTATATTGGAACGCCCCGTCTGGGGTTACAAATGCGGTTTTCTCTTTGGCCAATTTGGCCAGGGGGATTTGCCAATACCCTTTTGTGAGGTCAAGAGTCGTCATGTATTGGGCTGTTCCCAGCCGGTCGATCAACTCATCTATACGTGGCATGGGGTAGGTGTCAAATTTTGTAACTTTGTTCAACTGACGAAAATCGTTACAAAATCGCCAGCTCCCATCCGGTTTAGGCACCAACACAATGGGACTAGACCAATCACTTTGGGACTCCTCTATCACCCCTAAGTTCAGCATTTTCTGTACTTCCTCCCATATTGCCTCCCGTCGGGCCTCTGGGATCCGATAGGGTTTTAACTTCACCCTTTCATCGGGCGGGGTAATGATGTCATGCTCTACCCCAAATGTTTGTCCCGGCAGCTCAGAGAATACCTCCTTGTTGCGAAGCACAAACTCCTTAACCTCCTGTTGTTGGGGTTGTGACAAGGTGGCTGCTATTCCAACCTCAGGAATCACGCAACCAGTTTGAGCTGGTGACCAAGTGTCTGCGACTAGGGACTCTCTATCCCTCCAGGCTTTCAACAGATTAACGTGATAGATCTGTTCGGGCTTTCGCCTTCCTGGTTGTCTGACCTTGTAATTCACTTCGCTCACTTTTTCCATTATCTCGTAGGGGCCTTGCCATTTGGCAAGGAATTTACTTTCAACCGTAGGGACAAGTACCAGTATCCTATCCCCCGGGGAAAAGGTACGGGTCTTGGCTCCACGGTTGTACACTCTCTGCTGTGCTAACTGCGCTTGGGCCAAATGTTCCTTCACGATGGGCATTACCTGTGCAATTCGGTCTTGCATCAGGGCGACATGCTCAATCACACTCCTGTGGGGAGAACTCTCACTTTCCCAAGTTTCCTTGGCAATATCCAACAGCCCTCTTGGGTGTCTCCCATACAGTAACTCAAAGGGGGAGAATCCCGTAGAGGATTGGGGCACCTCCCTAATAGCAAACATCAGATAAGGAAGTAGACAGTCCCAATCCTTTCCATCTCTATCCACCACTTTCTTCAACATTTGTTTTAGGGTTTTGTTGAATCTTTCAACCAGCCCATCGGTTTGGGGGTGATACACAGATGTACGTAATTGCGTCACTTTGAACAATTTACACAGCTCTTTCATAACCCGGGACATAAAGGGTGTACCTTGGTCCGTAAGCAGTTCTTTACAAATACCCACCCGGCTAAACACAAGAGATAGCTCTTTGGCTATGGTTTTGGCCGAGGTATTTCGGAGAGGGATCGCTTCTGGATAACGGGTGGCATAGTCCATTATAACTAATATGTACTGGTGCCCCCTAGCGGACTTGATTATAGGACCTACCAAATCCATGGCGATCCTCTCAAACGGGACCTCAATGATGGGTAGAGGGACCAGTGGGCTACGGAAATGTGGCATCGGGGCCGACCTCTGACACACAGGGCAGGAGGAACAATAATTTTCTATGTCCTTCATCACCCCCGGCCAATAGAATCTCTGTAATACCCTCTCTCGGGTTTTCTCTGTCCCCAGATGACCTCCAAGAATGTGCCCATGGGCCAACTCCAACACCAACTTCCTGTAAGGTTTGGGCACCACAAGCTGCTCAACGGTTTCTTCTGCCCTTTTTGCCACCCGATACAGTAGGTCCTTCTCTACGCTGAAGTATGGGTAAGTGCAGGTATTATCTGGGTTCACTAACTCGCCATCTATTTTCACTACGTTTTCCCGTGCCTTTATTAGGGCGGGGTCTTTCAACTGTTCTGTGGCAAAGTTTTCCCTGTGAACCTCAAGATCAGAAAACTCCACAGACGGTAGGTTTTCGTCTGAGGAGGTGGGCTCCTCTCCAGTTTCTTGAGTCTCCCCTGCCAATACTGATAAGGGAAATTCCGGAGAGTCCTCACCACTCTCAGGGGAGTTCTGGCTATCACATTCCTGGTACACAGGGGCACCAGTGGGGGGCTCAGGATCATCCCACAGTTCCCAGAACTTCGGAAAATCCCTTCCCACAATGGCGTCATACGGTAACTGAGATACTAAGCCCACTGGATGAGAGAGGGTACCTTTGGGGGTCTCGAAACACACTGTAGTCACTGGATACTCTCGGGTGTCCCCATGCACACAAATAACAGCTACCTTGCTATTCCCAGAGACCTCTGTTTTAACTAACTCAGCCTTTATCAGGGTCACAAGGCTACCTGAATCCAGCAATACCACAACATTTCTACCATTAACACACATTTTGCATAAATGTTTCTCAGTTCCTCGAATGGCAGTGCATGCGACTGTCGCACACAGCGACTGACGTCTGCCCATCAGAAAGTCACACTGCATGGGTTCCTCCACAACCGGGCAATTGGCTGCAATATGTCCCGCTTGCCGGTAGCGGTAGCAAACGATCCTTCTTGCCGCCTCTTGAGCCGCTGATTTCCCAGGCTGTTCTCGCCAAACTTGGGGTAGAGCTCCCACCCTCTCACTCTCTCCACCCTTACCCCTTGGAATCCTCTTATCCGCCCCTGGGGATGGTCTGGTCTTAGGGTGGAAAGTCAGAGTGTCTCTGGAAGAGGCCGTCAGGTTCTCTGTAGCCAAGTATTTCTCCACACGATCCACAAGACCATCGGCCGTCTCTGGGTCTCCATGGCTTACCCACTTTTGGATGGCAGTAGGAAGAGCTCTCAAAAACCGATCCATTACAACACGTTCCACAATCTTTGGTGCGGACAAAGTCTCTGGCTGTAGCCACTTTCTGCTCAGGTGAATGAGATCATACATTTGAGACCTGGGGGGTTTTCCAAGCTGGAAAGTCCAGTTATGCACACGCTGAGCCCGGACAGCCTGGGTGACACCCAGCCTTGCCAATATCTCAGCTTTTAGCATCACATAGTATTTTGCTTGGTCAGGCTCTAGGTCATAGTAAGCCTTCTGCGATTCACCAGTTAACAGAGGAGCCACCAGTCCAGCCCACTGCTCCTCAGGCCACTTTTCTCTTTCAGCAGTCCTTTCAAATGTGGTCAAAAATACCTCTGGATCATCCTCTCCAGTCATTTTTGTCAATAAACGACTCACCCCAAAGGACGCGGTATTAGTGGGACGGCTTTCCTCACTGGTCTGCGGACGTTGCTGCATTACTGCTTCCATTTGTTGTAGTCTCTGCTCTTGCTTCTGTAACAGGTCTATGAAGCGGGCCTCAGATTGCTGCTGGGCTTGTTGCTGAGCTTCCAGACTCTGTTGGTGAGCTTGCTGCTGGGCTGCAAGGCTCTGTTGATGAGCTTGCTGCTGGGCTGCGAAGTTCTGTTGTTGAGCTGCAAGGCTCTGTTGATGAGCTGCAAGGCTCTTTTGCAAACCTGCATTTGTCTGCTGTTGATTGGCATTTGCTAGAGCCAGCTGCTTCAGTATCTCCTCCATGCTGGCTTAAAAAAAACTGCCACTGGTTCTCCACCAACTGTGAGGGGGTTAGCTCGGCAGCGGGTGTGTGTGACCCCCGGGATGGGCTCCCCACACAAAAACAGGCCCAACAAACGGAGGTTGTGGTTTTCAAAATCAAAAAAAGGTGCGGTTTATTTTCTATTTACAGTGACAAAACACAGCAAAGCCAAAAGAAACATAAACAAAATAAATCCTGGTCAACTTGACCTCTGACTAAACATACAGGTTTCCTAACTAACAACTGGAATCAGCCTAGTGCTGTCCTAGTCCCTAAGTCCCTGGTTTTAAATGTCCAAGCAAATAGCCACACAGGCTTTGTCTCACCGCACAGGGGTTCACTCTCCCTAGACAGTCCACACAGGTCTGGTTCCAGGCATGAGCTAACATCTAATGAAGCTGGGAGTTCTTATAGAGGCCTAAATGAGCTGACAAGCTTCAGCTGGTCTCATCAACTCCCTGTCTGCACGACGCCCCACACTCTCCCTAGACATATGAGTCATCCATGAGCCCACTAGCCTTAGCTGGGCTTATACAACTCTCCACCTAGTTGTATAAGTCGGCGTAAAGCCTGAATCTGGGCGAAATATATCTACCCCCCTGGATGCAACCAGGTGACTTTACCTTCCTGCTGTCACACCTGCTAGAATCGGACGTCGGTGTACTGCTAGCAGAGTGGCCGCAAGTACTTGGCTGTGACACACCTAATTCTACACCTTCATTCCTCTCAGTGCAGGTTTCAGAGAGGACTGAAGGTATAGTGGGGTTGGAGATCCCAGCTGATGCGGTGCAAGGAGAGGTCCGCTTTGTTCTTTGGTGTTGGTCTTTAAGGTAGGCTTGCCAACGAGCTGCATGGCAGGTCAACATATGTCTGATCAAGCATGTGGTGCCCAAGCAGCTGATGTTTTGGCCACGCGATATACGCTTGAGACATATGTTGCAAACAGCAGCTGTGCGATCTGATGCACTCGCCTCAAAAAAGGCCCACACCAAAGAACTTTTTGAATGACGGGCAGAGGCAGCGCCCTGCACAGGCGGAGCTCTGCGGTGTGATTCCGTCGGTGTGCTGCCCATACGCTGGCCACCCAAGGGCATCCTGCCTCGTTGGAGATGTGCCTCCTCCTCATCCTCCTCCTCCTCCTCTCTCCTATTAGGCACCCACGTGGAGTCAGTGACCTCATCATCCCCTCCCTCCTCATCACTGGAGCCAATCTGGCAGTATGCTGCAGCTGCTGGAACATGACTGCCAGATTGGTGTCCTTCTTGAGCATTCCCTCTCTCTGCTCTCACGCTACTGCCTTCCTCTAGCTGGGTATCATCATCAGATCCTTTGAAACGCTGGGCATCCTCCTGGAGCATGTACCCAACACTGTGCTCAAACAGTTCGGGGGACTCCTCAGGAGGAGGACATGGTGGGTCTAGGGAAGGAGTGACTAATGATGACATTGATACCAGAGAAGAGGACGCTTTGGCAGCTGCTTTGCCAGTACCCTGAGCCTGGGTGAGAGAGGATGAGGAGGATGAGGTGGGCTTGGTCATCCACTCTACCAAGTCTTCGGCATGATGTGGCTCAACATGTCCAGCTGTCGAAAAGAAGGACAAGCGTGTCCCATGGCCATGTGCTGATGACAATGCACCGCGTCCACGACCAGCACTGTTGCCCCCAGACACAGAGCCTGCTTGCCCTCTTTTTTTGCCTCCTGACTGTCTGCCTCTCCTTGTTTGCCTTCCAGACATTTTAATGGATGGCCTGCAGGGAGATGGGAAAAACAGCAATAAGGGCTACCTTCAGGTGTATACTGTGCAGGAGGCTTAGCAACAATGACACTGACACTGTCCCCTGCCTATCCTTCTCTGTCCCTAAACACAAGGATTTGCAATATTCTTCAGCAAGATTGGTTTAGCACAGAATAGCACACTGACAGTTTCCCTCACTGTCTTTCTCTGTCCCTACAAACAAGATTTAGCACAGAATAGCACACTGATAGTTTCCACGAGTGTACTTTTCTGTCCCTAAACTCAAGGGTTTCAAATATGGTTCAGCAAGATTGGTTTAGCACAGAATAGCACACTGACAGTTTCCCCGAGTGTCCTTCTCTGTCCCTAAACTCAAGGATTTCAAATATGGTTCAGGAAGATTGGTTTAGCACAGAATAGCACACTGACACTTTCCCTCACTGTCCTTCTCTGTCCCTACAAACAAGGTTTAGCACAGAATAGCACACTGACAGTTTCCCCCGAGTGTCTCTGTCCAGAATAGGACACTGATAGTTTCCCTCACTGTCCTTCTCTGTCCCTACAAACAAGGTTTAGCACAGAATAGCACACTGACAGTTTCCCCGAGTGTCCTTCTCTGTCCCTAAACTCAAGGATTTCAAATATGGTTCAGCAAGATTGGTTTAGCACAGAATAGCACACTGACAGTTTCCCTCACTGTCCTTCTCTGTCCCTACAAACAAGGTTTAGCACAGAATAGCACACTGATAGTTTCCCTCACTGTCCTTCTCTGTCCCTACAAACAAGATTTAGCACAGAATAGCACACTGATAGTTTCCACGAGTGTCCTTCTCTGTCCCTAAACTCAAGGATTTCAAATACGGTTCAGCAAGATTGGTTTAGCACAGAATAGCAGACTGACAGTTTCCCCGAGTGTCCTTCTCTGTCCCTAAACTCAAGGATTTCAAATATGGTTCAGCAAGATTGGTTTAACACAGAATAGCACACTGACACTTTCCCTCACTGTCCTTCTCTGTCCCTACAAACAAGGTTTAGCACAGAATAGCACACTGACAGTTTCCCCGAGTGTCCTTCTCTGTCCCTAAACTCAAGGATTTCAAATATGGTTCAGCAAGATTGGTTTAGCACAGAATAGCACACTGACAGTTTCCCTCACTGTCCTTCTCTGTCCCTACAAACAAGGTTTAGCACAGAATAGCACACTGATAGTTTCCCCGAGTGTCCTTCTCTGTCCCTAAACTCAAGGATTTCAAATACGGTTCAGCAAGATTGGTTTAGCACAGAATAGCACACTGACAGTTTCCCTCACTGTCCTTCTCTGTCCCTACAAACAAGGTTTAGCACAGAATAGCACACTGACACTTTCCCTCACTGTCCTTCTCTGTCCCTACAAACAAGGTTTAGCACAGAATAGCACACTGACAGTTTCCCTCACTGTCCTTCTCTGTCCCTACAAACAAGGTTTAGCACAGAATAGCACACTGACACTTTCCCTCACTGTCCTTCTCTGTCCCTACAAACAAGGTTTAGCACAGAATAGCACACTGACAGTTTCCCTCACTGTCCTTCTCTGTCCCTACAAACAAGGTTTAGCACAGAATAGCACACTGACACTTTCCCTCACTGTCCTTCTCTGTCCCTACAAACAAGGTTTAGCACAGAATAACACACTGACACTCTCCCTACCTATCCTTCTCTGTCCCTAAACACAAGGAATCCAGGATTAGTAAAGGAAAAAAATGACACTGTCCCTGCCTATGCTTCTCTTTCCCTGCTCCGGAACACACTACACAAGGCCGCCGCGCTGGCGGCCTTTTATAGTGTGGGGCGTGTACTAAACCCCCTCAGCAATAATTGGCCACAGGCATCCTGCCTGTGGCCAATCATTGCTCTCCTCGCTGCCGGCGCTGTGATTGGCCAAGCATGCGGGGTCACAGTGCATGCTTGGCCAATCACAGCGCCTGGATGACACTGCGATGGCGTAGTGCATTGTGGGCCGTTCGCGTCACTCGAATTTGGCGCGAACGGCCCAAATCGTTCGATCTTCGTCGAACGATCGAACAGCCGATGTTCGAGTCGAACGTATGTTCGACTCGAACACGAAGCTCATCCCTACTCACTAGACAGGGTTCCCAACATGTTTAGCAAAGTCCTGTTGAACCTCTCTGGCAGGGATGAGCCGAACACCCCCCTGTTCGGTTCGCACCAGAACCTGCGAACAGACAGAATGTTCGCGCAAACTTTAGAACCCTATTAAATACAATGGACTCGAACGTTTGAAATCTAAAGTGCTAATTATAAAGGCTTATATGCAAGTTATTGTCCTAAAAAGTGTTTGGGGACCCGGGTCCTGCCCCAGGGGACATGTATCAATGCAAAAAAAAGTTTTAAAAACAGACGTTTTTTCGGGAGCAGTGATTTTAATAATGCTTAAAATAAAAAAATAAAAGTGAAATATTCCTTTAAATTTCGTACCTAGGGGGTGTGTATGATATGCATGTAAAGTCACGCATGTTTCCCGTGCTTAGAACTGTCCCTGCATAAAATGTAATTTTTGAAGGAAAAAAAGTCATTTAAAACTCACTCGCGGCTATTAATGAATTGTTGGCTCCCGGCAATACATACAAAAGTCATTGATAAAAAAATTTAAAAAAGCGTGGGGGTCCCCCAGAATTCAATTACCAGGCCCTTCAGGTCTGGTATAGATATTAGGGGAACCCCGCCGCAAATTAAAAAAAAAAATGCGTGCGGTTCCCCCAAATATCCATACCAGGCCCTTCAGATCTGGCATGGATTTTAAGGGGAACTCCACCCCAAATTTAAAAAAAAATTACGTGGAGTCCCCCCAAAAATCCATACCAGACCCTTATCCGAGCACGCAACCTGGCAGGCCGCAGGAAAAGAGGGGGGACGAGAGAGCGCCCCCCCCTCCTGAACCGTACCAGGCCACATGCCCTCAACATGGGGAGGATGTCCCCATGTTGATGGGGACAAGGGCCTCATCCCCACAACCCTTGCCCGGTGGTTGTGGGGGTCTGCGGGCGGGGGGCTTATCGGAATCTGGAAGACCCCTTAAACAACCCCTAGATCCCGGCCCCCCCCATGTGAATTGGTAAGGGGTACATAGTACCCCTACCATTTCACGAAGAAAGTGTCAAGTGTCAGTCTCATCTTTCTCTCCTTCTGTCTTCAGCAACTCATTCAGAGGTTTGGCTATTTTTGCAAATCCTTCCACGAATCAACGGTAGTAGGAGCAAAACCCGAGGAAGGATCTGAGTTCAGTTACAGTGGTTGGGCGAGGCCAGGAGGTAACGGCTTCAAGCTTGTCAGGATCGGTAGACACTCCCTCTTCAGACACTATGGGGCTGATTTACAAAACGTTTGCGCCATGAGTATTGGCGCATCTGCGTGCGCAATGGCTGTTTTGGTATTTACAAAACATTAGCGCCTGTAGCGCAGCCCTATTTCCCATTTACTATAGTGTTATCTGCGCCCGGGAGGAGGCGCTCAGTGCGCCACTATGGACCTGGCGCACAGCATGTTAAAATCTAAATATAAAGAAGTTGGAAGTGAGAATATAATGGGGGTGATGTGGGGTGATGTGAGGAAGTGTAGTGACACCTGCTCAAATAACAAACATGGCCAAAATAGAGTGGGAAAGTAACTTTTTCAAAACCAGCCCGCTGCGCCGGCAATTCCGATTCGAGCTGCGGGAGTTTTTTTTTAGCTCAGCGCGGGAATTTCAATGGTTTAAATGCGCCGGTTCACTGCGCCGGCAAAATCTTAGTAAATGTCAAGTCACCTAAGTCAATTTGCATAAGTTGAACCGGCGCAGCTCTGAACTTGCCAGTGCGCCTGCAAAATGTAATTTCTAAAGGAAAAAAAACCCATTTAAATGCAGCCGCGGCTGTAATGAATTGTCGGCTCCCGGCAATATAGAGAAAAGTCTTTGAAAGTCTTTGCTAACCAAAAAAAAAAAGCGTGCGGGTCCCCCCAAATTCCATAACCAGGCCCTTCAGGTCTGGAATGGATATTAAGGGGAACCCCGCTGCAAATTTTTAAAAAAAACGACACGCGGGTTCCCCCCAAATATCCAAACCAGGCCCTTGAGATCTGGCATGGATTTTAAGGGGAACTCCACCCCAAATTTTATAAAAAAATGGCGTGGAGTCCCCCCAAAAATCCACACCAGACCCTTATCCGAGCACGCAACCTGGCTGGCCGCAGGGGAAAAGGGGGGGACAAGAGCGGCCCCCCCTCCCTCCTGAACCGTACCAGGCCACATGCCCTCAACATGGGGAGGATGTCCCCATGTTGATGGGGACAAGGGCCTCATCCCCACAACCCTTGCCCGGTGGTTGTGGGGGTCTGCGGGCAAGGGGGCTTATCGGAATCTGGAAGACCCCTTTAACAAAGGGGACCCCCAGATCCCGCCCCCCCTGTGTGAAATGGTAATGGGGTACAATTGTACCCCTACCATTTCACAAGGAAAGTGTAAAAAATTTAAAAAATGACAAGAGCCGGTTTTTGACAATTCCTTTATTAATGTCTTTTCTTTTCTTCCTTCTTCTTCTTCCTTCTTCTTCTTCCATCTTCTTCTTCCATCTTCTTCTTTTCTCCATTCGGGTTTCTTCCTCCATCTTCATCTTCCTCTTCATCTTTATCTTCATCTTCATCTTCCTTCTTCCTTCGGTGTTCTCTTCCGCATCTTGCTCCGGCGTCTTCCCTTCTTCTTTCTTCTCCGGCCGCTCCGTTTGAATTGGAGGTTCCCGCTGTGCGACGCTTCAGTTCTCCACTTGGTCCGCTTACACAACCGGTGGCTCCGCCCCCCTCTGTCACCACGGGGAAAGTCCCCGTGAAATCCATGTGCGTCAGAGGGGGCGGGGTCACCGGGTGTAAGCGGACCCAGAGGCGAACTGAAGCGTCGCACAGCGGGAACCTCCAATTCAAACGAAGCGGCCGGAGAAGAAAGAAGAAGGGAAGACGCCGGAGCAAGATGCAGGACGAGAACACCGAAGGAAGAAGGAAGATGAAGATGAAGATAAAGATGAAGAGGAAGATGAAGATGGAGGAAGAAACCCGAATGGAGAAAAGAAGAAGATGGAAGAAGAAGAAGGAAGAAGATGGAAGAAGATGGAAGAAAAGAAAAGACATTAATAAAGGAATTGTCAAAAACCGGCTCTTGTCATTTTTTACATTTTTGACACTTTCCTTGTGAAATGGTAGGGGTACATTTGTACCCCATTACCATTTCACACAGGGGGGTCCGGGATCTGGGGGTCCCCTTTGTTAAAGGGGTCTTCCAGATTCCGATAAGCCCCCCGCCCGCAGACCCCCACAACCACCGGGCAAGGGTTGTGGGGAGGAGGCCCTTGTCCTCATCAACATGGGGACATCCTCCCCATGTTGAGGGCATGTGGCCTGGTACGGTTCAGGAGGGAGGGGGGGCCGCTCTCTCGTCCCCCCCTCTTCCCCTGCGGCCGGCCAGGTTATGTGCTCGGATAAAGGGTCTGGTGTGGATTTTTAGGGGGACTCCACGCCATTTTTTTTTTACATTTGGGGTGGAGTTCCCCTTAAAATCCATGCCAGATCTGAAGGGCCTGGTTTGGATATTTGGGGGGAACCCCACGTCATTTTTTTTTTAAATTTGCAGCGGGGTTCCCCTTAATATCCATTCCAGACCTGAAGGGCCTGGTTATGGAATTTGGGGGAACCCCCACGCATTTTTTTTTTGGTTAGCAAAGACTTTCAATTACTTTTATCTGTATTGACAGGAACCAGCAATTCATTACAGCCGCAAGGACTTTTAAATGACTATTATTTTACTTTAGAAATGTAATTTTGCTCTCCAACTGTTATAAACATGGAAAACATGTGCTACTTTACAGGCATACTATAGACACCCCCCGGGGATGATATTTAGGGCCAGTTCACACCGGATGCAGTGCAGTGCGTTTTTTTGATGCCTGAAAAACGCAAAGAAAGTTGATCACATTAATGCCAATGGCATAGTTCACACCACTGCAGTCCGTTCCAGTGCATTTCAGAAAGCCAAAAAATAATTGATCATGCTGCATTTTTTAGGTCCAAAACTGTACTGGACCCCAGTAAAACACATCAAAAACGCAACGGAACGTACCAAAAATGCACTGGAATGCACCGCAATGCACCTAAATGCACCAAAGACGCACTGCAACACACTTGTCCTAAGTGAAAAGAGGCGGAAAAAAACACTGGACTGCATCAAAAACGCCTCAAAAATGCACTGGAATGTGTCAAAAACGCGCATGCAGAAAAGCACCTGGAACGCACCCAGACTGCGTTTCTATAGTGTGAACTAGGGCCAGTTCACACCATAGAAACACAATCCGGATGCGTTCCAGGTGCTTTTCTGCATGCACTTTTTTCATGCGTTCCGGTGCATTTTTGGTAAGTTTTTGATGCAGTCCAGTGCTTTGTTTTCACCCCTCTTTTTTATTAACCATAGATAATGACAAGTGTGTTCCAGTGCATTTTTGGTGCATTTAGGTGTGTTCCTGTGCGTTCCAGTGCGTTTATGATGCGTTTTGATGCGTTCCAGTACAGTCCAGTGCAGGTAAAATGCAGCATGTTCTACATTTTTTGGTGGAACTGGAACGCACTGGAACAAACACTGCCATTTAGAACCATACAACCAACTTTCCATGCATTTTGGATGCATAAAAAACGCAATGGACTGTATGTGGTGTGAAATGGCCCTTAAGCAATTTGGCATATTTAAAGGCACTTCTCCTTGTTTTGTTTTTGGTGTTTTCCAAATTGGTGACATTGATATATGTCCCTTAGGGTGGGACCTGGGCCCCCATTTTAAGGCCAATAACTAGACTAGAAGATAAGCCAGCCAAGTGGGGACTAGAAAAATTAACATGTCAGTTCCCATAGACTGCAATAGTATTTGTTGGTGGGGGGGGGGGGGGGGTGATTGTCCCATCTCTAATTTTGTAGCATGCTCGATGATGTGCTTAATTTTGGATGGGGGGAGGGGGGGGTTATTTTTTGCTAGCTGCATTGGTGTTGTTCTGCACATGCCCAGCCAGTTATTTTTTTTTGCCGTGCTTTTTGTGTGTGAACAGCGCCTGGATATTTCTGGGCATGCTCACTCAGAGAGTGTTTTTATGGGTTAGAAATTGAAGGACATCTTAACAGGTGTGCCCACTTTGAATTTCAGTCTCTACATTGGGAGAACTTGCATTCTGGGTGTTTCATGGACTGTGCATGTGTTTTCAATTGCCTCATTAGCACACAAACATATGTTATATAAAGCTCACAGAGCATTTGGTCGATTGCCTTAAGAAGAGGCAAGTGTGTGTGTGGGGGGTAAAATGTACATGTTGGCATCCTTATAGCGTTTGTAACACATGTATTTTATTTGTTATGTCTTTGCAAAACAAGTGATTGGTTAACTTATGTGGATTGTATATTTTTGGTGTGGGGGAGATATGTTTCCCTGAAATAATTCTGATGTTGTTAATGTGTGTTGTTTGTTCACTTTGATTTAATTGTCTGCTGCATTTTTTTGGCCAAAAATTGCTCAAGATGTTGAGTCTGTAACTGTTTCAAATTGACCATGTTTTTTATTTTGCCTTCCCTTTTGTTTTGTTGAACAATAAAATTAGATGGAAAGTTTTGATGTTTGTTTTGTGTTTTCTTTGCAACAAATGTGACAGCTGATTGGCATGTCAAAACAAAACAGGTGTAATTTGTCTACCCTGGTGCCTTCATGGTAGTATATGCATGGATTGTGTGCTGCCATGGAGCGTCACCAGGAAATGAAATACAGAGCGGTAAATATTCAATTTTCCTTTTTTTACTGCAGTGGTTCTCAGTCTCAGTCCTAAAGTACCCCCAACAGGACATGTTTTGTGAATTTATCTTATCGAGAATTGCTGTCCAAAAATCAAAACCATTGACTGTGATTTAAAGCACATGTGCAAGATGAAGGAAAACCTGCAAACATGGCCTGTTGGGGGTACTTGAGAAGCACTGATTTAGAGCACTGCACTTAAAAATAGCTCAAGGCCATACAATTCTAATTGTGGGCATTTTGAGGGAAACAAAGTAAGTGTTAGAACCCCTACGTGTGTGTTTTTTTTTTTTTTTTTTTTTATATTTTTTTTTTGTAGTTTGGCCTTTGTCTCCTTTTCTTAACATTGGCTTCACTTCCTGTCACACAGCTAAACAGGAAGTGAAGGTAAAACCCTACCAATGGCTTTTCTTGGGGGCACACAGATCAATCTAACTAGTGTCCCCATTAAGCAAATTGCACTCTAGCACTTTGTTGTGTACACCCCAAATCATTGGGTAGTTTGGGGTTTAGTAAAGACAAATCCACTCTGCAGTAAAAGTGTAGCTGCTGAAAATCTGAGGGAAAGTACTGGTGATTGGATGTTACAATCATGTAAAAGCAAAGATGTTTTTTTTTTTGGCTTGCATGTCCCCCTCAGATATACAGCAAGTGCACTTGTAGTGCAAAGTAGATTTGCCTTTAGTAAATAAACCCCACAGTCCAAACTACCTAATAAATTGTGGTGTACCCCGCAATATGCTGGAGTGCAATGTGCATAATGGGGAAAGTATTTAGACTGACCTGTGTGTCCCCAAGGAAAGACATTGTTAGGGATTTTCCCTCTCTTCCTGTGTGGCTATGTGACAGGAAGTGAATTATTTGGAAGGATAAAGTGGCCAAATTATTTAGTTTAACTTTTCAAAGACTCATGCCTAAGTTGAATTGTGATGCATGTCAATGGCCCATTTTGACCCTCTTTAATCACTTGAGATCAGCGCTATAACTGATCGACGGCCTCAGCATGGTCCACAATTGCCGGGAGTCCGTCAATAAACGTCCTCCCCTTTGCGCGCGCTGTGGTCACAGAGTCACTGTGACTCGGGTGATGACAGATCCGAGTAAGGGGCCGATCCTTGCCCTTTACCATGTGATCAGCTGTCAGCAAATGACAGCTGATCACGTGATGTAAACAAAAGCTGGGTAATGGTTTTTGTTTTCTCCTTGTGCTGACAGCGTGAGCATAAAAAAAAAGGCAATCACCGGCTTATGTGTAAGGGACATGGGGCCCGAAGAGGAAGAGGCAATTCTGCATCATCTGTGACAATTAGTAGCCCCTGCCAGTGCCACCTATCAATGCCCACCACTGGTGCCAATCAGTGGCACCTAGCAGTGCTGCCAGTACCTATCAGTGCCCATCACTGCCAACTATCATTGCCACCTAGCAGTGCCACTTCTCACTGCCCACCATTGCTAAATAGCAATGCCACCTCTCAGTGCCCACCCTTGCCACCTTATCGGTGCCCATCAGTGCAGTCTCATCAGTGTACATCAATGAAGAAGAAAAATTACCTTTTTTAAAAATATTAACCAGTTTCCTACCGCCCACCGTCAAATGACATCCTTGGCTTTGGGCGGTGACATCTGAATGATGCCTGCAGTTGCAGGCATCATTCAGATATCATTCTTTTCAGCCGGCGATTCTGTGCACAATAAAAACGATCATAGTGGCAGTTCCGCCGCTTGATCGTTCTTATAGGCGGGGGGAGGGGACGTCCCACCCCCCTCTCTTGCCGCCATCCGGTGCTTCTCCGGGCTCTCCCGTGCCATCTGGGGCTCGGAGAACAATTTGGAGATGACTGGTGACCAGATGGTCATCAGTCATCTCTATGACCGTCGGAGGCGCGGGCACGACGTTATGACATCATGCCGTGTTCCCGTATGTTAACCAAGCCGTGATCTTGGCTGTCAGCATGAGATTGGTGATTTTTTTGGAACAATATCATGCTTTCCAGCCTGGAGGAGAGATGCGGGGTCTTATTGACCCTACATCTCTCCATAAAGAGGACCTGTCACACACATTCCTATTACAAGGGATGTTTACATTCCTTGTAATAGGAATAAAAGAGATCCCAAAAAATAAAAAAAAATTAAAAAGAGTAAGAAATACAAAAAAGTCAAAAAACAAAAACAAAAAAATAAATAAGAAAAAACGCCCATGTCCCCGGTAGCTCGTGCTCAGAAGCGAACACACACGTAAGGCCCGCCCACATATGTAAACGCCGTTCAAACCACACATGTGAGTTATTGCTGCGTGCGTTAGAACGAGTGCAGCAATTCTAGCACTAGACCCCCTCTGTAATGCCAAAATGGTAACGTGTAAAAAAAAATTAAGCATCGCCTAGGGAGATTTTTAATTACTGAAGTTTGGTGTCATGCCATGTGCGCAATTTTAAAGCGTGACGTGTTAGGTATCTATTTACTCAGCATAACAACATCTTTCACATTATACCAAAAAATTGGCCGTAACTTTACTGTTTTGTAATATTTTTAGCAAACAAAAGGCGTTTGAAAATTTATTGCGCAAATACCGAGCGAGATAAAAATTTGCAATGACCACCATCTTATTCCCTAGGGTGTCTGCTCAAAAAAAATATATAATGTTTGGTGTTTTGAAGTAATTTTATAGCCATAAATTTATGATTTTTACATGAAGGAGAGAAGTGCCAGAATAGGCCCAGTGCTGAAGTGGGTAAAATATCCATTTATTTATTTTTTAAACTCGGTCTTTTGTATTTATAGAAAAAAAATAAACATAAAACACAAAGGTGATCAAATAGCACCAAAAGCAAGCTCTATTTGTGTGCCAACAAATAAAACATTTTCATTGGGTTACAGTGTTGTATGAGCACGCAATTGTCATTAAAAGTGTATCAGCGCTGAAATGTGAAACTTGGTCTGGGCAGTGCACAAGTGGTTAATATAAGGCTACATGCACACGGACGTTTTTCCAACCGCTTGTTTGAGCGTTTTTTGCAGCTTAAAAACATCTCTCTATGTTAGCCTATGGCCTCATGGCCACCATGGCGTTTTGGAGCTGTAAATGGCATAGGCGTTTTTAGGCCCCATGTAGACGGGACGCTGGTGCAAAGTGTTCTGAACTAAGGTTGAATGTGGCGTTTAGAAAGGCGCGCTTTGTGGCGTTTGCATGCCGTGTTTTACCACATTTGCATGTATATGATAAGGAGCCGCCCTAAGCTCCAAAAACAGTATTATTTACGATTTTAGCTATTTAGTGAGACCAGAGTGATATCAGCAGCTGAGAGCAGCAGTGTAGTTGTATTTAGGCTGGGTTCACACTAGTGCGACACGACATCTGTCCTACTTTGGATCCAACTTTGCCCTGCGACATGAAGCCGACATATGTTCGACTTTTAATGAACGGGGATCCGACTTGGATCCCCGCCAATGGCAGGCACTGTGTTTGGTATGAATTTTGAGGGGGAACTCCAGGCCAAATTTTAAATAAAAAACCGGCATGGTTTCCCTCTTCAGGAGCATACCAGGCCCTTGGGTCTGGTCTGAATTTGAAGAGGAACCCCTACGCCGAAAAAAACGGCGTGGGGGTCCCCCCCAAAGTCCAAACCAGACCCTTATCCGAGCACACAACCTGGCAGGCCGCAGGGGAAGAGGGGGGGACGAGAGAGCGGCCCCCCTCCCTCCTGAACCGTACCAGGCCGCATGCCCTCAACATGGGGGGTTTGGTGCTCTGGGGCAGGGGGGCGACCTGCGGCCCCCCCACCCCAGAGCACCCTGCCCCCATGTTGATGAGGACAAGGGCCTCTTCCCGACAACCCTGGCCGTTGGTTGTCGGGGTCTGCGGGCGGGGGGCTTATCGGAATCCGGGAGCCCCCTTTAATAAAGGGGCCCCCGGATCCCGGCCCCCCACCCTATGTGAATGAGTATGGGGTACATCGTACCCCTACCCATTCACCTGGTGGAAAAGAATTGCAATAAAAAAAACACACAGCTTTTTAAAGTATTTTATTGCACAGCTCCGGGGGTCTTCTTCCGACTTCAGGGGTCTCCGGTGTCGTCGCCGCCGCTCTCCGGTTTTCTTCTGCCGGGCCACCGCTAACTTCTTTAGCTCTTTTGCTAGCGGAGGCCCGGTCTTCTCCGTCGCCTTCTCCCCTCTTCTTCTCTCCGGTTCTTCCTTTCTTCTGCCGGGCCTCCGCTAACTTCTTTTAGCTCTTTTGCTAGCGGAGGCCCGGTCTTCTCCGTCGCCTTCTTCTTCTCCCGCTATCCGGTTCTTCTCCCGGTTCTTCTCCCGCTTCTTTTTCTGCCGGCCCCTCCACTAACTTCTTTAGCTCTTTTGCTAGTGGAGGGGCCGGTCTTCTCCGTCGTCGCCGTCGGCGTCTTCTTCTCTCTTCTCCTCCTCGATGTTGACTCGTCGCTTCCTCTCGCAGTAATGCTAAATTTTTGGTCCGCAGAGATTAATATAGGCTTCTCATGACGTCACAGTCACATGTTCCCATGACGTCACACTCACATGCTCCGGGGCCATGTGCCCCGGAACATGTGACTGTGACGTCATGAGAAGCCTATATTAATCTCTGCGGACCAAAAATTTTGCATTACTGCGAGAGGAAGCGACAAGTCAACATCGAGGAGGAGAAGAGAGAAGAAGACGCTGACGGCAACGACGGAGAAGACCGGCCCCTCCACTAGCAAAAGAGCTAAAGAAGTTAGTGGAGGGGCCGGCAGAAGAAAGAAGCGGGAGAAGAACCGGATAGCGGGAGAAGAAGAAGGCGACGGAGAAGACCGGGCCCCCGCTAGCAAAAGAGCTAAAAGAAGTTAGCGGAGGCCCGGCAGAAAAAAGGAAGAACCGGAGAGAAGAAGAGGGGAGAAGGCGACGGAGAAGACCGGGCCTCCGCTAGCAAAAGAGCTAAAGAAGTTAGCGGTGGCCCGGCAGAAGAAAACCGGAGAGCGGCGGCGACGACACCGGAGACCCCCGAAGTCGGAAGAAGACCCCCGGAGCTGTGCAATAAAATACTTTAAAAAGTTGTGTGGTTTTTTTATTGCAATTTTTTTCCACCAGGTGAATGGGTAGGGGTACGATGTACCCCATACTCATTCACATAGGGTGGGGGGCCGGCATCTGGGGGCCCCCTTTTTAAAGGGGGCGCCCTGATTCCGAAAAGCCCCCCCCGCATACCCCAACAACCAACGGCCAGGGTTGTCGGGAAGAGGCCCTTGTCCCCATCAACATGGGGGCAGGGTGCTTTGGGGTGGGTGGGCCGCAGGTCGCCCCCCTGCCCCGAAGCACCAAACCCCCCATGTTGAGGGCATGCGGCCTGGTACGGTTCAGGAGGGAGGGGGGGGCGCTCTCGTCCCCCCCCCTTTTCCCCTGCGGCCTGCCAGGTTGCATGCTCGGATAAGGGTCTGGTTTGGATTTTGGGGGGACCCCCACGCCGTTTTTCGGCTTGAGGGGTTCACCTTAAAATCCAGACCAGACCTATGGGTCTGGTTTGGATTTTGGGGGGACCCCCACGCCGTTTTTTGGCTTAGGGGGTTCACCTTAGAATCCAGACCAGACCTAAGGGCCTGGTATGCTCCTGAAGGGGAACCCATGCCGGTTTTTTCATTAAAATTTGGCCTGGAGTTCCCCTTCATGATTCATACCAAAACATGGGACAGCGAGACTGCCGAAGACCAGCGCGATGACATCGCGCTGGACACATTCTCGGCCGGCTAGTCGCCTCTAGGACACGACTTGAGCGGCTGCTGCACTCTCAGGTCGTGTCCAGATCGCCTCGCAAAGTCGCGCTGTCCCTGTGTCAGCCGGCACACGAGTCGCCCGCAAGTCGGATCCGACTTCCCGGGCGACCTCTATTCAAATCAATGGGCTCCCATAGGGAACCATTCATTTTCAATAGAGCGCCACTGACATTTCTATTTACTATAACAGTGCGCCGCTGCTTCCTGCGCCCAGTGAAGGAGTTATCCGGCGCACCAATTAAGGTTAGAACCAGCGCAGCGCACTGTTGTTAGTAAATCAGCCCCTATGTGTCCTAGATAGTGTACTGAAGACTGGTAGAACTGACACTTTTCTCTAGAGAGTTTGAGTCCCTCTTCACTGAGTCTTTTCAAAACTCTCTCCAACCTTTCTTCATGCTCCTCTAGAGTCCTTCCAAAGACAATGATGTTGTCTAAGTACACCAGGACTTCAATAAGGTGCATGTCCCCCACCATCTTCTCCATCAGCCTCTGGAAAGTGCCAGGGACCCCCGACAGGCCTTGGGGCATCCTGTTGAACTCGTAGAACCCTATCGGAGTGATGAAAACCATTTTCTCCCTGTCTTCAGGATGCATTGGGATTTGGTAGTACCCACTCTTCAGATCCATAACGCTGAACCACTTGGCACCTGACAGACTCTGCAGGGCATAATCAATCCTGGGAGTGGTGTACTGATCGGGTATGGTCCTCCTATTGAGAGTCCTGTAGTCTATGCACAGTCTTAATGATCCATTTTTCTTCCTGAATACTACAATAGGGGATGCATACGGACTCCTGGACTCTTTAATCACTCCAGTTCTCTTCAACTCGGCCAACTGTTCACGCAGGTCTTTCAGATCAGCGAGAGGAACTCGCCGGACCCTTTCCCGAAAGGGTTTATCTTCCTGCAGACGGATCCTATGAGTGGCACTCAGTGGCGGCCCGTCCATAGGGGGCGCCCGGGCGCCGCCCCCCCCCCCCCCTGTGGTCACCAAAAAAAAAACGGGCCCTTTAAGAGGTTTTTTTTTAAATGTCTTTTTTTTTACACATGGCGGCGCGACCATAGTGGGCGCAGAAGCGCCGCTACCGCTCGCTTCTGTGCCCGGCCGTCACTCACCACAACAATACATAGGTTCATGCATTGCATGAACCTATGTATTGCTGCCGCCCACTATTCAGATGGCCGGCCCCTTGAGCACCGGCCATCTGAATCACAGCATCTGATTGGCCTTTAGAAGTGCCTATCAGAGCCAGCAGGCTCTGATAGGCTTCCCAACTACAGCCTGAGGGCTGTAATCGGCTTCTAAATATCTAATGAGAGGACGCACAGGGGTGCGTTCCCTGGCCAATCAGGTTCACCGGGTCTGGTTACCGGTAACCTGATTGGCTGAAGTGACATCGAGGGCGGGAGAAGACATCGAGGACGGAAGAAGGACGGCGCTGACTCGAGGAAGGTAAGTGCAGGGCTGGGGGAAGACAAACTGGCTGTATTATGAGGACAAACTGGCTGCATATGGGGGAGAAACTGGCTCCATATGGGGGAGAAACTGGCTGCATATGGGGGAGAAACTGGCTGCATTATGGGGGAGAAACTGGCTGCATTATGGGGGAGAAACTGGCTGCATTATGGGGGAGAAACTGGCTGCATTATGGGGGAGAAACTGGCTGTATATGGGGGAGAAACTGGCTGCATTATGGGGGAGAAACTGGCTGCATATGGGGGAGAAACTGGCTGCATTATGGGGGAGAAACTGGCTGCATTATGGGGGAGAAACTGGCTGCATTATGGGGGATTAACTGGCTGCATTATGGGGGATTAACTGGCTGCATTATGGGGGATTAACTGGCTGCATTATGGGGGATTAACTGGCTGCATTATGGGGGATTACCTGGCTGCATATGGGGGAGAAACTGGCTGTATTATGGGGGATTAACTGGCTGCATATGGGGGAGAAACTGGCTGTATTATGGGGGAGAAACTGACTGCATATGGGGGGGAAACTGGCTGCATTTGGGGACAAACTAGTGGCGTTTGGGCACAGTGGCTGGGTTTAATGGGCACTGTGGCGGCAATTGATGATTATTTTTTTTTCAGTTTGTTTGCGCCCCCCCAAAAATTTGAGCACCAGCCGCCACTGGTGGCACTTCTTGCACACCCCACCTCAAACTCATTTTCTGAGAATATTTTCCTCCATTTTGTTAGTTGAGCCCTTGCTCTTTCCTTCCACACTGGTGGTAAGTTGGTGTTTTCCAGACAGAGTTCCTCCAAAGGGGATTCTCCTCCTCCTGGTCTCCTTAGATCGGACAGGACAACTGGGATGGCAGGGTTCACTTTCCCCAGTAACATCCGGGCCGGAATCTTCATAGGGGAGTCAGTGACATTCCTGATACTCACTGGAACCTGGCCCCTTGATTTCTCCAATGCCCTCAACGGGACCACTTCGGGAATCACCTCCAGCCCTGGGTGTGTATCCAACAGATCTTGCTCCAAGACCACAAAGGGGCCAGGCTGCTCCCAGGAGAGTTTGACAGTAGCCTGCAGACAGGTCATCTCACCAGGTTGCAGCACCTTCTTCTTCTTGGATAATCTCCAGACTTTTCCCACCCCCTCTTCTGGGGCCTTCTGCTCCAGGACCAACTTCCGGTAAACCTGTTGTAGCATGGGGTGGGTCCTGGCTACCGAAGCACCTTGTTCTTGCACTATGGGGGCCAGTAGTCTCCTGACCAAGTCAGTGTTGGTTCCTATAATTAGGGAACTTCTATTGGCTCCTGGTGGGCGAGGACAAACTACTGCCAAAGTGTTGAAAACTTCCGCTTTTCCCGTTACAGAGGGATCGAATGCCAGCCTGATTGAGACGTAGCCGTTGTAAGGGAAGCTCTGAGTACCAATTCCCCATATCTCAAGGTCGTCGAGCTTCTGTAGAGGTATGTGGTTCAAGTGTCTCTGGTAAAAGTCTCTATACAAGAGTGTCACTTGGGCTCCCATGTCTAGGATGGCTCTGGTGTAAACTCCCTCCACTTGAATAGGGACTAGCAGAGAGGGTCCCACCAGCTTATCCGGAAAGCTCTCCCAAGACGGCTTCTTCTTTGGACTCTGGGGTTTTCCCTTGGCGGTTTTCTTCTTTGTCCATTTGTCTCTGGATCTCAGCCCCTTTTGGGCCTGGTATGCATTGATTCCCTGCAGATTGTTAGACTTTAACTCCTGACAGGGGGTATGGAGTGTTTTGAGAGGGGCTCTGTTTCCCTTGCTCTTTACTTTTTCCTCTTTCTGGATCTTAGTGGAGCTTTCTGTGAATAGCGGGCGCCCGGCTGACTCCTTCACCGGGGTCCTCTGAAGTTTTCCGCCGGCTGCAAATTTGTGCCTCTCCTTTCTTGGACTGGTGCACACTCTTCCAGGGTGGCCAACTCCTCCACAATTGAAACATACAATCTCTCTTCTCTTCTGTGGGGAGCTCGGTGTTGAGCTACTCTGGCGTGATTCATTCCTCTTCTCCTCGGGTTCCTTCATTCCTGAGTTTTTAGACAGGAGTGAGGTCAAAATATCCAGCACCTGGGTCATTTGAGACTTTAGGGTCTCCACCTCTGAGTCCCGTTCAGTGGCCATAGCTGATCTGACCCCCACCGCGGGGATAGTAGTAGTCTTCTCAGTCCCTTGTTGATCCTTCAAGAGGGCTTCTTCATCTCTTATGATCCGTACAAGGTCTGGGTAACTCAAAGTCATTACTCCTTTAGAGGTCTTCAAGCAGAGCCAAACTGGACCTGAACGCAGGGCTCCCCTCAGGATCTGCTTCATTCGGGTTGCGTCTATGACCTGCGGCAGTATTCCCATCTTTAGGACAATTTGGCACTAGAGTTGAGCGGACACCTGGATGTTCGGGTTCGACGGGTTCGGCCGAACTTCGGAAAAAAGTTCGGGTTCGGGACCGAACTTTAACCCTAACCCGAACCCGAACCCGAACCCCATTGAAGTCAATGGGGACCCGGACTTCTAAGGACTAAAAAGGCTCTAAAAAAGTAATGGAAAGGGCTAGAGGGCTGCAAATAGCAGCAAAATGTTGTTAAGAGCATGGCAAGTGCTCTGCAAACAAATGTGGATAGGGAAATAACTTAAAATAACATTAAAAAAATAAAAAAATAAAAAAATATGCTGGAGTCCCCCTTTTCAGCAGAAGAGGTACGGGAAGTCATTAAGAACCTCAGAAACTCAACGGCACGATGCCACACATATGGTGGGAATGCCCCAGAATACGCCCTTTCTGGAATAAATTATTCAATTTAATGGATAAGCTAGTGGGAAAATAAAATACTTTGAAATAAAAATGTAGCGGGGTGCTAAATTTAAGGGAAGTGTTTGAGTGGTAAATAGGCTCAAACACCCTAATTCTGTAGGATTCATGGACCATTTTGTCCTCGGGGGACAGTATTGGTGTGCAGTTCCCTGCGGCCTACAGGTGGCGCTGTGCAGTTCCCTGCGGCCTACAGGTGGTGCTGCCATGGTAGGCTAGGGTTGAACCGCCGATACAGTGCTGTGCCTTTTGTGTCCCCTCTTGGCAGTAGTACAGCGGGGCGGGGAACCTGCTGTGCATGCCGGGAGAGCATATAAAAGGGGCAAACCTTAGGCCTGGGGGCTGATGTCCAGTGGGGTCCAAGCCCAGGTGCCTTCGGCCTGGGTGCATGTGTTCCTGTTCCATCTCGGGTACCTTTAGCCCGGGGTGAGGTACTATCCTGGAGTTCCTGCTGCCCTGGGTATGGAGGCCTAGGTGCGGGAGTAAAGCCTGGAGTCCAGAGCCTTCGTCTGGAGTCCGCTAAGGGTCGAGGAGTCTTAGGGTGCCGCCTCGTGTAGGGGACCATGTTCCAGGGAAAGGAGGATCATTCTGATGGACCGATGCGGGAGTCACGGTGAAGGAAGGGTCTGTTGATTCCCTGGAGAGATGTCTTCCCCTTGATATGGGCTAGGTTCGTAGAAGGAGAAGCTCAAGGTCATCTTGACTGTATCAGAGGCCTTATTCACCTGGCCCGTGGCAGGGGCCTTATACACCCTGGTCTGTGGCAGAGACCAAAGTTCTCCAGGTCCGTGGCAGGGGCCTTGTACACCCGGTCTGTGGCAGAGACCAACCTCAAGGTCTGTGGCAGAGACCGTGCACCTAAAACTGTTTGAGAAACCTAAGCAGTGAAGTGAATGTGCTACGTTTGTGCCTGGACCTCCTCCACACCTTAAGCTGTCCTGTTTTTTTGCTCTAACCTTTTCTATCCGAGTAGAGTTTATTTTGCCATGAGAGAATAAGAGTTGTAATTTCAGCTGGTGTGGACATTGACTTTACTGGGAATTAAAGGACTTGCCTTTACCTACAGTAGATTCTCACATCCTCTGGAGGAGTTTTGACTCCGGCTGTGGACACGGCCCGTCAAGTACACCGCTCAACCTCTTTATATAGGAGGGTACGGGCTGGTAGTGCGGTGTGCCTTTCTCCCTCCTGCGAGGAGCCAACAACATAAAGGCAGGTAAGGGGAAAAGGATCTGTGCACTACAAAAAAATAAAATAAAAATTATAATCTTGACCTAGGAGGACGAGGTCCATATGGAGTAGGAGGTTGAGGTGGCGGTGGATGTGGCTGTGTGGGTGGAAGCGGCGGTGGAGGAGGACGAGGTAGCCAACACTGGTTCAAAAATACAACAATGGCTGGGTAAGGCCGGTGATGTGTCGAATTCTGTCCCCCGTCAAATAGTGTCCACCCTGTACTGCGCTTGCTCAGTATGTAGGACAAGGGGATTTCGAAAATCTCCCAAGACGAACGGCGCCTGCGTGGTGAGTTCAGGTGAAGGCCACACCATCCGTGGTTCAAGCCGAGCCAAGTGAGGCCGTGCCCGAAGCGTGGCGATCGAATCGAGCCCGTGAGGGGCCCTGTTACTATGTGCTACCGTATGTCCACTTGAATGGTGGGGCTTGAACCTGCACTCACTACGCAGGCGCCGTTCATCTTCGGAGATTTCGTGAATCTCCTTGTCCTCTGTACTGCGCAAGCGCTGCGCCTTCGCAGTATGGGCCGGACACAATCCGATGGCCGGACACTTTTTGTCACAACACCGGTATACATGTCTATTCTGCAGAAGGTACGGACAAGTCCTGTGGGATCCATGCCTGGTTCATTTTAATGAACGTGAGCTTGTCCACATTGGCTCTTGACAGGCGGCTGCGCTTGTCTGTGATAACGCCCCCTGCCGTGCTAAATACACGTTCAGATAATACACTGGCTGCAGGGCAGGCCAGCACCTCCAAGGCATAAAGGGCAAGCTCAGGCCATGTGCCCAATTTGGAGACCCAGAAGTTAAAGGGGGCAGACCCGTCATCCAGTACGTGTAGGCCTGTGGACACATACTGCTCAACCATGTTGGTGAAATGCTGCCTCCTGCTAAGACATTCCATCTCAACTGGTGGTGCTGGTTGTTGTGGCATGCTGACAAAGCTTTTCCACATTTCAGCCATGCTAACCCTGCCTTCTGAGGTGCTGCCGGTGCCCCGGCTGCGTTGGTGACCTCTTCCTCCTCCTCTACCTTCGCCTTGTGCTTCCACTGTACGCCCGCTGTCAGGTGGGAATGCCACCAGCAGCGCGTCTACCAGCGTGCGCTTGTACTCGCACATCTTACGATCCCGCTCCAGTGAGGGAATTAAGGACGGTATGTTGTCCTTGTAACGGGGATCCAGCAGGGTGGCCACCCAGTAATCAGCACCAGTTAAAATGTGGGCAACTCGGCGGTCATTGCGGAAACACTGCAGCATGTAATCGCTCATGTGTGCCAGGCTGCTCAGAGGCAAAGAAAAGCTGTCCTCTGTGGGAGGTGTATCGTCTGTGTCCTCTGTATCCCCCCAGCCACGCACCAGTGATGGCCACGAGCTGGTCTGGGTGCCACCCTGCTGTGAAAATGGCTCCTCCTCCTCCTCCTCCATCTCCTCCTCCACCTCGTCATCCACCAGAACTGTGCCCTTTCTGCCGGACAATTGTGTACCTGGCGTTTGTTGGTGCAGGAACCCACCCTCGTAGCCACTTGTGAAAGACTGCCCTGAAAGCCTTTGAAATGATCCCGCTTCCTCCTCCTCCTCCTCATCCTCCTGTGCCACATCCTCTTCCATCATCGCCCGAAGCGTTTTTTCAAGGAGGCATAGAACTGGGATAGTAACGCTGAGAACGGCGTCATTGGCACTGGACATGTTGGTGGAGTACTCGAAACAGCGCAACAAGGCACACAGGTCTCGCATGGAGGCCCAGTTATTGGTGGTGAAGTGGTGCTGTTCCGCAGAGCGACTCACACGTGATTGCTGCAGCTGAAACTCCACTATCGCCCGCTGCTGCTCGCACAGTCTGGCCAGCATGTGCAAGGTGGAGTTCCACCTTGTGGGCACGTCACATATGAGGCGGTGAGCGGGAAGGCCGAAGTTACGCTGCAGCGCTGACAGGCGAGCAGCAGCAGGGTGAGAACGCCGAAAGTGTGCACACACAGCCCGCACTTTCTGCAGCAGCTCTGGCATATTGGGATAATTTTTAAGGAACCTCTGGACCACCAAGTTCAGCACATGCGCCAGGCAAGGGATGTGCGTCAAACCGGCTAGGCCCAGAGCTGCTACGAGATTTCGCCCATTATCGCACACCACCAGGCCGGGCTTGAGGCTCACTGACAGCAACCACTCATTGGTCTGTTGTTCCATGTCCCTCCACGACTCCTGCGCGGTGTGGGGTTTTTCCCCCAAACAGGAAAGTTTTAAAACTGCCTGCTATCGTTTACCCCTGGCTGTGCTGAAGTTGGTGGTGAAGGTGTTACGCTGACCGGATGAGGAGGCGGTAGAGGATGAGGAAGCGGAGTAGGAGGAGTTAGCAACAGGAGGCAAACTGAAGCGCCCTGTAATCCTCAGTGGTGGAAGGACATGCGCCAAACTGCTATCTGCCTCAGGCCCAGCCGCCACTGCATTTACCCAGTGTGCTGTTAGGGAGATATAATGTCCCTGACCGTGCTTACTGGTCCACGCATCCGTAGTTAGGTGGACCTTGCCACAGATGGCGTTGCGCAGTGCACACCTGATTTTGTCCCCCACTTGGTTGTGCAGGGAAGGGATGGCTCGCCTGGAAAAGTAGTGGCTGCTGGGCACGACGTACTGTGGGACAGACAATGCCATCAGGCTTTTAAAACTCTGCGTCTCCACCAGACGGAATGACAGCATTTCAAAGGCTAGGAGTTTTGAAATGCTGGCATTCAGGGCCAGGGATCGCGGGTGGCTAGGGGGGTACTTCCTCTTCCGCTCCAATGTTTGGGAGATAGAGAGCTGAACGCTTCCATGGGACTTTGTGGAGATGGTTGGTGACCCAGGTGGTAGTGTTGCTGGCAGATCCTCTGTTTGCGGGGTGGTAGGTGCCACTGTCACTACAGAGGTGGATGAAGAGGCCGAGACTGCAGCAGAAGAGGAAGCAGGAGGAGCCTGAGACCTTTCTTGGTTTTTGAGGTGTCTACTCCACTGCAGCTCGTGCTTTGCACTTAGATGCCTGGTCATGCAGGTTGTGCTCAGGTTGAGAACGTTTATGCCTCGCTTCAGGCTCTGATTGCACAGCGTGCAAACCACTCGTGTCTTGTCATCAGCACATTGTGTGAAGAACTGCCACACTAGGGAACTCCTTGGACCTGGCTTTGGTGTGCTCGGTCCCTTGCTGCGTTGGGCAGTAGCAGACATACTGTCTAGGGGACGGACGCTCCGCTTTTGCACCCTGCTCCCTCTTCTGCTGTGCTGGTGGCTCTGTGCGACCACCGCCTCTTCCTCCAAACTACACTGGTCACCTGCATAACGTTGATTCCATGTGGGGTCGAGGACCTCATCGTCCTCCACATCATCTTCCACCCAGTCTTCACCCCTGCCCTCCTTGTCTGTCTGCACAATTGCGAAAGCAGCAGCAGTTGGCACCTGTGTTTCGTCATCATCCGAGACGTACTGCGATGGTCCTCCCATGTACTCATCATGAAACAAAAGTGGTTGGGCATCGGTGCACTCAATCTCTTCCACTTCTGGGGCAGGGCTAGGTGGATGGCCCTGGGAAACCCTGCTAACAGAGTCATCGAAAAGCAGAAGAGACTGCTGCATGATTTGGGGCTCAGACTGCTTGGCTGATTTGCAAGGGGGTGAGGTGAAAGACTGATGGACATGGGTTTCAGGTGCCAACTCTGATCTTTCATCAGAAGAGTGGGTGAGAGACAATGTGAAGGAACCCGAGGCACTGTCAGCAACCCAATCTACTATCGCCTGTACTTGTCCTGGCCTAAACATTCGTACAGCCTCATTAGGCGTGACAAAATACCGCCGCAGGCTCGGTCGCCTACTCGCACCTGAGGAAGGTGTTTCACTTGTGCGTGTATCTGGCACAAATCCACCACGTCCTCTCCCTGCAACAGGAGCTCCACCAGCAGCACCACGACCGGGGCCACCACGTCCCTTTGACCTTCTCCTCATATTTTCCAAATTTAGGATCTTGCCCTAAATGGGTGTTTTTGGAAGAGCAGAACACACCCACAGTACGTAACCGCTGAATCGCACAGCTACAGAACTGCAGAAAATGCTATTCAAAAAAAAATGTTGTTTTTTTAGTATAGCACAGTAGGAGAAAACTATATAGAAATTGTTTATTTCACACACCTCCACATATGTATAACACACTGCAAAATATTTTTTGTGGCCCTAAATGGCGTTTTTTGGAAGACCACAACACACCCACAGTACGTAACCGCTGAATCGCACAGCTACAGAACTGCAGAAAATGCTATTCAAAAATGTTTTTGTTTTTTTAGTATAGCACAGTAGGAGAAAACTATATAGAAATTGTTTATTTCACACACCTCCACATATGTATAATACACTGCAAAATATTTTTTGTGGCCCTTAATGGCGTTTTTTGGAAGACCACAACACACCCACAGTACGTAACCGCTGAATCACACAGCTACAGAACTGCAGAAAATGCTATTAAAAAAAAATGTTGTTTTTTTTAGTATAGCACAGTAGGAGAAAACTATATAGAAATTGTTTATTTCACACACCTCCACATATGTATAACACACTGCAAAATATTTTTTGTGGCCCTAAATGGCGTTTTTTGGAAGACCACAACACACCCACAGTACGTAACCGCTGAATCGCACAGCTACAGAACTGCAGAAAATGCTATTCAAAAAAAATTTTGTTTTTTTAGTATAGCACAGTAGGAGAAAACTATATAGAAATTGTTTATTTCACACACCTCCACATATGTATAACACACTGCAAAATATTTTTTGTGGCCCTAAATGGCGTTTTTTGGAAGACCACAACACACCCACAGTACGTAACCGCTGAATCGCACAGCTACAGAACTGCAGAAAATGCTATTCAAAAAAAATGTTTTTTTTTAGTATAGCACAGTAGGAGAAAACTATATAGAAATTGGTTATTTCACACACCTTCACATATGTATAACACACTGCAAAATATTTTTTGTGGCCCTAAATGGTGTTTTTTGGAAGACCACAACACACCCACAGTACGTAACCGCTGAATCGCACAGCTACAGAACTGCAGAAAATGCTATTCAAAAAAAATGTTGTTTTTTTAGTATAGCACAGTGGAAGACAAATATATAGAAATGGTTTATTTCACACGCCTCCACATATGTATAACACACTGCAAAATATTTTTTGTGGCCCTAAATGGCTCTTTTTGCAAGCGTACATTAAAGTGCAAATTTATTTTTATTTTTTTGGGAGCTAAACTGGTCTTTTTTTGCACGAGCAAAATAAAATGCAAATTTTTTATTTATTTTTGTCCTTAATGGGTCTTTTGGAAAAGAGCACAATAAAGTGCCTTTTTTTTCCCCCCTAAATGGATCTTTTTCAAAGAGCAGAATACACCCACAGTATGGAAACGGCGTATCTCTCAACGTAATATATGCAGTGCTGGTGCACTGAGCTTGCAAATAAAAGGTAGATTTTCTCTGACACTGGGCTCATGGCAGTGTAAAAAGACTGCACTGCAACACAAACAGCTAAACCTATGCAGATCACTGAGTTATATCTCTGAATCTGGACTCCTATTCCTATATAATATATCTCTCTCCCTGAAAGCACCAACAGGAACCTGGCCCTACACTACACTGTCTCTCTATCTTTTCCCTCAGATTCCAGAATCAGGACTAACTCATGTATTTTTCTATCTCTCCCTAAAAGCAGCAGCAGCAGACAAGATCCTCTCCCTATCTATTCTGAAGCAGAGTGACGTGTGTGCTGTGTGCCTCTAGCTTATATAGAAGCTGGGTCACATGTTGCACTGACCAATCACAGCCATACCATTAGTAGGCATGGCTATGATGGCTTCTAAGGGCACACCAGCTAATCAAAAGGTGATTGGCTGGCCCCTGAAGCATTTCTAACTGCGTAATTAGATTGCCGAACCCGAACCCGGACTTTTGCGCAAAGTCCGGGTTCGGGTTCGGGAAAAAGCTAAAGTTCGGTACGGACCCGAACTTTACAGTTCGGGTTCGCTCAACACCATTTGGCACAGCATCCGGTTTAACCTCCGCACATATTCGGATAACTTTTCTCCAGGCTGTTGGAGGGTATGTTCGAACTGGTACATCAGTTCAGTCACCTTTTCCAGCTGGCCAAACTCCTCTTGCAGCATCGCCAGATAATCGTATGCGGTACAAGTAGCATTGCTGAACCTGAGGTTCTTCACAGCTTCAGCAGCCGCGCCCTTTAGACTTTCGCTGATGCGCTGCTTCTTCTGCGCCTCTGGTACCTCCCATCCTTCTACCGCCTGCATGGCCTGTTCAATCCAGGTGTCAAATTCTTTTTCTCCGGCAGGAACTGGTTGCTTCCCTGAGAAGGTGCGAAGCTTCCAGTAACCGGCTTCCACATGCACCGTATTGCTTTTTTGACACTTGGCTACAAAGTCTCCTAGAGCATTCAACAGTTCAGGCCCTATAGCGGCCAGCGGTGATCCCGGGCTTTATAGTTCCTTGGGCTTTTCTGTTTTAGGGGATAGTGGTGGAGATAACCGCGGGGGTGATGGCTTTGGTGTCTGAAACCATTCTCCCTTCACTAGCAGCGTATGTATCAAGTGATAGGTCTGATTATCTATGGCTTGTATACTCGGACCTTTAAAATGTTCTGGGATTTCGTTTTTCCATTCTACCAGTGCGTATGTAAACAAGGTCACTGGATCTGGCTTGACATCCATCACCCACGCTTTGTGGCTCGGCGACAGCAACAACACTAGCTGTTTTATCTCCTCTTCCGGCCATCTTTCCCCCGGGAGTACAATAACTACCGCCGCGGTTGGATCGGTGCCAATCGCTTCGCACCACTGTTCCATTGCCAGTGGGTCCATGCTAGTTGAGTTGGTGCCAAAGAGCTCGATTTTGGTCTCATCTGACCACAACACTTTCACCCAGTTCTCTTCTGAATCATTTAGATGTTCATTAGCAAATTTCAGACAGATCTGTACATGTGCTTTCTTGAGCAGGGGAACCTTGCGGGCGCTGAAGGTTTTTAGTCCTTCATGGCGTAGTGTGTTACCAATTGTTTTCTTGATGACTATGGTCCCAGCCGCCTTGAGATCATTGACAAGATTCTCTCATGTAGTTCTGGGCTGATTCTTTACTGTTCTCATGATCATTGAAACTCCACGAGGTGAGATCTTACATGGAGCCCCAGACCGAGGGAGACTGACAGTTATTTTAAGTTTCTTCAATTTGCGAATAATCGCACCAACTGTTGTCACCATCTCACTAAGCTGCTTGGCGATGGTCTTGTAGCTCATTCCAGCCTTGTGTAGGTCTACAATCTTGTCCCTGATAGTCTTGGACAGCTCTTTGGTCTTGGCATGGTGGAGAGATTGAATTCTGATTAAGTGATTGCTTCTGTGGACAGGTGTCGTTTATACAGGTAACAAGCCAAAATTAGGAGCACTCCCTTTAAGAGAGTGCTCCTAACCTCAGCTCATTACCTGTATAGAAGACACCTGGGAGCCAGAAATCTTGCTGATTTATAGGGGGTCAAATACTTATTTCACTCATTAAAATTCAAATCAATTTATAACATTTTGAAATGCATTTTTCTGGATATTTTTGTTATTCTGTCTCTCACTGTTAAAATAAACCTACCATTAAAATTATAGACTGATCATTTCGTTGTCAGTGGGCAAACGTACAAAATCAGCAGAGGATCAAATACTTTTTTCCCTCACTGTACAATATTAACTCTGTAATATATATAATTATTTGATGCTTTTTTGTTTTTACAGTGTATTACAACAGAGACACATTCATCTACAGTCAACAAAATAGAAAAAGTATCTGAAATTCAGAAGCTGGTCAATAAGATATTCAATCATATAGATCAGTTGATGCCTAAAGTGACTTTTGCCCATATCGACAACACAACAAGTGCCAAAAAGAGCAAAATGTTCATAAAAAGCCCAAAACAAAAGTATTGTGTTGGAGAAGAATTAATAGTACAATTTGATGCATATGATCATTTAGGCCAAAAGAAAGCCCATGGAGGAGATTATCTGAGAGCTATAATTTCCAATCCTGATATACAAGCGAGATCTTCTGGAAGAATTGAAGATTTTAAAAATGGGACATACCATGTTCATTTCACCTTATTTTGGGAAGGTAAAGTAGTGGTAACATTGTTCCTAATGCACCCAAGTGAAGCCGTTTCAGCCCTGTGGAAGTCACGAAATAGCTGGTATGGTAATGTTGGCTACTTGTGCAAATTCACTAGTCCAGGCAAACAAGTAGAAACCAAATGTGGCTTCAGTCTCGGTAAAGAAGAAGAACTTTGTGAGTATATAGATGAGAGAGATGAGGAATACTTCTACTCTATCAGACCTCAGAATTTCAGTTGTGATTCATTGACAGAATTCAAAAACTGGAAGACACTGGCTACCCAACTATCTCCACTGGAAAACAGTCTGCTTGTCAGGTTTGTTATGTGTTACTGTAAGATTTTTTTGATGTGATGTAACTTAACCACTTAAGCCCCGGACCATTTGGCTGGCCAAAGACCAGAGCAGTTGTTGCGATTCGGCACTGCACTCGCTTTAACTGACAATTGCGCGGTCGTGCGACGTGGCTCCCAAACAAAATTGACGTCCTTTTTTTCCCACAAATAGAGCTTTCTTTTGGTGGTATTTTATCACTGCAGTTTTTATTTTTTGCGCTATAAACAAAAATAGAGCGTCAATTTTGAAAAAAAATGCAATATTTTTTTACTTTTTGCTATAATAAATATCCCCAAAAAATATATAAAAAACATTTTTTTTTCTCAGTTTAGGCCGATACGTATTCTTCTACATATTTTTGGTAAAAAAATCGCAATAAGCGTTTTTTGATCGGTTTGTGCAAAAATTATAGCGTCTACAAAATAGGGGATATGCGGCGTACACACGATCGTTTTTCATGCCATTATTTTTCCCAACGTTTTTCACGTCATTTTTTTTTCATGTTTCCTCTCAAGCCTGTCTTGCGTACACACGATCATTTAAAAAAACGTTCAAAGCAAAGCGCAGTGACGTACACCACGTACGACGGCACTATAAAGGGGAAGTTCCGTTCTAATGACGCTACCCTTTGGGACGCTTTTGCTAATTCCGTGTTACCGCGTGTTAGTAAAAGTTTGGTGAGAGACGATTCGCGCTTTTCAGTCTTCGAGCTTTGAAGATCGTTTTGTGGAGTTCAGTTTGTGCTTGTGGGTTCGTATCTGTTTTGCAGTGCTTGTAGTCAGTTCGTATCTGTTTATTCAGTGCGTTCTTGTCTGCTCGTTCCTGTTTTTCAGCTTGTTCTTCATAGGCCTTGCTGTTCTTCCGTTCGTTCTTCTAGTTCGTTCTGAGCTGCCGACCGTTATCTAGCCATGTTGCGGCTACGTACTCGTCGTAGAGTTCGTGCTGTAGTTGGTGCAGGGGTTCATGCTGTATCCCGACTCCATGCCATGAGCAGGGTCAGGAGGAGTTCATGGACCAAGAATTGTTTGCTCCAGCGGCACCAGTTCTGTCATATGCCTTTGTTGCGGGAGATCAGGGAGAATAATCCTGATGACTACAGGAATTTTCTCCAGATGTCTGACCCCGTATTTGAGCATCTGTTGGCTTTGGTGTCCCCCTACATTACCAGGCAGGACACCGTTATGCGTGAAGCCATCAGTGCTGAGCAGAGGCTCATTGCCACGTTGCGATACCTGGCGACTGGGAGAAGCCTGCAGGACTTAAAGTTCTCCACAGGCATATCCCCCCAGGCTCTGGGTATCATTATACCAGAGACGTGTTCTGCCATCCTCCAAGTTTTGCAGGAGGACTATATTAAGGTAAGTGTTCTTATTTCAAACATCACATTGTATGTATTTATTTGTATTAATTTTTTGGGGGGTTTATTAGCAGTCCCTAATTCCCATGATTCTTAGCTGCAGGGAATGTCCCCTTTCTCCACATACAAATTTATTTTTGGGAAATTTTTCATTAGGCCTACATTTAAATTTGCCTTACCTAACCTCTCCAGCATGCTATCCTGGGGCCATACCCACCTTGCCTAGTCATTTCCATGTATTTTAATCTATGCTCCATCGTAGTGCTTTACCCTAAACGCCCCCTAAAGATTGCCTAGGAATGTTACATTTTTCACTAATTCATACAGAGTGCTACAGCCTTCATTTGTGATCTCCCCAACTCATCTTCACCCCCCCCATTTTATTTTGTGTTTTTTTTGGGGGTTTGTTGTTGCTTACTAATAATGTTTTAATTTTTCGGTTTCTCCCAATGTTGGCCATGAATGCATTTCCTAAATCTGCTTTCAATGTTTCTGTCTCAAAGTATTAATTTATTTTTTATTTCATTCCACAGTTCCCTTCTACGCCACATGAATGGCAGAATGTGGCATCGGAGTTTGCCCAACGATGGAACTTTCCAAACTGTGGAGGGGCCATCGACGGCAAACATGTTCGGGTCGTCCCACCACCCCATTCGGGATCCTTTTATTACAATTATAAGGGGTTCCACAGCATCGTGATGATGGCAGTGGTGTCGGCCACCTACGAATTCCTCTATGTGGACGTTGGCAAGAATGGCAGGATGTCTGATGGAGGAGTTTTTGCACAGACGGAGTTTGGGGAACGGCTCCTTTTGGATCAGCTGGCCTTGCCACCAGCGGAGCAGAATGTGGAGGGACTCCCATTTGTGTTTGTGGCGGATGAGGCGTTTGGCCTGGGTCCCCATTTGATGAGGCCATTCCCGCAACGCACCCTCACCCCTGAGAGGAGGGTGTACAACTATCGGCTTGCCAGAGCAAGAAGGGTGGTTGAAAATGCCTTTGGCATCATGGCCAGCCGCTTCCGCCTGTTCCTCACCTCCATCCACCTTGCCCCTTACAAATGGAACCATGTTGTAATGGCTTGCTGTGTGCTACATAATTATCTCCGGGTGCATTCCACAAATTATCTGACTTTGACTGGGCCTGAGGCCTCATTAATGGAAGCAGAACATCTTGTGGCCCTGGAAGCTGGCCGTCCAGGCTTGGCCCCCCAAACCGTACGTTTGGTCCGTGACAAATATGTGGATTATTTTGTGGGTAGGGGGCCCATTGAAATGCCTGATGACTTTTAACCTTTTAATTTAGAAAAATAAAACTTTATTTTTCTCAAAGATTGGTTTGGTGTTTTAACTTAATAATGGTTTATGTTTCTCGTAGGTTTACCTAGTGCACTTGTATTGCCATGTGTATTGTGCATTCTTAATTAGCCTTCATTGTCAGTGTAAACACAAAACATTGATTAGTTCACTTTGCACAACATTTACATAATGAAGCCACAACTTCTTGATAACAAAATACCATTTTTTATTTTTGTTTTGGACAATTCCTTTTAAATGTAGATGTCCCAAACATTTTTTGCTTGTTAAAACGCATGAACAGCCATGCATACAAAAAAGATCTTTAAAAATATAGTGAAAAAATAAACATGTACTAGTCCTAAAAGGTTCAATGAAAAACATACCTGCCAAAACACAGCAAGTTCAACGTTATTTTTCTAAAAAACATTAGACACGCCCAAGCACAGCCATGATCTTTTGTAGCCTTTCCTCCACCCGCTTGGTATTTTCCCTGATCTCTATCAAGTCTCCCTTTAAATTTTTAAGGTCACGACAGCAGACCATCAGGTATTGGATCAGGATCTGGGCACTGTGATGTGTAACATTTTTGGGGTCTTCGGCCAGAACTGCACCTACATTAAAAAAAAAAACATGTAGTATAGAATATGTAGGCCTGCATCTATTAACCTGCATCTGTCTGGTTTGACACTGACCTGTTGAGGTGCCACTTTCCACTTCCACAACCTCACGTTCCTCTCCATCATGTGGGTCTGGGGGTATTGTTGAAGGTGTTGGATTTAGAGGCTCATCTGACGTAGCTTTTTGAAGCCCTATGGAGATTGCAAGAAAAGGTATAGTTTCATTAGTAACGAAGATTTTTTGGAGAAAACTGAACCATGAACAAATAATTTGGAAACATTATTTTGAAGTGTGGTCCATTTTTCAATGTACCCCCAGTGACAACCGGAACACATGATTGAATACATAGCCAAAAACATAGCATATACTTTTTTAACCAAAGTTTGACACATTGTAACACCCCAAAGTATATACACAGGATCACCTGTGTGTGACACCCTCAAACTTTGGGGCTTTTGGCCCACACTTGTACTACTGCGTTCAGATGTTTCATCAGCTGCTGAGCATTCTCTCCCTTAACATTACCATGCACATCCTTT
This sequence comes from Rana muscosa, assembly GCA_029206835.1. Lineage (NCBI taxonomy): Eukaryota > Metazoa > Chordata > Amphibia > Anura > Ranidae > Rana > Rana muscosa. The sequence goes on from JARGYO010005626.1 coordinate 43,141,661, forward strand.
TTTTTAATAAAAATCGTCCTTTGGATTTTATCCCCAAAAATAATTGTTTACCAAATTTGCTACCCCAAATAAAATTAAATAAATGGGTGTTCACACTGGATGATCCAAAAACATCGTTTGATGAACTGTACGGAGAAAGAGGTTTAATACGTCCGTTTACTTTGCGGACGAACCTGAAAGATGGTATCTTTCACTGTACTATATCAAAGACAAGAATACACGACATAATACAAGTAATAATCTCTAGCAGGGAAAATACCAAAAAAAAATTACTTTTTCGTATAACTTTCTGGATTCGTTTGTATTGGTCGGGCTCCTGCAACTTCAGATCAGACCATCGTTTTCTGAGCTGTTCCTTCATTCTGCACACCCCAAATTTTTGGTGAAGACTTTTGACCACTTTGCTCATAATTTTTGTCTTCACCAGATTAGGCCTTTTATACGGCCCATGCTTGGCATCATAATCCTCCCTCTTCAAAATGGCGACCATCTCCACCATTTCCTCGAATGACATGTTGGATGCCTTATATCTCCTGGATCGGGATTTGGGCTCCTCAGGAATTTCATCCTCTGTAGAGGTAATCTCAGCCACCTGTGTCTCTGCCATGTTGCTAAGCACTACGACGAGCGAGAAGGGGCGGGGAAAGTACAATATCGAACGTCAGGGGCGGGGAAAGCGTGCAGAGTTTCACGCATGCGCAGTGTATATCAAGTGCAGATCCATGTGTCGAAAATACGTTCATTTGGCGGGAGAGGGAGTTCGCAACGAACGTGTTGACCAAGGTACATAACATTTTAAGGATTTGGGTTTCCGCAGAGGAGGAGATTTGGGGCTTTTAGATCTGTCCAAAATGCTGATTTGATGAATGTTGCCTGAAACATATGTCTTTTCTGGGTTCTTGATTTTACAGAGAGAATGAATACATTCAAAAACCCTGAGTTCATGGGGGAGTTCATTGACAAATGGGAAGAACTCCCTATCCTGTGGCAGACCAAAAGTGGGTCCAATAAAAACAAAATGGCCAGGACAGCAGCACTGGAGAGCCTGCTTGCATTTGTCCAAACCCAGATACCCACAACAACTCTCCAAGATGTGAAAACCAAAATTGCTACCATCAGGGGGACATACAGGACCCAGAGGAATATGGTCCTGAAGTCCCAGAGGTCAGGTGCTGCAGCAGATAAGGTTTATAAACCCAGTCTGTGGTACTACAGCAAGCTATCTTTTCTGGATGACCAGCTGGAAGTGCGGGAATCTCTCTCCACTCTTCCCCCCAGAGGTCAATCCAGCCTTCCTTGTAGCCAAACCTCCAGCCTTCCTTGCAGCCAGCCCTCCAGCCTTCCTGGCAACCCTGCTCTGGCTTCCTCTGAGGATCAAGATCAGGCCCTTGAGAAGGCAGATTTGGATATATGGACCCAGGTAAAGTATTGATATCTCCATTTATATGTTACAAAAGTGATGAATTTAAATTGATGTTAGTATTGTTAGGTATTTAATGTTCGAAAAAAAAAGGATTTAAAGACCAAGATACAGTAGTGGTCAATTTTGATGTGGACAAGGCAACAATATCAGGAGGCGGAATCTGTGAGACTTTTCGAAATTTTCAGATTCAATTAAAAAATGTCTGGAGGTGAACAATGTGTGTGATTCATGGTGGCAAAAAAATAATAAAGTCCCTTTCTTTTTTTACAGCCAGAGCAGAGCCAGGAAGAGGGTGATGTTGGGGACCAGGAGGAGGCAGGGCCAAGTGGCACCCAGGAGGAGGCTGGGCCCAGCACAAGAGCCCAGATGCCTCCCCTGATAATGAAACCACGAGGGCCAAGGAGAGGTAGGCAGGTGGAGGATGAAACAAGAGCCTTCATCAAAGAGGCTACTGCGGCCCTCAGAGAGGCACCCTCTGCTGAGGAGGGCTTTGCCGCAGTCCTGGCCCAAAAGCTAGGCCAAATGGACCTGCGGCAAAAGCTCTATAGTGAGACCCTTCTCCTGAAGGTAATTAACAAGGGATTGCTCGGTGAACTCACCAAATTCACCGATATCACGGAGGTTGTCCCTACTCCTCCACCTCCTCCTCCTCCTCCTACTACTCCTCCTGCCACAACCTCTCCTCCTGATCCCCAGCCTCCGAGGAAGAAACCAACCAAGGCTGCAGAGAAGGCTGCAGAGAAGGCTGGAGAGAAGGCTACAAGGAAGAGGAAAAAATAATGCCTGCTGTAGTACCACAGACTGGGGACATATATGACTTATCTGCTGCGGTTCCTGACCTCTGGGAGTTCAAGCCAAGATTGGGCTCCTTTTTGATTTCTTTCCATCACTAGTTTGGTTTTCACATCTTGGATGGTTGTTGTGGGGTCCAAGGGATGCACAAATGCAAGCAGGCTCTCCAGTGCTGCCATCCCCTTTAATTTGTTATGTTCCTAAATAAAGGATACTTTTTTTTGGCTTAAAATACTTGACTATGTGATTTGTAGTTCAAAAGAGAGTTTGCTAGGGAGCAGGCAGGGACATTTCAAATAATATTATTGTTATTAACAAGGGACACAAACCTCTTTGAGGCAAAATTAGACAAATTTTGAAGGTTGGTGTGGGAACTTTACACAAAAATTATTTAAGGACAAAAAAAAAAAGGCACAAAAAAATTAAGAAGCTAACTTAATTACTAAAATAAACTTCAAAAAGAACAAAAACAAAAAAAAATGATCTTTACATTTATTTATGAATTTATGAGGGAGATGTGGCTTGAAAAGAATATTTTTCTATCATTAAAACAATTAGGAATTACTTTAGAAACAAGTTTGGCATAACTCTCAATGTCATTATCAAAAGAAGGTAATTGTTGAAGCATTCTCAAAAGAAGAACGGAATGCGCAGCATTAAAACAATGCTATTAATTCAACCGTGACGAATGTGCCATATCTATTTCCAACGCTAGCTTTACCAAAACGAGCACTCCCGTCTCATACTTGATTCTGAGCATGCCCGTTTTTTTCACGTCGTTAAAGCAAACACACTATCGTTTTTCACGTCGTTAAAAAAAACGACATGAAAAACGACGTGAAAAAAGAGAGCATGTTCGAAATTTTTAATGCCCGTTTTTCACGTCGTTAAAAATGCTCTGGAGCATACACACGATCATTTTTAATGGGCATTTTTTAAAATGGCATTTTTAACGGCATGAAAAACAATCGTGTGTATGGAGCAATAGTTTTATGGCATTTTTATTAATATTTTTTTTCACTAGTAATGGCGGCGATCAGCGATTTGTATCATGACTGCGACATTATGGCGGACACATTGGACACTTTTGGCGCTATTTTGCGACCATTCACATTTATACAGCAATCAGTGCTATAAAAATGCACTGATTACTGTGTAAATGTGACTGGCAGTGAAGAGGTTAACCACTAGGGGGCTAGGAAGGGGTTAAGTGTGTCTTAGGGAGTGATTCTAACTGTTAGGGGGTGTGGCTACGAGTGACACATCACTAATAGCTGCTCCCGATGAGAGGGAGCAGACGATCAGTGAAATGTCACTAGGAAGAATGGGGAGATGTTGTATTTACACTGACATCTCCCCGTTCTTCAGCTTCGTGACACAATCACGGGACAGCGGCGGACATCGAGTCCGCGGGTCCCATGGTCACGGAGCTCGCGGCAGGGTTGCGCGCGCAGAGGCGCGCGCGCTCGCGACCATACAGCAGCAAATTTAAAGGGACATACCTGTATGCCCATTTGCCTGTCCGTGCCATTCTGTCTACGTAAAAGTGCGTTCGCTGGTCAGCAAGTGGTTAATTGGGCATCCAGGCCCGGACTGGGACAAAAAACAGGCCCAGGCATTTTATACTTAGCAGCCCATTTTGCTAATGATAATATCTGAGCAGTAAGGGGTTAATGATGAGGGCAGTTAGGAAGAGGTCAATGTTGGGCACAAAGGGGTAAATATGTGTACATGGGGGTGTGAATTCTGATATCAGTGGGCCCGTGTGCAAGATCATAAGTTGGGCCCACTGCTTTATAAAGCAAAAAAAATCATGGTTTGCTTACTGCAATGCAGCAGTGAGTGGGCATGGTTTTCATTATGCCAGTGTTGTTGGCTAGCCTTAAAAGAGGCTTGATATGCCTTTGGACAATTGCAAGAGAGTGCTAATGTGGCGCACGTAGTGTGACGCAGCGAATAGTAGTCATGGTCAAATTGCTTTACCAGTGGGAGGGGCTTAAAGGGACGTGCTTAAATAAAAGAAAAACCTTTCTCCACTCATAAATTATGCATAGATAGTTGCCCTGCAAGTGAGAGTCTCACAGACATATAAACTTCAATATAATTGTTTTAAAAAATAAATAAAACACTGCTATTACATTTGATTTTGTGTATACTTCATGCCCACTAAAAAATCCCCCCCCCCCCAGGTTATGCTATGCCCACTATAATTCCTCCCCCCAGGTTATTCTGCGCCCACTATAATTTCTCCCCCCCAAGTTATTCTGCGCCCACTATAATTCCTCCCCCCAAAGTTATGCTGTGCCCACTATAATTCCCCCCCCCCGGTTATGCTGTGCCCATTATATATCCTACCCCCAAGGTTATGCTGTGCCCACTATAATCCCCCCCCCCAGGTTATTCTGTGCCAACTATAATTCCTTCCCCCTGCCCCTAGGTTATTCTGTGCCCACTATAATCCCCCCTTCCCCAGGTTATGCTGGTGTTCACTAGAATTACTCCCCCAGGTTGTTCTGTGCCCACTACAATGCCCCTCCCCCCAGGTTTAGTGGTTTTGCACAGAGCAGCCCAGATCTTCCTCTTCTCAGGTCCCTCTTCGGTGCTCCAGGCCCCTTTCTCCTGTTGAGTGCCCCCACAGCAGGGTTGACAACCATCAGTAAGTTTACTGACAGTTTGGAAAAATCTGTGATTTTTACAACTGTCTGTAAATATCAGGGGCTGATAATTTCTCGTGCAGTGTTGAGTTCTTAAGTCTGAACCAGGCAAATTACTGTAGCGGGTGTTTGATTTTAGGGGAGGCATCTGGGTGGTAGTGTAACCCAGATGCATTGATTGTCAGGGAATCTGGGATCCTTTTATGGTTCTTGGAGGACTCTGGTGGTGTGAGGTTCCCTGCAGCCTGCAGGTGGCGCTGTCGCCCTGGCTGGAGTTGAACACTCACTGCAAGACTGCTTCCCTTTTTGTCCTTTCCTGGCGCTGGTACAGCGGAGCAGGGAACCCACTGTGACGCAAAGGGAGAGGAGATAAAAGGGGCGGACGCCCTGACCTTGGGGTTCAGAGTCGGAGGACGCAGCCGCACCCAGGCACCTTCAGCTTGGGTGCTGGCGTTCCGGAGTTCCGGGCTCAGGTGCCCTTAACCTGGCCGGAGCGGGAGATGGAGTCCATCTCAGGCACCTTTAGCCTGGGGTGAGGTACTATGGCGGAAGTCTGGAGCTCAGTACCTTTGACTGAGTTCCGCGAGGGTGGAGGAATCTGAGGGGGCCCTAACTCCTTGGGTGCCCGTGTCTGAGACGAGGAGGCCGGTGAGCGGAACTTCTCCAGCGCAGCATTGCTGGTGACGGAGAGGCCTCCGGTAACTGTCTTGGACGCTTGTCCTTCCCCTGATAGGGGCTACGATAGCGAAGGTAATTCATGTTCTGTTCAATATAGTCAGTGGCAATGACTATTTGCCACTGGTGAAACTACAGTGGTTAGCTCTATCTAGAAGAATTGTGCCTTGGCCTACTCCCCACAAATACTGAAGTGGTATATGGGTCTCAACCTGTCTGTGCTGTATGACTATTTATTGAGAAGAATAAATACAAGTTGGACCTATTTAGAGTGTGAAACTCTGGTTACTAGAAGCAAAGGGGAGTCAATCCGAGGAGAGGGTTTGACTCTGGGACACATACACAAAACCCGATAGTTCTGGCTTTCACCTCCACTCATTGGAGGACATGGGCCGTGGTGTATCTCATCCCTCCCCCCAGTGTTAACCCCTAGATGAGACAGACAAGCCGTGAATGAGAAGGGGTGAGAGGGGTGAGGTCGCTACATTACTTTTTAGGGGTATTATCAGTGTTTAATATCAGTTGTCTTTATTAGGATATCTGTCACTTTTTCAGGATGCCAGTAAAAAATATGCACTGGCAGTAAATTGTACATGTTTTGTCAGTAAAAAAGGCTGCGTAAGGTTGGCAACACTGCCCCACAGCAAGCAGCTTGCTATGGGGCATCCGAGCTGAGCCACAGCTCACTGTGTCCATTCAGACACAGAGCCGTGGCCCGGACCAATGCCGCTGCACGGCTGTCTCAGCCAATGAGGAGGAGAGTCCCAGGCTGCCTAGATGCTGCTGCAACATCGCTGGATCTAGAGGGACCTCAGGTAAGCATTAGGGGACTTAGGGGGACTGCTGAACACAGAAGGCTTTTTATTGAGTGGAGTTCCACCTGTGAGGGGGTTAGCTCGGCAGCGGGTGTGTGTGACCCCCGGGATGGGCTCCCCACACAAAACAGGCCCAGCAAACGGAGGTTGTGGTTTTCAAAATCAAAAAAAGGTGCGGTTTATTTTCTATTTACAGTGACAAAACACAGCAAAGCAAAAGAAACATAACCAAAATAAATCCTGGTCAAGTTGACCTCTGACTAAACATACAGGTTTCCTAACTAACAACTGGGATCAGCCTAGTGCTGTCCTAGTCCCTAAGTCCCTGGTTTTAAATGTCCAAGCAAATAGCCACACAGGCTTTGTCTCACCGCACAGGGGTTCACTCTCCCTAGACAGTCCACACAGGTCTGGTTCCAGGCATGAGCTAACATCTAATGAAGCTGGGAGTTCTTATAGAGGCCTAAATGAGCTGACAAGCTTCAGCTGGCCTCATCAACTCCCTGTCTGTACGACGCCCAGCCCTCTCCCTAGAGGTATGAGTCATCCATGAGCCCACTAGCCTTATACAACTCTCCACCTAGTTGTATAAGTCGGCGTAAAGCCTGAATCTGGGCGAAATATATCTACCCCCCTGGATGCAACCAGGTGACTTTACCTTCCTGCTGTCACATACCCCCCCTCTTGTTTTAACCTCGGGGTTGGAACACCAGCAATCAGGCATTCATGTACTCGAGACAAAGCATCCACATTCCCCATTTGAACGCCAGGGCGATGCTTTACTGTGAAGTTGAATTCCTGGAGGGCCAGGAACCACCTATTCACTCTTCTATTTGTTTCCTTGTTTTGAGCCATCCACTTTAACGGAACGTGATCCGTAACCATGTCAAAGTGCCTACCTAGCAGGTAGTACCGAAGGGAATCTAGAGCCCACTTCACCGCTAAACACTCCTTTTCAACGGTGGCGTAATTTACCTCATGGGACTTCAACTTCCTGCTGAGGTAAATGACTGGGTGCTCTTCCCCGTTCCAGACCTGGGACAATACTGCTCCTAACCCCACATCTGACGCATCACTTTGTACGACAAAGTCTTTAAAGAAGTCGGGTGAGTACAACACTGGCTGGCTACATAAGGCTTGTTTCAAGAATTGGAATGCTGCCTCAGCCTCAGGGGTCCATTTAATCATGACCGACCCTTTCCCCTTCGTCAGGTTGGTTAGGGGCACAGCCTTAGAAGCAAAGTGGGGAATGAATCGCCGATAATACCCAGCGATTCCCAGAAAGGCTCGTACCTGCTTCTTGCTGTTGGGACGTGGCCAACTCTGGATGGCCTCGACTTTGTTGAGTTGGGGTTTTATTACTCCCCTCCCAATGGTGTACCCAAGATATTTGGCCTCCTCCTGCCCAATGGTACACTTCTTGGGGTTAGCCGTAAACCCCGCTTCCCGAACAGAGTCCAGGACTGCTTGCACTTTTGGCAGATGTGAGGCCCAATCTGTGCTATGGACAATTACGTCATCCAGGTAAGCCGCAGCATACTTCCGATGGGGCCTCAGCATCTGGTCCATTTTCCGCTGGAATGTGGCCGGCGCATTCTGTAACCCGAACGGCATTCTTTTATATTGGAACGCCCCGTCTGGGGTTACAAATGCGGTTTTCTCTTTGGCCGACTTGGCCAGGGGGATTTGCCAATACCCTTTTGTGAGGTCAAGAGTCGTCATGTATCGGGCTGTTCCCAGCCGGTCGATCAACTCATCTATACGTGGCATGGGGTAGGTGTCAAATTTTGTAACTTTGTTCAACTGACGAAAATCGTTACAAAATCGCCAGCTCCCATCCGGTTTAGGCACCAACACGATGGGACTAGACCAATCACTTTGGGACTCCTCTATCACCCCTAAGTTCAGCATTTTCTGTACTTCCTCCCGTATTGCCTCCCGTCGAGCCTCTGGGATCCGATAGGGTTTTAACTTCACCCTTTCACCGGGCGGGGTAATGATGTCATGCTCTACCCCAGATGTTTGTCCCGGCAGCTCAGAGAATACCTCCTTGTTGCGAAGCACAAACTCCTTAACCTCCTGTTGTTGGGGTTGTGACAAGGTGGCTGCTATTCCAATCTCAGGAATCACGCAACCAGTTTGAGCTGGTGACCAAGTGTCTGCGACTAGGGACTCTCTATCCCTCCAGGCTTTCAACAGATTAACGTGATAGATCTGTTCGGGCTTTCGCCTTCCTGGTTGTCTGACCTTGTAATTCACTTCGCTCACTTTTTCCATTATCTCGTAGGGGCCTTGCCATTTGGCAAGGAATTTACTTTCAACCGTAGGGACAAGTACCAATATCCTATCCCCCGGGGAAAAGGTACGGGTCTTGGCTCCACGGTTGTACACTCTCTGCTGTGCCAACTGCGCTTGGGCCAAATGTTCCTTCACGATGGGCATTACCTGTGCAATTCGATCTTGCATCAGGGTGACATGCTCAATCACACTCCTGTGGGGAGAACTCTCACTTTCCCAAGTTTCCTTGGCAATATCCAACAGCCCTCTTGGGTGTCTCCCATACAGTAACTCAAAGGGGGAGAATCCCGTAGAGGATTGGGGCACCTCCCTAATAGCAAACATCAAATAAGGAAGTAAACAGTCCCAATCCTTTCCATCTCTATCCACCACTTTCTTCAACATTTGTTTTAGGGTTTTGTTGAATCTTTCAACCAGCCCATCGGTTTGGGGGTGATACACAGACGTACGCAATTGCGTCACTTTGAACAATTTACACAGCTCTTTCATAACCCGGGACATAAAGGGTGTACCTTGGTCCGTAAGCAGTTCTTTACAAATACCCACCCGGCTAAAAACAAGAGATAGCTCTTTGGCTATGGTTTTGGCCGAGGTATTTCGGAGAGGGATCGCTTCTGGATAACGGGTGGCATAGTCCATTATAACTAATATGTACTGGTGCCCCCTAGCGGACTTGATTATAGGACCTACCAAATCCATGGCGATCCTCTCAAACGGGACCTCAATGATGGGTAGAGGGACCAGCGGGCTACGGAAATGTGGCATCGGGGCCAACCTCTGACACACAGGGCAGGAGGAACAATAATTTTCTACGTCCTTCATCACCCCCGGCCAATAGAATCTCTGTAATACCCTCTCTCGGGTTTTCTCTGTCCCCAGATGACCTCCAAGAATGTGCCCATGGGCCAACTCCAACACCAACTTCCTGTAAGGTTTGGGCACCACAAGCTGCTCAACGGTTTCTTCTGCCCTTTTTGCCACCCGATACAGTAGGTCCTTCTCTACGCTGAAGTATGGGTAAGTGCAGGTATTATCTGGGTTCACTAACTCGCCATCTATTTTCACTACGTTTTCCCGTGCCTTTATTAGGGCGGGGTCTTTCAACTGTTCTGTGGCAAAGTTTTCCCTGTGAACCTCAAGATCAGAAAACTCCACAGACGGTAGGTTTTCGTCTGAGGAGGTGGGCTCCTCTCCAGTTTCTTGAGTCTCCCCTGCCAATACTGATAAGGGAAATTCCGGAGAGTCCTCACCACTCTCAGGGGAGTTCTGGCTATCACATTCCTGGTACATAGGGGCACCAGTGAGGGGCTCAGGATCATCCCACAGTTCCCAGAACTTCGGAAAATCCCTTCCCACAATGGCGTCATGCGGTAACTGAGATACTAAGCCCACTGGATGAGAGAGGGTACCTTTGGGGTCTCGAAACACACTGTAGTCACTGGATACTCTCGGGTGTCCCCATGCACACAAATAACAGCTACCTTGCTATTCCCAGAGACCTCTGTTTTAACTAACTCAGCCTTTATCAGGGTCACAAGGCTACCTGAATCCAGCAATACCACAACATTTCTACCATTAACACACATTTTGCATAAATGTTTCTCAGTTCCTCGAATGGCAGTGCATGCGACTGTCGCACACAGCGACTGACGTCTGCCCGTCAGAAAGTCACACTGCATGGGTTCCTCCACAACCGGGCAATTGGCTGCAATATGTCCCGCTTGCCGGCAGCGGTAGCAAACGATCCTTCTTGCCGCCTCTTGAGCCGCTGATTTCCCAGGCTGTTCTCGCCAAACTTGGGGTAGAGCTCCCACCCTCTCACTCTCTCCACCCTCACCCCTTGGAATCCTCTTATCCGCCCCTGGGGATGGTCTGGTCTTAGGGTGGAAAGTCCGAGTGTCTCTGGAAGAGGCCGTCAGGTTCTCTGTAGCCAAGTATTTCTCCACACGATCCACAAGACCATCGGCCGTCTCTGGGTCTCCATGGCTTACCCACTTTTGGATGGCAGTAGGAAGAGCTCTCAAAAACCGATCCATTACAACACGTTCCACAATCTTTGGTGCGGACAAAGTCTCTGGCTGTAGCCACTTTCTGCTCAGGTGAATGAGATCATACATTTGAGACCTGGGGGGTTTTCCAAGCTGGAAAGTCCAGTTATGCACACGCTGAGCCCGGACAGCCTGGGTGACACCCAGCCTTGCCAATATTTCAGCTTTTAGCATCACATAGTCTTTTGCTTGGTTAGGCTCTAGGTCATAGTAAGCTTTCTGCGATTCACCAGTTAACAGAGGAGCCACCAGTCCAGCCCACTGCTCCTCAGGCCACTTTTCTCTTTCAGCGGTCCTTTCAAATGTGGTCAAAAATACCTCTGGATCATCCTCTCCAGTCATTTTTGTCAATAAACGACTCACCCCAAAGGACGCGGTATTAGTGGGACGGCTTTCCTCACTGGTCTGCGGACGTTGCTGCATTACTGCTTCCATCTGTTGTTGTAGTCTCTGCTCTTGCTTCTGCAACAGGTCTATGAAGCGGGCCTCAGATTGCTGCTGGGCTCGTTGCTGAGCCTCCAGACTCTGTTGCAAAGTTGCGTTTGTCTGCTGCTGGGCTGCAAGGCTCCTTTGCAAACCTGCATTTGTCTGCTGTTGATTGGCATTTGCTAGAGCCAGCTGCTTCAGTATCTCCTCCATGCTGGCTTAAAAAAAACTGCCACTGGTTCTCCACCAACTGTGAGGGGGTTAGCTCGGCAGCGGGTGTGTGTGACCCCCGGGATGGGCTCCCCACACAAAACAGGCCCAGCAAACGGAGGTTGTGGTTTTCAAAATCAAAAAAAGGTGCGGTTTATTTTCTATTTACAGTGACAAAACACAGCAAAGCAAAAGAAACATAACCAAAATAAATCCTGGTCAAGTTGACCTCTGACTAAACATACAGGTTTCCTAACTAACAACTGGGATCAGCCTAGTGCTGTCCTAGTCCCTAAGTCCCTGGTTTTAAATGTCCAAGCAAATAGCCACACAGGCTTTGTCTCACCGCACAGGGGTTCACTCTCCCTAGACAGTCCACACAGGTCTGGTTCCAGGCATGAGCTAACATCTAATGAAGCTGGGAGTTCTTATAGAGGCCTAAATGAGCTGACAAGCTTCAGCTGGCCTCATCAACTCCCTGTCTGTACGACGCCCAGCCCTCTCCCTAGAGGTATGAGTCATCCATGAGCCCACTAGCCTTATACAACTCTCCACCTAGTTGTATAAGTCGGCGTAAAGCCTGAATCTGGGCGAAATATATCTACCCCCCTGGATGCAACCAGGTGACTTTACCTTCCTGCTGTCACACACCCAAAATTGGAACTTCCACTTTTTGGAATCCTCCCTCCACCCTCCGGTGTTACATTTGGCACCTTTCAGGGGGGAGGAGAGAGCAGATACCTGTCTAATACAGGTATTTACCCCCACTTCCTGGCATAGATCACCACAGTGAGTGATCTATACCACTTCCAGCGCCTATTATGTCCTCCCCCGCTGTCTTCTGGGAAACACACAGGTCCCAGGAGACAGCAGGGACCAGTAGGGAACCGGGATGTGAAGACGCAAGGCTTAACTTCCTGATTCCCTTACCGAGGATGGCGGTGGCAGCACCCGATCCTCGAGCGAAAGATCGGCTTCGGCTGCCAACATCGCGGGCTCCATTGACAGGTAAGTGTCTATATATTAAAAGTCAGCAGCTGCTGTATTTGTAGCTGCTGGCTTTTAATATTTATTTTTTTGTGGGACCTCCACTTTAAGATAAAAAATCTTCTGCCTTTACAATCACTTTAAAGCTGAAATGTAGACAAACATAAATGACACAGAAAAATGCAGTTCTGTAATTATTAACACATTACTAATGGTAAATATTTTTTTAATGCAAGCAGTATAAGTTCATGCATTAGCCTTGTTATCAGCCTCTTGCATTCCCTGTACAGCAGATATCAGATTGGAGAGGAAGAAACAGGACAAGGAGTCAATCAATTTATGTTCTGTTACTGTAGCTGGAGAAAGCATAGTGACGCAGGAATAAGCTTGCTGCTTCTTTTGCAATGTCTAGTCACAGACTGGGGGGGCTAGACCTGTAAGTGTTACTGAACTGCAATAATGAAAAATCTGTTCTCCAGCCTTGCCAGACAGAGCTCTACGGTGTAGTAGAACTGTAAATCATAGAACTGCATGAACAGATAAAACATCTCCCTTTTATGTATTTAATCTCTGAGTTTAGTTGTGTGCTTTAAATGCAGCATTAACCAAGATAATATATATATGTGTAGCGGGGGTTAACATTTAGGGGGAGTATCTGGGTGATAGTATGACCTAGATACACTAATTGTTAGGAATCTATGGCCAATTTGATTCGTGGAGGATATAATGGTGCTCAGTTCCCTGCGGCCCCTGGGTGGCGGTGTCGCCATGGGCTAGGGTTGAACCATCATTGTAGGGCCGTGCCCTTTGTGTCCTCTCGCGGCAGTAGTACGGCAGGGCGGGGAACCCGCTGTGGCTGCTGGGAGAGGGGATAAAGGGGGTGGACATCTTGCGCACGAGTTCCAAGCCCCAGGCACCTTCAGCCTGGGGGCTGCTGTTCTGTCGTCCACGCCCAGGTGCCCTCGGCCTGGGTGCGAGGGAGTTCGAGATCCATCCCAGGCACCTTAGGCCTGGGGTGAGGTACTAGCAAAGACCCGGGGCCCAGTACCTTTGACTGGGTCCCGCATGGGAGAAGATGCCTAGGGGGCCCACCGAGTGAGGGGACCCGAGTCTCGGCCGAGGAGAACCAGGGAGGTGACCTGGCCTGAAGATCCAGCGCAGCATTGGCTGGTGACAGTGCAGGCCTCTGGGGACCGTCCGGGATGGATCATCTCCCTAACAAGGGTCGCCATTAGAAGGTAGTTCATGTTCTATGGTCTTTGCAGAGACCCAGCTACATCAGGATGGTGGCAGAGGCCTATTCTAAGGTCTGTAGCAGAGACCTCATCCTTCACCCGGTATGTGGCAGGGACCAACCTCGTGGGCGTGACGAGGAAAAGTCCAGCAAAGTGTTGCACCAAAGGGGAGGAGTCTGGCCATGTGTGGAGATACACGTGGAGACTTTGGCACCAGTTCTTCAGTGCACGATGGAGCAGTCAACGGTCAGCATGCTTTCTACTGCATCATGGGTCCCCACCGCATCTACTACAAGGGCAACCCCCATTGCTGTCTCCGCTATGGATACAGGGATTCGGCTCAAGCCCCGGGGACGATTCGCCCTGTACACATGCAAGAACGTTGAAGCCCTGGGTATGATTTGTCCCGGCTGTTCAGGACTGGTGGTACAGCTAAAGCCCTTCGGTCACTGCGAGGCCTTAGGCGAGTTCATTTTTGAAGTGGAGCAACCAATAGAAAGGCCGAGAGCCTTCCACCTCAACTGTCTAACAGGCACCACCACTCTACAAGGAGAAGTCAGAGCTTGCACAGCCATTCCCCCGCGCACTGCAGAGACTTCCGTGGAAGTCGCGAACAAATGGACGGAGGATTTTAAAGCCGAAGATGCTGCTTCGGTCACCACAGATTTCCTACTCCCAGCGCCCAAAAGGAAGGTCGGTTTCATAAAAGCTTCCAGCGGCCGAGATGGAGAACAACCCCTGCGCTTGCCTGGCCCGGATGGATCCAGTGGGAAAATTCCCGGACCTCTATGTTCAAGTATCGGCCGAGGTAAGCCAGGGAATGGGACTTGGTGTTTTGTTGGAGGTGTCGGGGATCCGCAGTTATCGGAGCCCGCGGGAGGGGGTGATTCCACATCTACAGGGAATTACCTACCTGCAGAAGAGTATGACACCTCCGACCTAGAGTCGGTCTCCGATGCAGGAGATGATGGACAAGTAGATTGTAACGGCACCCCAAGTATGAAAAGGGTTAACGCCGTTTAGGATATTCCCTCTCTGGACACACATCCACTGCCGATCCTCCACAGTCAGGCGACCGCTTCCCATAGGATTAATCCTTCCAAACATACGAGACAAACACTCTGTATGAAGTTTCCAACAGGACTGACTCTTTATTGCAAAACACTACAACTTTTATACACACAGAGAGAAGCTTCTGATTTTCCTCTCATAATACACCTTTGACCAGACCCAATTTACATGAGCTAATTAGCTACAGCTGATGATTCGGACACAGGACATTTAGGCTAGCCGTAATGTCTCCTACTATGCACATTATTTGGACATCTCTTAAGAGACAATAGGTGAGTTCGTTAGTTAATCCCTTTTCAGTTTAAATGATTATGCATGACCCTTTGTGTTCCCCAGCCAGTCTGTCTGCTAGAGTACAATACCTATAATTACAGACTTAATTACCACAAGCCACACTAGACAGTAGAATGTAATCACCCCACCTCATCACAGCAATTAGGACACAAAAGCCCACCCCCAATATACACCCAATATATACCATGTATATACAGCATTGAATATGACTATCACAGATAATGGTGGGGTTCTCATTCCCCCTGTGCCCCAAGTGACCCCTGTCATATAGATGAACTATTTGAGCGGAAGGGCTGGGACAAAGTACCCCTGGCCTCGTCCCGTGCACCTAGGGACTCACCCATGTCTACAGGGGATAGTACACCCTGGGTGGAGGCCTCGGTGCCTGAGGAGGGATCCAGTCCCCTGCTTGCCCTTCCACCCCCAGAGTTACCTGTACCATCTGCTCAGGTGAAGAGAGTACCGCAGCGGGCACCTACGCCCAGTTTGGAGGTGGTCAAGGCACCTCGGCACCCAGAGTCGATTGTTCTGCCTGGAGAGGGAGACCGCTCCACGATGCCACCCTTGTCCAGGCTACAGAGGCTTTTCTGCCAAAAAGTTGCTAGTGAATACGGGTGGGAGTACCCGTATTTGTCCAAATAGTTGTTGTACGAGGTGGAGGCCTGCCGGCAGAGGTGGTACAATGACTTTGTATTGACACACATAAAGGCACCTCATGCCCGTCGCTACCTCGCATGTTCACCTACAGCTTCAAAGCGGTTCAAGGGCTGCAAGGCAGAGTGGATGTTGGGTCGGCATATCCATGCTGACCGGGTCGTTATCTGCCGGAAAGACGGGGAAGATGTGGAGTATCATATGGAGACCTTTGATCGATATTTAAAACCTCTTGTGCTGCCACATCCAAGGTTTTACTTGTAGGAGGAAAGCCTCCTGTTTGTTTTCTATCACTGAACATTCCGGTAATCTGGAACTGTACCTTGTCTAGGGGTGTTTTACTCTTTGGAGGCATGGGAGCAGTTGTGTTTTATGTTGGTCTCCCTCTGCTTCCCACCCCAAAGATGATCAGGACTTTGGGGTGTAGTCAGGGCCACAGTACAGAGAGGAATCTGGATTTCACAAGTGCTTTTACTGCAGCGCTGTCACCAGGTGGCAGTGTTGTGCAACGTTCATCACATTGCATTGCACACTTCTTGGAAGGAAAGAGGTTTCTCTTCGGAGGGATCTGTTTCACTCCAACACTCACATATGTGTCTGGAATTGTGTGTTGTTTCCTTCTTTTCTCTTCCCTCTGCAGGAGAACATCGGTCAAGACTGCTGAGAATGGGCGGGTCTTAGTTAGTGATGTGGGAGGGGGAGAATGTCATTTGTGTGTAATGTGATGTGCATTTATAATGAGTGTTTCCCTCATGTTCACCTTTCCTTTTCCCTGTTGGGTTCAGGCGCAACTCCCAAGTTTTTTTCAAATTATTTTGATGTTTTTGAGAAGCAAGTCTCTGGATCGGGTCTATGTTGGCTCCCTTTGGAGCATGGCTCGTTCCAGACACTGTCTTTCTGCCGGGGGGCGAGTGTAGCAGGGGTTAACATTTAGGGGGACTATCTGGGTGGTAGTATGACCCAGATACACGAGTTGTTAGGAATCTATGGCCAATTTGATTCATGGAGGATATAATGGTGCTCAGTTCCCTGCGGCCCCTGGGTGGCGCTGTCGCCTTGGGCTGGGGTTGAACCATCATTGTAGGGCTGTGCCCTTTGTGTCCTCTCGTGGCAGTAGTGCGGTGGGGCGGGGAACCCACTGTGCCTGCTGGGAGAGGGGATAAAGGGGGCGGACATCTTGCGCACGAGGTCCGAGCCCCAGGCACCTCCAGCTACATCAGGTCGGTGGCAGAGACCTCATCGTTCACCCGGTCTGTGGCAGAAACCAACCTCACGGTCGGTGGCAGCGACCGTGCGCCAAAAATTGTTGTGAGTTCCTAGCAACTTATCTGATCTGAAAGGATTGTGCCTGAACCCTCACCCCACCAAGTTGTGTTTGTATCAACCTGTCTGCTTGCAAAGAGGCATATTTATCTCTGCGGAAATAAATATAGATGTTGTACTGTCACCTGGTGTGGGCTTACTTTTCTGGGAGCAAAGTGTTCTACATTCACCTATCTACTGGTCATTTTTGAAGTGGAATCTCTGGACAGGGACACAGACCTGAAGGTAAAGATCATAGCTCAAACCTCTACACATCTAAGAGGGGCGAGCTGGTGGCAGCATCTCACTCCTCCCCCCTTGGTTCCCCTAGACGAGTAAACCAGCCCAAAAGAAGAAGGGAGAGAGCGGGTGAGACCGCTACATATGCTATTTTTAATGATAACTGTATGCACATTAAGTTATGCAGTAAGGGGATCACAATACTCCCCTTAACAATGCCTTCATCCTCCTTTTATCTCTAGAAGAAGGTTTTTTTGCTCAAACATCAATAGGGATGAGCATAAGGTTCAGTCCAAACACAAGTTCAAACCAAACTAAAGCCTCGTACACACGGTCTGACTTTTTGCCAACAAACTTAATTTTGAGCAAGTTTGACAAAAAATCCGACCGTGTGTACGCTTCATCGGACAAACTTTTTTGGTTTTTATCAGAGAAATGTTCGGTCTGCAAACGGACAAACTTTTCGCCAATAAAAGTCCGATGGAGCAAAGTCCGACCGTGTGTACAGGTGGACAAAACAAATAATGTTAAAATCAACCAAAAATAGCAGAAGTTGACCAAAGGGTGGCAGAGAAGAGCAGAAAAACTATGTGATGTTGGAAAAGTTTTGGGAAAGTTTGCAGAAAAGTCTGAGCGTGTGTATGCTAATGGGTGTTCCCGACCAACTCCCTTTGGACAAAAATCCACAGAAAAGTTTGTTTGAAGTCCGACTGTGTGTACGAGGCTTAAAGGCCCGTACACACGGTCAGACTTTTTGCCAACAAACTTCAAAATGAGCAAGTTTTTCAAAAAATCCGACCGTGTGTACGCTCCATCGGACAAACTTTTTCGGTTTTCATCGGACAAAAGTTCACTCTGCAAACTGACAAACTTTTCGGCAACAAAAGTCCAATGGTGCAAAGTCCTATCGTGTGTACAGAAATCCATCGGACTTTTGTCCGAGGTACAAATTACGCATGCCCAGAACCAATGTTAAAATCAACCAACAATAGCAGAAGTTGGTAAAGAGCAGAAAAACCACGTGATGTTGGGAAAGTTTGCAGAAAAGTCCGAGCGTGTGTATGCTATGGGTGTGCCCGGCCAACTCCCTTCGGACAAAAATCCACGGAAAAGTTTGTTTGAAGTCCGACCATGTGTACGAGGCTTAAGGCTATTTGGGCATTTGGACAAATGTCAGAACATTTACCTGTGTGGAAAGAGCTGAACATCATGCATAATTGCAGTATTACTTTTGCTGTTTTATGACAGCTTCCTGCTGTCAATGATTATTAAGGTTGGCAGCGTTGAGAACAAGGGTTCCTTCCCCACAACCCTGGCCCGGTGGTTGTGGGGGTCTGCAGGCAAAGGGCTTATCAGAATCAAGAAAGAACCCTTTAATGCCCCCCCCATGTGAATGAGTAAGGGGTACATAGTACCCATCATTCACACAAAAAATGTAAATAGTAAACACACACACACATTTTCTGAGAAATCTTTTAATACAAAAAAAAAACCTTTAAAGAGGTTGTATACCCGCTGCTGCTTTTTTTTTTTTACATACCTGAAAGGCAAAAGGCATAATGAGCTAGTATGCACCGCATACTAGCTCATTATGAAATACTTACCTTAGAACGAGGCGTCGGTAACTTACATGGTCCACGCTGAGGGAGATGTCATCTTGCCTCGGCGTGTCTTCTGGGTATCGCCGCTCCAGCGCAGTGAGTGGCTGGAGTGGCAATGTCGTCACTCCCGCACATCCACGTGGGAGACTTCTTTCCGGCAAAGTACGGCGGCTGCCGGGCTTTAGCCGAGAATCCCCGCTGCGCATGCGCCGCTGCAGTCAGTGGCTCATTGCGAGGGGAATATCTCCTAAACCGTACATGTTTAGGAGATATTCTTTTTACCTACAGGTAAGCCTTATTATAGGCTTACCTGTAGGTAAAAGTTCAAATACAGAGTATACAACCGCTTTAAAAAAAGTCATACAATGCACATCCACCATTAATTATGTCCGCCAACCCACCAAAAGAAAAAATGCTGCCCTCCGAAACACATCTTCTCTTGTTGCTTCATTCCCCACTGAAAGACAGGTCCTGCAGATGACAACCCATAAATGTGTACCCAGGTACTTGAAGAGTGAGAGAAAGCTCTGTAGCAGCTGCCCTGCGGTGCTGACTGAGCAGGAAGAGTTCAATAGACTGAGTCAGGCAACACTGCAGAGTGCACATCGCTGTCCAGTGTGCACCACCACTGCTGCATAATGGCAGCCTGAGCAGGATTCAGAGTGCTGAGTCCAGGTGTACTGACAGCTAGAGTCACTTGGGTGCAGAGCAGAGAGTGGAATAATTATTTTGTGTGACCAGATGGTGAGCTGCAATATTGCTGAGACTGATGAGCTGCTGCTGTGGTGATTTACTATCTTCTGCTACAGAGAGACTGTGCCCTTTAGAAACTGACCATAGTAGCCTTATTGCTGCCTGCAGCCTTGACTGAGACTATTCTCACACGCACCAACTGTACAACAGATCCCCAACTCTAGACGGCTGAAGAGTTATGACTAAAGACTGTCCCTTTTTCTGCTGCTACACAGAAACCTTCTCCTATTCTCTGACGGCGACCGTAAGTCGCTCTTATACCAATACAGACAAATCTGGGACATTGCTGCTAAACAGGTCAAGATCCCGCCCTTTAACGATTTCACCCCCCTCTGGCACAATAGAAATCTCCCTGAATTGCACCTGATTCCTGATACGGAGGTGTGGAGTAGGAGAGGGATTTTCTATTTACACCACATACTATCTGATGGGGCCCTTAGAAACTTTGAAGATCTTCAGGAACAATACACACTTCCACGATCCATGTACTATAGATTCATACAGCTCCGTCATGCCGTACGGGCCCAATTTCCCTCCTCCATCCCGCAGCCCACCCCCAACACCCTGATGGCGGTGATCAAGAGCTCAGACCCTCGCAGGTTGATCTCTGACTTTTACAACATGCTTCTCACCCCGTCTGCTACTGCCTTAGCATACAATCTCAAACCGAGGTGGGAGAGGGATGTGGGATCGCTGGAGGATGAGGAGTGGAGTGAGGCACTTGATGCCTGCAAGACCGTTTCTCCTAAACTCTCAGATAGATTATCTCAACTGTACATTTTACATCGTGCTTACCTTACTCCTCTCCGAGTGGCTCGTTTTAAGCCCAGGACTAGTACGGAATGTGCGATGTGTACACGAGAGGCTGGAACGTTTTTTCACCTGATCTGGGCATGTCCTCGACTCCAGATCTTGTGGAAACAAATAGTAGATTTCCTCCATGATGACATGGGGTTCCCCCAACCCTTGACCCAAAAATATGCCTGCTGGGTATTTTCCCCGGTGCGGAACCCGATAAATTCACTAAAACGTTACTTCATGAAACACTTTTTTCAGCTAAAAAGATTATAGCTAGACATTGGATGAGACCTACACCTCCTAGTTTCTCTGAGTGGAAAGTAGATGTGAATGCCACTTTGCCTTATAAGAAAATTATATATCTTAATAGAGGATGCCCGGATAAATACAATAAGATTTGGGACAGGTGGCTTTCGGTATCTGATACTTGTACGGGTTGATCCTGATGTATGCAGTCCCTAAAATATATTACTCTGGGTTGGGTTCCAACTCTGTCTCTTTCTGATCTGTGAATGTCAATGTATTGGTACTTGTGTCTGATCTCTGTTACTATTATTGCCATATACCCTGTAATGCCATACTTCATGTGTACAGTGTTCAATAAAAATGTTTAATATAAAAAAAAAAAAAAAAAAATTTTAATCACTACCCTAGAGTAGTACAGTGGCACTATGTCTGGTGACAGTATGTAAAAAATATATATATATATATATATATATATATATATATATTGTGAGGGGGTTAACTCGGTAGCTGGTGTGTGTGACCCCCTGGTTGGGCTCCCCACACAAAAACAGGGCCAGCAGACGGAGGTTGTGGTTTTCAAAATCAAAAGGTGCGGTTTATTTCTCTATGTACAGTGACAAAACACAGCAAAGCCAAAAAGAAACATAAACAAAATAAATCCTGGTCAGTTTGACCTCTGACTAAACATGCAGGTTTCCTAAACTAACAACTGGGATCAGCCTGGTGCTGTCCTAGTCCCTAAGTCCCTGGTTTAGTAAAAGTCCAAACAAATAGCCACACAGGCTTTGCCTCACCGCACAGGGGTTCACTCTCCCTAGACAGTCCACACAGGTCTGGTTCCAGGCATGAGCTAACACCTAATGAATCTGGGAGTTCTTATAGAGGCCTAAATGAGCTGACAAGCTTCAGCTGGTCTCATCAACTCCCTGCCTCACGACGCCCAGCACTCTCCCTAGAGGTATGAGTCATTCATGAGCCCACTAGCCTCAGCTGGGCTTCATCAACTCCCTAGTTGTATAAGTCGGCATAAAGCCTGAATCTGGGAGAAATATATCTACCCCCCTGGATGCAACCAGGTGACTTTACCTTCCTGCTGTCACATACCCCCCCCTCTTGTTTTAACCTTGGGGTTGGAACACCAGCAATCAGGCATTCATGTACTCGAGACAAAGCATCCACATTCCCCATTTGAACGCCAGGGCGATGCTTTACTGTGAAGTTGAATTCCTGTAGGGCCAGGAACCACCTATTCACTCTTCTATTTGTCTCCTTGTTTTGAGCCATCCACTTTAACGGAGCGTGATCCGTAACCATGTCAAAGTGCCTACCTAGCAGATAGTACCGAAGGGAATCTAGAGCCCACTTCACCGCTAAACACTCCTTTTCAACGGTGGCGTAATTTACCTCATGGGACTTCAACTTCCTGCTGAGGTAAATGACTGGGTGCTCTTCCCCGTTCCAGACCTGGGACAATACTGCTCCTAACCCCACATCTGACGCATCACTTTGTACGACAAAGTCTTTAGAGAAGTCGGGTGAGTACAACACTGGCTGGCTACATAAGGATTGTTTCAAGAATTGGAATGCTGCCTCCGCCTCGGGGGTCCATTTAATCATGACCGACCCTTTCCCTTTCGTCAGGTTGGTTAGGGGCACAGCCTTAGAAGCAAAGTGGGGAATGAAGCGCCGATAATAACCCGCGATTCCCAGAAAGGCTCGTACCTGCTTCTTGCTGTTGGGACGTGGCCAACTCTGGATGGCCTCGACTTTGTTGAGTTGGGGTTTTATTACTCCCCTGCCAATGGTGTACCCAAGATATTTGGCCTCCTCCTGCCCAATGGTACACTTCTTGGGGTTAGCCGTAAACCCCGCTTCCCGGATACAGTCTAGGACTGCTTGCACTTTTGGCAGATGTGAGGCCCAATCTGTGCTATGGACAATTACGTCATCCAGGTAAGCCGCAGCATACTTCCGATGGGGCCTCAGTATCTGGTCCATTTTCCGCTGGAATGCGCATTCTGTAACCCGAACGGCATTCTCTTATATTGGAACGCCCCGTCTGGGGTTACAAATGCGGTTTTCTCTTTGGCCGACTTGGCCAGGGGAATTTGCCAATACCCTTTTGTGAGGTCAAGAGTCGTCATGTATCGGGCTGTTCCCAGCCGGTCGATCAACTCATCTATACGTGGCATGGGGTAGGTGTCAAATTTTGTAACTTTGTTCAACTGACGAAAATCGTTACAAAATCGCCAGCTCCCATCCGGTTTAGGCACCAACACAATGGGACTAGACCAATCACTTTGGGACTCCTCTATCACCCCTAAGTTCAGCATTTTCTGTACTTCCTCCCGTATTGCCTCCCGTCGGGCCTCTGGGATCCGATAGGGTTTTAACTTCACCCTTTCACCGGGCGGGGTAATAATATCATGCTCTACCCCAGATGTTTGTCCCGGCAGCTCAGAGAACACCTCCTTGTTGCGAAGCACAAACTCCTTAACCTCCTGTTGTTGGGGTTGTGACAAGGTGGCTGCTATTCCAACCTCCGGAATCACGCAACCAGTTTGAGCTGGTGACCAAGTTTCTGCGACTAGGGACTCTCTATCCCTCCAGGCTTTCAACAGATTAACGTGATATATCTGTTCGGGCTTTCGCCTTCCTGGTTGTCTGACCTTGTAATTCACTTCGCTCACTTTTTCCATTATCTCGTAGGGGCCTTGCCATTTGGCAAGGAATTTACTTTCAACCGTAGGGACAAGTACCAATATCCTATCCCCCGGGGAAAAGGTACGGGTCTTTGCTCCACGGTTGTACACTCTCTGCTGTGCCAACTGCGCTTGGGCCAAATGTTCCTTCACGATGGGCATTACCTGTGCAATTCGATCTTGCATCAGGGCGACATGCTCAATCACACTCCTGTGGGGAGAACTCTCACTTTCCCAAGTTTCCTTGGCAATATCCAACAGCCCTCTTGGGTGTCTCCCATACAGTAACTCAAAGGGGGAGAATCCCGTAGAGGATTGGGGCACCTCCCTAATAGCAAACATCAAATAAGGAAGTAGACAGTCCCAATCCTTTCCATCTCTATCCACCACTTTCTTCAACATTTGTTTTAGGGTTTTGTTGAATCTTTCAACCAGCCCATCGGTTTGGGGGTGATACACAGATGTACGCAATTGCGTCACTTTGAGCAATTTACACAGCTCTTTCATAACCCGGGACATAAAGGGTGTACCTTGGTCCGTAAGCAGTTCTTTACAAATACCCACCCGGCTAAAAACAAGAGATAGCTCTTTGGCTATGGTTTTGGCCGAGGTATTTCTGAGAGGGATCGCTTCTGGATAACGGGTGGCATAGTCCATTATAACCAATATGTACTGGTGCCCCCTAGCGGACTTGATTATAGGACCTACCAAATCCATTGCGATTCTCTCAAACGGGACCTCAATGATGGGTAGAGGGACCAGCGGGCTACGGAAATGTGGCATCGGGGCCGACCTCTGACACACAGGGCAGGAGGAACAATAATTTTCTATGTCCTTCATCACCCCAGGCCAATAGAATCTCTGTAATACCCTCTCTCGGGTTTTCTCTGTCCCCAGATGACCTCCAAGAATGTGCCCATGGGCCAACTCCAACACCAACTTCCTGTAAGGTTTGGGCACCACAAGCTGCTCAACGGTTTCTTCTGCCCTTTTTGCCACCCGATACAGTAGGTCCTTCTCTACGCTGAAGTATGGGTAAGTGCAGGTATTATCTGGGTTCACTAACTCGCCATCTATTTCCACTACGTTTTCCCGTGCCTTTATTAGGGCGGGGTCTTTTAACTGTTCTGTGGCAAAATTTTCCCTGTGAACCTCTAGATCAGAAAACTCCACAGACGGTAGGTTTTCGTCTGAGGAGGTGGGCTCCTCTCCAGTTTCTTGAGTCTCCCCTGCCAATACTGACAAGGGAAATTCTGGAGAGTCCTCACCACTCTCAGAGGAGTTCTGGCTATCACATTCCTGGTACATAGGGGCACCAGTGGGGGGCTCAGGATCATCCCACAGTTCCCAGAACTTCGGAAAATCCCTTCCCACAATGGCATCATGCGGTAATTGAGATACTAACCCCACTGGATGAGAGAGGGTACCTTTGGGGGTCTCGAAACACACTGTAGTCACTGGATACTCTCGGGTGTCCCCATGCACACAAATAACAGCTACCTTGCTATTCCCAGAGACCTCTGTTTTAACTAATTCAGCCTTTATCAGGGTCACAAGGCTACCTGAATCCAGTAATACCACAACATTTCTACCATTAATACACATTTTGCATAAATGTTTCTCAGTTCCCCGAATGGCAGTGCATGCGACTGTCGCACACAGCGACTGACGTCTGTCCATCAGAAAGTCACATTGCATGGGTTCCTCCACAACCGGGCAATTTGCTGCAATATGTCCCGCTTGCCGGCAGCGGTAGCAAACAATCCATTTGGCTGCCTCTTGAGCCCCTGACTTCCCAGGCTGTTCTCGCCAAACTTTGGGTAGAGCTCCCACCCTCTCACTCTCTCCACCCTCACCCCTTGGAATCCTCTTATCCGCCCCTGGGGATGGTCTGGTCTTAGGGTGGAAAGTCCGAGAGTCTCTGGAAGAGGCCGTCAGGTTCTCTGTAGCCAAGTATTTCTCTACACGATCCACAAGACCACCGGCCGTCTCTGGGTCTCCATGGCTTACCCACTTTTGGATGGCAGTAGGAAGAGCTCTCAAAAACCGATCCATTACAACACGTTCCACAATCTCTGGTGCGGACAAAGTCTCTGGCTGTAGCCACTTCCTGCTCAGGTGAATGAGATCATACATTTGAGACCTGGGGGGTTTTCCAAGCTGGAAAGTCCAGTTATGCACACGCTGAGCCCGGACAGCCAGGGTGACACCCAGCCTTGCCAATATTTCAGCTTTTAGCATCACATAGTCTTTTGCTTGGTCAGGCTCTAGGTCATAGTAAGCCTTCTGCGATTCACCAGTTAACAGAGGAGCCACCAGTCCAGCCCACTGCTCCTCAGGCCACTTTTCTCTTTCAGCAGTCCTTTCAAATGTGGTCAAAAATACCTCTGGATCATCCTCTCCAGTCATTTTTGTCAATAAACGACTCACCCCAAAGGACGCGGTATTAGTGGGACGGCTTTCCTCACTGGTCTGCGGACGTTGCTGCATTACTGCTTCCATTTGTTGTAGTCTCTGCTCTTGCTTCTGTAACAGGTCTATGAAGCGGGCCTCAGATTGCTGCTGGGCTTGTTGATGAGCTTGCTGCTGGGCTGCAAGGCTCCTTTGCAAACCTGCATTTGTCTGCTGTTGATTGGCATTTGCTAGAGCCAGCTGTTTCAGTATCTCCTCCATGCTGGCTTAAAAAAAACTGCCACTGGTTCTCCACCAACTGTGAGGGGGTTAACTCGGTAGCTGGTGTGTGTGACCCCCTGGTTGGGCTCCCCACACAAAAACAGGGCCAGCAGACGGAGGTTGTGGTTTTCAAAATCAAAAGGTGCGGTTTATTTCTCTATGTACAGTGACAAAACACAGCAAAGCCAAAAAGAAACATAAACAAAATAAATCATGGTCAGTTTGACCTCTGACTAAACATGCAGGTTTCCTAAACTAACAACTGGGATCAGCCTGGTGCTGTCCTAGTCCCTAAGTCCCTGGTTTAGTAAAAGTCCAAACAAATAGCCACACAGGCTTTGCCTCACCGCACAGGGGTTCACTCTCCCTAGACAGTCCACACAGGTCTGGTTCCAGGCATGAGCTAACACCTAATGAATCTGGGAGTTCTTATAGAGGCCTAAATGAGCTGACAAGCTTCAGCTGGTCTCATCAACTCCCTGCCTCACGACGCCCAGCACTCTCCCTAGAGGTATGAGTCATTCATGAGCCCACTAGCCTCAGCTGGGCTTCATCAACTCCCTAGTTGTATAAGTCGGCATAAAGCCTGAATCTGGGAGAAATATATCTACCCCCCTGGATGCAACCAGGTGACTTTACCTTCCTGCTGTCACAATATATATATATGACATGTGCAAAAGGAAAAAATTTGTTTAGTTTTGTTTCGTTTTAATTAGTTAATGAATTAATTTTGTTTAGTTAGATTCGTTAAATCCGTTAAATTCGTTTTTGGATTTCGTTTGACCGAATTCGTAAAAACGCTCGGATTCGAAATCATTTCTACCGGATTCGAAATCATTTCTACATGATTCGAAATCATTTCTACATGATTCAAAATCATTTCTACATGATTCAAAATCATTTCAACATGATTCGAAATCATTTCAACATGATTCGAAATCATTTCAACATGATTCAAAATCATTTCAACATGATTCAAAATCATTTCAACCGCATTCAAAAACAATTAGAATAGAATCGAAAATATTGGAAATAATCAAATAGAAAAACAATAGAATAGAATAAAATACAATATATATATATATATATATATATATATATATATATATATATATATTATATTTTATTCTATTCTGTTCTATTTTTTTTCTAGTCTATTTTCTATTTCTATTCTAATCTTTTCTAATTGGAATTCAAAAAATCGGTCGCATTCGAAAATATTTTAACCAAATTCTAAAATATATCTACCGGATTCGATAATATTTCAACCAAATTCGATAATATTTCAAACGGATTTGAAATTATTTCAACCAAATAGAAAAGATTATAATAAAATAGAAAAACAGATAATAGACTAGAAAAACAATAGGACAGAATATATTATATTTTATTCTATTCTGTTCTATTTTTTTCTAGTCTATTCTTTTATATTCTATTCAAATCTTTTCTAATAAAATCAAAATCATTATATACTGAATTCGAATTTCGGAAGATGGTTATATATATATATATATATATATATATATATATATATATATATATATAAATATTCCGACATTCTAATTTCGTATAGAATGAATTCTAATTTGAATAGAAAAGATTAGAATAGAAATAGAAAATAGACTAGAAAAACAATAGAACAGAATAGAGTATAGATACTGCAGACTATTAGCATCTATTTTTTTTTTCAGATCTCCTGCAGACTATTAGTACTCTGCAAAAAATAAAATAAAAAATAAAATAGATGCTAATAGTCTGCAGGAGATCTTATGGAAACAAATAGTAATCTGCAAAAAAATAAAAAATTAAATAGAATCTATACTCTATTCTGTTCTATTGTTTTTCTAGTCTATTTTCTATTTCTATTCTAATCTTTTCTATTCAAATTAGAATTCATTCTATATGAAATTTGAAAGTCGGAAAAAAAATTATATATATATATATATATATATATATATATATATATATATATATATAAAACCATCTTCCGAAATTCGAATTTAGTATATAAATGATTTTGATTTTAATAGAAAAGATTTGAATAGAATAGAAAAGAATAGACTAGAAAAAAAATAGAACAGAATAGAATAAAATATAATATATTCTGTCCTATTGTTTTTCTAGTCTAGTATCTGTTTTTCTATTTTATTATAATCTTTTCTATTCGGTTGAAATAATTTCAAATCCGGTTGAAATATCGAATTTGGTTGAAATATTAACGAATGCGGATGAAATATTATCGAATTCGGTAGATATATTTTCGAATTTGGTTGAAATATTTTCAAATGCGACCGTTTTTTTTGAATTCCAATTAGAAAAGATTAGAATAGAAATAGAAAATAGACTAGAAAAAAAATAGAACAGAATAGAATAAAATATAATATATATATTGTATATTATTCTATTCTGTTCTATTGTTTTTCTATTTGATTATTTCCAATATTTTCGATTCTATTCTATTCTATTCTAATTGTTTTTCAAATTCGATTCGACTAGAATTGTTTTCGAATTCGATTCAAATTTCGTCCGTGGTTTTTCGATTCGAAACATTCGGATTCGGTTGAATTCGTTAGCATTATAATTTGTTAATTCAGATGCATCCGAACGTCCGAATATATATATATATTTATTTTGTGAGGGGGTTAACTCAGCAGCGGGTGTGTGTGACCCCCTGGATGGGTTCACCACACAAAAACAGGCACAGCAGACAGTGGTAGGAGAAAACAAAAGGGTGTGGTTTTATTTTAACTAAATACAGACAAAAAAAAATACAGCAAAAACAAAAGAAACAGGAAAATAAATCACTACACACGTTGGTGTCCCTAACTAACAACTGGGTACAGCCTTGTGCTGTCCCAGTCCCTAGCTCCCTGCTTTTAGAAGTTCTAAGAAATAACCACACAGGCTTTGGCTCACCGCACAGAGATCACACTCCCCAGACTATCCACACAGATCTGGTTCCAGGTTGGAGCATCTCCCTTAGCATGCTGGGAGTTCTTGTAGAGGCCCTTAACGAGCCCACTTACTTCAGCTGGGCTCATTAACTCTTCCCCTGCAAGACTCCCAGCACTCCCCCTAGTGGTATAAATCGGCATATATATCTCCCATCCTGGATGCAACCTGGTAACTTTACCTGCCTGCTGTTACATACCCCCCCCCCCCTCTTGTTTTAACCTTGGGGTTGGAACACACGCAATCAGGCATGCATGTACTCGAGACAAAGCATCCACATTCCCCATTTGAACGCCAGGGCGATGCTTTACTGTAAAGTTGAATTCCTGTAGGGCCAGGAACCACCTATTTACTCTTCTATGTCATGGATATGCATTAATGTCTGTCTGCCATCTTACCTTTCCTCCTCGTGTGTTCATCTTAGAGGCCAGAACCCTTTTCACCTGGCTTCCTTTATAATCTCCTCCCAGCCTGACTCCACCCCAGGCCCTATCACAGAACACTATATTAACCTGTGCACTGCAAGCCTGCTTTGCTGATCAACGTGTTTGTTAGGCATTGTGTGTTTGGGTTCCTGCCTGCCGTGTGCTACGTCTGTCTCTCTGTTACATATTTGGCTTGTCCCCGACTATCCCTGTCTGCTCGTGACCCTTGACCTTCGGCTCGTTCTTTCGTTATCCTTGTCTGCTTGTGGCCCCTGACCTTCAGCTTGTTATTCAGTTCTCTCATATCTTGTGCTGCTGCTTCCCCTCTTTTTTCCCCTCTTTTCCCCTTATCCTACGGGGTGTGAGCTAGGAAACTCCAGGGGCCGCGACCTGGTCCCAGCCTGCAGCATAACATCCTCACCACTAGAGGCTCTGGAGAAGACCTGCTGGGTCTTAGACTCCGCGCCCTGGGGAATCTTGGCTCTAGCTTCCGTTAGGATTCCGGTTGTGCTCCTCTGGTCCTGCTTTCCACAACCACCCAGTTTCCTATCCGCAGAAGCCAACCATAGGGTTCACTACCTTGCGGTGCACTCCTGTCCCCCTACGGTGTGCATCTGTCACCTGGCCACGGGTGACCTTGACAGTTTGATCAGCCATGAACTGAGCTGACATCCCGCTCCCCGCGGATGATCCATTGCAGGGCATAGTTCGCAGACTTGAAACCTAGGAATCAAATCAGACTCAGGTGATGCGATTCCTCCAGGATCTGGCTTCTCGATTCGAGCAGCTTCAGGCCTCCCTGGGAACCCCGAATCCGCAACCTCAAGTACAACCAGCGGCTGTACCTATCGCACCAGTCGCAGCCTCACACTCACTAAGATTGCCAGCTCCGTTCCGTTTCTCTGGGGACTCCAAGGCCTACAGGGGGTTTCTCAGCCAATGCACAATTCATTTTGAGCTTCAGCCTCAAAGCTTCCTGTCTGACCGGGCTAAGGTAGCCTATATCATTTCCCTCCTCTCCGGTGAAGCTTTGGCCTGGGCTGCACCCCTGTGGTTTCCAGCCTGTCCGATTTCTTGAAGCTCTTTCGTAATATCTTCGAAGAGCCGGCTCGGGCTTCTTCAGCGGCTAGTGCTGTCTTACGTCTTCGCCAAGAATCTAGTCCAGTGGGGCAATATGCTCTTCAGTTCCGTATCCACACAGCTGAATTGAGCTGGAATAATGAGGCCCTGGTCGGTACCTTTTTACATGGCCTCTCTGACCGAGTGAAAGACGAATTAGCGGGAAGAGCCATTCCCGTCGGTCTGGACGATGTAATTTCATTATGCAACCAGATCGACATTCGTTTTCAAGAGAGGTCCTTAGAAAAAAGATGCCAGCACTCCCTGGGTCCTAGCCAGTCTGAGCTCCCCTCCCTTCATCCCATGGAGCATCCTCTACCTGCTGAAGAACTTATGCAGCTGGGCCGGACCAGACTAACCCCCGAAGAACGTGCTAGGCGCAGAACTCTGGGCTTGTGCCTCTATTGTGGGGGCAAGAGTCATTTTCGTGACTCCTGCTCGCTTCGTCCGGGAAACGCTCGGGTCTAATACATTTGGAAGGTGGAGTATTGGACCCAGAAACATCACCTTCTCGCCTGCTCTTGCCGGTGTTCCTTCATGTAGGCACTTCTCCTCAGTCAACCCTTGCATACCTGGATTCCGGGGCTGCCGGCAATTTTATGGATTGGAGAACTGCTTCTTCTATGAAGCTTACCCTTTCACCTCTCACTACCCCATTGGTAGTCTCGGCAATTGATGGCACTGTTCTCCCAGGGGGCCCTATTCGCTTCCAGACGCTACCCATTAGGATGTCGGTAGGGATTCTCCACCAGGAGTGAATATCCTTTCTTATTCTACCCAAGGCCTCTACCCCAGTTGTATTGGGCCTCCCTTGGCTACAGCTCCACTCTCCACATGTGGACTGGGTCTCTGGGCAGATCCTGGCCTGGGGTTCCTCATGTTTCTCGTCGTGTCTTCTCAAGGTGACCCCCAAGGA
Source organism: Rana muscosa (assembly GCA_029206835.1). NCBI lineage: Eukaryota > Metazoa > Chordata > Amphibia > Anura > Ranidae > Rana > Rana muscosa. Next base: position 43,172,970 of record JARGYO010005626.1, read on the forward strand.
GAGTCTTCCGGTTGCTGCCACTTCTGTTTCTTCTGATCTTCCTGCTGCATACAGCGATTACCAGGATGTGTTCTGTAAGAAATCAGCTGAGGTGCTTCCTCCCCACAGGTCTTTTGACTGTGCTATTGATCTTGTCCCCGGAGCAACTCTACCCAGGGGTCGTACCTACCCTCTGTCCATCCCAGAGACCCAGGCCATGTCTGAGTATGTCGCAGAGAATCTGGAGAGAGGTTTCATCCGGAAATCCTCATCGCCTGCAGGGGCAGGGTTCTTTTTTGTTGCCAAAAAGGATGGTACCTTAAGACCCTGCATCGATTATCGGGGTTTAAATGCGGTTACTATTAAAAATCGATACCCCTTACCCTTAATATCTGAGCTATTCGATAGGTTGAAGGGTGCTTCCATTTTCACCAAGTTGGATCTCAGAGGCGCGTACAATCTCATTCGAATACGGGAGGGTGATGAATGGAAGACTGCATTCAACACTAGAGACGGGCATTACGAATATCTGGTGATGCCCTTTGGTCTGTGTAATGCTCCAGCCGTGTTTCAAAACTTTGTCAATGAAATCTTCAGAGATCTGCTGTACCAGTTTGTTGTCATCTATCTGGATGACATTCTGATCTTTTCTGAAAATCTGCTCATCCACAGAAACCATGTCCGCACTGTACTTCAGCGTCTTAGAGAGAACAATCTCTATGCCAAGCTGGAGAAATGTTCCTTTGAATGTTCTGAGGTCCTGTTTTTGGGGTGCTTTGTCTCATGTTCGGGTCTTCGTATGGACCCTGGGAAGGTCTTGGCTATCACCAACTGGCCTCTTCCTGCTAGCCTCAAGGCCACACAGCGCTTTCTTGGCTTCACTAATTATTATAGGCAGTTCATAAAGAATTACTCTTCCATTGCCGCGCCTATTATCGCTTTGACCAAGAAGGGTGTGAATGCCAGAGACTGGCCTCCCGAAGCTGTCTCTGCATTTCACAACCTGAAACAGGCCTTTGTTTCTGGCCCCCTCTTGAGGAGACCAAATCCTGGGAATGCATTTTTTATTGAAGTGGACGCTTCCTCAATGGGGGTGGGAGCTGTGCTTCTTCAAATCTTTGAGAAGAGACGCCAACCATGTGCGTTCTTCTCCAAAAAAAATTCTCAGGCTGAGAGGAATTATGCCATCAGTGATCGGGAACTTCACACAATTAAATTGGCGTTAGAGGAGTGGCGTCATCTCTTGGAGGGTTCCCCTCACTCCATAACGATCTTTACCGATCACAAAAATTTACAGTATCTACAGAATGCTAAACGTCTGAATCCTAGACAGGCCAGGTGGAGTCTCTTCTTTGCCCGTTTTAATTTCACGATTACCTACAAACCTGGTTCCTGCAACGGTCGGGCTGATGCGCTCTCTAGGTCATTTGACACTTTGGACGAGGAGTCCGCCCCTGAACCTGAGCCAATCATTCCAACCTCATGCATTGTTGCCCACTCTACCACCCTGAAGTCAAAAATTCCGCCTGGTAAGACCTTTGTCCCCACTGAGCTAAGAGCTAAGATCCTTCGTTGGGGACATGATTCCAAGGTGGCAGGTCATTCTGGATTCCTCCGATCCTTCCTACTCATCAGTCGTCACTACTGGTGGCCTAATCTCCACTCAGACGTCAAAGACTACGTTAAAGCTTGTCATGTCTGTGCTCAGTCCAAATCCTCCACACAAGCTCCTGCTGGTCTCCTCATGCCCTTGCCCATTCCTAAGGAACCCTGGGCCCATATTGCCATGGATTTTATCACCGACCTCCCACTGTCTGAGAATAATACAGTCATTTGGGTGGTAATCGATCGGTTCTCCAAGATGGCTCATTTTGTTCCTCTTCCTGGTCTTCCTTCCGCCCCTGCCTTGGTTCCCATTTTCATTCGAGAAATTCTCCACCTACATGGTGTCCCTTCTCATATTGTTTCCGACAGGGGAGTCCAATTCACGTCTCGTTTTTGGAGAGCCTTTTGCAAATCCCTCAATATTGTCTTGGATTTTTCTTCTTCTTACCATCCCCAATCCAATGGACAGACTGAGAGGGTTAATCAGGAGTTAGAGGTCTTTCTTCGCACCTTTGTGTCTTCTCACCATGATGATTGGTCCTCTCTACTCCCGTGGGCAGAATTCTAATATAACAATCATGTGAATACCAGTTCGCAGAAGACACCCTTTTTCACAGTTTATGGAAAACACCCTCAACTTCCTCTTCCCATGATCTGTTCCCCAGACATTCCAGCTTTGGCTTCGGTTCAGGAGTCTCTCAATTCCGTTTGGGTTCACGTTCATGATTCCCTCCGGGCAGCTGCTGAAAAATTCAAAGGCTTTGCCGACCGCCGCAGGCGTAAACCGCCTTCTCTTCAGCCAGGGGACAAAGTCTGGCTCTCTACCAGGAACATCAAGCTCCGAGTTCCTTGTCTGAAGTTTGCTCCACGATTCATCGGTCCATACACGGTAACTAAACTGAATCCGGTTTGTTTCAAACTCCAGATTCCTAAGAGCCTTAAAATCACTAACTCCTTTCATGTTGCTCTTCTAAAGCCTTTAGTCCTCAATAAATTCTCTCGTCCTCTCCCTACCGTGGCGCCTGTCTGAGGATAATCAGGAGTACGAGATCAGTCAAATTCTAGACTCCCGACTCTGTAAAGGTGTTCTTCAGTACCTCGTTCATTGGAAAGGGTTTGGTCCTGAGGAGAGGTCTTGGATCACTGCATCTGAGGTCTTTGCACCTCGTCTGTTAAAGGAGTTTCATCTGAAGTTTCCCTCTAAACCTGGGCCCAGGCGGGGAAGGGGGAGGCCTCGTAAGAGGGAGGGTACTGTCATGGATATGCATTAATGTCTGTCTGCCATCTTACCTTTCCTCCTCATGTGTTCATCTTAGAGGCCAGAACCCTTTTCACCTGGCTTCCTTTATAATCTCCTCCCAGCCTGACTCCACCCCAGGCCCTATCACAGAACACTATATTAACCTGTGCACTGCAAGCCTGCTTTGCTGATCAACGTGTTTGTTAGGCATTGTGTGTTTGGGTTCCTGCCTGCCGTGTGCTACGTCTGTCTCTCTGTTACATATTTGGCTTGTCCCCGACTATCCCTGTCTGCTCGTGACCCTTGACCTTCGGCTCGTTCTTTCGTTATCCTTGTCTGCTTGTGGCCCCTGACCTTCAGCTTGTTATTCGTTTCTCTCATATCTTGTGCTGCTGCTTCCCCTCTTTTCCCCTTATCCTACGGGGCGTGAGCTAGGAAACTCCAGGGGCCGCGACCTGGTCCCAGCCTGCAGCATAACATCCTCACCACTAGAGGCTCTGGAGAAGACCTGCTGGGTCTTAGACTCCGCGCCCTGGGGAATCTTGGCTCTAGCTTCCGTTAGGATTCCGGTTGTGCTCCTCTGGTCCTGCTTTCCACAACCACCCAGTTTCCTATCCGCAGAAGCCAGCCATAGGGTTCACTACCTTGCGGTGCACTCCTGTCCCCCTACGGTGTGCATCTGTCACCTGGCCACGGGTGACCTTGACATTCTATTTGTCTCTTTGTTTTGAGCCATCCACTTTAAAGGAGCATGATCAGTAATCATGTCAAAGTGCCTACCTAACAGATAGTACCGAAGGGAATCTAGAGCCCACTTCACGGCTAAACACTCCTTCTCAATTGTGGCGTAATTTACCTCATGGGACTTCAATTTCCTGCTGAGGTAAATGACTGGGTGCTCTTCCCCGTTCCGGACCTGGGACAATACTGCTTCTAACCCAACGTCTGATGCATTACTTTGTACGACAAAGTCCCTAGAGAAGTCTGGTGAGTGCAACACTGGCTGGCTACATAAGTCTTTTTTTAACCACTTAACGACCGCTCACTGTATATAAACGTCGGCACAATGGCACCGACAGGCACAATCACGTAGAGCATACGTGATTGCCTTTGTACAGTTGGGGGGTCCGATCGGACCCCCTTCTGTACAGTGAGCGGTCGGAATTCATCTGGGAGCGTTCCGAGATGGGGGGGCGGCCGTTCGATTCCGACCACCCCCCCGCGATCGCTCCCGGCAAATAGAAATGCCCCCTCTGTCTGTGTACTGTTTACACAGATAGAGAAAGCAGGAGGAAGTGATGTCATCTCCTGTGCGGCGCTCACATATACCGAGCGTCGTACAAGAGAAGACACACAGGTCAGTGCACTAACACTACACTAACACCAGCACACATAGGCACATAAATCGCCCCCCCAGATCACCCCCCAGCCCCCCCAGATCACCCCCCAGCCCCCAGTCACAGTGTCACTGATTACAGTGACCATTTATTTACTGATCACTGCAATCAGTGACATTTGTGACTGTAAAAGTGTCACTACATTTAGTTTTAGGTCCAGTGTAGCCCCCTAACCCCCCCTAATAAAGGTTTAACCCCTTGATCACCCCCCAGATAACCCTTTCACCCCCTAGCACCGCCGTCGCTTGGTGATCATTTTTCTGATCGCTGTCTTGGCGTCGGTGATGCAGATCGGTACCCAGTAATTTTTTTTAGGTTCGCCGCAGGTTTTTATAGCGTCGGGTACCCCCATAAATTATCTAATAAAGGTTTAACCCCCTTGATCGCCCCCCAGGTAACCCTTTCACCCCCTATCACCACTGTCACTAAGCGATCGTTTTTCTGATCGATGTCTTAGCGTCGGTGATGCTGATCGGTAGCCAGTATTTTTTTTTAGGTTCGCCGCAGGTTTTTATAGCGTCGGGTACCCCCATAAATTATCTAATAAAGGTTTAACCCCCTTGATCGCCCCCCAGGTAACCCTTTTACCCCCTATCACCACTGTCACTAAGCAATTGTTTTTTCTGATCGCTGTCTTGGCGTCGGTGATGCAGATCGGTACCCAGTAATTTTTTTAGGTTCGCCGCAGGTTTTTATAGCGTCGGGTACCCCCATAAATTATCTAATAAAGGTTTAACCCCCTTGATCGCCCCCCAGGTAACCCTTTCACCCCCTATCACCACTGTCACTAAGCGATCGTTTTTCTGATCGATGTCTTAGCGTCGGTGATGCTGATCGGTAGCCAGTATTTTTTTTTTAGGTTCGCCGCAGGTTTTTATAGCGTCGGGTACCCCCATAAATTATCTAATAAAGGTTTAACCCCCTTGATCGCCCCCCAGGTAACCCTTTCACCCCCTATCACCACTGTCACTAAGCAATTGTTTTTCTGATCGCTGTCTTGGCGTCGGTGATGCAGATCGGTACCCAGTAATTTTTTTAGGTTCGCCGCAGGTTTTTATAGCGTCGGGTACCCCCCATAAATTATCTAATAAAGGTTTAACCCCCTTGATCGCCCCCCAGGTAACCCTTTCACCCCCTATCACCACTGTCGCTAAGCGATCATTTTTCTGATCGATGTCTTACCGTCGGTGATGCAGATCGGTAGCCAGTAATTTTTTTTAGGTTCGCCGCAGGTTTTTATAGCGTCAGGTACCCCCATATATTATCTAATAAAGGTTTTAACCCCCTAATTGCCCCTAGTTAACCCTTTCACCAGTAATCATCATATAAGTGTTACGGGTGACGCTGGTTAGTTAGTTTGCTTTTATAGTGTCAGGGCACCCGCCGTATATAACCCAATAAAGGTTTAACCCCCTGATCGCCCGGCGGGTGATATCAATTAGGTTTTAGCGTCAGAGAGGGTCTGCGTCACACCCCAGGCAGCGTCAGGTTAGTGCCAGTAACGCTAACACCCACGCGTGAAGCATACACCTCCCTTAGTGGTATAGTATCTGAACAGATCAATATCTGATCTGATCAGATCTATACTAGCGTCCCCAGCAGTTTAGGGTTCCCAAAAACGCAGTGTTAGCGGGATCAGCCCAGATACCTGCTAGCACCTGCGTTTTGCCCCTCCGTCCAGCCCAGGCCACCCAAGTGCAGTATCGATCGATCACTGTCACTTGCAAAACACAACACACATAACTGCAGCGTTCGCAGAGACAGGCCTGATCCCTGCGACTCCAGTGCTGTAGGAGGTGATTTCACCACCACAGTTAAAAAAAAAAAGAAGCAAATATGCCGAAGCATTGGGGCAGCAGGGGCGGAGGAGCGATTTTGCTCCTAATGCCGCGTACATACGGTCGAAATTCCGACGGAGGCTTGCCCGTGGAAAAGTCCGACCATGTGTGTGCGGCATAACTTTTTTGCGGGAGGATGCCCCCATGCTTCGGCATATATAAATGGTGCATGTATGCCCATCATTAGAAGTGGGTGGATGAAGGGCGGTATTCTAATGGTGGGCATACCCACCGATCAATCTCTTTTTTCGTTCAGCCACCTGGCTGCATGAAAAAAAAAGATTACAATACATGTCCAACAAGGACCAGCAACGTACTGGTATGTTGCTGGACTTTGAATGGTTATACCAGATTGATGCCTGCGGGTTTAGGTATCATCTTGGTATCATTCTTTTCAGCCAGCAGCCGGCTTTAATGTAAAAGCAACCCTAGTGGCTAATTAGCCTCTGGACTGCTTTTACAAGCAGTGGGAGGGAATGTCCCCCCCCGGATATAAAAAGCGCCATTGGGAAATTGGGAAAGCATTTTATCACACCGATCTTGGTGTGGTCAGATGCTTTGAGGGCAGAGGAAAGATCTAGGGTCTAGACCCCAGTTTTTTCAAAAAAAGAGTACCTGTCACTACCTATTACTATCATAGGGGATATTTACATTCCCTGAGATAACAATAAAAATGATAAAAAAAAAAAAACATGGAAGGAACAATTTAAAAATAAAATAAAAAAGCAAAATTAATAATAAAAAAAAAAAAGCACCCCTGTCCTGCCCTGCTCTTGCCCAATGGCGAACGCAAGCGTCGGTCTGGCGTCATATGTAAACAGCAATTGCACCATGCATGTGAGGTATCACCGCGAAGGTCAGATCGAGGGCAGTAATTTTAGCAGTAGACCTCCTCTGTAAATCTAACGGGGTAACCTGTAAAGGCTTTTAAAGGCTTTTAAAAATGTATGTAGTTTGTCGCCAATGCGCGTTTGTGCGAAATTTTAAAGCATGTCGTGTTTGGTATCTATGTACTCGGCCTAAGATCATCTTTTTTATTTCATCAAACATTTGGGCAATATAGTGTGTTTTAGTGCATTAAAATAAAAAAAAGTGTATTTTTTCCCCAAAAAATGCGTTTGAAAAATCGCTGCGCAAATACTGTGTAGAAAAAAAAAATGCAACACCCACCATTTTATTCTGTAGGGCCTTTGCTTTAAAAATATATATAATGTTTGGGGGTTCAACATAATTTTCCTGCAAAAAAAATATGTTTTCATGTAAACAAAAAGTGTCAGAAAGGGCTTTGTCTTCAAGTGGTTAGAAGAGTGGATGTAAGCTTCCTAATGTTGTGTATAAAATGCCAGAACAGTTCAAAACCCCCCCAAATGACCCCATTTTGGAAAGTAGACACCCCAAGCTATATACTGAGAGGCATGTCGAGTCCATGGAATATTTTATATGTTGACACAAGTTGCGGAAAAAAGACAATTTTTTTTTTTTTTTTGCACAAAGTTGTCACTAAATGATATATTGCTCAAACATGCCATGGGCATATGTGGAATTACACCCCAAAATACATTCTATTGCTTCTCCTGAGTACGGGGATACCACATGTGTGAGACTTTTTGGGAGCCTAGCCGCGTACGGGACCCCAAAAACCAATCACCGCCTTCAGGCTTTCTAAGGGTGTAAATTTTTGATTTCACTTCTCACTGCCTATCACAGTTTCGGAGGCCATGGAATGCCCAGATGGCACAAAACCCCCCCAAATGACCCCATTTTGGAAAGTAGACACCCCAAGCTATTTGCTGAGAGGTATTGTGAGTATTTTGCAGATCTCGCTTTTTGTCACAAAGTTTTGAAAATTGAAAAAAATAAAAATAAAAAATAAAATTCTTTCTTCATTTTCAAAAACAAATGAGAGCTGTAAAATACTCACCATGCCTCTCAGCAAACAGCTTGGGGTGTCTACTTTCCAAAATGGGGTCATTTGGGGGGGTTTTGTGCTATTTTGGCATTTTATGGCCTTCGAAACTGTGATAGGTAGTGAGGAGTGAAATCAAAAATTTGTGCCTAGAAATCCTGAAGGCGGTGATTGGTTTTCGGGGTCCTGTACGCGGCTAGGCTCCTAAAAAGTCCCACACATGTGGTATCCCCGTACTCAGGAGAAGCAGCAAAATGTATTTTGGGGTGCAATTCCACATATAACCATGGCATGTGTGAGCAATATATCATTTAGTGACAACTTTTTGTAATTTTTTTTTTTTGTCATTATTCAATCACTTGGGACAAAAAAAAAATATTCAATGGGCTCAACAGGCCTCTCAGCAATTTCCTTGGGGTGTCTACTTTCTAAAATGGGGTCATTTGGGGGGGGTTTTGTGCTATTTTGGCATTTTATGGCCTTCAAAACTGTGATGGGTAGTGAGGAGTGAAATCAAAAATTTGCGCCCTTAGAAATCCTGAAGGCGGTGCTTGGTTTCCGGGGTCCCGTACGTGGCTAGGCTCCTAAAAAGTCCCACACATGTGGTATTCCCGTACTCAGGAGAAGCAGCAGAATGTATTTTGGGGTGCAATTCCACATATAACCATGGCATGTGTGAGCAATATATCATTTAGTGACAACTTTTTGTAATTTTTTATTTTTTTTTTGTCATTATTCAATCACTTGGGACAAAAACCAAATATTCAATGGGCTCAACATGCCTCTCAGCAATTTCCTTGGGGTGTCTACTTTCCAAAATGGGGTCATTTGGGGGGGTTTTGTACTGCCCTGCCATTTTAGCACCTCAAGAAATGAGATAGGCAGTCATAAATTTAAAGCTGTGTAAATTCCAGAAAATGTACCCTAGTTTGTAAACGCTATAACTTTTGTGCAAACCGATAAATATACACTTATTGACGTTTTTTTTACTAAAGACATGTGGCTGAATACATTTTGGCCTAAATGTATGACTAAAATTGAGTTTATTCGATTTTTCTTATAACAAAAAGTAGAAAATATCATTTTTTTTCAAAATTTTCGGTCTTTTTCCGTTTATATCGCAAAAAATAAAAATCGCAGAGGCAATCAAATACCATTAAAAGAAAGCTCTATTTGTGGGAAGAAAAGGACGCAAATTTTGTTTGGGTGCAACATTGCATGTCCGCACAATTTACAGTTAAAGCAGCGCAGTGCAAAATTCTGAATTCACCTCTGGTCCTCTAGCTACCAAATGGTCCGGGGCTTAAGTGGTTAAGAATTGGAATGCTGCCTCAGCCTCTGGGGTCCATTTAACCATGACAGACTCTTTCCCTTTTGTCAGGTTGGTTAGGGGCACAGCCTGAGAAGCAAAGTGGGGAATGAATCGCCGATAATAACCAGCGATTCCCAGAAAGGCTCGTACCTGCTTCTTGCTGTTGGGACGTTGCCAATTCTGTATGGCCTCGACTTTATTGACCTGGGGTTTGATTACTCCCCTCCCAATGGTGTACCCAAGATATTTGGCCTCCTCCTGTCCAATGGTACACTTCTTGGGGTTGGCCGTAAACCCAGCTTCCCGGATAGAGTCTAGGACTGCTTGCACTTTTGGCAGATGTGAGGCCCAATCTGTGCTATAGATAATTACATCATCCAGGTAAGCCGCGGCATACTTCTGATGGGGCCTCAGTATCTGGTCCATTTTCCGCTGGAATGTTGCCGGTGCATTCTGTAATCCAAACGGCATTCTTTTATATTGGAACGCCCCATCTGGGGTTACAAACGCGGTTTTCTCCTTGGTCGATTTGGCCAGGGGAATTTGCCAATACCCTTTTGTGAGATCAAGGGTTGTCATGTATCGGGCTGTTCCCAGCCGGTCGATCAACTCATCTATACGTGGCATGGGGTAGGTGTCAAATTTTGTAACTTTGTTCAGTTGTCGAAAATCGTTACAAAATCGCCAGCTCCCATCCGGTTTAGGCACTAACACTATGGGACTGGACCAATCACTTTGGGATTCCTCTATCACCCCCAACTTAAGCATTTTCTGTACTTCCTCACGTATTGCCTCCCGTCGGGCCTCTGGGATCCGATAGGGTTTTAGCTTCACCCTTTCACCGGGCGGGGTAATAATATCATGCTCTACCCCAGACGTTTGTCCCGGCAGCTCACAGAAAACCTCCTTGTTGCGAAGCACAAACTCCTTAACTTCCTGTTGTTGGGGTTTTGACAAGGTGACTGCTATTCCAACCTCAGGAATCACGCAATCAGACGGAGCTGGTGACAAAGTTTCTGCGACTAGGGATTCCCTATCCCTCCAGGCTTTCAACAGATTAATGTGATAGATCTGTTCGGGCTTTCGCCTTCCAGGTTGTCTGACCTTGTAATTCACTTCGCTCACTTTTTCCATCATCTCGTAGGGGCCTTGCCATTTGGCGAGGAATTTGCTTTCAACCGTAGGGACAAGTACCAATACCCTATCCCCCGGGGAAAAGGTACGGGTCTTGGCCCCACGGTTGTACACTCTCTGCTGTGCCAACTGCGCTTGGGCCAAATGTTCCTTTACGATTGGCATTACCTGTGCAATTCTATCTTGCATCAGGGTGACATGCTCAATCACACTCCTGTGGGGAGAACTCTCACTCTCCCAAGTTTCCTTGGCGATATCCAACAGCCCTCTTGAGTGTCTCCCATAGAGTAACTCAAAGGGTGAGAAACCCGTAGAGGATTGGGGTACCTCCCTAATGGCAAACATTAAATAGGGAATTAGACAGTCCCAATCCTTTCCATCTCTATCCACCACCTTCTTTAACATTTGTTTTAGGGTTTTGTTGAATCTTTCAACCGACCCATCGGTTTGGGGGTGATACACAGATGTACGCAATTGTGACACTTTGAACAACTTGCACAGCTCTTTCATAATCCGGGACATAAAGGGTGTACCTTGGTCCGTAAGCAGTTCCTTACAAATACCCACACGGCTAAAAACAAGAGATAGCTCTTTGGCTATGGTTTTGGCCGAGGTATTTCGGAGCGGAATCGCTTCCGGATACCGGGTGGCATAGTCCAATATAACCAAAATGTACTGATGCCCCCTAGCGGACTTCATTATCGGACCTACCAAATCCATTGCAATCCTCTCAAAGGGGACCTCAATGATGGGGAGAGGGACCAGCGGGTTACGGAAATGTGGCATCGGTGCCGACCTCTGACACACAGGGCAGGAGGAACAATAATTTTCTGTAAGAAGAAAAAGGAACACATAATAGGAGAGTCCAGGCGCCACGCACCCCAGTAATATATAGGAAAAGGGGAAGTTTCCCCCGGGGGGTTTTCAGGCGGCATCTTGTGATACAACAAGAAGAAAGTATGATCTAGTACAGTGTCTTTAATTATACAAGAAAATGTACAGTTACAAAAAATGGGTTAAAATTTTTATTTTTATTTTTTTTTGTACACTCTGGTTACATATGATTAGAAATATAAATCAAAAGTACATACAATACATTCTATGCAATAAAAAGTTAACATCCTTGTGAGTACCCCGACGCATTTCGACCATCACGGTCTTCTTCAGGGGATTTGTACTCTGGTGAAAACATGCATAAGAAGGATTAATGAATTCTGCCAGTTAGACCAAATAGTAAAGGTGGACAGATAATAATAAATTTGTATTTACCGCTCAAGAGATGAAATTGAGAGCGTGGCATGTAACTAGAGGCAATGAGTGTATTCTAAAAAGGACCATGAGCCGACACATAATGTCCCCAACTCCACCAGGGCAGGAACCAACCCAGAAAGGCTTTCAGGAGGTCACACATGAGGATTTTCAGACAGGGAAGGGACAGACGACACCTGTAGTAGGGTTCAAATGGAATAAGATTTGAATAAAATATTGGTATATAGGCCAATATTTATGTATAGAGATTGTCAAAGCGTCAATTAAGATTAACCCACAGTCGCATATTAGGGTCTATGTGGTGGTAACCACAGCGTGGGTTAAATCAAGTAATAAATATATAGTAATGATGATATGGTGACATATGAAGGTTGAGCTATATATAATTGTAATGTCAATGACAGTACAAAAAAGTATGGTAGGTACACGTTAGTGTGTATGCTATCAACCGAATAGGAAGAGGAGGGTGTGAGAAAAATAAGTTGAAATGAATGGATAGGAACCTGTGAAATGAGGATTGTATAAATGTGAATATGTTGTGAAATGTGAAGGGAAACAAATGAGTGAGTGGAAAGTGTGTGTGTGCTATCAAAATGAAGGACGTGTGAGTGTGAATGTGTGGTGATAAATGTGGGAAAAAAGAGTGTGGTGTGGGAAAGATGTGTAGGATAAGATAATGTAAAAAGCAAAGGTGAAAAAGAAAAACAAGGCAGCACAAAACAAAATAAATCCAAGAACTGGATACAAAGAAAGGGAATGAGTGAAAAGGAGGGTATGGTATATTGGCCTATCGGTGGGGGTATGCGACCAATTAGATAAGGTGTATAGTATTAAGGTATTTGATTGTGAATGTATTAAACAGTGAAATACTGAAATTTATAATGGCTATATTAGAGGGTCAACATTGAAGGCTGTTATAAAATAGGTTGGGTAAGCTGAATGTGGTACTTACACGTATCCCAATCATATGTGTGTGGGAAAAGTGATCCTCAGATCATAAAGAGATCCTGAGGAAAAGTGACGCTTATATAGGATGTGAATCCATTGGTAACAGGTGTCGACCATCTTCCCCTCCCCCTGTCAGTCCACGCCGTCGGGATGGCGGCCGTAGTGTGGCTTCCTCGGCGTTCTGTTTCCTTCATAACCCCAGGCCAATAGAATCTTTGCAATACTCTCTCTCGGGTTTTCTCTGTCCCCAGATGACCTCCAAGAATGTGCCCATGGGCCAACTCTAACACCAACTTCCTGTAAGGTTTGGGGACCACAAGCTGCTCAATGGTTTCTTCTGCCCTTTTAGCCACCCGATACAGTAGGTCCTTTTCCACGATGAAGTACTGGTAAGTGCAGGTCTCATCTGGGTTCACTAACTCGCCATCTATTTTCACTACGTTTTCCCGTGCCTTTATTAGGGCGGGGTCTTTTACCTGTTCTGTGGCAAAATTTTCCTTGTGAACCTCGAGATCAGAAAACTCCACAGACAGCACGTTTTCGTCTGAGGATGTTGGCTCCTCCCCAGTTTGTCGAGGCTCCCCTGACAATACCGACAAGGGGAATTCTGGAGAGTCCTCACCACTCTCAGAGAAATTCTGGCTATCACATTCCTGGTATATAGGGGCACCAGTGGGGGGCTCAGGACAATCCCAGAGTTCCCAAAACTTTGGAAAATCCCTTCCCACAATGGCATCATGTGGTAACTGAGACACTAACCCCACCTGATGAGAGAGGTTACCTTTGGAGGTCTCAAAACACACTGTAGTCACAGGATACTCTCGGGTGTCCCCATGCACACAAATAACAGCTACCTTGTTATTCCCAGAGACCTCTGTAGTGACTAATTCAGCTTTTATCAGTGTCACCAGGCTACCTGAATCCAGCAACACAACAACATTTTTACCATTAATACACATTTTGCATAAATGTTTCTCAGTTCCCCGAATGGCAGTGCATGCAACTGTCGCAAACAGCGACTGACGTCTGTCCCTTAGAAAGTCACATTGCATGGGTTCATTCACAACTGGGCATTTTGCTGCAATATGTCCCTCTTGCCGGCAGCGGTAGCAAACAATCCTTTTTGCTGCCTCTTGAGCCCCTGACTTCCCAGGCTGTTCTCGCCAGACATTAGGTATAACTCTCACCCTCTCATTCTCTCCACCCTCACCCCTTGGTATCATCTTACCCGCCACTGGGAATGGTCTGGTCTTAGGGTGGAAAGTCCGTGAGTCTCTGGAAGAGGCAGTCAGGTTTTCCGTAGCCAAGTACTTCTCTACACGATCCACAAGATTATCGGCCGTTTCTGGGTCTCCATGGCTTACCCACTTTTGGATGGCAGTAGGAAGAGCTCTCAAGAAACGATCCATCACAACACGTTCCACAATCTTTGGTGCGGACAAAGTCTCTGGCTGTAGCCACTTCCTGCTCAGGTGAATGAGATCATACATTTGAGACCTGGGGGTTTTCCAAGCCGGAAAGTCCAGTTATGCACACGCTGAGCCTGGACGGCCACGGTGACACCCAGCTGTGCCAATATTTCATTTTTTAGCATCACATAGTCTTTTGCTTGGTCAGGCTCTAGGTCATAGTAAGCTTTCTGCGATTCACCAGTTAACAGAGGGGCCACCAGTCCGGCCCACTGCTCCTTAGGCCACTTTTCCCTTTCAGCGGTCCTTTCAAATGTGGTCAAAAACACCTCTGGATCATCCTCTCCAGTCATTTTTGTCAGTAAACGACTCACCCCAAAGGACACAGTATTAGCGGAACTACTTGCCTCACTGGTCTGCGGACGTTGCTGCATTAATGTCTCTATTTGTTGCTGTAGTCTCTGTTCTTGCTTCTGCAACAGGTCTATGAAGTGGGCCTCAGATTGCTGCTGGGCTTGTTGCTGGGCTGCGAGGCTCTGTTGCAAAGTTGCATTTGTCTGCTGCTGAGCTGCGAGGCTCTGTTGTTGAGCCACAAGGCTCTTTTGCAAACCTGCATTTGTCTGCTGCTGATTGGCATTTGCTAGAGCCAGCTGTTTCAGTATCTCCTCCATGCTGGCCTTTTAAAAAAAAAACTGCCACTGGTTCTCCACCAACTGTGAGGGGGTTAACTCAGCAGCGGGTGTGTGTGACCCCCTGGATGGGTTCACCACACAAAAACAGGCACAGCAGACAGTGGTAGGAGAAAACAAAAGGGTGTGGTTTTATTTGAACTAAATACAGACAAAAAAATACAGCAAAAACAAAAGAAACAGGAAAATAAATCCTGGTCAACTTGACCACTCACTACTAGGAATGAGCTTCGTGTTCGAGTCGAACATACGTTCGACTCGAACATCGGCTGTTCGATCGTTCGACGAAGATCGAACGTTTTGGGCCGTTCGCGCCAAATTCGAGTGACGCGAACGGCCCACAATGCACTACGCCATCGCAGTGTCATCCAGGCGCTGTGATTGGCCAAGCATGCACTGTGACCCCGCATGCTTGGCCAATCACAGCGCCGGCAGCGAGGAGAGCAATGATTGGCCACAGGCAGGATGCCTGTGGCCAATTATTGCTGAGGGGGTTTAGTACACGCCCCACACTATAAAAGGCTGCCAGCGCGGCGGCCTTGTGTAGTGTGTTCCGGAGTAGGGAAAGAGAAGCATAGGCAGGGACAGTGTCATTATTTTTCCTTTACATAATCCTGGATTCCTTGTGTTTAGGGACAGATAAGGATAGGTAGGGAGAGTGTCAGTGACAGTGTGCTATTCTGTGCTAATCCTTGTTTGTAGGGACAGAGAGGTACAGTGAGGGAAAGTGTCAGTGTGCTATTCTGTTCTAAACCAATCTTGCTGAACCATATTTTCAATCCTTGAGTTTAGGGACAGAGAGGTACAGTGAGGGAAAGTGTCAGTGTGCTATTTTGTGCTAAATCGTGTTTGTAGGGACAGAGAGGTACAGTGAGGGAAAGTGTCAGTGAGCTATTCTGTTCTAAAACTATTTTGCTGAACCATATTTTCAATCTTTGAGTTGAGGGACAGAGAGGTGCAGTGAGTGAAACTGACAGTGTGCTATTCTGTTCTAAACCAATTTTGCTGTTCCATATTTTCAATCCTTGAGTTGAGGGACAGAGAGGTACAGTGAGTGAAACTGACAGTGTGCTATTCTGTTCTAAACCAATTTTGCTGTTCCATATTTTCAATCCTTGAGTTGAGGGACAGAGAGGTACAGTGAGTGAAACTGACAGTGTGCTATTCTGTTCTAAACCAATTTTGCTGTTCCATATTTTCAATCCTTGAGTTGAGGGACAGAGAGGTACAGTGAGGGAAAGTGTCAGTGTGCTATTCTGTTCTAAAACTATTTTGCTGAACCATATTTTCAATCCTTGAGTTGAGGGACAGAGAGGTACAGTGAGTGAAACTGACAGTGTGCTATTCTGTTCTAAACCAATTTTGCTGTTCCATATTTTCAATCCTTGAGTTGAGGGACAGAGAGGTACAGTGAGTGAAACTGACAGTGTGCTATTCTGTTCTAAACCAAATTTGCTGTTCCATATTTTCAATCCTTGAGTTGAGGGACAGAGAGGTACAGTGAGGGAAACTGACAGTGTGCTATTCTGTTCTAAACCAATTTTGCTGTTCCATATTTTCAATCCTTGAGTTGAGGGACAGAGAGGTACAGTGAGTGAAACTGACAGTGTGCTGTTCTGTTCTAAACCAAATTTGCTGTTCCATATTTTCAATCCTTGAGTTGAGGGACAGAGAGGTACAGTGAGGGAAAGTGTCAGTGTGCTATTCTGTTCTAAAACTATTTTGCTGAACCATATTTTCAATCCTTGAGTTGAGGGACAGAGAGGTACAGTGAGTGAAACTGACAGTGTGCTATTCTGTTCTAAACCAATTTTGCTGTTCCATATTTTCAATCCTTGAGTTGAGGGACAGAGAGGTACAGTGAGTGAAACTGACAGTGTGCTATTCTGTTCTAAACCAAATTTGCTGTTCCATATTTTCAATCCTTGAGTTGAGGGACAGAGAGGTACAGTGAGTGAAACTGACAGTGTGCTATTCTGTTCTAAACCAAATTTGCTGTTCCATATTTTCAATCCTTGAGTTGAGGGACAGAGAGGTACAGTGAGTGAAACTGACAGTGTGCTGTTCTGTTCTAAACCAAATTTGCTGTTCCATATTTTCAATCCTTGAGTTGAGGGACAGAGAGGTACAGTGAGGGAAAGTGTCAGTGTGCTATTCTGTTCTAAAACTATTTTGCTGAACCATATTTTCAATCCTTGAGTTGAGGGACAGAGAGGTACAGTGAGTGAAACTGACAGTGTGCTGTTCTGTTCTAAACCAAATTTGCTGTTCCATATTTTCAATCCTTGAGTTGAGGGACAGAGAGGTACAGTGAGGGAAAGTGTCAGTGTGCTATTCTGTTCTAAAACTATTTTGCTGAACCATATTTTCAATCCTTGAGTTGAGGGACAGAGAGGTACAGTGAGTGAAACTGACAGTGTGCTATTCTGTTCTAAACCAATTTTGCTGTTCCATATTTTCAATCCTTGAGTTGAGGGACAGAGAGGTACAGTGAGTGAAACTGACAGTGTGCTATTCTGTTCTAAACCAATTTTGCTGTTCCATATTTTCAATCCTTGAGTTGAGGGACAGAGAGGTACAGTGAGTGAAACTGACAGTGTGCTGTTCTGTTCTAAACCAAATTTGCTGTTCCATATTTTCAATCCTTGAGTTGAGGGACAGAGAGGTACAGTGAGGGAAAGTGTCAGTGTGCTATTCTGTTCTAAAACTATTTTGCTGAACCATATTTTCAATCCTTGAGTTGAGGGACAGAGAGGTACAGTGAGTGAAACTGACAGTGTGCTATTCTGTTCTAAACCAATTTTGCTGTTCCATATTTTCAATCCTTGAGTTGAGGGACAGAGAGGTACAGTGAGTGAAACTGACAGTGTGCTATTCTGTTCTAAACCAAATTTGCTGTTCCATATTTTCAATCCTTGAGTTGAGGGACAGAGAGGTACAGTGAGTGAAACTGACAGTGTGCTATTCTGTTCTAAACCAATTTTGCTGTTCCATATTTTCAATCCTTGAGTTGAGGGACAGAGAGGTACAGTGAGGGAAACTGACAGTGTGCTATTCTGTTCTAAACCAATTTTGCTGTTCCATATTTTCAATCCTTGAGTTGAGGGACAGAGAGGTACAGTGAGTGAAACTGACAGTGTGCTATTCTGTTCTAAACCAATTTTGCTGTTCCATATTTTCAATCCTTGAGTTGAGGGACAGAGAGGTACAGTGAGTGAAACTGACAGTGTGCTATTCTGTTCTAAACCAATTTTGCTGTTCCATATTTTCAATCCTTGAGTTGAGGGACAGAGAGGTACAGTGAGTGAAACTGACAGTGTGCTATTCTGTTCTAAACCAATTTTGCTGTTCCATATTTTCAATCCTTGAGTTGAGGGACAGAGAGGTACAGTGAGTGAAACTGACAGTGTGCTATTCTGTTCTAAACCAATTTTGCTGTTCCATATTTTCAATCCTTGAGTTGAAGGACAGAGAGGTACAGTGAGTGAAACTGACAGTGTGCTATTCTGTTCTAAACCAATTTTGCTGTTCCATATTTTCAATCCTTGAGTTTAGGGACAGAGAAGGACACTCGTAGAAATTATCAGTGTGCTATTCTGTGCTAAATCTTGTTTGTAGGGAGGGACAGAGTAGGACAGTGAGGGAAAATGTCAGTGTGCTATTCTGTTCTAAAACTATTTTGCTGAACCATATTTTCAATCCTTGTGTTTAGGGACAGAGAAGGATAGGCAGGGGACAGTGTCAGTGTCATTGTTGCTAAGCCTCCTGCACAGTATACACCTGAAGGTAGCCCTTATTGCTGTTTTTCCCATTTCCCTGCAGGCCATCCATTAAAATGTCTGGAAGGCAACCAAGGAGAGGCAGACAGTCAGGAGGCAAAAAAAGAGGGCAAGCAGGCTCTGTATCTGGGGGCAACAGTGCTGGTCGTGTACGCCGTGCATTGTCATCAGCACATGGCCATGGGACACGCTTGTCCTTGTTTTCGGCAGCTGGACATGTTGAGCCACATCATGCCAAAGACTTGGTAGAGTGGATGACCAAGCCCACCTCATCCTCCTCATCCTCTCTCACCCAGGCTCAGGGTACTGGCAAAGCAGCTGCCAAAGCGTCCTCTTCTCTGGTATCACTATCTTCATTAGTCAATCCTTCCCTAGACCCACCATGCCCTCCTCCTGAGGAGTCCCCCGAACTGTTTGAGCACAGTGTTGGGTACATGCTCCAGGAGGATGCCCAGCGTTTGGAAGGATCTGATGATGATACCCAGCTAGAGGAAGGCAGCAGCGTGAGAGCAGAGAGAGGGGATGCTCAAGAAGGACACCAATCTGGCAGTCATGCTCCAGCAGCTGCAGCATATTGCCAGATTGGCTCCAGTGATGAGGAGGGAGGGGATGATGAGGTCACTGACTCCACGTGGGTGCCTAATAGGAGAGAGGAGGAGGAGGAGGCACATCTCCAACGAGGCAGGATGCCCTTGAGTGGCCAGCGTATGGGCAGCACACCGACGGAATCACACCGCAGAGCTCCCCCTGTTCCGGGGCGCTGCCTCTGCCCGTCATGCAAAAAGTTCTTTGGTGTGGGCCTTTTTTGAGGCGAGTGCATCAGATCGCACAGCTGCTGTTTGCAACATATGTCTCAAGCGTATATCGCGTGGCCAAAACATCAGCCGCTTGGGCACCACATGCTTGATCAGACATATGTTGACCTGCCATGCAGCTCGTTGGCAAGCCTACCTTAAAGACCCACACCAAAGAACAAAGCTGACCTCTTCTTGCACCGCATCAGCTGGGATCTCCAACCCCATTATACCTTCACTCCTCTCTGAAACCTGCTCTGAGAGGAATGAAGGTGTAGAATTAGGTGTGTCACAGGCAAGTACTTGCGGGCACTCTGCTAGCAGTACACCAACGTCCGATTCTAGCAGGCAAATTTCCCTGCCCCAGCTGCTGGACCGTCGAAAGAAGTTCACTCCCAGCCATCCACATGCCCAGCGGTTGAATGCTAGCTTGGCTAAATTGCTAGCGCTTCAACTGCTGCCTTTTCAGTTGGTAGACTCGGCCCCCTTCCGTGAGTTTGTGCAATGTGCGGTTCCTCAGTGGCAGGTTCCCAAACGACACTTTTTCGCACGGAAGGCTATTCCGGCTCTCTACAGGCATGTGGAAGGCAATGTCTTGGCCTCGCTGGACAGGGCGGTCAGCGGTAAGGTGCATATTACCGCTGACTCATGGTCCAGCAGGCATGGACAGGGACGTTACCTTTCTTTCACGGCCCATTGGGTCACTCTTTTGGCAGCTGGGAAGGATGCAGGACAAGGTGCAGTAGTGTTGGAGGTTGTTCCGCCGCCACGCCTCCAAAATGCTACTACTGGTTGTGACACACCGCTCTCCTCCACCCCCTCCTCTTCTTCCTCCATGGCCTCTTCCTGTGGTTTGTCCTCGGAACCAGCGGTGCTCCGTAGGCGTTCAAGGGGCTACGCAAGTACGCAGGCAAAAAGATGCCATGCCGTGCTTGCGCTGGTGTGTTTGGGGGACAGGAGCCACACTGGGGAAGAGGTCCTGTCTGCTCTGCAGGGACAGGCCGAGAGGTGGTTGACGCCACGCCAGCTTAAGCCAGGAATGGTGGTTTGCGACAATGTCACCAACCTCCTCTCCGCCCTCCGACAGGGACAACTGACCCATGTGCCCTGTATGGCTCACGTCCTTAACCTGGTGGTGCAGCGGTTCTTGGGCAGGTACCCGGGCTTACAGGATGTCCTGAGGCAGGCCAGGAAAGTCTGTGTGCATTTCCGCAGATCTTATAATGCCAGTGCTCGCCTGGCTGAGCTTCAAAAGGAGTTGAACCTGCCCAAGAACCGCCTTATATGTGACATGCCCACCAGGTGGAACTCAACGTTGGCCATGCTGCAGCAGCTGCACACGCAGCAGAGGGCCATCAATGAGTACCTGTGCGACTACGGCACCAGGACAGGGTCAGGGGAGCTCGGGTTTTTTTCACCACGCCAGTGGGGCATGATCAGGGATGCATGCACTGTCCTGGCACCATTTGAGGAGGCCACGAGGATGGTGAGCAGTGACAGTGCATGCATCAGTGACACTGTACCTCTTGTCCACCTGTTGGAGCACACGCTGCGTGGAATAATGGACAGGGCACTTGAGGCAGAACAGAGGCAGGAAGAGGAGGACTTCCTTGCCTCTCAAGGCCCCCTTTACCCAGACAGTGTTCCTTCTGTCCCACCCATCGCACAGGAAGAGGAGGAGGAGGAGGAGGAGGAGGAGGAGGATTGTGTCAGCATGGAGGTGGAGGCTGGCACTCAGCATCATCAGCAGCAGTCTTTTAGGGATGATTTACAGTCCCAAGAAACCAGTGGACTTGTACGTGGCTGGGAGGAGGTGGCTGCAGGTCGTGTCGTCCTTAGTGACCCAGAGGACTCCGGACTGAATGCCTCAGCTAACCTACGCTGCATGGCCTCCCTGATCCTGCAAAGTCTGCGGAAGGATCCTCGTATTCTTCGGATCAAGGAGAGGGACCATTACTGGCTGGCCACTCTCCTTGATCCACGGTACAAGGGTAAGGTTGCGGACCTTATGTTACCGTTGCAGAGGGAGCAGAGGATGAGACAACTCCGGGAGGCCTTGCAGAAAGGTCTGTGCAACGCGTTCCCAGAGACTGGGAGGTTACAAACTCCTGGTCCTGGACAACGAGTTGCTGAGGCTTCGGGCAGTCAAAGAAGGAGCGGTGGGGAAGGTGGCCGTCTGACCGATGCGTTCAGACAATTCTTTAGTCCGCAGCCCCAAAGTATGATCGGTTCCAGCAACCATCGCCAGCGTCTGATATACAAGGTGCAGGAATACCTAGGGGCAAGGTCAGACTTGGACACCTTCCCCACCGAAAATCCTCTGGCTTACTGGGTCTTGAGGATGGATCACTGGCCAGAGCTTGCACAGTATGCAATTGAGCTACTGGCCTGTCCTGCATCCAGCGTTCTTTCAGAACGCACATTCAGTGCTGCTGGAGGATTTGTCACGGATCACAGGGTGCGCCTGTCCACCGACTCGGTTGATCGACTGACTTTCATCAAGATGAACCAGTCTTGGATCACCACCAGCTACCACACACCTGATGCTGATATAACAGACTAATTGATTTTAAAATGTCACATCCCTTCAAGACTGATGCTGATGCTGAGTGCCTGTGCTGTTATGTTGACTGGCTATCCTCCTCCTCCTCCTCAATGATCCGATTAATGATGATAGCTTGGAAGATCATTTTGGTTTATGGGTGCCGCCACCAGTGGCTAAGGCCCAATTTTTCAGCCCCTGTTTAACAGGGGCGTGTAATTACAATTTTTGATGCAATACTTTGCAACAGGGCTCATTGCTGTGCTCCAAGTACAGTATCTGTGAGGGGTTGCAGTGTTGTGCCACCAGTGCCTAAGGCCCAATTTTTCAGCCCCTGTTCAACAGGGGCATGCAATTATAATTATTGATCTAATAATTCACAGCAGGGCCCATTGCTGCGCCCACCAAGAGTAACTGTCAGGCCTTACAGTGTTGTGTCAACACCACCACCACCACCACCACCACCACCAAAGGCCCAATTTTTCAGCCCCTGTTCAACAGGGGCATGCAATTATAATTATTGATCTAATAATTCACAGCAGGGCCCATTGCTGCGCCCACCAAGAGTAACTGTCAGGCCTTACAGTGTTGTGGCACCAGCACCACCATCAAAGGCCCAATTTTTACTACCACTGTTCAACAATTATATGTTATTACAATTCCTGATATAATAGTTGACAGCAGGGCGTTCCAGCACCCACCAAGAGTAACTGTGAGTGCTTACAGTGTTGTGCCAACACCAACACCTAAGGGGCCAATTTCTGCAGAGTATATACGGCAGGTCCCTACTTTCAAACATCCAACTTACAAACGACTACTACTTGCAAACGGAAGAAGACAACAGGAAGTGAGAGGAAATCTACCCCTTGGAAGGAAAATTCTCTCCTGTAAGAATTAATATGGGAGAAAGGTGTCTCCTCTCTACTGATGCTTTATCACCAATCCTTGTTTCAATAAAAACACCACATTTCAAAAACAGTTGTCATTGGGACGCAAAGTGAGGTGAAATGTTCTGAACAGGGGCACAGACAGCAAAAAAAATGTGACAGGGGTGATAACCGTTCCCTATGTTTTACAAAAAACTAAAAAAAAGGAATTTGCCATGGAGCTCCACTTAAACAATGCAGCTGTTCAAAATTATAAACAGATTCTACATAAGAACAAACCTACAGTCCCTGTCTTGTATGCACCGCCTGTATACGGCTGTTCAGAGTATATAGGTCCTTTTTTATTTTGTGTGCGGGGTTCCCCTTAATATCCATACAAGACCCAAAGGGGCTGGTAATGGGCTGGGGTAGGGGGGGGGGTTGATGGGGTAGCTATGCCATTTTTCCTAAAGATTTTCATCCATATTACCGGGACCACACATTGCATTAAAGCCGCAAGCAGTTTTAAATTACTTTTTTCCCTTTAGAAATGTTATTTTGTGCAGGGACAGTTCTAAACACGGGAAACACGTGGCACTTCACAGGCATACTTTAGACACCCCCCAGGTACAATATTTAAAGGAATATTTGACTTTTTTTTTTTCACTTTATGCATCATTAAAATGACTGCTCCCGGAAAACGTCCGTTTTTAAAACTTCTTTTTGCATTGATACATGTCCCCTGGTGCAGAAGCCGGGTTCCCAAACTCTGTTTCAGACAATAACATGGATAATAGTCGTTATAATTAGCACTTTAGAATCCGAACGTTCGCATCCATTGTATTTAATAGGGTTCTAATGTTCGTGCGAACTTTCGGTCCGTTCGCGGGTTCTGGTGCGAACCGAACCCGGGGTGTTCGGCTCATCACTACTCACTACACACATTGGTGTCCCTAACTAACAACTGGGTACAGCCTTGTGCTGTCCCAGTCCCTAGCTCCCTGCTTTTAGAAGTTCTAAGAAATAACCACACAGGCTTTGGCTCACCGCACAGAGATCACACTCCCCAGCCTATCCACACAGATCTGGTTCCAGGTTGGAGCATCTCCCTTAGCATGCTGGGAGTTCTTGTAGAGGCCCTTAACGAGCCCACTTACTTCAGCTGGGCTCATTAACTCTTCCCCTGCAAGACTCCCAGCACTCCCCCTAGTGGTATAAATCGGCATAAAGCCTGAATCTAGGACATATATATCTCCCATCCTGGATGCAACCTGGTGACTTTACCTGGCTGCTGTTACAATATATATATATATATTGTGACAGCAGGAAGGTAAAGTCACCTGGTTGCATCCAGGGGGGTAGATATATTTCTCCCAGATTCAGGCTTTATGCGGACTTATACAACTAGGGAGGGAGTTGATGAAGCCCAGCTGAGGCTAGTGGGCTCATGGATGACTCATACCTCTAGGGAGAGGGCTGGGCGTCGTGCAGGCAGGGAGTTGATGAGACCAGCTGAAGCCTGTCAGTTCGTTTAAGGCCTCTATAAAAACTCCCAGATTCATTAGGTGTTTGCTCATGCCTGGAACCAGACCTGTGTGGACTGTCTAGGGAGAGTGAACCCCTGTGCGGTGAGACAAAGCCTGTGTGGCTATTTGTTTGGACATTGACTAAACCAGGGACTTAGGGACTAGGACAGCACCAGGCTGATCCCAGTTGTTAGTTAGGAAACCTGCATGTTTAGTCAGAGGTCAAGCTGACCAGGATTTATTTTGTTTATGTTTCTTTTTGGCTTTGCTGTGTTTTTGTCACTGTACATAGAGAAATAAACCGCACCTTTTGATTTTGAAAACCACAACCTCCGTCTGCTGGCCCTGTTTTTGTGTGGGGAGCCCAACCAGGGGGTCACACACACCCGCTACCGAGTTAACCCCCTCACAGTTGGTGGAGAATGCAGGTAGTTTTTTTAAGCCAGCATGGAGGAGATACTGAAACAGCTGGCTCTAGCAAATGCCAATCAACAGCAGACAAATGCAGGTTTGCAAAGGAGCCTTGCAGCCCAGCAGCAAGCTCATCAACAGAGCCTTGCAGCCCAGCAGCAAGCTCACCAACAGAGTCTGGAAGCTCAGCAACAAGCCCAGCAGCAATCTGAGGCCCGCTTCATAGACCTGTTACAGAAGCAAGAGCAGAGACTACAACAAATGGAAGCAGTAATGCAGCAACGTCCGCAGACCAGTGAGGAAAGCCGTCCCACTA
The DNA here is from genome assembly GCA_029206835.1 of Rana muscosa. NCBI lineage: Eukaryota > Metazoa > Chordata > Amphibia > Anura > Ranidae > Rana > Rana muscosa. The sequence continues at coordinate 43,197,930 of JARGYO010005626.1, forward strand.
ATACCGCGTCCTTTGGGGTGAGTCGTTTATTGACAAAAATGACTGGAGAGGATGATCCAGAGGTATTTTTGACCACATTTGAAAGGACTGCTGAAAGAGAAAAGTGGCCTGAGGAGCAGTGGGCTGGACTGGTGGCTCCTCTGTTAACTGGTGAATCGCAGAAGGCTTACTATGACCTAGAGCCTGACCAAGCAAAAGACTATGTGATGCTAAAAGCTGAAATATTGGCAAGGTTGGGTGTCACCCTGGCTGTCCGGGCTCAGCGTGTGCATAACTGGACTTTCCAGCTTGGAAAACCCCCCAGGTCTCAAATGTATGATCTCATTCACCTGAGCAGGAAGTGGCTACAGCCAGAGACTTTGTCCGCACCAGAGATTGTGGAACGTGTTGTAATGGATCGGTTTTTGAGAGCTCTTCCTACTGCCATCCAAAAGTGGGTAAGCCATGGAGACCCAGAGACGGCCGGTGGTCTGGTGGATCGTGTAGAGAAATACTTGGCTACAGAGAACCTGACGGCCTCTTCCAGGGACACTCGGACTTTCCACCCTAAGACCAGATCATCCCCAGGGGCGGATAAGAGGATTCCAAGGGGTGAGGGTGGAGAGAGTGAGAGGGTGGGAGCTCTACCCAAAGTTTGGCGAGAACAGCCTGGGAAGTCAGGGGCTCAAGAGGCAGCCAAATGGATTGTTTGCTACCGCTGCTGGCAAGCGGGACATATTGCAGCAAATTGCCCGGTTGTGGAGGAACCCATGCAATGTGACTTTCTGACGGACCGACGTCAGTCGCTGTGTGCGACAGTCGCATGCACTGCCATTCGGGGAACTGAGAAACATTTATGCAAAATGTGTATTAATGGTAGAAATGTTGTGGTATTACTGGATTCAGGTAGCCTTGTGACCCTGATAAAGGCTGAATTAGTTAAAACAGAGGTCTCTGGGAATAGCAAGGTAGCTGTTATTTGTGTGCATGGGGACACCCGAGAGTATCCAGTGACTACAGTGTGTTTCGAGACCCCCAAAGGTACCCTCTCTCATCCAGTGGGGTTAGTATCTCAATTACCGCATGATGCCATTGTGGGAAGGGATTTTCCGAAGTTCTGGGAACTGTGGGATGATCCTGAGCCCCCCACTGGTGCCCCTATGTACCAGGAATGTGATAGCCAGAACTCCTCTGAGAGTGGTGAGGACTCTCCAGAATTTCCCTTGTCAGTATTGGCAGGGGAGATTTAAGAAACTGGAGAGGAGCCCACCTCCTCAGACGAAAACCTACCGTCTGTGAAGTTTTCTGATCTGGAGGTTCACAGGGAAAATTTTGCCACAGAACAGTTAAAAGACCCCGCCCTAATAAAGGCACGGGAAAACGTAGTGGAAATAGATGGCGAGTTAGTGAACCCAGATAATACCTGCACTTACCCATACTTCAGCGTAGAGAAGGACCTACTGTATCGGGTGGCAAAAAGGGCAGAAGAAACCGTTGAGCAGCTTGTGGTGCCCAAACCTTACAGGAAGTTGGTGTTGGAGTTGGCCCATGGGCACATTCTTGGAGGTCATCTGGGGACAGAGAAAACCCGAGAGAGGGTATTACAGAGATTCTATTGGCCTGGGGTGATGAAGGACATAGAAAATTATTGTTCCTCCTGCCCTGTGTGTCAGAGGTCGGCCCCGATGCCACATTTCCGTAGCCCGCTGGTCCCTCTACCCATCATTGAGGTCCCGTTTGAGAGAATCGCAATGGATTTGGTAGGTCCTATAATCAAGTCCGCTAGGGGGCACCAGTACATATTGGTTATAATGGACTATGCCACCCGTTATCCAGAAGCGATCCCTCTCAGAAATACCTCGGCCAAAACCATAGCCAAAGAGCTATCTCTTGTTTTTAGCCGGGTGGGTATTTGTAAAGAACTGCTTACGGACCAAGGTACACCCTTTATGTCCTGGGTTATGAAAGAGCTGTGTAAATTGTTCAAAGTGACGCAATTGCGTACATCTGTGTATCACCCCCAAACCGATGGGCTGGTTGAAAGATTCAACAAAACCCTAAAACAAATGTTGAAGAAAGTGGTGGATAGAGATGGAAGGGATTGGGACTGTCTACTTCCTTATTTGATGTTTGCTATTAGGGAGGTGCCCCAATCCTCTACGGGATTCTCCCCCTTTGAGTTACTGTATGGGAGACACCCAAGAGGGCTGTTGGATATTGCCAAGGAAACTTGGGAAAGTGAGAGTTCTCCCCACAGGAGTGTGATTGAGCATGTCGCCCTGATGCAAGATCGAATTGCACAGGTAATGCCCATCGTGAAGGAACATTTGGCCCAAGCGCAGTTGGCACAGCAGAGAGTGTACAACCGTGGAGCCAAGACCCGTACCTTTTCCCCGGGGGATAGGATATTGGTACTTGTCCCTACGGTTGAAAGTAAATTCCTTGCCAAATGGCAAGGCCCCTACGAGATAATGGAAAAAGTGAGCGAAGTGAATTACAAGGTCAGACAACCAGGAAGGCGAAAGCCCGAACAGATATATCACGTTAATCTGTTGAAAGCCTGGAGGGATAGAGAGTCCCTAGTCGCAGAAACTTGGTCACCAGCTCAAACTGGTTGCGTGATTCCGGAGGTTGGAATAGCAGCCACCTTGTCACAACCCCAACAACAGGAGGTTAAGGAGTTTGTGCTTCGCAACAAGGAGGTGTTCTCTGAGCTGCCGGGACAAACATCTGGGGTAGAGCATGATATTATTACCCCGCCCGGTGAAAGGGTGAAGTTAAAACCCTATCGGATCCCAGAGGCCCGACGGGAGGCAATACGGGAGGAAGTACAGAAAATGCTGAACTTAGGGGTGATAGAGGAGTCCCAAAGTGATTGGTCTAGTCCCATTGTGTTGGTGCCTAAACCGGATGGGAGCTGGCGATTTTGTAACGATTTTCGTCAGTTGAACAAAGTTACAAAATTTGACACCTACCCCATGCCACGTATAGATGAGTTGATCGACCGGCTGGGAACAGCCCGATACATGACGACTCTTGACCTCACAAAAGGGTATTGGCAAATTCCCCTGGCCAAGTCGGCCAAAGAGAAAACCGCATTTGTAACCCCAGACGGGGCGTTCCAATATAAGAGAATGCCGTTCGGGTTACAGAATGCGCCGGCCACATTCCAGCGGAAAATGGACCAGATACTGAGGCCCCATCGGAAGTATGCTGCGGCTTACCTGGATGACGTAATTGTCCATAGCACAGATTGGGCCTCACATCTGCCAAAAGTGCAAGCAGTCCTAGACTCTATCCGGGAAGCGGGGTTTACGGCTAACCCCAAGAAGTGTACCATTGGGCAGGAGGAGGCCAAATATCTTGGGTACACCATTGGCAGGGGAGTGATAAAACCCCAACTCAACAAAGTCGAGGCCATCCAGAGTTGGCCACGTCCCAACAGCAAGAAGCAGGTACGGGCCTTTCTGGGAATCGCGGGTTATTATCGGCGCTTCATTCCCCACTTTGCTTCTAAGGCTGTGCCCCTAACCAACCTGACGAAAGGGAAAGGGTCGGTCATGATTAAATGGACCCCCGAGGCTGAGGCAGCATTCCAATTCTTGAAACAAGCCTTATGTAGCCAGCCAGTGTTGTACTCACCTGACTTCTCTAAAGACTTTGTCGTACAAAGTGATGCGTCAGATGTGGGGTTAGGAGCAGTATTGTCCCAGGTCTGGAACGGGGAAGAGCACCCAGTCATTTACCTCAGCAGGAAGTTGAAGTCCCATGAGGTAAATTACGCCACGGTTGAAAAGGAGTGTTTAGCGGTGAAGTGGGCTCTAGATTCCCTTCGGTACTATCTGCTAGGTAGGCACTTTGACATGGTTACGGATCACGCTCCGTTAAAGTGGATGGCTCAAAACAAGGAGACAAATAGAAGAGTGAATAGGTGGTTCCTGGCCCTACAGGAATTCAACTTCACAGTAAAGCATCGCCCTGGCGTTCAAATGGGGAATGTGGATGCTTTGTCTCGAGTACATGAATGCCTGATTGCTGGTGTTCCAACCCCAAGGTTAAAACAAGAGGGGGGGGGTATGTGACAGCAGGAAGGTAAAGTCACCTGGTTGCATCCAGGGGGGTAGATATATTTCTCCCAGATTCAGGCTTTATGCCGACTTATACAACTAGGGAGGGAGTTGATGAAGCCCAGCTGAGGCTAGTGGGCTCATGGATGACTCATACCTCTAGGGAGAGGGCTGGGCGTCGTGCAGGCAGGGAGTTGATGAGACCAGCTGAAGCCTGTCAGTTCGTTTAAGGCCTCTATAAAAACTCCCAGATTCATTAGGTGTTTGCTCATGCCTGGAACCAGACCTGTGTGGACTGTCTAGGGAGAGTGAACCCCTGTGCGGTGAGACAAAGCCTGTGTGGCTATTTGTTTGGACATTGACTAAACCAGGGACTTAGGGACTAGGACAGCACCAGGCTGATCCCAGTTGTTAGTTAGGAAACCTGCATGTTTAGTCAGAGGTCAAGCTGACCAGGATTTATTTTGTTTATGTTTCTTTTTGGCTTTGCTGTGTTTTTGTCACTGTACATAGAGAAATAAACCGCACCTTTTGATTTTGAAAACCACAACCTCCGTCTGCTGGCCCTGTTTTTGTGTGGGGAGCCCAACCAGGGGGTCACACACACCCGCTACCGAGTTAACCCCCTCACAATATATATATATATATATATATATTGTGAGGGGGTTAGCTCGGCAGCGGGTGTGTGTGACCCCCGGGATGGGCTCCCCACACAAAACAGGCCCAGCAAACGGAGGTTGTGGTTTTCAAAATCAAAAAAAGGTGCGGTTTATTTTCTATTTACAGTGACAAAACACAGCAAAGCAAAAGAAACATAACCAAAATAAATCCTGGTCAAGTTGACCTCTGACTAAACATACAGGTTTCCTAACTAACAACTGGGATCAGCCTAGTGCTGTCCTAGTCCCTAAGTCCCTGGTTTTAAATGTCCAAGCAAATAGCCACACAGGCTTTGCCTCACCGCACAGGGGTTCACTCTCCCTAGACAGTCCACACAGGTCTGGTTCCAGGCATGAGCAAACATCTAATGAAGCTGGGAGTTCTTATAGAGGCCTAAATGAGCTGACAAGCTTCAGCTGGCCTCATCAACTCCCTGTCTGTACGACGCCCAGCCCTCTCCCTAGAGGTATGAGTCATCCATGAGCCCACTAGCCTTATACAACTCTCCACCTAGTTGTATAAGTCGGCGTAAAGCCTGAATCTGGGCGAAATATATCTACCCCCCTGGATGCAACCAGGTGACTTTACCTTCCTGCTGTCACATACCCCCCCCTCTTGTTTTAACCTCGGGGTTGGAACACCAGCAATCAGGCATTCATGTACTCGAGACAAAGCATCCACATTCCCCATTTGAACGCCAGGGCGATGCTTTACTGTGAAGTTGAATTCCTGGAGGGCCAGGAACCACCTATTCACTCTTCTATTTGTTTCCTTGTTTTGAGCCATCCACTTTAACGGAGCGTGATCCGTAACCATGTCAAAGTGCCTACCTAGCAGGTAGTACCGAAGGGAATCTAGAGCCCACTTCACCGCTAAACACTCCTTTTCAACGGTGGCGTAATTTACCTCATGGGACTTCAACTTCCTGCTGAGGTAAATGACTGGGTGCTCTTCCCCGTTCCAGACCTGGGACAATACTGCTCCTAACCCCACATCTGACGCATCACTTTGTACGACAAAGTCTTTAGAGAAGTCGGGTGAGTACAACACTGGCTGGCTACATAAGGCTTGTTTCAAGAATTGGAATGCTGCCTCAGCCTCGGGGGTCCATTTAATCATGACCGACCCTTTCCCCTTCGTCAGGTTGGTTAGGGGCACAGCCTTAGAAGCAAAGTGGGGAATGAATCGCCGATAATACCCAGCGATTCCCAGAAAGGCTCGTACCTGCTTCTTGCTGTTGGGACGTGGCCAACTCTGGATGGCCTCGACTTTGTTGAGTTGGGGTTTTATTACTCCCCTCCCAATGGTGTACCCAAGATATTTGGCCTCCTCCTGCCCAATGGTACACTTCTTGGGGTTAGCCGTAAACCCCGCTTCCCGAACAGAGTCCAGGACTGCTTGCACTTTTGGCAGATGTGAGGCCCAATCTGTGCTATGGACAATTACGTCATCCAGGTAAGCCGCAGCATACTTCCGATGGGGCCTCAGCATCTGGTCCATTTTCCGCTGGAATGTGGCCGGCGCATTCTGTAACCCGAACGGCATTCTTTTATATTGGAACGCCCCGTCTGGGGTTACAAATGCGGTTTTCTCTTTGGCCGACTTGGCCAGGGGGATTTGCCAATACCCTTTTGTGAGGTCAAGAGTCGTCATGTATCGGGCTGTTCCCAGCCGGTCGATCAACTCATCTATACGTGGCATGGGGTAGGTGTCAAATTTTGTAACTTTGTTCAACTGACGAAAATCGTTACAAAATCGCCAGCTCCCATCCGGTTTAGGCACCAACACGATGGGACTAGACCAATCACTTTGGGACTCCTCTATCACCCCTAAGTTCAGCATTTTCTGTACTTCCTCCCGTATTGCCTCCCGTCGAGCCTCTGGGATCCGATAGGGTTTTAACTTCACCCTTTCACCGGGCGGGGTAATGATGTCATGCTCTACCCCAGATGTTTGTCCCGGCAGCTCAGAGAATACCTCCTTGTTGCGAAGCACAAACTCCTTAACCTCCTGTTGTTGGGGTTGTGACAAGGTGGCTGCTATTCCAACCTCAGGAATCACGCAACCAGTTTGAGCTGGTGACCAAGTGTCTGCGACTAGGGACTCTCTATCCCTCCAGGCTTTCAACAGATTAACGTGATAGATCTGTTCGGGCTTTCGCCTTCCTGGTTGTCTGACCTTGTAATTCACTTCGCTCACTTTTTCCATTATCTCGTAGGGGCCTTGCCATTTGGCAAGGAATTTACTTTCAACTGTAGGGACAAGTACCAATATCCTATCCCCCGGGGAAAAGGTACGGGTCTTGGCTCCACGGTTGTACACTCTCTGCTGTGCCAACTGCGCTTGGGCCAAATGTTCCTTCACGATGGGCATTACCTGTGCAATTCGATCTTGCATCAGGGCGACATGCTCAATCACACTCCTGTGGGGAGAACTCTCACTTTCCCAAGTTTCCTTGGCAATATCCAACAGCCCTCTTGGGTGTCTCCCATACAGTAACTCAAAGGGGGAGAATCCCGTAGAGGATTGGGGCACCTCCCTAATAGCAAACATCAAATAAGGAAGTAAACAGTCCCAATCCTTTCCATCTCTATCCACCACTTTCTTCAACATTTGTTTTAGGGTTTTGTTGAATCTTTCAACCAGCCCATCGGTTTGGGGGTGATACACAGACGTACGCAATTGCGTCACTTTGAACAATTTACACAGCTCTTTCATAACCCGGGACATAAAGGGTGTACCTTGGTCCGTAAGCAGTTCTTTACAAATACCCACCCGGCTAAAAACAAGAGATAGCTCTTTGGCTATGGTTTTGGCCGAGGTATTTCGGAGAGGGATCGCTTCTGGATAACGGGTGGCATAGTCCATTATAACAATATGTACTGGTGCCCCCTAGCGGACTTGATTATAGGACCTACCTAATCCATGGCGATCCTCTCAAACGGGACCTCAATGATGGGTAGAGGGACCAGCGGGCTACGGAAATGTGGCATCGGGGCCAACCTCTGACACACAGGGCAGGAGGAACAATAATTTTCTACGTCCTTCATCACCCCCGGCCAATAGAATCTCTGTAATACCCTCTCTCGGGTTTTCTCTGTCCCCAGATGACCTCCAAGAATGTGCCCATGGGCCAACTCCAACACCAACTTCCTGTAAGGTTTGGGCACCACAAGCTGCTCAACGGTTTCTTCTGCCCTTTTTGCCACCCGATACAGTAGGTCCTTCTCTACGCTGAAGTATGGGTAAGTGCAGGTATTATCTGGGTTCACTAACTCGCCATCTATTTTCACTACGTTTTCCCGTGCCTTTATTAGGGCGGGGTCTTTCAACTGTTCTGTGGCAAAGTTTTCCCTGTGAACCTCAAGATCAGAAAACTCCACAGACGGTAGGTTTTCGTCTGAGGAGGTGGGCTCCTCTCCAGTTTCTTGAGTCTCCCCTGCCAATACTGATAAGGGAAATTCCGGAGAGTCCTCACCACTCTCAGGGGAGTTCTGGCTATCACATTCCTGGTACATAGGGGCACCAGTGAGGGGCTCAGGATCATCCCACAGTTCCCAGAACTTCGGAAAATCCCTTCCCACAATGGCGTCATGCGGTAACTGAGATACTAAGCCCACTGGATGAGAGAGGGTACCTTTGGGGGTCTCGAAACACACTGTAGTCACTGGATACTCTCGGGTGTCCCCATGCACACAAATAACAGCTACCTTGCTATTCCCAGAGACCTCTGTTTTAACTAACTCAGCCTTTATCAGGGTCACAAGGCTACCTGAATCCAGCAATACCACAACATTTCTACCATTAACACACATTTTGCATAAATGTTTCTCAGTTCCTCGAATGGCAGTGCATGCGACTGTCGCACACAGCGACTGACGTCTGCCCGTCAGAAAGTCACACTGCATGGGTTCCTCCACAACCGGGCAATTGGCTGCAATATGTCCCGCTTGCCGGCAGCGGTAGCAAACGATCCTTCTTGCCGCCTCTTGAGCCGCTGATTTCCCAGGCTGTTCTCGCCAAACTTGGGGTAGAGCTCCCACCCTCTCACTCTCTCCACCCTCACCCCTTGGAATCCTCTTATCCGCCCCTGGGGATGGTCTGGTCTTAGGGTGGAAAGTCCGAGTGTCTCTGGAAGAGGCCGTCAGGTTCTCTGTAGCCAAGTATTTCTCCACACGATCCACAAGACCATCGGCCGTCTCTGGGTCTCCATGGCTTACCCACTTTTGGATGGCAGTAGGAAGAGCTCTCAAAAACCGATCCATTACAACACGTTCCACAATCTTTGGTGCGGACAAAGTCTCTGGCTGTAGCCACTTTCTGCTCAGGTGAATGAGATCATACATTTGAGACCTGGGGGGTTTTCCAAGCTGGAAAGTCCAGTTATGCACACGCTGAGCCCGGACAGCCTGGGTGACACCCAGCCTTGCCAATATTTCAGCTTTTAGCATCACATAGTCTTTTGCTTGGTTAGGCTCTAGGTCATAGTAAGCTTTCTGCGATTCACCAGTTAACAGAGGAGCCACCAGTCCAGCCCACTGCTCCTCAGGCCACTTTTCTCTTTCAGCGGTCCTTTCAAATGTGGTCAAAAATACCTCTGGATCATCCTCTCCAGTCATTTTTGTCAATAAACGACTCACCCCAAAGGACGCGGTATTAGTGGGACGGCTTTCCTCACTGGTCTGCGGACGTTGCTGCATTACTGCTTCCATCTGTTGTTGTAGTCTCTGCTCTTGCTTCTGCAACAGGTCTATGAAGCGGGCCTCAGATTGCTGCTGGGCTCGTTGCTGAGCCTCCAGACTCTGTTGCAAAGTTGCGTTTGTCTGCTGCTGGGCTGCAAGGCTCCTTTGCAAACCTGCATTTGTCTGCTGTTGATTGGCATTTGCTAGAGCCAGCTGCTTCAGTATCTCCTCCATGCTGGCTTAAAAAAAACTGCCACTGGTTCTCCACCAACTGTGAGGGGGTTAGCTCGGCAGCGGGTGTGTGTGACCCCCGGGATGGGCTCCCCACACAAAACAGGCCCAGCAAACGGAGGTTGTGGTTTTCAAAATCAAAAAAAGGTGCGGTTTATTTTCTATTTACAGTGACAAAACACAGCAAAGCAAAAGAAACATAACCAAAATAAATCCTGGTCAAGTTGACCTCTGACTAAACATACAGGTTTCCTAACTAACAACTGGGATCAGCCTAGTGCTGTCCTAGTCCCTAAGTCCCTGGTTTTAAATGTCCAAGCAAATAGCCACACAGGCTTTGCCTCACCGCACAGGGGTTCACTCTCCCTAGACAGTCCACACAGGTCTGGTTCCAGGCATGAGCAAACATCTAATGAAGCTGGGAGTTCTTATAGAGGCCTAAATGAGCTGACAAGCTTCAGCTGGCCTCATCAACTCCCTGTCTGTACGACGCCCAGCCCTCTCCCTAGAGGTATGAGTCATCCATGAGCCCACTAGCCTTATACAACTCTCCACCTAGTTGTATAAGTCGGCGTAAAGCCTGAATCTGGGCGAAATATATCTACCCCCCTGGATGCAACCAGGTGACTTTACCTTCCTGCTGTCACAATATATATATAAAACTACAGTATCTCACAAAAGCGAGTACACCCCTCACATTTTTGTAAATATTTTATTATATCTTTTCATGTGACAACACTGAAGAAATTACACTTTGCTACAATGTACAGTAGTTAGTGTACAGCTTATATAACAGTGTAAATTTGCTGTTCCCTCAAAATAACTCAACACAGCCATTAATGTCTAAACCCATGGCAATAAAAGTAAGTACACCCCTAAGTGAAAATGTCAAAATTGGGCCCAAAGTGTCAATATTTTGTGTGGCCACCATTATTTTCCAGCACTGTCTTAACCCTCTTGGGCATGGAGTTCACCAGAGCTTCACAGGTTGCCACTGGAGTCCTCTTCCACTCCTCCATGACGACATCACGGAGCTGGTGGTTGTTGGAGACCTTGCGCTCCTCCACCTTCTGTTTGAGGATGCCCCACGGATGCTCAATAAGGTTTAGGTCTGGAGACATGCTTGACCACTCCATCACCTTTACCCTCAGCTTTTTTAGCAAGGCAGTGGTCATCTTGGAGGTGTGTTTGGGGTCGTTATCATGTTGGAATACTGCCCTGCGGCCCAGTATCCGAAGGGAGAGGATCAAGCTCTGCTTCAGTATGTCACAGTACATGTTGGGATTCACGGTTCCCTCAATGAACTGTAGCTCCCCAGTGCTGGCAGCACTCATATAGCCCCAGACCATGACACTCCCACCACCATGCTTGACTGTAGGCAAGACACACTTGTGTTTGTACTCCTCACCTGGTTGCTGCGACACACGCTTGACACCATCTGAACCAAATAAATTTATCTTGATCTCATCAGACCACATGCCATGGTTCCAGTAATCCATGTCCTTAGTTTGCTTGTCTTTAGCAAACTGTTTGCGGACTTTCTTTTGCGTCATCTTTAGAAGAAGCTTCCTTCTGGGACGACAGCTATGAAGACCAATTTGATACAGTGTGCGGTGTATGGTCTGAGCACTGACAGGCTGACCCCCCACTCCTTCAACCTCTGCAGCAATGCTGGCAGCACATATGTCTATTTCCCAAAGACAACCATTGGATATGATGCTGAGCATGTGCACTCAACTTCTTTGGCCAACCATGGTGAGGCCTGTTCTGAGTGGAACCTGTCCTGTCCTGTTAAACCACTGTATGGTCTTGGCAGTCATGCTGCAGCACAGTTTCAGGATCTTGGCAGTCTTCTTATAGCCTAGACCATCTTTATGTAGAGCAACAATTCTTTTTTTTTCAGATCCTCAGAGCGTTCTTTACTATGAGGTGCCATGTTGAACTTCCAGTATGAGAGAGTAAGAGCGATAACACCAAATTTAACACACCTGCTCCCCATTCACACCTGAGACCTTGTAACACTAACGAGTCAAATGACACCAGGAAAAATGGCTAATTGGGCCCAATTTGTACATTTTGACTTAGGGATGTACTCGCTCTTGTTGCCAGTGGTTTAGACATTAATGGCTGTGTGTTGCGTTATTTTGAAGTGGAAGAGGACTCCAGTGGTAACTTGTAAAGCTCTGGTGAACTCCATGCCCAAGAGGGTTAAGGCAGTACTGGAAAATAATGATGGCCACACAAAATATTGACACTTTTGACATCTTCACTTATGTACTCACTTTTATTGCCAGCGGTTTAGACATTAATGGCTGTGTGTTGAGTTATTTTGAGGGGACAGAAAATTTACATTGTTATACAAGCTGTACACTCACTACTTTACATTGTAGCAAAGTGTCATTTCTTCAGTGTTGTCAGTGTTGTCACATGAAAAGATATAATAAAATATTTACAAAAATGTGAGGGGTGTGTATATATATATGTATGTATGTGTAGCGGGTACTCCAAATTTAGGGGGGTCCCTATGTCTAAATTTAGGGGGATGACCCATGCACTAGTATGGTTCGGGCCTTCTAATTGTTCTGGACTCTGCTTTATTGCTGTGTGCCTATGTAGAGTTTCCTGTGGCCTGCAGGTGGCGCTGCCATGTTGGGTCAGGGTTGAACCATAGGTTACATTGGCGCTATTAGATGTCCTCACTTGGCTGCCGTGCGGTGGGCGGGTTTTGCCTGCTGTGCATGCCAGGAGAGGATATAAAAGAGGCAGACGCCATTTTCTATAGGGGAGAGACCCGGGGACCAGTACCCGGAGGAGTGTGTCCCCTAAGGAGGGGGGTGTGTACCCCGACTGAGGAGTTTCGGGCATCTTCGGCCCGAGACCGCAACGTTCCGGGTAGGCCCAATACCTTCAACTGGGTCTACAGGCAGAACTTTGGAGTCCTAGGATGCCCGGGTGAGGGTATCCGCTCTGACCAAGAGGAAGCCAGGGGAGGATCGGTCCCATAACAGGAGATGAGTGATAGTTAGATTGCTGTCTCGGGAAAGGCCTGGTGACCTGTCGGAGGGAAGGATCGTATGCTCCGCAGAACTGACCCTGCGGAGTGCTGCTGCTCTTTGAGGACAGACTGAACTTGTCCTTGGAGGATTAAAATGCTTGTTCGAGCTCCACACTGGCTGCTAGGACCATTGAGGGACTATCCGGGTGAGCTGTACCCACTCGGGACCGAGTGGTGATGAATCTGGGAGTTCTGTGCCTGAATCTGCTCTAGTTCAACTATCATCTCTCATCTACTCTCTCTCTCTACCTATCAAGCAAAGACATAAAATAAACTCAACGTTGGAGTTTAAGTGGTTTGGACATTGACTTTATTGAAGAGGGAAAAGTACAGACTCGTCTCTACTCTGGAGATGGGAACCAGTGGAAGGAGGTAACTCGCTGCGGGACCCAGGTACATATACACCGCCTGACCTCTAAACTAGAGGACACGGGCTTGTGGCATGGGTGCCTCTCCTTTGCCCTAGGAGGAGAGGGTGGTGCTACATATGTATGTGTATATATATATATATATATATATATATATATATATATGTAGCGACCTCACCCCCTTCACCTGCCTTCGGCTCCTCGCAGGTAGAGAGGGCACACCACGCCACAAGCCCGTAGCCTCCTGTATAAAGAGGTTGAGCGGTGTTGTTAGCGGGTCTCCACGGCCAGAAACCAGAATCCTCCAGAGAATGATTCTCACCTCTACAATAAACCGAGATAAGTCCTTGTTCCCCCAGTGACTTGAATGTCCACACCAGCTGCAACTCCAACGCAGAGTTTATTTTCTCTTTGCAAATAACAGTCTCTGATAGGTAAAGGATGGAGTAAGAAGACAGGACAGCACAAGGTGTGGGAGAGGTCCAGGCACAAACACAATCACTTCACTGCTCGGCTTCTCAAGCAGACTCAGCCCAGATGGATAGTCTCCCTAGGTAGGGACTAGCAGCCAAATGGTACTCTAACTTAACCGCACAGTCTCTGCCACAGACTGGGGAATTTGGTCTCTGCCACAGACCTGGTGAACTTGGTCTCTGCCACAGACCTGGTGAACTTGGCAATTCAAAACTTGGCCTCTATGTAAGGAGAAGACATCCCTCCAGAGAGTTACCGGGCCCCTTCCTTCACCGTGACTTCTCACCGGTCCCTCGGAACAGTTCCTCCCCCGGCCTCCTAGTCTAAGATATGGGTCCCCTCGCAAGGTGGCACCCTGGGATTCCTCAATCCTTGCTGGGCTCCAGCCGAAGGTGCTAAGCCCAAGGCCTTTGCCGCAGTCCCAGGGCTAAAGGTGCCTGGGACTGATTCACCGACCTCCGCCCCTGGGCCGAAGGTGCCCAGAGTGGACAGGAACACACTCCTGGAAGTAGGACTCCCGACGACCGAAGAAGAACCCCGAACAGGCAGCGTCTGCCCCTTTTATATCCTCTCCCAGCATGCACAGCAGGCCCGCTACACCCACTGTACGGCTGCCGAGAGGGGACACACAAAGCACAGCACTGTATCAGTGGTTCAACCCTGGCCTACTATGGCAGCGCCACCTGCATGCCACAGGGAACTATACACCGATACTCTCCCTGTGGACAAAAATGGTTGAAAGAATCCTGACAATTGGAGTGTTTAAGCATAACTACCACTCAAAAACTTCCCCTAAATTTAGGACCCTGCTACATATATATATATATATATATATATATATATATATATGTAGCGGGGTGTTCAATTTACGGGAAGTGTCTGAGTGGTAACCAGGCTCAGACACATTAAATTGATAGGATTCATGGACCATTTTTGTTCTCAGGGGTTAATGCTGATGATGTGTTCCCTGTGGCCGGTGGGTGGCGCTGCCATTCTGGGCCAGGGTTGAACCGAGAGCGCAGTGCTGTGCCTTTTGTGTCCCCTTTCGGCAGCCGTACAGTGGGGCGGGGAACCTGCTGTGCATGCCGGGAGAGTATATAAAAGGGGCAGACATCTTCTGAGAAGGGTCGTCTTCGTCCGTCCACGCCCAAGCACCTTCAGCCTGGGTGTGTGGGAGTGTGGTTCGTCATCTCCGGGTGCCCTAGGCCCGGAGGCCTTGTTCCGGTTCCACCTCAGGCACATTTAGCCTGGGGTGCGGTACTACCACCGCTCCTGTTCGCCTGGGCATGGAGGCCCAGGAGTTGCAGTAACGGCCTGGAACCCAGCAGCCTTCGGCTGGGGTCTGCAAGGGTTCGAGGAGTCCAGGGTGCCGCCTTGCGAGGGGACCCGCACCCTAAGAGAAGGAAGGATCTGTTCCGAAGGACCGGTGCTGTGGACACGGTGAAGGAAGGGGTCTGTTGACCCCTCTGGGGGGATGTCTTCTCCCTGAAAAGGGCTATGTCCTAGGAAGGAAACCTATTCACCTGGTCAGTGGCAGTGACCATATTCACCAGGTCAGTGGCAGTGACCTTATTCACCCGGTCAGTGGCAGTGACCCTGTTCGTCAGGTCAGTGGCAGTGACCTTATCCACCAGGTCTGTGAAAGAGACCAACCTCATGGTCTGTGGCAGAGACCATGCGCCAAAACTGTTTGAGAATCTGAACAGTTCTAAGAGTTTGAGCTGCGTTTGTGCCTGGACGTCCTCCACACCTTAAAGCTGTCCTGTGTCTTTGCTCCAACCTTTCATCTATCCAAGATAATATGTGTTGCGCAAGTGGAAAATAAAGATTGAGTTGGACTTTCAGTGGTAGCCCACTTTTATTTAAAAGCACAAAAAGTTCACAAATACATCAGTTGCCCTCGCATGGGGGTTCCACCATTACTGTGTCTTGCATACTCAACAGTTTACCTCCTGGCTTCCCCTCTTGCGGTCTGGCTGTTCAGGCCTTTAGCCTAGGCCTTAGGTCTGCTCCTCAGAACAAACAGTTTCCAAGAGATAAGCTCACTCCTCGCTTACTCCCGGACATGCATACTCTGGCTGCACCCATGCAGCGCCTGACTCCTCTATAAGGGATGGGAGTCCACCTGACTCCCTTACACAGACTTCCTGTCTGTTGGGTGGAGCCCTGATCCATAGTCATGTCAGAACTAAATAGCCCAAGACACAGCTGTTCAATCAGCATGTCTTTCTTTACCAAATCTGGCGTAAACCAACACTCTTTAAGGACGTACAGGGTCTCACCATCACAATATATATATATATATATATTGTGTAATATATATATATATATATATATATATATATATATATATATATATATATATATATATACTGTGAGGGGGTTAGCTCAGCAGCGGGTGTGTGTGACCCCCTGGATGGGTTCACCACACAAAAACAGGCACAGAAGACAGTGGTAGGAGAAAACAAAAGGGTGTGGTTTATTTGAACTATATACAGACAAAAAAATACAGCAAAAACAAAAGAAACATGAAAAGAAATCCTGGTCAACTTGACCGCTCACTACACACGTTGGTGTCCCTAACTAACAACTGGGTACAGCCTTGTGCTGTCCCAGTCCCTAGCTCCCTGCTTTTAGAAGTTCTTAGCAATAACCACACAGGCTTTGGCTCACCGCACAGAGATCACACTCCCCAGACTATCCACACAGATCTGGTTCCAGGTTGGAGCATCTCCCTTAGCATGCTGGGAGTTCTTGTAGAGGCCCTAATGAGCCCACTTACTTCAGCTGGGCTCATTAACTCTTCCCCTGCAAGACTCCCAGCACTCTCCCTAGTGGTATAAATCAGCATAAAGCCTGAATCTAGGACATATATACCTTCCATCCTGGATGCAAGCTGGTGATTTTACCTGCCTGCTGTCACATACCCCCCCTCTTGTTTTAACCTTGGGGTTGGAACACAAGCAATCAGGCATGCATGTACTCGAGACAAAGCATCCACATTCCCCATTTGAACGCCAGGGCGATGCTTTACCGTAAAGTTGAATTCCTGTAGGGCCAGGAACCACCTATTTACTCTTCTATTTGTCTCTTTGTTTTGAGCCATCCACTTTAAAGGAGCGTGATCAGTAATCATGTCAAAGTGCCTACCTAGCAGATAGTACCGAAGGGAATCTAGAGCCCACTTCACCGCTAAACACTCCTTCTCAATCGTGGCGTAATTTACCTCATGGGACTTCAATTCCCTGCTGAGGTAAATGACTGGGTGCTCTTCCCCGTTCCAGACCTGGGACAATACTGCTCCTAACCCAACGTCGGATGCATCACTTTGTACGACAAAGTCCCTAGAGAAGTCTGGTGAGTACAACACTGGCTGGCTACATAAGGCTTTTTTTAAGAATTGAAATGCTGCCTCAGCCTCTGGGGTCCATTTAACCATGACAGACTCTTTCCCTTTTGTCAGGTTGGTTAGGGGCACAGCCTGAGAAGCAAAGTGGGCAATGAATCGCCGATAATAACCAGCGATTCCCAGAAAGGCTCGTACCTGCTTCTTGCTGTTGGGACGTGGCCAATTCTGTATGGCCTCAACTTTATTGACTTGGGGTTTTATTACTCCCCTCCCAATGGTGTACCCAAGATACTTGGCCTCCTCCTGTCCAATGGTACACTTCTTGGGGTTGGCCGAAAACCCAGCTTCCCGGATAGAGTCTAGGACTGCTTGCACTTTTGGCAGATGTGAGGCCCAATCTGTGCTATAGATAATTACATCATCTAGGTAAGCTGCAGCATACTTCTGATGGGGCCTCAGTATCTGGTCCATTTTCCGCTGGAATGTTGCCGGCGCATTCTGTAAACCAAACGGCATTCTTTTATATTGGAACGCCCGTCTGGGGTTACAAATGCGGTTTTGTCCTTGGCCGACTTGGCCAGGGGAATTTGCCAATACCCTTTTGGTGAGATCAAGAGTTTCCATGTATCGGGCTGTTCCCAACCGGTCGACCAACTCATCTATACGTGGCATGGGGTAGGTGTCAAATTTTGTAACATTGTTCAGTTGTCGGAAATCGTTACAAAATCGCCAACTCCCATCCGGTTTAGGCACTAACACTATGGGACCTGACCAATCACTTTGGGATTCCTCTATCACCCCTAACTTAAGCATTTTCTGTACTTCCTCACGTATTGCCTCCCGTCGGGCCTCTGGGATCCGATAGGGTTTTAGCTTCACCCTTTCACCGGGCGGGGTAATAATATCATGCTCTACCCCATACGTTTGTCCCGGCAGCTCAGAGAAAACCTCCTTGTTGCGAAGCACAAACTCCTTAACCTCCTGTTGTCAGGGGTTTGACAAGGTGACTGCTATTCCAACCTCAGGAATCATGCAATCAGACTGAGCTGGTGACAAAGTTTCTGCGACTAGGGATTCCCTATACCTCCAGGCTTTCAAAAGATTAATGTGATAGATCTGTTCGGGCTTTCGCCTTCCTGGTTGTCTGACCTTGTAATTCACTTTGCTCACTTTTTCCATTATCTCGTAGGGGCCTTGCCATTTGGCGAGGAACTTGCTTTCAACCGTAGGGACAAGTACCAATATCTTATCCCCCGGGGAAAAGGTACGGGTCTTGGCTCCACGGTTGTACACTCTCTGCTGTGCCAACTGCTCTTGGGCCAAATGTTCCTTTACGATTGGCATTACCTGTGCAATTCTATCTTGCATCAGGGCGACATGCTCAATCACACTCCTGTGGGGAGAACTCTCACTTTCCCAAGTTTCCTTGGCGATATCCAACAGCCCTCTTGGGTGTCTCCCATAGAGTAACTCAAAGGGTGAGAAACCCGTAGAGGATTGGGGTACCTCCCTAATAGCAACCATTAAATAGGGAATTAGACAGTCCCAATCCTTTCCATCTTTATCCACCACCTTCTTTAACATTTGTTTTAGAGTTTTGTTGAATCTTTCAACCAACCCATCTGTTTTGGGGTGATACACAGATGTACGCAATTGTGTCACTTTGAACAACTTGCACAGCTCTTTCATAACCCGGGACATAAAGGGTGTACCTTGGTCCGTAAGCAGTTCCTTACAAATACCCACACGGCTAAAAACAAGAGATAGCTCTTTGGCTATGGTTTTGGCCGAGGTATTTCGGAGAGGAATCGCTTCCGGATAACAGGTGACATAGTCCAATATAACCAAAATGTACTGATGTCTCCTAGCGGACTTCATTATCGGACCTACCAAATCCATTGCGATCCTCTCAAAGGGAACCTCAATGATGGGAAGAGGTACCAGCGGGTTACGGAAGTGTGGCATCGGTGCCGACCTCTGACACACAGGGCAGGAGGAACAATAATTTTCTGTTTCCTTCATGACCCCAGGCCAATAGAATCTCTGCAATACTCTCTCTCGGTTTTCTCTGTCCCCAGATGACCTCCAAGAATGTGCCCATGGGCCAAATTTAACACCAACTTCCTGTAAGGTTTGGGCACCACAAGCTTCTCAATGGTTTCTTCTGCCCTTTTAGCCACCCGATACAGTAGGTCCTTTTCCACAATGAAGTATGGGTAAGTGTAGGTCTCATCTGGGTTCACTAACTCGCCATCTATTTCCACTACGTTTTCCCGTGCCTTTATTAGGGTGGGGTCTTTTAACTGTTCTGTGGCAAAATTTTCCTTGTGAACCTCGAGATCAGAAAACTCCACAGACGGCATGTTTTCGTCTGAGGATGTTGGCTCCTCCCCAGTTTCCCCAGTCTTCCCGGCCAATACCGACAAGGGGAATTCTGGAGAGTCCTCACCACTCTCAGAGGAATTCTGGCTATCACATTCCTGGTATATAAGGGCACCAGTGGGGGGCTCAGGATAATCCCATAGTTCCCAGAACTTTGGAAAATCCCTTCCCACAATGGCATTATGAGGCAAGTGAGACACTAACCCCACCTGATGAGAGAGGGTACCTTTGGGGGTCTCAAAACACACTGTAGTCACCGGATACTCTCGGGTGTCCCCATGCACACAAATAACAGCTACCTTGTTATTCCCAGAGACCTCTGTAGTAACTAATTCAGCCTTTATCAGTGTCACCAGGGTACCTGAATCCAGCAACAAAACAACATTTCTACCATTAATACACATTTTGCATAAATGTTTCTCAGTTCCCCGAATGGCAGTGCATGCGACTGTCGCAAACAGCGACTGACGTCTGTCCCTTAGAAAGTCACATTGCATGGGTTCATCCACAACCGGGCAATTTGCTGCAATATGTCCCTCTTGTCGGCAACGGTAGCAAACAATCCTTTTTGCTGCCTCTTGAGCCCCTGACTTCCCAGGCTGTTCTCGCCAGACCTTAGGTAGAACTCCCACCCTCTCACTCTCTCCACCCTCACCCCTTGGAATCATGTTACCCACCACTGGGGATGGTCTGGTCTTAGGGTGGAAAGTCCGTGAGTCTCTGGAAGAGGCAGTCAGGTTCTCTGTAGCCAAGTACTTCTCTACACGATCCACAAGATTATCGGCCATTTCTGGGTCTCCATGGCTTACCCACTTTTGGATGGCAGTAGGAAGAGCTCTCAAGAAACGATCCATTACAACACGTTCCACAATCTTTGGTGCGGACAAAGTCTCTGGCTGTAGCCACTTCCTGCTCAGGTGAATGAGATCATACATTTGAGACCTGGGGGGTTTTCCAAGCCGGAAAGTCCAGTTATGCACGCGCTGAGCCCGGACAGCCACGGTGACATCCAGCCGTGCCAATATTTCAGTTTTTAGCATCACATAGTCTTTTGCTTGGTCAGGCTCTAGGTCATAGTAAGCTTTCTGCGATTCACCAGTTAACAGAGGAGCCACCAGTCCAGCCCACTGCTCCTTAGGCCACTTTTCTCTTTAAGCAGTCCTTTCAAATGTGGTCAAAAACACCTCTGGATCATCCTCTCCAGTCATTTTTGTCAATAAACGACTCACCCCAAAGGACGCAGTATTAGTGGAACTACTTGCCTTACTGGTCTGCGGACGTTGCTGCATTAACGTTTCAATTTGTTGCTGTAGTCTCTGTTCTTGCTTCTGTAACAGGTCTATGAAGCGGGCCTCAGATTGCTGCTGGGCTTGTTGCTGAGCTTCCAGACTCTGTTGCAAAGTTGCATTTGTCTGGTGCTGGGCTGTAAGGCTCTGTTGATGAGCTTGCTGCTGGGCTGCAAGGCTCTGTTGATGAGCTTGTTGCTGGGCTGCGAGGCTCTGTTGCAAATTTGCATTCGTCTGTTGTTGAGCTACAAGGCTCTTTTGCAAACCTGCATTTGTCTGCTGCTGATTGGCATTTGCTAGAGCCAGCTGTTTCAGTATCTACTCCATGCTGGCCTTAAAAAAAACTGCCACTGGTTCTCCACCAACTGTGAGGGGGTTAGCTCAGCAGCGGGTGTGTGTGACCCCCTGGATGGGTTCACCACACAAAAACAGGCACAGCAGACAGTGGTAGGAGAAAACAAAAGGGTGAGGTTTTATTTGAACTATATACAGACAAAAAAATACAGCAAAAACAAAAGAAACATGAAAAGAAATCCTGGTCAACTTGACCACTCACTACACACGTTGGTGTCCCTAACTAACAACTGGGTACAGCCTTGTGCTGTCCCAGTCCCTAGCTCCCTGCTTTTAGAAGTTCTTAGCAATAACCACACAGGCTTTGGCTCACCGCACAGAGATCACACTCCCCAGACTATCCACACACATCTGGTTCTTGTAGAGGCCCTATTGAGCCCACTTACTTCAGCTGGGCTCATTAACTCTTCCCCTGCAAGACTCCCAGCACTCTCCCTGGTGGTATAAATCGGCATAAAGCCTGAATCTAGGACATATATACCTTCCATCCTGGATGCAACCTGGTGATTTTACCTGCCTGCTGTCACAATATATATATATATATATATATAATCTCCACACAAGTATCCAATGACATCTAGAAATTATCGTAAGAAATTATTATTACATGTACACGTGATTAAATCATTATAAGCATAGCTTGACCATGAGGTAAGAAAAAACATATGTGTGTGTGACTATATAAATCTCTACATCTACCGTAAGTATGGATCAACAAACAATATATCTAGATTAACCTGATAGAGAATTATAAACCTACTGTAAATCTAACGGATAAGTCTATGTGACTAACAGGGGATAGGAGCTAACCAATACTTACAATAAGTAGTCTTGATGTGAATAGGAAGTATATGTGGTAGAGATATTACTGTGACAAGTATGTATGTTTGGATATTTGGATATGTCTGATCATCTGAAAATGAAATAAGGACAAAAGATTAGCTGATTTTCAGGTGATCAGACATATCCAAATATCCAAACACACATACTGTCACAGTAATATCTCTACCACATATACTTCCTATTCAAGACAAATTATTGTAAGGCTTGGTTAGCTCCTATCCCATGTTAGTCACTTTGGCTTATCAATTAGATTTACAGTAGGTTAACAACTCTCTATCAGGTTAATCTAGATATATTGTTTGTTGATCCATACTTTGATGTAGAGATTTATATAGTCACACACAAACATATGTTTTTTCTTCCCTCATGGTCAAGCTATGCTTATCATGATTTATTCATGTGTACATGTAATAATAATTCCTTACGCTAATTTCTAGATGTCATTGGATACTTCTGTGTCTCTATTTATTTGGATAGATAGATATATGTCTATGTGCTTGTACACATGTATCTTTATAGTCGTTTTCATTTATGATTTTTATCTCAAATTTCTATTTATGTGTGTGTATGTATAAATAAATAAATTAAATAAATATATATAAAATCAAAGTCTGCAATAGACTGTGTCTCAAGGTATATATCACTGATGATCTATTACAGATTGGTTATATTGCTGGTTATTAATTTTATATCTTAATGTCTTTTAAAAATTATATTTATTTATGTTTTGTATTAATGATAGGTTTCTATTGTATGGTAAAGTTGTTGTGTGTATATATTCTGTTAGTGTTAACTGCATTCAGGTGAACAGCAATCTAGTGGCTCTATTCTGTTAATTGGCAGATGACTCTCGCTGTGCAGAGCATTTAAACTTCATCCTCTCCCCTCTCCATATCACTTGAGAAAGGAGCGCATGCTCGGTAGGAGCTTTGCGCATACTCTGAAACGCGTTGTGGTTCTCTCTCCTTACCCCGGTGACGTCACACGCCTACTGGCGCTGCGCCTCAAGCTGGTCCCATCCAACTTACCCAGAACTACTTAGGACTTGCCAGCTTCTTCCTGATTTACCGTGGTCATCGTGGCGTGTACACTCTCTGACCGGAGGCATTGAGAACACTTCCCAAAGGATTCCTTTCTCCAGATGAGCTTATTTTTCTTAAACTTAATGTGAGTGTTCATTTGACTGCTTGCAATTGTACATAATAAATATTACACATGGAGGCACTTTTTCTGTTTTCCTTTCAAGTTTTATCTCAGAAATGGCTTCACTCCAGAGAAAAGCTTTGCCCTTAGTGCATGCCCTCCATTCAAGAATCATCATTAATGCCGCGTAGACACAACCGTTTTTAATGTCATTGTAAAAACGATG
The DNA here is from genome assembly GCA_029206835.1 of Rana muscosa. Taxonomy (NCBI): domain Eukaryota; kingdom Metazoa; phylum Chordata; class Amphibia; order Anura; family Ranidae; genus Rana; species Rana muscosa. The sequence continues at coordinate 43,221,029 of JARGYO010005626.1, forward strand.
TTTTTCTCGACGTGATTCTTCTCAAGCCTGCCTTGCCTACACACGATAGTGAAAGAAAATGCTCGAGCAAAGCGCGGTGACGTACAACACATACAACGGCACTATAAAGGGGAAGTTTCATTCGGATGGCGCCACCCTTTGGGCTGCTTTTGCTGATCCTCGTGTTAGTAAAGTTTGGTGAGAGAATATTCAAGCTTTTCAGCCTCGTGCTCTTCAGTCCGTTACAGCGTGACGAATGTGCTATCTCCATTATGAACGCTAGTTTTACCAGAACGAGTGCTCCCGTTTCATAACTTGCTTCTGAGCATGCGTGTTTTTTTCACTTCGTTAAAGCCTACACACAGTCGTTTTTCACGATGAGAAAAATGTCGACGTGAAAAACGGAACGCATGTTCCAAATTTTTAATGCCCATTTTTCAAGTCGCAAAAAATGCTCTGGAGCCTACACACAATCGTTTTTAATGACCAAATTAAAAAATGGAATTTTTCTCGTCATGAAAAACGGTCGTGTGTACGCGGCATAAGACTTGTCATCCATTTGTCCATAGACCTTTACCCCTCCATTCCCTTGTCATGGACTTTTTAGACTTATTTCCCATTTATTGTATGCTATTTATTTAAATCTTCTGTGTGCTGACATTTAAAATCTGTACCATAGTAACTAATGAACAGTTTCCTGGACACATTTAGGGTGTGTTTGCTGTCTTACAGGGTTTGCAAACCCTCATGTTTTTTCACCTTAATGCATCCTATGCATTAAGGTGAAAAGTCTTCTGTCACTGACCGACCCCCCAGCCCCCCGTTTTACTCACCTGTATTCCCCCACCGGAGACTCACTCTTCCTCTCTGCCTGGGGTTCTCGGCTCTTAATTGGATAGATTGATAGCAGCCCAGCCATTGGCTCCCGCTGCTGTCAATCAAATTCAATGACGCGAGCGCCGGGGGCGGGGCCGAGACCTACATTCAGCATCTATGGATGCCGAATGCTGGACTCAGGAGCACGCCCGCAAGGTAACCCCCCAGAAGAGCGCTTCTCCTAGGGGGTTATACGATGCCGAGAGGAGCTATCATCACTTTAGGGGGACCCCAGAATTCGAGGATCAGGGTCACTCTGTGCAAAACGAACTGCACAGTGAAGGTAAGTGTGACGTTTGTTATTTTTTAAAAAACAAAAAAACTAAGCCTTACAATCACTTTAAAGTTCACATATACTGTTCCTTGTCTCTCAAATATTACCAGCATTGTCCTAAACATACATGGAAGTTCTTTTTTTCACTACCATAATTAGGTATGAGGTTTGGGTTTACCACTACCATGGATTTGGCAGTTGACGGGTTTGTCACCACAAATATGAAACAACCTACTGTATAATGCAATGCACAGCCTTCCCCAGGTCAGCCGTCATAAATGGATAAAGCAGCCCACTTTCATCCATATTGTCAGCATCTGTTGGTACTGTAAGGGAGAGCTGACAAGTCAATGCAGGGAGAGATATTTTTTATTTATTTATTATTTTGGCATTAGTGTATTATCTCCTTAACCTTGGTAGTACCTGGCTTCCCATAACTTTTATTTGACAATAGCTTGCCTATTAGCACTACAAATAGCCCGAATTTAATTAGATTTACGCCTTATACACCCATATGGGGTTTTTCAAGGAAGAGTCACGAAACAGATTTGCTCATCCCTGCCCATAACATGTGCGCTTTATTTGCTTTTCATATATTTTAATATATTTTAGCGAACTACCACACTTTATGATAACATGTAAAATATATTTCTAAATCCACATACATTCTATTTTGTTCTTCTTTTCAAGATCAAATGTCAGATTGGAAATTCCACAGCAAATTCCTGAGATTATTGTATCTCGGTGTCAGAGTAAGTTTAAATCTTCTACCATTATCAAACTGGTATCTATAATGTATATAAATGGAGTTAAAGAGGGGGTCAGCAACCAGTATATTGCGGACAGGTGATTGGTAGATTGTGGTCTGGGCTTGCTGACCCGCCATCCCAGAGCATTAAACAGAGTGCAATGCAGAGGGACTACTTTTATTTATTTTTATACACGATTTATATAGCACCAACAGTTAACGCAGCCCTTTACAATGTAGAGGGGGGACAGCACAATTACAGTACCTAGACAGTGAAGATGATCTTTATATTGACTTTGAAATCCATCTTGACAGAGTCACTAAAGCCCTGGACGCATTTGAACTAAAAATCCATCATACACTTGATAAGCTTGCCCCTCTCAAAACATCACACTTTCGTAAAAATATTACCAAGGCTAAACCTTGGTATACTAGCAACCTAGCCCTAATTAAAACTAAACGCAGACAGCTTGAAAGAAAATGGCTTAAGACTAACACACATCAAGACAAGCTCGCATATCGAATAATTTCTCAGGCATATTTCAAAGCCATTCACCACAGGAAAAAAGCATATTACGGTGAACAGATCGATAATGCCGGAAATCAGGGTAAGAAACTTTTTGAAATCGTAAACGAAATGCTTAATCCACGTATGTTAACCAAGACGATAATACCATCACAAGAATTCACCAATAAATTAGGGATCGCTTTCCAAGATAAAATTCATAAAATCCAGTTGGGCATTGCCAAGAACATTCACCTGATTAACCAACCTGGTCCACTACAAGAGGCTATCCAATCTACTCTGTCCAGCTTAAACAACTTTACACCTACCACCCTGGAGTTACTACACAAAGTAATTCTTAAATTGAAGCCCACATACTTTGCGAATGAATTTTGCCCTGCCTGGTTTTTCAAACTCCAGTCAAAGGCATTCCTTCCAGACTTATGTATAATCATCAACTTCAGTTTGAGGCTGGGAGTTATACCAGGGAGACTTAAACACTTATACGTTACGCCAATTCCAAAAAAAAAAAAAAACAGAGCTTCAAGACCCGAATAATCTAAGACCCATTTCTAGCATTCATTTCGTGGCAAAGATTATGGAAACCATCGTTCTTGAGCAACTTCAGGAATACTCTGAAGAGGAGGGCCTATTCCACGATGTCCAGTCTGGGTTCCGACCGGACAGGGGAATAGAGCTTTCCACGATGGTCATGAGGGAACAGCTGCTGAGGGTCAGGGACGCTGGGGAATCGGCGGCCTTATTGCTATTGGACCTCTCTGCGGCTTTTGACACCATTGATCACGACATTCTGATCTCGCGCCTTCATGACCAGTTTGGAATTCAAGGTGCTGTCCTGTTATGGATCCAGTCTTTTCTACAAGATCGTACCCAACAGGTTAGGCTGGGACCTTTCAGGTCAGCCATAAGCCCAGTGCCCTGGGGAGTACCTCAGGGCTCTGCCCTCTCTCCATACCTTTTCAATTGTTATATGCGCCCCCTACTCGATATATTGCAGTTACATGGCCTTCAAGGCCAACTATATGCCGATGACATCCAAATCCTAGTCAACACTTCCAAAAATGACAGACATCCTCAGACCCTAGCTGAATGCATGACTCACATCCATTCCTGGATGAATAGAAACTGGCTGAGCCTTAATGGCTCCAAAATAGAAATACTCCAAGTGGGCGAATCTCTAGCCTCTCCCATTCTATCCCGATGGCCATCTGACCTAGGTACCTGCCCAGAACCTAAAAGACAAGTCAAGAACCTTGGAATCATTTTTGATGCAAAGCTTACCTGGATTCCGCAAATCATGAACTGTATGAAAAATGCCTCATTCTATTTGCAAATTATTCGAAAGATCAGACATCTACTTTCATATCGACACCAAATCACACTTACTTTGGCTCTAGTACAATCCAGACTAGACTTTGCCAATGGTTTTTGCCTTGGCCTTCCCCTTAAGTGGGTTAAAAAAATCCAAATTATACAGAATCAAGCAGCACGCACTATTACGGGTACACCATATAGACATCACATCACCCCCGTGCTGGCACAGCTACATTGGTTACCTATAGTGCATAGAGTACAATTTAAAATCTTGGTTCTGATGTTTATAGCATATTAGGGCTTGGGTCCACTCTATCTCATGGAAATGGCCCCCCATTACACACCAATTAGAGCGTTGCGGTCAGGGCTTCAAAATAGGATCATCCAAGCACCCGCCCGACTCCAATCCTTGGGAGGTCGACGAATGCAGACTATGGGCGCAGCCCTTTGGAACCAACTCTCCGACCATCTCCGGCTCCCAATGCCCCAAGCTCTTTTTAAAAGGCAATTAAAAACCCACCTTTTTAAAAACGCTTTTTCCTAACTACGGATGTAGAGACATTAAATTCTGTAATAATTAACGTCAACTTTGTTTTTCTACTCCTCTCGTGAGCCTCTCCTTCTTTTTTTTTTCTCTCCTCCCTTTTTCTCAAGTAGTTTTTTTCTTTCCCCAAGGCTGATTGGTGAATTTATGGTACAGCGCACTTAGTTGCAGTCCTCCAAGACAGTATTTGGCACAATATAAATTTACATATCAATCAATCAGTAAAGTTCAATACAGAAGGTACAGGAGGGCCCTGCTCATAGAGCTTACATGGAGCTGTAGTAGGGAGCAAGAGCCGCATAAGCCGATGCCTCCTCTGTATCACTGGCTCCTGTCCCATGTGGAGTGATACCAACTGCACTTCATTCCGGCTAGCGGTCTCCAGAGTGGTGCCAGCAGCTGGAAATAAGAGATCTTTAGGTCAGTGTGAAGCAATACACTGGGCATAACAGTATAAGGTTGCTTTCACTCTGATGTGCTGTATTTTCTCCACACCGTGGGTGCAGTGCAGTGTACCTGCAACTTTCCTGCGGGTTTGTTGCACTTAGCCATAGACTTCTATTAGATCCTGCGGGTTTGGTGCACTTTAGCTGCAGTGGCCAAGGGTGTACACATGTCGCATCTGAAGCAGGAGTTATATGCCATGTCATGGTTGGTGGGTGTAACACCTGCCAAGCATGACCCATTCGAGTGAATGAGGCCACTCTGCAAGTGCCCAGCAAACTTGTGCAGTACAGCAAACAAGGGGTTCAAGTGGGCAGCTTTGTGTTGCTTTCTTACTTAGTATAATGATGGCGGCTGGTCGGCAAGCGGTTAAGCTATCACAGAGCCACCTGGTAGTTCTCCCTATGTATTGTTTCTGATAAGGACACTCCAAAATATATACAACATATCTAGTGTTGCATGAGATAATACAATTATTGCTGCATCTCAGTTAGTACATTTGTGGTCGGTAGTTTTAATTTCCTTACCATAATGCATTTTTTACATGGGGAAAAAAACTTTTATATCTGCAAATAGCTTAATTTTAGTGGGGGGGATCAACTATGTTAGGTACCAGTTTGTTCCTCAGGTTAGGGGCCCTTCTGAATACGACTTAAGCCTAGTACACACCACCGAGAATCTCGTCAGGAAAAAAAACGTTGTTTTTCCCTGACGAGATTCTTGACAAGAATCTTGTCCCGGCCGAGTGTACACACGCTCGACTCAAAAGAACCGCCGTTCTTTTGAATGGAACGAACGCAGTGACGTCATCGACTACGACGAGCGTGAGCTTGTCACATTCGATGCCGTCGCCGCCATCTTGCTATACCCTACCTATGCCTAGGAAGCTACCACGCATGCGTCATAGTCATTTCGAGCATGCGCGGGTTTCCACTGTGACAGGTAAACGTACACACTCTCGGGTTTCTCGTCAGGAAACAGGCCGTCGAGAATCCTGACGAGAAAATAGAGAGCAGGTTCTCTATTTTTCTCGTCGATATTCTGGCCAGTTTTCTTGATGAGAAACCCGAAAGCCTTGTACACACGCACGGTTTACTCGGCAAGAAAGCTCTGCCAGCAATTTTCTTGCTGGTTCTTGCCGAGAAAACCGGTCGTGTGTACGAGGCTTTACATTTGTACTGGCAAGATAGAGTTAGAGACAGGGTTATTCTTCAGTATACTCCAATGTCTTTTAATGATCCTCTTTATCTGAAAATGTTGGGTAGAGAAATTCGTAATGAATGGGCAAAAATTATTTTGCCCCCCTGTCCTAGGTTTCTCTTCCAGTAAAGATTCTCTTTTTATAGTAGCTATTTCTTTTATTGTATTCATTATTTCTGTTTCATTGTATCTCTTCTCCAAAAAACGTTTTTAGTGGAAATCTGATTGGGCCTCTGTTAGATTGGAGCAGTTCCTTCTCATCCTAATGAATCGTCCCTTTTAGTAATTTTTTTTTTAGCCCATCAGAGTACCCGAGTACCTTTCACCAGCCCATCAGAGTACCCAAGTACCTGTCACCAGCCCATGCCTCATAGAATATACGTTGTGGTGTTTGCTTTCCAAAATGGGGTAATTTTGTCGGAAATTTGCTAGATTTCCCCCATCAACACAAACAGTGGAATCTCTCATGCCAAGCCATTGTGTTCTCCCAGTGGGAGGGGGGGGACTCGCCCTCGCCCCCGTCAGGAGAAACAGTGATTAATGTTAGTGGCAATAACAGCCGTTTGCAATAATTGCAGTTAAAATCCGGCAGGCTGTTTGTACCCAAGTTGATCGGTCGATCAACTTGGGTACATTCAGCCTGTCCATACAAGGTTCGAGCCTTCTATAACCGGCATAAGGGATTCATAAAAAAAAATGCATAGCCATTCATCCAGTGAATGCACATTCTTTCTGTGTGAACTGGGCAAAAACAAATGTTCTTTGGGCTATTTACCTTTCTGAACGAATGTTCTTTTATTATGAGCAGTAGTAAAATACTGAATTATAGTCTCTAGATGGAGCATAGGAAATACACGTCTTTGTAACAATAAATACTATATAACAATTCTAGAGAATGCTGGAGGGAATTAGCAAATCAATGTAACTTTACATTTATTGGTTACATTCATTTTTTAATGCCCTCTATGTTCCTCAGCCCGTAATAAGAGAACATTTATTCAGAAGAGAACATTCTTTCAATTATCAATTTGCATAGATAGAATGAACATGCAGACTCACTGGAGACATTGCTATGTAAACTATTATAAATAGTATCTAAAAGATAACAGGTTTTGCTGAGCTCTCTTTGGGAACCCTGCTTCGTGCGTATGCATTGTAATACATATTATATTCGTATAACAAATATTGAACATTGTATACAGTATATGTACAATAAGTGCCTAACATATTCATGGTTTGTTCTAGACACTTTTTGTTGAGATGAAAAAATTGAACTCAGATGCAAATGGTCTCTATAATTGAATGGTTATACAAATCATTTATTAGCTGTGATGCAATGCAAAAGTAATGGTGATATTATTAATGTAAATACTACTATTATATTTTTGTCAGATTCAAGTTTAGAGACAAAAGAGAAATGCAAAACGGGAGGTAAATTAGAATACCCCAGTGGATATGTTATGAACAATATCTGGTACCCAAAAACTTGCAACATGCAGACCTACCATGAAGTAGAAGAACAAAATGCTTGCATGAAGGGAAGGTTCTTCTATATGTTTGGGGACTCAACCATGCATCAGTGGATAAATATTTTTGAAACTAAGTTGAAAAGTAAGTATTGCTACTTGCTAGTATGAAACTATGATTCATTTGTTTAAATCTACCTATCATGCTCAGAATAAACGTTAAGGGTGTACCTAGCCACATTCTCAGTTGAGTTTGTAAATAATGGACAGAAGAGAATGCTCCTTCTTGTTTATCTCCAGGTTATGGACACATATGTACATATTCTTACTGTAACTGTGGCCAGGGCCACTGTTAGAATTCATGGGGCCCCGTACAGCCTACTTGACGGGGCCCCCTTCGACCCCACCCCGGGCCCCTCCCCTGACCCTGCCTCAAAACAAAACACAGTTTTGTCTTGGGAGGAGGGGTCAGACAGTGCAGTGGTTGTGAAAGTGATTGGGTGGCTTCAGAGCCTGTTCCTATCACATCCACATGAAATAAGACAGTTGCTAATAATATCGTATACACAAGCTTCTGCCCGTGGACCCCAGCTAGGAGTGTGTGTATGTGTTTAAAAACACGTTTGCAGCAAGGTCCCAGACTAAAGTGGTTAAAGAGGAGTGGTTGGGGGGCAATAAAAACTCTGATCAGTTGCATGCTTTTACTGCCCCCCTTTTCTTCCCAAATGCAAGTGTAAAGTAACATCTCATTGTGGTTTATGATCTTTAGCATTAGGATAATCATTTGCACAGCACAGCAGACGGTCAGCACTGTCAGTGTCACAGTGATGCTCTCTTATGGCTGTACTGAGTTATAGTCTTTAACACACAGTACAACCATAACTTAAGATCACCCAACAGCATGTGACAGAACTGAGCACCTGCTGTGCTGTGTGGATGATTATCCTAGTGGTAAAGATCATAAAGCACAGTGAGGATCCTATTTAAAAAGATATAATGTATGGCATGCCATCTCACTCACTGTGTACTGCCACGCTAGCCACCGCCAAGAATTGTTTTACTGCTCCCTCCCTGTCCGCTGCCAACATCAGTCACAGCACCTGAGAGAGGAGCAGGTACAGTCAGTGGATACAGATCACTCCGCCAGGCGCCAGGGAAGGGAGAGCAGCCGGCCGAACTATAGAGAATGCAGCGCGGTGCAGGATGATGTACCTGCATCCGAAATTGAGAAAAAAGTCCCTTCAATGCTCCCACCTCCTGGGCCCCTCTGGTTACCTGATGGGGCCCAGTAAAATGTAATTGAATTTGTAACCCCCTAAGAAAGTAGGAGTGGGGGTGATTTTAGTAAACCCTATTATTTTTATTTACAGGAAAACAAAACGACAAAGATGCTCGGGGCCCCCCTGCTGGTCGGGCCTGGTACAACAGGGCTGGTTGTACTGTCCTATCAGCGGCCCTGACTGTGGCCATGCTATGGACAATAAAGTAAAAGTCTGGTCAAAATCGAACTAAACCTAAACCTGCCCCCCCCCCCCCATTTTAAGCCCTATGTTAACTACACTGTAAAGGAAAGATGTGTATTCTTACCTAATCTAAGGGTTCTCTAGTCCAACCATTGAAATCCCAGCCCTGGCTTCACTTTAGAGGTAGGACAGTGGACAATGGCTGCCCAATGGTAAATTGATGGCTGACATCACCACCCAGGCACTGCAGTCGTTGTTGCTGCTCTCACCTTTCTCCTGAAGCCGGCTGCTGGGGAGATTATGTTACTGGACCAGAGAGCCCTCAGATTAGGTAAGTATGCAGATCTATCCTACAGGATAGTTAACATTGGGATTAGAATGGGGGTGGGAGTAAGTTTAAGCTTAATTAGATTTTACCAAACTTCTACTTTAGGGCCAGTTCACACCACATGCAGTCCAGTGCGTTTTTTTCAAAAACGCATGAAAAGTAGGTTATATGGTTTTCAATGGCATAGTTTACACCACTGCTTCTAGTTCCAATGTGTTCCAGTTCCAGAAAAAAAGTAGAACATACTGCATTTTTGCTGTACTGAAACGCTGTAAAAAGCATCAAAATTGCACTGGAACGCACATGTCCTTATTCACACCATAGAAATGAAGTCCAGATGTGTTCCAGATGCTTTTCTGCATGCACGTTTATGACACGTTTTGATGCATTTTTGGTGCGTTTTTGATGCAGCCCAGAGCATTTTTCCTACCTCTTTTTTTACTTAACCTTTAATGAGGACATGTGTGTTCCAGTGCATTTTTGGTGCATTTAGGTGCGTTCCAGTGTGTTTTTTTATGCATTTTGCAGCGTTCCAGTACAGTCCAGTGCAGGAAAAATGCAGCATGTTCTACTTTTTTTCTGGAACTGGAACTGCAAGCTATGGTGTGAACTATGCCATTGAAAGCCATATAATCCTACTTTCCATGCATTTTTGATGCAGAAAAAAACGTACTAAACTGCATGTGGTGTGAACTGGCCCTTAAGGTTAAGAAAAAAGAGGGGGGGGGGATTGCACTGGACTGCATCAAAAACACACCAAAAACGCGCATGCAGAAAAGAATCTGGAACGCATCCGGACTGCATTTCTATGGTGTGAACTGGCCCTTAAAGTATATACAGGTTCTTAACATAAAGTGCAGTAAATGCACTTTAAAACAAACTCTCACTGGCCACTGTAGCTGAGGACACTGTGAAGTAATCCATCATTATTGATGGGCCAAATATACCTGGGTTTGTTTCAGGGGGGGGTTTGCCGATTGTTGCGGTGCCGAATCCAAACTCTATTCACGTCAATGGAAGCTGAATCTTGGAAATACGTATTGCGCATTTTCTAAGGGAAAAAAAATTAAAGATCCTGTTTGGCAGGAGCAATGATTTTAATAATGTTTAAAGTGAAATATTAAATACACAATGCCTTTAACCACTTGCCTGTTAAAGGCTGCACTGATGAGGCGGCACTGATGAGGCGGCACTGATGGTCACTGATGAGGTGGTACTGATAAGCTGCACTGATGGGCACTGATGAGGAGGCATTGATAAGGTTGCAGTGATAAGATGGCACTGTTGGGGACTGATTGGCGGGTCTGATATGCTGCACTGATGGATACTGATTGGCACTGATGGAGCTGCATGGATAATCAGGGCATTGATGATCATGTGGATGTATAAATACTTGACCAGTAGCCTGGCTATAATTTAAGTACATAGAACTGTTTACTTGAAGGCTAACCTTTTCCCAAATGTTACATGTTAGACCTGTATTTAGGGTGTAACATGGTGCAAATGGGACCCCCCCCCCCATCCCCACTGATAACAGTTGCAATGCTTTATGGGCTTACAGTAGTTGCAAAAAAAGTAACTGCACATTTTTTTTCCTGCAAATATATATGCATTTATTATTTTTCCCTCCAAAAAAGAAGAAAAAAATTAGATATTATGGAGGTTGGCATTGCTGTCCTCTCCTTCTGAAATTACCAATTAGATTAGATTAGAAAGTGATGAGTAAGCACGTCTGTGTAAAACGCGTCCACTAAGCACCTTTTTTTGGATTTTGTCATGGATATGTTTGTCATGTTTGCTTGATTTTATGGACTTTCAATAAATTCTGTTGATTTTACTTCTGGATGTGCCACCATTCTTCTTTGTTTCCATTGGATTTCCCTGGCTGCAGACCAGGCAGGCAACCAGATCTCTTCAGCAGCTCATCAGATCCTCACAGGTGGCTTTAAGCGGTGTGTTCCCAGCTCTTTCTCTCATTATGTTAGAAGGTACTGAAGCCGGAGACAGACAAACTCATTATTTCTCTTTTCCATCTGGGGACCAAATATCAACTCAGCTGAGACCTTAGGTGCTAGATTATGAATGCCAATCAAGCTGGGGAAACCAAACTCCCGCAGTGAGTTTCGGCCACACCCCCTGATGTTTTTCTCCACCCACCAGAACTTAACCATAGGCCCTATGATTAAGCTTCGGTGGGAGGAACAAAACATCAGGGGGGCGCGGTTTTGGCGGAGACTCATGGGCTGAAGTCGTTTTTAAGTTTACATTAGGTTGGCTGCAGTGGCGGCTGGTGGTATATATATTTTTTTAGGGGGGGGGGACAATGCACCCACAGCCACCCCCCCCCCCCTGGTCAGTCAGGTCACCCGCACCCCCCCCGGTCGGTCACCAGCCCCGCACTTACCCCATCTAGGTCACGGCAGCTCTTCTTCCGGGAGGCGGGCAGCGGCTTCCCCTGTGTCTCATGGTGGCTTCTGCCGTGCGTCTTCTCATCTCCTCCTCCTAGGCGGCAAATAGGATTGCTTCTCCTTTTGGCCAATCGGGTGACGGGTCTCAGGCCCCGCTTCCTGACTGGCCGGGAGGAGAATCAGGAAGACAATTGCGAATATTAATTAACTATTGTCACACAACTGGATGGGCTTAGCCCTCAGTGCTCTGCACCCTGAGCCCAGCCTTTTTTTAAGTCAATTAGAGCCTCAGGCTCTAATCACGTGCTTGCTTCTAAAAAAAAAAGAAAAACATTGGGATACATGCGTCTGGCACCCTGCATGTAGATTAGGGTCCGGGTGCATGGATAGGGGGGGGTCCGCCCCTGTGCCCTGTTTGGATGGGCCACTACTGGTTGGCTGTATGGGAATGTGGCGCTTCTCTGATTTTATACATCAACTCAACACATCACTGGTACTGCTACTGTACTGCTACTTTTTTTTTTTCAAACTAGCAACTACCTAGTCTTTTGTGTTTTTTCATCACAGTAATCCTGCAATGATGTCTCTTTTCATTTATCCTTTTTATCCTGCTGGGTTGTCAATGTTTTTGAGGATATGTTTGAAGTATTTGTTTCATGGTCTACTTCTTGTACGCATTTATTAAGACTCAGGCCTCATACACACGGCCGAGAATCTTGTCAGGAAAAAACTTGTTGTTTTTCTTGACGAGATTCTTGGACAAGAGACTTGTCCCGGCCGAGTGTACACACGCTCGATTCAATAAAACTCGCGGTTCTTTGAATGGAGCGAACGCGGTGATGTAATCGACTACGACGAGTGTGCGCTCGTCACATTCGATGCCGTCGCCGCCATCTTGCTACACCCTACCTATGCCTAGGAAGCTACCGCGCATGCGTTGAAGTAATTTCGAGCATGCACGGGTTTCCACGGCGAAAGGTAAGTGTACACACACACACACTTTTCTCGTCGAAAAACATGCTGGCAGGAATCTCGACAAGAAAATAGAGAGCAGGTTCTCTATTTTTCTCGTCGAGATTCTTGTCAGTTTTCTTGACGAGAAACCTGATAGCCGCGTACACACGACCGATTTACTCGGCAAGAAAGCTCTGCCAGCAAGTTTCTTGCTGGTTCTTGACGAGAAACTCGGTCATGTACGAGGCTTTAGGCTCCATGTACACTGAAGCTGATAAACTGCAGTTTATTGGCGTTTTGGCGTTTTTTAAAAAAGCCCATTAACTGCACTCTATATTAGCCTATGTGTTCATGTACACATAGCGTTTTTTAGCGTTAATGAGCAGTGGAGTTAATGGGCTTTTTTCTGAACGCAAGAAATTTGCGTTCAAAGTGCCGTTTTTCGGCGGGAAATAACGCAAAAAAAACTCAAAACGCTGAAAAAGGCTAATAAACGCTCAAAAACGCATGTCGCCAGCGTTTTTAGCGTTTTTTGATCCATTGATAAAAAAAAAGCGAAAAAACGCTAACACTAAAAAACGCTAATAAACGCTAGTAAAAACGCTGATAAAAGCTATATTTTAAAGCAGCTTTTTCTGCCAGAAATCTGGCGTTCAAAACGACCGTTTTTGAGCTTCTGTGTACATGGAGCCTAACAGCATTGCATGGATTAACCATATTGCTGAGTGAAGCATAGTTAAATTGTAGCAAAATGTTGATACTTTGCTGTACCTGGGAAAAGTATTTTTATAAGGAGAGATATATTTGTACTTTTTAATTGATATTTTTTCTACTCTGTCCAAGATGCTGATGATGCTAATCCTTTTAAGAATTCAAGAAAATCCAATGTATCCCATTGTGATTAGGAAAATCTATTTTGCTATCATATTTTCATGTGGAAACTTTTTAAGATGTGTTTTTCGTTCAAAAGGTGTAAGATATGTGAGGATGCCATTTATTAGGGAGTATTTTTTGCATGATCTTATTTCATTATATTAAATCCATGTCAAATCAGGCAAACTGTTAGATTTTAGGATGTTTTTTCATCTCTGGTCCTATGTTATTTAATTGTTTACCCGCATTTTGAATCTAGTAGTAGCATTTCAATTTCCAAAGCCTACCAAAATTTTCACAGTATACAGGAAGTTTTTTTTTTTTTCTTCTAGATATCAAATTTCTCAATGTCTATGAAGGAGGATGGTCACAAAAGCATTTAGGTGTTGACACTGAAAGAAATATCCATGTTTTTTGGAAACATCATGCAAGGCCATTTATTTATCTTGGATTCACAACCCTCACAGAGGAGCGCACTATTCCACGTGAAATTGACTTAATAGGTGGAAATCAGTATACTGTTATTGCTTTCAACATTGGGGTGCATTTTAGATTATTCCCTGTGCATCACTACATCAGGAGGCTGTACAATATTCGACGTGCCATAGAGCGCCTGCTTCTGAGAAGCCCAGAAACTAAAGTTATCATCAAGACCGAGAATACAAGTGAGATGGCAGGAGAATTTGAAGGAATGAATGATTTCCATGCATATGTTCACTATTTCATTATGGAAATTATCTTTAAAGACATCAATGTTGGTTTTATAAATGGTTGGGACATGACTACTGCATTCAATTACAATCAGATTCATCCTCCAGAAGCATATGTGAGAAATGAGATCAACATGCTGATGACATATATCTGTAGCTGACCTGTCAGATAAAGATTCGTCATCGTTGTTTTATTTTCCCTATTTTGCCACATACTAGAGGTAAAGTAGGAATATAATAGCTACTGTGCCATTTGAAAAATCTGAACGGAATGCTAAAAATCACTGGCACCCTTTTCTGCCCAACGTATGTTCCTGTCTCAACCCAGCTATATGATGTTAACTACATTGAATGGACACACCTATAATTTTCTAATTGTTTTTTAGCAGTGGCATGGGGGCTGCTTTACTAAAGGCAAATCGACTGTTCACTTTGCAAGGGAATTTGCTCCAGAGCTTAGTGAATGAGGTGAAGTTCTAATGATTTCCATAATCCAATTGTGGACAAGCAAATATGCTGTTTGTTTTATTTACCTTGAACATAAGTTGAGTATTCTTGGCAAAATGAAGCTTCATCATATTCACTAAACTCTGGTGCAAGTGAATAGCTTATTTGCCTTTTAATATATTAATACTACAATGCATTTTAATCATAGCTAAATGTGAGTAAATATGAATAAACCTATACCCATGTTTTGTGACTGAGGACTAGGGATGGGCTATCTATTCGAGTCGAACATGAGTTTGACTCAAACATTGGCTGTTTGCCGTTCGCCGAACAGCGAACAATTTGGGGTGTTCGCGGCAAACTCGAAAAGCCACAGAACACCCTTTAAAAGTCTATGGGAGAAATCAAAAGTACTAATTTTAAAGGTTAATATGCAAGTTATTGTCATAAAAAGTGTTTGGGGACCTGGGTCCTGCCCCAGGGGACATGGATCAATGCAAAAAAAGTTTTAAAAACTGCAGTTTTTTCGGGGGCAGTGATTTTAATAATGCTTACCTAATAAAAGTGAAATATTCCTTTAAATTTCGTACCTGGGGGGTGTCTATAGTATGCCTGTAAAGTAGCACATGTTTCCCGTGTTTATAACAGTCTCTGCACAAAATGAAATTTCTAAAGGAAAAAAAGAAATGTAAAACTACTCGCGGCCATAATGAATTGTCCGGTCCCGGTAATACAGATAAAAGTCATTGAAAGTCATTAATAAATTTCAAAAAAATGCGCCCTTCAGGTCTTTTTTAGAAAAATGGCGTGGGGTTGGGGTTCCCCCCAAAAATCCATACCAGACCCTTATCTGAGCACGCAACCTGGCAGGCCACAGGAAAAGAGGGGGGGACGAGAGAGCACCCCCCCTCCTGAACCGTACCAGGCCACATGCCCTCAACATGGGGAGGATGTCCCCTTGTTGATGGGGACAAGGGCCTCATCCCCACAACCCTTGCCCGGTGGTTGTGGGGGTCTGTGGGCGGGGGGCTTATCGGAATCTGGAAGCCCCCTTTAACAAAGGGGGCCTCCAGATCCCGCCCCCCTATGTGAATTGGTAAGGGGTAAATTGTACCCCTACCATTTCACAAAAAAAGTGTCAAAATGTTAAAAACCACAGGGGACGGCTTGGGACAATTCCTTTATTAAAAATAAAAAATAAAAAAGAGATTCCAGCGATGTAATCCAATAAATCCATCCTCGATCTCCAGCGGGGTCATTGGGAAACCCCGGAGTTTCTCCTTGCCAGAGGGGGAGGGGATCATGTGACGGGTGGCCCCACCCTCAGCTACATAAGAGCTGTCAGGCTGACGCCATGTCATTCGCCGGGGGTGCCTCCGGTGCAGAGGCAGGATCGTGTGCGTGTTCCTCGCTGGAGTTGCTGGAGATCATCCATCGCTGGAGATTGAGAATTGGATTACATCGCTTGAGATCGAGGATGGATTTATTGGATTACATCGCTGGAATCTCTTTTTTATTTTTTTTATTTTTATTTTTAATAAAGGACTTGTCCCAAGCCGTCTCCTGTGGTTTTTAACATTTTGACACTTTTTTTGTGAAATGGTAGGGGTAAAATGTATCCCTTACCAATTCACATGGGGGGGCCTGGATCTGGGGGTCCCCTTTGTTAAAGGGGGCTTCCAGATTCCGATAAGCCCCCCGCCCGCAGACCCCCACAACCACTGGGCAAGGGTTGTGGGGATGAGGCCCTTGTCATCCTCCCCATGTTGAGGGCATGTGGACTAGTATGGTTCAGGATGGGAGGCGCTCTCTCGTCCCCCCTCTTTTCCTGCGGCCTGCCAGGTTGCGTGCTCGGATAAGGGTCTGGTATGGATTTTTGGGGGGAACCGCCGACAATTCATTATAACCGCGAGTAGTTTTTATTTTTCATGTTCGTGTCCCATAGACTTTAACGGTGTTCATGTGTTCGCATGTTCTAGATGCGAACCGAACCGGTGGGTGTTCGGCCCATCCCTGCTGAGGACAATTCTGGCCAAAAGCAGATTTGTGTGGATCAGTTACCTTTATCTCTAGCCAAGATGAATTCATAAGCGTATATAGCACTTGAGTACCATGGTGTAATACCCCTTCATTATCAGGTCACTGCTGTGATAATTTGACAATTATACTATCATGCAAACACCATACCCAACTTAGGTTTATTTTAAAAAATTCAGGCAGATAGATCTTTCTTCTGGTGGTATTTAGCAACTACTGGGTTTTATATTTTTTTACCATATAATGGAAAAAATAATAAAAAATTAAAAAAACTGTTTCACTTACTTTCTGTTAAAATGCCAGGACATTACAACCACCCCCAAAATGACTCATTTTTGGAAAGTAGACATCCTAAAGTGAACTCATTCTGTGCCACAGTTTTTTGGGAAATGAAGAAAAGTATTGGGATTGAGGGACCTACAACATATGACGTCAGCACGCTGGACACCGCGGCCATCTATTTGGTTGTAAACAAAGCGCTTGCACATCTATGTGAGTTGATAACCATAATAAACTATTGATTTTACTAGTACATTCTTCACTATGGAAGGTATTGAGGATATGTCCGCATATTTTGGATCTGGGCCGGCTATTGAGTGATGACCAAACTCTGGGAACTTCAATGTCATTGGAGCATTTAAGAGATCTTTATAATAAGCTTTTATGACCACTCTAAAATTTGAGGGTCATAGACATCTGGTAAGAGGCTTGAATTGATCACTGTGGTGCTGAATGCTGTTTAATACCAAATTGAAGCCAGTGCTGGGTTCTTCTGTCTTTTATGTAATACATTGCATATTAGTATTTTTATTTTGTCCAAGAGTGGATACGTTTTTTTATATTACCATTTAAAGCTCTTTTTCTTACTGGATTTTGCCCTTTTTCCAAAAATGATATTCCTTTGATCGGCTTAACACGTCAAGCCTCCTCCAAAGAACCTTAGTTGGTGAGCTGTTTCATTGATATAGGCGTTAGTATATCCTGTGTGAAGTTTTTATATGTCTGATATGATGTTTGATTGGTATGAAGTTTTGGTTTGTTTGATGTAATTATTGATTCATTTGAAGTTTTGATATATTTCACATGATGTTTGATTGAAATGATGTTATGGTTTGTCTCAGCTGATGTTTGATTGGTATGAGCTTTTGTACGCTTCTTTATTGAGATGAGTTTTTTTATACCTTATATGTTGTTTTCTTGGGACTCATAGTTGTCTGGATTTTATAGAAACAGTGGAAATCTCATCCAGAGAACAGTTCTCAATACCAAAACCCCTAGAGTGAAAGATGCCAATTCATTGAACATCCTGATTAGGTATGCTGACTGTGTGACAGCCTTTTTTAAACGCTTAAAAATAGATTTTTTACTGGCTTAAAGTGGTTCTAAAGCCTAAACATTTTTTATGTTAATGCATCCTTGCATTAGGGTAAAAAATATTTAGGTTAAAGTATTGCAGCCTCACCCTTTGCTTTGCACGAGAGCAGCTATCTCCTCTTCTACCTGCTTTCACAGGCTTTGCTGAGTTCAGCAGGAAGCATTGTTTCCCACTGCTGTCAGTCAAATCCAGTGATAAGGAAGAGGGTGGCAGAGCAGAGCCTCATTATCTGTGTCAATGAACATAGGCAGCGCAGTTCGGGATCAAGCATGCAGGCGTGCCATGATAGGAAGTGGTTTCTCATGGTGGCACACCAAGAGGTGTAGGAGTCAGGAGCACCGGTTGGGGACCCTAGAAGAGGAGGATCGGGGCCACTCTGTGTCATTCTATAGCACAGAACAGGTACGTATAAACCTCATTATTATTTGAAAAAAATAAGAGAAGACCACATGGGCCTGAGCAATATGAGCAGGTAGTGCACTAGAAAAAGTCCAGATGAGCTTGGGGTAGATGGGCCCAAAGAAAATCTTAATCAGGTAAGCTGACTGTGTGACAGCCTTTTAGCCTTTTAAGCCATATGCGCTTTGAGAGCACTAAGGGAAGGTCAGACAGGCCCAAAAGAGGGGTTATGGCTAGGGAACATATGATATGGACTGTGGTTAGTCAAACTCCCAGATGTTTGGCACAGGGAAACAAAGGGGATGAAGAATGTGATGCCCAAAGAAGGTAAATTTAGATGTATAAACGTGGAGACAATGTTTAAGACACGGCAGCCCTGTTTTGTGAAGCATGATCAAATCAGAGAATACAGAAAGTGAATTAAAAAAGTCAAATCAAGGAAAGAAAACCAGCGAAAGAAAAAATTATGTTTGGTAACAGAAATGTAACTAAGAGTTCCCAGAAAACAGAAAAAAATAATTGCAACAGCAGTCACAACTAGTTCAGTCTTGACTAAGAACAGACTCTTGCCTCAAAAGAAAAGGAAGTTACTGACTATGAGAAATCTAGTACTGAAAAGCTAGTAAAAGGATTTGAAAGCAATAGAATAACAGAAAGGGGTTGATTTACTAAAACTGGAGCGTGCAAAATTTGTTGCAATTGTGCAGTGTAGCCAATCAGCTTCTAAAACTTGGACCAGCTTCTTTACCTGCACAAATTCTAGTCATACATCAGTTAACCACTTAAGCCCCGAGCCTCTTTCTGAGATTTGGTGTTTACAAGTTAAAAACATTTTTTTTTTGCTAGAAAATTACTTAGAACCCCCATACATTGTATATTTTTTCTAACACCCTAGACTCTAAAATGGCGGTCTTTGCAATACTTTTTGTCACACCGTATTTGCACAGCGGTCTTAAAAGCACCCTTTTTTGGGAAAAAAAAAATAGGATTTTTAAAACAGCTTACCTGTAAAATCCTTTTCTTGGAGTACATCACGGGACACAGAGCAGCATAGTCATTACTATGTGGGTTATATAGAATTACCTTCAGGTGCTGGCACTGGCAACTTCCAAAACAGGAAGTACCCTCCCCTATATAAGCCCCTCCCATCCGGGAGTACCTCAGTTTTGTAGCAAAGCAATACGTGTCCCCAAAAGAGGGGTGGGAGCTCTGTGTCCCGTGATGTACTCCAAGAAAAGGATTTTACAGGTAAGCTGTTTTAAAAATCCTATTTTCTTGTTCATACATTACGGGACACAGAGCAGCATAGTCATTACTATGTGGGACGTCCCAAAGCAATGCCAAATGAGGGGGGGGATACACCATACATAAGCTGGGCGCCATCAGGCATGAGGATCTTTTGCGGCCTGCAACACACTGCGCCCAAAGGCGACATCCTCCTGACTTCTAACGTCCACCTGGTAGAACCTAGTAAACGTGTGTACTGAAGACCATGTTGCGGCCTTACAGATTTGAGCCAGGGAGGCCTGGTGATGCACTGCCCATGAAGTTCCAACTGCTCTCGTGGAGTGCGCCCTAACTTTGAACGGAGGCGGTCTACTTCTCAAGCCATAGGCTTGTATTATGACCTGTCGAATCCACTTGGCTAAAGTAGATTTTGATGCTGCCTGACCCTTTCTGGGGCCTTCCGGCAGAACAAACAAAGAATCCGTTCTACGAATCTGAGCAGTGGCTTTTAGATAAGTTTTAACTGCTCTTACTACATCCAAAGAATGCAATAACTTTTCCTCTACCGAGCTTGGTTTGGGGAAAAAAGAAGGAAGAACCACATCCTGGTTCAAGTGAAACCTCGATACCACCTTAGGAAGAAAGGCTGGGTGAGGGCGTAATACTACTCTGTCCTTATGAATAACC
Source organism: Rana muscosa (assembly GCA_029206835.1). NCBI lineage: Eukaryota > Metazoa > Chordata > Amphibia > Anura > Ranidae > Rana > Rana muscosa. The sequence continues at coordinate 43,241,308 of JARGYO010005626.1, forward strand.
AGATATGGCTCCTTACAGGACATGGCGGCTAATTCTGACACTCTTCTAGCCGAGCATATGGCTACTAAAAATATCAATTTTCTGGTGAGTAGAACCAAGGAAATGTGCCGCAAAGGTTCAAACGGCTGCTTCTGCAGAACCGACAGAACCAAATTTAGATCCCATGGGCATATGGGAGCTTTAATCGGTGGAATAATACGAGTCACCCCTTGCATAAAGGATTTGACAAGTGAATGCATAGCCAGGGGCCTTTGAAATAGTATTGATAAGGCCGAAACCTGGCCCTTGATAGTACTTAAGGCAAACTTCCTGTCTACAGCCCACTGCAGGAAGTCCAGAATTCTGCCTATAACGTACTTACGTGGATGCCATTTTCTGGCCTCGCACCAAGTGATGTACGCCTTCCAAACTCTATAGTAGATCTGCCTGGATACAGGCTTCCTGGCATTGATTATAGTTGATACCACAGAGTTAGAGAGACCTCTCTTCTTTAGGATGTGGGATTCAATAGCCAGGCCGTTAAACTTAGAGTTAGTAAGGAAGGGTGGTATATCGGTCCTTGCGAAAGCAGGTCCGGACGACGTGGAAGGGTCCAAGGACTCCCCACAGACATTTTGATGATCTCCGCGTACCAGGCCCTTCGGGGCCACGCTAGAGCCACCAGGATCACCGGCTTCTTTTCCAACCTGACTCTGCGAAGGAGTCGAGGCAACAATTGCAGCGGAGGGAATGCATATGTAGCGATACCTCCAACTAAGGAGGCCGCAGAATTAGATTTGGGCCCTGAGTACAGCTCCGCCAACCCCCGGCAATAGGCTCTACCCCCTTCTGGCACAGCTAGTACTAATATTCAATGATATATATCCTATGCAATATAATAACTAAGCAAGGACACAGTAATGAATTGTAATAGGTAAAGTGTTTTACTTATTCTCTCAATAGGGATAAAGGGAGTAACAGTAATCACAGTTCAAAATAATCACTCCTACGGGCAGCGTCCTGCCACTCTAACACACTATGTAGTAACACACGCTACAGGTGCGCCATACGGGCGACCGTTAACTAAGTGCCCTATGGCGCAGTGATCAAACACGCTAGAATCCCCACCAGGCCTGGTTCTAATATTTAACTTAGTCCTTCTTTCTTCACCGGCAGGTCTGTAATGGTGGTGCACTTTAAACAGAGTATAACTTTGTAATCCAAGGGGTATAGAGCTTGGTTAAATAAAGCCGCAGGCTCAGTTCTGACAAGGCTCTTCAATAGGGGTATCAAAATAACTTGTAGGCCACGGCAGTCTATAGGCCTATATACAGTAACAGTATCTTAGCTGGGCTTATGCCCTCTCACCCGCCGGACTACAGATCCAGTCCGGGAAACCTCCACCGGCCGTGTCACACACACTCGATCTCTCCAACGATCGGGCCCCCCGATCCGACAAGGCTGTAGCCCACAAAGTCAGATGCCACCCGGCTCGCAGAGGGGGGGTGGAAGACTCTTTGGTGCAGAGCAAGGCCCCAGGCTTCAGGCCCTGCACTCCGACACATCCGCACAGCAGGATCCGTCTGTGAAGTCTCGTGTCCAAAAGAGGCCGACCGCGGCCTCTCCTCCTCCTTTTATAACCCCTCCCATGAGTCTCTGCGGTGGAACATGACAAGAATGGGGTTATGGGTGATGTAGTCTCTCTCTCTCTCCTCTGCTTTCACTTCCAGTAATGTCTCTTTACTTCCTCCCGACTCACCTCTCACCTGGAACTTCTTGTCTCTCTGTCTTAAAGGGGAATACCCCGCTACACATATATCAGTCTGAACTGATCCCAAGGGAACACCAGAGCATCCGAGCCGCAAGCGAGGGGATCCCTTGTCCGGGAGACAAATCTGTCCACCTTTGCGTTGAATCTGGATGCTAGCAGATCTACATCCGGTGTTCCCCACCGCTGACATATTGCTCGGAAGACCTCGGGATGAAGGGACCATTCCCCTGGGCATAACTGTTGGCGACTCAGAAAGTCCGCCTTCCAATTCTCCACCCCTGGAATGAAGACAGCTGATATACATGGGACATGCTTTTCTGCCCATTCCAGGATGTGACTTACTTCCCTCTGGGCTGCACGACTCCTGGTGCTTCCCTGATGATTGATATATGCCACTGCTGTGGCATTGTCTGATTGAATTCTGACAGGGGACCCTTGGAGTCTGGATGTCCAGGCTACTAGGGCATACCGGGCTGCTCGTATCTCTAAGAGATTGATGGGCAGGGTTTTTACTACATTTGACCATCTGCCCTGGAGAGACCATTGCTCCAGTACTGCCCCCCAGTCTATAAGGCTGGCATCTGTAGTGACCACCTTCCAGGATATCGGACTGAAGGGTTTTCCCTTCTGGAGATTCTGGGGGATCAACCACCAGCAGAGACTCTTCCGAACGGAAGGGGACAAAGCCATCGGGAAGTCTAGAGCCTGAATTTTTCCGTTCCAGGCTGACAATATGGCCCTCTGTAAATTCCTTGAGTGGAATTGGGCGTATGGCACAGCTTCGAATGATGCTACCATCTTTCCTAGCAGCCTCATGCACAGGCGTATGGACGGCTGTCTTTTTGCACAAAGCAGACGGACCAAGCCCCTCAAAGAGGATACCTTGTCTAGAGGTAAGAAAATCTTCCTCTGGTCTGAATCCAGCCGTAGCCCTAGATATACCAGGTTTTTCACTGGCTGTAGGGCTGACTTGTCCAGGTTGATGACCCAACCGTGAGATTCTAGATACTTGATTGTATCGACAATTACCACTTCTAGCTTGGCAACTGAGTGGTCCATCAACAACAGGTCGTCTAGGTATGCCATTATCGTTACACCTCGTGTTCTTAGATCGGCCAACAGTGGGGCCAGAATTTTTGTGAACACTCGTGGTGCTGTGGCCAGACCGAATGGTAAGGCTCTGAACTGAAAATGGCGCCCTTCTACTGCAAAGCGTAGAAATTTTTGATGACCTGGAAAGATAGGAACATGCAAGTAAGCATCTTTGATGTCGATCGAGGCTAACCATTCCTCCCCCTGTAGGGCAGCGGTGACCGATCGGATCGACTCCATCCGGAAAGACCGGACGTTTAGAAATTTGTTTAGACTCTTTAGGTCCAATATGGGTCTTATGTCCCCGTTTGGTTTCGGGACTGTGAAAAGGTTTGAGTAGAAACCCAACCCCCACTCTTCCATAGGAACCTCCATAATTACTCCTTGGAGCAATAGTTGTTCTAACGCCAATAGGAGAGACCCTCTTTTCAGAGGGTCTCTTGGCATGCCTGACCACATAAAATGGGAAGGAGGAGACTCTTTTAACTCCAACTTGTATCCCAGAGTTACTGCGGAGAGCACCCATCTGTCTTTGATCGTCTCCCGCCAGGTCTCTGCGAACAACTGAAGTCTTCCCCCCAACCGTTTGAGTGGGGGCAGCCCTTCATAGGCTTGACTTGGAGGCTGGTTTAGTACCCCTTCGGATCCAGGGTTTCTTATTACCCTGTGACTGTCCCTGATTTTTACCCCCTGAGTTTGACCGAGGAGGCCGTCGGAACTGCTTAGTAGCAGACGTCGCAGGGATAGGAGAGGTAGTCCTCTTAAAAGATGGACCCCTAGACCTCTTCTTACTCGGTAAGAGAGTACTTTTACCACTGGAAATCTTCTGGATATACTTATCCAGGTCCTCGCCAAAAAGGTGTTCCCCATGAAATGGGAAGCTAACTAAGAGCTTCTTACAGGGAGCTTCAGCAGACCAGTTTTTGAGCCACAGAAGCCTACGCATATGTACCAAAGACAGCGTGAGGCGGGAGGCCTGATGGATAGAATCCTTGATGGCATCAACCGCAAAGCATAATGCTCTAGGCAGATCAGCCAGAGCCTGGGCCTGCTGGTCTGGCAAATCCCTCAGGACCATTTTCATCTGATCCTTTAAAGCTTGGCAGACCCCAATAGCTGCCACTGCTGGCTGTGTAACAGCCCCTGCTGTGGAAAAAGCAGATTTTAATAAAGATTCCAATTTTTTATCTACTGGATCTTTGAACATTTGAACATTATCTACTGGGCATGTCAGTGATTTGTTCACAGAAGAGATGGCTGCATCCACCGTAGGAACATTCCATCTCTGGGTGAACTTTTCCTCCATGGGATAGATCACCGGAAATTTCTTAGGCGGAACAAATAGTTTATCAGGATGTTCCCAGTCCTGGTATATAAGTCCTTCCAATAATGGATGTATTGGAAAGGTGCAATTAACCTGGGGAGCTTTTAGCGACCCCAATGAGGAGACAGCAGTAGTTGATGGTTCAACAAGAGGCATTTTAAATGCAGATCGAACCATGTCAGTTAGGGTCTGGACCCACAATCTTTCAGTCTGTGATGCTGAAAATGGTTCATCTACTGTTGATTCCTCAAAAACAGAGTTAACCTCCTCCTGATCCCCTTCAGGTAGGTCGGTCCCTTCCTGGGACTGTTGCTCTGCCAACAGGCACTCTAATGGAGGTGATGGAGATCTGGCGCGCTTTCTTTCCTGTAGAGAAGAAGCGATCAATGCTGCCAATCTCTGCTCCAATCCCTCCAGAGTTGAGGCAAAAACCTCCTCTGTTATATATGCAGGAGCAGGTGGACTGAGGACAGCCGCAGTACCTGGCACTCCCGGGGGTTCCTTATGGGTATTAACCTCTGATTTCTCAGGGGAGGAGGGTGCAGATGACTGCTCCAGATCCTCAGAGCCCGATGGAAACCCCTACACTTCCTGAGAGGTATATCTCAGAGTTTTTTAGGCGGCATATTCCTTAGTTCAAAGCTGAGGTATTCCAGCCGCAATACACCCCTTTACTGAAATAGTCTAATGCAATTTGCTGCTATGTACATCAGTGGGTGTCTACTAATGCGTCTTTCTGGGGATGCCTGTATCAACCGCCCGCTGTAAGCCCCTATACCATGCTACCAGCTCCTTTTCATGCTCTGTGTCCATAGCAAGCAGCGTGGACTGAGTCCTTTTATCTTGCTGGGACGCCCGCACATGCGCAGAAGCGCTGGGCGCACAGAGCGCGTCATCCGCCAGGCTCCGCCCACTTTTTTGAAGCTAAATCTATAAAAAGAAAGCGTGTGTGCGCACGCGCGTGCACGTGTGCGCTCTTGGCGCCCTGTAGGGAGAGGAGCCATGGTCCCTGTTTTACCAGGACTCGGGGATGGAAGGAAACTACTTGGCAGCATGACAGAGGAATGCAGCTTCCCTGATAGAGAGCTCACTCATCTGCCTGGACTTTCACCATGGAAGGAATAGTCCCAAGAAAAAAAGACGTTCCACAGCGGCCTCTAGTGGACAAACACAGGTACCGCACTTTTGTCTTTTTTTTTTTTTTTTAAAAACCTCCTTTATGAAAAACATTTCCAGGTTTACAGTTTTTAAAACTTCCTTTATGAAAAGACATTTCTAGGATTTCTTAGGCATATACAGCTATTAGCGGGAATACCTTTAGGTAACAGGCAGAAAGACATATTAGGCTTGGGGGTCCCCTCAATAGAACCAAGTTCCTGAGGGGCCCCCACTTACCTTTTCCCCGCCGCAGGACTTTGTTTGGTCCACAGAAGCCCAAACTTCACCTCTCACGGCAGGCATTGTACTAGACCTTCAGGGACCGGGTTCCCAAGGATTCCACTCCCCTGGACCTGTATAGCACCCTGCACAGATAGCCTCTTGGTTTTGGGTATGACCAGAGCTCTGGATCCCAGGGTCCAGCCCTCCTAAGAGAGGCATTACAGGCAAAACCCTGCTCTTCTCTGCAAGGCCCGGGTACCGACCGTTTAGCTATGAAGCTTTTTTGGTCGGATCCGGAATAGCTTGCTAAGGCCCAGAGAACCTGTACACAAGCCCAGATGAATACATGTTAACCTTGGCCAACACCTTAGACACTGGCAAAAAACTGAGGTACTCCCGGATGGGAGGGGCTTATATAGGGGAGGGTACTTCCTGTTTTGGAAGTTGCCAGTGCCAGCACCTGAAGGTAATTCTATATAACCCACATAGTAATGACTATGCTGCTCTGTGTCCCGTGATGTATGAACAAGAAACAAACACTTTTTTAAATAAAAAAATAAGACAACAGTAAAGTTAGCCCTATTTTTTTTTATATTGTGAAAGATACGCAGAGTAAATTGATACCCAACATGTCACACTTCAAAGTTGCGCCCGCTCGTGGAATTGCGACAAACTTTTACCCTTAAAAATCTCCATAGGCGACGTTTAAAAAATTATACAGGTTGCATGTTTTGAGTTACAGAGGAGGTCTAGGGCTAGAATTATTGCTCTCGCTCTAACGATCACGGCAATACTTTTTTTTTTCTTCTTATTTATTTTACTTTATTTTATTTATTTGGACACTGTTTTTAAAAAATAAATAAAAATTAAGTCACTTTTATTCCTATTACAAGGAATGTAAACATTAGGGATGAGCCAAACACCCCCCCGGTTTGGTTCGCATCCAGAACATGCGAACGGACCGAAAGTTTGCGCGAACATTCGAACACCGTTAAAGTCTATGGGACTCGAACGTGAGAAATCAAAAGTGCGAATTTTAAAGGCTAATATGCAACCCTAAAAAGGGTTTGGGGACCCGGGTCCTGCCCCAGGGGACATGTATCAATGCAAAAAAAGTTTTAAAAACTGCATTTTTTTCGGGAGCAGTGATTGTAATGATGCTTAAAGTGAAAAAATAAAAGTGAAATATTCCTTTAACCACTTCAATACAGGGCATTTTAACTCCCTCCCTGCCCAGGCCAATTTTCAGCTTTCAGCACTGTCACGCTTTGAATTACAATTGTGCAGTCGTGCGACGTGGCTCCCGACCAAAATTGACGTCCTTTTTTTGCCACAAATAGAGCTTTCTTTTGGTGGTATTTGATCATCTCTGCGGTTTTTATTTTTTGCGCTAAAAACAAAAAAAGACTGACAATTTTGAAAAAAAACAACAATATTTTTTAATTTTTGCTATAATAAATATCCCAATTTTTTTTCTGTGATTCTAACTGTAGGGAGAGGGGACTGACTGGGGGAGGTGACCGATCAGTGTCCCTATGTACAAGGGACACACCATCAGTCTCCTTTCCCTGACAGGATGTGGATCTCTGTGTTTACACACAGAGATCCACGTCCCTGGCTCTGTTACTAGCAATCGCGGGTGCCCGGCGGACATCGCGGCCACCAGGCATGCGCATCGCATCGGCAGTGATGCGGCGCGCGCGCGCTTCACACTGCGGGAATCCCAGGACATCATATGACAATAGGCCGGCGGGAAGTGGTTAAATGTCATACCTGGGGGGTGTCCATAGTATGCCTGTAGTATAGTATAGTATGCCTGTGAAAAAAGGTGGGGGGTTAACCCCCCCACACCTTTTTCACTTATTGTTGGTGTGTGAACACCTGTTTGTTGTGGCAGCTGCTTTGCTAGTTTGTTAGTTATTAGATCATTTGTTATTTTATCCACTTAACGACCGCCCACCGCCGATTTACGTCGGCAGAATGGCACGGACAGGCAGAATCACGTAGATCTACGTGATCGCCTTTGTGCAGTTGGGGGGTCCATCCGGACCCCCCTTCACTGCAGTGAGCGGCCGTTAAGTGTTCGGGAGCGATCAGGCATGAGGGGGCGGCCGCTCGATTCCGCCCCCCCCCTCGCGATCGCTCCCGGCCAATGAAATTGCTTCCTCCGCCATGTGATGTAAACACAGGCTGGAGGAAGTGATGTCATCTCCCTCGCCGCGGTCTTTTCGTTCCCGGCGCCGAGGAGAGAAGACAGAGGTTAGTGCTCCAACAGTCCACTGACACGTAGGTACACATAGGCACACAAATCACCCCCCAGTCACCCCCAGATCACCCCCAGGTCACCCCAAAGCCCCCAATCACAGTGTCACTGATTGCAGTGATCATTTATTTTACTGATCACTGCATTTAGTGTCATCTGTGATTGTAAAAAGTTGCAGGGCAGTTAGGATTAGGCCCCTTTAGGTCCAGGGTAGCCCCCTAACCCCCCCTAATAAAGGTTTAACCCCTTGATCACCCCCCAGGTAACCCTTTCACCCCCTAACTTCAGCGTCACTAAGCGATTGTTTTTCCGATCGCTGTATTCGTGTCGCTGGTGTTTTAGATAGGCAGTTATTATTTTTTTAGGTTCGCCGCAGGTTTTTATTGGTGTCAGGTACCCCCATATATTATTTTAACCCCCTGATTGCCCCTAGAGTTAACCCTTTCACCAGTGATCGCCGTATAAGCATCACTGGTGTCACTGGTTAGCCAGTAAGTTATTTAGTTATTTAGGTTACCCGTCAGGTTTTTATATAGTGTCAGGTACCCCCATATTTAACCTAATAAAGGTTTTAACCCCCTGATTGCCCCTAGTTAACCCTTTCACCGGTGATCACCATATAAAGGTTACGGGTGACGCTGGTTGATTAGTTTGCTTTTTATAGCATCAGGGCACCCGCCGTATATAACCCAATAAAGGTTTAACCCCCCTGATCGCCCGGCGGGTGAGATCAATTAGGTTTTAGCACCAGAGAGGGTCTGCGTTGCCCCAGGCAGTGTTAGGTTAGTGCCAGTAACGCTAACACCCACGCGCAAAGCATACACCCCCCTTAGTGGTATAGTATCTGATCAGATCTATACTAGCATCCCCAGCGGTTTAGGGTTCCCAAAAACGCAGTGTTAGCGGGATCAGCCCAGATACCTGCTAGCGCCTGCGTTTAGCCCCTCCGCCCAGCCCAGCCCAGCCCAGCCCACCCAAGTGCAGTATCGATCGATCACTGTCACTTACCAAACACAACACACATAACTGCAGCGTTCGCAGAGACAGGCCTGATCCCTGCGATCGCTAACAGTTTTTTTGTAGCGTTTGATATATTTGCTGACGACAGTCAGGTGCTTTTTTTCCTGTGAATCTTACTAGTGTACCCCTAAATTTAGAGCCCAAAATGGCAAGACGAAGGTACACTAGTAAAGAGGCCTACGAGATTCTGAGCATGACAGATAGTGAAGAGGAGGTCACGTACCTGTCAGATTCAGGCTCAGAATATCTTCCTGTAGAAGACAGTGACGTCAGCGGCCCCACGTCAGATAGCTCTGACGACGAAGTTGAGGTCCCTGCTAAGGTCAGGTGTACCCGATCCCGATCTTCTGAGGTTGTTGAGGAGCAAGAACCGCAGGTCTCTCGTATCATGGAGCAGAGTAGTACTAGCGCCGCTATTCCTTCTGGTGAACTGGCAAGCACCAGCGGCCTAGTACAGCCTGGACGTACATCCAGCACTGCAGTAACACTTGGTGACGTGGTGAGTCCCATAAGTGCAGTTCAAGCTGGCGAGGTGGCAAGCACAAGTAGTGTCCCGTAGACATGTGCAAAAGGAAAAAATTCGTTTAGTTTCGTTTCGTTTTAATTTGTTAATTAATTAATTTCGTTTAGTTAGATTCGTTAAATTTGTTAAATTCGTTTTCGGATTTCGTTTTGTTTTCGACTGAATTCGAAAATCGGTCGCATTCGAAAATATTTCAACCGAATTCGAAAATATTTCTACCGGATTCGAAATTATTTCAACATGATTCGAAATTATTTCAACCGCATTTGAAACTATTTCAACCGGATTCGAAAATATTTTGCGACCCGACTTTGGGTCCACGTATCTCAGGGTCACTTAGTAATAGAAACCCCAAATTTGGAGATGTTATAGTGCTAGTTCTACTGTGTTTGCATACCAAATTTGGGGTTTCTAGCTACAAGTGGCCCCGAGATATGTGGCCCCAAATTCGGGTCGCAAAATGTCATTCTCTGCTGCAGAAAAGTGTTTGACATTTTGCGACCCGATTTTGGGTCCACGTATCTCGGGGTCACTTAGTGATAGAAACCCCAAATTTTGTGTGCAAACACAGGAGAACTAGCACTAAAACATCCCCAAATTTGGGGTTTCTATCGCCAACTAACCCCGAGATATGTGGACCCAAAGTCGGGTCGCAAAATATTTTTGAATCCGGTTGAAATAGTTTCAAATGCGGTTGAAATAGTTTTAAATGCGGTTGAAATAATTTCGAATCATGTTGATACTATTTAAAGCGGATTCGAAAATATTTTGCGACCCGACTTTGAAAAAAAAAATGAAATTGATTCTAACAGTCTGCAGGAGATCTGCAAAAAAAAAAAGAAGTGAAATGGCTGTTAATAGTCTACAGGAGATCTGCTAAAAAAGAAATAGATGCTAATAGTCTGCAGGAGACCTGGTGAGAAAACTAAATAGATACTAATAGTCTGCAGGAGATCTGCAAAAAAAATAAAAATAAATGCTAATAGTCTGCAGGAGATCTTATGTAAAAAATAGTAATCTGCAAAAAAAAATTAAACATGAAATAGATAGTATCTATATTCTATTCTATTCTATTGTTTTTCTAGTGTATTCTCTATTTCTATTCTAATCTATTCTATCCAAAGTTAAAATTAATTAATTACATTTTTTTTAATTCCTACTATTCGAAATTCAAATGTATTCTATTCGAAATTCGAATTTCATAAGATGGTTGCATATTCTTTCTATTTTATTCTATTAAATTATATATTTTTTTCTATTCTGTTCTAATCTTTTCTATTTGAATTATAAATTTTGGAAGATGGTTAGTTACTTACTTATATACATCTGTCACATAAAATAAAGATGTGAAATGGCTGTCATGGATGTAGATCGCAAGGCAAGTACATATGCTGTATGTCATTGTCCGAGTGCCACGTGACCGGCCACGTGACCAAGTTGTGGATTGTCCACTTGCCACGTCACCTGCCACAAGTTATGGGGTTCCTAGCACCAAGTGACCCCCAGATAGGGGCGATCTGTCAAGTGCTTTTCTGCAGCAGAGAATTAAATTTTGTGACCCGACTTTGAGGCCACGTATCTCGGGGCCACTTATAGCTAGAAATCCCAAAATATTTGGTATGTAAACACATTACAACTGGCACTACAATAACCCCAAATTTGGGGTTTCTATCACCAAGTAACCCCGTTGTAATGCTAGTTCTACTGTGTTTGCATACCAAATTTGGGGTTTCTAGCTATAAGTGCCCCCGAGATACGTGGCCCCAAAGTCGGGTCACAAAATGTCATTATCTGCTGCAGAAAAGTACTTGAAATATCGCCCATATCTGGGGGTCACTTGGTGCTAGGAGCCCCATAACTTGTGGCAGGTGACGTGGCAAGTAGACAATCCACAACTAGGTCACGTGGCAGGTCACGTGGCACTCGTGGCCGTTCACGTGGCACTCATGGCAGGTCACGTGGCACTCGTGGCCGGTGTCGTGGCACTCGTGGCCGGTGTCGTGGCACTCGTGGCAGGTGTTGTGGTAAGTGGACAATGACATACAGCATATGTACTTGCCTTGCGATCGACATCCGTGACAGCCATTTCACATCTTTTTTTTTTATGTGACAGATGTATATAAGTAAGTAAATAAACTTCTTCCAAAATTTATAATTCGAATAGAAAAGATTAGAACAGAATAGAAAAAATATATAATTTAGAAGAATAAAATAGAAAGAATATACAACCATCTTCTGAAATTCGAATTTCGAATAGAATAAATTTGAATTTCGAATAGTATGAATTCAAATTTTTTAATTAATTAATTAATTTTAACTTTGGATAGAAAAGATTATAATAAAATAGAAAATAGACTAGAAAAACAATAACCCCAAATTTGGGGTTTCTATCACCAAGTAACCCCGAGATACATGGACCCAAATTCGGGTCACAAAATATTTTCGAATCCGGTTGAAATAGTTTCAAATGCAGTTGAAATAATTTCGAATCATGTTGATACTATTTCAACCGGATTCGAAAATATTTTGCGACCCGACTTTGGGTCCATGTATTTTGGGGTTACTTGGTGATAGAAACCCAAAATTTGGAGATGTTGTAGTGCTAGTTCTTCTGTGTTTGCATACCAAATTTGGGGTTTCTATCACTAAGTGACCCCGAGATACGTGGACCCAAAGTCGGGTCGCAAAATGTCAAGCACTTTACTGGAGCAGAGAATGACATTTTGCGACCCGATTTTGGGGCCACATATCTCGGGGCCACTTGTAGCTAGAAACCCCAAATTTGGTATGCAAACACAGGAGAACTAGCACTAAAACATCCCCAAATTTGGGGTTTCTATCGCCAACTAACCCCGAGATATGTGGACCCAAAGTCGGGTCGCAAAATATTTTTGAATCCGGTTGAAATAGTTTCAAATGCGGTTGAAATAGTTTTAAATGCGGTTGAAATAATTTCGAATCATGTTGATACTATTTAAAGCGGATTCGAAAATATTTTGCGACCCGACTTTGAAAAAAAAAATGAAATTGATTCTAACAGTCTGCAGGAGATCTGCAAAAAAAAAAGAAGTGAAATGGCTGTTAATAGTCTACAGGAGATCTGCTAAAAAAGAAATAGATGCTAATAGTCTGCAGAAGACCTGGTGAGAAAACTAAATAGATACTAATAGTCTGCAGGAGATCTGCAAAAAAATAAAATAAATGCTAATAGTCTGCAGGAGATCTTATGTAAAAAATAGTAATCTGCAAAAAAAAATTAAACATGAAATAGATAGTATCTATATTCTATTCTATTCTATTGTTTTTCTAGTGTATTCTCTATTTCTATTCTAATCTATTCTATCCAAAGTTAAAATTAATTAATTACATTTTTTTTAATTCCTACTATTCGAAATTCAAATGTATTCTATTCGAAATTCGAATTTCATAAGATGGTTGCATATTCTTTCTATTTTATTCTATTAAATTATATATTTTTTTCTATTCTGTTCTAATCTTTTCTATTTGAATTATAAATTTTGGAAGATGGTTAGTTACTTACTTATATACATCTGTCACATAAAATAAAGATGTGAAATGGCTGTCATGGATGTAGATCGCAAGGCAAGTACATATGCTGTATGTCATTGTCCGAGTGCCACGTGACCGGCCACGTGACCAAGTTGTGGATTGTCCACTTGCCACGTCACCTGCCACAAGTTATGTGGTTCCTAGCACCAAGTGACCCCCAGATAGGGGCGATCTGTCAAGTGCTTTTCTGCAGCAGAGAATTAAATTTTGTGACCCGACTTTGAGGCCACGTATCTCGGGGCCACTTATAGCTAGAAATCCCAAAATATTTGGTATGTAAACACATTACAACTGGCACTACAATAACCCCAAATTTGGGGTTTCTATCACCAAGTAACCCCGTTGTAATGCTAGTTCTACTGTGTTTGCATACCAAATTTGGGGTTTCTAGCTATAAGTGCCCCTATAGTATCATAGTATCAACATGATTCGAAATTATTTCAACTGCATTTGAAACTATTTCAACCGGATTCGAAAATATTTTGTGACCCGAATTTGGGTCCATGTATCTCGGGGTTACTTGGTGATAGAAACCCCAAATTTGGGGTTATTGTTTTTCTAGTCTATTTTCTATTTTATTATAATCTTTTCTATCCAAAGTTAAAATTAATTAATTAATTAAAAAAATTGAATTCATACTATTCGAAATTCAAATTTATTCTATTCGAAATTCGAATTTCAGAAGATGGTTGTATATTCTTTCTATTTTATTCTTCTAAATTATATATTTTTTCTATTCTGTTCTAATCTTTTCTATTTGAATTATAAATTTTGGAAGAAGGTTATTTACTTACTTATATACATCTGTCACATAAAAAAAAAATATGTGAAATGGCTGTCACGGATGTCGATCGCAAGGCAAGTACATATGCTGTATGTCATTGTCCACTTACCACAACACCTGCCACGAGTGCCACGACACCGGCCACGAGTGCCACGACACCGGCCACGAGTGCCACGTGACCTGCCACGTGACCTAGTTGTGGATTGTCTACTTGCCACGTCACCTGCCATAAGTTATGGGGCTCCTAGCACCAAGTGACCCCCAGATATGGGCGATATTTCAAGTACTTTTCTGCAGCAGAGAATGACATTTTGTGACCCGACTTTGGGGCCACGTATCTCGGGGCCACTTATAGCTAGAAACCCCAAATTTGGTATGCAAACACAGTAGAACTAGCATTACAACGGGGTTACTTGGTGATAGAAACCCCAAATTTGGGGTTATTGTAGTGCCAGTTGTAATGTGTTTACATACCAAATATTTTGGGATTTCTAGCTATAAGTGGCCCCGAGATACGTGGCCTCAAAGTCGGGTCACAAAATTTAATTCTCTGCTGCAGAAAAGCACTTGACAGATCGCCCCTATCTGGGGGTCACTTGGTGCTAGGAACCCCATAACTTGTGGCAGGTGACGTGGCAAGTGGACAATCCACAACTTGGTCACGTGGCACTCATGGCAGGTGTTGTGGTAAGTGGACAATGACATACAGCATATGTACTTGCCTTGCGATCGACATCCGTGACAGCCATTTCACATCTTTTTTTTATGTGACAGATGTATATAAGTAAGTAAATAACCTTCTTCCAAAATTTATAATTCAAATAGAAAAGATTAGAACAGAATAGAAAAAAAATATAATTTAGAAGAATAAAATAGAAAGAATATACAACCATCTTCTGAAATTCGAATTTCGAATAGAATAAATTTGAATTTCGAATAGTATGAATTCAAATTTTTTAATTAATTAATTAATTTTAACTTTGGATAGAAAAGATTATAATAAAATAGAAAATAGACTAGAAAAACAATAACCCCAAATTTGGGGTTTCTATCACCAAGTAACCCCGAGATACATGGACCCAAATTCGGGTCACAAAATATTTTCGAATCCGGTTGAAATAGTTTCAAATGCAGTTGAAATAATTTCGAATCATGTTGATACTATTTCAACCGGATTCGAAAATATTTTGCGACCCGACTTTGGGTCCATGTATTTTGGGGTTACTTGGTGATAGAAACCCAAAATTTGGAGATGTTGTAGTGCTAGTTCTACTGTGTTTGCATACCAAATTTGGGGTTTCTAGCTACAAGTGGCCCGAGATACGTGGCCCCAAAATCGGGTCGCAAAATGTCATTCTCTGCTCCAGTAAAGTGCTTGACATTTTGCGACCCAACTTTGGGTCCACGTATCTCGGGGTCACTTAGTGATAGAAACACCAAATTTGGTATGCAAACACAGAAGAACTAGCCCTACAACATCTCCAAACTTGGGGTTTCTATCACCAAGGAACCCCGAGATACATGGACCCAAAGTCGGGTCAAAAATATTTTTAGATTCGAAAAAATTCGGATTCGGTTAAATTCGTTAGTATTGTAATTCGGTAATTCGGATGCATCCGAATGTCCGAATAATGAAAAATTCGTCCGAATTTCGATTCGGAACGAAACGAAATGCACATGTCTAGTGTCCCGCTGCCACCAAGAAGACAAAGGCAGGCCCGTCGTGCCCATACTGCCCTTCCTGCAGAATTCGCCTATCCTGATTGGGTCCCCACCACTTCTGCAGAACCCGTACTTCCCCCATTCACTGCCCAACCCGGTATTCAGGTGGAAACAGCTGATTTTATTCCAATTGATTTTTATTCGCTGTTTTTCACGGAAGATCTCTATAGATCTATTGTGGACCAGAGTAATTTATATGCTGGTCAATTTATCGCCGCTAACCCCCAGTTGCTAAAATTGCCAGAAATTGGAAACCAATTACGGTTTCCGAATTTAAGACCTTTCTGGGCCTTTCCCTCAACATGGGCACACATAAATTTCCGTCATTGCGTGCTTATTGGTCCACGCACCCAATTGACCACATGCCCGTGTTCTCTGCCTCCATGTCCAGGGCACGATACGAGCAGATTTTGCGGTTCATGCACTTCAACGACAATGAACTTTGTCGTCCACGTGGGGACCCTGAATACGACCGGCTCTATAAAATTCGGCCCCTCATAAACCACTTCAACGAACGTTTTGCAGCCTTGTTTACTCCCGATCAAGTTGTCTGCGTTGATGAGTCCCTGATTAAATTTTCTGCCCACTTGTCTTTCAAGCAGTACCTTCCCAGCAAGCGTGCCAGATACGGGGTCAAGCTCTACAAGTTCTGTGACAGGGCAACAGGCTATGTAGTGAACTTTACAGTTTATGAGGGAAAAGACAGTCAGATTGAGTCGGTCAACTGCCCGGATTACATAGGGAGCGCTGGCAAGATAGTGTGGAACTTGGTGTCACCCTTATTCGGAAAGGGGTACCACTTGTATGTGGACAATTATTACACGAGCGTGCCACTGTTTAGTCACTTGTTTGATCATAAGATTGGAGCATGTGGCACCGTGCGACCTAATCGCCGGGGCTTTCCCCAGCGGCTTGTAGATGCCCGTCTTAGGCTGGGGGAGAGAGCCTGCTTGAAGTGAAATAACTTGCTCGCTATGAAGTGGAGGGACAATAAGAATGTTTTCCTTCTTACCTCCCTTCATGCAGACACGACAGTCCAAATTCGTACGGCGACTGGTGTTGTGGAGAAACCCCTCTGTGTCCACGAATATAACCAAAATATGGGAGGGGTGGACCTCAACGACCAGTTGATGGCGCCGTATCTAATTGACCATAAGGCGAGACGCTGGTACAAAAAAGTGTCTCTATCATTATTCCAATTGGCTTTGCTGAACGCTCATGTGCTATACAGAGCTTCAGGCGGGACGTTATCTCTTCTAAAATTCCAGAATGAGATAGTCACAGAACTCCTGTATCCAGGCGGTTCTGCACCTCACCATCCCCAACCAAATGCAGTAAGCCGGCTGCATGAGAGGCATTATTCGTATGTCCTCCCGAGTACCCCTACCCAAAGCCACCCCCAAAAAAGATGTCGTGTCTGTAGCAAGCGCGGATTTAGGCGTGACACCCGTAGTTTTTGTCCACTCTGTCCTGACAAGCCTGGTCTTTGCCAAGGTGAATGTTTTGAACGCTACCACTCAAAAGTGAAGTTTTAGCGTAGGTTACAGCATTTCACAGACAAGGACACACTTACACAGGGTCTCCCAAGATGCCATTACATTTTGAGAGACCCGAACCATTACAGTTGTAAAGTTACAAAAAAAAGTGTAAAAAAGAAAAAAAAAAACGTAAAAAACAAAACACAAAAAAAATATAAAATAAAAAAACCAAAAATAGTTGTCGTTTTATTGTTCTCTCTCTCTCTATTTTCTCTCTATTGTTCAGCTCTTTTTTACTGTATTCTATTCTGCAATGTTTTATCATGCTTGCTTTTCAGGTATGTAATTTTTTGTTTTCAGGTGCGCCATTCAACTGCAGCGCGGAATTATTTATCTTGACAGCAACAGCGTTTGCTCCCACGATACATAAAGCCGTGACTCCAGTGCTGTAGGAGGTGATTTCACCACCACAGTTAAAAAAAAGAGCATATATGCCGAAGCATGGGGGCAGCAGGGGCGGAGGAGCGATTTTGCTCCTAATGCCGCGTACATACGGTCGAAATTCCGACGGAGGCCTGCCCGTGGAAAATTCCGACCGTGTGTACGCGGCATAACTTTTTTGCGGGAGGATGCCCCCATGCTTCGGCATATATATATTTTAGGCACAGGTTGCGTTAAAACATTTTTTTATTTTTTACTAGGTTTTGTTTTGGTATTTGCTTTGCAGGTATGGCATGGTAAGGTCTTACTGTTGTACTGTAATGTTACTTTGTTTTAATGTTAACCACCATTTGCTTAGCAGGTACGCCATTCAGTTGCAGCGCGGATCTATTTATCTTGACAGCAACAGCGTTTGCTCCCACGATACATAAAGCCGTGACTCCAACGCTGTAGGAGGTGATTTCACCACCACAGTTAAAAAAAAAGAGCATATATGCCGAAGCATGGGGGCAGCAGGGGCGGAGGAGCGATTTTGCTCCTAATGCCGCGTACATACGGTCGAAATTCCGACGGAGGCCTGCCCGTGGAAAATTCCGACCGTGTGTACGCGGCATAACTTTTTTGCGGGAGGATGCCCACATGCTTCGGCATATATATATTTTAGGCACAGGTTGCGTTAAAACATTTTTTTATTTTTTACTAGGTTTTGTTTTGGTATTTGCTTTGCAGGTATGGCATGGTAAGGTCTTACTGTTGTACTGTAATGTTACTTTGTTTTAATGTTAACCACCATTTGCTTAGCAGGTACGCCATTCAGTTGCAGCGCGGATCTATTTATCTTGACAGCAACAGCGTTTGCTCCCACGATACATAAAGCCGTGACTCCAACGCTGTAGGAGGTGATTTCACCACCACAGTTAAAAAAAAGAGCATATATGCCGAAGCATGGGGGCAGCAGGGGCGGAGGAGCGATTTTGCTCCTAATGCCGCATATATACGGTCGAAATTCCAACGGAGGCTTGCCCGTGGAAAAGTCCGACCGTGTGTACGCGGCATAACCTTTTATGCCGCGTACATACGGTCGAAATTCCGACGAAGGCTTGACCGTGTGTACGCGGCATAACTTTTTTGCGGGAGGATGCCCCCATGCTTCGGCATATATGCCCATCATTAGAAGTGGGTGGATGAAGGGAGGTATTCTAATGGTGGGCATACCCACCAATCAATCTCTTTTTTTCGTTCAGCCAATAGGCTGTATGAAAAAAAAGATTACAATACATGTCCAACAAGGACCAGCAACGTACTGGTATGTTGCTGGACTTTGAATGTTTATACCAGAATGATGCCTGCGGGTTTAGGTATCATCTTGGTATCATTCTTTTCAGCCAGCAGCCGGCTTTCATGTAAAAGCAATTCTAGCAGATAATTAGCCTCTAGACTGCTTTTACAAGCAGTGGGAGGGAATGTCCCCCCCCCCCGGATATAAAAAGCGCCATTGGGAAATTGGGAAAGCATTTTATCACACCGATCTTGGTGTGGTCAGATGCTTTGAGGGCAGAGGAAAGATCTAGGGTCTAACCCGCCAATTTTTTTCAAAAAAAGAGTACCTGTCACTACCTATTGCTATCATAGGGGATATTTACATTCCCTGAGATAACGATAAAAATGGTAAAAAAATAAAATATGGAAGGCACAGTTTAAAAATAAAATAAAAAAGCCAAATAAATAATAAAAAAAAAAAGCACCGCTGTCCCCCCTGCTCTTGCGCAAAGGCGAACGCAAGCGTCGGTCTAGCGTCATATGTAAACAGCAATTGCATCATGCATGTGAGGTATCACCGTGAAGGTCAGATCGAGGGCAGTCATTTTAGCAGTAGACCTCCTCTGTAAATCTAACGTGGTAACCTGTAAAGGCTTTTAAATGCTTTTAAAAATGAATGTAGTTTGTCGCCGCTGCGCGTTTGTGCGCAATTTTAAAGCATGTCGTGTTTGGTATCCATGTACTCGGCCTATGATCATCTTTTTTATTTCATCAAACATTTGGGCAATATAGTGTTTTTTAGTGCATTAAAAATAAAAAAAGTGTGTTTTTCCCCCAAAAAATGTGTTTGAAAAATCGCTGCGCAAATACTGTGTGGAAAAAAAAAATGCAACACCCACTATTTTAATCTGTAGGGCCTTTGCTTTAAAAAAATATATAATGTTTGGGGGTTCAACATAATTTTCTTGCAAAAAAAAATTTTTTTTCATGTAAACAAAAAGTGTCAGAAAGGGCTTTGTCTTCAAGTGGTTAGAAGAGTGGATGTTGTGTGACATAAGCTTCCTAATGTTGTGCATAAAATGCCAGGACAGTTCAAAACCCCCCCAAATGACCCCATTTTGTAAAGTAGACACCTCAAGCTATTTGCTGAGAGGCATGTTGAGCCCATTGAATATTTTTTTTTTGTCCCAAGTGATTGAATAATGACCAAAAAAAAAAAAAAATGTACAAAAAGTTGTCACTAAATTATATATTGCTCAAACATGCCATGGGCATATGTGGAATTACACCCCAAAATACATTCTGTTGCTTCTCCTGAGTACGGGGATACCACATGTGTGGGACTTTTTGGGAGCCTAGTCGCGTACGGGACCCCAAAAACCAAGCACCGCCTTCAGGATTTCTATGGGTGTAAATTTTTGATTTCACTCCTCACTGCCTATCACAGTTTCGGAGGCCATGGAATGCCCAGATGGCACAAAACCCCCCCAAATGACCCCATTTTGGAAAGTAGACACCCCAAGCTATTTGCTGAGAGGTATGTTGAGTATTTTGCAGATCTCGCTTTTTGTCACAAAGTTTTGAAAATGTAAAAAAAGAAAAAAAAAAGAAAAAAAAATGTCTTTCTTAATTTTCAAAAACAAATGAGAGCTGTAAAATACTCACCATGCCTCTCAGCAAATAGCTTGGGGTGTCTACTTTCCAAAATGGGGTCATTTGTGGGGGTTTTGGGCTATTTTGACATTTTATGGCCTTCAAAACTGTGATAGGTAGTGAGGAGTGAAATCAAAAATTTATGCCCTTAGAAACCTTGAAGGCGGTGCTTGGTTTTTGGGGTCCCGTACGCGGCTAGGCTCCCAAAAAGTCCCACACATGTGGTATCCCCGTACTCAGGAGAAGCAGCAGAATGTATTTTGGGGTGTAATTTCACATATAACCATGGCATGTGTGAGCAATATATCATTTAGTGACAACTTTTTGTACATTTTTTTTTCTTTTTGTCATTATTCAATCATTTGGGACAAAAAAAAATATTCAATGGGCTCAACATGCCTCTCAGCAAATAGCTTGGGGTGTCTACTTTCCAAAATGGGGTCATTTGGGGGGGTTTGTGCCATCTTGGCATTTTATGGCCTTCAAAACTGTAATAGGTAGTGAGGAGCGAAATCAAAAATTTATGCCCTTAGAAACCTTGAAGGCGGTGCTTGGTTTTTGGGGTCCCGTACGCGGCTAGGCTCCCAAAAAGTCCCACACATGTGGTATCCCCGTACTCAGGAGAAGCAGCAGAATGTATTTTGGGGTGTAATTTCACATATGCCCATGGCATGTGTGAGCAATATATCATTTAGTGACAACTTTGTGCAAAAAAAAAAAAGTTTGTCATATTCCCGCAACCTGTGGCAAAATATAAAATATTCCATGGACTCAACATGCCTCTCAGCAAATAGCTTGGGGTGTCTACTTTCCAAAATGGGGTAATTTGGGGGGGTTTTGTGCTATTTTGGCATTTTATGGCCTTCGAAACTGTGATAGGTAGTGAGGAGTGAAATCAAAAATTTACGCCCTTAGAAATCCTGAAGGCGGTGCTTGGTTTTTGGGGCCCTGTACGCGGCTAGGCTCCCAAAAAGTCCCACACATGTGGTATCCCCGTACTCAGGAAAAGCAGCAGAATGTATTTTGGGGTGCAATTCCACATATAACCATGGCATGTGTGAGCAATATATCATTTAGTGACAACTTTTTGTACATTTTTTTTTCTTTTTGTCATTATTCAATCATTTGGGACAAAAAAAAAAATATTCAATGGGGTCAACATGCCTCTCAGCAAATAGCTTGGGGTGTCTACTTTCCAAAATGGGGTCATTTGGGGGGGGTTGTGCCATATTGGCATTTTATGGCCTTCAAAACTGTGATAGGTAGTGAGGAGTGAAATCAAAAATTTATGCCCTTAGAAACCTTGAAGGCGGTGCTTGGTTTTTGGGGTCCCGTACGCGGCTAGGCTCCCAAAAAGTCCCACACATGTGGTATCCCCGTACTCAGGAGAAGCAGCAGAATGTATTTTGGGGTGTAATTTCACATATGCCCATGGCATGTGTGAGCAATATATCATTTAGTGACAACTTTGTGCAAAAAAAAAAAAGTTTGTCATATTCCCGCAACTTGTGGCAAAATATAAAATATCCCATGGACTGAACATGCCTCTCAGTAAATAGCTTGGGGTGTCTACTTTCCAAAATGGGGTCATTTGGGGGGGTTTTGTGCTATTTTGGCATTTTATGGCCTTCGAAACTGTGATAGGTAGTGAGGAGTGAAATCAAAAATTTGCGCCCTTAGAAATCCTGAAGGCGGTGCTTGGTTTCCGGGGTCCCGTACGTGGCTAGGCTCCTAAAAAGTCCCACACATGTGGTATCCCCGTACTCAGGAGAAGCAGCAGAATGTATTTTGGGGTGCAATTCCACATATAACCATGGTATGTGTGAGCAATATATCATTTAGTGACAACTTTTTGTCATTTTTTTTTTTTTTTGTCATTATTTAATCACTTGGGACAAAAAAAAAAAAATATTCAATGGGCTCAACATGCCTCTCAGCAATTTCCTTGGGGTGTCTACTTTCCAAAATGGGGTCATTTGGGGGGTTTTGTACTGCCCTGCCATTTTAGCACCTCAAGAAATGAGATAGGCAGTCATAAATTTAAAGCTGTGTAAATTTCAGAAAATGTACCCTAGTTTGTAAACGCTATAACTTTTGCGCAAACCAATAAATATACGCTTATTGACATTTTTTTTACTAAAGACATGTGGCTGAATACATTTTGGCCTAAATGTATGACTAAAATTGAGTTTATTCGATTTTTCTTATAACAAAAAGTAGAATATATAATTTTTTTTCAAAATTTTCGGTCTTTTTCTGTTTATATCGCAAAAAATAAAAATCGCAGAGGCAATCAAATACCATTAAAAGAAAGCTCTATTTGTGGGAAGAAAAGGACGCAAATTTCATTTGGGTACAACATTGCATGTCCGCACAATTTACAGTTAAAGCAGCACAGTGCCGAATCCCAAAAACAGGCCTGGTCCTAATGGCCCGAAATGGTCCGGGGCTTAAGTGGTTATTTTGGTTTGGGCATTAGTAGCCCCCTTTATACTATAGTATGCCTGTAAAGTGGCGCGTGTTTCACGTGTTTAGAACAGTCCCTGTAAAAAATTAAATTTCGAAAGGAATAAAAGTCATTTAAAACTGCTTGCGGCTTTAATGTAATGTCGGTTCCCGGCAATATGGATGGAAATCGTTGAGAAAAACGGCATGGGTACTCCCACCCCCAGCCCATTACCAGGCCCTTTGGGTCTTGTATGGATATTAAGGGGAACCCCGCACCCAAATTAAAAAAAGAAAAGGCGTGGGGCCCCCAGGCCCTATATACTCTGAACAGCAGTATACAGGCGGTCCAAACAAGACAGGGACTGTAGGTTTGTTCTCAAGTTGAATCTGTTTGTAATTTGGAACAGGTACATTTTGTAAGTGTAGCTCCAGCCCAAAAATCTATTTTTAAGCTTTTGAAAAACATAGAGAAGGGTTATCACCCCTGTAACATTTGTTTTGCTGTCTGTGCCCCTGTTCACTTTCTGTCCCAATGACAATTGGATTTGGAAAATTTGGGGTTTTTAGACACCTTTTTCCCATATTAACTCTTGCAGGAGAGAATTTCCCTTCCTAGGGGTAGATTTCCTCTCACTTTCTGTTGTCTCCCTCTGTTTGTAAGTAGGAGTCGTTTGTAAGTCGTTTGTAAGTCGGATGTTTGCAAGTAGGGGACCGCCTGTATATACTATATGGCTGTTGGAAAAGTTTTTTATGTCTATTGTGTGACTATTTGTAGGAATTTAAAATGGATTCCGATTTCTAAAATGGCTTCTAAAGACACGTTGCTTCTAACTAGGGATGAGCTCGGTGTTCGAGTTGAACGCATGTTCGACTCGAACATCGCCTGTTCGGCGAAACCAAAACTTTGTGGGCCGTTCGTGCCAAATTCGTGTGACGCGAACGGCCCACAATGCACTGCACCATCGCACTGCATTGCGGCGCTGTGATTGGCCAAGCATGCACTGTGACCCCGCATGCTTGGCCAATCACAGCCGGCAGTGAGGAGAGCCATAATTGGCCACAGGCAGGATGCCTGTGGCCAATCATAGCTCAGGGGGGTTTAGTACACGCTCCACACTATAAAAGGCCGCCAGCGCGGCGGCCTTGTGTAGTGTGTTCCGGCGTGCAGGGAAAGAGATACATAGGCAGGGACAGTGTGTTCTACAGTCTATTTTTTTCTCAGGCATCTGCAGTGGGTGTTGTGTGCCTCCAGCACAGTATACACCTGTATCTACCCATCATTGCTGTTCTCTAAGCTAGATAGGAAGGCAGGGACAGTGTGTTCTTTTCTCAGGCATCTGCAGGCAGGAGTTGCTGTTCATTCCTGTTCTCTAAGCTAGATAGGCAGGCAGGGACAGTGTGTTCTTTTATCAGGCATCTACAGGCAGGAGTTGCTGTTCATTGCTGTTCTCTAAGCTAGATAGGCAGGCAGGGACAGTGTGTTCTTTTCTCAGGCATCTGCAGGCAGGAGTTGCTGTTCATTGCTGTTCTCTAAGCTAGATAGGCAGGCAGGGACAGTGTGTTCTTTTCTCAGGCATCTACAGGCAGGAGTTGCTGTTCATTGCTGTTCTCTAAGCTAGATAGGCAGGCAGGGACAGTGTGTTCTTTTCTCATGCATCTGCAGGCAGGAGTTGCTGTTCATTGCTGTTCTCTAAGCTAGATAGGCAGGCAGGGACAGTGTGTTCTTTTCTCAGGCATCTGCAGGCAGGAGTTACTGTTCATTGCTGTTCTCTAAGCTGGATAGGCAGGCAGGGACAGTGTGTTCTTTTCTCAGGCATCTGCAGGCAGGAGTTACTGTTCATTGCTGTTCTCTAAGCTAGATAGGCAGGCAGGGACAGTGTGTTCTTTTCTCAGGCATCTGCAGGCAGGAGTTGCTGTTCATGGCTGTTCTCTAAGCTAGATAGGCAGGCAGGGACAGTGTGTTCTTTTCTCAGGCATCTGCAGGCAGGAGTTGCTGTTCATTGCTGTTCTCTAAGCTAGATAGGCAGGCAGGGACAGTGTGTTCTTTTCTCAGGCATCTGCAGGCAGGAGTTGCTGTTCATTGCTGTTCTCTAAGCTAGATAGACAGGCAGGGACAGTTTGTTTTTTTCTCAGACATCTGCAGCAGTTAGTGGGTGTTGTGTGGCCTAGCACAGTATACACCTGTATATACCCGTCATTGCTGTTCTCTAATAAAGGCATCTGCTGGAGTTAGTGGGTGTTGTGTGCCTCCAGCACAATATACTAGACATGTGCACACTGAAATATTTCGTTTCGGAATTTCGTTTTCGTCCGAAAAATAAATTTATTTAGTTACTCCCGAAATTCGTTTTTATTTATTTCGTTTTTCGTTAGAAATTGCATTAGTCCGAAAATCTGAATTAATTAAGGTCGAATCTGTCATTGAAGGCTTATGGTGTCTGTCGAATGTTCAAAGAAGATTCGACGGAGCAGTGAAACTGTACGACGCTGCAATCATAAATTTCCGGTCGAATGTTCCGCCCACAAGCTATAGAAGAATTCTAATGTTGTATGACTAGTAATAATTATATTTATTCATTACTATTACTAGTCAACCAACATTAGAATTCTTCTATAGCCTATGGGAGGATGCATTTGACCGGAAATGTACGATTGCAGCGTCGTACAGTTTTGCTGCACCGTCGAATCTTCTAACTTTCGATGCTTTGTCGAATCTTCGTCATTCTAGCTATTTTACTGCTCCTCCTCTTTGGTTACAATCAGCCAATAACATTCATCATCAACTTTATTTTTATTTTACTTCCCCCACCCAATTCCAGCAGTGATCTTTTCTCTCTATGTCGAATCTTTTCTCTCTATGTCGAATCTTTTCTCTCCTATGTCGAATCTTTTCTCTCCTATGTCGAATCTTTTCTCTCCTATGTCGAATCTTTCTCTCCTATGTCGAATCTTTTCTCTCTATAATGTCAAATCTTTTCTCTCCTATGTAGAATAATCTTGGACTAATAGAGTTAAGGTTAGGCACATTCGACCACAGGTTCGATAGACACAGATTGTTATTGTCAGCGTCACGTTGAATCTCCTATCTATATCGAACTGTTGTAGCAACGAAAACGAAAATAAAGCATTTGTTTATGTCGGATCTTTCGGTTTTCGGATTCTGTGCTTTCGTTTTCGTTTGTTAAAACGATAACGAAAATAGCTGAAATTCGGACGAAAATGCATTCGGACGAAAACAAATGCACATGTCTACAATATACACTACCCAATTGCTGGTTTTCCCATCTCCCTGCAGGCCATTACTATGTCTGGAAGGCCAACAAGGAGAGGCAGACAGTCAGGAGACAATAAAAGAGGGCAAGCAGGCTCTGTGTCTAGAGACTACAGTGCTGGTCGTGGACGCGGTGCATCGTCATCAGCACGTGGCCATGGGACACACTTGTCCTTATTTTCGGCAGCTGGACATGTTGAGCCGCATCATGTCAAAGACTTGGTAGAGTGGATGACCAAGCCCTCCTCATCCTCTCTCACCCAGGCTCAGGGTACTGGCAAAGCAGCTGCCAAAGCGTCCTCTTCCCTCGTATTAATATCTTCATCAGTCACTCCTTCCCTAGACCCACCGTGTCCTCCTGAGGAGTCCCCTGAACTGTTTGAGCACAGTGTTGGGTACATGCTCCAGGAGGATGCCCAGCGTTTCGAAGGGTCTGATGATGATACCCAGCTAGAGGAAGGCAGTAGCGTGAGCGCAGAGAGAGGGGATGCTCAAGAAGGACAGCAATCTGGCAGTCATGTTCCAGCAGCTGCAGCATACTGCCAGATTGGCTCCAGTGATGAGGAGGGAGGGGATGGTGAGGTCACTGACTCCACGTGGGTGCCTGATAGGAGAGAGGAGGAGGATGAGGAGGAGGCACATCTCCTACGAGGCAGGATGCCCTCCGGGGGCCAGCGTAACGGCAGCACATCGCCTGAATCACACCGCAGAGCTCCGCCTGTGCTGGGCGCTGCCTCTGCCCGTTATTCCAAAAGTTCTTTGGTGTGGGCCTTTTTTGAGTCGAGTGCATCAGATCGCACCGCTGCTGTTTGCAACATATGTCTCAAGCGTATCTCGCGTGGCCAAAACATCAGCCGCTTGGGCACCACATGCTTGACCAGACATATGTTGACCTGCCATGCAGCTCATTGGCAAGCGTACCTTAAAGACCCACACCAAAGAACAAAGCGGACCTCTCCTTGCTCCACATCAGCTGGGATCTCCAACCCCACTATACCTTCAGTCCTCTCTGAAACCTGCACTGAGAGGAATGAAGGTGTAGAATTAGGTGTGTCACAGCCAAGTACTTGCGGGCACTCTGCTAGCAGTACACCGACGTCCGATTATAGCAGGCAAATTTCCCTGCCCCAGCTGCTGGACCGCCGAAAGAAGTTCACTCCCAGACACCACATGCTCAGCGGTTGAATACTAGCTTGGCTAAATTGCTAGCACTTCAACTGCTGCCTTTTCAGTTGGTAGACTCGGCCCCCTTCCGTGAGTTTGTGCAATGTGCGGTTCCTCAGTGGCAGGTTCCCAAACGCCACTTTTTCTCACGAAAGGCGATTCCGGCTCTCTACCGGCATGTGGAAGGCAATGTCCATGCCTCGCTGGACAGGGCAGTCAGCAGTAAGGTGCATATTACCGCTGACTCATGGTCCAGCAGGCATGGACAGGGACGTTACCTTTCTTTCACGGCCCATTGGGTCACTCTTTTGGCAGCTGGGAAGGATGCAGGACAACGTGCAGTAGTGTTGGAGGTTGTTCCGCCGCCACGCCTCCAAAATGCTACTACTGGTTGTGACACACCTCTCTCCTCCACCCCCTCCTCTTCTTCTTCCTCCATGGCCTCTTCCTGTGCTTTGTCCTCGGAACCAGCGGTGCTCCGTAGGCGTTCAAGGGGCTACGCAAGTACGCAGGCAAAAAGATGCCATGCCGTGCTTGCGCTGGTGTGTTTGGGGGACAGGAGCCACACTGGGGCAGAGGTTCTGTCAGCTCTGCAGGGGCAGACGAGAGGTGGTTGACGCCACGCCAGCTTAAGCCAGGAATGGTGGTTTGCGACAATGGCACCAACCTCCTCTCCGCCCTCCGACAGGGACAACTGACCCATGTGCCCTGTGTGGCTCACGTCCTTAATAGGGATGAGCTTCGTGTTCGAGTCGAACATACGTTCGACTCGAACATCGGCTGTTCGATCGTTCGACGAAGATCGAACGATTTGGGCCGTTCGCGCCAAATTCGAGTGACGCGAACGGCCCACAATGCACTACGCCATCGCAGTGTCATCCAGGCGCTGTGATTGGCCAAGCATGCACTGTGACCCCGCATGCTTGGCCAATCACAGCGCCGGCAGCGAGGAGAGCAATGATTGGCCACAGGCAGGATGCCTGTGGCCAATTATTGCTGAGGGTGTTTAGTACACGCCCCACACTATAAAAGGCCGCCAGCACGGCGGCCTAGTGTAGTGTGTTCCGGAGCAGGGATAGAGCAGCATAGGCAGGGACAGTGACTGTTATTTCTTTCTTGCTTAACCTGGATTCCTTTAGTTTAGGGAAAGAGAAGGATAGGTAGGGAGAGTGTCAGTGTGTTTTGTGCTTGTGCTATAGTGTGCTTAAAAAAAACATTTATTCTAGGGACAGAAAACTGTAGGTAGGGACAGTGTCAGTTTCTTTCACTCTGCAAGTCCTTGTTTCCAGGGACCTGGAAGGACAGTGAGTGAATTGTCCTTGTGCTATATTGTGCTTAAAAAACATTTATTCTAGGGACAGAAAACTGTAGGTAGGGAGAGTGTCAGTTTCTTTCACTCTGCAAGTCCTTGTTTCCAGGGACCTGTAAGGACAGTGAGTGAATTGTCCTTGTGCTATATTGTGATTAAAAAAAACATTTTTTCTAGGGACAGAAAACTGTAGGTAGGGAGAGTGTTTTTTTTCTTTCACTCTGCAAGTCCTTGTTTCCAGGGACCTGGAAGGACAGTGAGTGAATTGTCCTTGTGCTATATTGTGCTTAAAAAAAACATTTATTCTAGGGACAGAAAACTGTAGGTAGGGAGAGTGTCAGTTTATTTCACTCTGCAAGTCCTTGTTTCCAGGGACCTGGAAGGACAGTGAGTGAATTGTCCTTGTGCTATATTGTGATTAAAAAAAACATTTTTTCTAGGGACAGAAAACTGTAGGTAGGGAGAGTGTTTTTTTTCTTTCACTCTGCAAGTCCTTGTTTCCAGGGACCTGGAAGGACAGTGAGTGAATTGTCCTTGTGCTATATTGTGCTTAAAAAAAAACATTTTTTCTAGGGACAGAAAACTGTAGGTAGGGAGAGTGTTTATTTTCTTTCACTCTGCAAGTCCTTGTTTCCAGGGACCTCTAAGGACAGTGAGTGAATTGTCCTTGTGCTATATTGTGCTTAAAAAAAACATTTATTCTAGGGACAGAAAACTGTAGGTAGGGAGAGTGTCAGTTTATTTCACTCTGCAAGTCCTTGTTTCCAGGGACCTGGAAGGACAGTGAGTGAATTGTCCTTGTGCTATATTGTGATTAAAAAAAACATTTTTTCTAGGGACAGAAAACTGTAGGTAGGGAGAGTGTTTTTTTCTTTCACTCTGCAAGTCCTTGTTTCCAGGGACCTGTAAGGACAGTGAGTGAATTGTCCTTGTGCTATATTGTGCTTAAAAAAAACATTTATTCTAGGGACAGAAAACTGTAGGTAGGGAGAGTGTCAGTTTATTTCACTCTGCAAGTCCTTGTTTCCAGGGACCTGGAAGGACAGTGAGTGAATTGTCCTTGTGCTATATTGTGATTAAAAAAAACATTTTTTCTAGGGACAGAAAACTGTAGGTAGGGAGAGTGTTTTTTTTCTTTCACTCTGCAAGTCCTTGTTTCCAGGGACCTGGAAGGACAGTGAGTGAATTCTCCTTGTGCTATATTGTGCTTAAAAAAAACATTTATTCTAGGGACAGAAAACTGTAGGTAGGGAGAGTGTCAGTTTATTTCACTCTGCAAGTCCTTGTTTCCAGGGACCTGTAAGGACAGTGAGTGAATTGTCCTTGTGCTATATTGTGATTAAAAAAAACATTTTTTCTAGGGACAGAAAACTGTAGGTAGGGAGAGTGTTTTTTTTCTTTCACTCTGCAAGTCCTTGTTTCCAGGGACCTGTAAGGACAGTGAGTGAATTGTCCTTGTGCTATATTGTGCTTAAAAAAAAAACATTTATTCTAGGGACAGAAAACTGTAGGTAGGGAGAGTGTCAGTTTATTTCACTCTGCAAGTCCTTGTTTCCAGGGACCTGTAAGGACAGTGAGTGAATTGTCCTTGTGCTATATTGTGATTAAAAAAAACATTTTTTCTAGGGACAGAAAACTGTAGGTAGGGAGAGTGTTTTTTTTCTTTCACTCTGCAAGTCCTTGTTTCCAGGGACCTGTAAGGACAGTGAGTGAATTGTCCTTGTGCTATATTGTGCTTAAAAAAAACATTTATTCTAGGGACAGAAAACTGTAGGTAGGGAGAGTGTCAGTTTATTTCACTCTGCAAGTCCTTGTTTCCAGGGACCTGTAAGGACAGTGAGTGAATTGTCCTTGTGCTATATTGTGATTAAAAAAAACATTTTTTCTAGGGACAGAAAACTGTAGGTAGGGAGAGTGTTTTTTTTCTTTCACTCTGCAAGTCCTTGTTTCCAGGGACCTGTAAGGACAGTGAGTGAATTGTCCTTGTGCTATATTGTGCTTAAAAAAAATATTTTTTCTAGGGACAGAAAACTGTAGGTAGGGAGAGTGTCAGTTTATTTCACTCTGCAAGTCCTTGTTTCCAGGGACCTGTAAGGACAGTGAGTGAATTGTCCTTGTGCTATAGTGTGCTTAAAAAAAACATTTATTCTAGGGACAGAAAACTGTAGGTAGGGACAGTGTCAGTTTCTTTCACTCTGCAAGTCCTTGTTTCCAGGGACCTGGAAGGACAGTGAGTGAATTGTCCTTGTGCTATATTGTGATTAAAAAAAACATTTTTTCTAGGGACAGAAAACTGTAGGTAGGGAGAGTGTTTTTTTTCTTTCACTCTGCAAGTCCTTGTTTCCAGGGACCTGGAAGGACAGTGAGTGAATTCTCCTTGTGCTATATTGTGCTTAAAAAAAACATTTATTCTAGGGACAGAAAACTGTAGGTAGGGAGAGTGTCAGTTTATTTCACTCTGCAAGTCCTTGTTTCCAGGGACCTGTAAGGACAGTGAGTGAATTGTCCTTGTGCTATATTGTGATTAAAAAAAACATTTTTTCTAGGGACAGAAAACTGTAGGTAGGGAGAGTGTTTTTTTTCTTTCACTCTGCAAGTCCTTGTTTCCAGGGACCTGTAAGGACAGTGAGTGAATTGTCCTTGTGCTATATTGTGCTTAAAAAAAAACATTTATTCTAGGGACAGAAAACTGTAGGTAGGGAGAGTGTCAGTTTATTTCACTCTGCAAGTCCTTGTTTCCAGGGACCTGTAAGGACAGTGAGTGAATTGTCCTTGTGCTATATTGTGATTAAAAAAAACATTTTTTCTAGGGACAGAAAACTGTAGGTAGGGAGAGTGTTTTTTTTCTTTCACTCTGCAAGTCCTTGTTTCCAGGGACCTGTAAGGACAGTGAGTGAATTGTCCTTGTGCTATATTGTGCTTAAAAAAAACATTTATTCTAGGGACAGAAAACTGTAGGTAGGGAGAGTGTCAGTTTATTTCACTCTGCAAGTCCTTGTTTCCAGGGACCTGTAAGGACAGTGAGTGAATTGTCCTTGTGCTATATTGTGATTAAAAAAAAACATTTTTTCTAGGGACAGAAAACTGTAGGTAGGGAGAGTGTTTTTTTTCTTTCACTCTGCAAGTCCTTGTTTCCAGGGACCTGTAAGGACAGTGAGTGAATTGTCCTTGTGCTATATTGTGCTTAAAAAAAAATATTTTTTCT
This sequence comes from Rana muscosa, assembly GCA_029206835.1. Taxonomy (NCBI): domain Eukaryota; kingdom Metazoa; phylum Chordata; class Amphibia; order Anura; family Ranidae; genus Rana; species Rana muscosa. The sequence goes on from JARGYO010005626.1 coordinate 43,272,965, forward strand.
AGGGACAGAAAACTGTAGGTAGGGAGAGTGTCAGTTTATTTCACTCTGCAAGTCCTTGTTTCCAGGGACCTGTAAGGACAGTGAGTGAATTGTCCTTGTGCTATAGTGTGCTTAAAAAAAACATTTATTCTAGGGACAGAAAACTGTAGGTAGGGACAGTGTCAGTTTCTTTCACTCTGCAAGTCCTTGTTTCCAGGGACCTGGAAGGACAGTGAGTGAATTGTCCTTGTGCTATATTGTGATTAAAAAAAACATTTTTTCTAGGGACAGAAAACTGTAGGTAGGGAGAGTGTTTTTTTTCTTTCACTCTGCAAGTCCTTGTTTCCAGGGACCTGTAAGGACAGTGAGTGAATTGTCCTTGTGCTATATTGTGCTTAAAAAAACATTTATTCTAGGGACAGAAAACTGTAGGTAGGGAGAGTGTCAGTTTATTTCACTCTGCAAGTCCTTGTTTCCATGGACCTGTAAGGACAGTGAGTGAATTGTCCTTGTGCTATATTGTGATTAAAAAAAACATTTTTTCTAGGGACAGAAAACTGTAGGTAGGGAGAGTGTTTTTTTCTTTCACTCTGCAAGTCCTTGTTTCCAGGGACCTGTAAGGACAGTGAGTGAATTGTCCTTGTGCTATATTGTGCTTAAAAAAAACATTTATTCTAGGGACAGAAAACTGTAGGTAGGGAGAGTGTCAGTTTATTTCACTCTGCAAGTCCTTGTTTCCAGGGACCTGGAAGGACAGTGAGTGAATTGTCCTTGTGCTATATTGTGATTAAAAAAACATTTTTTCTAGGGACAGAAAACTGTAGGTAGGGAGAGTGTTTTTTTTCTTTCACTCTGCAAGTCCTTGTTTCCAGGGACCTGGAAGGACAGTGAGTGAATTCTCCTTGTGCTATATTGTGCTTAAAAAAAACATTTATTCTAGGGACAGAAAACTGTAGGTAGGGAGAGTGTCAGTTTATTTCACTCTGCAAGTCCTTGTTTCCAGGGACCTGTAAGGACAGTGAGTGAATTGACCTTGTGCTATATTGTGATTAAAAAAAACATTTTTTCTAGGGACAGAAAACTGTAGGTAGGGAGAGTGTTTTTTTTCTTTCACTCTGCAAGTCCTTGTTTCCAGGGACCTGTAAGGACAGTGAGTGAATTGTCCTTGTGCTATATTGTGCTTAAAAAAAACATTTATTCTAGGGACAGAAAACTGTAGGTAGGGAGAGTGTCAGTTTATTTCACTCTGCAAGTCCTTGTTTCCAGGGACCTGGAAGGACAGTGAGTGAATTGTCCTTGTGCTATATTGTGATTAAAAAAAACATTTTTTCTAGGGACAGAAAACTGTAGGTAGGGAGAGTGTTTTTTTTCTTTCACTCTGCAAGTCCTTGTTTCCAGGGACCTGTAAGGACAGTGAGTGAATTGTCCTTGTGCTATATTGTGCTTAAAAAAAACATTTATTCTAGGGACAGAAAACTGTAGGTAGGGAGAGTGTCAGTTTATTTCACTCTGCAAGTCCTTGTTTCCAGGGACCTGTAAGGACAGTGAGTGAATTGTCCTTGTGCTATATTGTGATTAAAAAAAACATTTTTTCTAGGGACAGAAAACTGTAGGTAGGGAGAGTGTTTTTTTCTTTCACTCTGCAAGTCCTTGTTTCCAGGGACCTGTAAGGACAGTGAGTGAATTGTCCTTGTGCTATATTGTGCTTAAAAAAAACATTTATTCTAGGGACATAAAACTGTAGGTAGGGAGAGTGTCAGTTTATTTCACTCTGCAAGTCCTTGTTTCCAGGGACCTGGAAGGACAGTGAGTGAATTGTCCTTGTGCTATATTGTGATTAAAAAAAACATTTTTTCTAGGGACAGAAAACTGTAGGTAGGGAGAGTGTTTTTTTTCTTTCACTCTGCAAGTCCTTGTTTCCAGGGACCTGGAAGGACAGTGAGTGAATTCTCCTTGTGCTATATTGTGCTTAAAAAAAACATTTATTCTAGGGACAGAAAACTGTAGGTAGGGAGAGTGTCAGTTTATTTCACTCTGCAAGTCCTTGTTTCCAGGGACCTGTAAGGACAGTGAGTGAATTGTCCTTGTGCTATATTGTGATTAAAAAAAACATTTTTTCTAGGGACAGAAAACTGTAGGTAGGGAGAGTGTTTTTTTTCTTTCACTCTGCAAGTCCTTGTTTCCAGGGACCTGTAAGGACAGTGAGTGAATTGTCCTTGTGCTATATTGTGCTTAAAAAAAACATTTATTCTAGGGACAGAAAACTGTAGGTAGGGAGAGTGTCAGTTTATTTCACTCTGCAAGTCCTTGTTTCCAGGGACCTGTAAGGACAGTGAGTGAATTGTCCTTGTGCTATATTGTGATTAAAAAAAACATTTTTTCTAGGGACAGAAAACTGTAGGTAGGGAGAGTGTTTTTTTCTTTCACTCTGCAAGTCCTTGTTTCCAGGGACCTGTAAGGACAGTGAGTGAATTGTCCTTGTGCTATATTGTGCTTAAAAAAAACATTTATTCTAGGGACAGAAAACTGTAGGTAGGGAGAGTGTCAGTTTATTTCACTCTGCAAGTCCTTGTTTCCAGGGACCTGGAAGGACAGTGAGTGAATTGTCCTTGTGCTATATTGTGATTAAAAAAAACATTTTTTCTAGGGACAGAAAACTGTAGGTAGGGAGAGTGTTTTTTTCTTTCACTCTGCAAGTCCTTGTTTCCAGGGACCTGTAAGGACAGTGAGTGAATTGTCCTTGTGCTATATTGTGCTTAAAAAAAACATTTATTCTAGGGACAGAAAACTGTAGGTAGGGAGAGTGTCAGTTTATTTCACTCTGCAAGTCCTTGTTTCCAGGGACCTGGAAGGACAGTGAGTGAATTGTCCTTGTGCTATATTGTGATTAAAAAAAACATTTTTTCTAGGGACAGAAAACTGTAGGTAGGGAGAGTGTTTTTTTTCTTTCACTCTGCAAGTCCTTGTTTCCAGGGACCTGGAAGGACAGTGAGTGAATTCTCCTTGTGCTATATTGTGCTTAAAAAAAACATTTATTCTAGGGACAGAAAACTGTAGGTAGGGAAAGTGTCAGTTTATTTCACTCTGCAAGTCCTTGTTTCCAGGGACCTGGAAGGACAGTGAGTGAATTGTCCTTGTGCTATATTGTGATTAAAAAAAACATTTTTTCTAGGGACAGAAAACTGTAGGTAGGGAGAGTGTTTTTTTTCTTTCACTCTGCAAGTCCTTGTTTCCAGGGACCTGTAAGGACAGTGAGTGAATTGTCCTTGTGCTATATTGTGCTTAAAAAAAATATTTTTTCTAGGGACAGAAAACTGTAGGTAGGGAGAGTGTCAGTTTCTTTCACTGTGAAAGTCCTTGTTTCAAGGGACAGAGAAGGACACCTGAAGGTAGCCCTTATTGCTTTTTTCCCATCTCCCTGCAGGCCATCTATTAGAATGTCTGGAAGGCAAACAAGGAGAGGCAGACAGTCAGGAGGCAATAAAAGAGGGCAAGCAGGCTCTGTGTCTGGGGGCAACAGTGCTGGTCGTGGACGCGGTGCATTGTCATCAGCACATGGCCATGGGACACGCTTGTCCTTCTTTTCGGCAGCTGGACATGTTGAGCCACATCATGCCGAAGACTTGGTAGAGTGGATGACCAAGCCCTCCTCCTCCTCCTCATCCTCTCTCACCCAGGCTCAGGGTACTGGAAAAGCAGCTGCCAAAGCTTCGTCTTCCCTGGTATCAATGTCAGACAAATCATCAGTCACTCCTTCCCTAGACCCACCATGTCCTCCTCCTGAGGAGTCCCCCGAACTGTTTCAGCACAGTGTTGGGTACATGCTCCAGGAGGATGCCCAGCGTTTCGAATGGTCTGATGATGAAACCCAGCTAGAGGAAGGCAGTAGCGTGAGAGCAGACAGAGGGGATGCTCAAGAAGGACACCAATCTGGCAGTCATGTTCCAGCAGCTGCAGCATACTGCCAGATTGGCTCCAGTGATGAGGAGGGAGGGGATGATGAGGTCACTGACTCCACGTGGGTGCCTAATAGGAGAGAGGAGGAGGAGGAGGATGAGGAGGAGGCACATCTCCAACGAGGCAGGATGCCCTTTGGTGGCCAGCGTAAGGGCAGTACACCGACGGAATCACGCCGCAGAGCTCCGCCTGTGCAGGGCGCTGCCTCTGCCCGTCATTCAAAAAGTTCTTTGGTGTGGGCCTTTTTTGAGGCTAGTGCATCAGATCGCACAGCTGCTGTTTGCAACATATGTCTCAAGCGTATATCGCGTGGCCAAAACATCAGCCGCTTGGGTACCACATGCCTGACCAGACATATGTTGACCTGCCATGCAGCTCGTTGGCAAGCCTACCTCAAAGACCCACACCAAAGAACAAAGCGGACCTCTCCTTGCACCGCATCAGCTGGGATCTCCAACCCCACTATAACTTCAGTCCTCTCTGAAACATGCACTGAGAGGAATGAAGGTGTAGAATTAGGTGTGTCACAGCCAAGTACTTGCGCCCACTCTGCTAGCAGTACACCGACGTCCGATTCTAGCAGGCAAATTTCCCTGCCCCAGCTGCTGGACCGTCGAAAGAAGTTCACTCCCAGCCATCCACATGCCCAGCGGTTGAATGCTAGCTTGGCTAAATTGCTAGCGCTTCAACTGCTGCCTTTTCAGTTGGTAGACTCGGCCCCCTTCCGTGAGTTTGTGCAATGTGCGGTTCCTCAGTGGCAGGTTCCCAAACGCCACTTTTTCTCACGGAAGGCTATTCCGGCTCTCTACCGGCATGTGGAAGGCAATGTCTTGGCCTCGCTGGACAGGGCGGTCAGCGGTAAGGTGCATATTACCGCTGACTCATGGTCCAGCAGGCATGGACAGGGACGTTACCTTTCTTTCACGGCCCATTGGGTCACTCTTTTGGCAGCTGGGAAGGATTCAGGACAAGGTGCAGTAGTGTTGGAGGTTGTCCCACTGCCACGCCTCCAAAATGCTACTACTGGTTGTGACACACCTCTCTCCTCCACCCCCTCCTCTTCTTCTTCCTCCATGGCCTCTTCCTGTGGTTTGTCCTATGAACCAGCGGTGCTCCGTAGCCGTTCACGGGGCTACGCAAGTACGCAGGCAAAAAGATGCCATGCCGTGCTTGCGCTGGTGTGTTTGGGGGACAGAAGCCACACTGGGGCAGAGGTCCTGTCTGCTCTCCAGGGCCAGGCCGAGAGGTGGTTGACGCCACGCCAGCTTAAGCCAGGAATGGTGGTTTGCGACAATGGCACCAACCTCCTCTCCGCCCTCCGACAGGGACAACTGACCCATGTGCCCTGTGTGGCTCACGTCCTTAACCTGGTGGTGCAGCGCTTCTTGGGCAGGTACCCGGGCTTACAGGATGTCCTGAGGCAGGCCAGGAAAGTCTGTGTGCATTTCCGCAGATCTTATAATGCCAGTGCTCGCCTGGCTGAGCTGCAAAAGGAGTTGAACCTGCCCAAGAACCGCCTTATATGTGACATGCCCACCAGGTGGAACTCAACGTTGGCCATGCTGCAGCGGCTGCACACGCAGCAGAGGGCCATCAATGAGTACCTGTGCGACTACGGCACCAGGACAGGGTCAGGGGAGCTTGGTTTTTTTTCTCCACGCCAGTGGGGCATGATCAGGGATGCATGCACTGTCCTGGCACCATTTGAGGAGGCCACGAGGATGGTGAGCAGTGACAGTGCATGCATCAGTGACACTGTACCTCTTGTCCACCTGTTGGAGCACACGCTGCGTGGAATAATGGACAGGGCACTTGAGGCAGAACAGAGGCAGGAAGAGGAGGACTTCCTTGCCTCTCAAGGCCCCCTTTACCCAGACAGTGTTCCTTCTGTCCCACCCATCGCACAGGAAGAGGAGGAGGAGGAGGAGGAGGAGGATTGTGTCAGCATGGAGGTGGAGGCTGGCACTCAGCATCATCAGCAGCAGTCTTTTAGGGATGATTTACAGTCCCAAGAAACCAGTGGACTTGTACGTGGCTGGGAGGAGGTGGCTGCGGATCATGTCGTCCTTAGTGACCCAGAGGACTCCGGAGCGAATGCCTCAGCAAACCTACGCTGCATGGCCTCCCTGATCCTGCAAAGTCTGCGGAAGGATCCTCGTATTCTTCGGATCAAGGAGAGGGACCATTACTGGCTGGCCACTCTCCTTGATCCACGGTACAAGGGTAAGGTTGCGGACCTTATGTTACCGTCGCAGAGGGAGCAGAGGATGAGACAACTCCGGGAGGCCTTGCAGAAAGGTCTGTGCAACGCGTTCCCAGAGACTGGGAGGTTGCAAACTCCTGGTCCTGGACAACGAGTTGCTGAGGCTTCGGCCAGTCAAAGAAGGAGCGGTGGGGAAGGTGGCCGTCTGACCGATGCGTTCAGACAATTCTTTAGTCCGCAGCCCCAAAGTATGATCGGTTCCAGCAACCATCGCCAGCGTCTGATAAACATGGTGCAGGAATATCTAGGGGCAAGGTCAGACTTGGACACCTTCCCCACCGAAAATCCTCTGGCTTACTGGGTCTTGAGGATGGATCACTGGCCAGAGCTTGCACAGTATGCAATTGAGCTACTGGCCTGTCCTGCATCCAGCGTTCTTTCGGAACGCACATTCAGTGCTGCTGGAGGATTTGTCACGGATCACAGGGTGCGCCTGTCCACCGACTCGGTTGATCGACTGACTTTCATCAAGATGAACCAGTCTTGGATCACCACCAGCTACCACACACCTGATGCTGATATAACAGACTAATTGATTTTAACATGTCACATCCCTTCAAGACTGATGCTGATGCTGAGTGCCTGTGCTGTTATGTTGACTGGCTATCCTCCTCCTCCGAGTCCTCAATGATACGATTGATGATGATAGCTTGTAAGATCATTTTTGTTTATGGGTGCCGCCACCAGTGCCTAACGCCCAATTTTTCAGCCCCTGTTTAACAGGGGCGTGTAATTACAATTTTTGAAGCAATACTTTGCAACAGGGCTCATTGCTGTGCTCCAAGTACAGTATCTGTGAGGAGTTGCAGTGTTGTGCCACCAGTGCCTAAGGCCCAATTTTTCAGCCCCTGTTTAACAGGGGCGTGTCATTACAATTTTTGAAGCAATACTTTGCAACAGGGCTCATTGCTGTGCTCCAAGTACAGTATCTGTGAGGAGTTGCAGTGTTGTGCCACCAGTGCCTAAGGCCCAATTTTTCAGCCCCTGTTTAACAGGGGCGTGTCATTACAATTTTTGAAGCAATACTTTGCAACAGGGCTCATTGCTGTGCTCCAAGTACAGTATCTGTGAGGGGTTGCAGTGTTGTGCCACCAGTGCCTAAGGCCCAATTTTTCAGCCCCTGTTCAACAGGGGCATGTAATTACAATTCTTGATCTAATAATTCACAGCAGGGCCCATTGCTGCACCCACCAAGAGTAACTGTCAGGGCTTACAGTGTTGTGGCACCAGCACCACCATCAAAGGCCCAATTTTTACTACCACTGTTCAACAATTATATGTAATTAAAATTCCTGATATAATAGTTGACAGCAGGGCGTTCCAGCACCAACCAAGAGTAACTGTGAGTGCTTACAGTGTTGTGCCAACACCAACAACTAAGGGGCCTATTTCTGCAGAGTATATACGGCAGGTCCCTACTTTCAAACATCCAACTTACAAACGACTCCTACTTGCAAACGCAAGAAGACAACAGGAAGTGAGAGGAAATCTACCACTAGGAAGGAAAATTCTCTCCTGTAAGAATAAATATGGGAGAAAGGTGTCTCCTCTGTACTGATGCTTTATCAGCAATCCTTGTTTCAAGAAAAAGACCACATTTCAAAAAGAGTTGTCATTGGGACGGAAAGTGAGGTGAAATGTTCTGAACAGGGGCACAGACAGCAAAACAAATGTTACAGGGGTGATAACCCTTACCTATGTTTTCCAAAAAGTTTAAAAATAGATTTTTGGTCTGGAGCTACACTTCAACAATGTACCTTTTCAAAATTACAAACAGACTCTACATAAGAACAAACCTACAGTCCCTGTCTTGTATGCACCGCCTGTATAGGGCTGTTCAGAGTATATAGGGCCTTTTTTATTTTATGTGCGGGGTTCCCCTTAATATCCATACAAGACCCAAAGGGGCTGGTAATGGGCTGGGGTAGGGGGGGGGTCATGGGGTAGCTATGCCATTTTTCTTAAAGAATTTCATCCATATTACCGGGACCAGACATTACATTAAAGCCGCAAGCAGTTTTAAATGGCTTTTTTTTCCTTTAGAAGTGTCATTTTGTGCAGGGACAGTTCTAAACACGGGAAACACGTGGCACTTCACAGGCATACTTTAGACAGCCCCCAGGTACGATATTTAAAGGAATATTTGACTTTTTTTTTTCACTTTATGCATCATTAAAATGACTGCTCCCGAAAAACGACCGTTTTTAAAACTTCTTTTTGCATTGATACATGTCCCCTGGTGCAGAACCCGGGTTCCCAAACCCTTTTTAGGACAATAACATGCATAATAGTTGTTATAATTAGCACTTTAGAATTCGAACGTTCGCATCCATTGTATTTAATAGGGTTCTAATGTTCGTTCGAACTTTCGGTCCGTTCGCGGGTTCTGGTGCGAACCGAACCCGGGGGTGTTCGGCTCATCACTAGTCCTTAACCTGGTGGTGCAGCGGTTCTTGGGCAGGTACCCGGGCTTACAGGATGTCCTGAGGCAGGCCAGGAAAGTCTGTGTGCATTTCCGCAGATCATATAATGCCAGTGCTCGGCTGGCTGAGCTGCAAAAGGAGTTGAACCTGCCCAAGAACCGCCTTATATGTGACATGCCCACCAGGTGGAACTCAACGTTGGCCATGCTGCAGCGGCTGCACATGCAGAAGAGGGCCATCAATGAGTACCTGTGCGACTACGGCACCAGGACAGGGTCAGGGGAGCTTGGTTTTTTTTCACCACGTCAGTGGGGCATGATCAGGGATGCATGCACTGTCCTGGCACCATTTGAGGAGGCCACGAGGATGGTGAGCAGTGACAGTGCATGCATCAGTGACACTGTACCTCTTGTCCACCTGTTGGAGCATACGCCGCGTGGAATAATGGACAGGGCACTTGAGGCAAGAAGAGGAGGACTTTCTTGCCTCTCAAGGCCCCCTTTACCCAGACAGTGTTCCTTCAGTCCCACCCATCGCACAGGAAGAGGACAAGGAGGAGGAGGAGGAGGATTGTGTCAGCATGGAGGTGGAGCCTGGCACTCTGCATCAACAGCAGCAGTCTTTTAGGGATGATTTACAGTCCCAAGAAACCCGTGGACTTATACGTGGCTGGGAGGAGGTGGCTGCGGATAATGTCATCCTTAGTGACCCAGAGGACTCCGGACCGAATGCCTCAGCTAACCTACGCTGCATGGCCTCCCTGATCCTGCAAAGTCTGCGGAAGGATCCTCGTATTCTTCGGATCAAGGAGAGGGACCATTACTGGCTGGCCACTCTCCTTGATCCACGGTACAAGGGTAAGGTTGCGGACCTTATCTTACCGTCACAGAGGGAGCAGAGGATGAGACATCTCCGGGAGGCCTTGCAGAAAGGTCTGTGCAACGCGTTCCCAGAGACTGGGAGGTTACAAACTCCTGGTCCTGGACAATGAGTTGCTGAGGCTTCGGTCAGTCAAAGAAGGAGCGGTGGGGAAGGTGGCCGTCTGACCGATGCATTCAGACAATTTTTTAGTCCGCAGCCCCAAGGTATGATCGGTTTCAGCAACCATCGCCAGCGTCTGATATACATGGTGCAGGAATACCTAGGGGCAATGTCAGACTTGGACACCTTTCCCACCAAAAATCCTCTGGCTTACTTGCTTGAGGATGGATCACTGGCCAGAGCTTGCACAGTATGCAATTGAGCTACTGGCCTGTCCTGCATCCAGCGTTCTTTCGGAACGCACATTCAGTGCTGCTGGAGGCTTTGTCATGGATCACAGGGTGCGCCTGTCCACCGACTTGGTTGATCGACTGACCTTCATAAAGATGAACCAGTCTTGGATCACCACCAGCTACCAAGCACCTGAAGCTGATATAACAGAATAATTTATTTTGAAATGTCACATCCCTTCAAGACTGCCTATGCTGATGCTGAATGACTGTCCTGTTATGTTGACTGACTATCCTCCTCCTCCTCAATGATCCGATTCATAATGATAGCTTGGAAGAACATTCTTGTTTCTGGGTGCCGCCACCAGTGGCTAAGGCCCAATTTTTCAGCCCCTGTTTAACAGGGGCATGTAATTACAATTTTTGATGCAATGCTTTGCAGCAGGGCTCATTGCTGTGCTCCAAATACAGTATCTGTGAGGGGTTGCAGTGTTGTGGCACCAGTGCCTAAGGCCCAATGTTTCAGCCCCTGTTTAACAGGGGCGTGTAATTACAATTTTTGATGCAATACTTTGCAACAGGGCTCATTACTGTGCTCCAAGTACAGTATCTGTGAGGGGTTGCAGTGTTGTGGCACCAGTGCCTAAGGTCCAATTTTTCTGCCCCTGTTCAACAGGGGCATGTAATTACAATTCTGGATCTAATAATTCAGAGCAGGGCCCATTCCTGCGCCCACCAAGAGTAACTGTGAGGGCTTACAGTGTTGTGGCAACACCACCACCACCACCACCACCACCAGAGGCCCAATTTTTCTGCCCCTCTTCAACAGGGGCATGCAATTACAATTCTTGATCTAATAATTTACAGTAGGGCCCATTCATGCGCCCACCAAGAGTAACTGTGAGGGATGACAGTGTTTTAGCACCAGCACCACCACCAAAGGCCCAATTTTTCCTACCACTGTTCAACAATGGCATGTAATTACAATTCCTGATATAATAGTTCACAGCAGGGCGTTCCAGTGCCCACCAAGAGTAATTGTGAGGGCTTTCAGTGTTGTGGCAACACCGACACCTAAGGGGCAAATTTCTGCAGAGTATTAACGGCAGGCCTCTACTTTCAAACATCCAACTTACAAACGACTATTACTTGCAAACGGAAGGAGACAACAGGAATTGAGGGGAAATCTACCCCTAGGAAGGGGAATTCTCTCCTGTAAAAGTTAATATGGGAAAAAGATGTCTCCTCTCTACTGATCACCAATCCTTGTTTCAATAAAAACCCCACTTTTCCAAAAACATTTGTCATTGGGACTGAAAGTGAGGTGAAATCTTCTGAACAGGTGCACAGACAGCAAAAAAAATGTTACAGGGGTGATAACCCTTCCCTATGTTCTCCAAAAAGCTTAAAAATAGATTTTTTGGCTAGAGCTACACTTAAAAAATTTACCTGTTCCAAATTAGAAAGAGATTGTACTTAAGAACAAACCTACAGTCCCTGTCTTGTTTGCACCGCCTGTATACTGCTGTTCAGAGTATATAGGGCCTTTTTTTAATTTTGGGTGCGGGGTTCCCCTTAATATCCATACAAGACCCAAAGGGGCTGGTAGTGGGGTGGGGGCATACCCATGCCATTTTTCTCAATGATTTTCATCCATATTGCCAGGACCAGACATTACATTAAAGCCGCAAGCAGTTTTAAATGGCTTTTTTTCCTTTAGAAATGTAATTTTGTGCAGGGACAGTTCTAAACACGGGAAACACGTGGCACTTCACAGGCATACTTTAGACACCCCCCAGGTACGATATTTAAAGTAATATTTCACTTTTTTTTTTTTTCACTTTATGCATCATTAAAATGACTGCTCCCAAAAAAAAGTCCGTTTTTAAAACTTTTTTTTGCATTGATACATGTCCCCTGGGTCAGAACCCGGGTCCCCAAACCCTTTTTAGGACAATGACTTGCATATTAGCCGTTATAATTAGCACTTTTGATTTTGAACGTTCACATTCCATTGTATTTAATAGGGTTCTAAAGTTTGCGCGAACTTTCGGTCCGTTCGCAAGTTCTGGTGTGAACCGAACCGGGGGGTGTTCGGCTCATCCCTACTTCTAACCTGTATTGTTCAATTGTTTCAACTTACGTCCTAAATTCATAAGCTTTGCTACGGATTGTAAAAAGACACTGTGATTGGCAATAAAGCTGTTTTGCGTCATGAGCCACCAGTGAACTTTTAGCCAATAATATTCTTCCTGTTGACTCTATAAAAAGGTCACACACCTCGTGTCAGTATGTGACTTCTGCTTTTTCTCTTAGCATGTAAGACTCATCCATTTGTACCGGTACATTTGAAATAAATTACCTTACTTCTGGAACACTTGAAGTTTGACTGATCACAGAGGAAAAACCATTGTAACATTTTGGTCCTTCCTGCTGACACCAATGTGTGAAACCCGGGTCCAAAGGTTCTGATCGATCTGAAATCGGTGAGTATCAGATCTCAAAACTCACTGAGAAAATAAGTCCCCCCATTTAACATTAGTGGTCAAATAGGGGCCGATTGCTACCGGGACCCGGGTTCAACCATCTGGTTCCGAACCTGCCGTGATCCAGTCCTTCTAGTGTGTTTGGGAGGTAAGATACTTTAAATTTTAATTTTTTTTCTAAATCTATTTTTCTCTTTCTGCTTGATTATGGTTATGAGTTATAGATGAGTTGTAATAACAGACATTGGGATTGATTGTATAATATCTTCTTAATCCAATGAAGACAGAGGCATTTGGGGCGTTGCCTACGGTAAAATAGACATCACCTGCTGTCCAGGACCGATAAAAAAAAGATTTATTGAAGGGTATACCGAATGTCGAAGGTTGCGGACCCGACGATTTAAGTGCTAAAAGTAGCTGAGTGATCTAAACAGATTGCAAGGCCTACTTTCTTCTTGGTGATCACTTCTTTTTGTATAATAGGTGGTGTAGTACCATCTCTCTCTTTTTCTAATGTTTAACCTTACTGCTAACTTTACAACTTCCTTGAACAACAGTACTGCAGAGACAGGTTTTAACTATTTTTTGATTCTCCCCATAGTGTGTGGTGTTTTGATATTTTAGATTTTCCTGTATTCTTATTATTATCGTGACCCCAGAGTTGCTACCCCAGTGTTTTACAAGTTTATAGACAGCCCGATTCATGCTAACGGCGGGAAACATGTCTGTTAAAGCAGTTATATGTTGTGTGTCTGTAATCTTGTGGTTAGACACTGGACTCAATCCCCCCCCCCCACTTCACAGACATTTGTATTGTTCAGGACTTGTCCGGCCACCTAAGCTAAGTGCACTTCCTCTTTTGTGTGTGCGCGCGTGACTTCTGATCAGGTCGCTCTATTTTTTTTTTTTGTTGTTTGTTATTTGTTTGTTTTTTGTTTGTTTTAAACCAACTGTACTTCTAAAAAAAAAAAAGAGGGGGGTGAAGATATAGATATATCTGTATATATATATACATATATGGATATATATCTATATATGTATATATATATTGTGACAGCAGGAAGGTAAAGTCACCTGGTTGCATCCAGGGGGGTAGATATATTTCTCCCAGATTCAGGCTTTATGCCGACTTATACAACTAGGGAGTTGATGAAGCCCAGCTGAGGCTAGTGGGCTCATGGATGACTCATACCTCTAGGGAGAGGGCTGGGCGTCGTGCAGGCAGGGAGTTGATGAGACCAGCTGAAGCTTGTCAGCTCGTTTAAGGCCTCTATAAAAACTCCCAGATTCATTAGGTGTTTGCTCATGCCTGGACCCAGACCTGTGTGGACTGTCTAGGGAGAGTGAACCCCTGTGCGGTGAGAAAAAGCCTGTGTGGCTATTTGTTTGGACATTTACTAAACCAGGGACTTAGGGACTAGGACAGCACCAGGCTGATCCCAGTTGTTAGTTTAGGAAACCTGCATGTTTAGTCAGAGGTCAAACTGACCAGGATTTATTTTGTTTATGTTTCTTTTTGGCTTTGCTGTGTTTTTGTCACTGTACATAGAGAAATAAACCGCACCTTTTGATTTTGAAAACCACAACCTCTGTCTGCTGGCCCTGTTTTTGTGTGGGGAGCCCAACCAGGGGGTCACACACACCCGCTACCGAGTTAACCCCCTCACAGTTGGTGGAGAATGCGGGCAGTTTTTTTTAAGCCAGCATGGAGGAGATACTGAAACAGCTGGCTCTAGCAAATGCCAATCAACAGCAGACAAATGCAGGTTTGCAAAGGAGCCTTGCAGCCCAGCAGCAAGCTCATCAACAAGCCCAGCAGCAATCTGAGGCCCGCTTCATAGACCTGTTACAGAAGCAAGAGCAGAGACTACAACAAATGGAAGCAGTAATGCAGCAACGTCCGCAGACCAGTGAGGAAAGCCGTCCCACTAATACCGCGTCCTTTGGGGTGAGTCGTTTATTGACAAAAATGACTGGAGAGGATGATCCAGAGGTATTTTTGACCACATTTGAAAGGACTGCTGAAAGAGAAAAGTGGCCTGAGGAGCAGTGGGCTGGACTGGTGGCTCCTCTGTTAACTGGTGAATCGCAGAAGGCTTACTATGACCTAGAGCCTGACCAAGCAAAAGACTATGTGATGCTAAAAGCTGAAATATTGGCAAGGCTGGGTGTCACCCTGGCTGTCCGGGCTCAGCGTGTGCATAACTGGACTTTCCAGCTTGGAAAACCCCCCAGGTCTCAAATGTATGATCTCATTCACCTGAGCAGGAAGTGGCTACAGCCAGAGACTTTGTCCGCACCAGAGATTGTGGAACGTGTTGTAATGGATCGGTTTTTGAGAGCTCTTCCTACTGCCATCCAAAAGTGGGTAAGCCATGGAGACCCAGAGACGGCCGGTGGTCTTGTGGATCGTGTAGAGAAATACTTGGCTACAGAGAACCTGACGGCCTCTTCCAGAGACTCTCGGACTTTCCACCCTAAGACCAGACCATCCCCAGGGGCGGATAAGAGGATTCCAAGGGGTGAGGGTGGAGAGAGTGAGAGGGTGGGAGCTCTACCCAAAGTTTGGCGAGAACAGCCTGGGAAGTCAGGGGCTCAAGAGGCAGCCAAATGGATTGTTTGCTACCGCTGCCGGCAAGCGGGACATATTGCAGCAAATTGCCCGGTTGTGGAGGAACCCATGCAATGTGACTTTCTGATGGACAGACGTCAGTCGCTGTGTGCGACAGTCGCATGCACTGCCATTCGGGGAACTGAGAAACATTTATGCAAAATGTGTATTAATGGTAGAAATGTTGTGGTATTACTGGATTCAGGTAGCCTTGTGACCCTGATAAAGGCTGAATTAGTTAAAACAGAGGTCTCTGGGAATAGCAAGGTAGCTGTTATTTGTGTGCATGGGGACACCCGAGAGTATCCAGTGACTACAGTGTGTTTCGAGACCCCCAAAGGTACCCTCTCTCATCCAGTGGGGTTAGTATCTCAATTACCGCATGATGCCATTGTGGGAAGGGATTTTCCGAAGTTCTGGGAACTGTGGGATGATCCTGAGCCCCCCACTGGTGCCCCTATGTACCAGGAATGTGATAGCCAGAACTCCTCTGAGAGTGGTGAGGACTCTCCAGAATTTCCCTTGTCAGTATTGGCAGGGGAGACTCAAGAAACTGGAGAGGAGCCCACCTCCTCAGACGAAAACCTACCGTCTGTGGAGTTTTCTGATCTGGAGGTTCACAGGGAAAATTTTGCCACAAAACAGTTAAAAGACCCCGCCCTAATAAAGGCACGGGAAAACGTAGTGGAAATAGATGGCGAGTTAGTGAACCCAGATAATACCTGCACTTACCCATACTTCAGCGTAGAGAAGGACCTACTGTATCGGGTGGCAAAAAGGGCAGAAGAAACCGTTGAGCAGCTTGTGGTGCCCAAACCTTACAGGAAGTTGGTGTTGGAGTTGGCCCATGGGCACATTCTTGGAGGTCATCTGGGGACAGAGAAAACCCGAGAGAGGGTATTACAGAGATTCTATTGGCCTGGGGTGATGAAGGACATAGAAAATTATTGTTCCTCCTGCCCTGTGTGTCAGAGGTCGGCCCCGATGCCACATTTCCGTAGCCCGCTGGTCCCTCTACCCATCATTGAGGTCCCGTTTGAGAGAATCGCAATGGATTTGGTAGGTCTTATAATCAAGTCCGCTAGGGGGCACCAGTACATATTGGTTATAATGGACTATGCCACCCGTTATCCAGAAGTGATCCCTCTCAGAAATACCTCGGCCAAAACCATAGCCAAAGAGCTATCTCTTGTTTTTAGCCGGGTGGGTATTTGTAAAGAACTGCTTACGGACCAAGGTACACCCTTTATGTCCCGGGTTATGAAAGAGCTGTGTAAATTGTTCAAAGTGACGCAATTGCGTACATCTGTGTATCACCCCCAAACCGATGGGCTGGTTGAAAGATTCAACAAAACCCTAAAACAAATGTTGAAGAAAGTGGTGGATAGAGATGGAAAGGATTGGGACTGTCTACTTCCTTATTTGATGTTTGCTATTAGGGAGGTGCCCCAATCCTCTACGGGATTCTCCCCCTTTGAGTTACTGTATGGGAGACACCCAAGAGGGCTGTTGGATATTGCCAAGGAAACTTGGGAAAGTGAGAGTTCTCCCCACAGGAGTGTGATTGAGCATGTCGCCCTGATGCAAGATCGAATTGCACAGGTAATGCCCATCGTGAAGGAACATTTGGCCCAAGCGCAGTTGGCACAGCAGAGAGTGTACAACCGTGGAGCCAAGACCCGTACCTTTTCCCCGGGGGATAGGATATTGGTACTTGTCCCTACGGTTGAAAGTAAATTCCTTGCCAAATGGCAAGGCCCCTACGAGATAATGGAAAAAGTGAGCGAAGTGAATTACAAGGTCAGACAACCAGGAAGGCGAAAGCCCGAACAGATATATCACGTTAATCTGTTGAAAGCCTGGAGGGATAGAGAGTCCCTAGTCGCAGAAACTTGGTCACCAGCTCAAACTGGTTGCGTGATTCCGGAGGTTGGAATAGCAGCCACCTTGTCACAACCCCAACAACAGGAGGTTAAGGAGTTTGTGCTTCGCAACAAGGAGGTGTTCTCTGAGCTGCCGGGACAAACATCTGGGGTAGAGCATGATATTATTACCCCGCCCGGTGAAAGGGTGAAGTTAAAACCCTATCGGATCCCAGAGGCCCGACGGGAGGCAATACGGGAGGAAGTACAGAAAATGCTGAACTTAGGGGTGATAGAGGAGTCCCAAAGTGATTGGTCTAGTCCCATTGTGTTGGTGCCTAAACCGGATGGGAGCTGGCGATTTTGTAACGATTTTCGTCAGTTGAACAAAGTTACAAAATTTGACACCTACCCCATGCCACGTATAGATGAGTTGATCGACCGGCTGGGAACAGCCCGATACATGACGACTCTTGACCTCACAAAAGGGTATTGGCAAATTCCCCTGGCCAAGTCGGCCAAAGAGAAAACCGCATTTGTAACCCCAGACGGGGCGTTCCAATATAAGAGAATGCCGTTCGGGTTACAGAATGCGCCGGCCACATTCCAGCGGAAAATGGACCAGATACTGAGGCCCCATCGGAAGTATGCTGCGGCTTACCTGGATGACGTAATTGTCCATAGCACAGATTGGGCCTCACATCTGCCAAAAGTGCAAGCAGTCCTAGACTCTATCCGGGAAGCGGGGTTTACGGCTAACCCCAAGAAGTGTACCATTGGGCAGGAGGAGGCCAAATATCTTGGGTACACCATTGGCAGGGGAGTGATAAAACCCCAACTCAACAAAGTCGAGGCCATCCAGAGTTGGCCACGTCCCAACAGCAAGAAGCAGGTACGGGCCTTTCTGGGAATCGCGGGTTATTATCGGCGCTTCATTCCCCACTTTGCTTCTAAGGCTGTGCCCCTAACCAACCTGACGAAAGGGAAAGGGTCGGTCATGATTAAATGGACCCCCGAGGCTGAGGCAGCATTCCAATTCTTGAAACAAGCCTTATGTAGCCAGCCAGTGTTGTACTCACCCGACTTCTCTAAAGACTTTGTCGTACAAAGTGATGCGTCAGATGTGGGGTTAGGAGCAGTATTGTCCCAGGTCTGGAACGGGGAAGAGCACCCAGTCATTTACCTCAGCAGGAAGTTGAAGTCCCATGAGGTAAATTACGCCACGGTTGAAAAGGAGTGTTTAGCGGTGAAGTGGGCTCTAGATTCCCTTCGGTACTATCTGCTAGGTAGGCACTTTGACATGGTTACGGATCACGCTCCGTTAAAGTGGATGGCTCAAAACAAGGAGACAAATAGAAGAGTGAATAGGTGGTTCCTGGCCCTACAGGAATTCAACTTCACAGTAAAGCATCGCCCTGGCGTTCAAATGGGGAATGTGGATGCTTTGTCTCGAGTACATGAATGCCTGATTGCTGGTGTTCCAACCCCAAGGTTAAAACAAGAGGGCGGGTATGTGACAGCAGGAAGGTAAAGTCACCTGGTTGCATCCAGGGGGGTAGATATATTTCTCCCAGATTCAGGCTTTATGCCGACTTATACAACTAGGGAGGGAGTTGATGAAGCCCAGCTGAGGCTAGTGGGCTCATGGATGACTCATACCTTTAGGGAGAGTGCTGGGCGTCGTGCAGGCAGGGAGTTGATGAGACCAGCTGAAGCTTGTCAGCTCGTTTAAGGCCTCTATAAAAACTCCCAGATTCATTAGGTGTTTGCTCATGCCTGGAACCAGACCTGTGTGGACTGTCTAGGGAGAGTGAACCCCTGTGCGGTGAGACAAAGCCTGTGTGGCTATTTGTTTGGACATTGACTAAACCAGGGACTTAGGGACTAGGACAGCACCAGGCTGATCCCAGTTGTTAGTTAGGAAACCTGCATGTGTAGTCAGAGGTCAAGCTGACCAGGATTTATTTTGTTTATGTTTCTTTTTGGCTTTGTTGTGTTTTTGTCACTGTACATAGAGAAATAAACCGCACCTTTTGATTTTGAAAACCACAACCTCCGTCTGCTGGCCCTGTTTTTGTGTGGGGAGCCCAACCAGGGGGTCACCCACACCCGCTACCGAGTTAAGCCCCTCACAATATATATATATATATATACAGATATATATATATATATATATACACACACACACATCCCACCTTTGTGCAGCTACATCTCACTGCAGGCCATTAGTATGTCTGGAAGGCAAACAAAGACAGTCACAAGGCAATAAAGGAGGGCAAGCAGGCTCTGTGTCTAGAGGCAACAGTGCTGGTCATGGACACGGTGCATCCTCATCAGCACGTGGCCGTGGGACACGCTTGTCCTTTTCGGCAGCTGGCTATGTTGAGCCGCAACATTCCCATGATTTGGTAGAGTGGATGACCAAGCCATCCTCATCCTCCTCATCCTCTCTCACCCAGGCTCAGGGTACTTTGTCTGGCAAAGCAGCTGCCAAAGCGGCCTCTTCCCTCGGCTCAATGGCATCAGTCACTCCTTCCCTAGCCCCACCATGTCCTCCTGAGGAGTCCCCCGAACTGTTTGACCACAGTGTTGGGTACATGCTCCAGGAGGATGACCAGCATTTTGAAGGGTCCGATGATGGAACCTAGCTAGAGGAAGGCAGTAATGTGAGCCCAGAGAGAGGGGGTAGTAACGTGAGCCCAGAGAGAGGGGGTGCCCAACAAGGACAGCTATCTGTCAGTCATGTTCCCCCAGCTGCAGCATACTGCCAGATTTGCCCCAGTGATGAGGAGGGAGGGGATGTAAGGTCACTGACTCCACATGGGTGCCTGATAGAAGAGAGGAGGAGGAGGAGGAGGAGGAGGCACATCTCCAACAAGGCAGGATGCCCTCCAGGGGCCAGCTTAAGGGCAGCACACCGACTGCATCACACCGCAGAGCTCCACATGTGCAGGGCGCTGCTGTATCTGCGCGTTATTCCAAAAGTTCTTTGGTGTGGGCCTTTTTTGAGACGTGTGCAGCAGATCGCACCATTGCCATTTGCAACATATGTCTGAAGCGTATCTCACGTGGCCAAAACATCAGCCGCTTGGGCACCACATGCTTGACCAGACATATGTCAACCTGCCATGCAGTCCGTTTACCTAAAAGACCCACACTAAAGAACAAAGCGGACCTCTCCTTGCTCCTCATCAGCTGGGATCTCCAACCCCACTATACCTTCAGTCCTCTCTGAAACCTGCACTGAGAGGAATGAAGGTGTAGAATTAGGTGTGTCACAGACACAGCCAAGTACTTGTGGGCAATCTCCTTTCGGTACACCGACGTCCGATTGTACCAGGCAAATTTCCCTGCCCCAGCTGCTGCACTGCCAAAAGAAGTTCGCTCCCAGCCATCCACATGCCCAGCGGTTGAATGCTAGCTTGGCTAAATTTCTAGCACTTCAACTGCTGCCTTTTCAGTTGGTAGACTCTACCCCCTTACGTGAGTTTGGGGAATGTGCGGTTCCTCAGTGGCAGGTTCCCAAACGCCACTTTTTCTCACGGAAGGCGATTCCGGCTCTCTACCGGCATGTGGAAGGCAATGTCTTGGCCTCGCTGGACAGGGCGGTCAGCGGTAAGGTGCATATTACCGCTGACTCATGGTCCAGCAGGCATGGACAGGGAAGTTACCTATCTTTCACGGCGCAATGGGTGACTCTACTTGCAGCTGCGAAGGATGCAGGACAAGGTGCAGTAGTGTTGGAGGTTGTTCCGCCACCACGCCTCCAAAATGTTACTACTGGTGATTCTGACACACCTCTCTCCTCTTCTTCTTCCTGCATGGCTTCTACCTGTGCTTTGTCCTTGGAACCAGCGGTGCTCCGTAGGCGTTCAAGGTACTACGCAAGTACGCAGGCAAAAAGATGCCATGCAGTCCTTTAGCTCGTGTGCTTGGGGGACAGGAGCCACACTGGGGCAGAGATTCTGTCAGCTCTGCAGGGGCAGGCTCAGAGGTGGTTGACGCCATGCCAGCTAAAGCCAGGAAAGGTGGTTTGCGACAATGGCACCAACCTCCTCTCCGCCCTCCGACAGGGACAACTGACCCATGTGCCCTGTTTGGCTCACGTCCTTAACTTGGTGGTGCAGCGGTTCTTGGGCAGGTACCGGGGCTTACAGGAGGTCCTGAAGCAGGCCAGGAAACTCTGGGCATTTCCGCTGGTCATATAATGCCAGTGCTCGGCTGGCTGACCTGCAAAAGGATTACAATCTGCTCAAGAACCGCCTAATCTGTGACATGCCCACCAGGTGGAACTCTATGTTGGCCATGCTGCAGTGGCTGCACACGCAGCAGAGGGCCATCAATGAGTATCTGTTGCAATATGGCACCAGGACAGGGTCAGGGGAGCTTAGATTTGTTTCCGCACGCCAGTGGGCCATGATCAGGGATGCATAAACTGTCCTGGCACCATTTGAGGAGGCCACGAGGATGGTGAGCAGTGACAGTGCATGCATCAGTGACACTGTCCCTCTTGTCAACCTGTTGGAGCACACGCTGCGTGGAATAATGGACAGGGTACTTGAGGCAGAACAGAGGCAGGAAGAGGAGAACTTCCTTACCTCTCAAGGCCCCCTTTATCCAGACAGTGTTCCTGCTGGCCCAGCTATCACACCGGAAGAGGGCGAGGAGGAGGAGGAGGATTATTGTGTCAGCATGGAGGTGGAGCCTAGCACTCAGCATCAGCAGCAGTCTTCAAGGGATCAATTACAGTCCCAAGACACCCATGGACTTGTACGTGGCTGGGAGGAGGTGGCTGCGGATCATGTCGTCCTCAGTGACCCAGAGGACTCTGCACCGAATGCCTCAACAAACCTACGCTGCATGGCCTCCCTGATCCTGCAAAGCCTGCGCAAGGATCCTCGTATTCGTGCGATCAAGGAGAGGGATCATTACTGGTTGGCAACTCTCCTTGATCCACGTTACAAGGGTAAGGTTGCGGACCTTATCTTGCCATCGGGAGCAGAGGATGAAGCATCTTCGGGAGGCCTTGCAGAAAGGTCTGTGCAACGCGTTCCCAGAGACTGGGAGGTTATAAATTCCTGGTCCTGGACAACGTGTTGCTGAGGCTCCGGTCAGTCAAAGAAGG
Organism: Rana muscosa; assembly: GCA_029206835.1. Lineage (NCBI taxonomy): Eukaryota > Metazoa > Chordata > Amphibia > Anura > Ranidae > Rana > Rana muscosa. The sequence continues at coordinate 43,294,882 of JARGYO010005626.1, forward strand.
AGTGATGGAGAAAGTGGCTGTCTGACCGATGCGTTCAGGCAATTTTTTAGTACGCAGCCCCAAGGTATGATCGTTTCCAGCAACCATCGCCAGCGTCTGGTTTACATGGTGCAGGAATACCTAGGGGCAAGTTGAGACTTGGACACCTTTCCCACCGAAAATCCTCTGGGTTACTGGGTCTTGAGGATGGATCACTGGCCAGAGCTTGCACAGTATGCAATTGAGCTACTGGCCTGTCCTGCATCCAGCGTTCTTTCGGAACGCACATTCAGTGCTGCTGGAGGCTTTGTAACCGATCACAGGGTGCACCTTTCCACCGACTCGGTCGATCGACTGACCTTCATAAAAATGAATCAGTCTTGGGTCACCACCAGCTACCAAGCACCTGATGCTGAAATGTCAGATCCCTTCAAGACTGCCTATGCTGATGCTGAGTGACTATCATCTTCCTCCTCAATAATCATGCTGATAGCTTGAAAGAACATTTTTGGTTCTGGGCACCGCCACCAGTGGCTAAGGCCCAATTTTTCAGCCCCTGTTTAACAGGGGCGTGTATTTACATTTTTTGATGCAATGCTTTGCAGCATGGCTCATTGCTGTGCTCCAACTACAGTATCTGTGAGGGGTTGCAGTGTTGTGGCACCAGCACCAGTGCCTAAGGCCCAATTTTTCTGCCCCTGTTCAACAGGGGCGTGTAATTAAAATTTTTGTTGTAATACTTTGCAGCAGGGCTCATTCCTGTGCTCCAACTAGAGTATCTGTGAGGGGTTGCAGTGTTGTGGCACCAGTGCCTAAGGCCCAATTTTTCTGCCCCTGTTGAACAGGGGCGTGTAATTACAATTTTTGCTGTAATACTTTGCAGCAGTGCTCATTCCTGCGCTCCAACTATAGTATCTGTGAGGGGTTGCAGTGTTGTGGCAACAGCACCAGTGCCTAAGGCACAATTTTTCTGCCCCTGTTCAACAGGGGCATGTAATTACAATTCTTGATCTAATATTTCACAGCAGGGCCTGTTCCTGCGCCCACCAAGAGTAACTGTGAGGGCTTACAGTGTTGTGGCAACACCAACACTTAAGGCCCAAATTTCTGCAGAGTATATAGGGCAGGCCCCTACTTTCAAACATCCGACTTTCAAATGACTCCTACTTACAAACGTAGGGAGACAACAGGAAGTGAGAGGAAATCTACCCGTAGGAAGGGAAATTCTCTCCTGCAAGAGTTTTTTTTATTTTTTATAATCAAATTTTTTTTTTCATTTTATTATAAGCTTCAACATTTCCATTCAGCATTGTACATTAACATAAGATACAAAAATGAGCATTGCAAGAAAGAACTAGGTACACAATTATCTTATCAAAGGTTTATCAATTATATTATCCACCCCCCCACCACCCCCAAGAGAAAGAAAAAAAAAAAAAAAGGAATACGTGAAAAGATAAAATAATTCCTTCTCCCCCCTCCCTCCACGCCATCCCTGGCTGCGGTGGAGTGAGTCTGTTCTGTCCCCACTCACCCCATTCCTTCTACTTAAGTCATGTGTTCTCCTACTGTGTCCTTATTTGTCACTTATACAGTGCCCCCTCCTACTTCCAAAGAGGCCACTAATGGCCACCGTGACTATTCTTTTTATGTGCGGGAAAAGAAAAGGGGGAAAGAAAGAAGAAAAGGCAGGAAAAAAGAAAAGAAAAAATATATATATATATATATATTGTGACAGCAGGAAGGTAAAGTCACCTGGTTGCATCCAGGGGGGTAGATATATTTCGCCCAGATTCAGGCTTTACGCCGACTTATACAACTAGGTGGAGAGTTGTATAAGCCCAGCTGAGGCTAGTAGGCTCATGGATGACTCATACCTCTAGGGAGAGTGCTGGGCGTCGTGCAGACAGGGAGTTGATGAGACCAGCTGAAGCTTGTCAGCTCATTTAGGCCTCTATAAGAACTCCCAGCTTCATTAGATGTTAGCTCATGCCTGGACCCAGACCTGTGTGGACTGTCTAGGGAGAGTGAACCCCTGTGCGGTGAGGCAAAGCCTGTGTGGCTATTTGCTTGGACATTTAAAACCAGGATTTATTTTATTTATGTTTCTTTTGCTTTGCTGTGTTTTGTCACTGTAAATAGAAAATAAACCGCACCTTTTTGATTTTGAAAACCACAACCTCCGTTTGCTGGGCCTGTTTTTGTGTGGGGAGCCCATCTCGGGGGTCACACACACCCGCTGCCGAGCTAACCCCCTCACAGTTGGTGGAGAATGTGGGCAGTTTTTTTTTAAGCCAGCATGGAGGAGATACTGAAGCAGCTGGCTCTAGCAAATGCCAATCAACAGCAGACAAATGCAGGTTTGCAAAAGAGCCTTGCAGCTCAACAACAGAACTTTGCAGCCCAGCAGCAAGCTCATCAACAGAGCCTTGCAGCCCAGCAGCAGACAAACGCAACTTTGCAACAGAGTCTGGAGGCTCAGCAACAAGCCCAGCAGCAATCTGAGGCCCGCTTCATAGACCTGTTGCAGAAGCAAGAGCAGAGACTACAACAACAGATGGAAGCAGCAATGCAGCAACGTCCGCAGACCAGTGAGGAAAGCCGTCCCACTAATACCGCGTCCTTTGGGGTGAGTCGTTTATTGACAAAAATGACTGGAGAGGATGATCCAGAGGTATTTTTGACCACATTTGAAAGGACCGCTGAAAGAGAAAAGTGGCCTGAGGAGCAGTGGGCTGGACTGGTGGCTCCTCTGTTAACTGGTGAATCGCAGAAAGCTTACTATGACCTAGAGCCTAACCAAGCAAAAGACTATGTGATGCTAAAAGCTGAAATATTGGCAAGGCTGGGTGTCACCCAGGCTGTCCGGGCTCAGCGTGTGCATAACTGGACTTTCCAGCTTGGAAAACCCCCCAGGTCTCAAATGTATGATCTCATTCACCTGAGCAGAAAGTGGCTACAGCCAGAGACTTTGTCCGCACCAAAGATTTTGGAACGTGTTGTAATGGATCGGTTTTTGAGAGCTCTTCCTACTGCCATCCAAAAGTGGGTAAGCCATGGAGACCCAGAGACGGCCGATGGTCTTGTGGATCGTGTGGAGAAATACTTGGCTACAGAGAACCTGACGGCCTCTTCCAGAGACACTCGGACTTTCCACCCTAAGACCAGACCATCCCCAGGGGCGGATAAGAGGATTCCAAGGGGTGAGGGTGGAGAGAGTGAGAGGGTGGGAGCTCTACCCCAAGTTTGGCGAGAACAGCCTGGGAAATCAGCGGCTCAAGAGGCCGCAAGAAGGATCGTTTGCTACCGCTGCCGGCAAGCGGGACATATTGCAGCCAATTGCCCGGTTGTGGAGGAACCCATGCAGTGTGACTTTCTGACGGGCAGACGTCAGTCGCTGTGTGCGACAGTCGCATGCACTGCCATTCGAGGAACTGAGAAACATTTATGCAAAATGTGTGTTAATGGTAGAAATGTTGTGGTATTGCTGGATTCAGGTAGCCTTGTGACCCTGATAAAGGCTGAGTTAGTTAAAACAGAGGTCTCTGGGAATAGCAAGGTAGCTGTTATTTGTGTGCATGGGGACACCCGAGAGTATCCAGTGACTACAGTGTGTTTCGAGACCCCCAAAGGTACCCTCTCTCATCCAGTGGGCTTAGTATCTCAGTTACCGCATGACGCCATTGTGGGAAGGGATTTTCCGAAGTTCTGGGAACTGTGGGATGATCCTGAGCCCCCCACTGGTGCCCCTATGTACCAGGAATGTGATAGCCAGAACTCCCCTGAGAGTGGTGAGGACTCTCCGGAATTTCCCTTATCAGTATTGGCAGGGGAGACTCAAGAAACTGGAGAGGAGCCCACCTCCTCAGACGAAAACCTACCGTCTGTGGAGTTTTCTGATCTGGAGGTTCACAGGGAAAATTTTGCCACAGAACAGTTAAAAGACCCCGCCCTAATAAAGGCACGGGAAAACGTAGTGGAAATAGATGGCGAGTTAGTGAACCCAGATAATACCTGCACTTACCCATACTTCAGCGTAGAGAAGGACCTACTGTATCGGGTGGCAAAAAGGGCAGAAGAAACCGTTGAGCAGCTTGTGGTGCCCAAACCTTACAGGAAGTTGGTGTTGGAGTTGGCCCATGGGCACATTCTTGGAGGTCATCTGGGGACAGAGAAAACCCGAGAGAGGGTATTACAGAGATTCTATTGGCCGGGGGTGATGAAGGACATAGAAAATTATTGTTCCTCCTGCCCTGTGTGTCAGAGGTCGGCCCCGATGCCACATTTCCGTAGCCCGCTGGTCCCTCTACCCATCATTGAGGTCCCGTTTGAGAGGATCGCCATGGATTTGGTAGGTCCTATAATCAAGTCCGCTAGGGGGCACCAGTACATATTAGTTATAATGGACTATGCCACCCATTATCCAGAAGCGATCCCTCTCCGAAATACCTCGGCCAAAACCATAGCCAAAGAGCTATCTCTTGTGTTTAGCCGGGTGGGTATTTGTAAAGAACTGCTTACGGACCAAGGTACACCCTTTATGTCCCGGGTTATGAAGGAGCTGTGTAAATTGTTCAAAGTGACGCAATTACGTACATCTGTGTATCACCCCCAAACCGATGGGCTGGTTGAAAGGTTCAACAAAACCCTAAAACAAATGTTGAAGAAAGTGGTGGATAGAGATGGAAAGGATTGGGACTAGGGATGAGCTTCGTGTTCGAGTCGAACATACGTTCGACTCGAACATCGGCTGTTCGATCGTTCGACGAAGATCGAACGATTTGGGCCGTTCGCGCCAAATTCGAGTGACGCGAACGGCCCACAATGCACTACGCCATCGCAGTGTCATCCAGGCGCTGTGATTGGCCAAGCATGCACTGTGACCCCGCATGCTTGGCCAATCACAGCGCCGGCAGCGAGGAGAGCAATGATTGGCCACAGGCAGGATGCCTGTGGCCAATTATTGCTGAGGGTGTTTAGTACACGCCCCACACTATAAAAGGCCGCCAGCACGGCGGCCTAGTGTAGTGTGTTCCGGAGCAGGGATAGAGCAGCATAGGCAGGGACAGTGACTGTTATTTCTTTCTTGCTTAACCTGGATTCCTTTAGTTTAGGGAAAGAGAAGGATAGGTAGGGAGAGTGTCAGTGTGTTTTGTGCTTGTGCTATAGTGTGCTTAAAAAAAACATTTATTCTAGGGACAGAAAACTGTAGGTAGGGACAGTGTCAGTTTCTTTCACTCTGCAAGTCCTTGTTTCCAGGGACCTGGAAGGACAGTGAGTGAATTGTCCTTGTGCTATATTGTGCTTAAAAAAACATTTATTCTAGGGACAGAAAACTGTAGGTAGGGAGAGTGTCAGTTTCTTTCACTCTGCAAGTCCTTGTTTCCAGGGACCTGGAAGGACAGTGAGTGAATTGTCCTTGTGCTATATTGTGCTTAAAAAAACATTTATTCTAGGGACAGAAAACTGTAGGTAGGGAGAGTGTCAGTTTCTTTCACTCTGCAAGTCCTTGTTTCCAGGGACCTGGAAGGACAGTGAGTGAATTGTCCTTGTGCTATATTGTGATTAAAAAAAACATTTTTTCTAGGGACAGAAAACTGTAGGTAGGGAGAGTGTTTTTTTCCTTTCACTCTGCAAGTCCTTGTTTCCAGGGACCTGTAAGGACAGTGAGTGAATTTTTCTTGTGCTATATTGTGATTAAAAAAAACATTTTTTCTAGGGACAGAAAACTGTAGGTAGGGAGAGTGTTTTTTTCCTTTCACTCTGCAAGTCCTTGTTTCCAGGGACCTGTAAGGACAGTGAGTGAATTTTTCTTGTGCTATATTGTGATTAAAAAAAACATTTTTTCTAGGGACAGAAAACTGTAGGTAGGGAGAGTGTTTTTTTCCTTTCACTCTGCAAGTCCTTGTTTCCAGGGACCTGTAAGGACAGTGAGTGAATTTTTCTTGTGCTATATTGTGATTAAAAAAAACATTTTTTCTAGGGACAGAAAACTGTAGGTAGGGAGAGTGTTTTTTTCCTTTCACTCTGCAAGTCCTTGTTTCCAGGGACCTGTAAGGACAGTGAGTGAATTTTTCTTGTGCTATATTGTGATTAAAAAAAACATTTTTTCTAGGGACAGAAAACTGTAGGTAGGGAGAGTGTTTTTTTCCTTTCACTCTGCAAGTCCTTGTTTCCAGGGACCTGTAAGGACAGTGAGTGAATTTTTCTTGTGCTATATTGTGATTAAAAAAAACATTTTTTCTAGGGACAGAAAACTGTAGGTAGGGAGAGTGTTTTTTTTCTTTCACTCTGCAAGTCCTTGTTTCCAGGGACCTGTAAGGACAGTGAGTGAATTGTTCTTGTGCTATATTGTGATTAAAAAAAACATTTTTTCTAGGGACAGAAAACTGTAGGTAGGGAGAGTGTTTTTTTTCTTTCACTCTGCAAGTCCTTGTTTCCAGGGACCTGTAAGGACAGTGAGTGAATTTTTCTTGTGCTATATTGTGATTAAAAAAAACATTTTTTCTAGGGACAGAAAACTGTAGGTAGGGAGAGTGTTTTTTTTCTTTCACTCTGCAAGTCCTTGTTTCCAGGGACCTGTAAGGACAGTGAGTGAATTGTTCTTGTGCTATATTGTGATTAAAAAAAACATTTTTTCTAGGGACAGAAAACTGTAGGTAGGGAGAGTGTTTTTTTTCTTTCACTCTGCAAGTCCTTGTTTCCAGGGACCTGTAAGGACAGTGAGTGAATTTTTCTTGTGCTATATTGTGATTAAAAAAAACATTTTTTCTAGGGACAGAAAACTGTAGGTAGGGAGAGTGTTTTTTTTCTTTCACTCTGCAAGTCCTTGTTTCCAGGGACCTGTAAGGACAGTGAGTGAATTTTTCTTGTGCTATATTGTGATTAAAAAAAACATTTTTTCTAGGGACAGAAAACTGTAGGTAGGGAGAGTGTTTTTTTTCTTTCACTCTGCAAGTCCTTGTTTCCAGGGACCTGTAAGGACAGTGAGTGAATTTTTCTTGTGCTATATTGTGATTAAAAAAAACATTTTTTCTAGGGACAGAAAACTGTAGGTAGGGAGAGTGTTTTTTTTCTTTCACTCTGCAAGTCCTTGTTTCCAGGGACCTGTAAGGACAGTGAGTGAATTGTTCTTGTGCTATATTGTGCTTAAAAAAACATTTATTCTAGGGACAGAAAACTGTAGGTAGGGAGAGTGTCAGTTTCTTTCACTCTGCAAGTCCTTGTTTCCAGGGACCTGGAAGGACAGTGAGTGAATTGTCCTTGTGCTATATTGTGATTAAAAAAAACATTTTTTCTAGGGACAGAAAACTGTAGGTAGGGAGAGTGTTTTTTTCCTTTCACTCTGCAAGTCCTTGTTTCCAGGGACCTGTAAGGACAGTGAGTGAATTTTTCTTGTGCTATATTGTGATTAAAAAAAACATTTTTTCTAGGGACAGAAAACTGTAGGTAGGGAGAGTGTTTTTTTTCTTTCACTCTGCAAGTCCTTGTTTCCAGGGACCTGTAAGGACAGTGAGTGAATTTTTCTTGTGCTATATTGTGATTAAAAAAAACATTTTTTCTAGGGACAGAAAACTGTAGGTAGGGAGAGTGTTTTTTTTCTTTCACTCTGCAAGTCCTTGTTTCCAGGGACCTGTAAGGACAGTGAGTGAATTTTTCTTGTGCTATATTGTGATTAAAAAAAACATTTTTTCTAGGGACAGAAAACTGTAGGTAGGGAGAGTGTTTTTTTTCTTTCACTCTGCAAGTCCTTGTTTCCAGGGACCTGTAAGGACAGTGAGTGAATTTTTCTTGTGCTATATTGTGATTAAAAAAAACATTTTTTCTAGGGACAGAAAACTGTAGGTAGGGAGAGTGTTTTTTTTCTTTCACTCTGCAAGTCCTTGTTTCCAGGGACCTGTAAGGACAGTGAGTGAATTGTTCTTGTGCTATATTGTGCTTAAAAAAACATTTATTCTAGGGACAGAAAACTGTAGGTAGGGAGAGTGTCAGTTTCTTTCACTCTGCAAGTCCTTGTTTCCAGGGACCTGGAAGGACAGTGAGTGAATTGTCCTTGTGCTATATTGTGATTAAAAAAAACATTTTTTCTAGGGACAGAAAACTGTAGGTAGGGAGAGTGTTTTTTTCCTTTCACTCTGCAAGTCCTTGTTTCCAGGGACCTGTAAGGACAGTGAGTGAATTTTTCTTGTGCTATATTGTGATTAAAAAAAACATTTTTTCTAGGGACAGAAAACTGTAGGTAGGGAGAGTGTTTTTTTCCTTTCACTCTGCAAGTCCTTGTTTCCAGGGACCTGTAAGGACAGTGAGTGAATTTTTCTTGTGCTATATTGTGATTAAAAAAAACATTTTTTCTAGGGACAGAAAACTGTAGGTAGGGAGAGTGTTTTTTTTCTTTCACTCTGCAAGTCCTTGTTTCCAGGGACCTGTAAGGACAGTGAGTGAATTTTTCTTGTGCTATATTGTGATTAAAAAAAACATTTTTTCTAGGGACAGAAAACTGTAGGTAGGGAGAGTGTTTTTTTTCTTTCACTCTGCAAGTCCTTGTTTCCAGGGACCTGTAAGGACAGTGAGTGAATTTTTCTTGTGCTATATTGTGATTAAAAAAAACATTTTTTCTAGGGACAGAAAACTGTAGGTAGGGAGAGTGTTTTTTTTCTTTCACTCTGCAAGTCCTTGTTTCCAGGGACCTGTAAGGACAGTGAGTGAATTGTTCTTGTGCTATATTGTGATTAAAAAAAACATTTTTTCTAGGGACAGAAAACTGTAGGTAGGGAGAGTGTTTTTTTTCTTTCACTCTGCAAGTCCTTGTTTCCAGGGACCTGTAAGGACAGTGAGTGAATTTTTCTTGTGCTATATTGTGATTAAAAAAAACATTTTTTCTAGGGACAGAAAACTGTAGGTAGGGAGAGTGTTTTTTTTCTTTCACTCTGCAAGTCCTTGTTTCCAGGGACCTGTAAGGACAGTGAGTGAATTTTTCTTGTGCTATATTGTGATTAAAAAAAACATTTTTTCTAGGGACAGAAAACTGTAGGTAGGGAGAGTGTTTTTTTTCTTTCACTCTGCAAGTCCTTGTTTCCAGGGACCTGTAAGGACAGTGAGTGAATTTTTCTTGTGCTATATTGTGATTAAAAAAAACATTTTTTCTAGGGACAGAAAACTGTAGGTAGGGAGAGTGTTTTTTTTCTTTCACTCTGCAAGTCCTTGTTTCCAGGGACCTGTAAGGACAGTGAGTGAATTGTTCTTGTGCTATATTGTGCTTAAAAAAACATTTATTCTAGGGACAGAAAACTGTAGGTAGGGAGAGTGTCAGTTTCTTTCACTCTGCAAGTCCTTGTTTCCAGGGACCTGGAAGGACAGTGAGTGAATTGTCCTTGTGCTATATTGTGATTAAAAAAAACATTTTTTCTAGGGACAGAAAACTGTAGGTAGGGAGAGTGTTTTTTTCCTTTCACTCTGCAAGTCCTTGTTTCCAGGGACCTGTAAGGACAGTGAGTGAATTTTTCTTGTGCTATATTGTGATTAAAAAAAACATTTTTTCTAGGGACAGAAAACTGTAGGTAGGGAGAGTGTTTTTTTCCTTTCACTCTGCAAGTCCTTGTTTCCAGGGACCTGTAAGGACAGTGAGTGAATTTTTCTTGTGCTATATTGTGATTAAAAAAAACATTTTTTCTAGGGACAGAAAACTGTAGGTAGGGAGAGTGTTTTTTTTCTTTCACTCTGCAAGTCCTTGTTTCCAGGGACCTGTAAGGACAGTGAGTGAATTTTTCTTGTGCTATATTGTGATTAAAAAAAACATTTTTTCTAGGGACAGAAAACTGTAGGTAGGGAGAGTGTTTTTTTTCTTTCACTCTGCAAGTCCTTGTTTCCAGGGACCTGTAAGGACAGTGAGTGAATTTTTCTTGTGCTATATTGTGATTAAAAAAAACATTTTTTCTAGGGACAGAAAACTGTAGGTAGGGAGAGTGTTTTTTTTCTTTCACTCTGCAAGTCCTTGTTTCCAGGGACCTGTAAGGACAGTGAGTGAATTTTTCTTGTGCTATATTGTGATTAAAAAAAACATTTTTTCTAGGGACAGAAAACTGTAGGTAGGGAGAGTGTCAGTTTCTTTCACTGTGAAAGTCCTTGTTTCAAGGGACAGAGAAGGACACCTGAAGGTAGCCCTTATTGCTTTTTTCCCATCTCCGTGCAGGCCATCTATTAGAATGTCTGGAAGGCAAACAAGGAGAGGCAGACAGTCAGGAGGCAATAAAAGAGGGCAAGCAGGCTCTGTGTCTGGGGGCAACAGTGCTGGTCGTGGACGCGGTGCATTGTCATCAGCACATGGCCATGGGACACGCTTGTCCTTCTTTTCGGCAGCTGGACATGTTGAGCCACATCATGCCGAAGACTTGGTAGAGTGGATGACCAAGCCCTCCTCCTCCTCCTCATCCTCTCTCACCCAGGCTCAGGGTACTGGAAAAGCAGCTGCCAAAGCGTCGTCTTCCCTGGTATCAATGTCAGACAAATCATCAGTCACTCCTTCCCTAGACCCACCATGTCCTCCTCCTGAGGAGTCCCCCGAACTGTTTCAGCACAGTGTTGGGTACATGCTCCAGGAGGATGCCCAGCGTTTCGAAGGGTCTGATGATGAAACCCAGCTAGAGGAAGGCAGTAGCGTGAGAGCAGACAGAGGGGATGCTCAAGAAGGACACCAATCTGGCAGTCATGTTCCAGCAGCTGCAGCATACTGCCAGATTGGCTCCAGTGATGAGGAGGGAGGGGATGATGAGGTCACTGACTCCACGTGGGTGCCTAATAGGAGAGAGGAGGAGGAGGAGGATGAGGAGGAGGCACATCTCCAACGAGGCAGGATGCCCTTTGGTGGCCAGCGTAAGGGCAGTACACCGACGGAATCACACCGCAGAGCTCCGCCTGTGCAGGGCGCTGCCTCTGCCCGTCATTCAAAAAGTTCTTTGGTGTGGGCCTTTTTTGAGGCTAGTGCATCAGATCGCACAGCTGCTGTTTGCAACATATGTCTCAAGCGTATATCGCGTGGCCAAAACATCAGCCGCTTGGGTACCACATGCCTGACCAGACATATGTTGACCTGCCATGCAGCTCGTTGGCAAGCCTACCTCAAAGACCCACACCAAAGAACAAAGCGGACCTCTCCTTGCACCGCATCAGCTGGGATCTCCAACCCCACTATAACTTCAGTCCTCTCTGAAACATGCACTGAGAGGAATGAAGGTGTAGAATTAGGTGTGTCACAGCCAAGTACTTGCGCCCACTCTGCTAGCAGTACACCGACGTCCGATTCTAGCAGGCAAATTTCCCTGCCCCAGCTGCTGGACCGTCGAAAGAAGTTCACTCCCAGCCATCCACATGCCCAGCGGTTGAATGCTAGCTTGGCTAAATTGCTAGCGCTTCAACTGCTGCCTTTTCAGTTGGTAGACTCGGCCCCCTTCCGTGAGTTTGTGCAATGTGCGGTTCCTCAGTGGCAGGTTCCCAAACGCCACTTTTTCGCACGGAAGGCTATTCCGGCTCTCTACCGGCATGTGGAAGGCAATGTCTTGGCCTCGCTGGACAGGGCGGTCAGCGGTAAGGTGCATATTACCGCTGACTCATGGTCCAGCAGGCATGGACAGGGACGTTACCTTTCTTTCACGGCCCATTGGGTCACTCTTTTGGCAGCTGGGAAGGATTCAGGACAAGGTGCAGTAGTGTTGGAGGTTGTCCCACCGCCACGCCTCCAAAATGCTACTACTGGTTGTGACACACCTCTCTCCTCCACCCCCTCCTCTTCTTCTTCCTCCATGGCCTCTTCCTGTGGTTTGTCCTATGAACCAGCGGTGCTCCGTAGCCGTTCACGGGGCTACGCAAGTACGCAGGCAAAAAGATGCCATGCCGTGCTTGCGCTGGTGTGTTTGGGGGACAGAAGCCACACTGGGGCAGAGGTCCTGTCTGCTCTGCAGGGCCAGGCCGAGAGGTGGTTGACGCCACGCCAGCTTAAGCCAGGAATGGTGGTTTGCGACAATGGCACCAACCTCCTCTCCGCCCTCCGACAGGGACAACTGACCCATGTGCCCTGTGTGGCTCACGTCCTTAACCTGGTGGTGCAGCGCTTCTTGGGCAGGTACCCGGGCTTACAGGATGTCCTGAGGCAGGCCAGGAAAGTCTGTGTGCATTTCCGCAGATCTTATAATGCCAGTGCTCGCCTGGCTGAGCTGCAAAAGGAGTTGAACCTGCCCAAGAACCGCCTTATATGTGACATGCCCACCAGGTGGAACTCAACGTTGGCCATGCTGCAGCGGCTGCACACGCAGCAGAGGGCCATCAATGAGTACCTGTGCGACTACGGCACCAGGACAGGGTCAGGGGAGCTTGGTTTTTTTTCTCCACGCCAGTGGGGCATGATCAGGGATGCATGCACTGTCCTGGCACCATTTGAGGAGGCCACGAGGATGGTGAGCAGTGACAGTGCATGCATCAGTGACACTGTACCTCTTGTCCACCTGTTGGAGCACACGCTGCGTGGAATAATGGACAGGGCACTTGAGGCAGAACAGAGGCAGGAAGAGGAGGACTTCCTTGCCTCTCAAGGCCCCCTTTACCCAGACAGTGTTACTTCTGTCCCACCCATCGCACAGGAAGAGGAGGAGGAGGAGGAGGAGGAGGATTGTGTCAGCATGGAGGTGGAGGCTGGCACTCAGCATCATCAGCAGCAGTCTTTTAGGGATGATTTACAGTCCCAAGAAACCAGTGGACTTGTACGTGGCTGGGAGGAGGTGGCTGCGGATCATGTCATCCTTAGTGACCCAGAGGACTCCGGAGCGAATGCCTCAGCAAACCTACGCTGCATGGCCTCCCTGATCCTGCAAAGTCTGCGGAAGGATCCTCGTATTCTTCGGATCAAGGAGAGGGACCATTACTGGCTGGCCACTCTCCTTGATCCACGGTACAAGGGTAAGGTTGCGGACCTTATGTTACCGTCGCAGAGGGAGCAGAGGATGAGACAACTCCGGGACGCCTTGCAGAAAGGTCTGTGCAACGCGTTCCCAGAGACTGGGAGGTTGCAAACTCCTGGTCCTGGACAACGAGTTGCTGAGGCTTCGGCCAGTCAAAGAAGGAGCGGTGGGGAAGGTGGCCGTCTGACCGATGCGTTCAGACAATTCTTTAGTCCGCAGCCCCAAAGTATGATCGGTTCCAGCAACCATCGCCAGCGTCTGATAAACATGGTGCAGGAATATCTAGGGGCAAGGTCAGACTTGGACACCTTCCCCACCGAAAATCCTCTGGCTTACTGGGTCTTGAGGATGGATCACTGGCCAGAGCTTGCACAGTATGCAATTGAGCTACTGGCCTGTCCTGCATCCAGCGTTCTTTCGGAACGCACATTCAGTGCTGCTGGAGGATTTGTCACGGATCACAGGGTGCGCCTGTCCACCGACTCGGTTGATCGACTGACTTTCATCAAGATGAACCTGTCTTGGATCACCACCAGCTACCACACACCTGATGCTGATATAACAGACTAATTGATTTTAACATGTCACATCCCTTCAAGACTGATGCTGATGCTGAGTGCCTGTGCTGTTATGTTGACTGGCTATCCTCCTCCTCCGAGTCCTCAATGATACGATTGATGATGATAGCTTGGAAGATCATTTTTGTTTATGGGTGCCGCCACCAGTGCCTAACGCCCAATTTTTCAGCCCCTGTTTAACAGGGGCGTGTAATTACAATTTTTGAAGCAATACTTTGCAACAGGGCTCATTGCTGTACTCCAAGTACAGTATCTGTGAGGAGTTGCAGTGTTGTGCCACCAGTGCCTAAGGCCCAATTTTTCAGCCCCTGTTTAACAGGGGCGTGTCATTACAATTTTTGAAGCAATACTTTGCAACAGGGCTCATTGCTGTGCTCCAAGTACAGTATCTGTGAGGGGTTGCAGTGTTGTGCCACCAGTGCCTAAGGCCCAATTTTTCAGCCCCTGTTCAACAGGGGCATGTAATTACAATTCTTGATCTAATAATTCACAGCAGGGCCCATTGCTGCACCCACCAAGAGTAACTGTCAGGGCTTACAGTGTTGTGGCACCAGCACCACCATCAAAGGCCCAATTTTTACTACCACTGTTCAACAATTATATGTAATTAAAATTCCTGATATAATAGTTGACAGCAGGGCGTTCCAGCACCAACCAAGAGTAACTGTGAGTGCTTACAGTGTTGTGCCAACACCAACAACTAAGGGGCCTATTTCTGCAGAGTATATACGGCAGGTCCCTACTTTCAAACATCCAACTTACAAACGACTCCTACTTGCAAACGCAAGAAGACAACAGGAAGTGAGAGGAAATCTACCACTAGGAAGGAAAATTCTCTCCTGTAAGAATAAATATGGGAGAAAGGTGTCTCCTCTGTACTGATGCTTTATCAGCAATCCTTGTTTCAAGAAAAACACCACATTTCAAAAACAGTTGTCATTGGGACGGAAAGTGAGGTGAAATGTTCTGAACAGGGGCACAGACAGCAAAACAAATGTTACAGGGGTGATAACCCTTACCTATGTTTTCCAAAAAGTTTAAAAATAGATTTTTGGTCTGGAGCTACACTTCAACAATGTACCTGTTCAAAATTACAAACAGATTCTACATAAGAACAAACCTACAGTCCCTGTCTTGTATGCACCGCCTGTATAGGGCTGTTCAGAGTATATAGGGCCTTTTTTATTTTATGTGCGGGGTTCCCCTTAATATCCATACAAGACCCAAAGGGGCTGGTAATGGGCTGGGGTAGGGGGGGGGGGGGTCATGGGGTAGCTATGCCATTTTTCTTAAAGAATTTCATCCATATTACCGGGACCAGACATTACATTAAAGCCGCAAGCAGTTTTAAATGGCTTTTTTTTCCTTTAGAAGTGTCATTTTATGCAGGGACAGTTCTAAACACGGGAAACACGTGGCACTTCACAGGCATACTTTAGACACCCCCCAGGTACGATATTTAAAGGAATATTTGACTTTTTTTTTTCACTTTATGCATCATTAAAATGACTGCTCCCGAAAAACGACCGTTTTTAAAACTTCTTTTTGCATTGATACATGTCCCCTGGTGCAGAACCCGGGTTCCCAAACCCTTTTTAGGACAATAACATGCATAATAGTTGTTATAATTAGCACTTTAGAATTCGAACGTTCGCATCCATTCTATTTAATAGGGTTCTAATGTTCGTTCGAACTTTCGGTCCGTTCGCGGGTTCTGGTGCGAACCGAACAGGGGGGTGTTCGGCTCATCACTAATTGGGACTGTCTACTTCCTTATCTGATGTTTGCTATTAGGGAGGTGCCCCAATCCTCTACGGGATTCTCCCCCTTTGAGTTACTGTATGGGAGACACCCAAGAGGGCTGTTGGATATTGCCAAGGAAACTTGGGAAAGTGAGAGTTCTCCCCACAGGAGTGTGATTGAGCATGTCGCCCTGATGCAAGACCGAATTGCACAGGTAATGCCCATCGTGAAGGAACATTTGGCCCAAGCGCAGTTAGCACAGCAGAGAGTGTACAACCGTGGAGCCAAGACCCGTACCTTTTACCCGGGGGATAGGATACTGGTACTTGTCCCTACGGTTGAAAGTAAATTCCTTGCCAAATGGCAAGGCCCCTACGAGATAATGGAAAAAGTGAGCGAAGTGAATTACAAGGTCAGACAACCAGGAAGGCGAAAGCCCGAACAGATCTATCACGTTAATCTGTTGAAAGCCTGGAGGGATAGAGAGTCCCTAGTCGCAGACACTTGGTCACCAGCTCAAACTGGTTGCGTGATTCCTGAGGTTGGAATAGCAGCCACCTTGTCACAACCCCAACAACAGGAGGTTAAGGAGTTTGTGCTTCGCAACAAGGAGGTATTCTCTGAGCTGCCGGGACAAACATCTGGGGTAGAGCATGACATCATTACCCCGCCCGGTGAAAGGGTGAAGTTAAAACCCTATCGGATCCCAGAGGCCCGACGGGAGGCAATACGGGAGGAAGTACAGAAAATGCTGAACTTAGGGGTGATAGAGGAGTCCCAAAGTGATTGGTCTAGTCCCATTGTGTTGGTGCCTAAACCGGATGGGAGCTGGCGATTTTGTAACGATTTTCGTCAGTTGAACAAAGTTACAAAATTTGACACCTACCCCATGCCACGTATAGATGAGTTGATCGACCGGCTGGGAACAGCCCGATACATGGCGACTCTTGACCTCACAAAAGGGTATTGGCAAATCCCCCTGGCCAAGTCGGCCAAAGAGAAAACCGCATTTGTAACCCCAGACGGGGCGTTCCAATATAAGAGAATGCCGTTCGGGTTACAGAATGCGCCGGCCACATTCCAGCGGAAAATGGACCAGATGCTGAGGCCCCATCGGAAGTATGCTGCGGCTTACCTGGATGACATAATTGTCCATAGCACAGATTGGGCCTCACATCTGCCAAAAGTGCAAGCAGTCCTGGACTCTGTTCGGGAAGCGGGGTTTACGGCTAACCCCAAGAAGTGTACCATTGGGCAAGAGGAGGCCAAATATCTTGGGTACACCATTGGGAGGGGAGTAATAAAACCCCAACTCAACAAAGTCGAGGCCATCCAGAGTTGGCCACGTCCCAACAGCAAGAAGCAGGTACGAGCCTTTCTGGGAATCGCTGGGTATTATCGGCGATTCATTCCCCACTTTGCTTCTAAGGCTGTGCCCCTAACCAACCTGACGAAGGGGAAAGGGTCGGTCATGATTAAATGGACCCCCGAGGCTGAGGCAGCATTCCAATTCTTGAAACAAGCCTTATGTAGCCAGCCAGTGTTGTACTCACCCGACTTCTCTAAAGACTTTGTCGTACAAAGTGATGCGTCAGATGTGGGGTTAGGAGCAGTATTGTCCCAGGTCTGGAACGGGGAAGAGCACCCAGTCATTTACCTCAGCAGGAAGTTGAAGTCCCATGAGGTAAATTACGCCACCGTTGAAAAGGAGTGTTTAGCGGTGAAGTGGGCTCTAGATTCCCTTCGGTACTACCTGCTAGGTAGGCACTTTGACATGGTTACGGATCACGCTCCGTTAAAGTGGATGGCTCAAAACAAGGAAACAAATAGAAGAGTGAATAGGTGGTTCCTGGCCCTCCAGGAATTCAACTTCACAGTAAAGCATCGCCCTGGCGTTCAAATGGGGAATGTGGATGCTTTGTCTCGAGTACATGAATGCCTGATTGCTGGTGTTCCAACCCCGAGGTTAAAACAAGAGGGGGGGGTATGTGACAGCAGGAAGGTAAAGTCACCTGGTTGCATCCAGGGGGGTAGATATATTTTGCCCAGATTCAGGCTTTACGCCGACTTATACAACTAGGTGGAGAGTTGTATAAGCCCAGCTGAGGCTAGTAGGCTCATGGATGACTCATACCTCTAGGGAGAGTGCTGGGCGTCGTGCAGACAGGGAGTTGATGAGACCAGCTGAAGCTTGTCAGCTCATTTAGGCCTCTATAAGAACTCCCAGCTTCATTAGATGTTAGCTCATGCCTGGACCCAGACCTGTGTGGACTGTCTAGGGAGAGTGAACCCCTGTGCGGTGAGGCAAAGCCTGTGTGGCTATTTGCTTGGACATTTAAAACCAGGATTTATTTTATTTATGTTTCTTTTGCTTTGCTGTGTTTTGTCACTGTAAATAGAAAATAAACCGCACCTTTTTGATTTTGAAAACCACAACCTCCGTTTGCTGGGCCTGTTTTTGTGTGGGGAGCCCATCTCGGGGGTCACACACACCCGCTGCCGAGCTAACCCCCTCACAATATATATAATTTTATTTGTGCCTCGTGGTTAGGTATTAATTACCCATGCTTGTGTATAGTCGCCCCCATGGCCTAATTCCCCAACTTGAGTAAAAGCAAAAAAAAAAAAAAAAAAAAGGGGGAATAGGGGAGTGATCGCCTCTCCTACTCCCACGTGTTTATTTATTGATTCCCCTCTACCAGGACCTCTTAAGAGGCCACTAATGGCCATGGTGTTTAGAAATAAATGATTATACTTTATGAAATCTTCGCCCGTGTTTACATTCAAGCGATCCTCCTGACCTACTCTTCCCCCAACTTTAAGTGGCAAGCCCATACTTCCAAATAAAAAAATAAATAAATTGAAAACTTGTGATATCCTCACCGTGGTCATATACAATCTCTGTCCTAATACTACTTTAAGTCCCTCTTCTCCTGTATGTGCCCTACGTTTCAACATGACTTAACTCCCTCTTTCTCTCCTAGTTTGGGGCAGACATCTCACTCCACACTATCAACGCAGTCAGAATTTGTTAGGGAGGTCAATGAGAGAGAGAGAGGGAGGGGAAAAAAAAAAGAAAAATGAAAATTAAGAATAAAATAAGAAGAGAAATATATCCATCCTGGTCCAGGTTCATGATTTGGTTCTTTATACTTCTATAGCTTAGCCCATAAGAAACTATACTGGGGGTCCTTATGGATCTACCATGCCCCTTGCTTTTCCCCTCCTTGTCTCTTATCCTCAGCCCATTTCAGGTGCCCACTGTATCCAGCCTGCCCAAATCTTCTCAAATTCTCCTTTTTTGTCCTTCACTACTTGGGACCACCTTTCGGCTTCCTTTATCCAGTTAACCTCCTTTTTCCAATCCTCTAGTGTTGGACAGGCGGCCTGTTTCCAAAATCTGGGGATCAGTAATTTAGCTGCGTTCAATAGGTGAGGTGTGATACTCTTCCTGTAAGCTTTAATGGGGCCGGTTGTTCCATGGAATAGGAAGCATAGGGGTGTAAACTCCATAGGTCTAGGGGTCAGCCTCTCAATCCATGGTGCGATTGATACCCAAAATGTTTTAATCCTGGGGCATTCCCACCACAGATGAAGAAATGTGCCCCTCTGCTCACATCCTCTCCAACACCGGGCATCTGCCTCTGGGTACATCTGAGTTAGACTTACTGGTGTCCTGTACCACCTTGTCATGAATTTATAAGCCATTTCCTGAACGTACGAACTTATAGATGTAGAGTAAGTTGATTTGATCATTTTTTTAATTTGTTCCTCTGATAGTTCTTTATTTAGTTCTCTTTCGCATTCCCTGATGAAGTATGGGACTGTACTCTTTTGGGCTCCTAGTATCAGTCTATACATCTGGGACAACAGATGCCTAGCGTCTCTCAAACACACACACTGGCCGTCGAACACCGTAATTGAGTTTAATGATCTCAGTAGAGGTTTCATCTTGTTAAAGAAGTCTGTCATTTGATAGTATCTCCAACCTGATGTGGGTATATTCCCTAGGGCCGTAACCAGCTCAGAATAAGTTGCTAGGGTTCCCCGCGGGGCGAATTTACCACACGTGGTGTCTCCATCCCGACCCCATGCCCCCAGGAATCCCCCCTCCCCCGGTGGGAACCACGGGAATCCCTCCAGTAGAGCTAGGGGGGACACCTGGGGGGAGTACTCTCCTGTTTTATTCAACTTATCCCATATTAACAAGGAGTTCCAAGTCAGGGGAGATGTCCATTTCGAGAGTCCTCTTGACGTACTCAGAATCCAAGGGGCCCCTGCAAGGTTCCTCCCTGCTATTGTTTTTTCTAGTGGGACCCACATTTTATTAGAGGAGTCATGGCACCAGTTCAAAATTCGAACCAGCGACATTGCCTTATAGTACACTGCTATGTCTGGCAACCCCATTCCTCCCTCTGCCTTACTTCTGCGCAAGATGTCATATGCCAAACTTGGTCGTTTGTCATTCCACACAAATGCTACAAAAGCCTTCCGTATCTGTTTAAAAAAGGTTTCTGGTAATTTAATCGGGACTGTATGTAATATATAGATAATTCTAGGTAGTATACACATTTTAATGGCACTTACCCTTCCAAACCATGTTAGGTATTGTCCTGTAGACTTGTGCACAACGGAAGAATTCGTTCCGTTTCGGTTCGTTTCTTTCCGGTCCTGTTGATTCGTAATCATTCGTAATTTTGCTAGACGGGATTTTTCGTGTTCGGACTCATTCGTATTTTTGCAAGCGACATTTTTCGTTGAATTTTTTGTTGCTTTATAATTCGTACTTTCGGTAGAGTACGTTGTTTTTCGTTGATTCTGGACACAACTCCTACTTTCGTAACTTTTTTTGGGTTCGTTGACTCACACAACGACGCTGCCTATTATGCCTAATGTGCTTCGAATGGATTTGTACTTTTCTAAATACATAGCGGTTATTTGTAACGATTCGAAATCTCGTATTTTACTTTCGTTTTTTACATGCGGCTATAGGCTCCGCCCCTGTACACCATTTTGAGAGGGTTCAGCACGGTGAGGGAGAAGCAGAGAGCAGAGCAGAGTGAGTGTTATTGTGCTTCGAATGGATTTGAAATCTCGTATTTTACTTTCGTTTTTTCATGCGGCTATAGCCTCCGCCCCTGTACACCATTTTGAGAGGGAGTTCAGCATGGTGAGGGAGAAGCAGAGAGCAGAGTGAGTGTTATTGTGCTTCGAATGGATTCGTACATTCGTAACTTTTTTCATAACGAATTATGCCGAAGACCTTCGGGCATTCGCTATTTTGCGGTATAATTTATTTCGGATTCGGTTTTATTCGTAATTGCTCTGTTCGGAAATTCGAATGCTTCCGAATGTCCGAAAGTTGCTAAATTCGGACGAATTTTGATTCGTTACGAAACGAATTGCACAAGCCTATTGTCCTGTCCATTTCTTTAAGTCCCCCACTATCCTGGCCATTAGGGATGCATAATTAAGGTCATATAGTATTTTTTGATCTGAGGTAATATGTACCCCCAAATAGAACAAAGAATCCTTCTTCCATACAAAGGGGTACACCCTCTTCAGCATCTTTGCCATCTCTTGAGGTACATGGCTGGGTAAAAGTATTGATTTTTCAAAATTTATTTTAAAGTTAGACAGATACCCATATCTGTACACTTCCTGCATAAGAGCTATTAAGGATGTCTGTGGTGATGAAAGATAGAATAATAAGTCGTCAGCATAAGCCGATACTTTGTGTTCCACATCCCCAATACATGTCCCTGTAAGAGTTAATATGGGAAAAAGGTGTCTCTCCTCTCCACTGATGCTTTATCACCAATCCTTGTTTCCCTAAAATTCCCAAATTTTCAAAATCCAGTTGTCATTGGGACAGAAAGTGAGGTGAAATCTTCTGAACAGGTGCACAGCAAAACAAATGTTGCAGGGGTGATAACCCTTCCCTATGTTTTCCAAAAAGCTTAAAAATAGATTTTTTGGCTGGACCTACACTTTAAAAATGTACCAGTTCAAAATTACAAACAGATTCTACTTAAGAACAAACCTACAGTCCCTGTCTTGTTTGCACCGCCTGTATACTGCTGTTCAGAGTATATAGGGCCTGGGGGCCCCACACCTTTCCTTTTTTTAATTTGGGTGTGGGGTTCCCCTTAATATCCATAAAAGACCCAAATGGGCTAGTAATGGGCTGGGGGGGGGGTACCCATGCCATTTTTCTCAATGATTTTTATCCATATTGCCGGAACCAGACATTACATTAAAGCCGCAAGCAGTTTTAAATGACTTTTATTCCTTTAGAAATGTCATTTTGTGCAGGGACAGTTCTAAACACGGGAAACACGCGCCACTTTACAGGCATACTACAGGCAGGCACGATATTTAACCACTTAACGACCGCCCACTGTAAATATACGTCGGCAGAATGGCACCAACAGGCAGAATCACGTATATCTACGTGACTGCCTTTGTATAGTTGGGGGGTCCGATCGGACCCCCCTTCTTTACAGTGAGCGGTGGTTAACTGATCGGGAGCGATCAGGCATGAGGGGACGGCCGTTCGATTCCGGCCACCCCCTCTCGATCTCTCCCGGCGAATGAGAGAGCTTCCCCTGCCTGTGTAATGTTTACACAGGCAGATGAAGTGATGTCATCTCTCCTGCGGCACATATACCGAGCGTCGTACAGGAGAAGATGCCAGGTTAGTGCACAAAACACTACACTGACACCAGGACACATAGGTACATAAATCGCCCCCCCAGACACCCCCAGATCACCCCCCAGCCCCCAGTCACAGTGTCACTGATCGCAGTGACCATTTATTTACTGATCACTGCAATCAGTGACATTTGTGACTGTAAAAGTGTCACTACAGTTTAGTTTTAGGTCCAGTGTAGCCCCCTAACCCCCCTAATAAAGGTTTAACCCCCTGATCGCCCCCCAGATAACCCTTTCACCCCCTATCACCACTGTCGCTAAGCGATCATTTTTCTGATCGCCGTCTTAGCGTCAGTGATGCCGATCGGTAGCCAGATTTTTTTTTTAGGTTCGCCGCAGGTTTTTATAGCGTCGAGTACCCCCATATATTACCTAATAAAGGTTTAACCCCCTTGATCGCCCCCCCCAGGTAACCCTTTCACCCCCTAGCACCGCTGTCACTAAGCGATTGTTTTTCTGATCGCTGTTTTATTGTCGGTGATGCCGATCGGTAGCCAGTTATTTTTTTTAGGTTCGCCGCAGGTTTTTATAGCGTCAGGTACTCCCATATATTACCTAATAAAGGTTTAACCCCCTTGATCGCCCCCCAGGTAACCCTTTCACCCCTATCACCACTGTCGCTAAGCGATCGTTTTTCTGATCGCTGTCTTATTGTCGGTGATGCCGATCGGTAGCCAGTTATTTTTTTTAGGTTCGCCGCAGGTTTTTATAGCGTCAGGTACCCCAATATATTACCTAATAAAGGTTTAACCCCTTGATCGCCCCCCAGGTAACCCTTTCACCCCCTATCACCACTGTTGCTTAGCGATCGTTTTTCTGATCGCTGTCTTATTGTCGGTGATGCTGATAGGTAGCCAGTTATTTTTTTTAGGTTCGCCGCAGGTTTTTATAGCATCAGGTACCCCCATATATTACCTAATAAACGTTTAACCCCCTTGATCGCCCCCCAGGTAACCCTTTCACCCCCTATCACCACTGTCGCTAAGCGATCGTTTTTCTGATCGCTGTCTTATTGTTGGTGATGCCGATAGGTAGCCAGTTATTTTTTTTAGGTTCGCCGCAGGTTTTTATAGCGTCAGGTACCCCCATATATTACCTAATAAAGGTTTAACCCCCTTGATCGCCCCCCAGGTAAACCTTTCACCCCCTATCACCACTGCCGCTTAGCGATCGTTTTTCTGATTGCTGTCTTATTGTCGGTGATGCCGATAGGTAGCCAGTTATTTTTTTTAGGTTCGCCGCAGGTTTTTATAGCGTCGGGTACCCCCATATATTACCTAATAAAGGTTTAACCCCTTGATCGCCCCCCCAGGTAACCCTTTCATCCCCTTTTGCCAGTGTCACTAAGCGATCGTTTTTTTAAACGCTGTATTAGTTATGCTGGTGCCGATAGATAGCCAGTTATTTTTTTTAGGTTCGCCACAGGTTTTTATAGCGTCAGGTACCCCCATATATTATCTAATAAAGGTTTTAACCCCCTAATTGCCCCTAGTTAACCCTGTGTCACACCCCAGGCAGCGTCAGGTTAGTGCCAGTAATGCCAACACCCACGCGTGAAGCATACACCTCCCTTAGTGGTATAGTATCTGATCAGATCAATATCTGATCAGATCTATACTAGCGTCCCCAGCAGTTTAGGATTCCCAAAAACGCAGTGTTAGCGGGATCAGCCCAGATACCTGCTAGCACCTGCGTTTTGCCCCTCCGTCCAGCCCAGGCCACCCAAGTGCAGTATCGATCGATCACTGTCACTTGCAAAACACAACACACATAACTGCAGCGTTCGCAGAGACAGGCCTGATCCCTGCGACTCCAGTGCTGTAGGAGGTGATTTCACCACCACAGTTAAAAAAAAAAAAGCATATATGCTGAAGCATGAGGGCAGCAGGGGCGGAGGAGCGATTTTGCTCCTAATGCCGCGTACATACGGTCGAAATTCCGACGGAGGCTTGCCCGTGGAAAAGTCCGACCATGTGTGTGCGGCATAATTTTTGCGGGAGAATGCCCCAATGCTTCGGCATATATAAATGGTGCGTGTATGCCTATCATTAGAAGTGGGTGGATGAAGGGCGGTATTCTAATGGTGGTCATACCCACCGATCAATCTCTTTTTTCGTTCAGCCAACAGGCTGCATGAAAAAAAAAGATTACAATACATGTCCAACAAGGACCAGCAATGTACTGGCATGTTGCTGGACTTTGAATGGTTATACCAGATTGATGCCTGCGGGTTTAGGTATCATCTTGGTATCATTCTTTTCAGCCAGTGGCCGGCTTTCATGTAAAAGCTATCCTAGTGGCTAATTAGCCTCTGGACTGCTTTTACAAGCAGTGGGAGGGAATGTCCCCCCCCGGATATAAAAAGAGCCATTGGGAAATTGGGAAAGCATTTTATCACACCGATATTGGTGTGGTCAGATGCTTTGAGGGCAGAGGAAAGATCTAGGGTCTAGAAGGCCCCAGTTTTTTTTTAAAAAGAGTACCTGTCACTACCTATTGCTATCATAGGGGATATTTACATTCCCTGAGATAACAATAAAAATGATTAAAAAAAAATATATGGAAGGAACAGTTTAAAAATAAAATAAAAAAGCAAAATTAATAATAAAAAACAAAACAAAAAAAAAACACCCCTGTCCTGCCCTGCTCTTGCCCAATGGCGAACGCAAGCGTCGGTCTGGCGTCATATGTAAACAGCAATTGCACCATGCATGTGAGGTATCACCGCGAAGGTCAGATCGAGGGCAGTAATTTTAGCAGTAAACTTCCTCTGTAAATCTAACAGGGTAACCTGTAAAGGCTTTTAAAGGCTTTTAAAAATGTACGTAATTTGTCGCCAATGCGCGTTTGTGCGAAATTTTAAAGCATGTCGTGTTTGGTATCTATGTACTCCGCCTAAGATCATCTTTTTTATTTCATCAAACATTTGGGCAATATTGTGTGTTTTAGTGCATTAAAATTAAAAAAAGCGTATTTTTTTCCCCAAAAAATGTGTTTGAAAAATCGCTGCGCAAATACTGTGTAGAAAAAAAAATGCAACACCCACCATTTTAATCTGTAGGGCCTTTGCTTTAAAAATATATATAATGTTTGGGGGTTCAACATAATTTTCTTGCAAAAAAAAAAATGTTTTCATGTAAACAAAAAGTGTCAAAAGGGGCTTTGTCTTCAAGTGGTTAGAAGAGTGGATGTAAGCTTCCTAATGTTGTGTATAAAATGCCAGAACAGTTCAAAACCCCCCCAAATGACCCCATTTTGGAAAGTAGACACCCCAAGCTATATACTGAGAGGCATGTCGAGTCCATGGAATATTTTATATGTTGACACAAGTTGCGGAAAATAGACAATTTATTTTTTTTATTTTAATTTTTTGCACAAAGTTGTCACTAAATGATATATTGCTCAAACATGCCATGGGCATATGTGGAATTACACCCCAAAATACATTCTGTTGCTTCTCCTGAGTACGGGGATACCACATGTGTGAGACTTTTTGGGAGCCTAGCCGCGTACGGGACCCCAAAAACCAAGCACCGCCTTCAGGCTTTCTAAGGGTGTAAATTTTTGATTTCACTCCTCACTGCCTATCACAGTTTCGGAGGCCATGGAATGCCCAGATGGCACAAAACACCCCCAAATGACCCCATTTTGGAAAGTAGACACCCCAAGCTATTTGCTGAGAGGTATTGTGAGTATTTTGCAGATCTCGATTTTTGTCACAAAGTTTTGAAAATTGAAAAAAAAATATATATATATTTTCTTTCTTCATTTTCAAAAACAAATGAGAGCTGTAAAATACTCACCATGCCTCTCAGCAAATAGCTTGGGGTGTCTACTTTCCAAAATGGGGTCATTTGGGGGGGTTTTGTGCTATTTTGGCATTTTATGGCCTTCGAAACTGTGATAGGTAGTGAGGAGTGAAATCAAAAATTTGTGCCTAGAAATCCTGAAGGCGGTGCTTGGTTTTCGGGGTCCCGTACGCGGCTAATTTTTTATTTTTTTTTAGTCATTATTCAATCACTTGAGACAAAAAAAAATATATATATTCAACGGGCTCAACATGCCTCTCAGCAATTTCCTTGGAATGTCTACTTTCCAA
This sequence comes from Rana muscosa, assembly GCA_029206835.1. Taxonomy (NCBI): domain Eukaryota; kingdom Metazoa; phylum Chordata; class Amphibia; order Anura; family Ranidae; genus Rana; species Rana muscosa. Next base: position 43,320,942 of record JARGYO010005626.1, read on the forward strand.
AATGGGGTCATTTGGGGGGGTTTTGTACTGCCCTGCCATTTTAGCACCTCAAGAAATGAGATAGGCAGTCATAAATTAAAAGCTGTGTAAATTCCAGAAAATGTACCCTAGTTTGTAGACGCTAGAACTTTTGCGCAAACCAATAAATATACGCTTATTGACATTTTTTTTACTAAAGACATGTGGCTGAATACATTTTGGCAAAAATGTATGACTAAAATTGAGTTTATTCGATTTTTCTTATAACAAAAAGTAGAAAATATCATTTTTTTTCATATCGCAAAAAATAAAAATCGCAGAGGCAATCAAATACCATTAAAAGAAAGCTCTATTTGTGGGATGAAAAGGACGCAAATTTCTTTTGGGTACAACATTGCATGTCCGCACAATTTACAGTTAAAGCAGCGCAGTGCAAAATTCTGAAATCACCTCTGGTCCTTTAGCTACCAAATGGTCCGGGGCTTAAGTGGTTAAAGGAATATTTTACTTTTATTTTTTCACTTTAAGCATCATTAAAATCACTGCTCCTGAAAAAAACTGCCGTTTTAAAAACTTTTTTTTGCATTGATACATGTACCCTGGGACAGGTCCCGGGTCCCCAAACCCTTTTTAGGACAATAACTTGCATATTAGCCTTTAAAATTCGCACTTTTGATTTCTCACATTCGAGTCCCATAGACTTTAACAGGGTTCAAAGTTTGTGCGAACTTTTGGTCCGTTCGCATGTTCTGGATGCGAACCGACCCGGGGGGTGTTAGGCTCATCCCTAGTCCCCACACAGGTGGAATATACCTACTGTATTTAATTTATGTAGCCACAGGGAGGCACCAATACATCATTTTACCTTGGGTTTCTACATTACGACCCCATCTAGCTTGTTGCTCTACACAGCCTTATCAATAGAGACCTGTTAGATCACTCTTCAGGCTATAGGTAGCGCCACCACCCCCACTCTATCTTTAACACTAATTCCCTTTTGTTTTGAAATTTGTTTATGTGGTTTCAGAATTCGTTAAATTTCATTTCGTTTTTGTTAAATTTTGTTATGTTTATTAATTTTCAAATTAATTATTTTTTTTTAGAACGATTTGAATTTGGATTGGTCAAAAAAGAATCAACCGATTTGATGTCTGTGTGAAGAATAGTCGATTGTTAAGCAGCGGGCTCGGAAGCCGGACGCCGTGTCCTTAGTTATCAGCTGTCTCCTGGCTTCCCCACTGACAGCTGAAATAGAAAACAATATCAGCAATAGAAAATTCTGAAAAAAAAACAGCGTGGGGTCCCTCCCAAGCAATACTAGGTCCTTTGGGTCTGGATTCTAAAGGGAACCACACACCAAATCCCCACAAAATTCATACCAGACCCTTATCCAAGCATGCAGGCCAGAAAAGGGGAAAGACGAGCGAGCGCCCCCCCCCCCCCCACCTGAGCCATACCAGGCCACATGCCCTCAACATGGAGGCGTGGGTGCTTTGTTGATATGGACAAGGGTCTCATCCCCAAAACTCTGGCTGGTCATTGTGGGGGTCTGCAGGCAGGGGGCTTATCAGAATTTTGAAAAGAAGGCCCCCAGATCCCGCCCCCCCATATGAATGAATACGGGGTACATAGTGTGTGTGTGTATATATATATATATATATATATATACACACATACATACATACATACATACATACACACACACACACATATATATATATTTGCACATATATATATATATATATATATATATATATATGTATATACAAACACACACATAGTATATAAAAATGTATAAAAAGTAAATAAAGGCATTAAACGTGTTTTTGACCATTCCTTTAATAAAAAAACAATGTCCCCCAATGTAAATCCATCTCATGCTGCACCACCAAACCCCCAAAAAAGGGGGAAAAAACCTCCGGCCTTTTCAAACGCTTCCCGCGGACTGCCTTCTCCTCTGTCTGACATTTAGTAAATGGCTACGGGGCGGAGCCACCCGATGACATCAGCGGGTGACCCCGCCCCCTCGTGGTGTCACCAACCGGGGCATCCTGGGTTGATGACGTCGCAAGAGGTGTACCTATATACAGTATTTTTACAAAACTGAGTACACCCCTCACATTTTTGTAAATATTTTATTATATCTTTTCATGTGACAACACTGAAGAAATTACACTTTGCTACAATTTAGTGAGTGTAAAGCTTGTATAACAGACATAACACACAGCCATTAATGTCTAAACCGCTGGCAACAAAAGTGAGTACACCCCTAAGTGAAAATGTCCATATTGGGCCCAATTAGCCATTTTGCCTCCCTTGTGTCATGTGACTCACTAGTGGTGAATGAGGAGCAGACGCTATAAATGTGGTGTTATCGCTTTCACTCTTATACTGGTCACTGGAAGTTCAACATGGCACCTCATGGCAAAGAACTCTGAGGATCTGAAAAAAAGAATTGTTGCTCTACATGAAGATGGCCTAGGCCAGTGATGGCGAACCTTGGCACCCCAGATGTTTTGGAGCTACATTTCCCATGATGCTCATGCATTCGGCAGTGTAGGCGAGCATCATGGGAAATGTAGTTTTAAAAAGATCTGGGGTGCCAAGGTTCGCCATCACTGGCCTAGGCTATAAGAAGATTGCCAAGACCCTGAAACTGAGCTGCAGCATGGTGGCCAAGACCATACGGCGGTTTAACAGGACAGGTTCCACTCAGAACAGGCCTCACCGTGGTTGACCAAAAAAGTTAAGTGCACGTGCTCAGCATCATATCCAGGAGGTTGTATAATTTTATTACAGTTGATTAATAATCCTAATTATGGTTTCATAATATAATCTTAAATCGAAACTCCAGCCCTCCCACCAAAAAATGAAACGTCAGCAGTTACAAATACTGTAGCTGCTGACTTTTAATATTAGGACACTTACCTGCCCAGGGATCCTGCGCTGTCAGCTCCCCAGCCGATTTTTCAATTGGCTCTCGGGTGCTGCCACCGACATTCCTTGTAAACCAGCAATGAAGCCTTGCGTCTTCACAGCCAGTTCCCTACTGCACATGCATGAAGCGCGCTGCGCTTTCTGAATGGCCCGGTGGCGGTGGAAGAAGGAGGTAGCCTGAACTTTCCCGGAGCCCTTGCCGCGGTGAGGTCTCCCGGAAGTGGGGACGGGCACCTGTCAAAAACAAGTGCCCGCTCCCCCCCCCCAAAAGGTGCCAAATGTGGCAGCGGAGGGGAGAGGAGGAAGCAAGCAACCGGAGCTTCCCCTTTTGGGTGGAGCTCCACTTTAAGAGGGCCATAGGAGGACATGTATTTATGTTTGTTTCAGATGTCGTAAATAATTTAACCACAAGATGTCCTCAATGAGCCCATATATTAGATTAATCACTGGGGGGGGGGGGGGGATTTGTGGCCATCTACGGATGTTTTTAGTTTATTTTATTTTAATATTTTATTTTTAATATTTGTATTTTAATGTATCTGTTAAAAATAATGAGCAATTAGGTTAGTTTAAACATAATCCATACTCTAGGTAAGATTAAATGTATTTATTATGGCGGATGGTTTTGTTTTCTCATTGGATTGGGATACTGTATAGCGGTTCAGGAGATATATAAAATTAAAGTGACGAACCCGGTCATGTGACTCCTGATGACGTCAGATGCATACTGACGAAACCTTGGGTTGGACATCCAGGTGACGTCACATTTTGTAGATGGGACACAGATGGAACACTTATCGGCGTTCCTGATTTCCTATTTGGCATGATGTAAGTGCAATATAATATTTTATTGGAATAAATATTTCAAAACACTACACTATGAGGCTATTCTTTACATTTGATGACGCTCTGTGGGAGGAGCGAAACGCGTCGACGCACGTCCGGTTTATGGCCAAACCATTGACATCATTTCCTGCTTCTTGTGGAGCGCACGCTATTCAGCGGCGCTCGTGGAAGTTGATACTGAGTGCCTGCTTCTACCATCCTGTGCTTCGTAAGTCTAGCCAACGGGCTAGACCTGGCAAGTAACTTCTCATTGTTCTCCCGTGCATTTGAACCTCACTCTACTAGTTTCCAGTAAGTCATTTTTATTTGGATTTTGTGTTTATTTGAACTCATCATTCTTGTCCTTGGAAGTAAGCACCTTCTACTAATGGTGAGTGGATCGTTTGACTATAATCCATCTGAGCTTGTGACATCTGCAGGACTATTTGTGATCATTTGCTGCCTATATAATTATTTTTTTCATATTTTGCACCTATATTTTTTCACATTTTGTAAGAAGATTTATACATTGACTATTTGTTTTTCACATTGAGATATTATTGGACATTCCCTGTTTTTTTCTTGTGTGTTTTTGCTAGCGCTATAGTTAAATTCACGTTTTCATATTCTTTACATTTCCCTCTGCTAATGAGAATGTGGAGGATTTATTGAAAGTGAGAGGAACATCTCAGTGTCCGAGGTTGGTTGTTCTGGAATTATTTACTATCTGGGAGAATGGTGGATGAGTGACCCCAAATCCAATCAGTGACACACTCACCTGCGAGCGTTATTTGACTCTCTCTGAGAAAAGGAATCAAATTTTTCTGGTAAGAGCGGTGTGTTGTCACTTGGGAGCATCGATTGAGGGATTTTTTTTTATACTGGAAGCACCATTTGGCACAAACAAGCACTTTATTTATTGCAGCAAGCATTTCATTGATTAACAAGAAATGTATTGAATAACTTTTTTAATTTATTGGACTCTATTTTCACTATATTACTTGTGTGTTGTTCATCATCATATAGCACGGTTGTGTTTGCCACCTTTCTCTATTTAGCACTCTATATTTTTGGGACAATTATTTAAAGGAGCGTGATTTTTTAACTTTTTCTTTTGCTGTGTTTTCAGCATCATTTGCTGTAAGGTACACAGCTCCTGTTTAGGTGTTAATTTGCGCAGGGACCAAATATCACTATACTAAGTTTACAATGTTATTACCTAACAGATGTCTCTCAACGTTATATTTAAAACAAACTATAGCTTTAACCACATCACTCTAAAGCAGGGGTCTCAAACTGGCGGCCCTCCAGCTGTTGCAAAACTACAAGTCCCATGAGGCATTGCAAGGCTGACAGGCACAAGCATGACTCCCACAGGCAGAGGCATGATGGGACTTGTAGTTTCGCAACAGCTGGAGGGCCACCAGTTTGAGACCCCTGCTCTAAAGCCTCACACACACGATCGTTTTTTCCGACAACAATTGTGTGATGGCAGGGTTTTGTCGGAAAATCCGACCGTTTGTATGCTCCATCGGACAATTGTCGGAATTTCCGACAACAAATGTTTTATAGCATGCTTTAAAACTGTCCGACAACAAATGTGTCTTGTCGGATTATCCGATCGTGTGTACACAGGTCAGTCGGAAAAAAATCAAAAGTACAAACACGCATGCTCCGAACCAATTCTAACCATAACACAACATTAGCAGAAGTTGCCCAAAGGGTGGCGCTAAAGAGCAGAAAAAAACACGTAGTTTTGTGTATGTTGGCTGAAAAAGTTATACCGTCTGTATGCAGAACGCAGAAAAATTATACCGTCTGTATGCAGAACAAGTTCACGACCAACACCCTTCGGACAAAATTCCACAGCTTTGTCTGATGGAAATCCGATCAGCCTGTCTCTTTTGTGTGTACATTTTAGTTTGCTCATTTTCAGCTGGCTGCAGCTGCTGTAGTGTGCCTTAACCTATTGCCTACTGGGCACTCATACCCCCTTCCTGGCCAGACCAATTTTCAGCTTTCAGTGCTCTCATACATTGAATGGCAATTGCTCAGTCATGCAACATTGTACCCATATGACATTTTTGTCCTTTTTTTCACACAAATAGAGCTTTCTTTTGGTGGTATTTAAAGGGGTTGTAAAGGTTCCATGTCATAATTACCTCCGCTGTGCAGTTGGTTTTGCACAGAGTGGCCCAGATCCTCCTCTTCTGAGGTCCCTCCGCTGCGCTCCTGGCTCCTCCTCTTCTCGAGTGCCCGTCAGGGAAGTGCTCATTTGAATATGTACCCCTTATTGGTGGACGCCTACCTTTTAACCACTATTTAACACCATGCCGAAGATAATAAAAGCGGAACAGTGTACGAAGCAATTTTGCTGTGTAAGTTATTCATGTTGTTTCCTATGCATAGAGATGTTTTGATATGAGGCAAGGGAATCGACCAACGAAAGGTAATTATAATTAGAAAATAAGATAATAGTCAGGACTAGTAGTTAAAAATGAAATTGGGAACAGATGCTGAAAAGGCATTTGACCCGGGTTAGCTGGTCCTTTTTGTTTTCAGTTTTACGATATGTGGGTATGGGGGAGAGGATGGTTGGATGGATATCGAGCCTATATACAAGACCAGAGGCACAAATCAAAGTAAATGGACTCATGTCTGATTCCTTTTTTATTTCTAACGGCACCCGTCAAGGGTGCCCCTTATCACCTCTCCTTTTTTGCTCTCTCGCTGGAACACCTCCTATGCAGGGATGAGCCGAACACCCCCCTGTTCGGTTCGCACCAGAACCTGCGAACAGACAGAATGTTCGTGTGAACTTTAGAACCCTATTAAATACAATGGACTCGAACGTTCGAAATCTAAAGTGCTAATTATAAAGGCTAATATGCAATTTATTGTCCTAAAAAGTGTTTGGCGACCCGGGTCCTGCCCCAGGGGACATGTATCAATGCAAAAAAAGGTTTAAAAATAGACGTTTTTACGGGAGCGGTGATTTTAATAATGCTTAAAATGAAAAAATAAAAGTGAAATATTCCTTTAAATTTCGTACCTGGGGGGTGTGTATGATATGCATGTAAAGTCGCGCATGTTTCCCGTGCTTAGAACTGTCCCTGCACAAAGTGTCATTTTTGAAGGAAAAAAAGTCATTTAAAACTCACTCGCGGCTATTAATGAATTGTCGGCTTTTATGAATACATAGAAAAGTCATTGATAAAAAATAAAAAAAGCGTGGGGGTTCCCCCGAATTCAATTACCAGGCCCTTTAGGTCTGGAATGGATATTAAGGGGAACCCCGCCGCAAATTTAAAAAAAAAATGGCGTGGAGTCCCCCCTAAATATCCATACCAGGCCCTTGAGATCTGGCATGGATTTTAAGGGGAACTCCACCCCAAATAAAAAAAAATGGCGTGGAGTCCCCCCAAAAATCCATACCAGACCCTTATCTGAGCACGCAACCTAGCCGGCCGCAGGGGAAGAGGGGGGACGAGAGAGCGGCCCCCCTCCCTCCTAAACCGTACCAGTCCACATGCCCTCAACATGGGGAGGATGTCCCCATGTTGATGGGGACAAGGGCCTCATCCCCACAACCCTTGCCCGGTGGTTGTGGGGGTCTGCAGGCGGGGGGCTTATCGGGATCTGGAAGACCCCTTTAACATTGTACCCCTACCATTTCACGAAGAAAGTGTCAAAAAATGTAAATAAAAACACACAAACACCTTGAAAAAGTCCTTTATTAAAAAAAAAAAAATTATAAAAAAAAACAAACCATTCCAGCGATGAAATCCAGTGTCCCGCGGCGATCCCGATGTCCAGCGCTGTCCGTCATTGGTTGTGCCTGTGCAGACCTGATGGGGAACTTCCTCCGCTGTGTTTTAAATGTATAGACCCGCCCCTTCTAAAGTTCCCCATCAGGTCCGCTCAGCGGAACAGATGCGGAACATGAGAAGGGGCGGGTCTATACATGTATTACACAGCGAATGAAGTTCCCCATTAGGTCCGCCCCCTCGGTATGTCCGACCCCGCCTACGTCATTGGCCTGAGCGGGGAACTTCCTTCACTGTGTAATTTAAATTTACACAGTGAAGGAAGTTTCCCGCTCAGGCCAATGACGTAGGCGGGGTCCGACATACCGAGGGGGCGGACCTGATGGGGAACTTCGTTCGCTGTGTAATACATGAATAGACCCGCCCCTTCTCTCGTTCCCCATCAGGTCCGCACAGGCACAACCAATGACGGACAGCGCTGGACATCGGGATCGCCGCGGGACACTGGATTTCATCGCTGGAATGTTTTTTTTTTTTTATATATATTTTTTTTTTTAATAAAGGACTTTTCCAAGGTGTGTGTGTTTTTATTTAAAATTTTTGACACTTTCTTTGTGAAATGGTAGGGGTACAATGTACCCCTTACCAATTCACATAGGGGGGGGCGGGATCTGGGGGTCCCCTTTGTTAAAGGGGTCTTCCAGATTCCGATAAGCCCCCCCGCGGACCCCCACAACCACTGGGCAAGGGTTGTGGGGTTGAGGCCCTTGTCCCCATCAACATGGGGACATCCTCCCCATGTTGAGCGCATGTGGCCTGGTACGGTTCGGCAGGGAGGGGAGGGTGCTCTCTCGTCCCCCCCTCTTCCCCTGCGGCCGGCCAGGTTGCGTGCTCGGATAAGGGTCTGGTATGGATTTTTGGGGGGACTCCACGCCATTTTTTTTTTATTTGGGGTGGAGTTCCCCTTAAAATCCATGCCAGATCTCAAGGGCCTGGTATGGATATTTAGGGGGAACCCCACGCCATTTGTTTTTTAAATTTGCGGTGGGATTCCCCTTAATATCCATTCCCGACCTAAAGGGCCTGGTAATTGAATTTGGGGGAACCCCCACGCTTTTTTTTTTTTTTTTTCATCAATGACTTTTCTATGTATTGATAAAAGCCGACAATTCATTAATAGCCGCGAGTGAATTTTAAATGACTTTTTTTCCTTCAAAAATGACACTTTGTGCAGAGACAGTTCTAAGCACGGGAAACATGCGCCACTTTACATGCATATCAAACACACCCCCCAGGTACGAAATTTAAAGGAATATTTCACTTTTATTTTTTCATTTTAAGCATTATTAAAATCACTGCTCCTAAAAAAACTTCAGTTTTTAAAACTTTTTTTTGCATTGATACATGTCCCCTGGGGCAGGACCCAGGTCCCCAAACACTTTTTAGGACAATAACTTGCATATAAGCCTTTATAATTAGCACTTTAGATTTCTCCCATAGACTTTTCGAATTTGCCGCAAACACCCCAAATAGTTTGTTGTTCGGTGAACGGGCGAACAGGCAATGTTCGAGTCGAACATGAGTTTGACTCGAACTCAAAGCTCATCCCTACTCCTATGCAAAGTAAGGCAAAACCTGGACATTTCGGGGATAAGAACTGGAGATACACATTATAAGGTCTCCGCGTATGCGGAAGACCTTTTGTTTTCCCTCACAAAGCCAGCAATATCAATGCCAAATTTGATGAGAGAATTGGACCAATATGGCGCCTTATCCAATTTAAAAATCAACATGACAAAATCAGAAGCAATGGGGATATCTATGTCACCAATACAAATCAGTGTCCTGAAAGCAAATTTTAAATTTAGATGGACCTCGACGGCTCTTAAATATCTGGGCACGTATATGTCACCTAAATTGGACCAAACCTTTACGCTGAATTTTCTAGCATTATTAACCACTTAAGACCCGGACCAATACGCAGCATAAGGACCAGGCCCCTTTTTGCGATTCGGCGCTGCATCGTTTTAACTGACAATTGCGCGGTCGTGCGACGTGGCTCCCAAACAAAATTAGCGTCCTTTTTTTTCCACAAATGGAGCTTTCTTTTGGTGGTATTTGATCACCTCTGCGGTTTTTATTTTTTGCGCTATAAACAAAAATAAAGCGACAATTTTGAAAAAAATTCAATATTTTTTACTTTTTGCTATAATAAATATCCCCAAAAAAAAAAAAAAAAAAAATTTCCTCAGTTTAGGCCGATACGTATTCTTCTACATAATTTTGGTAAAAAAATCGCAATCAGCGTTTATTGATTGGTTTGCGCAAAAGTTATAGCGTTTACAAAATAGGGGGTAGTTTTATGGCATTTTTATTATTATTATTTTTTTTTTTACTAGTAATGGCGGCGATCAGTGATTTTTTTCGTGACTGCGACATTATGGCGGACACATCGGACACTTTTGACACTATTTTGGGATCATTGTAATTTTTACAGCGACCAGCGCTATAAAAATGCACTGGTTACTGTGAAAATGACACTGGCAGTGAAGGTGCTTAACCAGGAGGGGGCGCTGTAGGGGTTAAGTGTGCCCTGATTTGTATTTCTTACTGTGGGAGGGCGTGGCTTAGCGTGTGACATCACTGATCGTCATTCACTATTACAGGGAACAGACGATCAGTGACTAGGAAGCACGGGGAGAGGTTTGTTTACACTTACCTCTCCCCGTTCTTCCTCTCTGTGACCCGATCGCGGGACACCAGCGGCGATCGGGTCTGCTGTTCCCGCGGGGACAGTCACGGAGAAGAGGACCGGGTCGCGAGCGTGCCGCCGTGCCATGCCCAGCCGTGGCATTTTGCCGACGTATATCGGCGTGCAGCGGTCCTCAAGTGGTTAATCAGAGTGAAAACTCTACTGGCTAAATGGGACAAGGGTACCTTCTCGTGGTCTGGTAGATGCAATATAATAAAAATGTCAATCTTGCCTAAACTATCTTACCTATTTCAAACATTACCTATCCATATTCCTCCAGAATTTTTCAATCGGACTAATGCATTGATAGCTGACTTTGTTTGGGCACATAAGTGGCCAAGATTACAACGCCGAATAATGACCATGCCTAAACAGTATGGGGGGGTAGCAGTCCCAGACATACAGAAATATTACCAAGCGGCCCATATGGTGAGATTAATAGACTGGTGTAAGCACACAAGCCTTAAAATATGGCCAAAGATTGAGCAATCACAGTGCAGGGTCCCAATGCGTCGGGCGGTTTGGTGCTTTAGAGACCTTAGTTCTGACCTCAAAAAGCACCCAACCTTGGGCCCTACCCTGCGGATCTGTTCTCGAATATGTTCCACAACCGCACTATCATCAGTTAACTCCCCCCTGTACCCCATTGTGGGGAACCCACACTTCCCCCCGGGACTACAGGAGGGCCCATTTAGAAGACTTTTAGACTCACCGTGCTTTCAGGCTTCGCACTTTGTGCAAGTAACGACGGGGAACTGGCCCTCAATGATGGAATTGACCTCATCTAATGATTGTTTTTGACTGGACTTTTGTAATGGAGCACAATTAAGGCATTTTTTTTATATTCTTCCACCTCCGGAGGGATTTCTAAGACCATTGACCCCTTTAGAAAAGCTGTGTGAGGAGAAGGGCCCTTGTTATCATGCACTCTCAAAATATATGGATTATTGATTGCTCCTTCAGAGGACTATGTCCCTCCATATATAAGGAAGTGGGAAATGACATTGGACAGGACATTTACTCAGGCACAACATAGGCAATTATAAATCTTGCGCTAAAATCTTCTATATGTACTAGGGCCCAAGAAACTAATTTTAAAATCATGACAAGATGGTATCGAACACCCTCATTGCTTAATAAATATCTGCCGGAGATTCCAGACAAATGTTGGAGGTGCCAGGAAGAAAGAGGGACATTACTTCATTTTTTCTGGTCATGCTTGAAGCTGCAGCATTTCTGGAGGGAGGTATGGCAGATAGCACAGAACAACCTCCCAGAAGATCCAGCTTTATTCTTGCTGCACGTATCCAAAATACCGGGGAAAACATACAGTAAATCAATTTTACTAAAAGTATTTTGAATAAACAAAAATAGTAGCGCTTCTGTGTATCACACCACAAATCTAAATACTATAGCAAATATATATATGTCCCGTGAGGAATCACATATATGTGAAAAACTGCAAAACATATACTCTAAAAATATATATGTGCACATACAATAAATTAATAAGTGTCCGTAACGTTCAAATATTGTTTTCAAACCAGTTGTGAAAAAAACATTTAAAGAAAGTCCATCAGTGAGATAAGTGTTCCAATAATAGTGACTTCAACTAAAATTTGCATAAAAATCTTCCTGTGTTCTCTTGAATAAACCTTCACCACACCAGCGTGATTAGTGACTCCACTCCCTAAGGACTTGCACTCAGCACTAGGATTTGCCTTGCACTCTCATGCTCGGCTTCACAGCTTAAACACCCCTCAGGCTATAAAAGATAGATCCAAACGATGTTGCTAGGTCCTGCTCCCGAAGCGCAGTGGAGTGTATAAGGGAAGAAGAGGGCAGTTGATTTCTTTTTATACACTATTTTAGTCAGTAAATCAATTTTACACCATCTTATCAATGGGCCAGAGCCTGTATTGCTCGGCAGTGGAGAGACACAAAACCTCCAACAATCTTCTCATGGGTTACAGGAATTCAAGAGGTAAATAGGATGGAGGATTTTACATTATCATCCCAAAACCGATATGAGATCTATTCTGAAACTTGGGCACAATGGAATATATTTAAATATTCGGCAGAAGGGAAGTGGAGATGGAAACATGAGATGGCGAAAAAAGAGGGGGGAAGGGGATTTCTATGCTTCCTCTACCTCCCCTGCCGACTGGAGATATTTTTCTTTTGGACGTCTTTGGTGGGGGTTTTTTCTTTCCCTTTTTTTTTTTTGGGTTAATTTGAGGTTAAAGAGGGGGAGGAAAAAAGGGGGTGGGGGGAGTTTGGGTATCCAGGAGGGGAAGAGCCAAAGAAGACTGAACCCAGGTGACCCCAGAGGGGGTACGGGCCTTGTGTCAGGGAGCGGAGCCCCAGGCTAGTGGTGGATCCAGAGCAGAAGAAATTGGAGTCTCAGTTGTTGGAGTGCCCAAATATTACTGTGATATAACCCAGATTGGTGAAGAGGACTTGCCTAAACTATCAAAGAAGGATATAAGACGGGACCAGCTGGAAGACCCATTGGGAAGATTGGCTTTGGAAGCCCTAGAAGACCAGGGGACGGACAGACTCTTGCATGATCCCTCAAAGAAGGCCCGCTTACTGCGCAAGGAATGGGACAGGTTGCAGGTGCATGAAGGGGTGGTCTACTGAAGGGGCCCCTCTGATGACCTGGAAGACAAGTGGCAACTATTCCTGCCGGAAAAACACCGAAAGACTGTTATGGTTGCCCTACATGACCATGGCCACCTAGGGACAGAGAGAACTTTTCAGCTCATAAGGAGCAGATTCTATTGGCCCTGTATGTGGGCTGAAGTGGAGTACTGTCACTCATGTGCTCGCTGTATACAAAGAAAAACACTGCCCCATCAAGCTGCCCCAATGGGCCACCTGCAAAGGCAAGGGCCCTTGGACTTGGTATGCATTGATTTTCTTTGTCTGGAACCTGATTTGAGCGGACATGGAAATGTTCTGGTGATAACCGACCATTTCACTCGATACGCCCAAGCCTTTCCAATTAAAGACCAGAAGGCCTCCACTGTGGCCAAGATACTCGTAGAGAAGTATTTCATACATTACGGACTACCTCAACGCCTTCACTCGGACCAAGGGAGGGACTTCGAAAGTCGACTGATCTGGAAGTTATTGGATTCCTTAGGCATAAAGAAGACTCGCACAACCCCTTATCACCCACAAGGAGATGCCCAACCAGAAAGGTTTAACATAACTTTGTTGAATATGCTGGGGACCCTGAGCAGCGAGGAAAAACAACATTGGGGCAAGCATATAGCTGCCATAGTGCACGCTTACAATAGCACAACTAGTGACGTCACCGGATACTCACCTTACAGACTAATGTTCGGTAGGGAAGCGAGACTACCTGTAGACCTGGCCTTTGGCACTTCGATAGACCACATATCGGCTGCTTCACACAAGGGATACGTGGACAGGCTGTGGCAAAGCTTAAGACTGGCTTATGAGAAGGCAGAAGCCACTTCCGACCAGAGAGGAGCCCGGAACAAGCGAAATTTTGACCTCAGGATCCAGATCCATGACTTGCAACCAGGAGACAGAGTGCTGTGGCGGAATCTGGGTGTTCCAGGAAAACATAAGCTTGCTGACAGATGGAAATCACAGCCGTATGTAATTTGTAAAAAATTGCCTGACTTGCCAGTGTACCAGCTGAAACCCAAAGGAAAAGTGGGACCCTTGAAAACCTGGCACAGGAACCACTTATTGCCTGTCTCCGAAGCAGTTCGGACACCTTCTACTCCGGATTCTCCTGAGCCACCTTCAACCTCCAATACCCCTAGGCCCAACACCAGGTCTCAAACCACTCTGTCAGGAGAGATGGATGTCACAGACCAGAGTGAAGATGAGGAAATGGAACTGGACTGGCTGTGGCCATCTCAGGCACCTGAACCCATGGTCGTGGATCCTTCACCCTGTGAAGTTACCATCGATGGCACCCTAAATGATGAAGCTGCTGAGTTCATTCCATCGGGTACTTTGGCTAAGGAATGGAAAGATGCCTTAAAGTCCTTCCCAGCTGAAGACCCACGAGACTCCTTGTACCTCTCTTCACCTGATTCGGATGCCCCTGAAGCAGTAGGATCCACTACACCTGTCCCAGTGGAGGGAAGAATGGAAGAACCCATTGCGCCTGATACCTTGGCCCCCAGGGAGCAAAGAGTGAAGAGAACTATTCGCCCTCCCCGAAAACAAACCTACACCCAGATGGGAGAATGCTCCGAAGATACTGTAGTAACTGCGAGAAGGACAATAGAGAAACCTGGCCCCTCCACTGTGAATTTGGTGGAGGGCAACCCCAGCTCACTCTCTGGTAGACATGTGCGATTAGTTTCGTACGAATCTAAAATTCGTACAAATTTCCGGAAATTCGTACATTCGTACGAATCCGAAATACGAATTTTTATGCATACAAATTCTGTACGAAATACAAAATGTTGTTTACGAATTTCGGATCCAAAAGTGAAAAATTCCTTTAAATTTCGTACCTGGGGGGTGTGTATGATATGCATGTAAAGTCGCGCATGTTTCCCGTGCTTAGAACTGTCCCTGCACAAAATGTCAATACATAGAAAAGTCATTGATAAAAATAAATAAAAAAGCGTAGGGGTCCCCCAAATTCAATTACCAGGCCCTTCAGGTCTGGAATGGATATTAAGGGGAACCCCGCCGCAAAAAAAAAAACAATGGCGTGCGGTTCCCCCTAAATATCCATACCAGGCCCTTCAGATCTGGCATGGATTTTAAGAGGAACTCCACCCCAAATTTAAAAAAAAAATGGCGTGGAGTCCCCCCAAAAATACATACCAGACCCTTATCCGAGCACGCAACCTTGCCGGCCGCAGGAAAAGAGGGGGGGACGAGAGAGCGCTCCCCCCCCCTCCTGTACCGTACCAGGCCACATGTTGATGGGGACAAGGGCCTCATCCCCACAACCCTTGCCCGGTGGTTGTGGGGGTCTGCGGGCAGGGGGCTTATCGGAATCTGGAAGACCCCTTTAACAAAGGGGACCCCCAGATCCCGGCCCCCCCCATGTGAATTGGTAAGGGGTACATTGTACCCCTACCATTTCACAAAGAAAGTGTAAAAAAATGTAAATAAAAACACACAAACACCTTGGAAAAGTCCTTTATTAAAAATAAAAAAAATATAATAAAAAAATAAAACATTCCAGCGATGAAATCCAGTGTCCCGCAGCGATCCCGATGTCCAGCGCTGTCCGTCATTGGTTAAGCCTGAGCCGGCCTGATGGGGAACTTCCTCCGCAGTGTTTTAAATGTATAGACCCACCCATTCTAAAGTTCCCCATCAGGTCCGCTAAGCGGACCAGATGCGGAACGTGAGAAGGGGTGGGTCTATTCATGTATTACACAGTGAAGGAAGTTCCCCATCAGGTCCGCTCAGGCCAATGACGTAGGTGGGGTCTGACATACCGAGGGGGCGGACCTGATGGGAACTTCCTTCACTGTGTAATACATGAATAGACCCGCCCCTTCTCACGTTCCGCATCTGGTCCGCTTAGCGGACCTGATGGGGAACTTTAGAAGGGGCGGGTCTATTCATGTATTACACAGTGAAGGAAGTTCCCATCAGGTCCGCCCCCTCGTAGAGCGGACCTGATGGGGAACTTCCTTCACTGTGTAATACATGAATAGACCCGCCCCTTCTCACGTTCCGCATCTGGTCCGCTTAGCGGACCTGATGGGGAACTTTAGATGGGGCGGGTCTATACATTTAAAACACTGTGGAGGAAGTTTCCCATCAGGTCCGCTCAGGCTCAACCAATGACGGACAGCGCTGGACATCGGGATTTTTTTTAATAAAGGACTTTTCCAAGGTGTTTGTGTGTTTTTTTTTTACACTTTCTTCATGAAATGGTAGGGGTACAATGTACCCCTTAACAATTCACATAGGGGGGCCGGGATCTGGGGATCCTCCCCATGTTGAGGGCATGTGGCCTGGTACGGTTCCCCTCTTTTCCTGCGGCCAGCCAGGTTGCGTGCTTGGATAAGGGTCTGGTATGGATTTTTGGGGGGACTCCATGCCATTTTTTAAAAAAATTTGGGGTGGAGTTCCCCTTAAAATCCATGCCAGATCTGAAGGGCCTGGTATGGATATTTAGGGGGAACCGCATGCCATTTTTTTTTTATTTGCGGCGGGATTCCCCTTAATATCCATTCCAGACCTGAAGGGCCTGGTAATTTAATTTGGGGGAACCCCCACGCTTTTTTTTTTATCAATGACTTTTCTATGTATTGATAAAAGCCGACAATTCATTAATAGCCGCGAGTGAGTTTTAAATTACTTTTTTTCCGTCAAAAATGACATTTTGTGCAGAGACAGTTCTAAGCACGGGAAACATGCGCGACATTTAAAATTTACGATTCGTACGAAATTCGTATTTCGTACGAATCTGAATTAAATTTCGTACACGAATTACGAAATACAATTTTTTTTTAATACGAAACAGAACGGAACGGAACCAAACTAATTTTTTGACGGCGCCCATGTCTACTCTCTGGCACAGTTAGGCAGGTCACTTCTACCAATATGACCTGTAGGCAAGACAATCTCCCTTACCAAGTTTGGTGGGAGGTTCCTTTGCCAAGCTCCTTTGCAGCCATAAATTGTATTGTTTGTAAATAATGCTAATATTATCTTTGGGGACCAAAGATTTTAAGTGGGGGGAGTGTTTAGCGGGGTGTTGCTTTAAGAACCCAGAGACTACCATACCCAGGGTGCATTGCCCCGCGCAAGGACTGCTGGGGTGGTCTATTTAACTGAAGGGCGGGCCGTAGATCGCTCTCTTTGGACATCGCCCGCCCAGCAAGTGGAACTCTGTGCTGAGTCTGTTGTTCCTGACAGGGCCTGAAGTTTAGGCCTTGTGTTTCCAAAGAGCCTTCCGTTTCCACTGAGGAGCCTGAGGGACGTCTCATCCTGCTACCCATCTACTACTTCCAGGAGGACCGAAGACCCGGGTGTCGTGGAACCTGTGTACCGAGACACAGCTACGGAAGATACGGACGCGGACTGGTCCGGTTGGGTGAGAGAGCACCTGCTCAGAAATTAGCACAGGATCTCTAGGCCCAGTGTTTGTTGTTCGGGACCCACCATTTAGAGTTTGCATCTGCACGCCGGAGGGACAGTGCATTGAGTAGCATTAGTGACTTCATTTTATTCATCTATTCATCAAGTTTACAAGCACCTATTCCTGTGGATTACAATTTGTCTCTTAAAGTGCACCACCATTTGCTAGCGAAGATCCATCTCCACGGAACTTACACATAGACAGTCAGGCCTGACTTCTAAGTTTAGACATTGCTGGGCGCCATCTTGCCCACGAGGGAGGGGAGCTGCAAGCGAGGTCCGTTAGGTGTATGTGTACAGAATTGGAGCATCTGTTTATTTGCTGAATACCTTTTATTGCAGGGCTCTGCATATGCGAATGTATACAGTTTATCTGCTTAAACATTTCGTTCAGTAAAAGTACCAGGATTAAGCAGACAAGTTGTTGGTGTGATTACTTTGCCGAGGAAACGGTTAGTGTCAGTTTTTTTTTTTTTTTTTATAATTCAAATTTTATTAGAAATTTTCTTTACATATAATAAACAAACATATGTTACAATTCATATTCTCACATAAACCCTATAAAGGTGGAAATGCCTCCCCACCGCCATTTATCCCCATCCCTCCGCCCCAACGCATGGAAGAAAAAAAAAAAAAGGGGGGGGACCTCCCCCCCTCCTATCTGTTCTATGTGGATTTCATGTGCTCTTACAGCTCATTCTAATTACTGTGCTCTCCATACTATTTTATTTAATTTAATTGTCAGTTATATAATATCACTGTGTGCCTTTGTTGCCGGATTGTGTGACCTAAAGTTACAGGTCTCACAATCCTATCATCCCCTACTAGCTGTGCCAAGGGAGGGTAGAGACAATTACTCGGGGTTGACAGCGGTGTGTTACAGGCCTGAAACATCATACCAGCGGCTCTCTTAGCTGGGGGTATCGCTACACACATATGGTGTGAACGAGTCCTAAAAGTCTGCGCTAATCTTTATATAGAGTGGAATGCTGTCACACTAGTACTTGTGTAACAATTTGAACAATGCCGTATATACTCGAGTATAAGCCGACCCGAATATAAGCCGAGGCACCTAATTTTACCACAAAAACTGGGAAAACGTATTGACTCTAGTATAAGCCTAGGGTGTGCCTCACTTTGCCTCACTGTGTCGTCCATGCCTCACTGTGTCCATGACTAGACTGACGTTTAACATGGGAGTCTATGGAAGGGGTGCCCGGCTTTGAAAAATAGGTGCTCCCCGGCCGTAGGTTCCCCGGACAAGAAACTTTGCAAACCTGTAGAGGAAGAGTGGGGCTGCATGTGTGCCAAGTTTGGGGTCCAGAGGACCTACGACCGGCCGGTACTGGGTCCCCAAAATCACCAGAGAAATTACCGTTTAACATGGGAGTCTATGGAAGGGGTGCCCGGTTTTGAAAAATTGGTGCTCTTCAGCCGTAGGTCCCCCGGACAAGAAACTTTGCACACTTATAGAGGAAGAGTGGGGCTATATGTGTGCCAAGTTTGGGGTCCAGGGGACCTACGGCCGGCCGGTACCGGCTCCCCAAAGTCCGGTAGATCAGGCGCAAAAGGGTGACTCGAGTATAAGCCGAGGGGGGCATTTTCAGCACAAAAATTGTGCTTAAAAACTCGGCTTATACTCGAGTATATACGGTATATCTTTGTCTGGTTAAGCCTTTAACGTTATTGGTTATATTTATATAGTTACATAGTAGGTGAAGTTGAAAAAAGACAAGTCCATCAAGTCCAATCTTATTGTGAATTGAGTACACACCCTTTGCTGGAAATTGTGACTGGTTAACCACTCCTCTGTCACAGACATTGTTAGACTATTTCACAGAACACTCAAAACCAAGAACATCGTAAGTGTTATTTTTATATTTCCTTTGCTGTTTCAATATAGAAATGCATGTATATAATTTTTAACAAAAAAAATCCTCTCTTTTTTTTCTCTCCATCTCTTCCAGCAGATAGAATGACAGTTGTACTAACATTTAAGAGTTTATTAGTTATGGCTACTGTATTTTGTCTTCTCCTAAGCCTGATGTACAATCAAAAAACAAAAAAGGTAACATTATAAAACTGAAATTTAAAAAAAAAGTAATTATTATTATTACCTTGGCCCATTATCAGCTGTTTACATTATTATAGCCATGATTTCACTAGATTATACCATCCACCTCCATTCATAAAGTGCCAATAGGTGTATAAATGTATATTAGACTCAGGTGTAGGGATGAGCCGAACATCCCCCGGCTCAAGAAATTTTAAAAACGGTCGTTTTTTCGGGAGCAGTGATTTTAATGATGCATAAAGTGAAAAAAAAAAGTGAAATATTCCTTTAAATATCGTACCTGGGGGGTGTCTAAAGTATGCCTGTGAAGTGGCACGTGTTTCCCGTGTTTAGAACTGTCCCTGCACAAAATGACATTTCTAAAGGAAAAAAAGCCATTTAATACTGCTTGCGGCTTTAATGTAATGTCTGGTCCCGGCAATATGGATGAAAATCATTGAGAAAAATGGCATGGCTACCCCATCACCCCCCCCCCCCCCCACTCCCTACCCCAGCCCATTACCAGCCTCTTTGGGTCTTGTATGGATATTAAGGGGAACCCTGCACCCAAAATAAAAAAAGGCCCTATATACTCTGAACAGCCGTATACAGGTGGTGCAAACAAGACACGGACTGTAGGTTTGTTCTTAAGTAGAATCTGTTTTTAATTTGGAACATGTACATTTTTTAAGTGTACAGTAGCTCTACCCAAAAAATCTATTTTTAAGCTTTTTGGAGAACATAGGGAAGGGTTAACACCCCTGTAACATTTGTTTTGCTGTCTGTGCACCTGTTCAGAACATTTCACCTCACTTTCCGTCCCAATGACAAATGTTTTTGGAAAGTTTGGGGTTTTTATTGAAACAAGGATTGGTGATAAAGCATCAGTAGAGAGGAGACACCCTTTTCCCATATTAACTCTAAAGCCCCGTACATACGATCGGTTTGACTGATGAAAACCGTCCGATGGATGGTTTTCATCAGACCAACCGATCGTGTATGGTACCCATCGGTCTTTTTTCCATCAGTTGTAAAAAATAGAACTTGTTTTAAGATTTTCCGATGGATAAAAAAACCGATCGAAAACTCTGATCGTCTATGGGCAAGTCCATCTGATCAAAAACCCACGCATGCTCAGAATCAAGTCGACGCATGCTCAGAAGCATTAAACTTCATTTTTCTCGGCTCATCTGAGTGTTTTACGTCACCGCGTTTGGAACGGTCGGTTTTTTGACTGATGGTGTGTGGGCAAGACTGATGGAAAACAGTTTCATCGGATATCCGATGGACAAATCCATCGGACGAAAATCCATAGGTTATCCGATCGTGTGTACGGGGCTTTACAGGAGAGAATTTCCCTTTCTAGGGGTAGATTTCCTCTCACTTCCTGTTGTCTCCTTCCGTTTGCAAGTAGGAGTCGTTTGTAAGTTGGATGTTTGAAAGTAGGGGCCTGCCGTAGATACTCTGCAGAAATTTGCTCCTTAGGTGTTGGTTTTGCCACAACACTGTAAGCCCTCACAGTTACTCTTGGTGGGCGCTGGAATGCCCTGCTGTCAACTATTATATCAGGAATTGTAATTACATGCCATTGTTGAACAGTGGTAAGAAAAATTGGTCCTTTGGTGGTGGTGCTGGTGCCACAAGACTGTAAGTCCTCACAGTTACTCTTGGTGGGTGCAGGAATGGGCCCAGCTGTGAAATATTAGATCAAGAATTGTTATAACATGCCCCTGTTGAACAGGGGCAGAAAAATTGGGCATTAGGCACTGGTGCTGGTGCCACAACATTGCAACCCCTCACAGATACTGTACTTAGAGCGCAGCAATGAGCCCTGTTGCAAAGAATTAGACCAAGAATTGTAATTACATGCCCCTGTTAAACAGGGGCAGACAAATTGGGCCTTGGGCACTGGTGCCAAAACACTGCAACCCCTCACAGATACTGTACTTGGAGCGCAGTAATGAGCCCTGCTGCAAAGCATTGCATAAAAAATTGTAAATACACGCCCCTGTTAAACAGGGGCTTAAAAATTGGGCCTTAGGCACTGGTGCTGGTGCCACGACACTGCAACCTCTCCCAGATACTCAAGTTGGAGTGCAGTAATGAGCCCTGCTGCAAAGCATTGCATCAAAAATTGTAATCACAGGCCCCTGTTAAACAGGGGCTGAAAAATTGGGCCTTAGCCACTGGTGGCGGCACCCAGAACCGCAAATGTTCTTCCAAGCTATCGGCAGGATCATTGAGGAGGAAGAGGATGGTCAGTCAACATAACAGGACAGTCACTCAGCATCAGCATAGGCAGTCTTGAAGGGATGTGACATTTAAAAAAAAAATATTCGGTTACATCAGCTTTAGGTGCTTGGTAGCTGGTGGTGATCCAAGACTGATTCATCTTTATGAAGGTCAGTCGATCAACCGAGTCGGTGGACAGGCGCACCCTGTGATCGGTTACAAAGCCTCCAGCAGCACTGAATTTGCGTTCTGAAAGAACGCTGGATGCAGGACAGGCCAGTAGCTCAATTGCATACTGTGCAAGCTCTGGCCAGTGATCCATCCTCAAGACCCAGTAAGCCAGAGGATTTTCAGTGGCAAAGGTGTCTGACCTTGCCCCTAGGTATTCCTGGACCATGTAAATCAGACGCTGGCGATGGTTGCTGGAACCGATCATACCTTGGGGCTGTGTACTAAAAAATTGTCTGAACGCATCGGTCAGACAGCCACCTTCCCCACCGCTCCTTCTTTGACTGACCGAAGCCTCAGCAACTCGTTGTCCAGGACCAGGAGTTTGTAACCTCCCAGTCTCTGGGAACGCGTTGCACAGACCTTTCTGCAAGGCCTCCCGGAGATGTCTCATCCTCTGCTCCCTCTGCGACAGCAAGATAAGGTCCGCAACCTTACCCTTGTACCATGGATCAAGGAGAGTGGCCAGCCAGTAATGGTCCCTCTCCTTGATCCGAAGAATACGAGGATCCTTCCGCAGGCTTTGCAGGATCAGGGAGGTCAAGCAGCGTAGGTTAGCTGAGGCATTCGGTCCGGAGTCCTCTGGGTCACTAAGGACGACATGATCCACAGCCACCTCCTCCCAGCCACGTACAAGTCCACAGGTTTCTTGGGACTGTAAATCATCCCTAAAAGACTGCTGCTGCTGATGCTGAGTGCCAGGCTCCACCTCCATGCTGACACAATCCTCCTCCTCCTCCTATGTGATGGGTGGGACAGAAGGAACACTGTCTGGGTAAAGGGGGCCTTGAGAGGCAAGGAAGTCCTCCTCTTCCTTCCTTCTGTTCTGCCTCAAGTGCCCTGTCCATTAACCCACGCAGCGTATGCTCCAACAGGTGGACAAAAGGTACAGTGTCACTGATGCATGCACTGTCACTGCTCACCATCCTCGTGGCCTCCTCAAATGGTGCCAGGACAGTGCATGCATCCCTGATCATGCCCCACTGGCGTGGTGAAAAAAACCCGAGCTCCCCTGACCCTGTCCTGGTGCCGTAGTCACACAGGTACTTATTGATGGCCCTCTGCTGCATGTGCAGCCGCTGCAGCATGGCCAACGTTGAGATCCACCTGGTGGGCATGTCACATATAAGGCGGTTCTTGGGCAGGTTCAACTCCTTTTGCAGCTCAGCCAGCCGAGCACTGGCATTATATGATCGGCGGAAATGCACACAGACTTTCCTGGCCTGCCTCAGGACATCCTGTAAGCCCGGGTACCTGCCCAAGAACCGCTGCACCACCAGTTTAAGGACGTGAGCCACACAGGGCACATGGGTCAGTTGTCCCTGTCGGAGGGCGGAGAGGAGGTTGGTGCCATTGTTGCAAACCACCATTCCTGCCTTAAGCTGGCGTGGCGTCAACCACCTCTCGGCCTGCCTGCAGAGCTGACAGAACCTCTGCCCCAGTGTGGCTCCTGTCCCCCAAACCCACCAGCGCAAGCACGGCATGGCATCTTTTTGCCTGCATACTTGCGTAGCCCCTTGAACGCCTACGGAGCACCGCTGGTTCCGAGGACAAAGCACAGGAAGAGGCCATGGAGGAAGAAGAAGAGGAGGGGGTGGAGGAGAGAGGTGTGTCACAACCAGTAGTAGCATTTTGGAGGCGTGGCGGCGAAAAACCTCCAACACTACTGCACCTTGTCCTGCATCCTTCCCAGCTGCCAAAAGAGTGACCCAATGGGCCGTGAAAGATAGGTAACGTCCCTGTCCATGCCTGCTGGACCATGAGTCAGTGGTAATATGCACCTTACCGCTGACTGCCCTGACCAGCGAGGCATGGACATTGCCTTCCACATGCCGGTAGAGAGCCGGAATCGCCTTCCGTGAGAAAAAGTGGCGTTTGGGAACCTGCCACTGAGGAACCGCACATTGCACAAACTCACGGAAGGGGACCGAGTCTACCAACTGAAAAGGCAGCAGTTGAAGTGCTAGCAATTTAGCCAAGCTAGCATTCAACCGCTGGGCATGTGGATGGCTGGGAGTGAACTTCTTTTGACGGTCCAGCAGCTGGGGCAGGGAAATTTGCCTGCTATAATCGGACATCGGTGTACTGCTAGCAGAGTGCCCGCAAGTACTTGGCTGTGACACACCTAATTCTACACCTTCATTCCTCTCAGTGCAGGTTTCAGAGAGGACTGAAGGTATAGTGGGGTTGGAGATCCCAGCTGATGAGGAGCAAGGAGAGGTCCGCTTTGTTCTTTGGTGTGGGTCTTTAAGGTACGCTTGCCAATGAGCTGCATGGCAGGTCAACATATGTCTGGTCAAGCATGTGGTGCCCAAGCGGCTGATGTTTTGGCCACGCGAGATACGCTTGAGACATATGTTGCAAATAGCAGCGGTGCGATCTGATGAGCTTGACTCAAAAAAGGCCCACACCAAAGAACTTTTGGAATAACGCGCAGAGGCAGCGCCCTGCACAGGCGGAGCTCTGCGGTGTGATTCAGTCGGTGTGCTGCCCTTACGCTGGCCCCCGGAGGGCATCCTGCCTCATTGGAGATGTGCCTCCTCCTCATCCTCCTCCTCCTCCTCTCTACTATCAGGCACCCACATGGACTCAGTGACCTCATCATCCCCTCCCTCTTGATCTCTAGAGCAAACCTGGCAGTATGCTGCAGCTGCTGGAACATGACTGCCATATTGCTGTCCTTCTTGAGCATCCCCTCTCTCTGCACTCACGCTACTGCCTTCCTCTAGCTGGGTATCATCATCAGATCTTTCAAAACGCTGGGCATCCTCCTGGAGCATGTACCCAACACTGTGCTCAAACAGTTTGGGGGACTCCTCAGGAGGACATGGTGGGTCTAGGGAAGGAGTGACTGATGATGATATTGATACGAGGGAAGAGGACGCATTGGCAGCTGCTTTGCCAGTACCCTGAGCCTGGGTGAGAGAGGATGAGGAGGGCTTGGTCATCCACTTTACCAAGTCTTCGGCATGATGCGACTCAACACGTCCAGCTGCCGAAAATAAGGACAAGCGTGTCCCATGGCCACATGCTGATGACAATGCACCGCGTCCACGACCAGCACTGTTGCCCCCAGACACAGAGCCTGCTTGCCCTCTTTAATTGGCTTGTGACTGTCTGCCTCTCCTTGTTGGCTTTCCAGACATTCTAATGGCCTGCAGGGAGATGGGAAAACCATCAATAAGGGGTAGCTTCAGGTGTATACTGTGCAGGAGGCACCTACACCCACTGTAACTGCTTGCAGATGCCTGTCTGTGTTACACAACAGAAAAACACCAGCAATATGGGGTAGCTTCAGGTGTATACTGTGCAGGAGGCACCTACACCCACTGTAACTTCTGCAGATGCCTGCCTGTGTTACACAACAGAAAAACACCAGCAATAAGGCGTAGCTTCAGGTGTATACTGTGCAGGAGGCACCTACACCCACTGTAACTGCTTGCAGATGCCTGTTAGTGTTACACAAAAGAAAAAAAACAGCAATACGGGGTAGCTTCAGGTGTATACTGTGCAGGAGGCACACTACACCCACTGTAACTACTTGCAGATGCCTGTCTGTGTTACACAACAGAACAACACCACGAGCAATAAGGGGTAGTGTATACTGTGCAGGAGGCACCTACACCCACTGTAACTGCTTGCAGATGCCTGCCTGTGTTACACAAAAGAAAAAAAACAGCAATACAGGGTAGCTTCAGGTGTATACTGTGCAGGAGGCACACTACACCCACTGTAACTGCTTGCAGGTGCCTGTCTGTGTTACACAACAGAACAACACCACGAGGAATAAGGGGTAGCTTCAGGTCTATACTGTGCAGGAGGCACCTACACCCACTGTAACTACTTGCAGATGCCTGTCTGTGTTACACAACAGAACAACACCACGAGCAATAAGGAGTAGCGTATACTGTGCAGGAGGCACCTACACCCACTGTAACTGCTTGCAGATGCCTGCCTGTGTTACACAACAGAACAACACCACGAGCTATAAGGGGTATCGTATACTGTGCAGGAGGCACCTACACCCACTGTAACTGCTTGCTGATGCCTGTTAGTGTTACACAAAAGAAAAACACCAGCAATTCGGGGTAGCTTCAGGTGTATACTGTGCAGGAGGCACCTACACCCACTATAACTGCTTGCAGATGCCTGTCTGTGTTACACAACAGAACAATAGTGATGAGCCGAACACCCCCGGGTTCGGTTCGCACCAGAACCCGCGAACGGACCGGAAGTTCGAACGAACATTAGAACCCTATTAAATACAATGGATGCGAACGTTCGAATTCTAAAGTGCTAATTATAACAACTATTATGCATGTTATTGTCCTAAAAAGGGTTTGGGAACCCGGGTTCTGCACCAGGGGACATGTATCAATGCAAAAAGAAGTTTTAAAAACGGTCGTTTTTCGGGAGCAGTCATTTTAATGATGCATAAAGTGAAAAAAAAAAAGTCAAATATTCCTTTAAATATCGTACCTGGGGGGTGTCTAAAGTATGCCTGTGAAGTGCCACGTGTTTCCCGTGTTTAGAACTGTCCCTGCACAAAATGACACTTCTAAAGGAAAAAAAAGCCATTTAAAACTGCTTGCGGCTTTAATGTAATGTCTGGTCCCGGTAATATGGATGAAATTCTTTAAGAAAAATGGCATAGCTACCCCATGACCCCCCCCCCCCTACCCCAGCCCATTACCAGCCCCTTTGGGTCTTGTATGGATATTAAGGGGAACCCCGCACATAAAATAAAAAAGGCCCTATATACTCTGAACAGCCGTATACAGGCGGTGCATACAAGACAGGGACTGTAGGTTTGTTCTTATGTAGAATCTGTTTGTAATTTTGAACAGGTACATTGTTGAAGTGTAGCTCCAGCCCAAAAATCTATTTTTAAACTTTTTGGAAAACATAGGTAAGGGTTATCACCCCTGTAACATTTGTTTTGCTGTCTGTGCCCCTGTTCAGAACATTTCACCTCACTTTCCGTCCCAATGACAACTGTTTTTGAAATGTGGTGTTTTTCTTGAAACAAGGATTGCTGATAAAGCATCAGTACAGAGGAGACACCTTTCTCCCATATTTATTCTTACAGGAGAGAATTTTCCTTCCTAGTGGTAGATTTCCTCTCACTTCCTGTTGTCTTCTTGCGTTTGCAAGTAGGAGTCGTTTGTAAGTTGGATGTTTGAAAGTAGGGACCTGCCGTATATACTCTGCAGAAATAGGCCCCTTAGTTGTTGGTGTTGGCACAACACTGTAAGCACTCACAGTTACTCTTGGTTGGTGCTGGAACGCCCTGCTGTCAACTATTATATCAGGAATTTTAATTACATATAATTGTTGAACAGTGGTAGTAAAAATTGGGCCTTTGATGGTGGTGCTGGTGCCACAACACTGTAAGCCCTGACAGTTACTCTTGGTGGGTGCAGCAATGGGCCCTGCTGTGAATTATTAGATCAAGAATTGTAATTACATGCCCCTGTTGAACAGGGGCTGAAAAATTGGGCCTTAGGCACTGGTGGCACAACACTGCAACCCCTCACAGATACTGTACTTGGAGCACAGCAATGAGCCCTGTTGCAAAGTATTGCTTCAAAAATTGTAATGACACGCCCCTGTTAAACAGGGGCTGAAAAATTGGGCCTTAGGCACTGGTGGCACAACACTGCAACTCCTCACAGATACTGTACTTGGAGCACAGCAATGAGCCCTGTTGCAAAGTATTGCTTCAAAAATTGTAATTACACGCCCCTGTTAAACAGGGGCTGAAAAATTGGGCGTTAGGCACTGGTGGCGGCACCCATAAACAAAAATGATCTTCCAAGCTATCATCATCAATCGTATCATTGAGGACTCGGAGGAGGAGGATAGCCAGTCAACATAACAGCACAGGCACTCAGCATCAGCATCAGTCTTGAAGGGATGTGACATTTTAAAATCAATTAGTCTGTTATATCAGCATCAGGTGTGTGGTAGCTGGTGGTGATCCAAGACTGGTTCATCTTGATGAAAGTCAGTCGATCAACCGAGTCGGTGGACAGGCGCACCCTGTGATCCGTGACAAATCCTCCAGCAGCACTGAATGTGCGTTCCGAAAGAACGCTGGATGCAGGACAGGCCAGTAGCTCAATTGCATACTGTGCAAGCTCTGGCCAGTGATCCATCCTCAAGACCCAGTAAGCCAGAGGATTTTCGGTGGGGAAGGTGTCCAAGTCTGACCTTGCCCCTAGATATTCCTGCACCATGTTTATCAGACGCTGGCGATGGTTGCTGGAACCAATCATACTTTGGGGCTGCGGACTAAAGAATTGTCTGAACGCATCGGTCAGACGGCCACCTTCCCCACCGCTCCTTCTTTGACTGGCCGAAGCCTCAGCAACTCGTTGTCCAGGACCAGGAGTTTGCAACCTCCCAGTCTCTGGGAACGCGTTGCACAGACCTTTCTGCAAGGCCTCCCGGAGTTGTCTCATCCTCTGCTCCCTCTGCGACGGTAACATAAGGTCCGCAACCTTACCCTTGTACCGTGGATCAAGGAGAGTGGCCAGCCAGTAATGGTCCCTCTCCTTGATCCGAAGAATACGAGGATCCTTCCGCAGACTTTGCAGGATCAGGGAGGCCATGCAGCGTAGGTTTGCTGAGGCATTCGCTCCGGAGTCCTCTGGGTCACTAAGGACGACATGATCCGCAGCCACCTCCTCCCAGCCACGTACAAGTCCACTGGTTTCTTGGGACTGTAAATCATCCCTAAAAGACTGCTGCTGATGATGCTGAGTGCCAGCCTCCACCTCCATGCTGACACAATCCTCCTCCTCCTCCTCCTCCTCCTCCTCCTCTTCCTGTGCGATGGGTGGGACAGAAGGAACACTGTCTGGGTAAAGGGGGCCTTGAGAGGCAAGGAAGTCCTCCTCTTCCTGCCTCTGTTCTGCCTCAAGTGCCCTGTCCATTATTCCACGCAGCGTGTGCTCCAACAGGTGGACAAGAGGTACAGTGTCACTGATGCATGCACTGTCACTGCTCACCATCCTCGTGGCCTCCTCAAATGGTGCCAGGACAGTGCATGCATCCCTGATCATGCCCCACTGGCGTGGAGAAAAAAAACCAAGCTCCCCTGACCCTGTCCTGGTGCCGTAGTCGCACAGGTACTCATTGATGGCCCTCTGCTGCGTGTGCAGCCGCTGCAGCATGGCCAACGTTGAGTTCCACCTGGTGGGCATGTCACATATAAGGCGGTTCTTGGGCAGGTTCAACTCCTTTTGCAGCTCAGCCAGGCGAGCACTGGCATTATAAGATCTGCGGAAATGCACACAGACTTTCCTGGCCTGCCTCAGGACATCCTGTAAGCCCGGGTACCTGCCCAAGAACCGCTGCACCACCAGGTTAAGGACGTGAGCCACACAGGGCACATGGGTCAGTTGTCCCTGTCGGAGGGCGGAGAGGAGGTTGGTGCCATTGTCGCAAACCACCATTCCTGGCTTAAGCTGGCGTGGCGTCAACCACCTCTCGGCCTGGCCCTGCAGAGCAGACAGGACCTCTGCCCCAGTGTGGCTTCTGTCCCCCAAACACACCAGCGCAAGCACGGCATGGCATCTTTTTGCCTGCGTACTTGCGTAGCCCCGTGAACGGCTACGGAGCACCGCTGGTTCATAGGACAAACCACAGGAAGAGGCCATGGAGGAAGAAGAAGAGGAGGGGGTGGAGGAGAGAGGTGTGTCACAACCAGTAGTAGCATTTTGGAGGCGTGGCGGTGGGACAACCTCCAACACTACTGCACCTTGTCCTGAATCCTTCCCAGCTGCCAAAAGAGTGACCCAATGGGCCGTGAAAGAAAGGTAACGTCCCTGTCCATGCCTGCTGGACCATGAGTCAGCGGTAATATGCACCTTACCGCTGACCGCCCTGTCCAGCGAGGCCAAGACATTGCCTTCCACATGCCGGTAGAGAGCCGGAATAGCCTTCCGTGAGAAAAAGTGGCGTTTGGGAACCTGCCACTGAGGAACCGCACATTGCACAAACTCACGGAAGGGGGCCGAGTCTACCAACTGAAAAGGCAGCAGTTGAAGCGCTAGCAATTTAGCCAAGCTAGCATTCAACCGCTGGGCATGTGGATGGCTGGGAGTGAACTTCTTTCGACGGTCCAGCAGCTGGGGCAGGGAAATTTGCCTGCTAGAATCGGACGTCGGTGTACTGCTAGCAGAGTGGGCGCAAGTACTTGGCTGTGACACACCTAATTCTACACCTTCATTCCTCTCAGTGCATGTTTCAGAGAGGACTGAAGTTATAGTGGGGTTGGAGATCCCAGCTGATGCGGTGCAAGGAGAGGTCCGCTTTGTTCTTTGGTGTGGGTCTTTGAGGTAGGCTTGCCAACGAGCTGCATGGCAGGTCAACATATGTCTGGTCAGGCATGTGGTACCCAAGCGGCTGATGTTTTGGCCACGCGATATACGCTTGAGACATATGTTGCAAACAGCAGCTGTGCGATCTGATGCACTAGCCTCAAAAAAGGCCCACACCAAAGAACTTTTTGAATGACGGGCAGAGGCAGCGCCCTGCACAGGCGGAGCTCTGCGGTGTGATTCCGTCGGTGTACTGCCCTTACGCTGGCCACCAAAGGGCATCCTGCCTCGTTGGAGATGTGCCTCCTCCTCATCCTCCTCCTCCTCCTCTCTCCTATTAGGCACCCACGTGGAGTCATTGACCTCATCATCCCCTCCCTCCTCATCACTGGAGCCAATCTGGCAGTATGCTGCAGCTGCTGGAACATGACTGCCAGATTGGTGTCCTTCTTGAGCATCCCCTCTGTCTGCTCTCACGCTACTGCCTTCCTCTAGCTGGGTTTCATCATCAGACCCTTCGAAACGCTGGGCATCCTCCTGGAGCATGTACCCAACACTGTGCTGAAACAGTTCGGGGGACTCCTCAGGAGGAGGACATGGTGGGTCTAGGGAAGGAGTGACTGATGATTTGTCTGACATTGATACCAGGGAAGACGACGCTTTGGCAGCTGCTTTTCCAGTACCCTGAGCCTGGGTGAGAGAGGATGAGGAGGAGGAGGAGGGCTTGGTCATCCACTCTACCAAGTCTTCGGCATGATGTGGCTCAACATGTCCAGCTGCCGAAAAGAAGGACAAGCGTGTCCCATGGCCATGTGCTGATGACAATGCACCGCGTCCACGACCAGCACTGTTGCCCCCAGACACAGAGCCTGCTTGCCCTCTTTTATTGCCTCCTGACTGTCTGCCTCTCCTTGTTTGCCTTCCAGACATTCTAATAGATGGCCTGCAGGGAGATGGGAAAAAAGCAATAAGGGCTACCTTCAGGTGTCCTTCTCTGTCCCTGGAAACAAGGACTTGCAGAGTGAAAGAAAAAAAACACTCTCCCTACCTACAGTTTTCTGTCCCTAGAAAAAATGTTTTTTTTAATCACAATATAGCACAAGGAAAATTAACTCACTGTCCTTACAGGTCCCTGGAAACAAGGACTTGCAGAGTGAAAGAAAAAAAACACTCTCCCTACCTACAGTTTTCTGTCCCTAGAAAAAAATGTTTTTTTTAATCACAATATAGCAAAAGGACAATTCACTCACTGTCCTTCCAGGTCCCTGGAAACAAGGACTTGCAGAGTGAAAGAAACTGACACTGTCCCTACCTAGAGTTTTCTGTCCCTAGAATAAATGTTTTTTTTAATCACAATATAGCAAAAGGACAATTCACTCACTGTCCTTCCAGGTCCCTGGAAACAAGGACTTGCAGAGTGAAAGAAACTGACACTGTCCCTACCTAGAGTTTTCTGTCCCTAGAATAAATGTTTTTTTTAATCACAATATAGCAAAAGGACAATTCACTCACTGTCCTTCCAGGTCCCTGGAAACAAGGACTTGCAGAGTGAAAGAAACTGACACTGTCCCTACCTAGAGTTTTCTGTCCCTAGAATAAATGTTTTTTTTAATCACAATATAGCAAAAGGACAATTCACTCACTGTCCTTCCAGGTCCCTGGAAACAAGGACTTGCAGAGTGAAAGAAACTGACACTGTCCCTACCTAGAGTTTTCTGTCCCTAGAATAAATGTTTTTTTTAATCACAATATAGCAAAAGGACAATTCACTCACTGTCCTTCCAGGTCCCTGGAAACAAGGACTTGCAGAGTGAAAGAAACTGACACTGTCCCTACCTAGAGTTTTCTGTCCCTAGAATAAATGTTTTTTTTAATCACAATATAGCAAAAGGACAATTCACTCACTGTCCTTCCAGGTCCCTGGAAACAAGGACTTGCAGAGTGAAAGAAACTGACACTGTCCCTACCTAGAGTTTTCTGTCCCTAGAATAAATGTTTTTTTTAATCACAATATAGCAAAAGGACAATTCACTCACTGTCCTTCCAGGTCCCTGGAAACAAGGACTTGCAGAGTGAAAGAAACTGACACTGTCCCTACCTAGAGTTTTCTGTCCCTAGAATAAATGTTTTTTTTAATCACAATATAGCAAAAGGACAATTCACTCACTGTCCTTCCAGGTCCCTGGAAACAAGGACTTGCAGAGTGAAAGAAACTGACACTGTCCCTACCTAGAGTTTTCTGTCCCTAGAATAAATGTTTTTTTTAATCACAATATAGCAAAAGGACAATTCACTCACTGTCCTTCCAGGTCCCTGGAAACAAGGACTTGCAGAGTGAAAGAAACTGACACTGTCCCTACCTAGAGTTTTCTGTCCCTAGAATAAATGTTTTTTTTAATCACAATATAGCACAAGGAAAATTAACTCACTGTCCTTACAGGTCCCTGGAAACAAGGACTTGCAGAGTGAAAGAAAAAAAACACTCTCCCTACCTACAGTTTTCTGTCCCTAGAAAAAAATGTTTTTTTTAATCACAATATAGCAAAAGGACAATTCACTCACTGTCCTTCCAGGTCCCTGGAAACAAGGACTTGCAGAGTGAAAGAAACTGACACTGTCCCTACCTAGAGTTTTCTGTCCCTGGAATAAATGTTTTTTTCAGCACAATATAGCACAAGGACAATTAACTCACTGTCCTTACAGGTCCCTGGAAACAAGGACTTGCAGAGTGAAAGAAAAAAAATACTCTCCCTACCTACAGTTTTCTGTCCCTAGAAAAAAATGTTTTTTTTAATCACAATATAGCAAAAGGACAATTCACTCACTGTCCTTCCAGGTCCCTGGAAACAAGGACTTGCAGAGTGAAAGAAACTGACACTGTCCCTACCTAGAGTTTTCTGTGCCTAGAATAAATGTTTTTTTTAATCACAATATAGCAAAAGGACAATTCACTCACTGTCCTTCCAGGTCCCTGGAAACAAGGACTTGCAGAGTGAAAGAAACTGACACTGTCCCTACCTAGAGTTTTCTGTCCCTAGAATAAATGTTTTTTTTAATCACAATATAGCAAAAGGACAATTCACTCACTGTCCTTCCAGGTCCCTGGAAACAAGGACTTGCAGAGTGAAAGAAACTGACACTGTCCCTACCTAGAGTTTTCTGTCCCTAGAATAAATGTTTTTTTTAATCACAATATAGCAAAAGGACAATTCACTCACTGTCCTTCCAGGTCCCTGGAAACAAGGACTTGCAGAGTGAAAGAAACTGACACTGTCCCTACCTAGAGTTTTCTGTCCCTAGAATAAATGTTTTTTTTAATCACAATATAGCAAAAGGACAATTCACTCACTGTCCTTCCAGGTCCCTGGAAACAAGGACTTGCAGAGTGAAAGAAACTGACACTGTCCCTACCTAGAGTTTTCTGTCCCTAGAATAAATGTTTTTTTTAATCACAATATAGCAAAAGGACAATTCACTCACTGTCCTTCCAGGTCCCTGGAAACAAGGACTTGCAGAGTGAAAGAAACTGACACTGTCCCTACCTAGAGTTTTCTGTCCCTAGAATAAATGTTTTTTTTAATCACAATATAGCAAAAGGACAATTCACTCACTGTCCTTCCAGGTCCCTGGAAACAAGGACTTGCAGAGTGAAAGAAACTGACACTGTCCCTACCTAGAGTTTTCTGTCCCTAGAATAAATGTTTTTTTTAATCACAATATAGCAAAAGGACAATTCACTCACTGTCCTTCCAGGTCCCTGGAAACAAGGACTTGCAGAGTGAAAGAAACTGACACTGTCCCTACCTAGAGTTTTCTGTCCCTAGAATAAATGTTTTTTTTAATCACAATATAGCAAAAGGACAATTCACTCACTGTCCTTCCAGGTCCCTGGAAACAAGGACTTGCAGAGTGAAAGAAACTGACACTGTCCCTACCTAGAGTTTTCTGTCCCTAGAATAAATGTTTTTTTTAATCACAATATAGCAAAAGGACAATTCACTCACTGTCCTTCCAGGTCCCTGGAAACAAGGACTTGCAGAGTGAAAGAAACTGACACTGTCCCTACCTAGAGTTTTCTGTCCCTAGAATAAATGTTTTTTTTAATCACAATATAGCAAAAGGACAATTCACTCACTGTCCTTCCAGGTCCCTGGAAACAAGGACTTGCAGAGTGAAAGAAACTGACACTGTCCCTACCTAGAGTTTTCTGTCCCTAGAATAAATGTTTTTTTTAATCACAATATAGCAAAAGGACAATTCACTCACTGTCCTTCCAGGTCCCTGGAAACAAGGACTTGCAGAGTGAAAGAAACTGACACTGTCCCTACCTAGAGTTTTCTGTCCCTAGAATAAATGTTTTTTTTAATCACAATATAGCAAAAGGACAATTCACTCACTGTCCTTCCAGGTCCCTGGAAACAAGGACTTGCAGAGTGAAAGAAACTGACACTGTCCCTACCTAGAGTTTTCTGTCCCTAGAATAAATGTTTTTTTTAATCACAATATAGCAAAAGGACAATTCACTCACTGTCCTTCCAGGTCCCTGGAAACAAGGACTTGCAGAGTGAAAGAAACTGACACTGTCCCTACCTAGAGTTTTCTGTCCCTAGAATAAATGTTTTTTTTAATCACAATATAGCAAAAGGACAATTCACTCACTGTCCTTCCAGGTCCCTGGAAACAAGGACTTGCAGAGTGAAAGAAACTGACACTGTCCCTACCTAGAGTTTTCTGTCCCTAGAATAAATGTTTTTTTTTAAGCACACTATAGCAGAAGCACAAAACACACTGACACTCTCCCTACCTATCCTTCTCTTTCCCTAAACTAAAGGAATCCAGGTTAAGCAAGAAAGAAATAACAGTCACTGTCCCTGCCTATGCTACTCTATCCCTGCTCCGGAACACACTACACTAGGCCGCCGTGCTGGCGGCCTTTTATAGTGTGGGGCGTGTACTAAACACCCTCAGCAATAATTGGCCACAGGCATCCTGCCTGTGGCCAATCATTGCTCTCCTCGCTGCCGGCGCTGTGATTGGCCAAGCATGCGGGGTCACAGTGCATGCTTGGCCAATCACAGCGCCTGGATGACACTGCGATGGCGTAGTGCATTGTGGGCCGTTCGCGTCACTCGAATTTGGCGCGAACGGCCCAAATCGTTCGATCTTCGTCGAACGATCGAACAGCCAATGTTCGAGTCGAACGTATGTTCGACTCGAACACGAAGCTCATCCCTACAGAACAACACCACGAGCAATAAGGGGTAGCATATGCTGTGCAGGAGGCACCTACACCCACTGTAACTGCTTGCAGATGCCTTTCTGTGTTACACAACAGAACAACACCACGAGCAATAAGGGGTAGCTTCAGGTGTATACTGTGCAGGAGGTTTAGCAAAAATGACACTGACACTGTCCCTGCCTATCCTGCTCTCTCCCTGCACGCCAACACACTGTAACTGCGCAAGGTTTAGCAAAGAATAAAACTGACACTGTCCCTGCCTATCCTGCTCTCTCCCTGCACGCCAACACACTGTAACTGCACAAGGTTTAGCAAAGAATAACACTGACACTGTCCCTGCCTATCCTGCTCTCTCCCTGCACGCCAACACACTGTAACTGCACAAGGTTTAGCAAAGAATAACACTGACACTGTCCCTGCCTATCCTTCTCTCTCCCTGCACGCCAACACACTGTAAATGCACAAGGTTTAGCAAAGAATATCACTGACACTGTCCCTGCCTATCCTCCTCTCTCCCTGCACGCCAACACACTACACAAGGCCACCGCGCTGGCGGCCTTATATAGTGTGGGGCGTGTACTAAACCCCCCTGAGCTATAATTGGCCACAGGCATCCTGCCTGTGGCCAATTATGGCTCTCCTCGCTGCCGGCGCTGTGATTGGCCAAGCATGCGGGGTCACAGTGCATGCTTGGCCAATCACAGCACCGGCAATGCACTGCGATGGTGCAGTGCATTGTGGGCCATTCGCCTCACACGAATTTGGCACGAACGGCCCACAAAGTTCTGGTTTCGCCGAACAGGCGAACAGCCGATGTTCGAGTCGAACATGCGTTCGACTCGAACACCGAGCTCATCCCTACTCAGGTGTGATAATAGGCAGTGTGTTGCAGGTGTTCCGTCAGATTGAGCGACCGGTCAGAATTGGTAACGGAAGTGACGTTCTGTCACCGCCATCTTGCTACACCCCGCACTTCTCCACTGTAATGATACACCGAGAAGGGGGCAAGCGGACATCTTGTTACACCCACCGGAGTTTTGCATTTCACAGTGATTTTTAACACAAAACGGAGCTTATATGCTTAAATACAGTATTTGGAAATCCGACGGACTGTTTACATGTTGAATTTTAAAATTAGGAGGTGTTCTGTCACATTAGAAAACCTGTGACATCAACAGGTTTGCAACTGCTTTTAAAATTTAACATCTAAACAGTCCGTCGGATTTCCAAATACTGTATTTAAGCATATATGCACCGTTTCCTGTTAAAAATAACTGTGGAATGCAAAACCCTAGTGGGTGTAACAAGATGTCCGCTTGCCCCCTTCTCGGTGTATCATTACTGTGGAGGAGTAAGGGGTGTAGCAAGATTGTCACGACGGAACGTCACTTCCTTTACTAATTCTGACGGGTCGCAATATCTGACGAAACAGCGGCACGACTGTAACTTTGTTTTGCTGGTGATACTATTGTAACCAATAAAGAGACCATATACCATTAACTAGATTTTGTTTTAAATATTTCTTTGTTTTGGCTAAATTAAAACGTTGGCCATGGTGTTATTCATGGGGTAACCTGATAACATAATATTAAAAATAAACAAATGCAGCGCTATGTGATATATCACTCAGTCAGGTGAAAAAATATACCGGTATATATAATTGCCGTGAACAATGCGCAAGTGAATGTTGGAGCAACTTGAATTCCCAAACAAAGAATAAAATGGTAACAAATATATAAAATAAATACTTTTTGTCAAGCAAGTGCACAGTGAAAGAAATACAAAAATATTGAAGTAAACATCAAAATATCAAAAATTCCTAATTTTAGCAAGTCCACAGTGAGAAAAAAATAATATATTCAAAATTTATTTTCAGCAAGTCCAGTGAGAAAAACACGTGATCGCCCTGTGTTGTCACGCGTAGGGGAGGGGCCAGGACGGTGGAGGAGACAGTCACTTGCTCTCTGAGCTAGCTGCTGATTCACATAAGCCTGTTTTCTATAGCCTGGTGCGCTGCAAGCACCTATAAAGTGTGAGTACCCTGATGTTTACCTACAATACATTTCTATATTTAAACGATAATGCACTATCTGGCCTCTTTTGTATTTTAAATTGAGGATACCATCTTTGGATTACACCTGGGGGAGCCTACAAATCCTGCTACTTAGAGCCCAGAGGTGATTCAGCTGCTATTGTGGACCAAACTTAATTGTGGGGTCACACAATTTGAGGTGAGCACAGTCACACGGGGGGGGGGGCACGTGTGTGAAGTCACGGTTAATATTTTTTGGATCATCATCACAGAGTCACTTTATGGGACATTATATTATATATATATTTTTTTTTTCACTGTGGATTTGCTGAAAATAAGTGTAGCGATACCCCCAGCTAAGAGGGCCGCTGGTATAATTTTTGGGCCCTGTAGTGCACCACTGTTAACCCCAGGCAATTTGCTCTGACCTCCCTTGGCACAGTTAGTATGGGCGAGTAGGATTGCGTGGCCCGTAACTCCCTGGGACACAATCCTACAATAGCACACACACACAGCAATAAAGTACAGCTATTCTTACGCGTCTCCTGTGCAAAGTAAATGACACGAACACCAATATACTAAACCTTGGCACTTTACTTTGATTTGTTAAGTGAGCAGGTAATAAACAGTGTACATATGTATGCAGAGCACTGCAATAAAAGATTATCTCAATAAACCGATAGATATACAGTACTGTGCATAATATTAACGGTCCCCGCTGCAGCTATTCTCCCTCGTGGGCAAAAAAAAATGTCTACGCTAAGTCAGGCCTGACTGTACTGTGTAGAAGTTCTGTAGGGGAAGATTTTCGCTAGCAAAACGGTGGTGCACTTTTGAAGAAAACAACTGTAATCCACAGGGTAAAAGGGGTTTGAATAACTTGGTGAATTAAAGGCAATCTCTAAAGTTGCTCCGATGCGCTGTCTCTCCGGTGCACAGCGCAACACTATTGATAACTCCGGATAACAGTTATTGGGCCTAGAGAACCTATATAGTTCTCTGAGAAAGGTGCTCTCTCACCCAACCGGACCAGTCCGCGCCCGTATCTTCCGCTGCTGTGTCTCGGTACACAGATCTCACGACATCCAATTCTTCGGTCCTCCTGGCAACGATGCAGCAACAGTATGGAGAGACGTCCCTCAGGTTCCTCGGTGAGAGCGGAAGGCTCTTTGGAGAAGGCTCAGGCCTTGTATCTCAGCAGGCTCGGAAAAGAGTTCCACTTGCTGGGCGGGCGGTGTCCAAAGAGACCGAATTCAGCCCCGCCCCTTGGTTAAATAACCCGCCCCAGCAGTCTCTGCGCGGGGCAATGCACCCTGGGTGTCCCGTTGCGCACTGGGTTCTGTAGTCTCTGGGGGTTTAAAAGGCAATACCCCGCTACATAAGTTTTGAATATATATATATATATATATATAT
Organism: Rana muscosa; assembly: GCA_029206835.1. Taxonomy (NCBI): domain Eukaryota; kingdom Metazoa; phylum Chordata; class Amphibia; order Anura; family Ranidae; genus Rana; species Rana muscosa. The sequence goes on from JARGYO010005626.1 coordinate 43,359,833, forward strand.
ATATATATATATATATGTAGCGGCCTCTACTCTCTCTCTTTCTTTATCGGTTTTATGGCTCTTGTCTAGGGGTACCTGGGAGAGAGAGAGAGAAAGCACACCACGGCCCATGTCCCCCGTAACTGGTGGGTGAAGGCCAGAGATTGGGCTTTTGTGTAGGTGTCCTAGAGTCAAGTCCAGTCCTTCGTCCCTGACTCCTTTGCTTGAGTAACCCAAGTTCCACACAGTGAATAGGTACAACTCAGTTTTATTCTTCTTGCCTTTCTCCTTTGGAAAATGAGGGGGACAGATCGAGGCACAATCCTTTCCTTTTTGCTGCTGTCCAATGTGCTGTCACCAGTGGTGAATAGTCACTGCTACTGACTAGGTAATATAGAACGTGAATTACCTTCGCTCACTTTGCCCCTGTCAGAGGAAAAAATCCATCCAAGGGAGGAATGGAGGCCTCTCCGTCACCAGCGATGCTGCGCCGGGCTCTTCAGAGAAGTTACTGCGCACCAGTCCTCACGAACTCAGACACGGGCACCCAAGGAGTTAGGGCCCCCTCGGATTCCTCCACCCTCGCGGAACTCAGTCGAAGGTACTGAGCCCCAGGCATCCGCCATAGTACCTCACCCCAGGCTAAAGGTGCCAGAGATGGACTCCATCTCCGCTCCAGCTAGGCCAAGGGCGCCTAGGCCTGAAACACCGGAACGCCAGCACCCAAGCTGAAGGTGCCTGGGTGCGGCCACGTCCTCCAACTCTTCTCTAAATCTCTCCCTCAAAACAGGGCGTCCGCCCCTTTTATGACCTCTCCCTTTGCGTCCCAGCGGGTTCCCCGCCCCGCTGTACCAGCTCCAGGGGAGGACGAAAAGGCACGGTTTGTGGTGTGAGTTCAACTCCGGCCCCAGGCAACAGCGCCACCCAGGGGCCCCAAGGAACCTCACACCACCAGAGTCCGTGCATAATTCAAGTACCCGCTACATATATATAGTTGTATTTAAAAAAAAATCACTGTAGACTTGCTGAAATTAAGAATTTTTGATATTTTGATGTTTACTTCAATATTTTTATATTTCTTTCACTTGTCACTTGTTTGCTGATATTATATATATATATATATATATATATATATATATATATTTATTTATTTCACTGTGGACTTGCTGAAAATAAGTTTTGAATATATATATATTTTTTTTTTTCTCACTGTGGATTAGCTAAAAAAAATTTTTTTCGATATTTTGATGTTTACTTCAATATTTTTGTATTTCTTTCACTGTGCACTTGCTTTACAACAAATATTTCATTTATATATTTTTTACCATTTTATTCTTTGTTTGGGAATTCAAGTTGCTCCAACATTCACTCGCGTGAGTGATATAGTGAGTGAGTGATATATCACATAGCGTTGAATTTGTTTATTTTTAATATTTTATACACAGATTATGGGAGTGTGAATATGCTTAGCGGTTGTGGATTGGTTCTCTTACGTTGAATTATTTTTTTTGGACACTCTTCATTAGTAGCTCGCAAGACATCTATCTATACAACCTAATAACATAATAACAATACGTTTAAATTAAATAAATATCCATCCTGGCTATAATACATCAACACAAAATTACACAATGTCCATCCAGACAACGCTGGATGGCTCCCTTACTAAATAACACCATGACTTTATAAGAAAGATAGGGAGGGTGGGTGGGAGTCGCGGTCCGGTCCATAGTTCAGCGGATAAGGGCCGGAATCCCCCTTTTATCTGCTCCGGTAGCACAGGCTTTGGCTTCCTCTAATTCGCTGCTTGTTGCTATGCAGTGAAACCGCTGTTGTAGCCAATGGCAACCTGCAGAAAGAGTAATAGGAGAAAGCCATGCAGCCCCCTTTGAGCTATCCCATGTGGGTCCAGCATATTGCTATGGACCTGTCAGAAGGAAAGACCACTCAGCACTGACTTTAGGTAATGCATTTCCACTTTTGCAGCCCAATTGGGATAATACCTACTTTATATTTGTTACATGTTCCCATATACATAACATAACTGCAAAAAAATTGTGTCCCCATTCTTTGAGGACAGATTCCCTTTGAAATGATCAACAATTGCTTTTAAACCCCCCCCCCCACCCCCCCCCCCCCCCGCTAGTGGCCGAACAAAGGGTTAAAGGCCGAAGCGCCTGCAAAGATTTCAATGGAAATTGATTGCAGGAGCGTTTTAGGAGCGGTGATGTAAGTCTTTTATTAAAATTATCTCCTTCTTCGTCCAGTCTTCCTCCATCTTCTCCCACATCTTCCTCCTCTGGGCTTCTTCTTCTCCCGCTTCTTCTTCCGCTTTTCTTCTTTCTCTGGTCTTCTTTGTCCAGTGTGCTTCTTCCTCTGCCGCCGCTCCTGCCGACGATCCTCCTATGATGCTGCGTCCCGCTGATCTGTCCACGCTGATGTCAAGCATTTCTTAGATAACGATTGGGTGACGTCACATGCTGGGGCCTCTGGATGATGTAATTCAATGGCCACACCCCCATCGTTATCTAAGAAATGCTTGACATCTGCGCAGACGGATCAGCGGGGGGCAGCATCAGAGGAGGGTCATCTGCTGGGAGCGGCGTCAGAGGAAGAAGCACACCATACAAAGAAGGCCAGAGAAAGAAGAATAGTGGAAGAAGAAGCGGGAGAAGGAGAAGCCCGGAGGAGGAAGATGCAGGAAGGCCCGGAGGAAGAAGAAGATATTTTTAATAAAAGACTTGTCAAAAACTGTCTACTATATTTTTTCAAACAACACTACTTTTTTGGGTGAATGGGTAGGGGTGCAATGTACCCCATACTTATTCACATAGGGGGGTGGGATCTGGGGGCCCCCTTGTTAAAGGGGGCTTCCAGATTCTGATAAGCCTCCCGCCTGCAGACCCTGACAAGGACCCTGTCAGGAAGAGGCCCTTGTCCCCATCAACATGGAGGCAAGGTGCTTTGGGGTGGGGGGGCGCAGAGCAAGGCACCCACCCCCCCTGTTGAGGGCATGTGGTCTGGTATAGTTCAGGAGGGGGGGGCTTTCGCTCGTCCCCTCCCTTTCCTGACCTGCCAGGCTGCATGCTCGGATAAGGGTCTGGTATCGATTTTGGGGTGAGGGGTCCACTCTGAATCTATCCTAGACACGAAGGGCCTGGTATGGACCTGGGGGGAACCCAACACTGTTTTTTTTCATGATCAAACATGTTTTATCGGACAATCCGACCGTGTGTATGCTCCATCGGACAAATGTTTTCGTTTTTTCAACGGACAAATGTTCGCTGTGGATGCTCTCAAACTTTCCGGCAACAAATGTCCGATGGAGGATAATCCGATCGTGTGTACACAAGTCCATCGGACTAAAGTCCAAAGTACAAACACGCATGCTCAGAACCAATGCTAAAGATCAGACAACAATAGCAGAAGTTTCCCAAAGGGTGGCGGTAAAGAGCTGAAAAACCACGTAATTTGGGGAATGTTGGCTGAAAAAGTTCTGTCGTGTCTATGCATACCAAGTTCATGGCCAACGCCCCTTCGGACCAAAATCCACAGAAAAGTCAGATGGAAGTCCAATCGTGTGTATTAGGCTTTACATTCAGCTGTCAGCGGGCTTCCCCGCTGACATCTGAATGTAAAAAAAAGAATGACTCATCGGCAGTTAAGGACGCGGCGGCCGGCTTCCCGGCCCCCTGCTTAGCAACCAGTTATATACAAGTTATATACAGTTGATGCACAGCGAACAAAAAAAACACACACAAATCGCAAAATGCAGCAAAATCGCATTAAAACGCAGTACTTGCATTTTGGATGAGTGTCCATTGAAGTCTATTACATGCAAAACGCTGCATTTTGCGGGAAAAAATGTCCCCGACCCTTTCCAAAAAAGCATACAAATGCATTGATGTGAACTTGTTCCATAGGAACTCATATTAAAAAAAATCATCAGAAAAAAAAACATTAGTGTGAATCGAGCCTAAAGTAGTCTTCAATTGATAATATGGACAGTGCACAAGCTGTTCACATTATCAAAACATGAAGCGTTTGCATTGCGTTTCTGCAATTCAAAAATGAAGTTACATGATTAGAGAGAGTTGAAGCATCTCAAGTCCTTCCATTCAAGCCTATAGTAACATACCATAAAGCTGCCAGCGCGCGTTTGCGGCGTGATAGGCGTTTTTTACAAAAAAAATAGACGTGTGTGTTCGGCATCAGTATTTTGAGCAAGTGTGAATAGGGCCTAACTGATCAATTCTGCTGGAGAGCTTGCTCTTTGAAAAATGACAGACTTACTGGCAGGATCATCAGAAAGAAAAAGAAAAAGAATGCAGCCATCACATCTAAGAAATGGTAAGCTGCAGTATAATAAATTTTTGCTTTTGGGTTTAATACTGCTCTTTCACTGCCAGGTCCGTACGACATACGGACCTGACAGTGGGGGTTTTACACACACATCCCAGTAACTGCAGCCACTGGGATTGTGTGTAAATCTGACAAGCAAACTCCTGCCTGTCAGGTGTTTTTGTCCCCTATGTGATAAAAAAAATTGAATTAAGTAAAAAAAAAAAAAGGTTTTTAAATTGTAAAAAATTAAATTAACACCCAAGCACATAAAGTCTCCCCCAAAACATTTTTGATCCCCCACCACATATATGCACGTACAAACATAAACACAAATGCGTCGAGGGCGCCTATGCATAAAAATGTAGATTGCGATACACATGGTATTTATCGCCACGCATGCCGGAGTAAGAGCAATATTTCTAGCACCAGCCCTCCTCTGTAACGCTAAACTGATAAAGGGGGCTTTTAAAACTTTGCTTATAGAAAATACAGGGTACTGGAGTCTGTCGCCATTTCACGGACACATGCAAATTTAAGTGTAGCGGCCTCACCTCTCTCTCTTTCTTTATCGGTTATATGGCTCTTGTCTAGGGGTACCTGGGAGACAGAGAGAAAGACACCACGGCCCATGTCCTCCGTGACTGGTGGGTGAAGGCCAGAGATTGGGCTTTTGTGCAGGTGTCCTAGAGTCAAGTCCAGTCCCTCGTCCCTGACTCCTTTGCTTGAGTAACCCAAGTTCCACACAGTGAATAGGTACAACTCAGTTTTATTCTTCTTGCCAAGCAATAAAACAATCTTTCGCCTTTGGAAAATGAGGGGGACAGATCGAGGCACAATCCTTTCCCTTTTTGTTGCTGCCCACTGTGCTGTCACCAGTGGTGAATAGTCACTGCCACTGACTAGGTAATAGAACGTGAATTTACCTTCACTCACTTTGCCCCTGTCAGAGGAAGAAATCTGTCCAAGGGAGAAATGGAGGCCTCTCCATCACCAGCGATGCTGCGCCGGGCTCTTCAGAGAAGTTACTGCGCACCAGTCCTCACGAACTCAGACACGGGCACCCAAGGAGTTAGGGCCCCCTCGGATTCCTCCACCCTCGCGGAACTCAGTCGAAGGTACTGAGCCCCAGGCATCCGCCATAGTACCTCACCCCAGGCTAAAGGTGCCTGAGATGGACTCCATCCCTACTCCAGCTAGGCCAAGGGCGCCTAGGCCTGAAACACCGGAACGCCAGCACCCAATCTAAAGGTGCCTGGGTGCGGTTGCGTCCTCCGACTCTCTTCCCAACAGGGCGTCCGCCCCTTTTATGACCTCTCCCTTTGCGTCCCAGCAGGTTCCCCGCCCCGCTGTACCAGCTCCAGGGGAGGACAAAAAGGCACAGTTTGCGGTGTGAGTTCAACTCCGGCCCAGGGCAACAGTGCCACCCAGGGGCCCCAAGGAACCTCACACCACCAGAGTCCTTACATAAATCAAATACCCGCTACATAAGGTTTGACATATTGGGTATCTATTTACTCGGTGCAACCTTGTCTTTTATGTTTTATAAAAAAATTGCAAAGATGGTTGCATTTGGGGAGTGCGCATGCACGCGGGATCCAAGATGGTCGCTAAAGCCTGGAGCCACGGCCATGGAATGCTCTGTAAGGGGCCCCAGGAGGCACACATTCTGGGCACATATGCTACCACAGCTCCCAGAAGGTCCCCCGCTGATTGTATGGCAGGTGGCAGCAGCCAATGGGCCTGTTCTTGCCCGCCACTGACCAGGAGATCTGTGACTGCGACAGCTAAGATGGCGGCCGCTCCAGCACAGACACAGCCTCATGGAGCCTGCTCTTCTAGATCTGCTGACACTGATGAGACCCAGGGGACTCCCCGGGACCCTCTATTCCCAGGCTGCTTCCCAGCTCAGATCAGTACTTCCCCTGCATCAACAGAGTCTCTCATAGAGCAGACTCTGGATGAACTGCTGACTGCACAGCCTTCGCAACCATCAGATAACCTGGCTGCACCAGGCCTTATGCATGACTCTCCTCTGGGAGAGGAAGGGGAACACCAGCCTTTGTTTGCCAGGTTTTCAGCCCTGTTGCTAAAACAGTACAGCACATCACCTCCTCCATCAAAGCAGATCTGCAAAGGCTGGGGGCCCGTATTGAGACTATTGGAACTAAGCTGAACAGCACTATATACCATACTAACCAAAATACCACTTGCATTGAGAGTCTGCAGCAACAACTGGACCTGGCCCTAGATAACATTGATGATTTGAAAAACAGGTCCAGGCAATATCATTTCCATATACAGGGTTTGCCAGAGTCTGAGAAAGATGTGGAAGCTGCTGTTCATACATTCCTGAGCGATCTCCTCCCCGATCTGCCTTCTCATTGCATAGATCTTGACAGGGCCCACCGGTCCTTACAGCCTTAGCACCAGGAGGGCCCACCACACAATATCATCGTTAAACCGCACTAATAAAAAACCAAGGAGTTGGTGATGCAAAAAGCTAGAGAGGCCCCTACTCTGTCTCTCCTAGGACATGATATTCAAGTGTTTGGGGATATCTCTCCGTTTACAGTTTAAAAAAGCAGAACTTTCAAACCAATGCTGGCGGTACTCCCACGTAAAGCCATTAAATACAGGTGGGTATTCCCCTTTTGTTTATCCTTCACTTACGCCAACAAACCTTATGCCGCATACACACGTTCGGAATTTCCGATGGAAAAAGTCCGGCGGAATTTTTTCATCGCATATTCCGAACGTGTGTATGCCCCATCTGACTTTTTCCTTCGGAAATTCCGACAAACTTAGAAACATGTTCTCTTTTTTTCCAACGGAAAAATTTTATATCGGAATTTCCGTTCGTCTGGATGCAATTCCAACGGATTAAAAACCACGCATGCTCAGAATCAAGTCGACGCATGCTCGGAAGCATTGAACTTAATTTTTCTCAGCTCATCGTAGTGTTGTACTTTACCGCGTTATTGACGGTCAGAATTTGGTGTGACAGTGTGTATGCAAGACAGCTTGAACGGAATTCCGTCAGAAAAACCTGTTGGAGTTTATTCCGACAGAAAATCCGACCGTGTGTACAAGGCATTACTCATTCTCTTTATTTGCGGATGGCAAAGCCTTTTTTCTACGGCTCTGTCTTATTCGCCTGGAAGGATCTACTTTGGAATCTTCTGCGCCTGCTGGCCCCAACCGCCTTGGAGAGTCGGTTCGTCCTCTCTCACCATTGTGGTAATAAGCATCGTAAGGGATCGTCCAGACCCCCTTGAAGTTTATGACTCTGATAATAAGAGTTCTTATTTCTGATAACACGTTCTCAGATGCTGGTAACTTTGCCGTCCTTTAGGGTTACCCCTTTGAAGTTATATGGGACTTTCTACATTTTTTTTTTTTAGTTAGATACTTCGGTTTTACATGATCTATCTTTATGCCTGTCACCTTTTGTGTGGTCTCCAAGCGGGTAACCTGACCTGGTCCTGGGACAGTGTGATAATTACACATGGCTGTGGTTCCTCTGCCCCGCCTGGTTGATTCCTTGGCCGGGTGTGACATAGGGTGATGGCTGGGGGTCTGGTGGAGACTGGGGCATATGTGTTTTTACTACATTTCAGATGTTATCTAACTAGCTATGTGTTTTTGTCCTATGCTGTATACACTAAGTGAGCTAAGGCCTGGCCCGATTTTCATGTCACGCAGGTTCGGGGCATGAAACTTCTTTGCCCTAGCCTCAAGGCTTCTTTTGGTCTCCTGGCTATGGTGTTTGTGTATATATGTCACCTTTTATTTTTTGTTGTCTTTTCTGTCCTTTTATAACTTTTTTTAGTCTTTTTCTTTTTGGAGATCTAGGCTTCTTTATCCTTTTTCTCTGCTATGGTGGCGGAACCTGAGTGGTCGGGCCATATGAAGGATCGTACTCTGGGTAGAAGTGAGTGGCGACATATGCTGTATGGCCTAAATTCCCCTGTTAAACATCGGAAAGCGTTTCATTATTACCAATCTTGCAGGGCAGATCTCTTGCTACTTCAAGAAACACATTTTCCCTGATCTTATAGGCCGTCCTTCCTGCATAAACATTATCCGTTTTGTTTTTTTAGCCAACGCTCCAGATAAAACTAGAGGAGTAACGATTTGTTTTTCAAAAAGTGTTTCTTTCACACTTAAACAAGAAATAAGGGACCCTGAAGGGAGGTTGTTGTTGGTTAAAGGCCTAGTTGGGGAAGAGCTCTGTTCCTTTGTTTCTTATTATGCCCCTAATGTAGGTCAGGCCCTGGCCCCCTACCCGGAGGGGCAGGTTATATTTGGTGGAGATACCAATCTAGCTTTAGACTTGTCACTAGATAAATCCAATTCTACCCCCACTCATCTCAAGTGTGCCCCGAAGGCAGGCCTGTGAGTAGCTAAATTGTTGAATCCTCTTAGATGCGTGGCATAAGTTTAACCCAACGACAAGGGATTATACCCTCTTTTCTGCCCCCATGCGACGTACTCGCATATTGATCACGTCTTTGTATCGTGCTCCCTAGTGCCCAATATCCACAAGGCCACTATTAAAGATACAGCGTGGTCTGACCACTCTATGGTCTCAGTGTCACTACTAGCCCTATCGCTTCCCCCTCGCTTGCAACAATGGAGGTTCAATTAATCATTCTTATCTAAACCCTGCTGGTGTGAACACATCCAAATATATGTAAAACAATATTTCACTGAAAACTCAATATCAGGGAAATAGACGCTTTGATGCGCATGCGCGCACAAGGATGCACAGCACCATGGTTGGGCAGGCGCGCACCGGGACTAGGCGGACGCGCGGCGGCGTGACGTTGCACACGCACATGCGCAATGGCGCACGCCCGGCGTGATGGACGCCTGGCCTATTTAAACTCACTGCTGACAGTGGCGCATCGCTGGTGTATCTTCAGCTTGTCTGCGTTCCTGTGTCCTGTGAATCTGCTGTTCCTGATCTGTGTACCGACTCGGCTTGTCCTGACCTGATCCTTCTGACCCCCTGGCTTGATCCTTGGCTTGCATCTGACTTCCCTCTGCCTGCTTCCAGCATCTGATCCTGGCTTGGCTACTGGACTTGTTTATCTTACTCCCTGAACTTGACTCTGATCCTGGACTGACTTCCTGTGTTGACCCCTGGCCTGGCTCCCGACTCCGTTATCAAGTCTGTCCACCGGTCCCTGCTTCCTGGACCATCCAAGCATGCCTGTCTCCAGTTCCAGCTACCAGGCACCCGTGCTTCTGTGGGCACCACACCTGCTGTGTCACCTCCAGTGGTGTGCTGCGCTCGGCCACAAGGGGAGCCCTCCTAGCATCTCGGCCTCCTACCAAGTTCCTGACACTCAATGGAGGATATTTCTCCGGTGATATTGTGAGCAGCCCACAAAGCTGTAGTGCTGGGAAAATTGATTCAGTTGTCTTCACAGCTTCACCAGACTCATCAGGAACAAATCCAAATGTTAGACTCTGAATTGCAATCTTTGCTTCAAAGTCACAAACGTTCCCCGGACTCAGCACTGCTCAAACGAGCTGAGCAGATCTGATTAAAACTGAATTTATCCCCGACGACCAAAGCGGAGAAGAGCATCCATTGGGCCTCCACTAAATTCTATATGCATAAAGATAAGATTGCCCATAAACTCAATCCTCGCATGCGAAACCTATGCAGTTCCTAAGGTCCACTGCTTTGATGGCAGATATTCCCAGAACCCCTGTATAGTGCTTGAGGCCTTTAGGAGTTTTTATTCTTCCCTGTACCAGGGAGTGTAGATTCCTCGGCTTGTGCTCAATACTTGGAGAGCTTAATGCTTAATGCTTCCTAAAATATCTGTGGCTCAAAGAACATGTATGGAGGCTCCTTTCACGGCACAGGAGGTTCTGGTTGCTAATAAATCTATGAAAACTGGTTCTGCCCCGGGACCTGATGATTTTCCAGCTCTATATTACCATAAAATTCAGGATGCCCTGGTTCTTCACTTGGTGGAATATTTTAATGCTATCTGAGGTGGAGCCCCCTTAGATTCCTCTTCATATATGGCATACATCTCAGTGGTTCCAAAACCTCATAAGGATCCGGTAGAGGTTGACAATTGGGGTTTTGGCCAACAGATTGTCTTCCTTTATTAGTTCTTATGTTCCTAAGGATCAGGTGGGCTTCATCCAGGGTCATCAGGGGCCTCATCAGATCAGGAGAGCAGTGGAACTGCGGTCAGGTTGGTCTGGAGGTTACCCTCAGGAAGGCCTTCTCTTGTCTGCTGATTTGCAAAAAGGCATTTGACTCGGTCTCTTGAGACACATATGTTTCAGGTCTCAAGCCTCGTACACACGACCGAGTTTCTCGTCCAAAACCGGCAAGAAAAGTGGCGCGTGAGCTTTTTTGTCGAGAAAACCGTTCGTGTGTATGGTTTTATGACGAGAAAATTGCTGTGAATCTCGACGAGAAATTTGAGAACCTGCTCTCTATTTTCTCGTCAGGATTCCAGATTTCCTCGTCGTGTTTCTCGTCGGCCTGTTTTGTGACGAGAAAATGGTTCGTGTGTATGCTTTTACGACTCTTCCAAAAGCGCGCATGCTCACAAGCAACTATGAGACGGGAGCGCATCTTCTGGTAAAACAAGCCTTCGTAATGGAGATAGCACATTCGTCACGCTCCAAATTTTTGCATCGTTTAAATGTTGTGCATTGAAATCTTCGTTAGAATGTGACATTAATCCAAACGAATGAACTTCTTTTGCTGCTGATATTCACACAGAGTTATGACTATGTTTTTTTAACATTTTTCTTGTTGCTCTTAAGAAGATTTATGTGTATTATATCGTGCAAGTTTTTAGGAATATTAAAAAATTAGTTATTTTTCTAACTGATGTTAATTGTAATTTCGCAATGTTTTGGTAGTGATCTCCCATTGAATCTTTTAATATATATTATTTAAATTTTACACACTTTTTTGGGAAATACGATTTAGTTATTTTTTTGGGGGGTTGTTATCTGTCCCTTTTTTTGTCAGTCAAATGTATCTGCTGACTCCAAAGCTAGATTTTAAATTTTTACAAATCCACATAGTCAAGTATGAACTTAAAGAAAAATAACATTTATTCATGTTTGAACTAAAATAAAGAGAAGGCAGCGCTGGAGAAGCTGCTGCCATTTGTGCATCCCAGGGACCCCAGAGCACACAGCAACCCTGTGTGGACACTAAAATTGGGAGCTTGAGAAGGCCAACATTTCTGAGCACAATCTGATGCTGGCCTCCCAGAGGTCAGGAACAGCAGCAGGTGATATATATGTCCCAAGTGTGTGGTACTACAACAGGCTGCCTTCTGTCCGACCACAACGAAGCAAGGCCATCACTTCCTCGTCTTCCTGGCAACCCTCCCTGCAACCTTTCCTGAAGCCTTCCCTGCAGCCTTCCTTCTTCGTTTGGCTGGAGGCTGGGCCACTGGAGGGGTACTCCTGTCAGGAGGAGGAGGAGGTGGAGGAGAAGGGGATGGCGCAGAAGAACAAGGTGGAGGTGGAGGAGAAAGGGGTGGGGCGGAAGAACAAGGTGGAGGTGGAGGAGAAGGGGGTGGGGCGGAAGAACAAGGTGGAGGTGGAGGAGAAGGGGGTGGGGCGGAAGAAGAATGTGGAGGTGGAGGAGGAGGTTGAGGTTGGGACAGTTGTGCCACCTCACAAATGGCGGTATTGGGGGTAATTTTTTCCATCACCCCCTTGTTGAGCAAGGTGATGAGCAGGGGCTCGCATAGGAGGCGTTGCTCCATGCTCATCACCTTGAACTTTGCCTCCACTAGGCCGGCAATGGCCTCTTCAGGGGATGTGGGCTCTTTGAGGGTGGCATGGGCCTCTTTAATAAGGGCCATTGCTGCCTCACTGGTGGTCCTGTCCCTCCTGCCTCTTTTGGGAAGCCGGATGGGAGGCACCTGGGATCTGGTGCTTCTCCTTTGCCCTGCCAACTCCTGGCTGCCACTGGGCCCTGCCACCTCCTGGCTGCCACTGGGCCCTGCCACCTCCTGGCTGCCACTGGGCCCTGCCACCTCCTGGCTGCCACTGGGCCCTTCCTCCTCCTGCCTGACAGTTTCCAGACCCTCCTCCTGGCTGATTTCATCCTGTGTATGAAAAAGGGACATAGTTTAATATGTTGTTTTAATCTTTGCATCAAACTTTATAAACATGATTGAAGCAATTAGAATGTAATTCCAGAAATCATTTTTTCTAATTTACACCTACATCAGATTGACTATTTAGCACCCAATTAAGTGCAGACTAATGTCTCGAGATCTTGATTTCACTTGTGGATTGTGGAACCCAAAATATTGTATGTTTCTCATCTTGACATATTTGACAAACATTAATTTTATCCCAATACATTTTCATTTAATACTATACCTGGCTCCAGATGGCCAAATCAGGATCATCCAGGATGGCTGCCTCCTCTTGCTCCAGAGAAGGCTCAGGTTGGCTGCAGGGAAGTCTGGGGGGAAGAGTGGAGAGTGATGGCCTTGCCTCAATGTGGTCATCCAGGAAGGACATCCTGCTGTAGTACCACAAAATCGGGACATACACATCACCTGCTGCTGCTCCTGACCTCTGAGAAGCCAGGACCTTAGAGCGTTCAGTCCTGTAGGTGCCTCTCAAGCTCCCAATTTTAGTGTCCACTTGTTTTGCTGTGGCTGTGGGCACCTTGGTCTGCACAAATGGGAGCAGCTTCTCCAGCGCTGCTTTTCTCACCCCTCTTTTTTTATGGATGGGGTTTTTCGTCTCTCACAGAGCGGGCAGCTCCCTTACCCGGTCAAAAAATTCCGCCAGGAACTCTTTGTCGCTAATAAAGACATTCATATTGTATCTGCAAGTTTAAGAAATAATATATAACTAATGTGAGGCAAACAGTCTAACCTCCTTAACATCGTAGTCACCATATATATCCTACAATATTCTCAAAACAGTATAGGCCAACAATTTGTACAAGTCACAAAATCACATACCTTCGTTCGCACGTCCGTCACTTGAACTCCTCTCTCCGCACACCGAACGTACTATAGTCACATGTGTGTTTGCTATATACACACCACGCATGCGTCAAAATTCGAACACGTCGCTCCGCACACGTCGCCCGCCCATGACGTTCTAACTAACATCTTTTCCCCGCCCCTTCTCTTTCGGCGCGCAGACAGATATGGCGGAGTTACAGCAGGTGTCTGATAATTCCGCAACTAACGAGGAGGAGACAAGCCCGGAGACCGAGGAAACGTCACGATCAAGGAGGAGATTCAAGGCATCGAATATGTCTTTTGCGGAGATGGTGGACATCTTGCTCAAGTCTGATTATGACGCAAAGCATGGGCCGTATAGCAAACCAAATAGAAGGAAGGCCAAAATCCTCACTAAAGTCGTGAAGAGTCTGAAGACGAATTTCGGGGTGAAACGCTCAAATGAGCAGCTCAGAAAGAGGTGGTCAGACCTCAAACTGAGGGAGCCAGAGCAGTTAAGGAGCATTAAGAGAATGCTCGCAAAAAGTAAGTAAAATGTAGACTTTTATGCTATTAATCCTTTTCTAAACTGACATGTTGCTGGTTTTTTTTGTTTTTCTTATTGGACTCCCTTCCAAAATGTTATATTTTGAACTTGGTTGGGCACAGTAATCGTTCGTTACGTTACAGACACTTCGTTCGGCCACTATCCGCTGTTTTGGATTATTTTACAGCCACAAAAGTAATTAGACATCTGCCATTTTTTCGGAAATTTGGGGCACAAAGTTTTAGGCTAGATGATGTGTTTGTAAAGAGAATGAAATGCAAACTTTTGTCAGTGTAAAGGAGAGGACACTCAGCAGCTGCTTCCACATCTGTACTTTGGAGCACTATAGTGTGGGCCACCAGACCCGCCTTTTTTGGGTGTCCCACACAGGTGCATCAGAGAATTTTTGTGTTGCCTACATGTCTGAAAAATGACAGACAAAGGTGAATACTAAGCATATTCTTGGTCAGAAATAATGCATTCATCTTTAACTTCCACCCAAACACACACTTGTACCCCACTTCCAAGCAATTTAGCCTGTTTTTTTGTTTAACATAGAGAATTTCTGTGTGATAACTCTACCTTTTGTTTGATTCTCATAGGGGAGAGAAGACTGGGAGGAGGACACTCCAGGGAGCACAAGAACCCCACAGCTTCACAACAACCCCAAACTCCCAAAGACCCACAAACGAAGGATGTAGAGGAAGTTGAGGTGGAGGAAGGAGAAGTGCAGGAAGGAGAGGTGGATGACGTTGTGGAACTGGTCACCACAACAGGTCAGTATCTGTCACCACATCTTCAGGTAAGAGAGATAGGCCTGCAGAGTTATAATACCTTTTTATTTTGTTTTTAGGGGATGTGAATGTTGGGGTGAAGGATAGTACAGGTTTCTCTGCTGACAGTGCCCTCCGCCTCATCCAGCAAGTGATGGAATGTAGCACGGAACTGGACAAAATTAAAGAAAGAATTCATGTGATGGATCAAACATTTAAAGACATTCTCGATGTTTTGGGGAGAATTCAATAAGGCATCCCAACCCCCTTTTTTCTCATGTTTGTTCTTCAACTTTTAAAAAACTTTTTGACAATCAAACCAGCCAAAAATTGAATCTGCACACAGTGTGTCAACATGTGCTATCTGCCATCAGGGGATATCCATGTACGTCTTTTGGGGGTGCAACCCCTTCCTCGTATCTAAAGTAGGTGAACTGAGGAAGGGGTTGCACCCCCAAAACACGTCCATTGATCACCCCTGATGGCAGATAGCACATGTTGACAATAGGGATCAGGAGTCTAAAATCCCTATAGGAAAATAATCCCAATTGTGTGCATATTCAATTTTTGGCTGGGCAAGGGGTGGCAGGACCCCATATTAGGACGGGCACATAGAGACATATAGTTTGTGTAAGTGAATGTCTCAGATCTCCGAGGTATCCAATTTTGTAATTTTTGGAATGCAACTGTTGTTTTTGTATTTTCCTAAGAAAACAATTGCCGGTTTGTGGCCAGGCAAACAAAAAATAAAAAAAAAAAAAAAAAAAGGTGTGTGAATTTGCACATAGTAAAAGATTTGAACACAAACAACGTGTAGCTTCTTTTTCTAATATGCTCTAACCTTATTTGGTACATTTTTTAAGGTTACATAGTGAAATGGTTGGTATTTACTAAAGGAAAATACACTTGGCACTACAAATGCACTAAGACAAACTAGGAGACAGGAAACCAAGAAAAGTTAGAAGTTTAAACAAGATTTTTATTTGGATCGTTAGACAGCAATCTTTAGACATAGCCTGGCATAGGAATTGCCCCCCTACCCGTGAAATAGTCCATGTATTTGTCCCGAACATCACGGGCATTTTGGGGTGGCAAGCCAGCACGGGCAGATTCCAGGCCCGGCAGGGGATTATCAGGGGAAAGTCCAGCCTCAGGCAAAACTGAGGCCATATATGAATTAGATTTGCGGCAAAGAAAATTGTGTAGCACACAGCAGCATAACACTACATAGTTTATTTTGTAGTCCGCCAAGTGGATGGGAGTCCTAAAAAGGCGGAACCGGCTGGCCATTATGCCGAAGGCATTTTCAACGACTCTTCGGCCCCTGGCCAGCCCGTAATTGAACACCCTCTTCTCTGGGGTCAGGGTCCTCTGAGGAAATGGCCTCATAAGATGTGGTCCGAGCCCGAAGGCTTCATCAGCCAAAAAAACAAAGTGGAGTCCTCCAATATTCCCTGCATCCGGTGGCAATGCAAGGTCGTCACTCTGGAGACGGAGGGCAAACTCCGTCTGGATGAAGGATCCCCCATCGGACATCCGGCCATTCTTCCCTACATCAACATAGAGGAATTCATACCGTGCTGACACCACCGCCATCAGCACAATGCTATGAAACCCCTTGTAAATGAAGTAGTAGGACCCAGAACGGGGTGGCGGCACGATGCGGACGTGCTTCCCGTCTATAGCACCACCGCAGTTGGGGAAGTCCCACCGCGTGGCAAACTCCGATGCCACAGTCTGCCATTCCTGTGGCGTGGAAGGAAGCTGTGGAGTCAAACAAGATGAAAAAATATTAGAATACACAAATCAAACATTACAAGTATATTCTAAGAAAATACATTAGAGGCCAACATCAAGCAAAGTCTACGTTTATTAAGTGTCATGGATATGCATTAATGTCTGTCTGCCATCTTACCTTCCTCCTCATGTGTTCATCTAGAGACCAGACCTCCTTCACCTGGCTTCCTTTATAATCTCCTCCCAGCCTGACTCCACCCCAGGCCCTATCACTGAACACTATATTAACCTGTGCACTGCAAGCCTGCTTTGCTGATCAACGTGTTTGTTAGGCATTGTGTGTTTGGGTTCCTGCCTGCCGTGTGCTACGTCTGTCTCTCTGTTACGTTATTGGCTTGTCCCCGACCATCCCTGTCTGCTCGTGACCCTTGACCTTCGGCTCGTTCTTCGTTATCCTTGTCTGCTTGTGGCCCCTGACCTTCGGCTTGTTATTCGGTTCTCTCGATCGTGTGCCGCTGCTTCCCCTTATCCTACGGGGCGTGAGCTAGGAAACTCCAGGGGCCGCGACCTGGTCCCAGCCTGCAGCGTAACATCCTCACCACTAGAGGCCCTGGAGAAGACCAGCTGGGTCTTAGACTCCGCGCCCTGGGGAATCTTGGCTCTCGCTTCCGTTGGGATCCCGGTTGTGCTCCTCTGGTCCCGCTTTCCACAACCACCCAGTTTCCTACCCACAGAAGCCAGCCATAGGGTTCACTACCTCGCGGTGCACTCCTGTCCCCCTACGGTGTGCATCTGTCACCTGGCCACAGGTGACCCTGACAGTTTGATCAGCCATGAACCCGGCTGACATCCCGCTACCCGCGGATGATCCATTGCAGGGCATAGTTTGCAGACTTGAAACCCAGGAATCGAATCAGACTCAGGTGATGCGATTCCTCCAGGATCTGGCTTCTCGCTTCGAGCAGCTTCAGGCCTCCTTGGGAACCCTGAATCCGCAACCTCAAATACAATCAGCGGCTGCACCTATTGCACCAGTCGCAGCCACACACTCGCTACAACTGCCAGCTCCGTCCCGTTTCTCTGGGGACTCCAAGGCTTGCAGGGGGTTCCTTAGCCAATGCACGATTCATTTTGAGCTCCAGCCCCAAAACTTTCTGTCTGATCGGGCTAAGGTAGCCTATATCATTTCCCTCCTCTCTGGTGAAGCTTTAGCCTGGGCAGCCCCTCTGTGGGAACTGAATGATCCAGTGGTTTCTAGCCTGTCTGGTTTCTTGAAACTTTTTCGGAATATCTTCGAAGAACCGGCTCGTGTCTCTTCAGCGGCCAGCACCCTTTTACGTCTCCGCCAAGAGTCTGCTTCTGTGGGACAGTATGCCCTTCATTTCCGCATACTGTCGGCTGAGTTGAGCTGGAACAATGAGGCCTTAGTCGCAACCTTTTTGCATGGCCTGTCTGATAGAGTGAAGGATGAATTAGCTGGAAGAACCATCCCCACTGATCTGGCCGGCGTTATCTCCTTGTGTAACCAGATCGATATTCGCTTTCAGGAGAGGACCTTAGAAAAGCAACGCCAGCCCTCCTTGGTTCTTAGTCAGCCTGAGCTCCCCTCTCTTCGACCCGTAGAGCATCTCCTACCAGCTGAGGAACCCATGCAGCTGGGTCGGACCAGGCTATCCCCCGAGGAACGTGCTAGGCGCAGAACTCTTGGTCTGTGTCTTTACTGTGGGGGCAAAGGTCATTTTCGTGACACTTGCTCTCTTTGTCCAGAAAAACGTTCGGGTCCACTTCATCTGGAAAGTGGAGTATTGGACCCAGAAATATCACCTTCCCCTTCTCGTCTTCTGCTTTCTGTGTTCCTTCATGTTGGTGCTTCTTCTCATTCGGTCTCAGCATATCTGGATTCCGGAGCCGCTGGTAATTTCATGGACTGGGAAATCGCATCGTCCATGAGACTTACTCTTTTGCCCCTCACCACGCCATTGGTGGTCTTGGCGATTGATGGTACTGTTCTCCCAGGGGGACCTATCCGCTTCCAGACCCTCCCTGTTAAGATGTCGGTAGGGACACTCCACCAGGAGTGGATATCCTTCCTTATCTTACCCAAGGCCTCAACGCCTATAATTTTGGGTCTCCCATGGTTACAGCTCCATTCTCCTCATGTGGACTGGACTACTGGACAGATCCTGGCTTGGGGTCCCTCCTGTTCCTCCTCCTGTCTACCCAAGGTTGCCCCCTGTGAATCTGAGCCGGTCATTCATTCCAGGTTGCATAACCATTTACATTTCTCTGTCCCTAACCACCCTTGGACGCACAGCCAGGCTAGCTTGTCTACAAGTCCTGCAGTCGCTACGTCTTGCGATGCGATTCAGGTAGTCGCTACACCTGACTCAGCTATTCACTCTGCCTCTGTACTAGTTATGCCAGTCCAGCCCATGCCCAGTGAGCCTCTTACTTTTTCTTGTTCGGGACATTCTGCTTGTCCTTCAGCTATTCAGCTTGACTCCGGCGACATGTCACCTTCTAACCAACCTGACTTCAGGGTTCCACTGACATCTGCCCAGTCTGATGGTCCTGTGCAAGATGACCAGTTCCCCTTTAAGGGTCTAGGGGACCCTCCTCAGATTCCTGTTGATCCTCTCATGCCCTTGCTTATTCCTAGAGAGCCTTTGGTCCTCAATAGATCTTCTTGTCATCTCCCTACCTCGTTTTCGGTCTCTGAGGATAATTTTAAGTACGAGGTTAGACAAGTTCTGGATTCTCGGCTCTGCAGAGGCATTCTTCAGTACCTTGTGCATTGGAGAGGTTTTGGTCCTGAGGAGGCGTCTTGGATCGCTGCATCTGATGTCGCTGCACCTCATCTGTTGAGAAGGTTTCATCAGAGATTTCCCTTTAAGCCTGGGTCCAGGCGGGGGAGGGCCCATAAGAGGGAGGGTACTGTCATGGATATGCATTAATGTCTGTCTGCCATCTTACCTTCCTCCTCATGTGTTCATCTAGAGACCAGACCTCCTTCACCTGGCTTCCTTTATAATCTCCTCCCAGCCTGACTCCACCCCAGGCCCTATCACTGAACACTATATTAACCTGTGCACTGCAAGCCTGCTTTGCTGATCAACGTGTTTGTTAGGCATTGTGTGTTTGGGTTCCTGCCTGCCGTGTGCTACGTCTGTCTCTCTGTTACGTTATTGGCTTGTCCCCGACCATCCCTGTCTGCTCGTGACCCTTGACCTTCGGCTCGTTCTTCGTTATCCTTGTCTGCTTGTGGCCCCTGACCTTCGGCTTGTTATTCGGTTCTCTCGATCGTGTGCCGCTGCTTCCCCTTATCCTACGGGGCGTGAGCTAGGAAACTCCAGGGGCCGCGACCTGGTCCCAGCCTGCAGCGTAACATCCTCACCACTAGAGGCCCTGGAGAAGACCAGCTGGGTCTTAGACTCCGCGCCCTGGGGAATCTTGGCTCTCGCTTCCGTTGGGATCCCGGTTGTGCTCCTCTGGTCCCGCTTTCCACAACCACCCAGTTTCCTACCCACAGAAGCCAGCCATAGGGTTCACTACCTCGCGGTGCACTCCTGTCCCCCTACGGTGTGCATCTGTCACCTGGCCACAGGTGACCCTGACATTAAGGTGTTTTAAATAAGTATAATGGAAGGCTCATGTATCATACTCATCACCCCCTATGATAGTCCATTAATAAATTATAATGGGGAGGGGGGGTAGATGTGTTTGGCCACAGGATAGCATTGCAGTGGCGGTGCGTCCAGAGTGGGCGCTGGAGCACTGCCCCCTCTCTCCTGTGCCCGTCACTCAGAACAATACATAGGTTTATGCCTTGCATTAACCTATGTATTGTCTATGCCGCCCACTATTCAGGTGGATGGCCCCCTGTTAAGCGACCAACATATGAAGAACTGCGGCATTTATGGGCTTAAAATTGCATATCAGAAACAGTAAGGAAAATTGTCTTGCACATTACAGCCTGAGGGATGTAATTGGCTGCAGAAAAGTTAAATAGGGGACGCAGGGGGGGGCATTCCTTGGGTAAACACTGACAGGCTGCTCTGCCAATCATGTTCACCAAGTCTGTTTAATGGTAACATGATTGGCTGATGCAACATCAAGGAAAGGAGAAGACATCAAGGACAGAAGAAGGATGGCGCTGACCACAAGAAGGTAAGTGCAGGGCTGGGGGGGGAACTGGCTGCATTGGAGGGGACAAAATGGCTGCATTAGAGGGAACAAAATGGCTGCATTGGAGGGAACAAATGGGGGCGTTTAATAGGCACCAGAGCAAAAAAGGAGGACGTTTATTTCATAAATTGGGGTTTGAACCCCCAAACATTTGGAGCAACAGGCGCCCCTGCTGGAAAGGTTAGTGAAGGGAAATATGCATGGAGGAGAAAAAAGGGGCAATCTAAAGCTTCAGGCATACATGAGGACAAAGGGGACATTCTCAGCATATTACAATCATGGTAATTAAGGAAGGATGAAAGAAATACAATACATTATCATACATTAAATACATAAAATGTGATGTAAAGGGAGAAAACTTACCCTAATATAGTCCTCCTGCAGGACTTGTATAATGGCAGAACAGGTGTCTGGGATTATGAGGCCCAGAGCCTGGGGGAGATGCCTGTCGTGAACTTCAAGTCCTGAAGACTTCTCCCTGTCGCCAGGTAACGTAACGTGGTGATGAGCCTCTGCTCAGCACTGATGGCTTCCCGCATAACGGTGTCCTTCCTGGTAATATAGGGGGACACCAAAGCCAACAGTTCCTGAAAAACGGGGTCAGACATCCGCAGAAAATTCCTGTAGTCCTCAGGATTATTCTCGACGATCTCCCGCAGCAGAGGCATGTGGCAGAATTGGTCCCGCTGGAGCAACCAATTCTTGGTCCATGAACTCCTCCTCACACCATTCATGGACTGGTCTTGGTCCAAAACAAGCAGACCAACACCAAGCGCCCGCACAGCACGAACTCGACGACGAGAACGTCCAGGTGACATGGCTAGGAAACGGTCGTCTTATCAGAACGTACAGAACAGAACGCACTTTAGAACAGCAAGGCCTATGAATAACGAACTGAAAAACAGAAACGAACAGGCAAGAACGCACTGTAAAACAGATACGACCTGCCTAGATGCCCTGAAAGTCAAGATACGAACCCACAAGCACAAACTGAACCGCAGAAAACGATCTGAAAAGTACGAAGACTGAAAAGCGCGAATCGTCTCTTCCCAAACTTTTACTTCACACGCGGTAACACGAGATCAGCAAAAGCAGCCCAAGGGGTGGCGCCAAGAAAAAAGATCTTCCCCTTTATAGTGCCGTCGTACGTGCTGGACGTGACCGCGGAGAACAACGAGGAAATTGGGAAATGTCAGTGTGTACGCATGGTAAGCTTGACGAGAAAATCGACAAGCTTAACAAGAATCTCGTCGGAAAAAACGACGTGTTTTTTACGACGAGAAACTCGGTCGTGTGTACCAGGCATTAGAGCCCTGGGGCTTTGGCCCGCTCTTTTTGCAAATCCTGGGCACTTTGTACTCTAAACAACAAGCTAAGGTCAGACTGTTGGGGCATTATTCCGACCCAATTGCAATTAAACGTGGCACACATCAGGGGTGCCCGCTATCCCCATTGCTATTTGCTATCGCGATAGAAACATAGTTACATAGTTGAAAACAAGGTTGAAAAAAGACACAGGTCCATCTAGTTCAACCAAAAAAAATAATAATAAATACAATGCCTTATGCACAATCCTTCACCACCAGTTCCAGAGGAAGTCGAAAAATCCCAGCAAAGCATGCTCCAATTTGCTACAGCAGGGGAAAAAATTCCTTCCTGATCCCCCGACAGGCAATCAGGTTTTCCCTGGATCAACTTTACCTATAAATGTTAGTACTCAGTTATAATATGTACATTTAGGAAATAATCCTGGTGTTTTTTAACCACTTCAATACCAGGCACTTACGCCCCTTCCTGCCCAAACCAATTTTCAACTTTCTGCGCTGTCGCTGTTTAAATTACAATTGTGCGGTCATGCTACACTGTACCCAAACAGAATTTTTATAATTTTGTGCCCACAAATAGAGCTTTCTTTTGGTGGTATTTGATCACCCCTCAGGTTTTTATTTTATGCTATACAAATGAAAAAAGACAGAAAATTTTGAAAAAAATAAAAGTTTTTCTTTTTTTTCCTGTTATAAAATTTTGTAAATAAGTAAATTTTCTCCTTCACTGATGGGCACTGATAAGGCGGCACTGATAAGGCGGCACCGATGAGGCGGCGCCAATGAGGTGGCACTGATGATGGGCACTGATATGCGGCACTGATGGGCACTGGTAGGCGGCACAGATATGCAGCACTGATGGGCATTGAGAGGCGGCACTGATGGGCACTCATGGGTGGCACTGGTGGGCACTGATTGGCACCGATAGGCGACACTGATGGGCACTGAAAGGCTGCAATGGTGGGTACTTATGGGTGGCATTGATAGGCAGCACTACTGGGCACTGCTGGGCACTGATAGGCGGCACTGCTGGGCACTGATGGGCATTGATACATGGCACTGATGGGTACTAATGGGCACTGACATGAGGCACTGATGGGTATCCCTGGCGGCACTGGCAGAGATTTTGGGTGGACACTGGCAGGGATTTTGAGTGGGCACTGGTTGGCAGCTGCCTGGGCATTGATTGGCAGCTGCCTTGGCACATATTGGCATTCCCTGGTGGTCTAGGGGGCATACCTGGTAGTCCAGTGTGGATGCCCATCCCTGGTGGTCCTGGGCGGCATGCTGGTGGTCCTGTACGGTGATCCGAGGGGGGGGCTACTCTCCTAAACTATCAGCACATACCCCCCCTGTCAGGAGAGCAGCCGATCGGCTCTCCTCTACTCGCATCTGTCAGACGGCTCTTCCTGTTTACATTGTGATCAGCCGTGATTGGACACGGCTGATCACGTGGTATAGAGCCTCCGCCGGAGGCTCTTTGCCGAGATTGGTGTAGCGGTGTGTCAGACTGACACACCGCACCACCGATCACCGCGATGCGTGTCCCCATGGGCGCTCGGCGTCTGTTATTCTGCTGGACATCATATGACGCCCAGTCAGGATAACAAAAGTGTTGGCGTCAATTTTCTATTGACCGGGCGGAAAGTGGTTAAAGCAATCTACTGAGCTTGCCAGAACCACCTCTGGAGGGAGTCTATTCCACATTTTCACAGCTCTTACAGTGAAGAAACCTTTCCGTATTTGGAGGTGAAATCTTTTTTCCTCTAGATGTAAACAGTGCCCCTTTGTCCTCTGTGATGACCTTAAAGTGAATGACTCAACACCAATTTCACTATATGGACCACTTATGTATTTGTACATGTTCATCATATCCCCCTTTAATCGCCTCTTCTCAAGAGGGAATAGATTCAGTTCCTCTAATCTTTCCTCATAGCTCAGCTCCTCCATGACTCTTATCAGTTTGGTTGCCCTTCTCTGCACTTTTTCCAGTTCCCCGATATCCTTTTTGAGAACTGGTGCCCAAAACTGAACTGCATATTCCAGATAAGGGCTTACTAATTATTTGTACTGGGGCAAAATGAGATCTCTCTCTCTGGAGTCCATACCTCTCTTAATACAAGAAAGATCTTTGCTTTCTTTGAAAACTGCAGCTTGGCATTGCATGCTATTATTGAGCTTATGGACTACCAAAACCCCCAGATCCTTCTCCACTATGGATTCCCTCTGTTGTACTCCTCCTAGTATGTATGATACTTACGTATTCTTAGCCCCCAAGTGCATAACTTTACATTTATCAACATTAAACCTCATTTGCCACTTAGTTGCCCAATTAGACAGTGCACTGAGGTCGGCTTGTAACTTGGAGACATCCTGTAAGGACGTTATTCCACTGCATAGCTTAGTGTCATCTGCAAAGACAGAAATGTTACTTTTAATCCCAGAACCTATATCATTTATAAAAATATTAAAAAGGAATGCTCCCAGCACTGAACCTTGGGGTACACCACTGATAACCTTAGACCATTCAGAGTAAGAGTCATTAACCTCTACCCTCTGAATTCTGTCTTTTAGCCAGTTTTTTTGTAGACTTTACATTACACTTGAGCTGTGTGTGGGGAACTGTGTCCAATGCTTTTGCAAAATCCAGGTATACAACGTCCACAGCCACCCCTCTGTCCAAGGTTTTACTTACCTCCTCATAAAAAGAAATCAGGTTTGTTTGACAACTTCTGTCTTTCATTAATCCATGCTGTCTGTTGCTTAAAATATTTTTTCCCAGCAAGAAGTATATAGTTACTTGGTAAAGACTTTGATCCCATTTTAAATATGGGCACCACATTGGCCCTGCACCAACCCAGTGGTACCATTACAGTCATTAACGAGTCCCTAAATATTAGAAACAATGGCCTTGAAATGACAGTGTGATCCAATAAATGAAAAGTTGCGCCAAACAAATACAAATAAAGTAAAATGTTGAGTGAAAGCTGCCCCTTCAATCAACTAGAACATATAAAAGGTTGGCGCTAACTCTCATATGCTTATGATTGTGAATATAGTCCATAACATATAACCCGACAAAAAATAAAATCATACAATAAATCATCCTCATGTAGTGAAATAAACACGCCAATACACCATATAGTGACAGGTACTCTTAATTAGCCAAGCTGTGCTCCACCTTCACTTGTGTGAGAAGATTGCAGACTCAACAAATATATCAATGGAATACTTCATAGGCTCAAGTCCTTTAGAGGGGCAATCTTTAGGGCTATATGACTCGGTGTAAACATAAATACGGTAATCACAAAGCTTCCTGATGACGTGTTGATCACGAAATGCATTGAGGCTGCGCACTCTCCTTTGCTGACGTCATTTCCGGTATGGTTGGTTCCAGATCTTGCTGGGATGGAACGCACGCTGAGACGTGAAGAGACTTTGTCTCTATTTGGGCTAAAGATCGCTGTACATACTGGTTCTAGCAGATGAGCACCTTAATATGTGAGTGAGCACTTCTATGTGATTATGTCTGTTTACACCGAGTCATATAGCCTTGTGAACATAAAGATTGCACCTCTAAAGGAATTGAGCCTATGAAGTATTCCATTGATATATTTGGTAAGTCTGCAATCTTCACACATGAGTGAAGGTGGAGCACAGCTTTGCTAACTAACCCTTTCGCTGCCAGGCCCTGTGCTCCATTTTGTACACTCAGGTGGCCAGACCATTTTTGCAATTCCCTACATATTAGAAACAATGGCCCTTAGTCCCCAAAGAAGGGAAAGACCCGGCGGAGTGTGGGAGTTACCGACCCATCTCATTACTTAACGTGGACTTAAAACTTTTTACTAAAATATTGGCAACCAGACTCCAACCATGGCTCTCCTATATTATAGATTTGGATCAAGTAGGTTTTGTCCCTTAAAGGGAGGGGAGGGACAATACAACAAAGGTACTTAATTTGGTCCATTATGCCAATAAGACAAATACACCTTGTGTGTTTTTAAACACCGATGATGAGAAGCATTTGATAGGGTTAGTTGGCGGTTCCTTTTTGAGGTATTAAAACAAGTAGGTTTGGGGGAGCGTATGATCAGCTGGATCACAGGTGTTTATACTATCCCCCAGGCCAAGGTAAGGGTTAATGGGATTTTTTCAAAGCCTTTTAGAGTTACAAATGGCACCCGTCAGGGATGTCCTCTATCTCCCTTACTTTTTGCTTTATCTTTAGAACCCCTATTAAATAAAATCCGTCAAAACCCAGATATAAGGGGATTACAGATAGGAAAGGGCCAGTATAAGATCTCTGCTTATGCAGATGACTTATTGTTCTCTATGTCACATTCACATACCTCTTTACCTAACCTAGTACAAGAAATTGAGAGATATGGCGTACTATCCAACTTAAAAATAAACCATAGTAAATCAGAAGCTATGAGTGTGGCTATGTTGCCCCAGTTACGAAATACTATTCAGTTAAATTTTGGTTTCAAATGGGGTAAGTCACTTAAGTATTTGGGTATAAATATACCTGCAAAGGAAGAAGATATCTTTAAGGTAAACTTTCCTCCTGTATATAATGTAATTCGATCACTTTTGGACAAATGGCAGCATGGTCTACACTCATGGTTTGGCCGTATTAATATTATAAAATGTCTATTCTCCCAAAAATGTTATATTTACTTCAGGCACTGCCAATCACGATTCCTAAGGCTTTTTTACACCAGGTACGTGCACTTTTTATGAAATTTATCTGATCAGGGAAACGGCCTAGGATTAAGCGTGATCTTTTGACCTTGCCCAAGAGTTTTGGGGGGATTGCCGTACCTGATGTAACAAAATATTATCGTGCTGTTCACTTACTGAGATTAGTAGATTGGTGCAGACATACTGACCTTAACCACTTAAGCCCCGGACCATTTCGGGCCATTAGGACCAAGCCTGTTTTTGGGATTCGGCACTGCGCTGCTTTAACTGTAAATTGTGCGGACATGCAATGTTGTACCCAAATGAAATTTGCGTCCTTTTCTTCCCACAAATAGAGCTTTCTTTTAATGGTATTTGATTGC
Organism: Rana muscosa; assembly: GCA_029206835.1. Classification (NCBI taxonomy): domain Eukaryota; kingdom Metazoa; phylum Chordata; class Amphibia; order Anura; family Ranidae; genus Rana; species Rana muscosa. Next base: position 43,386,764 of record JARGYO010005626.1, read on the forward strand.
CTCTGCGATTTTTATTTTTTGCGATATAAACAGAAAAAGACCGAAAATTTTGAAAAAAAATGATATTTTCTACTTTTTGTTATAAGAAAAATCGAATAAACTCAATTTTAGTCATACATTTAGGCCAAAATGTATTCAGCCACATGTCTTTAGTAAAAAAAATGTCAATAAGCGTATATTTATTGGTTTGCGCAAAAGTTATAGCGTTTACAAACTAGGGTACATTTTCTGAAATTTACACAGCTTTAAATTTATGACTGCCTATCTCATTTCTTGAGGTGCTAAAATGGCAGGGCAGTACAAAACCCCCCCAAATGACCCCATTTTGGAAAGTAGACACCCCAAGGAAATTGCTGAGAGGCATGTTGAGCCCATTGAATATTTTTTTTTTTCGTCCCAAGTGATTGAATAATGACAAAAAAAAAAAAAAAATTACAAAAAGTTGTCACTAAATGATAGGCATGTTCAGTCCATGGAATATTTTATATTTTGCCACAAGTTGCGGGAATATGACAAACTTTTTTTTTTTTTCACAAAGTTGTCACTAAATGATATATTGCTCACACATGCCATGGGCATATGTGAAATTACACCCCAAAATACATTCTGCTGCTTCTCCTGAGTACGGGGATACCACATGTGTGGGACTTTTTGGGAGCCTAGCCGCGTACGGGACCCCAAAAACCAAGCACCGCCTTCAAGGTTTCTAAGGGCATAAATTTTTGATTTCACTCCTCACTACCTATCACAGTTTTGAAGGCCATAAAATGCCAAGATGGCACAAAACCCCCCCAAATGACCCCATTTTGGAAAGTAGACACCCCAAGCTATTTGCTGAGAGGCATGTTGACCCCATTGAATATTTTTTTTTTTGTCCCAAATGATTGAATAATGACAAAAAGAAAAAAAAAATGTACAAAAAGTTGTCACTAAATGATATATTGCTCACACATGCCATGGTTATATGTGGAATTGCACCCCAAAATACATTCTGCTGCTTTTCCTGAGTACGGGGATACCACATGTGTGGGACTTTTTGGGAGCCTAGCCGCGTACAGGGCCCCAAAAACCAAGCACCGCCTTCAGGATTTCTAAGGGCGTAAATTTTTGATTTCACTCCTCACTACCTATCACAGTTTTGAAGGCCATAAAATGCCAAAATAGCACAAACCCCCCCCAAATTACCCCATTTTGGAAAGTAGACACCCCAAGCTATTTGCTGAGAGGCATGTTGAGTCCATGGAATATTTTATATTTTGCCACAGGTTGCGGGAATATGACAAACTGTTTTTTTTTTGCACAAAGTTGTCACTAAATGATATATTGCTCACACATGCCATGGTTATATGTGAAATTACACCCCAAAATACATTCTGCTGCTTCTCCTGAGTACGGGGATACCACATGTGTGGGACTTTTTGGGAGCCTAGCCGCGTACGGGACCCCAAAAACCAAGCACCGCCTTCAAGGTTTCTAAGGGCATAAATTTTTGATTTCACTCCTCACTACCTATCACAGTTTTGAAGGCCATAAAATGTCAAAATAGCCCAAAACCCCCACAAATGACCCCATTTTGGAAAGTAGACACCCCAAGCTATTTGCTGAGAGGCATGGTGAGTATTTTACAGCTCTCATTTGTTTTTGAAAATTAAGAAAGACATTTTTTTTTCTTTTTTTACATTTTCAAAACTTTGTGACAAAAAGCGAGATCTGCAAAATACTCAACATACCTCTCAGCAAATAGCTTGGGGTGTCTACTTTCCAAAATGGGGTCATTTGGGGGGGTTTTGTGCCATCTGGGCATTCCATGGCCTCCGAAACTGTGATAGGCAGTGAGGAGTGAAATCAAAAATTTACACCCATAGAAATCCTGAAGGCGGTGCTTGGTTTTTGGGGTCCCGTACGCGACTAGGCTCCCAAAAAGTCCCACACATGTGGTATCCCCGTACTCAGGAGAAGCAACAGAATGTATTTTGGGGTGTAATTCCACATATGCCCATGGCATGTTTGAGCAATATATAATTTAGTGACAACTTTTTGTACATTTTTTTTTTTTGGTCATTATTCAATCACTTGGGACAAAAAAAAAATATTCAATGGGCTCAACATGCCTCTCAGCAAATAGCTTGAGGTGTCTACTTTACAAAATGGGGTCATTTGGGGGGGTTTTGAACTGTCCTGGCATTTTATGCACAACATTAGGAAGCTTATGTCACACATCATCCACTCTTCTAACCACTTGAAGACAAAGCCCTTTCTGACACTTTTTGTTTACATGAAAGAAAATTTTTTTTTGCAAGAAAATTATGTTGAACCCCCAAACATTATATATTTTTTTAAAGCAAAGGCCCTACAGATTAAAATAGTGGGTGTTGCATTTTTTTTTTCCACACAGTATTTGCACAGCGATTTTTCAAACGCATTTTTTGGGGGAAAAACACACTTTTTTTATTTTTAATGCACTAAAAAACACTATATTGCCCAAATGTTTGATGAAATAAAAAAGATGATCATAGGCCGAGTACATGGATACCAAACACGACATGCTTTAAAATTGCGCACAAACGCGCAGCGGCGACAAAACTACATTCATTTTTAAAAGCATTTAAAAGCCTTTACAGGTTACCACGTTAGATTTACAGAGGAGGTCTACTGCTAAAATGACTGCCCTCGATCTGACCTTTGCGGTGATACCTCACATGCATGATGCAATTGCTGTTTACATATGACGCTAGACCGACGCGTGCGTTCGCCTTTGCGCAATAGCAGGGGGGGACAGCGGTGCTTTTTTTTTTTTTTTTTTTTTTTTATTATTTATTTGGCTTTTTTATTTTATTTTTAAACTGTGCCTTCCATATTTTATTTTTTTACCATTTTTATCGTTATCTCAGGGAATGTAAATATCCCCTATGATAGCAATAGGTAGTGACAGGTACTCTTTTTTTGAAAAAAATTGGGGGGTTAGACCCTAGATCTTTCCTCTGCCCTCAAAGCATCTGACCACACCAAGATCGGTGTGATAAAATGCTTTCCCAATTTCCCAATGGCGCTTTTTATATCCGGGGGGGGGGGACATTCCCTCCCACTGCTTGTAAAAGCAGTCTAGAGGCTAATTATCTGCTAGAATTGCTTTTACATGAAAGCCGGCTGCTGGCTGAAAAGAATGATACCAAGATGATACCTAAACCCGCAGGCATCATTCTGGTATAAACATTCAAAGTCCAGCAACATACCAGTACGTTGCTGGTCCTTGTTGGACATGTATTGTAATCTTTTTTTTCATACAGCCTATTGGCTGAACGAAAAAAAGAGATTGATTGGTGGGTATGCCCACCATTAGAATACCTCCCTTCATCCACCCACTTCTAATGATGGGCATATATGCCGAAGCATGGGGGCATCCTCCCGCAAAAAAGTTATGCCGCGTACACACGGTCAAGCCTTCGTCGGAATTTCGACCGTATGTACGCGGCATAAAAGGTTATGCCGCGTACACACGGTCGGACTTTTCCACGGATAAGCCTCCGTTGGAATTTCGACCGTATATACGCGGCATTAGGAGCAAAATCGCTCCTCCGCCCCTGCTGCCCCCATGCTTCGGCATATATGCTCTTTTTTTTAACTGTGGTGGTGAAATCACCTCCTACAGCGTTGGAGTCACGGCTTTATGTATCGTGGGAGCAAACGCTGTTGCTGTCAAGATAAATAGATCCGCGCTGCAACTGAATGGCGTACCTGCTAAGCAAATGGTGGTTAACATTAAAACAAAGTAACATTAAAGTACAACAGTAAGACCTTACCATGCCATACCTGCAAAGCAAATACCAAAACAAAACCTAGTAAAAAATAAAAAAATGTTTTAACGCAACCTGTGCCTAAAATATATATATGCCGAAGCATGGGGGCATCCTCCCGCAAAAAAGTTATGCCGCGTACACACGGTCGGAATTTCGACCGTATGTACGCGGCATTAGGAGCAAAATCGCTCCTCCGCCCCTGCTGCCCCCATGCTTCGGCATATATGCTCTTTTTTTTAACTGTGGTGGTGAAATCACCTCCTACAGCGTTGGAGTCACGGCTTTATGTATCGTGGGAGCAAACGCTGTTGCTGTCAAGATAAATAGATCCGCGCTGCAACTGAATGACGTACCTGCTAAGCAAATGGTGGTTAACATTAAAACAAAGTAACATTACAGTACAACAGTAAGACCTTACCATGCCATACCTGCAAAGCAAATACCAAAACAAAACCTAGTAAAAAATAAAAAAATGTTTTAACGCAACCTGTGCCTAAAATATATATATGCCGAAGCATGGGGGCATCCTCCCGCAAAAAAGTTATGCCGCGTACACACGGTCGGAATTTCGACCGTATGTACGCGGCATTAGGAGCAAAATCGCTCCTCCGCCCCTGCTGCCCCCATGCTTCGGCATATATGCTCTTTTTTTTAACTGTGGTGGTGAAATCACCTCCTACAGCACTGGAGTCACGGCTTTATGTATCGTGGGAGCAAACGCTGTTGCTGTCAAGATAAATAATTCCGCGCTGCAGTTGAATGGCGCACCTGAAAACAAAAAATTACATACCTGAAAAGCAAGCATGATAAAACATTGCAGAATAGAATACAGTAAAAAAAGAGCAGAACAATAGAGAGAAAATAGAGAGAGAGAGAACAATAAATTGACAACTATTTTTGGTTTTTTTATTTTATATTTTTTTTGTGTTTTGTTTTTTACGTTTTTTTTTTCTTTTTTACACTTTTTTTTGTAACTTTACAACTGTAATGGTTCGGGTCTCTCAAAATGTAATGGCATCTTGGGAGACCCTGTGTAAGTGTGTCCTAGTCTGTGAAATGCTGTACCCTACGCTAAAACTTCACTTTTGAGTGGTAGCGTTCAAAACATTCACCTTGGCAAAGACCAGGCTTGTCAAGACAGAGTGGACAAAAACTACGGGTGTCACGCCTAAATCCGCGCTTGCTACAGACACGACATCTTTTTTGGGGGTGGCTTTGGGTAGGGGTACTCGGGAGGACATACGAATAATGCCTCTCATGCAGCCGGCTTACTGCATTTGGTTGGGGATGGTGAGGTGCAGAACCGCCTGGATACAGGAGTCCTGTGACTATCTCATTCTGGAATTTTAGAAGAGATAACGTCCCGCCTGAAGCTCTGTATAGCACATGAGCGTTCAGCAAAGCCAATTGGAATAATGATAGAGACACTTTTTTGTACCAGCGTCTCGCCTTACGGTCAATTAGATACGGCGCCATCAACTGGTCGTTGAGGTCCACCCCTCCCATATTTTGGTTATATTCGTGGACACAGAGGGGTTTCTCCACAACACCAGTCGCCGTACGAATTTGGACTGTCGTGTCTGCATGAAGGGAGGTAAGAAGGAAAACATTCTTATTGTCCCTCCACTTCATAGCGAGCAAGTTATTACACTTCAAGCAGGCTCTCTCCCCCAGCCTAAGACGGGCATCTACAAGCCGCTGGGGAAAGCCCCGGCGATTAGGTCGCACGGTGCCACATGCTCCAATCTTATGATCAAACAAGTGACTAAACAGTGGCACGCTCGTGTAATAATTGTCCACATACAAGTGGTACCCCTTTCCGAATAAGGGTGACACCAAGTTCCACACTATCTTGCCAGCGCTCCCTATGTAATCCGGGCAGTTGACCGACTCAATCTGACTGTCTTTTCCCTCATAAACCGTAAAGTTCACTACATAGCCTGTTGCCCTGTCACAGAACTTGTAGAGCTTGACCCCGTATCTGGCACGCTTGCTGGGAAGGTACTGCTTGAAAGACAAGCGGCCAGAAAATTTAATCAGGGACTCATCAACGCAGACAACTTGATCGGGAGTAAACAAGGCTGCAAAACGTTCGTTGAAGTGGTTTATGAGGGGCCGAATTTTATAGAGCCGGTCGTATTCAGGGTCCCCACGTGGACGACAAAGTTCATTGTCGTTGAAGTGCATGAACCGCAAAATCTGCTCGTATCGTGCCCTGGACATGGAGGCAGAGAACACGGGCATGTGGTCAATTGGGTGCGTGGACCAATAAGCATGCAATGACGGAAATTTATGTGTGCCCATGTTGAGGGAAAGGCCCAGAAAGGTCTTAAATTCGGAAACCGTAATTGGTTTCCAATTTCTGGCAATTTTAGGCAACTGGGGGTTAGCGGCGATAAATTGACCAGCATATAAATTACTCTGGTCCACAATAGATCTATAGAGATCTTCCGTGAAAAACAGCGAATAAAAATCGATTGGCATAAAATCAGCTGTTTCCACCTGAATACCGGGTTGGGCAGTGAATGGGGGAAGTACGGGTTCTGCAGAAGTGGTGGGGACCCAATCAGGATAGGCAAATTCTGCAGGAAGGGCAGTATGGGCACGACGGGCCTGCCTTTGTCTTCTTGGTGGCAGCGGGACACTACTTGTGCTTGCCACCTCGCCAGCTTGAACTGCACTTATGGGACTCGCCACGTCACCAAGTGTTACTGCAGTGCTGGATGTACGTCCAGGCTGTACTAGGCCGCTGGTGCTTGCCAGTTCACCAGAAGGAATAGCGGCGCTAGTACTACTCTGCTCCATGATACGAGAGACCTGCGGTTCTTGCTCCTCAACAACCTCAGAAGATCGGGATCGGGTACACCTGACCTTAGCAGGGACCTCAACTTCGTCGTCAGAGCTATCTGACGTGGGGCCGCTGACGTCACTGTCTTCTACGGGAAGATATTCTGAGCCTGAATCTGACAGATACGTGACTTCCTCTTCACTATCTGTCATGCTCAGAATCTCGTAGGCCTCTTTACTAGTGTACCTTCGACTTGCCATTTTGGGCTCTAAATTTAGGGGTACACTAGTAAGATTCACAGGAAAAAAAGCACCTGACTGTCGTCAGCAAATATATCAAACGCTACAAAAAAACTGTTAGCGATCGCAGGGATCAGGCCTGTCTCTGCGAACGCTGCAGTTATGTGTGTTGTGTTTGGTAAGTGACAGTGATCGATCGATACTGCACTTGGGTGGGCTGGGCTGGGCTGGGCGGAGGGGCTAAACGCAGGTACTAGCAGGTATCTGGGCTGATCCCGCTAACACTGCGTTTTTGGGAACCCTAAACCGCTGGGGATGCTAGTATAGATCTGATCAGATACTATACCACTAAGGGGGGTGTATGCTTTGCGCGTGGGTGTTAGCGTTACTGGCACTAACCTAACACTGCCTGGGGCGACGCAGACCCTCTCTGGCGCTAAAACCTAATTGATCTCACCCGCCGGGCGATCAGGGGGGTTAAACCTTTATTGGGTTATATACGGCGGGTGCCCTGATGCTATAAAAAGCAAACTAATCAACCAGCGTCACCCGTAACCTTTATATGGTGATCACTGGTGAAAGGGTTAACTAGGGGCAATCAGGGGGTTAAAACCTTTATTAGGTTAAATATGGGGGTACCTGACACCAATAAAAACCTGCGGCGAACCTAAAAAAAAAATAACTGCCTATCTAAAACACCAGCGACACGAATACAGCGATCGGAAAAACAATCGCTTAGTGACGCTGAAGTTAGGGGGTGAAAGGGTTACCTGGGGGGTGATCAAGGGGTTAAACCTTTATTAGGGGGGGTTAGGGGGCTACCCTGGACCTAAAGGGGCCTAATCCTAACTGCCTTGCAACTTTTTACAATCACAAATGACACTAAATGCAGTGATCAGTAAAATAAATGATCACTGCAATCAGTGACACTGTGATTGGGGGCTTTGGGGTGACCTGGGGGTTGATCTGGGGGTGACTGGGGGGTGATTTGTGTGCCTATGTGTACCTACGTGTCAGTGGACTGTTGGAGCACTAACCTCTGTCTTCACTCCTCGGCGCCGGGAACGAAAAGACCGCGGCGAGGGAGATGACATCACTTCCTCCAGCCTGTGTTTACATCACATGGCGGAGGAAGCAATTTCATTGGCCGGGAGCGATCGCGAGGGGGGGGGGGGCGGAATCGAGCGGCCGCCCCCTCATGCCTGATCGCTCCCGAACACTTAACGGCCGCTCACTGCAGTGAAGGGGGGTCCGGATGGACCCCCCAACTGCACAAAGGCGATCACGTAGATCTACGTGATTCTGCCTGTCCGTGCCATTCTGCCGACGTAAATCGGCGGTGGGCGGTCGTTAAGTGGTTAAAAGATGGGTAGACCTGGAACAGCAGATGAGTCCTATCCCTCTAAGTAGAGCCCCATGGTGCTTTAGACATCTGCCAATCTCCCTTAAAAAACACCCCCTAATTGGAACGACATTACGGATTACCGCAAAGATCTGCCAAGTATCTAAGTTTTCATCAAGACAAACCCCTTTATACCCTATCTTGGGAAACCCATGTTTTCCCCCAGGTATGGAAGCTGGTGCATTTCAAAATCTTAAAAATAAGGATATATACCAAGTCTCACATTTTCTTAAATCTGAATCGTGGCCAACTATAAAAACACTGACTCAAATAGGGGGTTTATTTGAAATTAACTTTTGGCAAGCCCTCCAAATTAGCCACTTTATCAGAACCTTAGGTCCCTCTATAAATTTTCGACGCCCACTAACAACTTTCAAATTATATTGTGATGAGAAAGAACCATTATTACATGGGATCTCTAAGATGTATAAATTGTTAAATAACCCTATTGAGGATTATTCGATGCCGTGCTTTAGTAAGTGGGAGAGAGATTTAAAAAGAACCTTCTCCCCGATCCAACGTAAACAAATTATTTATTTGACTTTCTATTCTTCAGTAAGTAGCAAGACTCAGGAGGCTAATTACAAACTTTTGACACAGTGGTATTACACCCCTGTACGATTGAATACGTTTTCAAATGGAAATTTAGATATGTGTTGGAGATGTGGAGAAGAAAGGGGAACGCTAGTACATATATTCTGGTCTTGTAGGAAAATAAGGCAATATTGGCTTGATATTCAAAAAATTATACAAGACATAACGGACATACCAATACCAGATGATCCCGCATTTCTCCTCCTTCATTGCTCACAAATCCCCGTTCAAACTTACAGAAGATCTGTAATATGTCATATGATTAATGCAGCTAAAGCAGGGATCCCATTACATTGGAGGGAATCTCAACCCCCCTCAATTTTGGAGTGGTTAAATAGGGTTCTTGAAATAGAAGCTATGGAGGACCTTGTCCTCTCAGCTAAGAATAGAGAAAATCAATATAAACAGACCTGGCTGAGTTGGATCAGATTTAAGAATTCCGAAACTGGGAAGAGACTACTGAGTAGTAGTTAAAAAAGACATCGATAATGAGAGCTATATAATTATATAATTATATAGTTTAATTTAAATGGGAAATTTATATTTTTATATTTTAATAACTTCTATATTTTAATAACTTAAAGATCAATAGCTCTCTCCCTCCCCCCCCCCTTTTTTTTTTCTTTCTTTTTCCCTCTCCCCCACTTCTCTCGCTCTCCTGCTCTCTCTAACATTTATAGTTGGAGGGCGAGGTTATGGGGAGGAGACTGGGATTGAGGGAAACTGATTATTAGAGGGTAGGGTTAAGTTGGGCTTAGGTAAAAAGAAGGATGGAAATAAACTTTTTGGCAAATATTTTCCTATTGCATAGGAAAGAATGTTGTAAAATAATTTTTTCTTGCGTTTGTAAATGGCAAAATTGAATAAAAAGATAAAAGAAAAGAAACAATGGCCTTGTAATGACAGTGTGATCCAATAATATTTTGGAGTAACTCTTGGTATGTACTAGGCCTAGAAAAAGACAAAAAACATTGGAACAAAAAGGTGTTCCAATAGAAGGTCAATGAAGTGAATCAACTACACCTGTTGGATCATTTAAAAAAGAGAGACTTTATTGGTGAAGGTAACACAAAGTGAAAAAATTCAAAAAGCTCCTGGCAGGGGGCTAAGCCTCCAGGTAATCTGAATCAAATTAAATACAGTAAAAAGTACAACGTTGTAGTTAAAAAACAGGTATGAAAGACATGCTGCTGTGACAACCTTCAAAATTATTGCTGATATAACCTGGAATTAACAGTATATTACTGGTGTATACTAGAAAGTGACTCTCACTTAATAGTGCGGGACATATGGAAGTTCATTCGTGCTTGAATCCAACTGGGAGATGTGAACAAGGAATTCAAATAATAATGGACAAAGGGCAAATAATAGCAACAACTATGGAAAAGCACAGAGATCTGTGTACAGTGAATCACAAAGGCAGTCCAGCAATTTCAAAGTTGTGACCCAATACAGATGGCCTTAGAATAGTGCTGCAAAACTTCTATATTAATTGAGATCTTATCACAGTCAGTTGGAGCAAAAATAGTTCACTTGAGCCCGAGACAACTTGATATTGATTATTATCATATATCATAAACTCCCCAGATGATACTTTCAGATGAATAAAACTGTATAGCCGCCTAGCACAGTCAGAAACTGCATCTGCTTACCATCCAATAGCTCCGCTGTCCTCATGTTCCATTATGGGGATCCATTTGAGAAGTGCGTCTCTTACCTCACTTAAACTGTGGTTATGCTCACAATGGAGGGAGACTCCCAGGTGTAGATCTTCTCACAGTATTGAACGCTGTCCTGTAAGTATGGACAGAGCGCTGGACGGATGGACTGCCCACGTGTAGCAGAGGCCCGTGCCTGCAGGTCTTGTTAGCTGCTTGGCTCGCCGGGTCACATGATCACATCCATCTGATCCGAGGTTTAGCGTAGCAGGGAGCGGAATGGCGTGGCGGCGTGATGATGCGCACTGGGGGCGTTGTGGTGGAGCGGAAGTATTGTAGGTATAAGAACTTCCATAGAATTCAGCTGAACACTGGTTTAGTCCAGGAGCATTTCGATCACAGCAGCAATGTCTTTTAAATACCCGTAGAGACACACATCTACATGTTTTGTGACCTGAACCAGTCACTTCAACAGGATGAAAGTAGGCTAGGGAAATACTAAGTTTAAATAGGGTCAATTGACCAATTATAGATTAGCCGCCTTTTGTCTGTAAAGCGCCATCTTGTGGCGACAACACAAATTACACCCAGAAAAATGAGAAGAACAAGGCTAGAAGACACTGTGGCTTTGATCCTTGATCTTCTGAGAAACTCTATCTAAAGTATATTCTCAAAAGTTAGCTAGATCCAGGTAAGTTTACATAACATATCCAGTTGTCCATTGAGATAGCAGAGATGGATATAAAAAAATGTTTTCCTTTTAAAGTAATCTCTATCAGCAAAGGAAAAAACTGGTATAAGTGGAGAGAATAAAAGATGTGCACAAATTTAATACATCTGTGGGAATGCTCAAACATGGAGTAGGCAAATTAAGGTTAGTAATAGAGAACCAATAGTTAAAGGTAAAGGGAAAACATGATTCATCAATCATTTGGCCCTCATCTAAATGTTGTATTTTTAACACTGAAGAGGGGATAGAAATGATGCGAATTTCCCTCTGGTTACTCCACCTGCAGACCCACTGCGATTTTACATGCGTGGGGGTGCCATTCAGAATGAATGGTAGCATCGTGCATTTTCACACAGCAGCACATTTTTACTGCATGTGGTTCCTGGAATTGCTATGATTCTCACACCCGTAGGCAAATGCATAGGTGTGAACAAAGCCTGAGGCTAGGTTCACACCTATGGTTTTCCAAGTGCGTTTTGCAGAAACACACTACAGTCCATTTAACATGGTTTCCTATGGGCATAGGTGAGTGCAGCCTATTGCATTAGGGTGTGCACCCTAAAGCTCAAATACACGTGTGTGTCTACTAGGGATGAGCCGAACACCCCCGGGTTCGGTTCGCACCAGAACCCGCGAACGGACTGAAAGTTCGCACGAACGTTAGAACCCTATTAAATACAATGGATGCGAACGTTTGAAATCTAAAGTGCTAATTATAACGACTATTATGCATGTTATTGTCCTAAAAAGGGTTTGGGAACCCGGGTTCTGCACCAGGGGACATGTATCAATGCAAAAAGAAGTTTTAAAAACGGCTGTTTTTCGGGAGCAGTCATTTTAATGATGCATAAAGTGAAAAAAAAAAGTCAAATATTCCTTTAAATATCGTACCTGGGGGGTGTCTAAAGTATGCCTGTGAAGTGCAACGTGTTTCCCGTGTTTAGAACTGTCCCTGCACAAAATGACATTTCTAAAGGAAAAAAAAAGCCATTTATAACTGCTTGCGGCTTTAATGTAATGTCTGGTCCCGGTAATATGGATGAAAATCTTTAAGAAAAATGGCATAGCTACCCCATCACCCCTCCACCCCCCCCCATACCCCAGCCCATTACCAGCCCCTTTGGGTCTTGTATGGATATTAAGGGGAACCCTGCACACAAAATAAAAAAGGCCCTATATACTCTGAACAGCCGTATACAGGCGGTGTAAACAAGACAGGGACTGTAGGTTTGTTCTTATGTAGAATCTGTTTGTAATTTTGAACCGGTACATTGTTTAAGTGTAGCTCCAGCCAAAAAATCTATTTTTAAGCTTTTTGTAAAACATAGGGAAGGGTTATCACCCCTGTAACATTTGTTTTGCTGTCTGTGCCCATGTTCAGAACATTTCACCTCACTTTCCGTCCCAATGACAAATGTTTTTGAAAAGTGGGTTTTTTATTGAAACAAGGATTGGTGATAAAGCATCAGTAGAGAGGAGACACCTTTTTCCCATATTAACTCTTACAGGAGAGAATTTCCCTTCCTATGGGGTAGATTTCCTCTCACTTCCTGTTGTCTCCTTCCGTTTGCAAGTAGGAGTCGTTTGTAAGTTGGATGTTTGAAAGTAGGGGCCTGCCCTATATACTCTGCTGAAATTTGCCCCTTCAATTTTGTTGTTGCCACAACACTGTAAGCCCTCACAGTTACTCTTGGTGGGGCATGAATGGGCCCTGCTGTGAATTATTAGATCAAGAATTGTAATTGCATGCCCCTGTTGAACAGGGGCTGAAAAATTGGGCCTTTGGTGGTGGTGGTGGTGGTGTTGACACAACACTGTAAGCCCTCACAGTTACTCTTGGTGGGCGCATGAATGGGCCCTGCTGTGAATTATTCGATCAAGAATTGTAATTGCATGCCCCTGTTGGACAGGGGCTGAAAAATTGGGCCTTTGGTGGTGGTGGTGGTGGTGGTGTTGACACAACACTGTAAGCCCTCACAGTTACTCTTGGTGGGCGCATGAATGGGCCCTGCTGTGAATTATTAGATCAAGAATTGTAATTGCATGCCCCTGTTGAACAGGGGCTGAAAAATTGGGCCTTTGGTGGTGGTGGTGTTGACACAACACTGTAAGGCCTCACAGTTACTCTTGGTGGGCGCAGGAATGGGCCCTGCTGTGAATTATTAGATCAAGAATTGTAATTACATGCCCCTGTTAAACAGGGGCAGAAAAATTGGGCCTTAGGCACTGGTGCCACAACACTGCAACCCCTCACAGATACTGTACTTGGAGCACAGCAATGAGCCCTGTTGCAAAGTATTGCATCAAAAATTTTAATTACACGCCCCTGTTAAACAGGGGCTGAAAAATTGGGCCTTAGGCACTGGTGCTGGTGAGACGACACTGCAACCTCTCCCAGATATTCTAGTTGGAGTGCAGGAATGAGCCCTGCTGCAAAGCATTGCATAAAAAATTGTAATTACATGCCCCTGTTAAACAGGGGCTGAAAAATTGGGCCTTAGGCACTGGTGGCGACACCCAGAAACAAAAATGTTCTTCCAAGCTATCATCATCAATCGGATCATTGAGGAGGAGGAGGATAGTCAGTCAACATAACAGGACAGTCACTCAGCATCAGCATCAGTCTTGAAGGGATGTGACATTTGAAAATAAATTAGTCTGTTATATCGGCTTCAGGTGTTTGGTAGCTGGTGGTGATCCAAGACTGGTTCATCTCTATGAAAGTCAGTCGATCAACCGAGTCGGTGGACAGGCGCACCCTGTGATCCGTGACAAATCCTCCAGCAGCACTGAATGTGCGTTCTGAAAGAACGCTGGATGCAGGACAGGCCAGTAGCTCAATTGCATACTGTGCAAGCTCTGGCCAGTGATCCATCCTCAAGACCCAGTAAGCCAGAGGATTTTCGGTGGGGAAGGTGTCCAAGTCTGACCTTGCCCCTAGGTATTCCTGCACCATGTATATCAGACGCTGGCGATGGTTGCTGGAACCGATCATACCTTGGGGCTGCGGACTAAAGAATTGTCTGAACGCATCGGTCAGACGGCCACCTTCCCCACCGCTCCTTCTTTGACTGACCGAAGCCTCAGTAACTCGTTGTCCAGGACCAGGAGTTTGTAACCTCCCAGTCTCTGGGAACGCGTTGCACAGACCTTTCTGCAAGGCCTCCCGGAGTTGTCTCATCCTCTGCTCCCTCTGCGACGGAAAGATAAGGTCCTTACCCTTGTACCGTGGATCAAGGAGAGTGGCCAGCCAGTAATGGTCCCTCTCCTTGATCCGAAGAATACAAGAATCCTTCCGCAGACTTTGCAGGATCAGGGAGGCCATGCAGCATAGGTTAGCTGAGGCATTCGGTCCGGAGTCCCCTTGGTCACTAAGGACGACATGATCCGCAGCCACCTCCTCCCAGCCACGTACAAGTCCACGGGTTTCTTGGGACTGTAAATCATCCCTAAAAGACTGCTGCTGATGATGCTGAGTGCCAGGCTCCACCTCCATGCTGACACAATCCTCCTCCTCCTCCTCCTCCTCCTCTTCCTGTGCGATGGGTGGGACAGAAGGAACACTGTCTGGGTAAAGGGGGCCTTGAGAGGCAAGGAAGTCCTCCTCTTCCTGCCTCTGTTCTGCCTCAAGTGGCCTGTCCATTATTCCACGCAGCGTATGTTCCAACAGGTGGACAAGAGGTACAGTGTCACTGATGCATGCACTGTCACTGCTCACCATCCTCGTGGCCTCCTCAAATAGTGCCAGGACAGTGCATGCATCCCTGATCATGCCCCACTGGCATGGTGAAAAAAACCCGAGCTCCCCTGACCCTGTCCTGGTGCCGTAGTCGCAAAGGTACTCATTGATGGCCCTCTGCTGCGTGTGCAGCCGCTGCAGCATGGCCAATGTTGAGTTCCACCTGGTGGGCATGTCACATATAAGGCGGTTCTTGGGCAGGTTCAACTCCTTTTGCAGCTCAGCCAGGCGAGCACTGGCATTATAAGATCTGTGGAAATGCACACAGACTTTCCTGGCCTGCCTCAGGACATCCTGTAAGCCCGGGTACCTGCCCAAGAACCGCTGCACCACCAGGTTAAGGACGTGAGCCACACAGGGCACATGGGTCAGTTGTCCCTGTCGGAGGGCGGAGAGGAGGTTGGTGCCATTGTCGCAAACCACCATTCCTGGCTTAAGCTGGCGTGGCGACAACCACCTCTCGGCCTGCCCCTGCAGAGCAGACAGAACCTCTGCCCCAGTGTGGCTCCTGTCCCCCAAACACACCAGCGCAAGCACGGCATGGCATCTTTTTGCCTGCGTATTTGCGTAGCCCCTTGAACGCCTACGGAGCACCGCTGGTTCCGAGGACAAAGCACAGGAAGAGGCCATGGAGGAAGAAGAAGAGGAGGGGGTGGAGGAGAGAGGTGTGTCACAACCAGTAGTAGCATTTTGGAGGCGTGGCGGCGGAACAACCTCCAACACTACTGCACCTTGTCCTGCATCCTTCCCAGCTGCCAAAAGAGTGACCCAATGGGCCGTAAAAGAAAAGTAATGTCCCTGTCCATGCCTGCTGGACCATGAGTCAGCGGTAATATGCACCTTACCACTGACCGCCCTGTCCAGCGAGGCCAAGACATTGCCTTCCACATGCCGATAGAGAGCCGGAATCGCCTTCCGTGAGAAAAAGTGGCGTTTGGGGACCTGCCACTGAGGAACCGCACATTGCACAAACTCACGGAAGGGGGCCGAGTCTACCAACTGAAAAGGCAGCAGTTGAAGCGCTAGCAATTTAGCCAAGCTAGCATTCAACCGCTGGGCATGTGGATGGCTGGGAGTGAACTTCTTTCGACGGTCCAGCAGCTGGGGCAGGGAAATTTGCCTGCTAGAATAGGACGTCGGTGTACTGCTAGCAAAGTGCCTGCAAGTACTTGGCTGTGACATACCTAATTCTACACCTTCATTCCTCTCAGTGCAGGTTTCATAGAGGACTGAAGTTAGTGGGGTTGGAGATCCCAGCTGATGCGGTGCAAGGAGAGGTCCGCTTTGTTCTTTGGTGTGGGTCTTTAAGGTAGGCTTGCCAACGAGCTGCATGGCAGGTCAACATATGTCTGGTCAAGCATGTGGTGCCCAAGCGGCTGATGTTTTGGCCACGCGATATACGCTTGAGACATATGTTGCAAACAGCAACTGTGCGATCTGATGCACTCAACACAAAAAAGGCCCACACCAAATAACTTTTTGAATAACGGGCAGAGGCAGCGCCCTGCACAGACGGAGCTCTGTGGTGTGATTCCGTTGGTGTGCTGCCCTTACGCTGCCCCCCCCGAGGGCATCCTGCCTCGTTGGAGATGTGCCTCCTCCTCCTCCTCCTCCTCTCTCCTATTAGGCACCCACGTGGAGTCAGTGACCTCATCATCCCCTCCCTCCTCATCACTGGAGCCAATCTGGCAGTATGCTGCAGCTGCTGGAACATGACTGCCAGATTGGTGTCCTTCTTGAGCATCCCCTCTCTCTGCTCTCACGCTACTGCCTTCCTCTAGCTGGGTATCATCATCAGACCCTTTGAAACGCTGGGCATCCTCCTGGAGCATGTACCCAACACTGTGCTCAAACAGTTCGGGGGACTCCTCAGGAGGACATGGTGGGTCTAGGGAAGGAGTGACTGATGATGACATTGATACCAGGTAAGAGGACGCTTTGGCAGCTGCTTTGCCAGTACCCTGAGCCTGGGTGAAAGAGGATGAGGAGGATGAGGAGGGCTTGGTCATCCACTCTACCAAGTCTTCCGCATGATGCGGCTCAACACGTCCAGCTGCCGAAAAGAAGGACAAGCATGTCCCATGGCCATGTGCTGATGGCGATGCACCGCATCCACGACCAGCACTGTTGTCTCTAGACACAGAGCCTGCTTGCCCACTTTTATTGGCTCCTGACTGTCTGCCTCTCCTTGTTTGCCTTCCAGACATTCTAATGGCCTGCAGGGAGATGGGAAAACCAGCAATAAGGCCTAGCTTCAGGAGTATATTTTACAGGAAGCACACTACGCCTGCTGTAAGTGCTGCAAATGCCTGTTAGAGTAACACACTAGGAAAACACAGCAATAAGGCGTAGCTTCAGGAGTATATTTTGCAGGAATCACTCTACGCCTGCTGTAAGTGCTGTAAATGCCTGTTGGTGTAACACACCAGGAAAACACAGCAATACGGGCTAGCTTCAGGAGTATATTTTGCAGGAATCACACTACGCCTGCTGTAAGTGCTGCAAATGCCTGTTGGTGTAACACACTAGGAAAACACAGCAATACGGGCTAGCTTCAGGAGTATATTTTGCAGGAATCACACTACGCCTGCTGTAAGTGCAGCAAATGCCTGCTAGAGTAACACACTAGGAAAACACAGCAATAAGGCAGAGCTTCAGGAGTATATTTTGCAGGAATCACACTACGCCTGCTGTAAGTGCTGCAAATGCCTGTTGGTGTAACACACCAGGAAAACACAGCAATACGGGCTAGCTTTAGGTGTATATTTTGCAGGAATCACACTACGCCAGCTGTAAGTGCTGCAAATGCCTGTTAGAGAAACACACTAGGAAAACACAGCAATAAGGCGTAGCTTCAGGAGTATATTTTGCAGGAATCACACTACGCCTGCTGTAAGTGCTGCAAATGCCTGTTGGTGTAACACACCAGGAAAACACAGCAATACGGGCTAGCTTCAGGTGTATAATGTGCAGGAGGCACACTCCGCCCGCTGTAAGTGCTGCAAATGCCTGTTAGTGTAACACACCAGGAAAACACAGCAATAAGGGCTAGCTTCAAGTGTATACTGTGCAGGAGGCTTAGCAACAATGACACTGACACTGTCCCCTGCCTATCCTTCTCTCTCCCTGCACACAAGGTTTATCAAAGAATATGACACTGACACTCTCCCTGCCTATCCTTCTCTCTCCCTGCACACAAGGTTTAGCAAAGAATATGACACTGACACTGTCCCCTGCCTATCCTTCTCTCTCCCTGCACACAAGGTTTAGCAAAGAATATGACACTGACACTCTCCCTGCCTATCCTTCTCTCTCCCTGCACACAAGGTTTAGCAAAGAATATGACACTGACACTCTCCCTGCCTATCCTTCTCTCTCCCTGCACACAAAGTTTAGCAAAGAATATGACACTGACACTGTCCCCTGCCTAGCCTTCTCTCTCCCTGCACACAAGGTTTAGCAAAGAATATGACACTGACACTCTCCCTGCCTATCCTTCTCTCTCCCTACACACAAGAATAGCACAAAGAATATCACACTGTCCCTGCCTATCCTTCTCTTTCCCTGCGCCGGAACACACTACACAAGGCCGCCGCGCTGGCGGCCTTTTATAGTGTGGGGCGTGTGCTAAACCCCCTGAGCTATAATTGGCCACAGGCAACCTGCCTGTGGCCAATTATGTCTCTCCTAGCTGCCGGCGCTGTGATTGGCCAAGCATGCGGGGTCACAGTGCATGCTTGGCCAATCACAGCGCCGGGATTGCACTGCGATGGCGCAGTGTATTGTGGGGCGTTCGCGTCACTCGAATTTGGCGCGAACGGCCCAAATCGTTCGTTGTTCGCCGAACGATCGAACAGCCGATGTTCGAGTCGAACGTATGTTCGAGTCGAACGTATGTTTCGACTCGAACACCGAGCTCATCCCTAGTGTCTACATATATATGACCCCCGGAACATCAATCTCCCTGCCGGAACAGTGAAAGAGAAGTGTGTAAACATTTCTCTTATAGCAGAACCGGTAAGAGGGAGATCTTTCACATCTTCCTGCCGGAACACAGAGCGATAATGCTAATGCGCATGGGGTGATTAGGGTGACCCCATGGGACATGTCTATGGGACATGTTCACATCTATGTGTTTTTCAGCCACTGCATTTTTGAAAAGAGTCAGGGACTTTTTTCCCTCAGCAGATTGCGTTTTGCGAGGAATAAACTTCAATGCACCCACATCAAAAATGCAAGTGTTGCATTTTGATGCATTTTTGCATGCACTTTTTTGGTCTAATATGCAAGGCTCCTTAAACTGTGAATTGCCGGTTAAGGAGTGGGCAACCGCCATGTCCGTAAACAAAACAATGCCGCATTAAAAAAAAAACCTGGGTGGGCCCCCAATGCATACCAGGCCCTTCAGGTCTGGTACAGAATTTAAGGGGAACCCCATGTCAAAATTGAAAAAAAAAACGTAGTGGGGTCCCCCAAAATCCATACAAGACTCTTATCTGAATGTGCAGCCCAGCAGTAAGCACTCCCTTCCTGAACAATACCAGGCCAAATGCCCATAACATGGGGGGGTGCTTTGGGGCAGGGGGGCCCCCAAAAGCACCTTGTCCACATGTTGATGAGGACAAGGGCCTCTTCCGCACAACCCTGGCCTTGTGGTTGTAGGAGTGCAGGGGGTGACTTATCAGAATCTGAAAGCCAACAAAGGGGCCCACAGATTCTGCCCCCCCACCATGTGAATGAGTAGGGGTACTATAGTACCCCTACTCATTCACCAAAAAAAACAAAAAAACATGTAGTGTAAAAAATACAGGAGGTCGTTTTTGACCTTTTGAGTCCTTTATTAAAAAATAAAAATAAAAAAAATGTTTACTCGTGTAGATCCATCGTTAATCACGATGACCTCCACTACCGCTGACCTGAAAAAAAAAAAAGTTCTGCACCCAGTGTGAATGAGAAGGGGTAGTATGTACATACTTATTCACATGGGGGGGGTAGCGGGGATCTGGGGACCCCCTTGTTAAAGGGGGCTTCCCGATTCCAATAAAGCATCCCACAACCACCAAGCCAGGGTTGTGGGAAAGAGACCACTTCCTCACCAACATGGAGACAAGGTGCTTTGGGGGGTCTGTACTAGACCTAAAGGGCCTGGCATGGATTGGGGGGCCCCCACTAATTTTTTATAACATTTTTTAATGCCGGTATTCTTTTGTTTACATTCAGCTGTCAGCTGGGAATCCTGCAGTCAGCTGATGAGTCATCATTTGTTAAAGATGAGTTCCAGCCTGTAAAAAAAAAGAATGTAAAAGTCAGCAGCTACAAATACTGTGCTGCGCTTTCTGAATGGTCCTGCGGTCTTCTGGGACCTGTGTGTGTCTCCCAGAAGGCAGCGGGGGGAAGAAAGAGGGGTCGTAAATGATGTAGGTCCCTGCGGAACCCTTACATGGAAGTGGGATCGGGTACCTGTGTTTGATAGATATCTGAAAGGTGCCAAATGTGGCACTGGAGGGGGGGGGGGGAGGAAGCAGATAAGCAGAGCTTAAACTTTTGGGTGGAACTCCGCTTTAAAGATATGGTGGCTACTCGCTCCTCAAGAGCTGGCTAGTCAGTTTGTTAAGGAACCTTTCCCATTTTAAAAAAAACAAAAAAGGCATGAAAAACACATGCAAAAATGCATAAAAAAATGTGTGTTCAAAAAAGCAAAATGCACCGCAAAGCGCGCCGGAAAACCACATCAACCGCATAGATGTGAACCTAAGTCTTATAGAACAGCAAACAATTCTCAAACCACACTCTAACTAAAGCTAAAAAATGCATGAATAACAACCCCAATAATACCTGATAAAGGTAAACAAAAGTAAATCTGGTCTTATGTAATTGAGATTAGGAGGACAACAGAGGTGTTGTATTTTTAGCATATGCCCCACCTTTTTCGTCTTGTTAAATAAAAAACATTTACAGTATGTCACCAAACTTCCTAACAATGTTCTGTCCCAAAGAATAAGGTGTCATAGTGGGTAAACTGTTAATGAAGAAACCCAATATGTCTTTTATTCATCAGAAAGAAAATATTTTTTTTTTAGCGCTGTAACAAACTGAACCAGAAAAAACAGCATAGAATAAGTCAATGTAGGTATTGACCACCACTAACCTAGACAATTTAAACTGAGCATGTGAAAAAAATGCATTCTGTTCATCAGTGAACCCAGAAACGCTCTTAACTCTCTATTTATACATTTCATATTTGATCATTTCTTGATTTCCTGCATGCTATTATAATTTATTTACATATACAATTTTGCTAAAGTTCTGCAATTTGCATATACAATATTAACTCCCTAATCATGTATGTAATTATTTGATCCTTTTTTATTTTTACAGTGTTTAGAGACAGATACACCTACAGTCAACAAAATAGAAAAAGAATCGGAAATTCAGAAGCTGGTCAATAAGATATTCAATCATATAGATCAGATGATGCCTAAAGTGACTTTTGCCCATGTCGACAACACAACAAGTGCCAAAAAGAGCAAAATGTTCATTAAAAGCCCCAAAGAAAAATATTGTGTTGGGGATGAATTAATAGTACAATTTGATGCATATGATCATTTAGGCCAAAAGAAAGCCTATGGAGGAGATTATCTGAGAGCTATAATTTCCAATCCTGATATACAAGCGAGATCTTCTGGAAGAATTGAAGACTTTAAAAATGGAACATACCATGTTCATTTCACCTTATTTTGGGAAGGTAAAGTAATGGTAACATTGTTTCTAATGCACCCAAGTGAAGCCGTTTCAGCCCTGTGGAAGTCACGAAATAGCTGGTATGGTAATGTTGGCTACTTGTGCAAATTCACTATTCCAGGCAAACAAGTAGAAACAAAATGTGGCTTTGATCTCAGTAAAGAAAAAGAACTTTGTGAGTATATAGATGAGAGAGATGAGGAATACTTCTACTCTATCAGACCCCAGAATTTCAGTTGTGATTCATTGACAGAATTCATGAACTGGAAGACACTGGCTACCCAACTATCTCCACTGGAAAACAGCTTGCTTGTCAGGTATGTTACTTTTTTCTGTTTTTGAGAGTAAATACATCGTTTTTTTTTTCTCAAGTGACTTAATTAGGCATCCCACATTGGAAAGTGAACCTGTGTCCAGCCTGCGTACACTAAAGCATTTACATATTTTGAACAAGCAGTATGAGCACTATAAAACAAATCCCCTATTCACTTCTGTAGCTATAGGCAATGTGGAGAGATTAATGTTTAACCACTTAACGACCGCCCACCGCCGATTTACGTCGGCAGAATGGCACCGACAGGCAGAATCACGTAGATCTACGTGATCGCCTTTGTGCAGTTGGGGGGTCCATCCGGACCCCCCTTCACTGCAGTGAGCGGCCGTTAAGTGTTCGGGAGCGATCAGGCATGAGGGGGCGGCCGCTCGATTCCGCCCCCCCCCCTCGCGATCGCTCCCGGCCAATGAAAATGCTTCCTCCGCCATGTGATGTAAACACAGGCTGGAGGAAGTGATGTCATCTCCCTCGCCGCGGTCTTTTCGTTCCCGGCGCCGAGGAGAGAAGACAGAGGTTAGTGCTCCAACAGTCCACTGACACGTAGGTACACATAGGCACACAAATCACCCCCCAGTCACCCCCAGATCACCCCCCAGGTCACCCCAAAGCCCCCAATCACAGTGTCACTGATTGCGGTGATCATTTATTTTACTGATCACTGCATTTAGTGTCATCTGTGATTGTAAAAAGTTTCAGGGCAGTTAGGATTAGGCCCCTTTAGGTCCAGGGTAGCCCCCTAACCCCCCCCTAATAAAGGTTTAACCCCTTGATCACCCCCCAGGTAACCCTTTCACCCCCTAACTTCAGCGTCACTAAGCGATTGTTTTTCCGATCGCTGTATTCGTGTTGCTGGTGTTTTAGATAGGCAGTTTTTTTTTTTTAGGTTCGCCGCAGGTTTTTATTAGTGTCAGGTACCCCCATATATTATTTTAACCCCCTGATTGCCCCTAGAGTTAACCCTTTCACCAGTGATCGCCGTATAAGCGTCACTGGTGTCACTGGTTAGCCAGTAAGTTATTTAGTTATTTAGGTTAACCGTCAGGTTTTTATATAGCGTCGGGTACCCCCATATTTAACCTAATAAAGGTTTTAACCCCCTGATTGCCCCTAGTTAACCCTTTCACCAGTGATCACCATATAAAGGTTACGGGTGACGCTGGTTGATTAGTTTGCTTTTTATAGCATCAGGGCACCCGCCGTATATAACCCAATAAAGGTTTAACCCCCCTGATCGCCCGGCGGGTGAGATCAATTAGGTTTTAGCGCCAGAGAGGGTCTGCGTCGCCCCAGGCAGTGTTAGGTTAGTGCCAGTAACGCTAACACCCACGCGCAAAGCATACACCCCCCTTAGTGGTATAGTATCTGATCAGATCTATACTAGCATCCCCAGCGGTTTAGGGTTCCCAAAAACGCAGTGTTAGCGGGATCAGCCCAGATACCTGCTAGCGCCTGCGTTTAGCCCCTCCGCCCAGCCCAGCCCAGCCCACCCAAGTGCAGTATCGATCGATCACTGTCACTTACCAAACACAACACACATAACTGCAGCGTTCGCAGAGACAGGCCTGATCCCTGCGATCGCTAACAGTTTTTTTGTAGCGTTTGATATATTTGCTGACGACAGTCAGGTGCTTTTTTTCCTGTGAATCTTACTAGTGTACCCCTAAATTTAGAGCCCAAAATGGCAAGACGAAGGTACACTAGTAAAGAGGCCTACGAGATTCTGAGCATGACAGATAGTGAAGAGGAGGTCACGTATCTGTCAGATTCAGGCTCAGAATATCTTCCCGTAGAAGACAGTGACGTCAGCGGCCCCACGTCAGATAGCTCTGACGACGAAGTTGAGGTCCCTGCTAAGGTCAGGTGTACCCGATCCCGATCTTCTGAGGTTGTTGAGGAGCAAGAACCGCAGGTCTCTCGTATCATGGAGCAGAGTAGTACTAGCGCCGCTATTCCTTCTGGTGAACTGGCAAGCACCAGCGGCCTAGTACAGCCTGGACGTACATCCAGCACTGCAGTAACACTTGGTGACGTGGCGAGTCCCATAAGTGCAGTTCAAGCTGGCGAGGTGGCAAGCACAAGTAGTGTCCCGCTGCCACCAAGAAGACAAAGGCAGGCCCGTCGTGCCCATACTGCCCTTCCTGCAGAATTCGCCTATCCTGATTGGGTCCCCACCACTTCTGCAGAACCCGTACTTCCCCCATTCACTGCCCAACCCGGTATTCAGGTGGAAACAGCTGATTTTATTCCAATTGATTTTTATTCGCTGTTTTTCACGGAAGATCTCTATAGATCTATTGTGGACCAGAGTAATTTATATGCTGGTCAATTTATCGCCGCTAACCCCCAGTTGCCTAAAATTGCCAGAAATTGGAAACCAATTACGGTTTCCGAATTTAAGACCTTTCTGGGCCTTTCCCTCAACATGGGCACACATAAATTTCCGTCATTGCGTGCTTATTGGTCCACGCACCCAATTGGCCACATGCCCGTGTTCTCTGCCTCCATGTCCAGGGCACGATACGAGCAGATTTTGCGGTTCATGCACTTCAACGACAATGAACTTTGTCGTCCACGTGGGGACCCTGAATACGACCGGCTCTATAAAATTCGGCCCCTCATAAACCACTTCAACGAACGTTTTGCAGCCTTGTTTACTCCCAATCAAGTTGTCTGCGTTGATGAGTCCCTGATTAAATTTTCTGGCCGCTTGTCTTTCAAGCAGTACCTTCCCAGCAAGCGTGCCAGATACGGGGTCAAGCTCTACAAGTTCTGTGACAGGGCAACAGGCTATGTAGTGAACTTTACGGTTTATGAGGGAAAAGATAGTCAGATTGAGTCGGTCAACTGCCCGGATTACATAGGGAGCGCTGGCAAGATAGTGTGGAACTTGGTGTCACCCTTATTCAGAAAGGGGTACCACTTGTATGTGGACAATTATTACACGAGCGTGCCACTGTTTAGTCACTTGTTTGATCATCAGATTGGAGCATGTGGCACCGTGCGACCTAATCGCCAGGGCTTTCCCCAGCGGCTTGTAGATGCCCGTCTTAGGCTGGGGGAGAGAGCCTGCTTGAAGTGTAATAACTTGCTCGCTATGAAGTGGAGGGACAATAAGAATGTTTTCCTTCTTACCTCCCTTCATGCAGACACGACAGTCCAAATTCGTACGGCGACTGGTGTTGTGGAGAAACCCCCCTGTGTCCACGAATATAACCAAAATATGGGAGGGGTGGACCTCAACGACCAGTTGATGGCGCCGTATCTAATTGACCGTAAGGCGAGACGCTGGTACAAAAAAGTGTCTCTATCATTATTCCAATTGGCTTTGCTGAACGCTCATGTGCTATACAGAGCTTCAGGCGGGACGTTATCTCTTCTAAAATTCCAGAATGAGATAGTCACAGAACTCCTGTATCCAGGCGGTTCTGCACCTCACCATCCCCAACCAAATGCAGTAAGCCGGCTGCATGAGAGGCATTATTCGTATGTCCTCCCGAGTACCCCTACCCAAAGCCACCCCCAAAAAAGATGTCGTGTCTGTAGCAAGCGCGGATTTAGGCGTGACACCCGTAGTTTTTGTCCACTCTGTCCTGACAAGCCTGGTCTTTGCCAAGGTGAATGTTTTGAACGCTACCACTCAAAAGTGAAGTTTTAGCGTAGGGTACAGCATTTCACAGACAAGGACACACTTACACAGGGTCTCCCAAGATGCCATTACATTTTGAGAGACCCGAACCATTACAGTTGTAAAGTTACAAAAAAAAGTGTAAAAAAGAAAAAAAAAACGTAAAAAACAAAACACAAAAAAAATATAAAATAAAAAAACCAAAAATAGTTGTCGTTTTATTGTTCTCTCTCTCTCTATTTTCTCTATTGTTCTGCTCTTTTTTACTGTATTCTATTCTGCAATGTTTTATCATGCTTGCTTTTCAGGTATGTAATTTTTTGTTTTCAGGTGCGCCATTCAACTGCAGCGCGGAATTATTTATCTTGACAGCAACAGCGTTTGCTCCCACGATACATAAAGCCGTGACTCCAGTGCTGTAGGAGGTGATTTCACCACCACAGTTAAAAAAAAGAGCATATATGCCGAAGCATGGGGGCAGCAGGGGCGGAGGAGCGATTTTGCTCCTAATGCCGCGTACATACGGTCGAAATTCCGACGGAGGCCTGCCCGTGGAAAATTCCGACCGTGTGTACGCGGCATAACTTTTTTGCGGGAGGATGCCCCCATGCTTCGGCATATATATATTTTAGGCACAGGTTGCGTTAAAACATTTTTTTATTTTTTACTAGGTTTTGTTTTGGTATTTGCTTTGCAGGTATGGCATGGTAAGGTCTTACTGTTGTACTGTAATGTTACTTTGTTTTAATGTTAACCACCATTTGCTTAGCAGGTACGCCATTCAGTTGCAGCGCGGATCTAT
Source organism: Rana muscosa (assembly GCA_029206835.1). Taxonomy (NCBI): domain Eukaryota; kingdom Metazoa; phylum Chordata; class Amphibia; order Anura; family Ranidae; genus Rana; species Rana muscosa. The sequence continues at coordinate 43,413,213 of JARGYO010005626.1, forward strand.
TTATCTTGACAGCAACAGCGTTTGCTCCCACGATACATAAAGCCGTGACTCCAATGCTGTAGGAGGTGATTTCACCACCACAGTTAAAAAAAAGAGCATATATGCCGAAGCATGGGGGCAGCAGGGGCGGAGGAGCGATTTTGCTCCTAATGCCGCGTATATACGGTCAAAATTCCAACGGAGGCTTGCCCGTGGAAAAGTCCGACCGTGTGTACGCGGCATAACCTTTTATGCCGCGTACATACGGTCGAAATTCCGACGAAGGCTTGACCGTGTGTACGCGGCATAACTTTTTTGCGGGAGGATGCCCCCATGCTTCGGCATATATGCCCATCATTAGAAGTGGGTGGATGAAGGGAGGTATTCTAATGGTGGGCATACCCACCAATCAATCTCTTTTTTTCGTTCATCCAATAGGCTGTATGAAAAAAAAGATTACAATACATGTCCAACAAGGACCAGCAACGTACTGGTATGTTGCTGGACTTTGAATGTTTATACCAGAATGATGCCTGCGGGTTTAGGTATCATCTTGGTATCATTCTTTTCAGCCAGCAGCCGGCTTTCATGTAAAAGCAATTCTAGCAGATAATTAGCCTCTAGACTGCTTTTACAAGCAGTGGGAGGGAATGCCCCCCCCCCCCCCGGATATAAAAAGCGCCATTGGGAAATTGGGAAAGCATTTTATCACACCGATCTTGGTGTGGTCAGATGCTTTGAGGGCAGAGGAAAGATCTAGGGTCTAACCCCCCAATTTTTTTCAAAAAAAGAGTACCTGTCACTACTTATTGCTATCATAGGGGATATTTACATTCCCTGAGATAACGATAAAAATGGTAAAAAAATAAAATATGGAAGGCACAGTTTAAAAATAAAATAAAAAAGCCAAATAAATAAAAAAAAAAAAAAAAAAAGCACCGCTGTCCCCCCTGCTCTTGCGCAAAGGCGAACGCAAGCATCGGTCTAGCGTCATATGTAAACAGCAATTGCATCATGCATGTGAGGTATCACCGCGAAGGTCAGATCGAGGGCAGTCATTTTAGCAGTAGACCTCCTCTGTAAATCTAACGCGGTAAAGTTAAATGCTTTTAAAAATGAATGTAGTTTGTCGCCGCTGCGCGTTTGTGCGCAATTTTAAAGCATGTCGTGTTTGGTATCCATGTACTCGGCCTATGATCATCTTTTTTATTTCATCAAACATTTGGGCAATATAGTGTTTTTTAGTGCATTAAAAATAAAAAAAGTGTGTTTTTCCCCCAAAAAATGCGTTTGAAAAATCGCTGCGCAAATACTGTGTGGAAAAAAAAAATGCAACACCCACTATTTTAATCTGTAGGGCCTTTGCTTTAAAAAAATATATAATATTTGGGGGTTCAACATAATTTTCTTGCAAAAAAAATTTTTTTTTCATGTAAACAAAAAGTGTCAGAAAGGGCTTTGTCTTCAAGTGGTTAGAAGATGATGTGTGACATAAGCTTCCTAATGTTGTGCATAAAATGCCAGGACAGTTCAAAACCCCCCCAAATGACCCCATTTTGTAAAGTAGACACCTCAAGCTATTTGCTGAGAGGCATGTTGAGCCCATTGAATATTTTTTTTTTGTCCCAAGTGATTGAATAATGACCAAAAAAAAAAAAAAATGTACAAAAAGTTGTCACTAAATTATATATTGCTCAAACATGCCATGGGCATATGTGGAATTACACCCCAAAATACATTCTGTTGCTTCTCCTGAGTACGGGGATACCACATGTGTGGGACTTTTTGGGAGCCTAGTCGCGTACGGGACCCCAAAAACCAAGCACCGCCTTCAGGATTTCTATGGGTGTAAATTTTTGATTTCACTCCTCACTGCCTATCACAGTTTCGGAGGCCATGGAATGCCCAGATGGCACAAAACCCCCCCAAATGACCCCATTTTGGAAAGTAGACACCCCAAGCTATTTGCTGAGAGGTATGTTGAGTATTTTGCAGATCTCGCTTTTTGTCACAAAGTTTTGAAAATGTAAAAAAAGAAAAAAAAAAGAAAAAAAATGTCTTTCTTAATTTTCAAAAACAAATGAGAGCTGTAAAATACTCACCATGCCCCTCAGCAAATAGCTTGGGGTGTCTACTTTCCAAAATGGGGTCATTTGTGGGGGTTTTGGGCTATTTTGACATTTTATGGCCTTCAAAACTGTGATAGGTAGTGAGGAGTGAAATCAAAAATTTATGCCCTTAGAAACCTTGAAGGCGGGTGCTTGGTTTTTGGGGTCCCGTACGCGGCTAGGCTCCCAAAAAGTCCCACACATGTGGTATCCCCGTACTCAGGAGAAGCAGCAGAATGTATTTTGGGGTGTAATTTCACATATAACCATGGCATGTGTGAGCAATATATCATTTAGTGACAACTTTTTGTACATTTTTTTTTTCTTTTTGTCATTATTCAATCATTTGGGACAAAAAAAAAAAATATTCAATGGGCTCAACATGCCTCTCAGCAAATAGCTTGGGGTGTCTACTTTCCAAAATGGGGTCATTTGGGGGGGTTTTGTGCCATCTTGGCATTTTATGGCCTTCAAAACTGTGATAGGTAGTGAGGAGCGAAATCAAAAATTTATGCCCTTAGAAACCTTGAAGGCGGTGCTTGGTTTTTGGGGTCCCGTACGCGGCTAGGCTCCCAAAAAGTCCCACACATGTGGTATCCCCGTACTCAGGAGAAGCAGCAGAATGTATTTTGGGGTGTAATTTCACATATGCCCATGGCATGTGTGAGCAATATATCATTTAGTGACAACTTTGTGCAAAAAAAAAAAAGTTTGTCATATTCCCGCAACCTGTGGCAAAATATAAAATATTCCATGGACTCAACATGCCTCTCAGCAAATAGCTTGGGGTGTCTACTTTCCAAAATGGGGTAATTTGGGGGGGTTTTGTGCTATTTTGGCATTTTATGGCCTTCGAAACTGTGATAGGTAGTGAGGAGTGAAATCAAAAATTTACGCCCTTAGAAATCCTGAAGGCGGTGCTTGGTTTTTGGGGCCCTGTACGCGGCTAGGCTCCCAAAAAGTCCCACACATGTGGTATCCCCGTACTCAGGAAAAGCAGAAGAATGTATTTTGGGGTGCAATTCCACATATAACCATGGCATGTGTGAGCAATATATCATTTAGTGACAACTTTTTGTACATTTTCTTTTTTTTTTTCTTTTTGTCATTATTCAATCATTTGGGACAAAAAAAAAAATATTCAATGGGGTCAACATGCCTCTCAGCAAATAGCTTGGGGTGTCTACTTTCCAAAATGGGGTCATTTGGGGGGGTTTTGTGCCATCTTGGCATTTTATGGCCTTCAAAACTGTGATAGGTAGTGAGGAGTGAAATCAAAAATGTATGCCCTTAGAAACCTTGAAGGCGGTGCTTAGTTTTTGGGGTCCCGTACGCGGCTAGGCTCCCAAAAAGTCCCACACATGTGGTATCCCCGTACTCAGGAGAAGCAGCAGAATGTATTTTGGGGTGTAATTTCACATATGCCCATGGCATGTGTGAGCAATATATCATTTAGTGACAACTTTGTGCAAAAAAAAAAAGTTTGTCATATTCCCGCAACTTGTGGCAAAATATAAAATATTCCATGGACTGAACATGCCTCTCAGTAAATAGCTTGGGGTGTCTACTTTCCAAAATGGGGTCATTTGGGGGGGTTTTGTGCTATTTTGGCATTTTATGGCCTTCGAAACTGTGATAGGTAGTGAGGAGTGAAATCAAAAATTTGCGCCCTTAGAAATCCTGAAGGCGGTGCTTGGTTTCCGGGGTCCCGTACGTGGCTAGGCTCCTAAAAAGTCCCACACATGTGGTATCCCCGTACTCAGGAGAAGCAGCAGAATGTATTTTGGGGTGCAATTCCACATATAACCATGGCATGTGTGAGCAATATATCATTTAGTGACAACTTTTTGTAATTTTTTATTTTTTTTTGTCATTATTCAATCACTTGGGACAAAAAAAAAAAATATTCAATGGGCTCAACATGCCTCTCAGCAATTTCCTTGGGGAGTCTACTTTCCAAAATGGGGTCATTTGGGGGGGTTTTGTACTGCCCTGCCATTTTAGCACCTCAAGAAATGAGATAGGCAGTCATAAATTTAAAGCTGTGTAAATTTCAGAAAATGTACCCTAGTTTGTAAACGCTATAACTTTTGCGCAAACCAATAAATATACGCTTATTGACTTTTTTTTACTAAAGACATGTGGCTGAATACATTTTGGCCTAAATGTATGACTAAAATTGAGTTTATTCGATTTTTCTTATAACAAAAAGTAGAAAATATCATTTTTTTTCAAAATTTTCGGTCTTTTTCTGTTTATATCGCAAAAAATAAAAATCGCAGAGGCAATCAAATACCATTAAAAGAAAGCTCTATTTGTGGGAAGAAAAGGACGCAAATTTCATTTGGGTACAACATTGCATGTCCGCACAATTTACAGTTAAAGCAGCGCAGTGCCGAATCCCAAAAACAGGCCTGGTCCTAATGGCCCGAAATGGTCCGGGGCTTAAGTGGTTAAAATTTACAACATCTTAGCTTTTCAGATAATATTAGAAGCTAAAACACATCTTTAGAGTCTTTGTTGTAATATTTGAATGAATTGCTTTACATTACAAGCTGCTAGACAGGTCAAGCTGTAATTAAGAATATGTATATAATTTGTTGTTCATAGTTTGGGTACAGGTGCACTTTACCAATGTTATACAGAACATTATAGTTGGTATGGAATTGTGTGGGTATCACATGCAGAAATGTTTCATTGTGTTAGACATTATTTGTGATAGCTAGGTGCTGTGGTCTCACTAATGTGCTAAATCTTGCTGAGAGATCTGGTTGATTATAGTCAGACTAGAGTTGGTCATACACCTCACAATTTGCGTACTTGCTTGCAATTTGGAAGCTCTGGTTAGTCACCTTTAGATTTATTATTTATGTAATGTGTTTTCCTACCTAAGTGAGCAAAGTCCCGGGGGCCAAGAGGCCTAATGGTGACCACAAGGGTTAGGGAGAGCTGACATCCTTTCTTGTAGAGTGGGTTACCATGCATGGTGGGTGTAATACAAGCTGAAATGATGGGCGCCAGACACTTTTTGAATGCAAAGAGATTTATTGTCTCTTAAACAAGAACTGTGGGAGAGAGGGTTAAGGCCAGGACACCCTTAAGTGGATGAAATGACAATTGGCAGACTCCGAGACTTCTATAGGTAGACAGCTATACAGTGGAAGCCTCCAGCCGTACACCAATTCTGTACAGGTAGGACCGCTGTCTCCTATGGCAACAAATCTTGTAACAGTCACTAACGGTAGTTGTATTTAACTATTGGTAACGCAAATAGTTCTCCTCGCACTCTACAGTCTCTCACTGTAGGTCTTCGTTCACAAGCTCCCAGTCTCTCACTAGACTCTCAGACCCAATCGTCACTGGATCCCCTAAGCCAGGGGTGTCAAACTCAAATTCATTGGGGGCCACATCAGCAGTATGGTTTCCCTCAAAGGGCCGGTTGTATCTGTAGGACTATGTATCTACTCTTTATTATCATTGCGCTACGTACAGAGTGGAGGGGTCAGGATTGCTCTACGTTCAGAGTGGAGGGGTCAGGATTGCGATACATACAGAGTTGAGGGGTCAGGATTGCGCTACGTACAGAGTGGAGGGGTCAGAATTGCGCTACGTACAGAGTGGAGGGGCCAGGATTGCGCTACGTACAGAGTGCAGGGGTCAGGATTGCGCTACGTACAGCGTGCAGGGGTCAGGATTGCGCTACGTACAGAGTGTAGGGGTCAGGATTGCGCTACGTACAGAGGTCAGGATTGCGCTACATACAGAGTGGAGGGGTCAGGATTGCACTACATACAGAGTGGAGGGGTCAGGATTGCGCTACATAGAGAGTGCAGGGGTCAGGATTGCGCTATGTAGAGAGTGCAGGGGTCAGGATTGTGCTACGTAGAGAGTGGAGGGGTCAGGAGGAGTGTACAACATCTCAGTGTGCAACATCTCATTTCCACCCCTCCTCCTGGGTTCTGACCTCTGCACCCATCACTCTCCTCCCATTCCCCCACCTCTGCACACATCTGCCTCCACAGCGCCCCCCCCCCCCAAGTTTCCTCACTGTACTCTCTCTTACCTTCCTACCTGGAGCTGTCAGCAATCACTGCCACTATGCTGGACTGACCGCACATGCACTTAGCTCGCAAAACAGCCACCGTCGCTGAAGGGACTGAGGAGGCGAGAGCGGAGGCGGGGGTGGAGGCGGGGTAGAGGCGGAGACAGAGTGGAGACAGAGACAGAGCGGCGGTGCGGAGGTAAAGCTGAGGCGGGGGTGGAGACAGAGCGGAGGCGAAGACAGAGTGGAGGGAGAGATGTTTACTCTTGTTCTCAGGGAGACCGGCTACTCATGCGCTAATACAAAGCCGCGCTGCTCGTGGGACTGAGGAGGAGGAGGATGTTTTCCCTTGTTGCCTGGGATACCTGTCAGAGAAAAACTAAGTGGTGAGAAAAAGAGGTAACGGCCAGAGGCTGCCATGCGGGCCACATGACAAGGCCTGGCGGGCCGGATTCGGCCCGCAGGCCTTGTGTTTGCCACCTGTGCCCTAAGCTCTTCCGCTTCCATAACTCTGTATCTTCCTCAAGCGTCACCCCCACTCCCCTGCTGGGTCCCTGGCTTGGCACTCACAGATACTCCTCAAGCATCACCCCTGCTGACCCGCTAGGTCCCTGGCTTGGCACTCACTGATGCTCCTCAAGCGTCACCTCTGCTGTCCCGCTGGGTCCCTGGCTTGGCACTTGCTGAAGTTTTACCACTTCTTCACCATCCCCTTATGGTGAGAAGACTGCTCTGGTACTGGCTCCAGCTTACTCACAGTGGTCTCCGGAAACAAGGTGGATGGTCCCTTAGTGGCGTCAGCTTTCCCTCTACCTCTGACCACAACTGGTTCCCCATCTGGCTGAATCATTACTCTCAGTTGGACTCCAATTCTGCAGTCCCAACCCTGCACTGCTTGTCCTGCTTCTGGATAGGCCCTCAGAGAGGCTAGCAGCCAGATGTCCCCGGTATAGGCCTCAGGCTTCCGGCCTAGCAGCCCAGGACAGCATAACACACGTCCACCCAGACAGCCATCCAGGTGGCACAGAACGCTGATCACCTGACTCCACCCAAATACAGTAAATAGGCTTTCTCAGCAGGCCAAGGGACTAAAGAAACCCCCGCCAATTGGCTGAGACACCCCATCCATTCATAACCTGACCTTGTCTATCTAATGTCACCAGCATAACGCCACCTAGCTACAGAAGAGAGAAGGTGCAGCAAGTCCAGAACTAAAGAGGAATCAGTGGATCTACTAACAATTAACTAGGGCAACTACCGCCCGGCAAACTAAACTTATTACCAACCCTGCCTAAACACCAGGGTGCTACATCAGCAATGTATTTAATCTCTATCCAGTTAGGCAGACCCTTAGATCTAGAAGACATTAGGGTTGATTTGCTAAAACTGGAGAGTGCAAAACAGGGATAAGCACGGACCAAGGCTGCAGCGGACATTTTCCAATTACAGACCTTAGTTAAGGACACCAAGGTACATTTCAATTTAAAACCATCAAAAAACACTCATGTCTACTATATGGCCTAGTTCTACAAGTACAAATACGTTTAAAACCTACGTTAGACTTACCGGTAACGGTGTTTCTACGAACCTTCCAGGAGATGAGGGCTCCTCCCTACAGGAAACACAATCAATTGACAGCTTGTTATAAGGCCCCACCCTTCCCCTTGATCCCCAGTATGCAATAAAGTAATCCCGAACTGGTTCATAAGGGACATAGCTCCAGATAGGTACTTACCACCTAGCGTTTAGCTTATTTTTCCCTCCACATAGGACGGGAAGTAGGCCTGCCGTCCTGGAAGGTTAGTAGAAACACCGTCACCGGTAAGTCTAACGTAGGTTTTCTCCTATCACCTTCCAGGACGACACACCTGAGAGGATAATCAAGTAACCACAGGCCTACTTTCAGCTTGTAGGACCTTCCGGCCGAAGGCCAAGTCTTGCTGTGACAACACTTCCACATGATAGTGCTTCAGGAACGTATGTTGACTGGACCAGGTGGCCGCGCTGCGGATTTGTTCCCAGGAGGCCCCTGCTTTTTCAGCCCAGGAGCTGCTAGTGCTCTGGTTAAATGAGCTTTGACTTTAGCTGGTGCTTGCTTCTCAGAGCATTCATAAGCTCTAGAGATAGCTTCTCTGATCCATCTAGAAACTGAGGCTTTAGAGGCCTGAAGTCCCTTCCTGGGTCCAGTGTACAAAATGAGTAGATGATTAGATCTCCTAAAACTTTTTGTTCTCTCTAGATAGGTAAGGAGACAACTTCTTACATCAAGACAATGAAATGTCTTTTCTTTCTCATTTTTTTTTTTTTTTGGTTTAGTTACAAAAGGATGGCAATATTATGTCTTGCGTCCTATGAAATAAGGATGCCACTTTTGGTAGATACAAGGGATCTGCTCTGAGAGTGACTCTGTCTGGCTGTACTAGTAGGAATGGTTCCTTCATGGACAGTCCTGGCTGTTGTAATAGCTAACAAAAATGCTATCTTTAAAGTTAGAAACTTAAAGGGAACCTCTTTTATAGGTTTAAATGGGTGCTTAGATAATGCCTCTAACACCGTAGTCAAGTCCCAAGGTGGAAAACTACCTTTAAAGGGCCGGAAAACTCTTTCCCTTGCTAACAGAAAAACGCTTAATGAGGTCCTCTTTTGCCAGTCTTTTCTCAAGATAGACTGAGAGGGCCGCTATTTGAACCCGGAGGGTACTGACTGTTAAGCCTTTGTCTACTCCGTCTTGGAGGAACTCCAGGATAACCGGAACAGAAGTGGAGGTCATCTGTCTTTCTATACCCCAGGAGCAGAAAGTCTTCCAAACTTTTAAATAAATCTTTTTAGTCACTAGTTTTCTACTCAGAAGGAGGGTACTTATTACTTTTTCTGAGCAGCCTTTATGTTTCAGGATCTGGCGCTCACTAACCAGGCCGTCAGCTGGAATAATTCTGGCATTAGGTGTAGTACTGGCCCCTGTCTGAGAAGGTCTGTCCTGTACGGGAGCTTCAATGGTTCCACTACTGCCATGGATCTCAGGCTTGCAAACCAAGCTCTCCTTGGCCACCCGGGTGCTATCAGAATGATCTGACCTGGAGCTCTGCTGAGCTGCTGAAGGACCCGCGGAATCAAAGGCGGGAAGGCGTATGCCAGCCTGTAATTTCAGGTCTGAGTCAGTGCATCTAGACCTTCTGATTCCTTCTCTTGGGAAATTGAGAAATATCTCTTTACTTTTCTGTTTCGCCGGTTGGCAAACAGGTCTATTCCTGGATTTTTAAAGCACTGTACCAGGCTTTGAAATACCTTGGGATTTAGTTCCCAATCCCCTGCCTTATCGCCTGACGGCTGAGGAAGTCTACCTCGGTATTGCTTATCCCCTTTATGTGGATGGCAGAAATGGAGAGGACCTTTCCCTCTGCCCAATCCAGAATCTCTTTGGATAGCCCTAACAGGGGTCTGGACCTGGTGCCTCCCTGGTGACTCAGGTAGGCTACCACCGTGGCATTGTCGGAGCTTACTTGAAACCTCCTTGCCCGTGATGTTTTTCTGAAAAACTTTTAGGGCTTCCCCTACTGCTTTGGGCTCCCTGTAGTTGGATGACATACGACTAAGTGAGTTGTTCCATTGCCCCTGGGCTTTTCCTCTTCCTAGGTGGGCTCCCCACTCCCAGGAACTGGCATCGGTGGTGACCCTTACCGGATTCCACTGGGCCCAAGGTCTCCTTTCAGGTTCTTGGGGATTGTCCACCACTCCAGGGAGGACAGGACCTGAGGGGTTAGCAGTATCTCCTTGATCCGAGGACTCCTTTTTGTCCCAGGAGGACAGGAAGAAGAAATGGAGCGTCCTTGAGTGGAGTTGTGCCCAGACTATTGCTGGTATACTTGCCGACATCAGGCCTATGGTTCTTAATACTTCCCTTCTGGAATGTGACGGGGTCTTTATCATATCCCCTACTGACAAAGTTATTTTGTCACTTTGTCTTCTAGAAAGAAGAGCTTTTGCAGCCTGGTGTCCCCTATGTAGTCCATAGAGGTCTTGACCTGTTCTGGTTCAAGGGAGGATTTTTCTGTATTGATTATCCAACCCAGGTTTTTCAGGACTGAAATTGCTTTGTTGGTATGTGACCTGACCAGGGGGGCAGAGTGTCCGGAGATCAGCAGATCGTCTAGGTAGGGAATTAGAGATATACCCTGGAGGTGTAGAAAAGGCTACTACCTCTGATAGGATTTTTGTAAAAATCCTTGGACTGGCTGTTAACCCGAATGGGAGGGCTTTGAATTTCCAGTGAAAAATCTCTCCTTTGACTACTACTGCGAACCTCAAGTATGCCTGATGTTCCACGTGAATTGGCACGTGCAGGTAGGCATCCTTGAGGTCCAAGGTCGTCATGAAGGCTTCTTTCATGAGGTTTTTGCATACCGAGTAGATACTGTCCATAGTAAACTTTTTGTATTCCAGATACCTGTTCAGGTTTCTTAAGTTTACTATTAGCTGGTACTAAAAAGAAAAGCAAGGGGAGAGGCGCCTCGACAAAGGAGCGCGACTGCCACGTCACACGCAGCACGCCGGCTCAGGAAACGCGTCGCATGCCAGTGACGTCATCGGCCCTCGCCTGCCGGAAAAACCATCACCCAGGTGTGCTCTGCAGTATCTCCAACCGCCGCCGGCTATTCCATCCATCTAAAGCGGTGCAGATAGGAAGAACCAGCAACACAGCGCCCCAGCAGGAGAAGGAGGCTGATGACTGACCTGATGATACCCTCTCCTACATATGGAAATCGTACAATGCCTGTTTTTATCCAGTAAAATGTGAGTTGCTTGTACTGCAATCTCTTATTAAATTGTTTTAAACATCTGCACTCAGAGGCGCCTCTCCCCTTGCTTTTCTTTTCAGTACTTTTGGAACACGGTTTCTGTTTCTCCTTGATGGCAGCCCTGAGACTGTATATGTGACTGTTTTTACTACTCCCCGCCCGGCTCCCTCCCCTTCATTCATTTATTCATTTTTTCTCTCTCCCCTCCACATGCCCCGAGAGCCTGGTCTCTATGTTTACCGATTGTACATGCATTGTACATACACTATCCTAAACCCCATACTCTAAGGATAACAGCGATTTGGACTCATGCGCATATTTACTTGTATAATAAAAAATTAGCTGGTACTACCCTGATAGTTTGCGAACAACAAATATGTGGGTATAGAATCCTTGGTATTGTTGTTCTTTTGGTACTGGTACAACCACCTGCTGTTCTACCACTTCCTGGATACCTTCCAGGAGGGAAGATCCTTTTAGGGCATCTCTGGAGGGGGGATGTGTCAGAGTGATCATAGAGGGGGGTTTTGCCAGAAATTCCAATCAATAACCTTTTTGCAGGATCTGGCAAATGTAAGCGCTGTTCGAAATCGTTTCCCAATGAGGAACAAAGTGGGACAGTCGACCCCCCACTCTGATCTTAGACTCTTTGTCACCAACTTTGGGGGAGGTAAACAGAAGATTGTTCTTTGGCTTCCCCCTGCCATAACCCCACCATTTGTTGGGTTTTACTGGAAACTTTTTTTAAACTTTTCAGATGACCTTGACAGAACATCGTCTAGGCCCTGGCCAAACAGCAGTGAACCTTGAAAGGGAAGGCCACATAGTTTACCCTTAGATTTCATATCTCCTTCACAGGCCTTAATCAAGTCAGCTAGGAGAGCTGTCCGGATTAAGGCTGCCATTTTAGCTGAAGCTCTTGCGGACTCAATAGCAGCATCTGCAAGAATAGCAACAGCTCTTCCTATGACTGTCAGGAAATCAATGACAACCTCTGATTCGGTTCCCTGTGATATATGGTAAGCTTCTCCACCCAGGAATCTGTGTTCTTGGTTACGCAGGCTGCCGTTAAGGCTGGACCCATGGCTGATGTGTTAGCCTCCCAGGCCTTCCTAAGAAGGGATTCTGCTCTGCGGTCCATTAGATCCTGCGTCCTCAAAGGAGAGGTCAGACAACTTAGTGACTTGAGACAAAGATGCATCCAACTTTGGGAGCTTAACAAAAAAATGTCTCTTCGTCAGTCTGGTTAAAGGGAAATCTCCTTTTCCAGGTCTTTTGTCTGACAATCCTTCTTTCAGGCTCCTTCCATTCCCGTAAGACTAAGTCTTTAAGGGATTGATGGAGTGGGAACACCCTGGATTCAGATTTTTCTAGCCCCCTGTAGACCCTGTCGTTGAGGTTACTTTAGGAGTTTCTGGAATCTCTTCAGTGGCATATATAGCCTGTAAGAGTCCATACAGATCTTCTACAGCGAAGAGGTGTCTCCTTAGTCTAATCTCTTCCCGAGACTGGCTTAAGAAATCTATATCCAACTCCCCCTCTGAGCTGTGATCGGATCTCCCCCCCTTTTTTTCCTCTGCTTCCTCTATCTGCTCTAGAGGAGGTGGTTGTGAGGGTGGGAGGAGGGCACTGGGTCCCCCTGTAAAGAGGCTTTCTTAGGAAGATGTGCCTTCTCTAGGGGTAAGCTCCTCTGTGTCAGGACCTTGGGATGCTGACTGTCCAGTGGCTTCACGGAAAGCTCTAACTGTTGCCAGCATTTCCGTCTGCATAGATGCAAGGAACTTTTTCATCATTGCTGAAGCCTCCTTCCCTGCTAAATCTTTTATAGCATAAGGCCTTCTGGTGGGATTTAGGGAGTTTATCCCCACAGTTTTCACACCTCTTAGAGGAACTACTCCCTGTTGTGGCAGGAGGTTGTACTGAGGCCTCCTGGGTACCGCTGGGGGTTTCTGAAAGACAAGAGATATAATATACATGCTGTGACAGCAGGAAGGTAAAGTCACCTGGTTGCATCCAGGGGGGTAGATATATTTCGCCCAGATTCAGGCTTTACGCCGACTTATACAACTAGGTGGAGAATTGTATAAGCCCAGCTAAGGCTAGTGGGCTCATGGATGACTCATACCTCTAGGGAGAGTGTGGGGCGTCGTACAGACAGGGAGTTGATGAGACCAGCTGAAACTTGTCAGCTCATTTAGGCCTCTATAAGAACTCCCAGCTTCATTAGATGTTAGCTCATGCCTGGAAGCAGACCTGTGTGGACTTCCTGGAGAGAGTGAACCCTTGTCCGGTGAGACAAAGCCTGTGTGGCTATTTGCTTGGACATTTAAAACCAGGGACTTAGGGACTAGGACAGCACTAGGCTGATCCCAGTTGTTAGTTAGGAAACCTGTATGTTTAGTCAGAGGTCAAGTTGACCAGGATTTAATTTGTTTATGTTTCTTTTGGCTTTGCTGTGTTTTGTCACTGTAAATAGAAAATAAACCGCACCTTTTTTTTTTGATTTTGAAAACCACAACCTCCGTTTGCTGGGCCTGTTTTTGTGTGGGGAGCCCATCCCGGGGGTCACACACACCCGCTGCCAAGCTAACCCCCTCACAGTTGGTGGAGAATGCGGGCAGTTTTTTTTTAAGCCAGCATGGAGGAGATACTGAAGCAGCTGGCTCTGGCAAATGCCAATCAACAGCAGACAAATGCAGGTTTGCAAAAGAGCCTTGCAGCTCAACAACAGAGCCTTGCAGCCCAGCAGCAAGCTCACCAACAGAGTCTGGAAGCTCAGCAACAAGCCCAGCAGCAATCTGAGGCCCGCTTCATAGACCTGTTACAGAAGCAAGAGCAGAGACTACAACAAATGGAAGCAGTAATGCAGCAACGTCCGCAGACCAGTGAGGAAAGCCGTCCCACTAATACCGCGTCCTTTGGGGTGAGTCGTTTATTGACAAAAATGACTGGAGAGGATGATCCAGAGGTATTTTTGACCACATTTGAAAGGACTGCTGAAAGAGAAAAGTGGCCTGAGGAGCAGTGGGCTGGACTGGTGGCTCCTCTGTTAACTGGTGAATCACAGAAGGCTTACTATGACCTAGAGCCTGACCAAGCAAAAGACTATGTGATGCTAAAAGCTGAAATATTGGCAAGGCTGGGTGTCACCCAGGCTGTCCGGGCTCAGCGTGTGCATAACTGGACTTTCCAGCTTGGAAAACCCCCCAGGTCTCAAATGTATGATCTCATTCACCTGAGCAGAAAGTGGCTACAGCCAGAGACTTTGTCCGCACCAAAGATTGTGGAACGTGTTGTAATGGATCGGTTTTTGAGAGCTCTTCCTACTGCCATCCAAAAGTGGGTAAGCCATGGAGACCCAGAGACGGCCGATGGTCTTGTGGATCGTGTGGAGAAATACTTGGCTACAGAGAACCTGACGGCCTCTTCCAGAGACACTCGGACTTTCCACCCTAAGACCAGACCATCCCCAGGGGCGGATAAGAGGATTCCAAGGGGTGAGGGTGGAGAGAGTGAGAGGGTGGGAGCTCTGCCCCAAGTTTGGCGAGAACAGCCTGGGAAATCAGCGGCTCAAGAGGCGGCAAGAAGGATCGTTTGCTACCGCTGCCGGCAAGCGGGACATATTGCAGCCAATTGCCCGGTTGTGGAGGAACCCATGCAGTGTGACTTTCTGATGGGCAGACGTCAGTCGCTGTGTGCGACAGTCGCATGCACTGCCATTCGAGGAACTGAGAAACATTTATGCAAAATGTGTGTTAATGGTAGAAATGTTGTGGTATTGCTGGATTCAGGTAGCCTTGTGACCCTGATAAAGGCTGAGTTAGTTAAAACAGAGGTCTCTGGGAATAGCAAGGTAGCTGTTATTTGTGTGCATGGGGACACCCGAGAGTATCCAGTGACTACAGTGTGTTTCGAGACCCCCAAAGGTACCCTCTCTCATCCAGTGGGCTTAGTATCTCAGTTACCGCATGACGCCATTGTGGGAAGGGATTTTCCGAAGTTCTGGGAACTGTGGGATGATCCTGAGCCCCCCACTGGTGCCCCTATGTACCAGGAATGGGATAGCCAGAACTCCCCTGAGAGTGGTGAGGACTCTCCGGAATTTCCCTTATCAGTATTGGCAGGGGAGACTCAAGAAACTGGAGAGGAGCCCACCTCCTCAGACGAAAACCTACCGTCTGTGGAGTTTTCTGATCTTGAGGTTCACAGGGAAAACTTTGCCACAGAACAGTTGAAAGACCCCGCCCTAATAAAGGCACGGGAAAACGTAGTGAAAATAGATGGCGAGTTAGTGAACCCAGATAATACCTGCACTTACCCATACTTCAGCGTAGAGAAGGACCTACTGTATCGGGTGGCAAAAAGGGCAGAAGAAACCGTTGAGCAGCTTGTGGTGCCCAAACCTTACAGGAAGTTGGGGTTGGAGTTGGCCCATGGGCACATTCTTGGAGGTCATCTGGGGACAGAGAAAACCCGAGAGAGGGTATTACAGAGATTCTATTGGCCGGGGGTGATAAAGGACATAGAAAATTATTGTTCCTCCTGCCCTGTGTGTCAGAGGTCGGCCCCGATGCCACATTTCCGTAGCCCGCTGGTCCCTCTACCCATCATTGAGGTCCCGTTTGAGAGGATCGCCATGGATTTGGTAGGTCCTATAATCAAGTCCGCTAGGGGGCACCAGTACATATTAGTTATAATGGACTATGCCACCCGTTATCCAGAAGCGATCCCTCTCCGAAATACCTCGGCCAAAACCATAGCCAAAGAGCTATCTCTTGTGTTTAGCCGGGTGGGTATTTGTAGAGAACTGCTTACGGACCAAGGTACACCCTTTATGTCCCGGGTTATGAAGGAGCTGTGTAAATTGTTCAAAGTGACGCAATTACGTACATCTGTGTATCACCCCCAAACCGATGGGCTGGTTGAAAGATTCAACAAAACCCTAAAGCAAATGTTGAAGAAAGTGGTGGATAGAGATGGAAAGGATTGGGACTGTCTACTTCCTTATCTGATGTTTGCTATTAGGGAGGTGCCCCAATCCTCTACGGGATTCTCCCCCTTTGAGTTGCTGTATGGGAGACACCCAAGAGGGCTGTTGGATATTGCCAAGGAAACTTGGGAAAGTGAGAGTTCTCCCCACAGGAGTGTGATTGAGCATGTCGCCCTGATGCAAGACCGAATTGCACAGGTAATGCCCATCGTGAAGGAACATTTGGCCCAAGCGCAGTTAGCACAGCAGAGAGTGTACAACCGTGGAGCCAAGACCCGTACCTTTTCCCCGGGGGATAGGATACTGGTACTTGTCCCTACGGTTGAAAGTAAATTCCTTGCCAAATGGCAAGGCCCCTACGAGATAATGGAAAAAGTGAGCGAAGTGAATTACAAGGTCAGACAACCAGGAAGGCGAAAGCCCGAACAGATCTATCACGTTAATCTGTTGAAAGCCTGGAGGGATAGAGAGTCCCTAGTCGCAGACACTTGGTCACCAGCTCAAACTGGTTGAGTGATTCCTGAGGTTGGAATAGCAGCCACCTTGTCACAACCCCAACAACAGGAGGTTAAGGAGTTTGTGCTTCGCAACAAGGAGGTATTCTCTGAGCTGCCGGGACAAACATCTGGGGTAGAGCATGACATCATTACCCCGCCCGGTGAAAGGGTGAAGTTAAAACCCTATCGGATCCCAGAGGCCCGACGGGAGGCAATACGGGAGGAAGTACAGAAAATGCTGAACTTAGGGGTGATAGAGTAGTCACAAAGTGATTGGTCTAGTCCCATTGTGTTGGTGCCTAAACCGGATGGGAGCTGGCGATTTTGTAACGATTTTCGTCAGTTGAACAAAGTTACAAAATTTGACACCTACCCCATGCCACGTATAGATGAGTTGATCGACCGGCTGGGAACAGCCCGATACATGACGACTCTTGACCTCACAAAAGGGTATTGGCAAATCCCCCTGGCCAAATTGGCCAAAGAGAAAACCGCATTTGTAACCCCAGACGGGGCGTTCCAATATAAAAGAATGCCGTTCGGGTTACAGAATGCGCCGGCCACATTCCAGCGGAAAATGGACCAGATGCTGAGGCCCCATCGGAAGTATGCTGCGGCTTACCTGGATGACGTAATTGTCCATAGCACAGATTGGGCCTCACATCTGCCAAAAGTGCAAGCAGTCCTGGACTCTGTTCGGGAAGCGGGGTTTACGGCTAACCCCAAGAAGTGTACCATTGGGCAGGAGGAGGCCAAATATCTTGGGTACACCATTGGGAGGGGAGTAATAAAACCCCAACTCAACAAAGTCGAGGCCATCCAGAGTTGGCCACGTCCCAACAGCAAGAAGCAGGTACGAGCCTTTCTGGGAATCGCTGGGTATTATCGGCGATTCATTCCCCACTTTGCCTCTAAGGCTGTGCCCCTAACCAACCTAACGAAGGGGAAAGGGTCGGTCATGATTAAATGGACCCCCGAGGCTGAGGCAGCATTCCAATTCTTGAAACAAGCCTTATGTAGCCAGCCAGTGTTGTACTCACCCGACTTCTCTAAAGACTTTGTCGTACAAAGTGATGCGTCAGATGTGGGGTTAGGAGCAGTATTGTCCCAGGTCTGGAACGGGGAAGAGCACCCAGTCATTTACCTCAGCAGGAAGTTGAAGTCCCATGAGGTAAATTACGCCACCGTTGAAAAGGAGTGTTTAGCGGTGAAGTGGGCTCTAGATTCCCTTCGGTACTACCTGCTAGGTAGGCACTTTGACATGGTTACGGATCACGCTCCGTTAAAGTGGATGGCTCAAAACAAGGAAACAAATAGAAGAGTGAATAGGTGGTTCCTGGCCCTCCAGGAATTCAACTTCACAGTAAAGCATCGCCCTGGCGTTCAAATGGGGAATGTGGATGCTTTGTCTCGAGTACATGAATGCCTGATTGCTGGTGTTCCAACCCCAAGGTTAAAACAAGAGGGGGGGGTATGTGACAGCAGGAAGGTAAAGTCACCTGGTTGCATCCAGGGGGGTAGATATATTTCGCCCAGATTCAGGCTTTACGCCGACTTATACAACTAGGTGGAGAATTGTATAAGCCCAGCTAAGGCTAGTGGGCTCATGGATGACTCATACCTCTAGGGAGAGTGTGGGGCGTCGTACAGACAGGGAGTTGATGAGACCAGCTGAAACTTGTCAGCTCATTTAGGCCTCTATAAGAACTCCCAGCTTCATTAGATGTTAGCTCATGCCTGGAAGCAGACCTGTGTGGACTTCCTGGAGAGAGTGAACCCTTGTCCGGTGAGACAAAGCCTGTGTGGCTATTTGCTTGGACATTTAAAACCAGGGACTTAGGGACTAGGACAGCACTAGGCTGATCCCAGTTGTTAGTTAGGAAACCTGTATGTTTAGTCAGAGGTCAAGTTGACCAGGATTTAATTTGTTTATGTTTCTTTTGGCTTTGCTGTGTTTTGTCACTGTAAATAGAAAATAAACCGCACCTTTTTTTTTTGATTTTGAAAACCACAACCTCCGTTTGCTGGGCCTGTTTTTGTGTGGGGAGCCCATCCCGGGGGTCACACACACCCGCTGCCAAGCTAACCCCCTCACAATGCATAAACATTACTTTTGTCTTTCCTCAGGACTGCAGCTCTGTACTGGGGAGGGGAAAGGGAAGCGAGCAGTAACATCCAGTTCCTGTACTGGCTGGTCCCAGGAATCCATATCCCTAAGGGCCAGGAACTCTCACTCCCCTTCTCCCTCCCTTTCCAAGGGGGTCCTGTACTCACCAGTCCCCGACCTGGATCTGCCTGCAGTCGCAGTGGCCTTCCCTTCCTCTTGCTCCATGAGGAGGTTGGCTGGGTCCTGGGCTGTGAGTACCGCTAGCGCGGCTGGTACCGTAAGCCAACCCTTTCCGCCGTGTCCGCGCCGCTCTAGACATGTGCACACTGAAATATTTTGTTTCGGAATTTCGTTTTCGTTCGAAAAATACATTTATTTAGTTACACCCGAAATTCGTTTTTATTTATTTTGTTTTTAGTTAGAAATTGCATTCGTCCGAAAATCTGAATTAATTAAGGTCGAATCTGTCATTGAAGGCTTATGGTGTCTGTCGAATGTTCAAAGAAGATTCGACGGAGCAGCGAAACTGTACGAAGCTGCAATCATACATTTCCGGTCGAATGTTCCGCCTACAAGCTATAGTAGAATTCTAATGTTGTATGACTAGTAATAATTATATTTATTAATTACTATTACTAGTCAACCAACATTAGAATTCTTCTATAGCCTATGGGCGGATGTATTTGACCGGAAATGTATGACTGCAGCGTCGTACAGTTTAGCTGCACCGTCGAATCTTCTAACTTTCGACAGATTCGACGTTTGTATGTTTTTCGATGCTTTGTCGAATCTTCGTCGTTCATGTTGAATTGTCAAGTTAGTTCTAGCTATTTTACTGCTCCTCCTCTTTGTTTACAATCAGCCAATAACATTCATCATCATCATTATTTTTATTTTACTTCCCCCATCCAATTCCAGCAGCGATCTTTTCTCTCTATGTCGAATCTTTTCTCTCTATAATGTTGAATCTTTTCTCTCTATGTCGAATCTTTTCTCTCTATGTAGAATAATCTTGGACTAATAGAGTTAAGGTTAGGCACATTCGACCACAGGTTCGATAGACACAGATTGTTGTTGTCAGCGTCATGTCGAATCTCCTATCTATATCGAACTGTTGTCGCAACGAAAACAAAAATAAAGCATTTATTTGTGTCGGATCTTTCGGTTTTCGGATTCTGTGCTTTCGTTTTCGTTTGTTAAAACGATAACGAAAATACCTGAAATTCGGACGAAAATGCATTCGGACGAAAAGGAATGCACATGTCTACGCCGCTCTCCACGCTGTCTCCCGGCGTCTAGCACTTCCGGGTTGCACTGAAGTGCCGCCCACTTCCTGTGATGCGGCCGTTCGGAACGAGGCTTGGAGACAGTGCTTCCTGCATAGAGAATCCGGAAGTAAGGAGAGCGGCTTGATGGCGTTTTTGAACTACAGCGATGGCGCTCACTCCCCGTGGCCAGAGCGCTGGCTCATGCTTTGGGGCGACCTGTGAGAAGGACCGAAGCCCTACAGGTTAGTTCAGCCCTCCCCGGCCTCCCTAAAACCTGTCTCAACAGGGGTACCATCAGACCCTCCCCAGTCTATAGGTTATCAAAACAAAACAAACATGTCGCTGTGTTCGGGAGAAACACAATCAATACTGGGGATCAAGGGGAAGGGTGGGGCCTTATAACAAGCTGTCAATTGATTGTGTTTCCTGTAGGGAGGAGCCCTCATCTCTCAGGTGTGCCATCCTGGAAGGTGATAGGAGAAAATTACATTTAAATAAAGACTGGTTGTGGTATGAGAATGCAGGCATGGCACACGACACAGTCAGAGATTGCATGCATGGCACGTGGGACAGTCAGAGATTCAATGCATGGCACATGGGATAGTCAGAGATTGCATACATGGCCCACGGGACAGTCAGAGATTGCATACATGGCACACAGGACAGTCTGAGATTGCATACATGGCATATGGGACAGTCTGAGATTGCATACATGGCACATGGGACAGTCTGAGATTGCATACATGGCACAAGGGACAGTCTGAGATTGCATACATGGCACACGGGACAGTCTGAGATTGCATATATGGCACATGAGACAGTCTGGCACATGAGACAGTCTGAGATTGCATACATGGCACATGGGACGTCTGAGATTGCATACATGGCACATGGGGCAATTTCTTACTGCGCTACATGAAAAATAAATGCAACCCCATTTGTCAGCTAGCACCTCTAAGCTAAGCTGCAATAACTCTGCAGACTTAGCATAGAGGTGCCTGTAAACGAATCTATGATGTACTGCTAATTGAACTTACCTCCAGGAACATTTACTCGGCTCCCTCTGCTCAGCTGCTCACACCTCCCTCTTCCAGGTGGGCGCAATCTCGGGAGTCAGGCACTTCCCCATCCCACCCACTCAAGCAGCAACCTAAGGGAAAGAGGCTGAAAAGCTGCTGGGGTAGGTACAGGGGGCAGAGAGACACTAGACGATGTGTAATAATGACTGTGAGTTGCCCCGACTGCGGCTCTGATTTTCCGGGGATGGGCGTGCTCGGCTGGCAGAGGAGGAGGATAGCATATTTATCCGTCCTGCTCCTCTGACCAGCTCGCTGCGGCTGAACGCAAAACAGGCAGCCGTGGATACTGCAAGGATTGCACACGGACATCAGTGTCCGTGTACAGACACCTTTCCGATCCATGGTGCAAAATCTGGTGCAGTTGTCCATGATAGCCAATCAGCTTCTAAATTCAACTTGTTCAATTAAGTTGTTACTAAAGGATGTAGGACTCCTGACCTTCTGTCTGGATAGTGCTGATTGGCCCTGTGCTGATCACAGGCACTCTCCCAAGAAAAAAAACTCTCTAGCAATACACACCAAACTGAGCATGTGCAGACTGACTCCAATAACTTTGTCTCATTCGGAGATGTTTTTGGGGACAACGGAAGAAGGGCATACAGAATAAGCAGCCTTTTTACACAGTGCAGAAGATTAACTCCTTGGGTTCCACAGTGAGTATAAGAAGCATGCTTTACTGCATATACAGACTGATTTTACTGTTGTGGGTTTAGTAACACTTTAATACCACTTAAGGACCTCCCGCCATCATTATACGTCGGCTGTTTGAAGAGGCACACCTTTGTTATGGCAGCAGATAGCTGCCATAACCCCGTTATCTTCTTCTTCATCGGACGGTCCGCTTTTATAAAAATGTGGTGTCTGCGGTGGATTCACCCCCCCTCTCCCGCTATGCTCCGGTGGTCTCCGTCGCTTACCGGAGCCGATGGTAGCGGCGGAGACAATCGCATCCTCTCCCCTGTTTCGCTGGCTGCGAAGTGAGGGGAAGATGGCCCCCACTCGGCTCCATAGCATTGACTGGCAGAAGCAACGTCAAACGTCACTTCCACTCAATGCTCTTAAAGGAGACTTTTTTTTAATGACATTTTGATTTTATATGTATTTTTTTTATTATTGCATTTCAGTGTAAATATGAGATCTGAGGTGTTTTTGACCCCAGATGTCATATTTAAGAGGTCCTGTCATGCTTTTTTTTAATACAAGGGATGTTTACATTCCTTGTAATAGAAATAAAAGTGACCCAAATTTTTTTTTTTTAAAAGGACAGTGTCAAAAAATTAATAAAAATATTAAAGCGAACACATACGTGAGTAGCGCCCGCATATGAAAATGGTGTTCAAACCACACATGTGAGGTATCGCCGCGATTGTTAGAGCGAGAGCAATAATTCTAGCCCTAGACCTACTCTGTAACTCAAAAGGTGTAACCTGTATACATTTTTAAACGTTGCCTATGGAGATTAAGGGTAAAAGTTTGTCGCCATACCACGAGCGGGCCCAATTTTGAAGCGTGACATGTTGGGTATCAATTTACTCAGCATAACATTATATTTTACAATATAAAAAAAATTGGGCTAACTGTAGTCTTATTTTTTAATTCAAAAAAGAGTAGGACAATAGTAAAGTTAGCCCAATTTTTTTTATATTGTTGTAGCGGGTGGCGGTTTGTGGTGTAATATAAGACTGTCATTAACCTTGTGAAGCAATGCATTGTGGAACTTGCGGTACCAGGAGTACGGGACTCCATTGACATAAGCAGATAATAAGATTACGGTACCCACAGTGCAGTTGTCCTCCCAAAGTGCATTGCATCCCCGCAAAGCTTTATGGGAGAGGTTACTTAAAAGGAGGGGAGGAGCTTTGTTCGGCCTCTTGGGATCTTCACCTCCTCCCTGCAAGACGTGTGTGGGAGGCCTGCAGCCAGAGGGACTAGGCCTGAAGCCTGGGCCTTCAACCTTGCGGAGGATCACCAAGCCTGGAGGGTTCTGTGTGTCCGGCTCACGCTTCCCAGAGACCGGAGTCGTCCGTCGGCTGACATCTACTGCTGCTGATAGAGGGAACGGAGACTGCACGTTGCGGAGAGACCATGGATCGAGGTGCCAGCAGCGAGGAAACTCAGGTGGACTAGGCCTGTTCGGGTGAGCAGGCACCTACCCAGGTTCTGCAACTGTTTCTAGGCCTGTGACTTTTCAGGGCTCACCCTCACCAGAGTAGTGTATCTCACACGCACCAAGTACATAGTGCAGCGCGTGATTACTACGCAGTTTAAGTTGGCGTTATACTAGCTGAGAATTTTACTTCCATGAACATTGTATCTGCGGAAGTTTAGTTGCATCTTTAATTCCCTTTGGATTACAAATATAAAGTGCACCAACGTATGCTAGCGAAGACTTCCACCATTGAGGAACTCGTACAGTAATCTGTGTCAGGTCTGACTGGAACCAACGGGGTGGTATTGCCCATTAGGGGGAGCTCGCGAGCATAGACTGTTTTCTAGATTGCAAGTAAACTTAACTTTGTTTTTGATAACCTTTTACCTTTTTCATATTGACTCTTGCAGGGCCCTGCATAGTCAACTGTATACATAAGTGTATTACTGTGTCTTTTTTTACACCAAGTAAAGTTTGCCCTTGGTTAAGTGAAACATTCTGTTGAAGTATCTTTGTTTCCAGAGGGACTGCTACCAGAGAAAGGTAACGCTACTTATACATGTGTCATGGATATGCATTAATGTCTGTCTGCCATCTTACCTTCCTCCTCATGTGTTCATCTAGAGACCAGACCTCCTTCACCTGGCTTCCTTTATAATCTCCTCCCAGCCTGACTCCACCCCAGGCCCTATCACAGAACACTATATTAACCTGTGCACTGCAAGCCTGCCTTGCTGATCAACGTGTTTGTTAGGCATTGTGTGTTTGGGTTCCTGCCTGCCGTGTGCTACGTCTGTCTCTCTGTTACGTTATTGGCTTGTCCCCGACTATCCCTGTCTGCTCGTGACCCTTGACCTTCGGCTCGTTCTTTCGTTATCCTTGTCTGCTTGTGGCCCCTGACCTTCGGCTTGTTATTCGGTTCTCCCTTATCTTGTGCTGCTGCTTCCCCTCTGTTCCCCTTATCCTACGGGGCGTGAGCTAGGAAACTCCAGGGGCCGCGACCTGGTCCCAGCCTGCAGCACAACATCCTCACCACTAGAGGCCCTGGAGAAGACCAGCTGGGTCTTAGACTCCGCGCCCTGGGGAATCTTGGCTCTAGCATCCGTTAGGATCTCGGTTGTGCTCCTCTGGTCCCGCTTTCCACAACCACCCAGTTTCCTACCCGCAGAAGCCAGCCATAGGGTTCACTACCTCGCGGTGCACTCCTGTCCCCCTATGGTGTGCATCTGTCACCTGGCCACAGGTGATCCTGACAGTTTGATCAGCCATGAACCCGGCTGACATTCCGCTTCCCGCGGATGATCCATTGCAGGGCATAGTTCGCAGACTCGAAGCCCAGGAATCAAATCAGACTCAGGTGATGCGATTCCTCCAGGATCTGGCTTCTCGATTCGAGCAGCTTCAGGTCTCCTTGGGAACCCCGAATCCGCAACCCCAAGTACAACCAGCGGTTGTACCTATCGCACCAGTCGCAGCCTCACACTCACTAAGATTGCCAGCTCCGTCCCGTTTCTCTGGGGACTCCAAGGCCTGCAGGGGGTTTCTCAGCCAATGCACAATTCATTTTGAGCTTCAGCCTCAAAGCTTCCTGTCTGACCGGGCTAGGGTAGCCTATGTCATTTCCCTCCTCTCCGGTGAAGCTTTGGCCTGGGCTGCCCCCCTGTGGGAGAGGAACGATCCGGTGGTTTCCAGTCTGTCCGATTTCTTGAAGCTCTTTCGTAATATTTTCGAAGAGCCGGCTCGGGCTTCTTCAGCGGCTAGTGCTGTCTTACGTCTTCGCCAAGAATCTAGTTCAGTGGGGCAATATGCTCTTCAGTTCCGTATCCACACAGCTGAATTGAGCTGGAATAATGAGGCCCTGGTCGCTACCTTTTTACATGGCCTCTCTGACCGAGTGAAAGACGAATTAGCGGGAAGAGCCATTCCCGTCGGTCTGGACGATGTAATTTCATTATGCAACCAGATCGACATTCGTTTTCAAGAGAGGTCTTTAGAAAAAAGACGCCAGCACTCTCTGGGTCCTAGCCAGTCTGAGCTCCCCTCCCTTCATTCCGTGGAGCATCCTCTACCTGCTGAAGAACCTATGCAGCTGGGCCGGACCAGACTAACCCCCGAAGAACGTGCTAGGCGCAGAACTCTGGGCTTGTGCCTCTATTGTGGGGGCAAGGGTCATTTTCGTGACTCCTGCTCGCTTCGTCCGGGAAACGCTCGGGTCTAATACATTTGGAAGGTGGAGTATTGGACCCAGAAACATCACCTTCTCGCCTGCTCTTGCCGGTGTTCCTTCATGTAGGCACTTCTCCTCAGTCAACCCTTGCATACCTGGATTCCGGGGCTGCCGGCAATTTTATGGATTGGAGAACTGCTTCTTCTATGAAGCTTACCCTTTCACCTCTCACTACCCCATTGGTAGTCTCGGCAATTGATGGCACTGTTCTCCCAGGGGGCCCTATTCGCTTCCAGACGCTACCCATTAGGATGTCGGTAGGGATTCTCCACCAGGAGTGGATATCCTTTCTTATTCTACCCAAGGCCTCTACCCCAGTTGTATTGGGCCTCCCTTGGCTACAGCTCCACTCTCCACATGTGGACTGGGTCTCTGGGCAGATCCTGGCCTGGGGTTCCTCATGTTTCTCGTCGTGTCTTCTCAAGGTGACCCCCAAGGAGAGTCTTCCGGTTGCTGCCACTTCTGTTTATTCTGATCTTCCTGCTGCATACAGCGATTACCGGGATGTGTTCTGTAAGAAATCAGCTGAGGTGCTTCCTCCCCACAGGTCTTTTGACTGTGCCATTGATCTTGTCCCCGGAGCAACTCTACCCAGGGGTCGTACCTACCCTCTGTCCATCCCAGAGACCCAGGCCATGTCGGAGTATGTCGCAGAGAATCTGGAGAGAGGTTTCATCCGGAAATCCTCATCGCCTGCAGGGGCAGGGTTCTTTTTTGTTGCCAAAAAGGATGGTACCTTAAGACCCTGCATCGATTATCGGGGTTTAAATGCGGTTACTATTAAAAATCGATACCCCTTACCCTTAATATCTGAGCTATTCGATAGGTTGAAGGGTGCCTCCATTTTCACCAAGTTGGATCTCAGAGGCGCGTACAATCTCATTCGAATACGGTAGGGTGACGAATGGAAGACTGCATTCAACACTAGAGACGGGCATTACGAATATCTGGTGATGCCTTTTGGTCTGTGTAATGCTCCAGCCGTGTTTCAAAACTTTGTCAATGAAATTTTCAGAGATCTGCTGTACCAGTTTGTTGTCATCTATCTGGATGACATTCTGATCTTTTCTGAAAATCTGCTCGTCCACAGAAACCATGTCCGCACTGTACTTCAACGTCTTAGAGAGAACAATCTCTATGCCAAGCTGGAGAAATGTTCCTTTGAATGTTCTGAGGTCCTGTTTTTAGGGTGCTTCGTCTCATGTTCGGGTCTTCGTATGGACCCTGGGAAGGTCTTGGCTATCACCAACTGGCCTCTTCCTGCTAGCCTCAAGGCCACACAGCGCTTTCTTGGCTTCACTAATTATTATAGGCAGTTCATAAGGAATTACTCTTCCATTGCTGCGCCTATTATCGCTTTGACCAAGAAGGGTGTGAATGCCAGAGACTGGCCTCCCGAAGCTATCTCTGCATTTCACAACCTGAAACAGGCCTTTGTTTCTGGCCCCCTCTTGAGGAGACCAAATCCTGGGAATGCATTTTTTATTGAAGTGGACGCTTCCTCAATGGGGGTGGGAGCTGTGCTTCTTCAAATCTTTGAGAAGAGACGCCAACCATGTGCGTTCTTCTCCAAAAAAAATTCTCAGGCAGAGAGGAATTATGCCATCGGTGATCGGGAACTTCTCGCAATTAAATTGGCGTCAGAGGAGTGGCGTCATCTCTTGGAGGGTTCCCCTCACTCCATAACGATCTTTACCGATCACAAGAATTTACAGTATCTACAGAATGCTAAACGTCTGAATCCTAGACAGGCCAGGTGGAGCCTCTTCTTTGCCCGTTTTAATTTCACGATTACCTACAAACCTGGTTCCTGCAACGGTCGGGCTGATGCGCTCTCTAGGTCATTTGACACTTTGGACGAGGAGTCCGCCCCTGAACCTGAGCCGATCATTCCAACCTCATGCATTGTTGCCCACTCTACCACCCTGAAGTCAAAAATTCCGCCTGGTAAGACCTTTGTCCCCACTGAGCTAAGAGCTAAGATCCTTCGTTGGGGACATGATTCCAAGGTGGCAGGGCATTCTCGATTCCTCCGATCCTTCCTACTCATCAGTCGTCACTACTGGTGGCCTAATCTCCGCTCAGACGTCAAAGACTACGTTAAAGCTTGTCATGTCTGTGCTCAGTCCAAATCCTCCACACAAGCTCCTGCTGGTCTCCTCATGCCCTTGCCCATTCCTAAGGAACCCTGGGCCCATATTGCCATGGATTTTATCACCGATCTCCCACTGTCTGAGAATAATACAGTCATTTGGGTGGTAATCGATCGATTCTCCAAGATGGCTCATTTTGTTCCTCTTCCTGGTCTTCCTTCTGCCCCTGCCTTGGTTCCCATTTTCATTCGAGAAATTCTCCGCCTACATGGGGTCCCTTCTCATATTGTTTCCGACAGGGGAGTCCAATTCACGTCTCGTTTTTTGAGAGCCTTTTGCAAATCCCTCAATATTGTCTTGGATTTTTCTTCTTCTTACCATCCCCAATCCAATGGACAGACTGAGAGGGTTAATCAGGAGTTAGAGGTCTTTCTTCGCACCTTTGTGTCTTCTCACCATGACGATTGGTCCTCTCTACTCCCGTGGGCAGAATTCTCCCATAACAATCATGTGAATACCAGTTCGCAGAAGACACCCTTTTTCACAGTTTATGGAAAACACCCTCAACTTCCTCTTCCCATGATCTGTTCTCCAGACATTCCAGCTTTGGCTTCGGTTCAGGAGTCTCTCAATTCCGTTTGGGGTCACGTTCATGATTCCCTCCGGGCAGCTGCTGAAAAATTCAAAGGCTTAGCCGACCGCCGCAGGCGTAAACCGCCTTCTCTTCAGCCAGGGGACAAAGTCTGGCTCTCTACCAGGAACATCAAGCTCCGAGTTCCTTCTCTGAAGTTTGCTCCACGATTCATCGGTCCATACACGGTAACTGCTAAACTGAATCCGGTTTGTTTCAAACTCCAGATTCCTAAGAGCCTTAAAATCACTAACTCCTTTCATGTTGCTCTTCTAAAGCCTTTAGTCCTCAATAAATTCTCTCGTCCTCTCCCTACCGTGGCGCCTGTCTCTGAGGATAATCAGGAGTACGAGATCAGTCAAATTCTGGACTCCCGACTCTGTAAAGGCGTTCTTCAGTACCTCGTTCATTGGAAAGGGTTTGGTCCTGAGGAGAGGTCTTGGATCACTGCATCTGAGGTCTTTGCACCTCGTCTGTTAAAGGAGTTTCATCTGAAGTTTCCCTCTAAACCTGGGCCCAGGCGGGGAAGGGGGAGGCCTCGTAAGAGGGAGGGAACTGTCATGGATATGCATTAATGTCTGTCTGCCATCTTACCTTCCTCCTCATGTGTTCATCTAGAGACCAGACCTCCTTCACCTGGCTTCCTTTATAATCTCCTCCCAGCCTGACTCCACCCCAGGCCCTATCACAGAACACTATATTAACCTGTGCACTGCAAGCCTGCCTTGCTGATCAACGTGTTTGTTAGGCATTGTGTGTTTGGGTTCCTGCCTGCCGTGTGCTACGTCTGTCTCTCTGTTACATTATTGGCTTGTCCCCGACTATCCCTGTCTGCTCGTGACCCTTGACCTTCGGCTCGTTCTTTCGTTATCCTTGTCTGCTTGTGGCCCCTGACCTTCGGCTTGTTATTCGGTTCTCCCTTATCTTGTGCTGCTGCTTCCCCTCTGTTCCCCTTATCCTACGGGGCGTGAGCTAGGAAACTCCAGGGGCCGCGACCTGGTCCCAGCCTGCAGCACAACATCCTCACCACTAGAGGCCCTGGAGAAGACCAGCTGGGTCTTAGACTCCGCGCCCTGGGGAATCTTGGCTCTAGCATCCGTTAGGATCTCGGTTGTGCTCCTCTGGTCCCGCTTTCCACAACCACCCAGTTTCCTACCCGCAGAAGCCAGCCATAGGGTTCACTACCTCGCGGTGCACTCCTGTCCCCCTACGGTGTGCATCTGTCACCTGGCCACAGGTGATCCTGACAACATGTTATTGTGTTCCCAGCATTCAGTGGGACTCACAATTACCATTTACACCAGTTGTGCCAAGGGAGGGTCTGAGACAGTTAAAGGGGTTGCAAAACAGAGTGCTGACCCAAATTAAACCAGCAGCTCCTTCGGGGGTAGTGCTACATTGTATATATATTTTTTTTAATTAAAAAAATGAGTAAAGGACGTGCGGATGCGCGGATGTGAGTGAGGGCTCCTCCCCTCCAAAATTCCCCGGCCAGGGCATAGCAAGCAGAGGCAGAGGCAGCGTGTTGGATGAGTGGATGACCGGAGCTCGGTCACGAAACTAGTCGTACACCTCCATTGCTGTGCGGAAGAAGCAGAAAAAAAGACTGAGAATCGCCGCCTCTCCTCCCCCAGACTCCCACGGTCCCCCCCTCCCTCGTCTACCCTCGTCTATCCCTCCAGAAGCCTGGCGGCGGACCGAGCACGCTATAAGTGCGAGGGTGTGAGGAGGTAAGGAAGAGAAACAGCAAGCACGCAGCAAACAGCAAGCAGCAGCGTATTGATGGTCTGGATGACCGGAGCTCAGTCACAGCTTGAAGACCGGCCGGTATATCTTCCTCTCCCCCTCAGTACCGCAGTACCTACGAGAGGATCCCTGCAGGCTCCCCCCATCCAGCCCCCTGTGAAAAAAGAGAAGCTAAGCCACATGTTAAACACACTCACGCGGGCGGCGTGTGGGAGGTAAGCGGCAGAGACAGCAATATAATCAGCGGATGTCGCAGTTGCTATTAAGTGCTAGCAGATCAGTGTTAACTCCTGCAGCCGTATGAATAATGACTTCTTAAAAATTCTGTTATTTTTTGACTTATTACTGCCTACCCTAACTTTTAAGAGAGGACCTCATGGCCCCCCGCCTCCCCCTCTCCCTCCTCCTCACTCTCCCTGAGAGATCCAGGCAGGAGCTGGACAGATAGTTGGTGTGTGTGTGAGGAGTGGAGATCGCTGCAAGGTCAAAACTGAATACCCTAAGCTGGGAAAGTGGACTGATTGATTGAATGAGAAATGGCTAAGGACTCCGTAAAAAAATAGAAATTAAAACTAAACTGTTACGATAACTGTATATGGGATAAGCCTGATAATAAGAACTATTGCAGAGCTATTGCAGATTTTGTAATATCCCACAGACTCCTGTTGATAAATATTAAAACACCTGTGGTTTCCCCAAATAAGAAATAATATAAAGTGGACTTTATTATTCATCGGGGGGTTATATATCTTCTCTGAGTCACAGGTAAAAAAAAAAGCAAGGATGACCACTAGGGATGAGCTTCGTGTTCGAGTCGAACATACGTTCGACTCGAACATTGGCTGTTCGATCGTTCGACGAAGATCGAACGATTTGGGCCGTTCGCGCCAAATTCGAGTGACGCGAACGGCCCACAATGCACTACGCCATCGCAGTGTCATCCAGGCGCTGTGATTGGCCAAGCATGCACTGTGACCCCGCATGCTTGGCCAATCACAGCGCCGGCAGCGAGGAGAGCAATGATTGGCCACAGGCAGGATGCCTGTGGCCAATTATTGCTGAGGGTGTTTAGTACACGCCCCACACTATAAAAGGCCGCCAGCACGGCGGCCTAGTGTAGTGTGTTCCGGAGCAGGGATAGAGTAGCATAGGCAGGGACAGTGACTGTTATTTCTTTCTTGCTTAACCTGGATTCCTTTAGTTTAGGGAAAGAGAAGGATAGGTAGGGAGAGTGTCAGTGTGTTTTGTGCTTCTGCTATAGTGTGCTTAAAAAAAACATTTATTCTAGGGACAGAAAACTCTAGGTAGGGACAGTGTCAGTTTCTTTCACTCTGCAAGTCCTTGTTTCCAGGGACCTGTAAGGACAGTGAGTTAATTGTCCTTGTGCTATATTGTGCTTAAAAAAAACATTTATTCTAGGGACAGAAAACTCTAGGTAGGGACAGTGTCAGTTTCTTTCACTCTGCAAGTCCTTGTTTCCAGGGACCTGTAAGGACAGTGAGTTAATTGTCCTTGTGCTATATTGTGATTAAAAAAAACATTTATTCTAGGGACAGAAAACTCTAGGTAGGGACAGTGTCAGTTTCTTTCACTCTGCAAGTCCTTGTTTCCAGGGACCTGTAAGGACAGTGAGTTAATTTTCCTTGTGCTATATTGTGATTAAAAAAAACATTTATTCTAGGGACAGAAAACTCTAGGTAGGGACAGTGTCAGTTTCTTTCACTCTGCAAGTCCTTGTTTCCAGGGACCTGTAAGGACAGTGAGTTAATTGTCCTTGTGCTATATTGTGCTTAAAAAAAACATTTATTCTAGGGACAGAAAACTCTAGGTAGGGACAGTGTCAGTTTCTTTCACTCTGCAAGTCCTTGTTTCCAGGGACCTGTAAGGACAGTGAGTTAATTTTCCTTGTGCTATATTGTGATTAAAAAAAACATTTATTCTAGGGACAGAAAACTCTAGGTAGGGACAGTGTCAGTTTCTTTCACTCTGCAAGTCCTTGTTTCCAGGGACCTGTAAGGACAGTGAGTTAATTTTCCTTGTGCTATATTGTGATTAAAAAAAACATTTTTTCTAGGGACAGAAAACTGTAGGTAGGGAGAGTGTTTTTTTTCTTTCACTCTGCAAGTCCTTGTTTCCAGGGACCTGTAAGGACAGTGAGTTAATTGTCCTTGTGCTATATTGTGCTTAAAAAAAACATTTATTCTAGGGACAGAAAACTCTAGGTAGGGACAGTGTCAGTTTCTTTCACTCTGCAAGTCCTTGTTTCCAGGGACCTGTAAGGACAGTGAGTTAATTTTCCTTGTGCTATATTGTGATTAAAAAAAACATTTATTCTAGGGACAGAAAACTCTAGGTAGGGACAGTGTCAGTTTCTTTCACTCTGCAAGTCCTTGTTTCCAGGGACCTGTAAGGACAGTGAGTTAATTTTCCTTGTGCTATATTGTGATTAAAAAAAACATTTTTTCTAGGGACAGAAAACTGTAGGTAGGGAGAGTGTTTTTTTTCTTTCACTCTGCAAGTCCTTGTTTCCAGGGACCTGTAAGGACAGTGAGTTAATTTTCCTTGTGCTATATTGTGCTTAAAAAAAACATTTTTTCTAGGGACAGAAAACTGTAGGTAGGGAGAGTGTTTTTTTTCTTTCACTCTGCAAGTCCTTGTTTCCAGGGACCTGTAAGGACAGTGAGTTAATTGTCCTTGTGCTATATTGTGCTTAAAAAAAACATTTATTCTAGGGACAGAAAACTCTAGGTAGGGACAGTGTCAGTTTCTTTCACTCTGCAAGTCCTTGTTTCCAGGGACCTGTAAGGACAGTGAGTTAATTTTCCTTGTGCTATATTGTGATTAAAAAAAACATTTATTCTAGGGACAGAAAACTCTAGGTAGGGACAGTGTCAGTTTCTTTCACTCTGCAAGTCCTTGTTTCCAGGGACCTGTAAGGACAGTGAGTTAATTTTCCTTGTGCTATATTGTGATTAAAAAAAACATTTATTCTAGGGACAGAAAACTCTAGGTAGGGACAGTGTCAGTTTCTTTCACTCTGCAAGTCCTTGTTTCCAGGGACCTGTAAGGACAGTGAGTTAATTTTCCTTGTGCTATATTGTGATTAAAAAAAACATTTTTTCTAGGGACAGAAAACTGTAGGTAGGGAGAGTGTTTTTTTTCTTTCACTCTGCAAGTCCTTGTTTCCAGGGACCTGTAAGGACAGTGAGTTAATTGTCCTTGTGCTATATTGTGCTTAAAAAAAACATTTATTCTAGGGACAGAAAACTCTAGGTAGGGACAGTGTCAGTTTCTTTCACTCTGCAAGTCCTTGTTTCCAGGGACCTGTAAGGACAGTGAGTTAATTTTCCTTGTGCTATATTGTGATTAAAAAAAACATTTATTCTAGGGACAGAAAACTCTAGGTAGGGACAGTGTCAGTTTCTTTCACTCTGCAAGTCCTTGTTTCCAGGGACCTGTAAGGACAGTGAGTTAATTTTCCTTGTGCTATATTGTGATTAAAAAAAACATTTTTTCTAGGGACAGAAAACTGTAGGTAGGGAGAGTGTTTTTTTTCTTTCACTCTGCAAGTCCTTGTTTCCAGGGACCTGTAAGGACAGTGAGTTAATTTTCCTTGTGCTATATTGTGATTAAAAAAAACATTTTTTCTAGGGACAGAAAACTGTAGGTAGGGAGAGTGTTTTTTTTCTTTCACTCTGCAAGTCCTTGTTTCCAGGGACCTGTAAGGACAGTGAGTTAATTGTCCTTGTGCTATATTGTGCTTAAAAAAAACATTTTTTCTAGGGACAGAAAACTCTAGGTAGGGAGAGTGTTTTTTTTTTTTTCACTCTGCAAGTCCTTGTTTCCAGGGACCTGTAAGGACAGTGAGTTAATTGTCCTTGTGCTATATTGTGCTTAAAAAAAACATTTATTCTAGGGACAGAAAACTCTAGGTAGGGACAGTGTCAGTTTCTTTCACTCTGCAAGTCCTTGTTTCCAGGGACCTGTAAGGACAGTGAGTTAATTTTCCTTGTGCTATATTGTGATTAAAAAAAACATTTATTCTAGGGACAGAAAACTCTAGGTAGGGACAGTGTCAGTTTCTTTCACTCTGCAAGTCCTTGTTTCCAGGGACCTGTAAGGACAGTGAGTTAATTTTCCTTGTGCTATATTGTGATTAAAAAAAACATTTTTTCTAGGGACAGAAAACTGTAGGTAGGGAGAGTGTTTTTTTTCTTTCACTCTGCAAGTCCTTGTTTCCAGGGACCTGTAAGGACAGTGAGTTAATTTTCCTTGTGCTATATTGTGATTAAAAAAAACATTTTTTCTAGGGACAGAAAACTGTAGGTAGGGAGAGTGTTTTTTTTCTTTCACTCTGCAAGTCCTTGTTTCCAGGGACCTGTAAGGACAGTGAGTTAATTGTCCTTGTGCTATATTGTGCTTAAAAAAAACATTTTTTCTAGGGACAGAAAACTCTAGGTAGGGAGAGTGTTTTTTTTTTTTCACTCTGCAAGTCCTTGTTTCCAGGGACCTGTAAGGACAGTGAGTTAATTGTCCTTGTGCTATATTGTGCTTAAAAAAAACATTTATTCTAGGGACAGAAAACTCTAGGTAGGGACAGTGTCAGTTTCTTTCACTCTGCAAGTCCTTGTTTCCAGGGACCTGTAAGGACAGTGAGTTAATTTTCCTTGTGCTATATTGTGCTTAAAAAAAACATTTATTCTAGGGACAGAAAACTCTAGGTAGGGACAGTGTCAGTTTCTTTCACTCTGCAAGTCCTTGTTTCCAGGGACCTGGAGAGACATTGAGTGAATTGTCCTTGTGCTATATTGTGATTAAAAAAAACATTTATTCTAGGGACAGAAAACTCTAGGTAGGGACAGTGTCAGTTTCTTTCACTGTGAAAGTCCTTGTTTCAAGGGACAGAGAAGGACACCTGAAGGTAGCCCTTATTGCTTTTTTCCCATCTCCCTGCAGGCCATCTATTAGAATGTCTGGAAGGCAAACAAGGAGAGGCAGACAGTCAGGAGGCAATAAAAGAGGGCAAGCAGGCTCTGTGTCTGGGGGCAACAGTGCTGGTCGTGGACGCGGTGCATTGTCATCAGCACATGGCCATGGGACACGCTTGTCCTTCTTTTCGGCAGCTGGACATGTTGAGCCACATCATGCCGAAGACTTGGTAGAGTGGATGACCAAGCCCTCCTCCTCCTCCTCATCCTCTCTCACCCAGGCTCAGGGTACTGGAAAAGCAGCTGCCAAAGCGTCGTCTTCCCTGGTATCAATGTCAGACAAATCATCAGTCACTCCTTCCCTAGACCCACCATGTCCTCCTCCTGAGGAGTCCCCCGAACTGTTTCAGCACAGTGTTGGGTACATGCTCCAGGAGGATGCCCAGCGTTTCGAAGGGTCTGATGATGAAACCCAGCTAGAGGAAGGCAGTAGCGTGAGAGCAGACAGAGGGGATGCTCAAGAAGGACACCAATCTGGCAGTCATGTTCCAGCAGCTGCAGCATACTGCCAGATTGGCTCCAGTGATGAGGAGGGAGGGGATGATGAGGTCAATGACTCCACGTGGGTGCCTAATAGGAGAGAGGAGGAGGAGGAGGATGAGGAGGAGGCACATCTCCAACGAGGCAGGATGCCCTTTGGTGGCCAGCGTAAGGGCAGTACACCGACGGAATCACACCGCAGAGCTCCGCCTGTGCAGGGCGCTGCCTCTGCCCGTCATTCAAAAAGTTCTTTGGTGTGGGCCTTTTTTGAGGCTAGTGCATCAGATCGCACAGCTGCTGTTTGCAACATATGTCTCAAGCGTATATCGCGTGGCCAAAACATCAGCCGCTTGGGTACCACATGCCTGACCAGACATATGTTGACCTGCCATGCAGCTCGTTGGCAAGCCTACCTCAAAGACCCACACCAAAGAACAAAGCGGACCTCTCCTTGCACCGCATCAGCTGGGATCTCCAACCCCACTATAACTTCAGTCCTCTCTGAAACATGCACTGAGAGGAATGAAGGTGTAGAATTAGGTGTGTCACAGCCAAGTACTTGCGCCCACTCTGCTAGCAGTACACCGACGTCCGATTCTAGCAGGCAAATTTCCCTGCCCCAGCTGCTGGACCGTCGAAAGAAGTTCACTCCCAGCCATCCACATGCCCAGCGGTTGAATGCTAGCTTGGCTAAATTGCTAGCGCTTCAACTGCTGCCTTTTCAGTTGGTAGACTCGGCCCCCTTCCGTGAGTTTGTGCAATGTGCGGTTCCTCAGTGGCAGGTTCCCAAACGCCACTTTTTCTCACGGAAGGCTATTCCGGCTCTCTACCGGCATGTGGAAGGCAATGTCTTGGCCTCGCTGGACAGGGCGGTCAGCGGTAAGGTGCATATTACCGCTGACTCATGGTCCAGCAGGCATGGACAGGGACGTTACCTTTCTTTCACGGCCCATTGGGTCACTCTTTTGGCAGCTGGGAAGGATTCAGGACAAGGTGCAGTAGTGTTGGAGGTTGTCCCACCGCCACGCCTCCAAAATGCTACTACTGGTTGTGACACACCTCTCTCCTCCACCCCCTCCTCTTCTTCTTCCTCCAT
Source organism: Rana muscosa (assembly GCA_029206835.1). Lineage (NCBI taxonomy): Eukaryota > Metazoa > Chordata > Amphibia > Anura > Ranidae > Rana > Rana muscosa. The sequence continues at coordinate 43,449,489 of JARGYO010005626.1, forward strand.
GGCCTCTTCCTGTGGTTTGTCCTATGAACCAGCGGTGCTCCGTAGCCGTTCACGGGGCTACGCAAGTACGCAGGCAAAAAGATGCCATGCCGTGCTTGCGCTGGTGTGTTTGGGGGACAGAAGCCACACTGGGGCAGAGGTCCTGTCTGCTCTGCAGGGCCAGGCCGAGAGGTGGTTGACGCCACGCCAGCTTAAGCCAGGAATGGTGGTTTGCGACAATGGCACCAACCTCCTCTCCGCCCTCCGACAGGGACAACTGACCCATGTGCCCTGTGTGGCTCACGTCCTTAACCTGGTGGTGCAGCGCTTCTTGGGCAGGTACCCGGGCTTACAGGATGTCCTGAGGCAGGCCAGGAAAGTCTGTGTGCATTTCCGCAGATCTTATAATGCCAGTGCTCGCCTGGCTGAGCTGCAAAAGGAGTTGAACCTGCCCAAGAACCGCCTTATATGTGACATGCCCACCAGGTGGAACTCAACGTTGGCCATGCTGCAGCGGCTGCACACGCAGCAGAGGGCCATCAATGAGTACCTGTGCGACTACGGCACCAGGACAGGGTCAGGGGAGCTTGGTTTTTTTTCTCCACGCCAGTGGGGCATGATCAGGGATGCATGCACTGTCCTGGCACCATTTGAGGAGGCCACGAGGATGGTGAGCAGTGACAGTGCATGCATCAGTGACACTGTACCTCTTGTCCACCTGTTGGAGCACACGCTGCGTGGAATAATGGACAGGGCACTTGAGGCAGAACAGAGGCAGGAAGAGGAGGACTTCCTTGCCTCTCAAGGCCCCCTTTACCCAGACAGTGTTCCTTCTGTCCCACCCATCGCACAGGAAGAGGAGGAGGAGGAGGAGGAGGAGGAGGAGGAGGAGGATTGTGTCAGCATGGAGGTGGAGGCTGGCACTCAGCATCATCAGCAGCAGTCTTTTAGGGATGATTTACAGTCCCAAGAAACCAGTGGACTTGTACGTGGCTGGGAGGAGGTGGCTGCGGATCATGTCGTCCTTAGTGACCCAGAGGACTCCGGAGCGAATGCCTCAGCAAACCTACGCTGCATGGCCTCCCTGATCCTGCAAAGTCTGCGGAAGGATCCTCGTATTCTTCGGATCAAGGAGAGGGACCATTACTGGCTGGCCACTCTCCTTGATCCACGGTACAAGGGTAAGGTTGCGGACCTTATGTTACCGTCGCAGAGGGAGCAGAGGATGAGACAACTCCGGGAGGCCTTGCAGAAAGGTCTGTGCAACGCGTTCCCAGAGACTGGGAGGTTGCAAACTCCTGGTCCTGGACAACGAGTTGCTGAGGCTTCGGCCAGTCAAAGAAGGAGCGGTGGGGAAGGTGGCCGTCTGACCGATGCGTTCAGACAATTCTTTAGTCCGCAGCCCCAAAGTATGATCGGTTCCAGCAACCATCGCCAGCGTCTGATAAACATGGTGCAGGAATATCTAGGGGCAAGGTCAGACTTGGACACCTTCCCCACCGAAAATCCTCTGGCTTACTGGGTCTTGAGGATGGATCACTGGCCAGAGCTTGCACAGTATGCAATTGAGCTACTGGCCTGTCCTGCATCCAGCGTTCTTTCGGAACGCACATTCAGTGCTGCTGGAGGATTTGTCACGGATCACAGGGTGCGCCTGTCCACCGACTCGGTTGATCGACTGACTTTCATCAAGATGAACCAGTCTTGGATCACCACCAGCTACCACACACCTGATGCTGATATAACAGACTAATTGATTTTAAAATGTCACATCCCTTCAAGACTGATGCTGATGCTGAGTGCCTGTGCTGTTATGTTGACTGGCTATCCTCCTCCTCCGAGTCCTCAATGATACGATTGATGATGATAGCTTGGAAGATCATTTTTGTTTATGGGTGCCGCCACCAGTGCCTAACGCCCAATTTTTCAGCCCCTGTTTAACAGTGGCGTGTAATTACAATTTTTGAAGCAATACTTTGCAACAGGGCTCATTGCTGTGCTCCAAGTACAGTATCTGTGAGGAGTTGCAGTGTTGTGCCACCAGTGCCTAAGGCCCAATTTTTCAGCCCCTGTTTAACAGGGGCGTGTCATTACAATTTTTGAAGCAATACTTTGCAACAGGGCTCATTGCTGTGCTCCAAGTACAGTATCTGTGAAGGGTTGCAGTGTTGTGCCACCAGTGCCTAAGGCCCAATTTTTCAGCCCCTGTTCAACAGGGGCATGTAATTACAATTCTTGATCTAATAATTCACAGCAGGGCCCATTGCTGCACCCACCAAGAGTAACTGTCAGGGCTTACAGTGTTGTGGCACCAGCACCACCATCAAAGGCCCAATTTTTACTACCACTGTTCAACAATTATATGTAATTAAAATTCCTGATATAATAGTTGACAGCAGGGCGTTCCAGCACCAACCAAGAGTAACTGTGAGTGCTTACAGTGTTGTGCCAACACCAACAACTAAGGGGCCTATTTCTGCAGAGTATATACGGCAGGTCCCTACTTTCAAACATCCAACTTACAAACGACTCCTACTTGCAAACGCAAGAAGACAACAGGAAGTGAGAGGAAATCTACCACTAGGAAGGAAAATTCTCTCCTGTAAGAATAAATATGGGAGAAAGGTGTCTCCTCTGTACTGATGCTTTATCAGCAATCCTTGTTTCAAGAAAAACACCACATTTCAAAAACAGTTGTCATTAGGACGGAAAGTGAGGTGAAATGTTCTGAACAGGGGCACAGACAGCAAAACAAATGTTACAGGGGTGATAACCCTTACCTATGTTTTCCAAAAAGTTTAAAAATAGATTTTTGGTCTGGAGCTACACTTCAACAATGTACCTGTTCAAAATTACAAACAGATTCTACATAAGAACAAACCTACAGTCCCTGTCTTGTATGCACCGCCTGTATACGGCTGTTCAGAGTATATAGGGCCTTTTTTATTTTATGTGCGGGGTTCCCCTTAATATCCATACAAGACCCAAAGGGGCTGGTAATGGGCTGGGGTAGGGGGGGGGGGGTCATGGGGTAGCTATGCCATTTTTCTTAAAGATTTTCATCCATATTACCGGGACCAGACATTACATTAAAGCCGCAAGCAGTTTTAAATGGCTTTTTTTTCCTTTAGAAGTGTCATTTTGTGCAGGGACAGTTCTAAACACGGGAAACACGTGGCACTTCACAGGCATACTTTAGACACCCCCCAGGTACGATATTTAAAGGAATATTTGACTTTTTTTTTTTCACTTTATGCATCATTAAAATGACTGCTCCCGGAAAACGACCGTTTTTAAAACTTATTTTTGCATTGATACATGTCCCCTGGTGCAGAACCCGGGTTCCCAAACCCTTTTTAGGACAATAACATGCATAATAGTTGTTATAATTAGCACTTTAGAATTCGAACGTTCGCATCCATTGTATTTAATAGGGTTCTAATGTTCGTTCGAACTTTCGGTCCGTTCGCGGGTTCTGGTGCGAACCGAACCCGGGGGTGTTCGGCTCATCACTAATGACCACCCACAGGCGTGCAGGCGCAGTGCTCCAGCAAGTTGGGGGGGGGGGCAGGAATGCGGCTGGGGGGATAAAAGCATATATGACCCCGCCACCACAGCCACCAATGAGAGGAGATAATATTGGAGGAGCGGCAGGCCAGAACCAGACAAGATACGGGAGCCCAGAGATTGGAGGACAACATGGAGGTAATCAGCTGTCGGGGGGGAGAGATGGGAATGCCAACAGAGGAGGTGACCCAGTGGATCCGGAATGGGGGGGCTGCCTGCAGGACCCCAAAGAGGTAAAGGAGAGTAGGAGGGGGAATAGACCGGAAGGAAGTAAGGAAGGTCTCCCACTGGTCGGGGGTACCCCCATAGAGAAGGGGGAAAAGGAACCAAAAACCCCAAGAGACAGAAGGAATGGTGATAGCAAAGCTCTCAAAAAATCTGCAGAGAAAAATGGAGCAAATGGAATACGGTCACCGGTACAATTAACAGATATAACAGATATACTAGATAAAACAGATCTACTAGACCCAGCAGAAACAATGGATTCAGTGACAGTAAAGTTGGGACCAAGGGATAAAACCCAAGAAGTAGAATACACATCTAAGGTACAAAAAGCATCAAAGAGCCCACCCATGCCGCTAGCTGAGGTGAAGGGAGTGGGTTTAAAAGAAAAAAAATACTTACTGCACTGATAACACAGAAAACGAGTCTGTAACAATTGGAGACATCCAGGATATTCTAGAACTGATAAGAACTTTACCAACGAAAACAGATATACAACAATTAATTGCCACAGTTGAACGATCGTGTAACTTAGCAGTAGAAAATCTCAAGGAAGAGGTAGATGCAGTGGGAAACATTGGAAAATAGTCAAGAAGAAATAATACAAGCGGTTGGAGAGGCCCAAGAAATTATTAAATATCAAGAAGATCAGATGAATACATACAGGGACCAATTAGATGATCTGGAGAATAGGGATCAACGCCAAAACAAACGAATACGGACCTACCTGAGAATTACAAAGACAAGTACTTAGTAGAAATTGCACAAAAGCTTTTCGTGCAAATCATGGGCCCAACCTTGACTAAACCTGTGGAGATAGATAGAATCCATCGCATCTCGTCCTTCTTAGGAAGTAATGGAGAAAGACCAAGAGACGTGATATGTAAAATTCATAAATTTTCTGAGAAGGATGACATAATGCGGGCCTCAAGAGATATACCCATAATTGACTTTGAAGGGTCCCAGATCTCGTTATATCCAGACATATCTCGTCGCACTTTGATGCAGCAGAGAATGGTGCGTCCCTTGCTGGAAAAAATGCGACAGGAGGATGTGAGATATAGATGGGGGTTTCCTTTCAAATTATTAGCTTCACGAGACGGTAAAACAGCAGTCCTCAGAACCAAAGATGACCTAAAAAAGTTTCTAGAGACACTGGACTTACTGGCAACTGACTTTCCAGACTGGAGACTAACAAGTGAAAATCGAATAAAACAACAGCGTGAATCCTGGTCCCAAGTATCAAAAAAAATAATTGATAAAAGACTTTAAGGAATTGGAAGCTGAATTGTGATGAGATGTGGGGGGGAGGGGCAGAGGAGAAGAGAAAAGGAGAAGATTTTAAGATTTTAATCTTGGAGAAGGTAACAAAAATAGTACACATAGATCAGACAGGATTTATGATGGGGAGGGAAACGAAAGACAACACAATACGATCACTTAACATACTCCATTGAATGCAAAAGGGACCCGATAAAACATCAAGAGTAACCCTATCGATGGACGCCGAAAAGTCATTTGATAGGGTGAACTGGGCTTATATGATGGAAGTATTAAAATAATTAGGTATGGGGGAACGGATGAGGGGGTGGATAGCAGCATTATATGCAGGACCTAAAGCCAAAGTTAAAGTTAACGGAACACTGTCAGAGGGTTTTAATATAGGCAATAGTACAAGGCAGGGCTGTCCCCTATCCCCAATTTTGTTCGCTCCCACTCTGGAACCATTTTTATGCAGGGTGAGGGGGAACAGGGGAATAGTAGGAGTGGAAATTGGACAAAGAGAGCATAAAGTGGCAGCATATGCCGATGATTTACATTTTTTTTCTCTCAAAACCAGAAGAATCAGTGTACGAGCTGATGCAGGAAGTGACAAGATATGGAAAGATATCCAATTTCAAAATAAATATAGAAAAATCAGTAATATTGCCAAGTCATGTACCATTGCCTGTAATTACATTGTTACAGGATAGATACCCATTTTTGTGGAACAAAGAATCACTGTACTATTTGGGAGTGCACATAGTGGCCGATGAAAAGATATTATATGAACGTAATTATGGACCATTAATTATAGAAATAACAAAAGACCTGAATAGATGGAAGGGAAACACACTAACATGGTTCGGGAGAATCAATACCCTAAAAATGTATGTGGTACCCAGACTTTTATATATTTTGTATACAGTTCCCATACAGCTTCCCCAGATATTTTAAAAAAAGATACGGAAAGCATTTATATTATTTATATGGAAGGAGGGAAATGCTAGGATAGCATATGAAATTCTATGTAAAAGTAAGGGAGAGGGAGGAGTTGGGCTCCCAGATATTTCATCCTATTATAAAGTGATGGCCCTGGTGCGTACACTGCACTGGTGCCATGATGAAGGTAACAGAGCATGTGTACTAATAGAGGCAAATATGGCGGGGAGAAACCTGGTGGGGGCACCATGGATACCAACAAACAGAGGCGTTGCTAGGGGGGTGCGGGGGGTGCGGCCCGCCCCCGGTGACACCCGCTACAGGGGTGACACCCTCCCGACGGTGAGAATTTTTTTTTTTTTTTCATATTTTTTTTTTCCGCGGTCAGTGTCCCCAAGTTGGCGGGGGGGGGGGGGGGGGTTGGCTGGTAAAGGATAGACATCTTCCTTTTACTGCGCTGTGGTGTAGAGGAGGTGGAGGCGGAGCTGCAGGGCCGGCCGCTGCTGAACCCGTCAGGAGGTAGGGGGCGGGGCGGACTGAGCGGGGGGGCAGGGAGGGCTAAAAATGCCGCTTGCTTTGAAGACAGTTGTCAGCCGTGACACCCGCCGCCGCCGGCCGCCGTCTGCAGCAGAGCGAGTATAATGTGAGTGAACCGACCGCCTGACCGACGCATTCACTTCCCTGTCAGGCAGAGTGATCTCCTAGTCCCGCCCGGCGTGATGTCATTCAAACCGGGAGGCGGGAAGAAAGAGGTGAACAGACAGAGAGCTGCTGTGAAGACCTGCGAGGAGCCAGTGAAGCCCCGTGCAAAAGTGCAAGTAAGTTTGCAGAAGCTGAAAAGGCAGTGTTGTCACAGTGGCTTAGCTGTGTCAACCTGCCTGAAGTATTTAACTCTTTGGGGGGGGGGGGGGGGGATTTACATTGGTATTTGTATTATGCAGCATTGAGGGGGTTATTGCATTACTATACATTAGTGACCACTGGCGGTTAATTAACCCCCTTGTGCTGCATTTGTGGTACCGGTATCAGAGTTAATTAACCCCTATATGGTGCAGCATCAAAGGGTTCACAAACTCTGATACCGGTGCCACTCATGCAGCACAAAGGGGTTATTTACTGCCACTCTCATGTACATACTACCCCCCACCATACACTCCACACCCCTCTCATGTACATACTACCCCCCACCATACACTCCGCACCCCTCTCATGTACATACTACCCCCCACCATACACTCCGCACCCCTCTCATGTACATACTACCCCCCACCATACACTCCGCACCCCTCTCATGTACATACTACCCCCACCATACACTCCGCACCCCTCTCATGTACATACTACCCCCCACCATACACTCCGCACCCCTCTCATGTACATACTACCCCCCACCATACACTCCGCACCCCTCTCATGTACATACTACCCCCCACCATACACTCCGCACCCCTCTCATGTACATACTACCCCCCACCATACACTCCGCACCCCTCTCATGTACATACTACCCCCCACCATACACTCCGCACCCCTCTCATGTACATACTACCCCCCACCATACACTCCGCACCCCTCTCATGTACATACTACCCCCCACCATACACTCCGCACCCCTCTCATGTACATACTACCCCCCACCATACACTCCGCACCCCTCTCATGTACATACTACCCCCCACCATACACTCCGCACCCCTCTCATGTACATACTACCCCCACCATACACTCCGCACCCCTCTCATGTACATACTACCCCCCACCATACACTCCGCACCCCTCTCATGTACATACTACCCCCCACCATACACTCCGCACCCCTCTCATGTACATACTACCCCCCACCATACACTCCGCACCCCTCTCATGTACATACTACCACCCACCATACACTCTGCACCCCTCTCATGTACATACTACCCCCACCTATATACACTCTGCACCCCTCTCATGTTCATACTGCCCCCCACCATACACTCCACACCCCTCTCATGTACATACTACCCCCCACCATACACTCCACACCCCTCTCATGTACATACTTCCCACCTATATACACTCTGCACCCCTCTCATGTACATACTACCCACCTATATACACTCCGCACCCCTCTCATGTACATACTTCCCACCTATATACACTCTGCACCCCTCTCATGTACATATTACCCACCTATATACACTCTGCACCCCTCTCATGTACATACTACCCCCCACCATACACTCCGCACCCCTCTCATGTACATACTACCCCCCACCATACACTCCGCACCCCTCTCATGTACATACTACCCCCCACCATACACTCTGCACCCCTCTCATGTACATACTACCCCCCACCATACACTCAACACCGCTCTCATGTACATACTACCCCCCACCATACACTCTGCACCCCTCTCATGTACATACTACCCGCCGTCATACCCTCCACTTTCCTCTCCTACTTAAGTTTACCGCCATTGTACAGTAGGGGCCCCCCATACTAGGGAGAGGGTGACCCGTGCTATACAGAAATATTTGTATGTGTGGCTAAATTATGCTACGTATTGGGCATGGCTTTTTAGTTTGATTAAAAATTGTAGTCTTTTTTTTTTTTACAATCTTTTTTTTTTTTTTTACGTTTTTTGGTTTCTTTGGTGAGATATCAGGGGTCTAAACAGACCCCTGAAGTCTCACTTTTGAGACAGAGAAAGAAAATGAGGAAACGCATTCCCCAGTTCCTTTCTCTGTAGCCTCAGCTGCACTGCAGATGAATGAACAGGAGACAGAAGCTCCTGTTAATTCATAAACTAAAGCTTAATAAACACAAATCAGTTCCAATCACTCACTGTGTTCTTTTAGAAAAGGTAGGGGCCGTTTTACGGCCTCCATCCTGCAGATCCCCCACAGCTGGCACAGCAGTCAGCGGGAGGGCAGAGATGGGTAGTCGGCAGCGCTGTAGGGGGGCACACTGTTATTTTTTATCGCTTTAATTATTTTTCCCATTATGGACGTGAGTGGGGCCTCATGTCTAAGATTTGCCTAAGGCCTCAAAAAGCCTAGAGCCGCCTCTGGACACATTCATTAACTTCACCCCGCTAGGCTGGAAGTTGCCTGGAACAACACCTCCAGCGCCGCGGCCGCGCCTGGTGTGTGTCCTCCGGCTCCTTATTCTTCCTAAGTTCCTCCTCCCTACCATACAGAGCCGGCGAGCGACTCAGCCTGTCACATCATCACACTGCACTGTGATGATGTGACGACACGTCAATACAGCACACACACAACTTTCTCCACCCGGGCGGTGCGGCTGCACGCCGCTGTGTGTGATGGTCGCTCGTCGCTGCCCAGCCCTTCTCCTCTCCAGTACAGACTGAGGCTCCAGCTGGCGGCGACCAGAATAAGAACAGGTGCGGGGGGGGGGGTCTCCACCGCCGGCCCGAGCACAAGATGAGGTTTGTGAGTGTGTGTGTGGCGCCCTGCCCCTGACCTTGGTGGCTGTATGATATGATGGGGGGGTGTCTCCACTCTCCACTCTCCACCGCCGGCCCGAGCACAAGATGAGGTGTGTGTGTGTGGGGGGGGGGGGAGCAGTTGCCATTGTAAGAGAGCTAGTGTGGGAGGACTCAGTCTCAGTGTCTGGCGCCCTGCCCCTGACGGCCTGGCCTGTATATGATATGATAAGGAAGGGGGGAGGTGCAAGGTGGTCTGCTGCTAGACACAGCTATAGATTTTATATATATATATACACTATGTAATATAGCTTGTCCAGCCGCCCCTCCCTCCACCAGACCAGCTAACTCCTGTGCTACTGTGCCTATTATATGTAATGTAATATATCTGTGTCCAGCATCACCCCCCCCCCATTATCAGACAGACAACACTGACTATATAATTTATATTAGCTGACTGAGACACCCCCACCCTGAGCAGGTCTAATAATGGGGGGGGGGAGGTGATGCTGGACACAGATATATTATATTACATATAATAGGAACAGTAGTTGAGTTAGCTGGTCTGGTGGGGGGAGGGGAGGATGGACCAGCTATATTACATAATATCTATATATCTATATATATATATATATATATATATATATATATATATATATATATATATATCTATAGCTGTGTCTAGCAGCAGCAGACCACCTTGCACCCCATGATGGAGTCCTAACCTAGCACCATAACACCCCAGCCTGCCTATGCCACCGCAACCTGCCTTATGCCACCACACCCTGCCCTATGACACCGCAACCTCCCCTATGACACCACAACTTCCCCTATGCCACTGTACCCTGCCTTATGACACCCCAGCCTTCCCTATACCACCCCAACCTGCCCCATGCCACCGCAACCTGCTCTATGCCATCACACGCTGCCCTATATAACCCCAACCTGCCCAATGCCACCCAGCCTGCCATATACCACCCCAACCTGCCCTATGCCACCGCACCCTGCCCTTTGCCACCGCACCCTGCCCTTTGCCACCCCAGCCTTCCCTATGCCACTGCAACCTGCTCTATGCCATCACACCCTGCCCTATATAACCCCAACCTGCCCAATGCCACCCAGCCTGCCATATACCACCCCAACCTGCCCTATACCACCCCAACCTGCTCTATACCTCCCCAGCCTTCCCTATACAACCCCAACCTGCCCTATGCCAACCCAGACTGCACTATACCACCGCAACCTGCCCTATATTACCCCAACCTGCCCTATATCGCCCCAGCCGGCCCAATACCACCCTATACTTTAATTTACAGGGGTCATTTGGGGGTGCGCCTCGTGACTGTGCGCTGCCTGCAGGGCGCTGGGCAGGATAGACAGGAGGGGGGTGACACCATGTTTTGCCGCACCAGGTGACACCAACCCTAGTGACGCCACTGCCAACAAAGGCCAGGGGATTATCAAAATGGACATCCCCATTACCCAAAACACACTGGCAGTATGGGACAGGATAAGTCAACTTGGCAAATATCCCTTAAAAACATCCCCATTGGCACCACTAGGGGGTTACACATGGTTCCCTCCAGGAGAGGAAAAAGGAGCATTAGGCCCATGGGAATCGGAAGGTAACACAATGTGCCTGAGGTATGCACCACTGGGGGTCCTGATGCCTCAGGCAGATTTAGTATCATCGCAAAGAGACATGGTAATGGCAGGATGGAGATATAGCTAGTAGGGATGAGCTTCGAGTTCGAATCAAACTCATATTGAACTCGAACATTGTCTGTTCGCCGAACAGTGAACAATTTGGGGTGTTCGCGGCAAATGCGAAAATTTGCAGAACACTCTGTAAAAGTCTATGAGAGAAATCAAAAGTGCCAATTTTAAAGGCTTATATGCAAGTTATTGTCATAAAAAGTGTTTGGGGACCTGGGTCCTGCCCCAGGGAACATGTATCAATGCAACAAATAGTTTTAAAAACTGCAGTTTTTTCGGGAGCAGTGATTTTAATAATGCTTAAAGTGAAACAATAAAAGTGAAATATTCCTTTAAATTTCGTACTGTATAGTATGCCTGTAAATTAGCACTTGTTTCCCGTGCTTAGAACTGTCTCTGCACAAAATGTCATTTCTGAAGGAAAAAAAGTCATTTAAAAGTACTCGCGGCTATAATGAATTGTCAGCTCCCGGCAATACAGAGAAAAGTAATTGAAAGTCATTGATAAAAAAATAAGAAGACACATATAAATACAACACCTAAAACATATGTAGCGATACCCCCAGCTAAGAGGGCCACTGGTATGATTTTTCGGGCCCTGTAACACTCACTGTCAACCCTCAGCAATTGGCTCTAACCTCCCTTGGCACAGTTAGTAGGGGATGATAGGATTGTGTAACCTGTGACTCTTGGCAGCACAATCCCACAATAAAGACACACAGCAGTATGATATAACTATCACTAACCGTTTCTTCCACACAGTAAATGACACAAACGACTGGTATACTTAACCCAGGTACTTTACTGAAAATAATGGTTAAGCAGACAAACAGTATACCGTATATACTCGAGTATAAGCCGACAGTGGCGGCTGGTGCTCAAAATTTTGGGGGGGGGGGGAGCAAACAAACTGAAAAAAAAAAATCAATTGCCGCCACTGTGCCCATTAAACGCAGCCACTGTGCCCAAACGCCACCAATTTGCCCCCTCAAATACAGCCAGTTTGTTTCCATATACAGCCAGTTTGTCCCCATATATATATAACCAGTGTGCCCCCATATATACAGCCAGTGTGCCCCCCATATACAGCCAGTGTGCCCCCATATACAGCCAGTGTGCTCCCATATACAGCCAGTGTGCTCCCATATACAACCAGTTTGTCCCCATATATAGCCAGTGTGCCCCCATATACAGGCAGTTTGTCCCCCATATACAGCCAGTTCCCCCCATATACAGCCAGTTCCCCCCATATACAGCCAGTTTGTCCCCCATATACAGCCAGTTCCCCCCATATTCAGCCAGTTTGTCCCCCATATACAGTCAGTTCCCCCTAAATACAGCCAGTTTGTCCCCCATATACAGCCAGTTCCCCCCAAATGCAGCCAGTGTGCCCCCATATACAGCCAGGTCCCCCAAATGCAGCCAGTGTGCCCCCATATACAGCCAGTTCCCCCCATATTCAGCCAGTTTGTCCCCATATACAGCCAGTTCCCCCCAAATGCAGCCAGTTTGTCCCCCATAATACAGCCAGTGTGCCCCCATATCCAGCCAGTTTGTCCCCCATATACAGCCAGTTCCCCCCAAATGCAGCCAGTTCCCCCCAAATGCAGCCAGTTTGCCCCCATATACAGCCAGTTCCCCCCATATTCAGCCAGTTTGTCCCCATATACAGCCAGTTCCCCCCAAATGCAGCCAGTTTGTCCCCCATATACAGCCAGTTCCCCCCAAATGCAGCCAGTTTGTCCCCCATAATACAGCCAGTGTGCCCCCATATTCAGCCAGTTTGTCCCCCATATACAGCCAGTTCCCCCCAAATGCAGCCAGTTTGTCCCCCATAAACAGTCAGTTCCCCCCAAATGCAGCCTGTTCCCCCCCCCCCCCCCCCCCCAGCCCTGCACTTACCTTCCTCGGTCCGCGCCGTCCTCGATATGTTCTCCCGCCCTCGATGTCGCTTCAGCCAATCAGGTCACCGGTAACCAGATCCGGTGAACCTGATTGGCTGAAACCTCCACAGTCTTCTCCACTGGCTCTAATAGGCACTTCCAAGCCACACCCACCGCCGGCCGCCGCTCTAATTCATATGGCCGGCGCTCACCAGGAGGCCGGCCATATGAATAGTGGGCAGCGCGGCAGCGGTGACAATACATAGATTCATGCAATGCATGAATCTGTGCATAGGCGTGCGCAGCCTATTGCATTAGGGTGTGCACCCCAAAGCTCAAACACACGTATGTGTGTGTATATATATATTTTTGAATATATATACACATATACACACACACTCTTATAAATAAATGTGAACAAACATTTTAAAATGCATTAAAACATTTTTTAACACTTATCAACGTTAAAAAAATTAAATAAAACACTTTTATTTTTTTTACTTATTAAAACATTTAATTGTTTACACTAATGGTTGGGGGGCAGGAAAACTCTGCAGCTGAGCCATTCTTTTACCACCCCATCAACCGCTACCACCTTTTAGCTGTAGAGGCAGCGGCTGGGCATGTTCACATGCCGCAGCTGCAATTATACCCTTGCTTTCAGCAAGTGTAGCACCCGTTGACTTTGACACAGTGAAGTGAATGACGGCACTCTGCAAGCTCCTCGCAACTGTGTGCAGTGTGGAGTTCAAGAGGTTAAAGCAGGTGGTATGGAGGCGATACAACACCTCCTTGCCACCTCTAAAATGCTCTATGAAGAGTGATTTGTTTGTGTATTGCTCTTCAGAAATCAAAGCATTTGTGAATGTGCCCTACATATGCCACAGTGCCCCCCTCAAATCTGAGTCCTCCTTTACATCAGATTCCACAGCATTCCCCCTTACACCAGAATCAATAGTGTTACATCTTATCTCACTGTTTCCCCTTTTACATCAGAGTCCCCAGAGTTCCCCTTTACACTGGGAAACCTGATGTAAAGAATGCTGTGGACTCTGCTGTAAAGGGGAACTTTCATATAAGGGGGGCTTTGGACACTAGAGTCCCCAGCATTTCCTCTTATATCAGGATTTCCAGAGTCCCCACTTTCATCAAAGTCCCCCTTTATATACACTGTAAGGGGGGCTCTGACACAAAGGGGATCTCTTCAGACTGTGATATAAAGGGGCGGGCTCTGATGTGAGGGGGTCTCTGGTTACCACAGAGTCCACTGAGATCCCACTTACATCAGAGTTCCCCTTTACAACAGAGTCTGCAGAGTTCCCCTTTAAACCAGACAATAAGTATTTCCAGAAGGGGGCAGTGGCGGCTGGTGCTCAACATTTTTAGGGGGCGCAAACAAACTGAAAAGAAAACCCATCAAATTACAGCCACTGTGCCCATCAAAAGCAACTACTCTGCCAATCAATTGCCGTCACTGTGCCATCAAATGCAGCCACTGTGCCCATCAAACGCATGTGTCCATCAATTACAGCCACTGTGCCCATCAAACGCAGCCACTGTGCCATCAATTGCCGCCACTGTGACATCAAATGCAACTACTGTACAAATACATTTCCGCTACTGTGCCCATCAATTGCTGCCAGTGTGCCCATCAATTGCTGACACTGTGCCCATCAATTGCTGCCAGTGTGCTCATCAATTGCCACTACTGTGCCTATTAATTGCTGCCAGTGTGCCCATCAATTGCTGACACTGTGCCCATCAATTGCTGCCAGTGTGCCCATCAATTGCCGCTACTGTGCCCATCAAATGCTGCCAGTGTGCCCATCAATTGCCGCTACTGTGCCCATCAAATGCTGCCAGTGTGCATCCCCCGCCCGCCCGGTACTTACCTTGTCTCGGTGGGGCAGCGGTGTAATCCACGCTCCTTGATGTCTTCTCCCGTCCCCTCTTCCCGTCCTCTGCTATGATTGGATGCCTGAGAGGCCGTTCAGTGTTAGGAAAGCAAATATTAATTCGCTTTCCTAACACAAGGCTGAGTGAACAGCGAGCGCCCAGCATGGCGCCCGCTGTTCACCTTTTTGGATGCCTATTAGAGACTATGGCTCTAATTAGGTGCCTCCAAAAAATACCCCGCCGCTGTAATTCAGGTGCCCGGCGCCCGAAAAGTGTCCGGGCACCTGAAAAGGGGGGTGGCAGCGGCAATCCATAGATAGATTCATGCAATGCATGATTCTATTTATGGTGATAGACAGGTGACAGGAGAGAAGGGGCGGCGCCCGTGCCCCCTTTATGGACGCACCGCCACTGGGGGTCAGGTCAGTCATAGCAGCCCCTCACAACACAGATTATTTTACTTTATATGACCAGCCCCCTTCCCCAGTATGTGTGTGTATTGCCCTCCCCTCAATGGAACTACAAATCCCAGCATAGCAGGCTCAGGCTTGACTCCCATTTCTCTGCAGGTTTGCTGGTCCTCCACACACACACACACACAGTGTGACTTGCTCTGCAGGAGAGGACATCCTCTCTCCCTCTCTGCCTGCTGTAGTGCCGCACACACAGTCTGTGCCCCCACTGGCCCACTCTCTCCTTACCAGTGACATCTCCTGAGTCCCATGTCCTGGTGGGTCTCCTTCATTGTCGGCACTCATTGCAGGGCGGAAGCCGGGAGGCGGGGCACTCGGAGGCGGAGCAGGGAGGAGAAAGTTACATCCTCCGCCTCTGCCTGGGACGGTCCTGGAATGGTTTTCTCTGCGGCAGACAAAGGGCAGTGGTGGGCTGTGGAAGCCCCACGGTGGCAGCAGGCAGGACTGGTTTAGATGACAGAATCAGTGGGGTTAATCCAGCCCTGATGTCTATAGTTTCGGCTACAACATCCCTGACAGCAGGCAGCGGAGTGATATTCCGCTATCAGGGATGCTGTAGCCGGAACTATAGAAGTAGCATCGAAAAATGCGGCCACCTGCCTGTTCACTCCGCACTCACAAGAGTTACACAGCCAACGTCCCTGTCGCAGAGTAGCAGCAGCGCTGCCATTGTTCTTAACCAGAGGTGCTGAAATAGAGATCCTGCAAATTCTCCTGGCAAAGAAGACCTGGGGTGTGTTGGATGTGCCTGGGCATTAGGGTGTGCCCAGGCACACCCGGCACACCCCGTGCGCACGCCTATGAATCTGTGTATTGTCTTTCAGTGGCGGTGCGGGAGCGAGAGGGGGCGGCGCTCCGGCGCCCTCTATGGACACACCGCCACTGCAAGCCGAGTTTTTAAGCACATTTTTTTGTGCTGAAAATGCCCCCCTCGGCTTATACGCGAGTCACCTTTTTGCGCCTGATCTCCCAAACTTTGGGGAGCCGGTACCGGTCGGCCGTAGCTCCCCTGGACTTGGCACACATGTAGCCCCACTCTTCCTCTATAAGTGTGCAAAGTTTCTTGTCCGGGAGACCTACGGCCGGGGAGCACCGATTTTTCAAAACTGGGCACCCCTTCCATAGACTCCCATGTTAAACGGTAATTTCTCTGGTGACTTTGGGGACCCGGTACCGGCCGGTCGTAGGTCTTCTGGACCCCAGACTTGGCACACATGCAGCTCCACTCTTCCTCTACAGGTTTGCAAAGTTTCTTGTCCGGGAGACCTACGGCCGGGGAGCACCAATTTTTCAAACCCGGGCACCCCTTCCATAGACTCCCATGTTAAACGTCAGTCTAGTCATGGACACAGTGAGGCATGGACACAGTGAGGCACACCCTAGGCTTATACTCGAGTCAATAAGTTTTCCCAGTTTTTGTGGTAAAATTAGGTGCCTCGGCTTATATTCGGGTCGGCTTATACTCGAGTATATACGGTACATAGACATATGCAGAGCCCTGCAATGAAAGAGTGTTTTATCACACAGACAGATATACAATCCTATAACAAGAACTAACGGACCCCGCTGCAGCTCTTCTCCCTCGTGGGCAAGATGGCGCCCAGCAATGTCACTACTACTAAGTCAGGCCTGACTGTACTATGTGAAAGTTCTGCAGAGAAAGATTTTCGCTAGCAAACGGTGGTGCACTTCTGGAACAGTTTGTAATCCCCTGGTTAAATACCCCGCCCCAGCAGTCCTAGCGCGGGGAAATGCATCCTGGGTATTGTAGTCTCTGGGCCTTAAAGCAAACACCCGCTACACATAATTTCTTTTTTTTTTTTTTTCCCTCAATAAGGGAGTTAATCTGAATCACGGATAAATAAGTAGAAGAAGTCACATAGGAAACACAATAAATACCACATTTATATAGCACCAGGAATATACATATATTAATGTAGCAGGTATTTGAATTTAGGGGAAGCATTTGGGTGGTAGTGTAACCCAGATGCCCTGATTGCTAGGGAATCTGAGGTCCTTTTATGGTTCTTGGAGGACTCTGGCGGTGTGAGGTTCCCTAGGCCTATAGGTGGCGTTGTTGCCGGGGGCCGGAGGTGAACTTACACTGCAGGACTGTGCCTTTTTGTCCTCCCCTGGAGCTGGTACAGCGGGGCGGGGAACCCGCTGTGGCGCGAAGGGAGAGGAGATAAAAGGGGTGGACGCCCTTACCACGGGGTTCAGAGTGCAGAGTCGGAGGACGTGGCTGCACCCAGGCACCTTCAGCTTGGGTGCTGGCATTCCGGTGTTCCGGGCCCAGGTGCCTTTGACCTGGCCGGAGCGGAGATGGAGTCCATCTCAGGCACCTTTAGCCTGGGGTGAGGTACCTTCGACTGAGTTCCGCAAGGGTGGAGGAATCCGAGGGGCCCCTAACTCCTTGGGTGCCCGTGTCAGAGTTCGTGAGGTCTGGTGTGCAGAACTTCTATGGAGAGTCCGGCGCAGCATCGCTGGTGACAGAGAGGCCTCCGGTATCTCCCGTAGACGGATATCCTTCCCCTGACAGGGGCCGTGCTAGCGAAGGTAATTCACGTTCTACCTCACATAGTCAGTGGCAGTGACTATTCGCCACGGGTGATACCACAGTGGTTGGCAAGAGAAGGGAAAGGATTGTGCCTCGACCTAACCCCATTGAGACGAAGTTGTTGCAAAAGAATCCAACTTAACCGTGCTGTGTGTTTATTCGCTGAGAAGAATAAAACTGAGTTGGACCTATTCACTGTGTGGAACTCTGGTTACTAGGAGCAAAGGAGTCAGGGACGAAGTACAGGACTTGACTCTAGGACACCTACACAAAGCCCGATCTTTCTGGCCTTCACCTCTTCACTATGGAGGACATGGGCCGTGGTGTATCTCATCCCTCCCCCCAGCACTAACACCCCTAGACAAAGAAAGACAAGCCGAGAATGAGAAGGGGTGAGAGGGGTGAGGTCGCTACATTAATATATCCTTTTATAGTCACAAACACTTTTTTTACCATAATGCATTGTTTGCATTAAAGTAAAAAACATTTTCAATTTCCCTGTGCCCCCTCTTCCTTGTGTGAAGAGTAAGAGAGGGGAGAAGAGATCAGCACTGTGCACGGCTGCATCTAGTCTCCCCTTACTTCCTCTTCACACAGCCAGTGGCTCCTGCTGCTGTCAATCAACTGCAGTGAAGAGGAAGTGGGGGGCGGGCCTAATTCCCACTGCATAAGTCTATGGAGTGTGGCTCCATAGACACACAGGTCGAGAGCGTGCAGACTACGTTTCTCCCCATAGCCAGCAGCTGGTTATGGTTGTCCTAAAAAGAAGAGGAGCCAAGATCGCCGCAGAGGACCCCAGAAGAGGAGGATGAGGGCCACTCTGTGCAATACCACTGGACAGAGCAGGTAACTATAACATGTTTGTTATTTTTATTTATATTTTAAAACTGAAATCTGATCGTTTTCTATGCAGAACTACACCAGATTTTGCACTTTTCAGTTTTAGTAAATCAACCCCAAAGTATCATCAGACTGTAATGTTTACTTTCAGCTTAAAGCTGAAATCTAGACAAACATAAATGACAGATTAATGCAGTTCTAGAATTATTAACACATCACTAAAGCAGGGATGTAGATAAGAGGGGGGGGGGGGGGTCAGGGGGGTCTGAACACATTTTTTGACTGTCTGTTATCGGGAGAGACTTCAAAAAAACAGGGCGCTTTGCTCCCATCTGTTATTTTCAGTGCACAAGAACAAGCTTTTGCAGTTCTGATACTAGCCGATTTGTGATTGGCTGAGCTCAGGGCACTGGCAGGCTGTCAGGCTGCGGCTCTTTCCCCCTCTCTCCTCCCAGAGGACGTCCTCTGCGGAACGTCTCTCTTCCACATGCAGTCAATCATGGCAGCTACTGTGTGGGCCTGAGGCTCTGACTTTGTGACAATAAGAACAGGGATGAGTTTCACAGCAATAGGCTGAGTTTTAAAATGTCAAAACTGGCATTCAGTCAGGGAGAAGTTACCAAAAGTGACTTTATGGGAAGGGAGAGAGAGAAGTTGGTCTGTGGGAGGGTAGGAAAACAACATACCAAATCCATCACATTGCAGGAGTAGTTTATCCTCATTGGCTCAGGTGCTGATAAATGAATGTGAGTGCTGCTGGCTCCACTATAATCTGCAATCATCTTTTCAATGTAGAAGAAAACGAACAGCAGGGCGCTGAGGTCAATATCAAATAAAAAACACTTTATTAAAATAAGCATCACACTTAGGCCTCATGCCCACGGGCGTTTTTTCAGCCGCGCTTTTGAGCGTTTTTTACAGCTTAAAAACGCCTGTCCATGTTAGTCTATAGCTTCATGCCCACCTAGGCGTTTTTGAGCTGTAAAGAGCATAGGCGTTTGTAAGCTGTAAAAAAAACCCAGGGCCAGTGCGTTCCTCAGCGTCAGAATTAGGCAGAAAAAAACGCGAGCGTCAAAAAACGCGCAAAAACGCGCACTAACGCGCACTAACGCGCAAAAAACGCGCACTAACGCGCGGTCGCGTTTTTAGCTCCGACATTTTTTTTTTTTTTTTTTGTTTGTTTTTTTTTTTTCAAAAAAAAAAAAAAAAATATTTACAATAACATGGACAGGCGTTTTAAAGCTGCAAAAAACGCAGCTGTAAAAACGCCAGTGGGCATGAGGCCTAACATTGAAGTTAGCATGAAACAGCATGGATAGGGAACACCTGAGACCAAGCAGCTGTAATCAGTGTGAGGGTGTAGGCATCACTGAGCAAACAGAGACCGAGGATGACAGGGAGCCAGACAGCTCAAAGTGTGGATATTAGCGGCAGCGTTCTAGGCTGCACACGAGGATGACAACTGTCAAAATGCCTGGTGGATGTCGGGAGAGGGGGTGTGCATGATACGTTCCTAGGGACTTTGCCCTCTTTTTCAAATACATGGACAGTGAAGGGAAGTGATGGGCTTATAAAGCCAAAATGGCAGGAAGGGGAGGACCATGGGAAGGGAAGGAGGGAGAAAGCTGGGCTGCTGCAAAAAGCCAGAAGGGCGAGAAAGGGAGGAAAATGGGAGGGGAAAAGAAAAGCACATGTAGCACTACCTCCGTAGGAGCTGCTGGTTTAAGTTTTGGGCCTGTACTCTGCCTATTAGTGATGAGCCGAACACCCCCGGGTTCGGTTCGCACCAGAACCCGCGAACGGACCGAAAGTTCGCACGAACATTAGAACCCTATTAAATACAATGGATGCGAACGTTCGAATTCTAAAGTGCTAATTATAACGACTATTATCCATGTTATTGTCCTAAACAGAGTTTGGGAACCCGGGTTCTGCACCAGGGGACATGTATCAATGCAAAAAGAAGTTTTAAAAACGGACAGTTTTCGGGAGCAGTCATTTTAATGATGCATAAAGTGAAAAAAAAAAGTCAAATATTCCTTTAAATATCGTACCTGGGGGGTGTCTAAAGTATGCCTGCGAAGTGCCACGTGTTTCCCGTGTTTAGAACTGTCCCTGCACAAAATGACATTTCTAAAGGAAAAAAAAGCCATTTAAAACTGCTTGCGGCTTTAATGTAATGTCTGGTCCCGGTAATATGGATGAAAATCTTTAAGAAAAATGGCATAGCTACCCCATCACCCCCCCCCCTACCCCAGCCCATTACCAGCCCCTTTGGGTCTTGTTTGGATATTAAGGGGAACCCCGCAACACAAAATAAAAAAGGCCCTATATACTCTGAACAGCAGTATACAGGCGGTGTAAACAAGACCGGTGTAAACAAGACAGGGACTGTAGGTTTGTTCTTAAGTAGAATCTGTTTGTAATTTTGAACACGTACATTGTTTAAGTGTAGCTCCAGCCAAAAAATATATTTTTAAGCTTTTTGGAAAACATAGGGAAGGGTTATCACCCCTGTAACATTTGTTTTGCTGTCTGTGCCCCTGTTCAGAACATTTCACCTCACTTTGCGTCCCAATGACAACTGTTTTTGAAATGTGGTGTTTTTATTGAAACAAGGATTGGTGATAAAGCATCAGTAGAGAGGAGACACCTTTCTCCCATATTAATTCTTACAGGAGAGAATTTTCCTTCCTAGGGGTAGATTTCCTCTCACTTCCTGTTGTCTTCTTCCGTTTGCAAGTAGGAGTCGTTTGTAAGTTGGATGTTTGAAAGTAGGGACCTGCCGTATATACTCTGCAGAAATTGGCCCCTTAGGTGTTGGTGTTGGCACAACACTGTAAGCACTCACAGTTACTCTGTCAACTATTATATCAGGAATTGTAATAACATATAATTGTTGAACAGTGGTAGTAAAAATTGGGCCTTTGATGGTGGTGCTGGTGCCACAACACTGTAAGGCCTGACAGTTACTCTTGGTGGGCGCAGCAATGGGCCCTGCTGTGAATTATTAGATCAATAATTAGAATTGCATGCCCCTGTTGAACAGGGGCTGAAAAATTGGGCCTTTGGTGGTGGTGGTGGTGGTGGTGGTGGTGGTGGTGTTGACACAACACTGTAAGGCCTGACAGTTACTCTTGGTGGGCGCAGCAATGGGCCCTGCTGTGAATTATTAGATCAATAATTATAATTGCATGCCCCTGTTGAACAGGGGCTGAAAAATTGTGCCTTAGGCACTGGTGGCACAACACTGCAACCCCTCACAGATACTGTACTTGGAGCACAGCAATGAGCCCTGTTGCAAAGTATTGCATCAAAAATTGTAATTATACGCCCCTGTTAAACAGGGGCTGAAAAATTGGGCCTTAGCCACTAGTGGCGGCACCCATAAACCAAAATGATCTTCCAAGCTATCATCATTAATCGGATCATTGAGGAGGAGGAGGAGGATAGCCAGTCAACATAACAGCACAGGCACTCAGCATCAGCATCAGTCTTGAAGGGATGTGACATTTTAAAATCAATTAGTCTGTTATATCAGCATCAGGTGTGTGGTAGCTGGTGGTGATCCAAGACTGGTTCATCTTGATGAAAGTCAGTCGATCAACCGAGTCGGTGGACAGGCGCACCCTGTGATCCGTGACAAATCCTCCAGCAGCACTGAATGTGCGTTCTGAAAGAACGCTGGATGCAGGACAGGCCAGTAGCTCAATTGCATACTGTGCAAGCTCTGGCCAGTGATCCATCCTCAAGACCCAGTAAGCCAGAGGATTTTCGGTGGGGAAGGTGTCCAAGTCTGACCTTGCCCCTAGGTATTCCTGCACCATGTATATCAGACGCTGGCGATGGTTGCTGGAACCGATCATACTTTGGGACTGCGGACTAAAGAATTGTCTGAACGCATCGGTCAGACGGCCACCTTCCCCACCGCTCCTTCTTTGACTGCCCGAAACCTCAGCAACTCGTTGTCCAGGACCAGGAGTTTGTAACCTCCCAGTCTCTGGGAACGCGTTGCACAGACCTTTCTGCAAGGCCTCCCGGAGTTGTCTCATCCTCTGCTCCCTCTGCGACGGTAACATAAGGTCCGCAACCTTACCCTTGTACCGTGGATCAAGGAGAGTGGCCAGCCAATAATGGTCCCTCTCCTTGATCCGAAGAATACGAGGATCCTTCCGCAGACTTTGCAGGATCAGGGAGGCCATGCAGCGTAGGTTAGCTGAGGCATTCAGTCCGGAGTCCTCTAGGTCACTAAGGACGACATGATCCGCAGCCACCTCCTCCCAGCCACGTACAAGTCCACTGGTTTCTTGGGACTGTAAATCACTGTCTGGGTAAAGGGGGCCTTGAGAGGCAAGGAAGTCCTCCTCTTCCTGCCTCTGTTCTGCCTCAAGTACCCTGTCCATTATTCCACGCAGCGTGTGCTCCAACAGGTGGACAAGAGGTACAGTGTCACTGATGCATGCACTGTCACTGCTCACCATCCTCGTGGCCTCCTCAAATGGTGCCAGGACAGTGCATGCATCCCTGATCATGCCCCACTGGCGTGGTGAAAAAAACCCGAGCTCCCCTGACCCTGTCCTGGTGCCGTAGTCGCACAGGTACTCATTGATGGCCCTCTGCTGCGTGTACAGCCGCTGCAGCATGGCCAACGTTGAGTTCCACCTGGTGGGCATGTCACATATAAGGCGGTTCTTGGGCAGGTTCAACTCCTTTTGCAGCTCAGCCAGGCGAGCACTGGCATTATAAGATCTGCGGAAATGCACACCGACTTTCCTGGCCTGCCTCAGGACATCCTGTAAGCCCGGGTACCTGCCCAAGAACCACTGCACTACCAGGTTAAGGACGTGAGCCAGACAGGGCACATGGGTCAGTTGTCCCTGTCGGAGGGCGGAGAGGAGGTTGGTGCCATTGTCGCAAACCACCATTCCTGGCTTAAGCTGGCGTGGCGTCAACCACCTCTCGGCCTGGCCTTGCAGAGCAGACAGGACCTCTGCCCCAGTGTGGCTCCTGTCCCCCAAACACACCAGCGCAAGCACGGCATGGCATCTTTTTGCCTGCGTACTTGCGTAGCCCCTTGAACGCCTACGGAGCACCGCTGGTTCCGAGGACAAAGCACAGGAAGAGGCCATGGAGGAAGAAGAAGAGGAGGGGGTGGAGGAGAGAGGTGTGTCACAACCAGTAGTAGCATTTTGGAGGCGTGGCGGTGGAACAACCTCCAACACTACTGCACCTTGTCCTGCATCCTTCCCAGCTGCCAAAAGAGTGACCCAATGGGCCGTGAAAGAAAGGTAACGTCCCTGTCCATGCCTGCTGGACCATGAGTCAGCGGTAATATGCACCTTACCGCTGACCGCCCTGTCCAGCGAGGCCAAGACATTGCCTTCCACATGCCTGTAGAGAGCCGGAATCGCCTTCCGTGAGAAAAAGTGGTGTTTGGGAACCTGCCACTGAGGAACCGCACATTGCACAAACTCACGGAAGGGGGCCGAGTCTACCAACTGAAAAGGCAGCAGTTGAAGCGCTAGAAATTTAGCCAAGCTAGCATTCAACCGCTGGGCATGTGGATGGCTGGGAGTGAACTTCTTTCGACGGTCCAGCAGCTGGGGCAGGGAAATTTGCCTGCTAGAATCGGACGTCGGTGTACTGCTAGCAGAGTGGCCGCAAGTACTTGGCTGTGACACACCTAATTCTACACCTTCATTCCTCTCAGTGCAGGTTTCAGAGAGGACTGAAGGTATAGTGGGGTTGGAGATCCCAGCTGATGCGGTGCAAGGAGAAGTCTGCTTTGTTCTTTGGTGTGGGTCTTTAAGGTAGGCTTGCCAACGAGCTGCATGGCAGGTCAACATATGTCTGATCAAGCATGTGGTGCCCAAGCGGCTGATGTTTTGGCCACGCGATATACGCTTGAGACATATGTTGCAAACAGCAGCTGTGCGATCTGATGCACTCGCCTCAAAAAAGGCCCACACCAAAGAACTTTTTGAATGACGGGCAGAGGCAGCGCCCTGCACAGGCGGAGCTCTGCGGTGTGATTCCGTCGGTGTGCTGCCCATACGCTGGCCACCCAAGGGCATCCTGCCTCGTTGGAGATGTGCCTCCTCCTCATCCTCCTCCTCCTCCTCTCTCCTATTAGGCACCCACATGGAGTCAGTGACCTCATCATCCCCTCCCTCCTCATCACTGGAGCCAATCTGGCAGTATGCTGCAGCTGCTGGAGCATGACTGCCAGATTGGTGTCCTTCTTGAGCATCCCCTCTCTCTGCTCTCACGCTACTGCCTTCCTCTAGCTGGGTATCATCATCAGATCCTTCGAAACGCTGGGCATCCTCCTGGAGCATGTACCCAACACTGTGCTCAAACAGTTCGGGGGACTCCTCAAGAGGAGGACATGGTGGGTCTAGGGAAGGAGTGACTAATGATGACATTGATACCAGAGAAGAGGACGCTTTGGCAGCTGCTTTGCCAGTACCCTGAGCCTGGGTGAGAGAGGATGAGGAGGATGAGGTGGGTTTGGTCATCCACTCTACCAAGTCTTCGGCATGATGTGGCTCAACATGTCCAGCTGCCGAAAAGAAGGACAAGCGTGTCCCATGGCCATGTGCTGATGACAATGCACCGCGTCCACGACCAGCACTGTTGCCCCAGACACAGAGCCTGCTTGCCCTCTTTTTTTGCCTCCTGACTGTCTGCCTCTCCTTGTTTGCCTTACAGATATTTTAATGGATGGCCTGCAGGGAGATGGGAAAAACAGCAATAAGGGCTACCTTCAGGT
Source organism: Rana muscosa (assembly GCA_029206835.1). Taxonomy (NCBI): domain Eukaryota; kingdom Metazoa; phylum Chordata; class Amphibia; order Anura; family Ranidae; genus Rana; species Rana muscosa. The sequence goes on from JARGYO010005626.1 coordinate 43,475,023, forward strand.
GTATACTGTGCAGGAGGCTTAGCAACAATGACACTGACACTGTCCCCTGCCTATCCTTCTCTGTCCCTAAACACAAGGATTTGCAATATGCTTCAGCAAGATTGGTTTAGCACAGAATAGCACACTGACAGTTTCCCTCACTGTCCTTCTCTGTCCCTACAAACAAGGTTTAGCACAGAATAGCACACTGATAGTTTCCCCGAGTGTCCTTCTCTGTCCCTAAACTCAAGGATTTCAAATACGGTTCAGCAAGATTGGTTTAGCACAGAATAGCACACTGACAGTTTCCCCGAGTGTCCTTCTCTGTCCCTAAACTCAAGGATTTCAAATATGGTTCAGCAAGATTGGTTTAGCACAGAATAGCACACTGACACTTTCCCTCACTGTCCTTCTCTGTCCCTACAAACAAGGTTTAGCACAGAATAGCACACTGACAGTTTCCCCGAGTGTCCTTCTCTGTCCCTAAACTCAAGGATTTCAAATATGGTTCAGCAAGATTGGTTTAGCACAGAATAGCACACTGACACTTTCCCTCACTGTCCTTCTCTGTCCCTACAAACAAGATTTAGCACAGAATAGCACACTGATAGTTTCCACGAGTGTCCTTCTCTGTCCCTAAACTCAAGGATTTCAAATACGGTTCAGCAAGATTGGTTTAGCACAGAATAGCACACTGACAGTTTCCCTGAGTGTCCTTCTCTGTCCCTAAACTCAAGGATTTCAAATATGGTTCAGCAAGATTGGTTTAGCACAGAATAGCACACTGACACTTTCCCTCACTGTCCTTCTCTGTCCCTACAAACAAGGTTTAGCACAGAATAGCACACTGACAGTTTCCCCGAGTGTCCTTCTCTGTCCCTAAACTCAAGGATTTCAAATATGGTTCAGCAAGATTGGTTTAGCACAGAATAGCACACTGACACTTTCCCTCACTGTCCTTCTCTGTCCCTACAAACAAGGTTTAGCACAGAATAGCACACTGATAGTTTCCCTCACTGTCCTTTTCTGTCCCTACAAACAAGATTTAGCACAGAATAGCACACTGATAGTTTCCACGAGTGTCCTTCTCTGTCCCTAAACTCAAGGATTTCAAATACGGTTCAGCAAGCTTGGTTTAGCACAGAATAGCACACTGACAGTTTCCCCGAGTGTCCTTCTCTGTCCCTACAAACAAGGTTTAGCACAGAATAGCACACTGACAGTTTCCCCGAGTGTCCTTCGCTGTCCCTAAACTCAAGGATTTCAAATATGGTTCAGCAAGATTGGTTTAGCACAGAATAGCACACTGACACTTTCCCTCACTGGCCTTCTCTGTCCCTACAAACAAGGTTTAGCACAGAATAGCACACTGATAGTTTCCCTCACTGTCCTTCTCTGTCCCTACAAACAAGATTTAGCACAGAATAGCACACTGATAGTTTCCACGAGTGTCCTTCTCTGTCCCTAAACTCAAGGATTTCAAATACAGTTCAGCAAGATTGGTTTAGCACAGAATAGCACACTGACAGTTTCCCCGAGTGTCCTTCTCTGTCCCTAAACTCAAGGATTTCAAATATGGTTCAGCAAGATTGGTTTAGCACAGAATAGCACACCGACACTTTCCCTCACTGTCCTTCTCTGTCCCTACAAACAAGGTTTAGCACAGAATAGCACACTGACAGTTTCCCCGAATGTCCTTCTCTGTCCCTAAACTCAAGGATTTCAAATACGGTTCAGCAAGATTGGTTTAGCACAGAATAGCACACTGACAGTTTCCCCGAGTGTCCTTCTCTGTCCCTACAAACAAAGTTTAGCACAGAATAGCACACTGACAGTTTCCCCGAGTGTCCTTCTCTGTCCCTAAACTCAAGGATTTCAAATATGGTTCAGCAAGATTGGTTTAGCACAGAATAGCACACTGACACTTTCCCTCACTGTCCTTCTCTGTCCCTACAAACAAGGTTTAGCACAGAATAGCACACTGATAGTTTCCCTCACTGTCCTTCTCTGACCCTACAAACAAGATTTAGCACAGAATAGCACACTGATAGTTTCCACAAGTGTCCTTCTCTGTCCCTAAACTCAAGGATTTCAAATACAGTTCAGCAAGATTGGTTTAGCACAGAATAGCACACTGACAGTTTCTCCGAGTGTCCTTCTCTGTCCCTAAACTCAAGGATTTCAAATATGGTTCAGCAAGATTGGTTTAGCACAGAATAGCACACTGACAGTTTCCCTCACTGTCCTTCTCTGTCCCTACAAACAAGGTTTAGCACAGAATAGCACACTGATAGTTTCCCCGAGTGTCCTTCTCTGTCCCTAAACTCAAGGATTTCAAATACGGTTCAGCAAGATTGGTTTAGCACAGAATAGCACACTGACAGTTTCCCTCAGTGTCCTTCTCTGTCCCTACAAACAAGGTTTAGCACAGAATAGCACACTGACACTTTCCCTCACTGTCCTTCTCTGTCCCTACAAACAAGGTTTAGCACAGAATAGCACACTGACACTTTCCCTCACTGTCCTTCTCTGTCCCTACAAACAAGGTTTAGCACAGAATAACACACTGACACTCTCCCTACCTATCCTTCTCTGTCCCTAAACACAAGGAATCCAGGATTAGTAAAGGAAAAAAATGACACTGTCCCTGCCTATGCTTCTCTTTCCCTGCTCCGGAACACACTACACAAGGCCGCCGCGCTGGCGGCCTTTTTATAGTGTGGGGCGTGTACTAAACCCCCTCAGCAATAATTGGCCACAGGCATCCTGCCTGTGGCCAATCATTGCTCTCCTCGCTGCCGGCGCTGTGATTGGCCAAGCATGCGGGGTCACAGTGCATGCTTGGCCAATCACAGCGCCTGGATGACACTGCGATGGCGTAGTGCATTGTGGGCCGTTCGCGTCACTCGAATTTGGCGCGAACGGCCCAAATCGTTCGATCTTCGTCGAACGATCGAACAGCCGATGTTCGAGTCGAACGTATTTTCGACTCGAACACGAAGCTCATCCCTACTGCCTATCAACCCCTGTAATTTGGCGCGATTCCCCCTTGGCACAACTGGACAATAATAATAATGTGATTGTGGGCCCCTAAAGGCTATAGAGGGCCACAGTGATAACACACAACAATAGATGTATTTAAATATTGTTACCTTGTTGTGGTTTTCCTGCCACACAGCTGCAAAAGACACAATCCCACACAAGAAGTAGTTCAACCAAGAGGTAATATGTTTACTTGGTAAAGAAATAGAGATCACACATGCAATATTTGACTCAACAGATCCCTGTGAGCGTCAACTGACATACATATACACAACAGTTCCAGGGTCTAACCTATAAACTAAGAGACCCGAATTTACTCAACTTAGGGTATGACCTGAGGAAGTGCACGGTGGAGGAATCTCCCACTATAATGATATCCGTAGTTGGATACTTCTCCACCAAGTCCAACCCAGCTCACTGAAACAGCACAATGACAATAAAATAAATGCAAACAGTTGATTTACACGTGCAAGTTCAACAAGCTATCTGACTCCCCCTGGTGGGCAGCTTTACTGGTGCGTGTCTCGCTGTATCAACCTAGTCAGTGAGCTGAACTGATGATTGTTCCTAAAAGTTTCCAGTAATCTTCGGCTAGCATTTGTTGGTGCACTTGAGCATTTGTAATCCAACAAAAAGGGTGAAGAAAGATTGAACACTTAGCATGTGTGGTGCAATGGCAAGTGGAATGCTGATCCTTCCCAGAGCACTAAATCACTCCTGAATGTAGCATGTCTCCGCTTAAGGCACTGTAGTTTCCAGCAAGCATAAGTAAAACTATGGAAGTCACCTTCCTGCAACACAGTTAGTTATGTTGGTGGGCAGGTGCCCTCTCACCACATGAGGCCTCGCCTCGCCGGTATGCTCCGTTTGGGCCCTCTTGGTTCTCAGCCTCTGGACGGGTCGTGGTCCCTGGTCCTCCGCTTAGCCGCTCACAAGGCGTTGGTGGATAGGTGACTCTGGATGCTGGGGAGTGTAGAGCGGTCCCTATCCCTGGTCCGATCAGCAGGGCTATATAGGCGATCCGGTCTCCGTCACTTTAGGCCCAGGCTTCTCTGGCCTAAGCACCCTCGCTGCAGGCCTCTTGCCTATTGTCAGATGGCGTCCCAAGAGACGGAACACAAGCCCCACCTTGTCTTAAATAAGTTCTCCCAGCAGGCCATGCGTGGCGCCACGCACCCTGGCAGCACAGTGGCATTGTGGGCCTTGTAGTCTACTTCTGACCCGCAACAATAGGGTCTCTGTCTCTCCGCACCACAAGGTCCATCATGCATTGTTCTTGTCATAGCTGAACCAAACAAATTGCAGCAGTATGATACAAATGGACAACAAAAGGAGCCAAGTTCTTATTAGGCACAAACTGTAGTCCATAAGCTACGTGCAAAGTGACACCTTGCTACACACAGAAGACATAGCTGAGCCATTAACCCTTGGCTTTCAGACTGCCAGTATCTGGGAATTCAATGTTACTACTAGAGACGGGGAGTAAAGCAGATAAAACAAAATAGCTACACTGTAAATATAAGTGTGGCGCACCAACCCCAGACTTTACCTGCTTTTCTTCTGCTTGGCTCCTCTGCAGGAAAAGAATGAGGCACACCGCACCACAAGCCCGTACCCTCCTGAATAGGGAGGTTGAGCGGTGTTAGTTTCTCGGGCCTGCTTGCGACTGGTGTAAAAAAGGCCTCCAGTGCTGACCTTGTTTCTGCAGTAGTCAGAAACAAGTCTTCAATTCTCCCCAGTAAACAACTGTCCACACCAACTGAAAGGTCCAACACTTATTTATTCCTTATTGAGACAAACACGGGTCAGATAAGGTGGGAGAAGGTCCAGGCACAAACTTAAATTTGGGTTTCTCCTGTTCTGGATAGCACAAACAGGCTTGGCGCACGGTCGCTGCCACCTGCCACAGACCAGGTGAATAGGGCCTCTGCCACAGGCCCGGTTGTTGGGTCTCTGCCACCGACCAGATTCACGATGGATTACCTTCTAGAAGTAATGACCCCTGTCAGGGAAAGGACATCCATCCGGAGAGTTACCAGAGGCCCCACCGTCACCAGCGATACTGTACTGGGTCTTCGGGAAGGGTCACCTCCCTGGCCTCCTCGTCCTAGATTCAGGCACCCACTCCAGGGGGCACCCTAGGAGCCCTCGCTCCCTTGTGGGTCCCAGTCGAAGGTACTGGGCCCCGGGTCTCTCTCTCTCAAAAGTACCTCACCCCAGACTGAAGGTGTCTGAGATGGAACAGCAGCTCCGTCTCCAGGTCTAGGGCACCCAGAGACCACCCGACCAGGCCTCCGGGCCTAGGGCACCCAGAGGCGACACACACGCACCCAGGCTTAAGGTGCCTGAGCGCGGAACCGACGACCCCCTCTGGAAGATAGCCGCGCCCTTTTATATTCTCTCCCGACAGGCACAGCAGGTTCCCCGCCCCGCTGTACTGCTGCCGAGAGGGGACAAAAAGGACACAACCTCGTACTGCAGTTCAACCCGGGCCCACGGCAACAGCGCCACCCATAGGCCCCAGTGAACTTACACACCAGTACTATCTCCCAGGGATAGAAATGGTCCATGAGACCTAACAATTAGTGCATCTGAGCCTAGTTACCACTCGGATGCTTCCCCCTAAATGTAACCACCCGCTACATAAGGATCAAGTATTACATTACAATATTACCATTAATATTGCTAGATATATATTCATATATGATTAAAAATGGATATATATTAGGAATAATGATGAATATAAGACAGATACAGTATATAAAAAAAATAAAAAATAATGTTTCAATGGACCAAGGGACTTTGCACTTCCTAGTATGTACTGTGTACTTGTACACTCTTTGGATTTGCTATACTGCAATCATCTTCTACAGCTCACACTACATTCATACTGGCACACAGGGCAGATAGTTTGTTGCATTCAGAGGCGGCTAAACTGCACCTCTGGATGCAACAACACTCTGTACTATGGCTGTGCATAAACTGGCTGATTAGCTGGGATCAGTTTTTGTCCAGCCCCCATTCACATCTAGCAATTTGGGATCATGGGCGGATTTGCTGCGATTCTGCCCACAATTCCAAATCACACTGCAATCCTGGAAAAACACAGCAAGCATGTTTTTGTGCCATTCATTGTTAATGGCACCTAAAATGAGGTGCAGTTTTGCCACAATTGTTCCGTGAAGCTTGTCGCCCAAAAAAAGGAGGCGTGGCATTAAAAATGAATGGCACAAAAACATGCGTGCTGCATTTTGCCAGGATTTCAGTTAAAATTTGAATTGTGGACAGAATTGCTGCAATTCTACCCGTGATCCTAAATCACTAGATGTGGATGGGGCCTGAATGCACAATGTCTGCGTCCAGGGTCTGTCGAAGATTGTGTTCACATGTAAGTAACGACACTGGTGGTTGATTTGTACAGAGTAGAGATCTGACAGCAGCTGCTAACAGACCCTGCTGGTCACACAATGTGGGTGCAGACAGCTTTGCAACCGGCACCAAGAATCTACTGATTTTTGCTGTTGACTGCCCCTGGATGTAGCCTTATTCTCCCTAAGGCTGGGTTCGCACTTGTCAACTACCTTTACATGCATTATATTAGGGAAAATTATTGATTGTGAATGGGCTGCCAGCAGACTGAACCAAAAAGTGAACAGAATCCTCCATCCACACACTTGGGTTGGATGTAGCAATCCTTCAACATCCCCCCCTCCCATCGTATTCTGACAGCAGGGGCCCTCTGTTGTCATAATACACTGATCAGTGACTGTGGCTGTGACTGTGGCTGTGCTGATCACCAAAGGTTTTCCACTTTTTCCATTCAACAGAAGTTGATCTAACAATCAGCTTCTGTAAAGTAGAGGGCCACACACAAATCAAAATTCATCCACTCCCTGCTGAACCAGACAGATTTTGCTCTGTCTGTGGCCAACTTTATTGCGTTGAGGTGCCATTCATAATCATGTAATGTTCCAAAGGTTTTCCAACTTGTCCATTCAACAGAAGTTGATCTAACAATCAACATTTGTCAAGTAGAGGGCCATCCACTCCCTGCTGAACCAGACAGATTTTGCTGTCTGTGACCAACTTTATTGTGTTGAGGTGCCATTCATAATGTATGGCACTGCAGCACACCAACACACATAACTCTTTACCACAATGCCATAATGTGAACCCAAACTAAAGCACCAAATAGCACACCCCAGGCTCACCCAGAACTATTCATAAATATCTGTTCAACCCAAACAATAAGGCCCCTTTCACACTGAGGCGTTGAAAAACCGCTCAAAAATTATGGGATTTTGTACCTCTATTTTACCGCGTTTTTACCGCGTTTTTACTGCGTTTTTACCGTGATCGCGCTAAAAATAGCGCTAACGCGTACGCGTTTTTACCGCGTTTTTACCACGTTCGCGCTAAAAAATAGCGCGAACGCGGTAAAAACGCAAGCGCGTTAGCGCTATTTTTTTAAATAACGCTTATGCCTATGAGTTTTTACCGCGTTTTTACCGCGGTTCCCATTCATTTCAATGGGGATAGGCGTTTTTACAGCGCTATTTTATGCGCCCTAAAGTTGCTCTAAAAAAGCGGTTTGCAGGATTTTTTCCAACGCCCAGCCAGCATACCGCTTCAGTGTGAAAGCCCTCAGGGCTTTCACATTGAGAATGCTGGGGCAGGATTATTTCAGGCGTTATTACAGCGCTATTTTTAGCGTAAAAACGCCTCAGTGTGAAAGGGGCCTTAAGGCCAGGTCAATCTAACCTCCCACAGAATCACTGACACCAGGATATTTTTCCCCACCCAGGATCCATTCACATAAACTATGTAGTGCGTTGTAAAGTCCTGCCAGCTACACTCTACAGGTTCAATTCACAAAATGTTAACACCTGCATAAGGATTTGTATTTAATCCATGTAACGGTCATTTTTCAAAGCTAATTGGACTGGAAATGAACTGTCAATTTATTTGAAAATAAGAATTCTTATCCTGCTGTGTCAGCTTTGTAAATTGAGCCCTATATACACCATGTAGTACCTTACAAAAACTTTAAGCTGGCCATAGATGAATTGAAGTTCAGCAGGGACCAGCCAAATTTCGATCCATCTATGCCCTGTCCTATTGACAGACATTGATCTAACAATCAACTTTTGTTTAATGGGAATGTTGGAAATTTGTCTTTAAATCAGCAGTTGCAATGCTGATCAGTGTATTCTGAGAGAGGAAGAGTCCCGCTCTTAAGGCTCGTACACACGATCGGATTTTCATCGGACAAAGCGTAGGACTTTTGTCCGAAGGGCGTTGGCCATGAACTTGTATTGCATAAAAACCGAAACGAATTGTCAGCCAACAAACACGAAACGACGTGTTTTTTCAGCTCTTTAGCGCCATTCTTTGGGCAAATTCCGCTAATGTTGTGTTATGGTGAGCATTGCTTCTGAGCATGCGTGTTTGTACTTTGGAGTTTTGTCCGACGGACTTGTGTACACACGATCGGATAATCCGCCAACACACATTTGTTGGCGGACAATTTTAAAGCATGCCATCCCACATTTGTCCGCAGAAAATCCGCCAACAATTGTCCGATGGAGCATTTAAATGGTCGGATTTTCCGACAATAGCCTGTCATCACACAATTCCCGTTGGATAATCCGATCGTGTGTACGAGGCTTTAAGCTGGCCATAGATGAGTAAATGGTTGAACAAAAAACTGACCTGTTTCGAGTGTGGATGGGGGAATCCTCCCCACTGAGTCTGTGTTCTGACCAGTGGCGGCTGGTGTTTTTTTCTTCTGGGGGAAGGGTGGCAGACAGCCCCCCCTGGCCGGCGGCGGGGGCAACCCCTCCCCTGAAGGAACGCCCAGCACTTACCCTATCTAGGAAGCGTGCGGGCAGCGTGTCTGGAAGCTTTCTTCCTCCTCCTGTGGTGTGGATCACGGCGGCTTCTGCCGTGCATTCCCCTCCTCCTAGTCCTAGGCATTCAATAGGATCACCTGACCTTTCAGCCTATCGGGAACTGGGTATCAGACCCACGCTTCCTGATTGGCGGAGAGGCGATTCAGTGTTAGAAAAGCAAATATTAATTTGCTTTTCTAACACACCTGGGTGAGCTCCGAGCCTATGGCTCTAATCAGGTGCTTAAAAAAAACAACCCTGCCATTGTAATTCATGCGCCCGGCATCCTGAAAGGGGCCAGACGCATGAATCTATCTATTAATCATATAGGGGCTGTAGTGGATAGAGGGGGCGGCGCCTATGCACTCTTAATGGACAGGCCGCCCCTGATTCTGACAGCACAGAGACTTCCCCACCATTAGAATATACTGGCTATAAGCTGTAGTGCTGATTGAGCAGGGAATATCTGATAGGGCAGTTGTACAGTACAATCTCGCTGCACAAACATGGATCTAAATTTGGCCGGTCCCTGCTGATTGTTGATCCATATATTCTCCATCCACCTTGCTTTTGTGGATGAGAAATCTGTTTTCTTTTTATCAGCTCACTGGCTGATCAAAAAAAAAAAGATCAGTGTATGGCCAGCTTTAGGCCCCTTTCACACGGAGGGTCCATTCAGGTCCGCCTGTCAGTTTTTTAGGCGGACCTGAACGGATGCTCCATGTACCTCTATGGAGCCACAGATGTCAGTGGTGACATGTCCGCTGACATCCGCTCCGCCAAAGTGTGACGGAGGAAAACCCTATTTTTCCTTCCGTCGGCGGAGCAGATCGGATGAACACGGACAGACGGTCCGTGTTCATCCGATCTCCCCATAGGGGAGAGCGGCGCCCTGACAGGGCGGTCCCTGCACAGTGTGCGGGGACCACCCAGTCATCCGCCGGCTCAGCGGGGATCAACTGAGCGATCCCCGCTGAGCAAGCGGAGCTTCACGGGGCGGATCATGACTGATCCGCCCCGTGTGAAAGAGCCCTTACACTTGCACGCCATATATATTATGTGTTCCATATGTCTGATTACGTTTTTTTTATTTTTTTTATTATTGCAACAGTTGTCCACTGCTGTGTAGATTGCATCTGTTTTAATAAAGTTAACTTTCACTGTAGGCTCTGACAAAGTGTTAGCTCTCTGTGTTTATTCTGTTTATGTTCATGCATCTGTGATGACTGATGAGGCATTAACATTGCCTCCTCACCACCTGTTTCAACCCCTGAAAACCTGCACCACAACTGCATGGGGAATGGGTCATGTTTGATAGGCGCTACTAGCAACAGCCTCTATAACTTCTTTTGCGCCATCTGCTGCCTTTGCAGCTTAAGCGAGAGAAGTTGGGAGATAATTAAAAAATTGTCTACGGCCCTGCACGTAAGGTGTATATATATGTATGTATGTATGTGTGTATATATATATATATATATATATATATATATATATATATACATATATACACCTGTGTGTGTGTATATATATATATATATATGTAGCGGCCTCACCCCTCTCTCTCCCCTTCTCATACTCGGCTTGTCTCTCTTCGTCTAGGGGTCTCAGTGCTGGGGGGAGGGATGAGATACACCACGGCCCATGTCCTCCATAGCTAAGAGGTGAAGGCCAGAAGATTGGGCCTTGTGTAGGTGTCCTAGAGTCAAGTCCATTACTTCGTCCCTGACTCCTCTGCTCCTAGTAACCAGAGTATCACACAGTGAATAGGTCCAACTCAGTTTTATTCTTCTTGCCAAACAATAAACAGTTTTCTTCTACTGAGTAATAATGGGGAATAGATCGAGGCACAATCCTTTCCCTTCTGATGCTAACCACTGTGATATCACCAGTGGCGGATAGTCACTGCCACTGACTATATTGAGTAGAATGTGAATTACCTTCGCTAGCACGGCCCCTGTCAGGGGAAGGAGATCCGTCCAAGGGAGAAACAGGAGGCCTCTCTGTCACCAGCAATGCTGCGCTGGACTCTTCAGAGAAGTTCCGCACACCAGTCTTCACGAACTCAGACACGGGCACCCAAGGAGTTAGGGGCCCCTCGGATTCCTCCACCCTTGCGGAACTCAGTCGAAGGTACTGAGCCCCAGGCATCCCCAATAGTACCTCACCCCAGGCTAAAGGTGCCTGGGATGGATTCCATCTCTGCTCCAGCCAGGCCAAGGGCACCTAGGCCTGAAACACTGGAACGCCAGCACCCAAGCTGAAGGTGCCTGGGTGCGGCCGAGTCCTCCGACTCCCACTCCGAACTCTGAACCCCGTGGTAAGGGCGTCCACCCCTCTCATCCCCTCTCCCTTTGCGCCACAGCGGGTTCCCCGCCGTACCAGCTCCAGGGGAGGACATAAAGGTACAGTCTTGCGGTGTGAGTTCAGCTCCGGCCCAGGGCAACAGTGCCACCTGTGGACCGCAAGGAACCTCACACCACCAGAGTCCTCCAAGAACCAGAAAAGGGTCTCGGATCCCCTAGCAATTGGTGCATCTGGGTTACACTACCACCCAGATGCCTCCCTTAAATTCAAACACCCGCTACACTCTCCCCCTGGTGATTTGACACTGGTCCCCAGTGTCTGGTGCAAACCCATGTCTCCCAAAAAGTGGCAGCATAAGTCTGACCCAGAGACCAACTACACAATTTGACCCTGAATTGTGCCAAGACCTGAATGGGAAAGGGAAAACTTAAAACAATATAACTATAAAACTTTCCAATAAAACACTTTACATATCTCACACAGGTACATTCTTCCCTCCCCCTGGCTATCTAAGGACCACCCATTCTCAGCAGCCTTGATAGACGAGTCTCCTGCAGGAGGGAATGAAAAGAAACATACATCCTAACAATATATGTGTGTCTGCTTGGAATGAATGGGTCTATCCGAAAAGAAACCCACTCACTCCAATGAGTGCTGCATAATGTCAAAAAAAACAAACAAACGTTGCGCAACACTGCCACCTGGTGACAATGCCGCGGTCAAGACACTCATCACTTCCAGATGAACTTTTTCTCTCTTGAGCATTTCTCTGTGACTCTACACTAACTAAAACCCCAAAGTCACTGATTTCTCTGAAGTTCAAGGAGAAAGAGGGAGAACAAAACAATAACAGCTCCCATTTCTCCGAAGAGTAGAACTGCCCAAATGCAAAAAAAAACTAGGGCACAGTCCCTGTGTTCCGATGAAGACACTCCGGAAAGTTAAGCAATGAACAGCAAAAAGAACACACAGGAGTCTTTCCTTTTCTCCTAAAGGTAAAACCTTGGATGCGGTAGGAACACAGGCTTCAAATGTCTGTCCAAAGCCTCCACATGGTACTCAGCATTTCCTCCTTCCTTGCGGCAAATCACCACTCTGTCCACATGGATATGCCTTCCCAGCATCCACTTAGCTTTACAGTTCTGGAACTTCTTGGTGACCGTTGGTGAACAAGAAAGGTCAATCTTCTGGCCGAAAAGACGCTGCAGCCTTGACAAAGGTGGCATGGTGGCCCAGTCTCCTTCTCCAGGCGGAACAATCACTTCTGGGTAGTGAGGTGCGTTCACCACCTCGGTAGATCTGGGCCTAGGAGCCCGCAGTGACTTGCGTTGCACTCCCGCAACAGGAACAGGTGAAATGGATGTTGAGTCCAGAAGAGGAACTTCGGACAGGGGACCAGATTCTTCCCTAGGCGCCGAGGCCTCCACCCGGGGTGTACTATCTCCAGTAGACATGGGCAGGTCCCTTGTGACATGGGACGAGGGTAGCTTCATCTTGTCCCATCCCTTCTGATGGAAGATTTTGTCTATCTCCCCATCATCGCCATTGTCAGACAATGAATCCAGGTCAGAGGTGTCGTAGCATTCAGCGGGCAGATAATTCCCAGTCACTGAACTATCCCCCTTGACGGCCTCTACCGACTGTGGGCTTCCGCCACTTTTAACCACACAGACAGTCCCAACCCCTGGCTCACCTGGGCCTTCAGAAGAATAGGGATGTCCAGGACTCTTCCTACCGGATCCATCCAGGCCAGGCAAGCAGCGGGGCAAAGCTCTTCCACGACAACACAAGGCCATCACTAGGCCGACTTTCCTCTTCGGTGGTCGGAGCAGGGAGCTGCTGGTGACCGAGGCAGCATCCTCTGATTTTTCTCTTTTCATCTCCGCTTGGGCAGTCACTTCGCCCGGATCAGTGTGCACGGGAAACGCACCAGCATCGATCCCTCCTTCCGGAGTGGCAGTCCCTGTGAGGTAGTTGAGGTGGAAAGCACGAGGCTTTTCTGTGGATGGTTCCACCTCGAAGAGAAACTCCTTGCAGACCTCACATCGCCCGAATGGCTTCAGCTGCACCACCAGTCCCGAACAGCCAGGACAGATCACACCGAGGGCCTCCATGTCTCTGCAGGTGTACAGAGCCAATCGCCCCCGGGGCCTTAGTCTTATCCCCGTATCCATGATCAGAGCAGCCAGAGAAGTCATCTCCATTCCGTAAGAAACTGAAATCCATGGAGTAGTTGAAGTCATCTTCTCTCTTCGCTGCTCCATTGCGCACTGACCCACCCGCGCCGGAATCTCCACGTGCATACGTCCACATGGCCAGACTCCTCCCACACTCTGCACTTGTTCGCGGGCTTTCTCCTCTCCCCGCCCACGAACTACGCAGCTATGGGTTGCCTCGTGGTGCATTGGCCAATATGGCCGACCTACTCGGAACTCCTCCGGCAGCAAAGTTCAAGTTCAGACACCACACACATCCCGGACGCGATGCCCCCACGTGTAGCGGCCTCACCCCTCTCTCTCCCCTTCTCATACTCGGCTTGTCTCTCTTCGTCTAGGGGTCTCAGTGCTGGGGGGAGGGATGAGATACACCACGGCCCATGTCCTCCATAGCTAAGAGGTGAAGGCCAGAAGATTGGGCCTTGTGTAGGTGTCCTAAAGTCAAGTCCAGTACTTCGTCCCTGACTCCTTTGCTCCTAGTAACCAGAGTTCCACACAGTGAATAGGTCCAACTCAGTTTTATTCTTCTTGCCAAACAATAAACAGTTTTTTTCTACTGAGTAATAATGGGGAATAGATCGAGGCACAATCCTTTCCCTTCTGATGCTAACCACTGTGATATCACCAGTGGCGGATAGTCACTGCCACTGACTATATTGAGTAGAATGTGAATTACCTTCGCTAGCACGGCCCCTGTCAGGGGAAGGAGATCCGTCCAAGGGAGAAACAGGAGGCCTCTCTGTCACCAGCAATGCTGCGCTGGACTCTTCAGTGAAGTTCCGCACACCAGTCCTCACGAACTCAGACACGGGCACCCAAGGAGTTAGGGCCCCCTCGGATTCCTCCACCCTTGCAGAACTCAGTCAAAGGTACTGAGCCCCAGGCATCCGCCATAGTACCTCACCCCAGGCTAAAGGTGCCTGGGATGGACTCCATCTCTGCTCCGGCCAGGCCAAGGCCACCTAGGCCTGAAACACTGGAACTCCAGCACCCAAGCTGAAGGTGCCTGGGTGCGGCCGAGTCCTCCGACTCCCACTCCAAACTCTGAACCCCGTGGTAAGGGCGTCCGCCCCTCTCATCCCCTCTCCCTTTGCACCACAGTGGGTTCCCCGCCCCGCCATACCAGCCCCAGAGGAGGACAAAAAGGTACAGTCTTGCGGTGTGAGTTCAGCTCCGGCCCAGGGCAACGGTGCCACCTGTGGACCGCAAGGAACCTCACACCACCAGAGTCCTCCAAGAACCAGAAAAGGGTCTCGGATCCCCTAGCAATTAGTGCATCTGGGTTACACTACCACCCAGATGTCTCCCTTAAATTCAAACACCCGCTACATATATATATATATATATATATATATATATATGTAGCGGGGTCTTTAAATTTAGGTAGGACACTCAGGTGTGTAAGTATGGAAAATATGGACCATTTGTGTTCGCGGAGGATTGGATGGTGTAATAATCTCCTTGGCCTCTGGGTGGCGGGGTACCCAGAGGCTCAAGGTAGATTGACCGTCACACTGCTACCCTTTTTGTCCCTTTCCGGAGATGGTACGGCGAGGGCGGGTACCTGCCGTGGTGTTGATGGGAGGATATAAAAGGGGGAGACGCCCTAACCACGAGGTCTGTCTTCGTCCTCTGGAGGATCTTCTTTGCGCGCCCAGGCAACTTAGGCCTGGGTGCGGGCGGTTCCGGATTCCGGCCCAGGCGCCCTAGGCCTGACCAGAATGGAGTTGGAGTCCATCCCAGGCACCTTCAGCCTGGGGTGAGGTACTAAACCAGGAGTCCTGGGGCCCAGTGACTTCGACTGGGTCCCGCAAGGGTGGAGAAGTCCGAGGGTCCCTGAAGTGGATGAGGCCCATGTCTGAGGTGAGGAGGCCGGGGAGGTTACCCATTCGGAGAGTCTAGAGCAGCATCAACCCAGTGACAGATGGGCCTCTGGTAACTCCCTTGGAGGGACATCTTCCCCTGACAGGGGCCGCAGCGCAGCGAAGGTACTCCTATCTATGTCTCTTGAGTCGCTGGTAGAGACTCTCAAGTTCTAAGTCCTTTCTAGCTAAGGCTATAGTAACCGCTGTAAATATATTGGGGTTGGGGGAAGGGAATTCGCAAGTTTCCACTAATAAGTAAGTGATCAAGTGTGTCGCTTACTATAGATCATTAACCCTGTAAGGTATTGTTGCTGTAACCATTTAAGCATATAGAATTAAAGGAAATGGGGAGAGGGATGAGCCTGTTTAGAGACAGGCAAAGGGGTTACTTTAGCAACAAAAATAGATCAGACAACAGAAATGTTATGAGTTAAATATTTATTCCTGTAAACCTTATAACATATAAAGATTGAATAAAGTGCAAGGTGGGTACCCAACCTGTGGATGATTTTGTAAAACTTGATAAAAGGGACATCACTGGACAGACAAGACTTAACAAAAAACATGTAACAGTACACTGGTCCGGACATGTGGTTCAGTCCTATGTATTAAGTAACCCAGTGAAAATCTTTTTAAGTTGCCTTCCTCTAAAGGATGTAAGGTAATTGGATCCACCAACAATTGTGTGGATCCCTTTATTAAATCCAAATGGGTACTGTATAACAAAGGGCTGAGCCTGATGGGGCGGGGGGAGGGGGGGGGGGGTTGGAGTAAATGGACTGGGGCAGGGGGACCGCTGTTGGTGCGGAGAACCGAGAATCCCCTGGTGGTACTATTGGCCGACCAATGTTCCAATGAATTCAGATTTGATAAAGAATGAGAAAGTAATAAATTTCCTCTGACAGTTGCTGGTATAATTTAAATTGAAAAGTTCATCAGTGTGATTTGATTCAAGTGTCAGTAATTCATTTGGTACATAGCATTGGTAGGGCAGCAATGCAAAGGGATTTTAGACATAGTAAAATCAGTCAATACTCATAGTATTTAGCTCTACTTCGTCCTATACATCAATAGGGTGCGTATGTTACCAATGGACGTCGTCGCTGTTAGAGTTGAGTTTGATCAGATCTGTGTCACTGGATCTCTGATTGCCACATACCTTGCAGCTGATGTTAAGTTATTCTGGCCATTCCAATTAATTTCGTTGGCCGTTGGCGCTTACGGGTATCCAGGGGTGTCCTAGGGCTGTCAGGCGGTGCTCACGCCACTATGTGGAAAATCCAATGTAACGGCATTAGAAATGCCGAGTGTCGCGGTCGTTGCAGCTAGTTTGGACGCTGACTGCTGCCTGCGATCTCCTGTCACTCCACCCGCTCCATTCGAAATCACGTCATGTGACTGTGTGGGG
Source organism: Rana muscosa (assembly GCA_029206835.1). Taxonomy (NCBI): domain Eukaryota; kingdom Metazoa; phylum Chordata; class Amphibia; order Anura; family Ranidae; genus Rana; species Rana muscosa. Next base: position 43,491,728 of record JARGYO010005626.1, read on the forward strand.
TATGACGTCCCTTTTATCAAGTTTTACAAAATCATCCACAGGTTGGGTACCCACCTTGCACTTTATTCAATCTTTATATGTTATAAGGTTTACAGGAATAAATATTTAACTCATAACATTTCTGTTGTCTGATCTATTTTTGTTGCTAAAGTAACCCCTTTGCCTGTCTCTAAACAGGCTCATCCCTCTCCCCATTTCCTTTAATTCTATAGTAACCGCTGGCGAGATCGCAGTGGTTTAGCTGACAACCAGGATAGTGCCTCGACCTGCTCATCCCCGTATCAGAATGTTATCAAGTCGCAACCAGTTAGCTACTGAAGCACTGTTTATTGTGAGATATGCAATAAAACAAGAGTTGGAATTTGATCCGTGTGTGGAACTCTGGTTAATGGGAGCAGAGGGAAGTGTTGGCGCAGCAGGACTTAATTCTAGACAAAAGCACACAGGCCCGAGGAAATATCTGGTGCTGGCCTTCACCTCACCCACAGCTATGGGGAGGACATGGGCCGTAGCGCATCTCACCCTGTCGTGTGACATACCCCTAGACAAAAGAGATGGGGTGAGGCTGCTACATATATATATATTTTTTTTTTCCATAAGGTTTTTATTGGAAATAAAAGAGAACAAGCAAAATGGGGTGTATTACAGAAACACTTAGCACAAATGATTTGGTAATAGACATGGTACGCATGTACAGTAACATATTAGCTTTTAGGCTGTTGACAGTGAGATATTGAGAGTTAGGCCTCGTACACACGGCCGAGATTCTCGTCGAAAAAAACATGTCTTTTTTTTCGACGAGATTCTTGGACAAGAAACTTGTCCCGGCCGAGTGTACACACGCTCCATTCAAAGAACCCGCGGTTCTTTGAATGGAGCGAACGCGGTGACGTCATCGAATACGACGAGCATGCTCTCGTCACATTCGATGTCGTCGCCGCCATCTTGGTTCACCCTATCCTATGCCTAGGAAGCTACCGCGCATGTGTCGAAGTCATTTCGAGCATGCGCGGGCTTCCCGGCGAAAAGGTAAGTGTACACACACACCATTTTCTCGTCGAGAAACAGGCTGACGAGAATCTCGACGAGAAAATAGAGAGCAGGTTCTCTATTTTCTCGTCGAGATTCGAGTCGCTTTTCTTGACGAGAAACCATACACACAAACAAATTTCTCGGCAAGAAATCTCTGCCAGCAAGTTTCTTGCTGGTTCTTGCCGAGGAACTCGTTCGTGTGTACGAGGCAAGAGACCCTATTTCTGTTGAATCAAGAGCTTGTTGGTTTTTATAGACTCTGAGTACTTTTTGAGCATTTGGGATTAGTCATATATTATGGTATTGGTATGATTGTTGATATAGAGGGGGTGGCTTTATCTAACTAGGTCAAAGTGTCAATAATATGATTCAATTCATATAGAGGGTTCTAAGTCAAGGTCAGAGCTTGAGTTTCTGTATAACTAACAGGATATTCAGGGTGGGGGGGGGGGGGGGCGTGAGTGTAAGACGGGGAAGGAGGAGGAGGGTATGTTTACAATAGGGAGCAAGGAAGGAATGAAAGGGAGTGGTGAGGTTTTTATGGGAAGGATAAAAGGATAAGGGGAACAGAGGAAGTGGATGTCCATCTCTCTCTTTCCCTCCGTTGGGAAAGGTGGGGGGTGATTTGGTTGCTGTTTTGGGTTTGTGTCTGGTGGAGTCATATTACTGTGTTATTAGTGATGTTTAGTAGGGGTTATCAATTTTGGATCTGGTTATGGGATGGTGTAGACAAGGGTGATAGAATAGTGTCAGGTGGGTGGGATGTTGGCAGTGGTTCGGTCTTTGTAATCTGTTGTTGTCTGAAAATGGGTCCAACAGGCCCATTTGGATGAAAATTTGGTAGGAGTGTCATGCGAAATGCTAATGAGGAGTTGCATTTCTGCTATCTTATCAATTCTATTTAGCCATTCTTTAATTGATGGGGTATGTGGAGTACCCCAGTGGATCGGTATGTATTGTTTAGCAGCATTTACCATGTGCATGGCTAAGGATTTGAAATAGTTGCCGTTGGATGAGGCGGTAAAGTGTAAGAGGAATTACGCCAGAGAAAAATCAAGCGTGTATGTAGTCACCTTAATCAAATGTTGAAAGTGAAAAAATTTACTTTCTAGGCACCAATAATAAGAAAAAAAAACAATACATTTTATTACTATGAATTAATACATAGAGATTAAAAACATTAAAATGCTGTAATGTTTTTTTTTTTTATATCATCTCCTTTTTATTTTAGAAAATTATTCTCATAATACAGACACTTATTGCATTTTATCCAGTGAAACATTACATTTTTTTGTGCCAATCATCGTGTACATACTACTATATCCTGTTACTATATTCTCTTTTCCCTTTTTCCTCCCCCTTCCCCCGAGCTACATCCATCACCTTTACTTCCTTGTATCTAGTCACCACAATTCACCTCCTCCACCATTGCCACCGCCCACTCCTATCTATATATACAATTTTTACTCGTTCCCACTGTTCTTTCCCTCTCTTCTCCACCCTCCCCTCCTGCAGCTCCTACAGATCTTACATCTGGAGTCTTTCCACTACTAGTTGAGGTGGCGCAAGGTCGGCGTCCCCCAGCCATGATTTCCATATGGTGTCAAATTTTCCCACTTCTCCCCTTCGGCTGTACATCAGTCGCTCTCTTAAAAGCACAGAATTTACACATGAAATCCACTGCTTCCCCGTGGGTCCCGCTGGTGCCATCCAGTATTTTGCAATGAGTTTTCTAGCCAGATACATCAGTCTAGTCAACATACAGTACATTTCTCTTGGGAACATTTCTGTGTCAATGGCTCCAAGCAAGTACACTAAAGGGTTTAGGAGAACAGGTACCTGGGCTAGTATCGTGATACACTGAGAGACTTCCTCCCAGTACCTGTGGAGTTTTGGGCATTTCCATATTAAATGTATAAAGTCCCCCCTATGTACTTTACATTTTGGGCACAGGGGGAATCTCTTCCTCCCCACCTATATAACTGCTATGATGTTCTATATGCCCTATGCAAAATGAATAGTTGTGATAATCTATGGGATGCAGATACCAATACCACAGGAATAGAATCAAGTGCCATTTCCCACTGGTTCCCATCTATATCCCCTATGTCTTCCACCCATTTGCTTCTGCTTCTCAAAGAGGCATGTCCTGGACTGAGGACAGCAATTCCATATACATTTTTGATATTAATCCCTTCCGGGTGTCTGCCCCAAGAACTTCCCTCAGCATAGGTGATGTTGACACTGTCATAGAGTGTGTTATTTGTTGTGCCTGCAGAGCATGACAAAGCTGAAGATATTGATAGAAGCCCTTGGGACTTAACTGGAATTCCTGGCATAGCTGTTCATATGTCTTCAACTCTTTCCCTTCATATAATTGTGCAAAAAAACAGATCCCCCTCTCTTTCCAAGGGGTAAAGCCCTGCAGTTCCTGTACCTCTGGGTATCTCTGGTTATGCCATATCGGAGTAAAGGGCAACAAACCCTTTCTTTATCATCAGAGCTTTCCGAATCTCCCCCCATACTCTTTTGAGGAGGACGCATATGGGTGCCGAGTCTGGTATACTTGGCAGGTCCATTTCCATATGGGAGGCCGCTTCCAGTGTTGGGGCAGATGTGGTCACCATTTTACATATCGGGTCCTCCCTCCCTTCCCGCCCCCAACCTGCCATCTGCTGAAGCTGTGAGGCCAAAAAGTGCATTTTGGGGTGGGGTATTGCCAATCCTCCTCTATCCTTTCCGTACTGCAGGGTAGCTAGACTGATCCTGGCTGCCTTTTTTTTCCAAATTAATTCCCTCATTAGTGTATCAATCTGTTTAAACCACTTATTGAAAATCCACATGGGGGAATTATGGAATACATACAGTAACTGCGGGGCCCACACCATTTTTTTTAAGTTTGCCCGTCCTGCTACTGACAGTGGAAGCTTACACCAGCTGTTGCATTTCGCTTTCTGTCTAACCAGCAATGGGCCCAGATTTAACTGAATATACTCAGCCGGTTCCGGGGATACTACTACTCCCAGGTATTTAAAACTTTTTGCTATTACTATTTGCTCTGCCCCCTCTGGTAACTGTTCCGTCCACTGGTCTATGGGCATTAAAATTGATTTTGACCAATAATGGTAAAACCTGAGAAACCTCCAAAGTCCTCAATTATCCCCATCACTGCTCGCAGCGAGGCGGCCGGGTCACCTAGATATACTGTATAAGCGCGTCGTCCGCGTATAGAGATATTTTTTCTTCCCTCTGGCCCCTGCGAAACCCCACCACTTCAGCGGCATTACGAATCAGGATAGCCAGGGGCTCTACCGCCAGGGCAAACAGCAGTGGGGACAGTGGGCACCCCTGGCGGGTGCCTCTATATAGCTCGAATGGAGAGGAGGCATTGTTATTAATACGGAGTCTGGCTCTAGGTTTAGAGTAGAGCACCTTTACCCACTTTATAAACTTATCCCCCAATCCAAATCTTTCCAGGATCTCCAGGAGGTAGGACCACTCCACACTGTCAAACGCCTTTGCGGCATCCAGTGACAGAATGGCCCTACCCCCCGGGTTATCCACCGGCACCTGTAGATTCATATATAATTGTCTGCGGTGGAACGTGTGGGTATAAAGCCAGACTGGTCATGATGGACCAGCCTGTCGATTACCTGGGATAGCCTCTTAGCCAAAATGCTGGCCAGAAGCTTAACATCCGCTTATCCTTCCCCGGTTTTGGGAGCACTATTATTATTGCCTCCTGCATACTATCTGGTAGGCTACCTACTTCCACTGTCTCCATTAATACCTGCAACAAGGGTGGTAGAAGGTCCTCCCTATAGTGGGAGTACACCTCTGCCGGTAACCAATCCGGACCTGGGGATTTGTGATGTGGTGCCCCCTCCAGTGCCTCCGTCAGTTCTTTCAATGTTATTGGGGAGTTTATCATTTCCCTGAAAACCTCAGAGAGCTGTGGGAATGGGCATGCTTGTAAAAACAGAGCCAGGTCAGATGGGGTGTAACTAGTCTTAGAGGAGTATAGATCCTTATAGAACCGCTGGATATTATCTAAAATATCGGAGTCAAGGGTATACTTCTCCCCAGATTCTGCCTTTACAGCAAAGATATTAGCGGATTCCCGCTGCTCTCTAGCTATGAGGGCGAGAAGACGGCCAGTATTTTCCCCCTCCTCGAAGTAACTCTGCTGCTGAAAATATCTCCTTTTCTCCACTGTTGTCAGTAAGACCGAATTATACATGGATTGCGCCTCCATCCAGGAGTCGTGGTTAGACTGAGAGGGGTCAGCTATCAGGGACTGTTCTCTCATTTTCATTTCTTCCTGTACCCTGCTTTCCCATTCCCTCAAGCAAGTTTTAATTCCTGTTATCTCTCTAATAAGGCATCCCCTTAAATATGCCTTAAGTGTATCCCATACTACCGCTGTGCCAGCCGATCCCATATTAAACTGCAAAAATTACCGTATTGCCCTCTTCGTTTTATCCGTAGACGGGAACAGAGTTTACCAAAAAGGGTTCACTTTCCACAACGGGCGGACCGATGCAACCGTAGCATCCGGCAAAATGCTGTAAGGTTACTACAGTGACAACTAAATCTCTCCAATACTGATCATAGATGTCAGAACATATCAAATAGACATGTGTGACTAAACTATAATGTAGCAATATGTTAAGCTCTACATGTTTCGCGAACATCGCTTCTTCAGGATCTTGTGTGTACTTTCTGAGGAGAGAAAACAGTCAGTAAATGTTGTATTTTACAATATAGGTATATATAATAGAAATAAGTACATAGTCTCAATTTAACAAAGTATGCATTAAGCACCAAGACTGTGTCTAAGAGCGAACAGAGCAACCACGGTATTCATTGTGTGCAACGAACAGTATGTGGGGACGTGCCAGATAGAAAATATAAAATAAAAATAGGTCAAAGGATATGCCAAAAAAGATTGCAACACCTCGGCTCTGTAAGTAGAGGGAAGAGGAAAATAAACAAGAGGCAGACTACACCCATATCCGGGAATCTTTCATGCGTTGTGGTTTTAAGAATCTCGTAAACTACAAGGTAGAGATATATTTGAATGCCTACCTTTTTATAGTAGTGTCAAATTTTAAAGGCTAGGAGTACTGTATATGTAGTCTATGGCTGGGACATTTGCGTATAAAATTCAAATGTGCTTAAGGGCAGAAAATTGCCATCTATGGAATAATATAAGGAACCAAATTAGATAAACAGGGAGGGAAGGAGAGAAAGGGGATAAGGAAACCTGTGGGACACCCCAAAGAGGATAAAATAGTCCTGGAGAGTAGTGATGAGCCGAACACCCCCGGGTTCGGTTCGCACCAGAACCCGCGAACGGACCGAAAGTTCGTACGAACATTAGAACCCTATTAAATACAATGGATGCGAACGTTCAAATTCTAAAGTGCTAATTATAACAACTATTATGCATGTTATTATCCTAAAAAGGGTTTGGGAACCCGGGTTCTGCACCAGGGGACATGTATCAATGCAAAAAGAAGTTTTAAAAACGGTCGTTTTTCGGGAGCAGTCATTTTAATGATGCATAAAGTGAAAAAAAAAAGTCAAATATTCCTTTAAATATCGTACCTGGGGGGTGTCTAAAGTATGCCTGTGAAGTGCCACGTGTTTCCCGTGTTTAGAACTGTCCCTGCACAAAATGACACTTCTAAAGGAAAAAAAAGCCATTTAAAACTGCTTGCGGCTTTAATGTAATGTCTGGTCCCGGTAATATGGATGAAATTCTTTAAGAAAAATGGCATAGCTACCCCATGACCCCCCCCCCCTACCCCAGCCCATTACCAGCCCCTTTGGGTCTTGTATGGATATTAAGGGGAACCCCGCACATAAAATAAAAAAGGCCCTATATACTCTGAACAGCCGTATACAGGCGGTGCATACAAGACAGGGACTGTAGGTTTGTTCTTATGTAGAATCTGTTTGTAATTTTGAACAGGTACATTGTTGAAGTGTAGCTCCAGCCCAAAAATCTATTTTTAAACTTTTTGGAAAACATAGGTAAGGGTTATCACCCCTGTAACATTTGTTTTGCTGTCTGTGCCCCTGTTCAGAACATTTCACCTCACTTTCCGTCCCAATGACAACTGTTTTTGAAATGTGGTGTTTTTCTTGAAACAAGGATTGCTGATAAAGCATCAGTACAGAGGAGACACCTTTCTCCCATATTTATTCTTACAGGAGAGAATTTTCCTTCCTAGTGGTAGATTTCCTCTCACTTCCTGTTGTCTTCTTGCGTTTGCAAGTAGGAGTCGTTTGTAAGTTGGATGTTTGAAAGTAGGGACCTGCCGTATATACTCTGCAGAAATAGGCCCCTTAGTTGTTGGTGTTGGCACAACACTGTAAGCACTCACAGTTACTCTTGGTTGGTGCTGGAACGCCCTGCTGTCAACTATTATATCAGGAATTTTAATTACATATAATTGTTGAACAGTGGTAGTAAAAATTGGGCCTTTGATGGTGGTGCTGGTGCCACAACACTGTAAGCCCTGACAGTTACTCTTGGTGGGTGCAGCAATGGGCCCTGCTGTGAATTATTAGATCAAGAATTGTAATTGCATGCCCCTGTTGAACAGGGGCTGAAAAATTGGGCCTTTTGTGGTGGTGGTGGTGGTGGTGGTGTTGCCACAACACTGTAAGCCCTCAGAGTTACTCTTGGTGGGTGCAGGAATGGGCCCTGCTGTGAATTATTAGATCAAGAATTGTAATTACATGCCCCTTTTGAACAGGGGCTGAAAAATTGGGCCTTTCGTGGTGGTGGTGGTGGTGGCGTTGCCACAACACTGTAAGCCCTCAGAGTTACTCTTGGTGGGTGCAGGAATGGGCCCTGCTGTGAATTATTAGATCAAGAATTGTAATTACATGCCCCTTTTGAACAGGGGCTGAAAAATTGGGCCTTTCGTGGTGGTGGTGGTGGTGGCGTTGCCACAACACTGTAAGCCCTCAGAGTTACTCTTGGTGGGTGCAGGAATGGGCCCTGCTGTGAATTATTAGATCAAGAATTGTAATTACATGCCCCTTTTGAACAGGGGCTGAAAAATTGGGCCTTTCGTGGTGGTGGTGGTGGTGGCGTTGCCACAACACTGTAAGCCCTCAGAGTTACTCTTGGTGGGTGCAGCAATGGGCCCTGCTGTGAATCATTAGATCAAGAATTGTAATTGCATGCCCCTGTTGAACAGGGGCTGAAAAATTGGGCCTTAGGCACTGGTGGCACAACACTACAACCCCTCACAGATACTGTACTTGGAGCACAGCAATGAGCCCTGTTGCAAAGTATTGCTTCAAAAATTGTAATGACACGCCCCTGTTAAACAGGGGCTGAAAAATTGGGCCTTAGGCACTGGTGGCACAACACTACAACCCCTCACAGATACTGTACTTGGAGCACAGCAATGAGCCCTGTTGCAAAGTATTGCTTCAAAAATTGTAATTACACGCCCCTGTAAAACAGGGGCTGAAAAATTGGGCCTTAGCCACTGGTGGCGGCACCCATAAACAAAAATGATCTTCCAAGCTATCATCATCAATCGTATCATTGAGGACTCGGAGGAGGAGGATAGCCAGTCAACATAACAGCACAGGCACTCAGCATCAGCATCAGTCTTGAAGGGATGTGTCATGTTAAAATCAATTAGTCTGTTATATCAGCATCAGGTGTGTGGTAGCTGGTGGTGATCCAAGACTGGTTCATCTTGATGAAAGTCAGTCGATCAACCGAGTCGGTGGACAGGCGCACCCTGTGATCCGTGACAAATCCTCCAGCAGCACTGAATGTGCGTTCCGAAAGAACGCTGGATGCAGGACAGGCCAGTAGCTCAATTGCATACTGTGCAAGCTCTGGCCAGTGATCCATCCTCAAGACCCAGTAAGCCAGAGGATTTTCGGTGGGGAAGGTGTCCAAGTCTGACCTTGCCCCTAGATATTCCTGCACCATGTTTATCAGACGCTGGCGATGGTTGCTGGAACCGATCATACTTTGGGGCTGCGGACTAAAGAATTGTCTGAACGCATCGGTCAGACGGCCACCTTCCCCACCGCTCCTTCTTTGACTGGCCGAAGCCTCAGCAACTCGTTGTCCAGGACCAGGAGTTTGTAACCTCCCAGTCTCTGGGAACGCGTTGCACAGACCTTTCTGCAAGGCCTCCCGGAGTTGTCTCATCCTCTGCTCCCTCTGCGACGGTAACATAAGGTCCGCAACCTTACCCTTGTACCGTGGATCAAGGAGAGTGGCCAGCCAGTAATGGTCCCTCTCCTTGATCCGAAGAATACGAGGATCCTTCCGCAGACTTTGCAGGATCAGGGAGGCCATGCAGCGTAGGTTTGCTGAGGCATTCGCTCCGGAGTCCTCTGGGTCACTAAGGATGACATGATCCGCAGCCACCTCCTCCCAGCCACGTACAAGTCCACTGGTTTCTTGGGACTGTAAATCATCCCTAAAAGACTGCTGCTGATGATGCTGAGTGCCAGCCTCCACCTCCATGCTGACACAATCCTCCTCCTCCTCCTCCTCCTCCTCCTCTTCCTGTGCGATGGGTGGGACAGAAGGAACACTGTCTGGGTAAAGGGGGCCATGAGAGGCAAGGAAGTCCTCCTCTTCCTGCCTCTGTTCTGCCTCAAGTGCCCTGTCCATTATTCCACGCAGCGTGTGCTCCAACAGGTGGACAAGAGGTACAGTGTCACTGATGCATGCACTGTCACTGCTCACCATCCTCGTGGCCTCCTCAAATGGTGCCAGGACAGTGCATGCATCCCTGATCATGCCCCACTGGCGTGGAGAAAAAAAACCAAGCTCCCCTGACCCTGTCCTGGTGCCGTAGTCGCACAGGTACTCATTGATGGCCCTCTGCTGCGTGTGCAGCCGCTGCAGCATGGCCAACGTTGAGTTCCACCTGGTGGGCATGTCACATATAAGGCGGTTCTTGGGCAGGTTCAACTCCTTTTGCAGCTCAGCCAGGCGAGCACTGGCATTATAAGATCTGCGGAAATGCACACAGACTTTCCTGGCCTGCCTCAGGACATCCTGTAAGCCCGGGTACCTGCCCAAGAACCGCTGCACCACCAGGTTAAGGACGTGAGCCACACAGGGCACATGGGTCAGTTGTCCCTGTCGGAGGGCGGAGAGGAGGTTGGTGCCATTGTCGCAAACCACCATTCCTGGCTTAAGCTGGCGTGGCGTCAACCACCTCTCGGCCTGGCCCTGCAGAGCAGACAGGACCTCTGCCCCAGTGTGGCTTCTGTCCCCCAAACACACCAGCGCAAGCACGGCATGGCATCTTTTTGCCTGCGTACTTGCGTAGCCCCGTGAACGGCTACGGAGCACCGCTGGTTCATAGGACAAACCACAGGAAGAGGCCATGGAGGAAGAAGAAGAGGAGGGGTGGAGGAGAGAGGTGTGTCACAACCAGTAGTAGCATTTTGGAGGCGTGGCGGTGGAACAACCTCCAACACTACTGCACCTTGTCCTGCATCCTTCCCAGCTGCCAAAAGAGTGACCCAATGGGCCGTGAAAGAAAGGTAACGTCCCTGTCCATGCCTGCTGGACCATGAGTCAGCGGTAATATGCACCTTACCGCTGACCGCCCTGTCCAGCGAGGCCAAGACATTGCCTTCCACATGCCGGTAGAGAGCCGGAATAGCCTTCCGTGAGAAAAAGTGGCGTTTGGGAACCTGCCACTGAGGAACCGCACATTGCACAAACTCACAGAAGGGGGCCGAGTCTACCAACTGAAAAGGCAGCAGTTGAAGCGCTAGCAATTTAGCCAAGCTAGCATTCAACCGCTGGGCATGTGGATGGCTGGGAGTGAACTTCTTTCGACGGTCCAGCAGCTGGGGCAGGGAAATTTGCCTGCTAGAATCGGACGTCGGTGTACTGCTAGCAGAGTGGCCGCAAGTACTTGGCTGTGACACACCTAATTCTACACCTTCATTCCTCTCAGTGCATGTTTCAGAGAGGACTGAAGTTATAGTGGGGTTGGAGATCCCAGCTGATGCGGTGCAAGGAGAGGTCCGCTTTGTTCTTTGGTGTGGGTCTTTGAGGTAGGCTTGCCAACGAGCTGCATGGCAGGTCAACATATGTCTGGTCAGGCATGTGGTACCCAAGCGGCTGATGTTTTGGCCACGCGATATACGCTTGAGACATATGTTGCAAACAGCAGCTGTGCGATCTGATGCACTAGCCTCAAAAAAGGCCCACACCAAGGAACTTTTTGAATGACGGGCAGAGGCAGCGCCCTGCACAGGCGGAGCTCTGCGGTGTGATTCCGTCGGTGTACTGCCCTTACGCTGGCCACCAAAGGGCATCCTGCCTCGTTGGAGATGTGCCTCCTCCTCATCCTCCTCCTCCTCCTCTCTCCTATTAGGCACCCACGTGGAGTCAGTGACCTCATCATCCCCTCCCTCCTCATCACTGGAGCCAATCTGGCAGTATGCTGCAGCTGCTGGAACATGACTGCCAGATTGGTGTCCTTCTTGAGCATCCCCTCTGTCTGCTCTCACGCTACTGCCTTCCTGTAGCTGGGTTTCATCATCAGACCCTTCGAAACGCTGGGCATCCTCCTGGAGCAGGATAAGGGATGCAGCAAAAAATAGGTGTATAATCAATTCTAAAAGAAAAGGAAATGGAAACGTCAAGGTGAAGGTCTGCAAATGAAGTGAAAGGTGTTTGTATGGATGAGGGAGATGCCATGTATCCAAAAGATATACGAGGTAAGTGAAGTGATGAGGTATGGGTGTGTGTGTGAGGATGGAGTGTGGATTGTAGGGCAATTAGTGGATAGGTGGAATGTGAAGGTTACCTGCTGATGGCACAGTATTGAATATAGTGATCCTTGAATCATCAAGGGGAGTGAGGGAATGAGCTGCCAGTCTGACCCCGCTAAATACCCGTGGTCCTGGGCGGATCCCTGCCAACGTCATGTAGGGACGTCTAGCGGAGGCAGGAAGGACCCCCATCTAGGGCAAATAGTGCCCCAGTGGGTGGTCCATCCACCTCCGCCATGGCGTGCGGTGGAATGAGCAAGCAAAGTACCCGCTCGCGGCGTCTGAAGGCGCCAATTCGCGGGACCCGCTGGCGTCATGACGCCGACGCACTGAGGTTCAATCCCGCCCCGTCACAGGACGAGTAGGGGGAAGAGACTGAGTGCGTCGCAACCCCGGAAGTGAGAAAAACAGTGTTCCGGTCTCACATCTGCAAACCAGACTAGCTGTCTTGAAGTATAGGGACAGGGAAAAGGGATTGGGAAGAGGGGATTATTGGTTATTTAAATGGGATCTAATTGGTTACTAATAAATGAACAATGGTGATAAAATTAATTTAATGAAAGAGTTTAATATAACTTGTATGGCTGTTGTATGACTGTAAGGAAAAATGGTTATATCTACAAATTATCGGCTCAGGATCATGAAAAACACATATGGATATAGGAATGAATACAGTAAACACATAATGGACAGTAAAATCGGTGCGTGGGGTCATTGGTTGCGGGTGTCTACCACCCAATTCGTAGAGAAACTCAAAAATAGAAAATGACCCGACGCACTCAAGGGAAACAAGGGCATGCTTCCATCCCTGTATAAACGTATAATGTTGGGGGGGGGGAAGGATGTGGGACTTTAAATGAAGCATGTCGTTGTGAAATAAAATCCACACTCCATCCTCACACACAAACCCATACCTCATCACTTCACTTACCTCGTATATCTTTTGGATATATGGCATCTCCCTCATCCATACAAACACCTTTCACTTCATTTGCAGACCTTCACCTTGACGTTTCCATTTCCTTTTCTTTTAGAATTGATTATACACCTATTTTTTGCTGCATCCCTTATCCTGGCTGCCGTGCCTACCCTTAGCCCTTTGGTCCATGTGGAAACGGTTTATACCCTGCCTCAACCCCGGGTGAGATGGCTTGTCTGAATCACTTTTAATTCTGCCGCCGGATCTGGACTCAACTCACGGGCTGTTCTGTGAGTAATTCCATCATATGGCCCCCACTGTCAATCCCTCATTGTAATTTTCAATCCCCATTTACCAATTCATTACCTATTTATTTTCCCAATTTTTAGAGTTTATATAATTATACATCATACCCCTGATGATTGGTAGAAGCCAAGAAACGCGTCGGGTTTTCAACTCATGATGTCCAGCCCACTTTTTCTGTAGTATTTGGTTGTTAGTCTATGATGTTCCGCTCAGCTTTTGTCTTTCTAATCATGATTTTTTTTATTATATTTATTTGCTTTTGTGTCCTGATCTTGTAACTTCTGTATTTATGTGTTTACTGATTGTTTCAACTATGTCCTTTGAATATTAGCTGAACATTTAATACCATGATTATCCTGTAAATCATGTATGATTGCCTATAATTTATTATGGTATACAAATGAATGTTTTTGCTTTTTCATAACATGGACAACCCCTAGGGGTATATGGCATATAATTAAATATACATTTTTAATCAATTTTCCCTTTCCCTTTTTATTTCACAACGACATGCTTCATTTAAAGTCCCACATCCTCCCCCCCCCCCCCCAACTTTATACGTTTATACAGGGATGGAAGCATGCCCTTGTTTCCCTTGAGTGCGTCGGGTCATTTTCTATTTTTGAGTTTCTCTACGAATTGGGTGGTAGACACCCGCAACCAATGACCCCACGCACCGATTTTACTGTCCATTATGTGTTTACTGTATTCATTCCTATATCCATATGTGTTTTTCATGATCCTGAGCCGATAATTTGTAGATATAACCATTTTTCCTTACAGTCACTCAACAGCCATACAAGTTATATTAAACTCTTTTATAAAAGTAATTTTATCACCATTGTTCATTTATTAGTAACTAATTAGATCCCATTTAAATAACCAATAAATCCCCCCTTCCCAATCCCTTTTCCCTATCCCCATACTTCAAGACAGCCAGTCCGGTTTGCAGATGTGAGACCGGAACACTGTTTTTCTCACTTCCGGGGTTGCGACTCACTCAGTCTCTTCCCCCCACTCGTCCTGTGATGGGGGCGGGGTTGAACCTCAGTGCGTCGGCGTCATGACGCCAGCGATTCCCGCAAATGGCGCCTTCAGACGCCGCAGGCGGGTACTTTGCTTGCTTATTCCACCGCACGCCTTGGTGGAGGTGGATGGACCACCCACTGGGGCACTATTTGCCCTAGATGGGGGTCCTTACCGCCTCCTCTAGACGTCCCTACATGACGTTGGCAGGGATCCGCCCAGGACCACGGGTATTTAGCGGGGTCAGACTGGCAGCTCATTCCCTCACTCCCCTTGATGATTCAAAGATCACTATATTCAATACTGTGCCATTAGCAGGTAACCTTCACATTCCACCTATCCACTAATTGCCCTACAATCCACACTCCATCCTCACACACACACACCCATACCTCATCACTTCACTTACCTCGTATATCTTTTGGATATATGGTATCTCCCTCATCCATACAAACACCTTTCACTCCATTTGCAGTCCCTCACTTTGACGTTTCCATTCTCTTTTTTTATCTTAGAATTGATTTTACACCTAATTTTTGCTGCATCCCTTATCCTGGCTGCCGTGCCTACCCTTAGCCCTTTGGTCCATGTGGAAACGGTTTATACCCTGCCTCAACCCCGGGTGAGATGGCTTGTCTGAATCACTTTGAAATCTGCCGCCGGATCTGGACTTAACTCATGGGCTGCTCTGTGAGTAATTCCATCATATGGCCCCCACTGTCAATCTCCCATTGTAATTTTCAATCCCCTTTTACCAACTAATTACCTATTTATTTTCCCAATTTTTAGAGTTTATATAATTATACATCATACCCCTGATGATTGGTAGAAGCCAAGAAACGCGTCGGGTTCTCAACTCATGATGTCCAGTCCATTTTTTTCTGTATTATTTGGTTGTTAGTCTATGATGTTCAGCTCAGCCTTTGTCTTTCTAATCATGAATTTTTATTATATTTATTTGCTTTTGTGTCCTGATTTTGTAACTTCTGTATGTATGTGTATACTAATTGTTTCAACTATGTCCTTTGAATATTAGCTGAACATTTAATACCATGATTATCCTGTAAATCATGTATGATTGCCTATAATTTATTATGGTATATAAATGAATGTTTTTGCTTTTTCATAATATGGACAGCCCCTAGGGGTATATGGCATATAATTAAATATACATTTTAATTAATGTTCTCTTTCCCTTTTTATTTCACAACGACATGCTTCATTTAAAGTCCCACATTTCCCCCCCCCCCCCTACTTTATACGTTTATACAGGGATGGAAGCATGCCCTTGTTTCCCTTGAGTGCGTCGGGTCATTTTCTATTTTTGAGTTTCTCTACGAATTGGGTGGTAGACACCCGCAACCAATGACCCCACGCACCGATTTTATTGTCCATTATGTGTTTTTTGTATTCGTTCCCATATCCATATGTTTTTCATGATCCTGAGCCGATAATTTGTAGATATAACCATTTTTCCTTACAGTCACTCAACAGCCATACAAGTTATATTAAACTCTTTTATAAAAGTAATTTACTCTTTCGTCCATGGACCGACACAGCTTCTCTATTGACAAAGTGGGTATTATCCGTTAATTAGGAGTGACTAGGCAGAAAAACTTGTAAAAAGTGTTGCATCACACCTTCTACAGTACCGCCCAGGGGGCGGACCCTCTGGGTATACCCTCTCAGTCTGCACATCGCAGATCAGTTTTTTTCTGTCTAGCAAGGAGTAGGACATGGCTCCCTTCGGGCTCATTGGTCCGGGGAAAAAAGATATATATATTTTTTTATTTTTTTGCTACATTTGTTGTTTCCTGCGATCTTCGATCAACTGCCGACTGGGTGACAGGCTGGATCCTCGATCCTTGTAGTCTCCCCAGTTTCGGCCATCGAGCGTGTGCCGACCCTAGCTACGCGCTGGGTTTTCCACGACATGCCCGTCGCTCCACGGGTGGCCGGTGAGCCTACGCTCCAGGGCCTGCATCGGACCGCTCAGCTTCGGCTGACCTTACGGCCGAGTCGCAGCAGCCTGGCCGGTGAGCTTACGCTCCAAGGCTTGCATCGGACCGCTCAGCTTCGGCTGACCTTACGGCCGAGTCGCAGCAGCCTGTCCGGTGAGCGTCATGCTCCAGGGCATACATATGATCGTCCCTTCTGGGTCCAATCACAGCATGCCTGGCCAACAGTCACCTTCCGTGCGCGGACGATGATCTGTTTGGAATGTCTTCCAGCAGAATACATGCAGGATAGGTAAGTAAAACTCCCCTGCCTCGGCTGGGTGATTTAGCTGGACATTCCTGGAGAGATCAAGTAAGTGGTTGTGGCCCCTTTCTTCCCTCTCTCCCTGCCTTTCCCTCCTCCCTGGGCTTCTAGCTAAAGGTTGCTGGGTGCTGGGGGTCACCTAGGGGGTCCCACTGGAGCGGGGCTGGCTGTAACTAACATTTAAAAGAAATGTCATTTTTGCTTACCTGTGTTTCTGTGTCTCCATGCTGTCGGCGGCCATTTTGAGGTGGTCCATGCCAAGTTTGGCCTCTTGTAACTGCCTGGCGGCCATCTTCCTGTAGTTCGGCCACACCCACTGGCCCCTATCAGGTGATCGGCGGCCATGTTTGTCCACCCTGTATGCAGATATTGCCGTTCGGCGGCCATCTTTTTTGTGGGCTATGGCTGCCTGACCTCTCTGTCGGCGGCCATTTTCTTAGAGCCCACATTATCTTCCATACAGACGGTTTTGGCAACCATTTTGCGAGAGCCTCCGGCCTCTAGGGTGCATTACACTGGCGCGAAAATTCACACAGGAAGTGCTGATAAAAGAAGCACAGCAGCAAGGGGACAGCATCACAGGCGCAGCATAGCAGTACCTATCCAGGGTGGTGAGTCCTCTGGGTAACCAAGCATCTCTGCAGCGCAGGAGGGTGGCCTATTGATATCTTGCCTGGAGCCCTGTGAGTGTCAGCGTGTGGTCAGCATGGCATCTGAGCCAGATGTCTTCTCCCCTGAAACACCAGATTTAGCAGCTGGTGTCCCTGAGGTGTCTATGGACGCTATGTCGGCAATCCTAGAGGCGTTTGCTGCCAGGGTGGAAGCAGCACACGGGAATACAGGGGGTAGTAAACGCCCCATCCCCTGCAAGCTTCTGGGGATAATTCTGGTGCAGAACCAGGTCCAGCTACGGCTCGGGGCCCAGATTCTGACGCACCAGAGACTGCAGACCGTGACCGGACAGTGAGAATGACTCAAAGTCCAGGTCAGTACGCGAGACGGCTTTGGTATCTGACCTTATTACTGCAGTGCGGGATATGCTAAAATTGGAAAATACTGCAGAAGCAGCAGAGACTCCGGTCCACTTGGGTTTCATAGACCTGCCCGCACTGCTAAGGTGTTCCCTTGTGTGTCTTTTGATAAACTCTTATACAAGGAATGGGAGAACCCACTGAGGGTCTTTACAGCCCCAAAGAGGTTTGCGGTACGGTACCCCTTTTGAGGAGAGTTTTCTGAAGAAATGGACCTCTCCCCCCTATAGTGGACCCTCCGGTGTCCAGACTTAATAGAGCCACCACAATTCCTGTAGAAGGGGCTCCTGTTTTCTAGGACCCTGTGGATAAGAAGGCTGAAGCACTCGCTTGCTACCTATACTCAGTGGTAGGCTCGGCAGTACGCCCGGCATTGGCGGGGGCCCTAGTGTCTCACACACTTACTGAATGGGCAAGATTGCTACTCCAGGGGTTAAGGAGCGAGATGCTCCTCCTGATGAGATAACATTGGCCGACCTGTTGGTCCAGGGCCTTAGGTTTGTCTGCGAGTCAGACATGAATACTATTCCCCTGCTGTCTAAAACTTCGGTTTATGCAGTAGCAATACGCCACCTGATCTGGCTAAAAGGGCTGGTCTGCGGACCAGACTTCCAAGAAAGCCCTGTTGGATCTGCCTTTTAAGGGCGACAGACTTTTTGGGGCTTCTCTGGATGACATCATCAAGGATGCCACAGGAAGTAAAAGCACTTTGCTTCCCCAAATTAGCAAGGGTAAGGGGCCACGCCAAGGGCAAGGGACCTCCTTTACTGCACACAAGATGTTTTTTCGTCCCCCTAGGGCGACAGGGAAAAGACCCCAGGCCGATAAAGCGCCTGCCCAAGGACAAAAGCGTCCTTGGTCCCGCAGACCCAACAAGCCTGTGGACAAATCTGCGTCCACATGAAGGTCCGCCCCCACCCAGCTCTCGGGTGGGGGGACGTCTTCGCAAATTCGCGACTCAGTGGACTGCTCTAGTCTCCGACAGGTGGGTTTGCGAAGTAATCTCCTCAGGCTACAAGATAGAATTTCTCTCTTGTCCACCAGACAGATTCATCACCTCCAATCTCCAGCTACTACCGACCCGTCGGGAGGCCCTGTATGGGGCGGTCCAGGGTCTACTGGAACGCGGGGTAGTTATTCCAGTTCCAGAACAGGAACGGGGTCAGGGTTTTTACTCAAATCTGTTCATTGTGCCAAAGAAGGAGGGGGTTCGTCCAATCTTGGATCTCAGAGCCCTCAATTGCTTTGTGAAGGTACAAAGATTTCGGATGGAGTCGGTTCGATCCGTAGTCACGGCTCTCCATCCGGGGGACTTTCTGGCCTCCTTGGACATCAAGGACGCATACCTGCATGTCCCCATATACTCCAGACACCAGAGGTTTCTGCGATTTGCTATCGGGAAGAACCACTACCAGTTTGTGGCCCTCCCGTTTGGCCTTGCCTCAGCACCCAGGACGTTCACCAAGGTGCTCTCTCCGATTCTGGCACTTCTAAGACAGCGGGGTATCGCTATCACAGGTTACTTGGACGACCTTCTGCTGAAGGGCCCTTCAAGCTCAGAATTAGAGGTAAGCGTGTCCATTACCTGTCAGACTCTTCGAGACTGTGGTTGGATACTAAACACGCAAAAGTCAGTATTGGTGCCCACTCAACGCCTAGTGTACCTGGGGTTGATTCTGGATTCCTCAGAGGCAAAGGTATTCCTCCCTGTGGAGAAGTTGCAGACCCTCCGGGCTGCAGTACGGCAGCTGACTTCCAGGAATTGGTCGTCACTCCGTTTTTGCATGCGAGTGTTGGGCCTCATGGTAGCCTCCTTCGAGGCGGTCCCATATGCTCAATACCACACTCGAGTGTTACAGAGGGAAGTTCTGTCCAGATGGAACAGATGCCCTTCATCTCTGGATTATCAAATCCGAGTGAGCCACCTAGTCAGGAGATCCCTGGTATGGTGGCTGACAGCACCGGCTCTAATGGCCGGGAAGTCATTTCTTCCGGTTTACTGGATAGTGATCACGACGGACGCCAGCCTTACAGGTTGGGGGGGAGTCTGGGGTGTCCAGTCGGCGCAAGGTCGCTGGACCTCAGAGGAAGCCCTCCTGCCGATCAATGTCCTGGAGATCCGGGCGATCAAGCTGTGCCTCTTCAAATGGTCTCAGAGACTGCAAGGGCGTCCAGTCAGGATCCAGTCAGACAACGCCACAGCAGTGGCATATGTCAATCATCAAGGAGGAACAAGAAGCTCAGCTGCAGCATCGGAGATCGCTCGCATCCTGAAGTGGGCAGAGAGGAGCGTACCGGCACTGTCGGCCGTGTACATTCCGGGTGTGGAAAACTGGCAGGCGGACTACCTGAGCCGCCAGATGCTGGACCAGGGAGAATGGTCCTTACACCCGGAGGTGTTCCAACTCCTCTGCCAAAGATGGGGCACACCAGACGTAGATCTTCTGGCTTCCCGACTCAATCGGAAGGTATTGAGGTTTGTGGCCCGGTCAAGAGACCCATGGGCAGACGCAACGGACGCGTTGGTAGCATCGTGGGGCCAGTATCGGCTAATCTATGCCTTCCCTCCCTTAAGGCTTCTTCCTCTTCTGCTCCGCAGAGTGGAGGCAGAGGGAATTCCAATGATCCTAATCGCTCCAGATTGGCCTCAGCGTCCTTGGTACGCCGATCTAGTACGTCTGGTAGCAGACGTCCCCTGGCGCCTACCACTACGGAAGGACCTGCTGTCGCAAGATCCCATATTCCATCCTGCTTTACAGTCATTGGCTTTAACGGCATGGCTGTTGAGAACCAGGTACTGAGAGACCGGGGCCTGTCAGACTCAGTAATTTCTACTATGAGAAGTGCTCGGAAACCGTCCTCTAGGAAGGTCTATCACCGCACTTGGAGGGCCTACATCTCCATGTGTGAGGAAATGAAATGGCATCCGCGTACCTATTTGGTTTCCAGAATCCTGCTGTTTTTACAGCATGGGGTAGACCAAAGGCTTGCCCTAAGTACGATTAAGGGACAGATATCTGCCCTGGCTGTTTTTTTTTCAGCGACCCCTGGCGACTCACTCTCTCGTGAGTACATTTGTGCAGGGGGTTCGACATGTGGCCCCTCCGGTCCGCCCCCCGTTACCTCCGTGGGACTTGAACCTGGTCCTCTCGGTGCTTCAGAAGGCACCGTTTGAGAATATTAGAGATATTCCCCTGTTGACACTTTCTCAGAAGGTGGTCTTTTTGGTGGCTATTACGTCAGTTAGACGAGTCTCTGAGCTGGCAGCCTTGTCCTGCAAGGCTCCCTATTTGATTTTCCACAAGGATAAGGTGGTGCTGCGGCCGCAGCCTTCCTTTCTTCCGAAGGTCGTTTCGGCTTTTCATCTCAACGAAGACATTGTACTTCCATCCTTGTGTCCTCAGCCGTCGAATCCTAAGGAGTCGGCGTTGCATTCCTTGGACGTTGTCCGAGCTTTGAGAGTATACATATCTGCTACTTCCCTGTTCCGGAAGTCAGACTCACTGTTTGTTTCGGTGGCTGGTCCCAAGAAGGGCCAAGCAGTCTCATCGGCCACCATCTCTAGGTGGATCCGACAGATAGTAATCCAGGCTTACGCCTTAAAGGGTCAGGCGCCCCCCTTTCCTGTCACGGCGCATTCGACCAGGGCAATAGGTGCCTCTTGGGCTTTCCGACATCAAGCGTCTGTTTCCCAACTATGTAAAGCGGCGACTTGGTCGTCCGCTCACACTTTCACAAAATTCTACAAAGTTGATGTAGGTGCATCTTCGGATGCCTCTTTCGGCCGCAAGGTTTTGCAGGCGGCTGTTTAGAGTTGCAACTCCTCCGTTGGAGGAGTGCTGTTTTGTGTTTTGGGGTGAAGTTTGTTTTTTATGCTGTTACCACCCCTCGTTTTTTCTCTGACACTGCTTTGGGACGTCCCACTTTGTCAATAGAGAAGCTGTGTCGGTCCATGGACGAAAGAGTAAATAGGATTTTTTACTCACCGTAAAATCCTTTTCTCTGAGTCCATGGACCGACACAGCACCCACCCCTCCTTTTAAGTTTGTACTGCTTTTTGACGAACTGATCTGCGATGTGCAGACTGAGAGGGTATACCCAGAGGGTCCGCCCCCTGGGCGGTACTGTAGAAGGTGTGATGCAACACTTTTTACAAGTTTTTCTGCCTAGTCACTCCTAATTAACGGATAATACCCACTTTGTCAATAGAGAAGCTGTGTCGGTCCATGGACTCAGAGAAAAGGATTTTACGGTGAGTAAAAAATCCTATTTTATCACCATTGTTCATTTATTAGTAACTAATTAGATCCCATTTAAATAACCAATAAATCCCCCCTTCCCAATCCCTTTTCCCTATCCCCATACTTCAAGACAGCCAGTCCGGTTTGCAGATGTGAGACCGGAACACTGTTTTTCTCACTTCCGGGGTTGCGACTCACTCAGTCTCTTCCCCCCACTCGTCCTGTGATGGGGGCGGGGTTGAACCTCAGTGCGTCGGCGTCATGACGCCAGCGGGTCCCGCAAATGGCGCCTTCAGACGCCGCAGGCGGGTACTTTGCTTGCTTATTCCACCGCACGCCTTGGTGGAGGTGGATGGACCACCCACTGGGGCACTATTTGCCCTAGATGGGGGTCCTTACCGCCTCCTCTAGACGTCCCTACATGACGTTGGCAGGGATCCGCCCAGGACCACGGGTATTTAGCGGGGTCAGACTGGCAGCTCATTCCCTCACTCCCCTTGATGATTCAAAGATCACTATATTCAATACTGTGCCATTAGCAGGTAACCTTCACATTCCACCTATCCACTAATTGCCCTACAATCCACACTCCATCCTCACACACACACACCCATACCTCATCACTTCACTTACCTCGTATATCTTTTGGATATATGGTATCTCCCTCATCCATACAAACACCTTTCACTCCATTTGCAGTCCCTCACTTTGACGTTTCCATTCTCTTTTTTTATCTTAGAATTGATTTTACACCTAATTTTTGCTGCATCCCTTATCCTGGCTGCCGTGCCTACCCTTAGCCCTTTGGTCCATGTGGAAACGGTTTATACCCTGCCTCAACCCCGGGTGAGATCGCTTGTCTGAATCACTTTTAAATCTGCCGCCGGATCTGGACTTAACTCATGGGCTGCTCTGTGAGTAATTCCATCATATGGCCCCCACTGTCAATCTCCCATTGTAATTTTCAATCCCATTTAACAAACTAATTACCTATTTATTTTCCCAATTTTTAGAGTTTATATAATTATACATCATACCCCTGATGATTGGTAGAAGCCAAGAAACGCGTCGGGTTCTCAACTCATGATGTCCAGTCCATTTTTTTCTGTATTATTTGGTTGTTAGTCTATGATGTTCAGCTCAGCCTTTGTCTTTCTAATCATGAATTTTTATTATATTTATTTGCTTTTGTGTCCTGATTTTGTAACTTCTGTATTTATGTGTATACTGATTGTTTCAACTATGTCCTTTGAATATTAGCTGAACATTTAATACCATGATTATCCTGTAAATCATGTATGATTGCCTATAATTTATTATGGTATATAAATGAATGTTTTTGCTTTTTCATAATATGGACAGCCCCTAGGGGTATATGGCATATAATTAAATATACATTTTAATTAATGTTCTCTTTCCCTTTTTATTTCACAACGACATGCTTCATTTAAAGTCCCACATTTCCCCCCCCCCCCCCTACTTTATACGTTTATACAGGGATGGAAGCATGCCCTTGTTTCCCTTGAGTGCGTCGGGTCATTTTCTATTTTTGAGTTTCTCTACGAATTGGGTGGTAGACACCCGCAACCAATGACCCCACGCACCGATTTTATTGTCCATTATGTGTTTTTTGTATTCGTTCCCATATCCATATGTTTTTCATGATCCTGAGCCGATAATTTGTAGATATAACCATTTTTCCTTACAGTCACTCAACAGCCATACAAGTTATATTAAACTCTTTTATAAAAGTAATTTTATCACCATTGTTCATTTATTAGTAACTAATTAGATCCCATTTAAATAACCAATAAATCCCCCCTTCCCAATCCCTTTCCCCTATCCCCATACTTCAAGACAGCCAGTCCGGTTTGCAGATGTGAGACCGGAACACTGTTTTTCTCACTTCCGGGGTTGCGACTCACTCAGTCTCTTCCCCCCACTCGTCCTGTGATGGGGGCGGGGTTGAACCTCAGTGCGTCGGCGTCATGACGCCAGCGGGTCCCGCAAATGGCGCCTTCAGACGCCGCAGGCGGGTACTTTGCTTGCTTATTCCACCGCACGCCTTGGTGGAGGTGGATGGACCACCCACTGGGGCACTATTTGCCCTAGATGGGGGTCCTTGCCGCCTCCTCTAGACGTCCCTACATGACGTTGGCAGGGATCCGCCCAGGACCACGGGTATTTAGCGGGGTCAGACTGGCAGCTCATTCCCTCACTCCCCTTGATGATTCAAAGATCACTATATTCAATACTGTGCCATTAGCAGGTAACCTTCACATTCCACCTATCCACTAATTGCCCTACAATCCACACTCCATCCTCACACACACACACCCATACCTCATCACTTCACTTACCTCGTATATCTTTTGGATATATGGTATCTCCCTCATCCATACAAACACCTTTCACTCCATTTGCAGTCCCTCACTTTGACGTTTCCATTCTCTTTTTTTATCTTAGAATTGATTTTACACCTAATTTTTGCTGCATCCCTTATCCTGGCTGCCGTGCCTACCCTTAGCCCTTTGGTCCATGTGGAAACGGTTTATACCCTGCCTCAACCCCGGGTGAGATGGCTTGTCTGAATCACTTTTAAATCTGCCGCCGGATCTGGACTTAACTCATGGGCTGCTCTGTGAGTAATTCCATCATATGGCCCCCACTGTCAATCTCCCATTGTAATTTTCAATCCCCTTTTACCAACTAATTACCTATTTATTTTCCCAATTTTTAGAGTTTATATAATTATACATCATACCCCTGATGATTGGTAGAAGCCAAGAAACGCGTCGGGTTCTCAACTCATGATGTCCAGTCCATTTTTTTCTGTATTATTTGGTTGTTAGTCTATGATGTTCAGCTCAGCCTTTGTCTTTCTAATCATGAATTTTTATTATATTTATTTGCTTTTGTGTCCTGATTTTGTAACTTCTGTATTTATGTGTATACTGATTGTTTCAACTATGTCCTTTGAATATTAGCTGAACATTTAATACCATGATTATCCTGTAAATCATGTATGATTGCCTATAATTTATTATGGTATATAAATGAATGTTTTTGCTTTTTCATAATATGGACAGCCCCTAGGGGTATATGGCATATAATTAAATATACATTTTAATTAATGTTCTCTTTCCCTTTTTATTTCACAACGACATGCTTCATTTAAAGTCCCACATTTCCCCCCCCCCCCTACTTTATACGTTTATACAGGGATGGAAGCATGCCCTTGTTTCCCTTGAGTGCGTCGGGTCATTTTCTATTTTTGAGTTTCTCTACGAATTGGGTGGTAGACACCCGCAACCAATGACCCCACGCACCGATTTTATTGTCCATTATGTGTTTTTTGTATTCGTTCCCATATCCATATGTTTTTCATGATCCTGAGCCGATAATTTGTAGATATAACCATTTTTCCTTACAGTCACTCAACAGCCATACAAGTTATATTAAACTCTTTTATAAAAGTAATTCTATCACCATTGTTCATTTATTAGTAACTAATTAGATCCCATTTAAATAACCAATAAATCCCCCCTTCCCAATCCCTTTTCCCTATCCCCATACTTCAAGACAGCCAGTCCGGTTTGCAGATGTGAGACCGGAACACTGTTTTTCTCACTTCTGGGGTTGCGACTCACTCAGTCTCTTCCCCCCACTCGTCCTGTGATGGGGGCGGGGTTGAACCTCAGTGCGTCGGCGTCATGACGCCAGCGGGTCCCGCAAATGGCGCCTTCAGACGCCGCAGGCGGGTACTTTGCTTGCTTATTCCACCGCACGCCTTGGTGGAGGTGGATGGACCACCCACTGGGGCACTATTTGCCCTAGATGGGGGTCCTTACCGCCTCCTCTAGACGTCCCTACATGACGTTGGCAGGGATCCGCCCAGGACCACGGGTATTTAGCGGGGTCAGACTGGCAGCTCATTCCCTCACTCCCCTTGATGATTCAAAGATCACTATATTCAATACTGTGCCATTAGCAGGTAACCTTCACATTCCACCTATCCACTAATTGCCCTACAATCCACACTCCATCCTCACACACACACACCCATACCTCATCACTTCACTTACCTCGTATATCTTTTGGATATATGGTATCTCCCTCATCCATACAAACACCTTTCACTCCATTTGCAGTCCCTCACTTTGACGTTTCCATTCTCTTTTTTTATCTTAGAATTGATTTTACACCTAATTTTTGCTGCATCCCTTATCCTGGCTGCCGTGCCTACCCTTAGCCCTTTGGTCCATGTGGAAACGGTTTATACCCTGCCTCAACCCCGGGTGAGATGGCTTGTCTGAATCACTTTTAAATCTGCCGCCGGATCTGGACTTAACTCATGGGCTGCTCTGTGAGTAATTCCATCATATGGCCCCCACTGTCAATCTCCCATTGTAATTTTCAATCCCCTTTTACCAACTAATTACCTATTTATTTTCCCAATTTTTAGAGTTTATATAATTATACATCATACCCCTGATGATTGGTAGAAGCCAAGAAACGCGTCGGGTTCTCAACTCATGATGTCCAGTCCATTTTTTTCTGTATTATTTGGTTGTTAGTCTATGATGTTCAGCTCAGCCTTTGTCTTTCTAATCATGAATTTTTATTATATTTATTTGCTTTTGTGTCCTGATTTTGTAACTTCTGTATTTATGTGTATACTGATTGTTTCAACTATGTCCTTTGAATATTAGCTGAACATTTAATACCATGATTATCCTGTAAATCATGTATGATTGCCTATAATTTATTATGGTATATAAATGAATGTTTTTGCTTTTTCATAATATGGACAGCCCCTAGGGGTATATGGCATATAATTAAATATACATTTTAATTAATGTTCTCTTTCCCTTTTTATTTCACAACGACATGCTTCATTTAAAGTCCCACATTTCCCCCCCCCCCCCCTACTTTATACGTTTATACAGGGATGGAAGCATGCCCTTGTTTCCCTTGAGTGCGTCGGGTCATTTTCTATTTTTGAGTTTCTCTACGAATTGGGTGGTAGACACCCGCAACCAATGACCCCACGCACCGATTTTATTGTCCATTATGTGTTTTTTGTATTCGTTCCCATATCCATATGTTTTTCATGATCCTGAGCCGATAATTTGTAGATATAACCATTTTTCCTTACAGTCACTCAACAGCCATACAAGTTATATTAAACTCTTTTATAAAAGTAATTTTATCACCATTGTTCATTTATTAGTAACTAATTAGATCCCATTTAAATAACCAATAAATCCCCCCTTCCCAATCCCTTTTCCCTATCCCCATACTTCAAGACAGCCAGTCCGGTTTGCAGATGTGAGACCGGAACACTGTTTTTCTCACTTCCGGGGTTGCGACTCACTCAGTCTCTTCCCCCCACTCGTCCTGTGATGGGGGCGGGGTTGAACCTCAGTGCGTCGGCGTCATGACGCCAGCGGGTCCCGCAAATGGCGCCTTCAGACGCCGCAGGCGGGTACTTTGCTTGCTTATTCCACCGCACGCCTTGGTGGAGGTGGATGGACCACCCACTGGGGCACTATTTGCCCTAGATGGGGGTCCTTACCGCCTCCTCTAGACGTCCCTACATGACGTTGGCAGGGATCCGCCCAGGACCACGGGTATTTAGCGGGGTCAGACTGGCAGCTCATTCCCTCACTCCCCTTGATGATTCAAAGATCACTATATTCAATACTGTGCCATTAGCAGGTAACCTTCACATTCCACCTATCCACTAATTGCCCTACAATCCACACTCCATCCTCACACACACACACCCATACCTCATCACTTCACTTACCTCGTATATCTTTTGGATATATGGTATCTCCCTCATCCATACAAACACCTTTCACTCCATTTGCAGTCCCTCACTTTGACGTTTCCATTCTCTTTTTTTATCTTAGAATTGATTTTACACCTAATTTTTGCTGCATCCCTTATCCTGGCTGCCGTGCCTACCCTTAGCCCTTTGGTCCATGTGGAAACGGTTTATACCCTGCCTCAACCCCGGGTGAGATGGCTTGTCTGAATCACTTTTAAATCTGCCGCCGGATCTGGACTTAACTCATGGGCTGCTCTGTGAGTAATTCCATCATATGGCCCCCACTGTCAATCTCCCATTGTAATTTTCAATCCCCTTTTACCAACTAATTACCTATTTATTTTCCCAATTTTTAGAGTTTATATAATTATACATCATACCCCTGATGATTGGTAGAAGCCAAGAAACGCGTCGGGTTCTCAACTCATGATGTCCAGTCCATTTTTTTCTGTATTATTTGGTTGTTAGTCTATGATGTTCAGCTCAGCCTTTGTCTTTCTAATCATGAATTTTTATTATATTTATTTGCTTTTGTGTCCTGATTTTGTAACTTCTGTATTTATGTGTATACTGATTGTTTCAACTATGTCCTTTGAATATTAGCTGAACATTTAATACCATGATTATCCTGTAAATCATGTATGATTGCCTATAATTTATTATGGTATATAAATGAATGTTTTTGCTTTTTCATAATATGGACAGCCCCTAGGGGTATATGGCATATAATTAAATATACATTTTAATTAATGTTCTCTTTCCCTTTTTATTTCACAACGACATGCTTCATTTAAAGTCCCACATTTCCCCCCCCCCTACTTTATACGTTTATACAGGGATGGAAGCATGCCCTTGTTTCCCTTGAGTGCGTCGGGTCATTTTCTATTTTTGATATTACTGTATATGTAGTCTATGGCTGGGACATTTGCGTATAAAATTCAAATGTGCTTAAGGGCAGAAAATTGCCATCTATGGAATAATATAAGGAACCAAATTAGATAAACAGGGAGGGAAGGAGAGAAAGGGGATAAGGAAACCTGTGGGACACCCCAAAGAGGATAAAATAGTCCTGGAGAGTAGTGATGAGCCGAACACCCCCGGGTTCGGTTCGCACCAGAACCCGCGAACGGACCGAAAGTTCGTACGAACATTAGAACCCTATTAAATACAATGGATGCGAACGTTCGAATTCTAAAGTGCTAATTATAACAACTATTATGCATGTTATTGTCCTAAAAAGGGTTTGGGAACCCGGGTTCTGCACCAGGGGACATGTATCAATGCAAAAAGAAGTTTTAAAAACGGTTGTTTTTCGGGAGCAGTCATTTTAATGATGCATAAAGTGAAAAAAAAAAAGTCAAATATTCCTTTAAATATCGTACCTGGGGGGTGTCTAAAGTATGCCTGTGAAGTGCCACGTGTTTCCCGTGTTTAGAACTGTCCCTGCACAAAATGACACTTCTAAAGGAAAAAAAAGCCATTTAAAACTGCTTGCGGCTTTAATGTAATGTCTGGTCCCGGTAATATGGATGAAATTCTTTAAGAAAAATGGCATAGCTACCCCATGACCCCCCCCCCCCTACCCCAGCCCATTACCAGCCCCTTTGGGTCTTGTATGGATATTAAGGGGAACCCCGCACATAAAATAAAAAAGGCCCTATATACTCTGAACAGCCGTATACAGGCGGTGCATACAAGACAGGGACTGTAGGTTTGTTCTTATGTAGAATCTGTTTGTAATTTTGAACAGGTACATTGTTGAAGTGTAGCTCCAGCCCAAAAATCTATTTTTAAACTTTTTGGAAAACATAGGTAAGGGTTATCACCCCTGTAACATTTGTTTTGCTGTCTGTGCCCCTGTTCAGAACATTTCACCTCACTTTCCGTCCCAATGACAACTGTTTTTGAAATGTGGTGTTTTTCTTGAAACAAGGATTGCTGATAAAGCATCAGTACAGAGGAGACACCTTTCTCCCATATTTATTCTTACAGGAGAGAATTTTCCTTCCTAGTGGTAGATTTCCTCTCACTTCCTGTTGTCTTCTTGCGTTTGCAAGTAGGAGTCGTTTGTAAGTTGGATGTTTGAAAGTAGGGACCTGCCGTATATACTCTGCAGAAATAGGCCCCTTAGTTGTTGGTGTTGGCACAACACTGTAAGCACTCACAGTTACTCTTGGTTGGTGCTGGAACGCCCTGCTGTCAACTATTATATCAGGAATTTTAATTACATATAATTGTTGAACAGTGGTAGTAAAAATTGGGCCTTTGATGGTGGTGCTGGTGCCACAACACTGTAAGCCCTGACAGTTACTCTTGGTGGGTGCAGCAATGGGCCCTGCTGTGAATTATTAGATCAAGAATTGTAATTGCATGCCCCTGTTGAACAGGGGCTGAAAAATTGGGCCTTTTGTGGTGGTGGTGGTGGTGGTGGTGTTGCCACAACACTGTAAGCCCTCAGAGTTACTCTTGGTGGGTGCAGGAATGGGCCCTGCTGTGAATTATTAGATCAAGAATTGTAATTACATGCCCCTTTTGAACAGGGGCTGAAAAATTGGGCCTTTCGTGGTGGTGGTGGTGGTGGCGTTGCCACAACACTGTAAGCCCTCAGAGTTACTCTTGGTGGGTGCAGGAATGGGCCCTGCTGTGAATTATTAGATCAAGAATTGTAATTACATGCCCCTTTTGAACAGGGGCTGAAAAATTGGGCCTTTCGTGGTGGTGGTGGTGGTGGCGTTGCCACAACACTGTAAGCCCTCAGAGTTACTCTTGGTGGGTGCAGGAATGGGCCCTGCTGTGAATTATTAGATCAAGAATTGTAATTACATGCCCCTTTTGAACAGGGGCTGAAAAATTGGGCCTTTCGTGGTGGTGGCGTTGCCACAACACTGTAAGCCCTCAGAGTTACTCTTGGTGGGTGCAGCAATGGGCCCTGCTGTGAATTATTAGATCAAGAATTGTAATTGCATGCCCCTGTTGAACAGGGGCTGAAAAATTGGGCCTTAGGCACTGGTGGCACAACACTACAACCCCTCACAGATACTGTACTTGGAGCACAGCAATGAGCCCTGTTGCAAAGTATTGCTTCAAAAATTGTAATGACACGCCCCTGTTAAACAGGGGCTGAAAAATTGGGCCTTAGGCACTGGTGGCACAACACTACAACCCCTCACAGATACTGTACTTGGAGCACAGCAATGAGCCCTGTTGCAAAGTATTGCTTCAAAAATTGTAATGACACGCCCCTGTTAAACAGGGGCTGAAAAATTGGGCCTTAGGCACTGGTGCCACAACACTCCAACCCCTCACAGATACTGTACTTGGAGCACAGCAATGAGCCCTATGGCAAATTATTGCTAAAAAAATTGTAATTACACGCCCCTGTAAAACAGGGGCTGAAAAATTGGGCCTTAGCCACTGGTGGCGGCACCCATAAACAAAAATGATCTTCCAAGCTATCATCATCAATCGTATCATTGAGGACTCGGAGGAGGAGGATAGCCAGTCAACATAACAGCACAGGCACTCAGCATCAGCATCAGTCTTGAAGGGATGTGTCATGTTAAAATCAATTAGTCTGTTATATCAGCATCAGGTGTGTGGTAGCTGGTGGTGATCCAAGACTGGTTCATCTTGATGAAAGTCAGTCGATCAACCGAGTCGGTGGACAGGCGCACCCTGTGATCCGTGAAAAATCCTCCAGCAGCACTGAATGTGCGTTCCGAAAGAACGCTGGATGCAGGACAGGCCAGTAGCTCAATTGCATACTGTGCAAGCTCTGGCCAGTGATCCATCCTCAAGACCCAGTAAGCCAGAGGATTTTCGGTGGGGAAGGTGTCCAAGTCTGACCTTGCCCCTAGATATTCCTGCACCATGTTTATCAGACGCTGGCGATGGTTGCTGGAACCGATCATACTTTGGGGCTGCGGACTAAAGAATTGTCTGAACGCATCGGTCAGACGGCCACCTTCCCCACCGCTCCTTCTTTGACTGGCCGAAGCCTCAGCAACTCGTTGTCCAGGACCAGGAGTTTGTAACCTCCCAGTCTCTGGGAACGCGTTGCACAGACCTTTCTGCAAGGCCTCCCGGAGTTGTCTCATCCTCTGCTCCCTCTGCGACGGTAACATAAGGTCCGCAACCTTACCCTTGTACCGTGGATCAAGGAGAGTGGCCAGCCAGTAATGGTCCCTCTCCTTGATCCGTAGAATACGAGGATCCTTCCGCAGACTTTGCAGGATCAGGGAGGCCATGCAGCGTAGGTTTGCTGAGGCATTCGCTCCGGAGTCCTCTGGGTCACTAAGGATGACATGATCCGCAGCCACCTCCTCCCAGCCACGTACAAGTCCACTGGTTTCTTGGGACTGTAAATCATCCCTAAAAGACTGCTGCTGATGATGCTGAGTGCCAGCCTCCACCTCCATGCTGACACAATCCTCCTCCTCCTCCTCCTCCTCTTCCTGTGCGATGGGTGGGACAGAAGGAACACTGTCTGGGTAAAGGGGGCCTTGAGAGGCAAGGAAGTCCTCCTCTTCCTGCCTCTGTTCTGCCTCAAGTGCCCTGTCCATTATTCCACGCAGCGTGTGCTCCAACAGGTGGACAAGAGGTACAGTGTCACTGATGCATGCACTGTCACTGCTCACCATCCTCGTGGCCTCCTCAAATGGTGCCAGGACAGTGCATGCATCCCTGATCATGCCCCACTGGCGTGGAGAAAAAAAACCAAGCTCCCCTGACCCTGTCCTGGTGCCGTAGTCGCACAGGTACTCATTGATGGCCCTCTGCTGCGTGTGCAGCCGCTGCAGCATGGCCAACGTTGAGTTCCACCTGGTGGGCATGTCACATATAAGGCGGTTCTTGGGCAGGTTCAACTCCTTTTGCAGCTCAGCCAGGCGAGCACTGGCATTATAAGATCTGCGGAAATGCACACAGACTTTCCTGGCCTGCCTCAGGACATCCTGTAAGCCCGGGTACCTGCCCAAGAACCGCTGCACCACCAGGTTAAGGACGTGAGCCACACAGGGCACATGGGTCAGTTGTCCCTGTCGGAGGGCGGAGAGGAGGTTGGTGCCATTGTCGCAAACCACCATTCCTGGCTTAAGCTGGCGTGGCGTCAACCACCTCTCGGCCTGGCCCTGCAGAGCAGACAGGACCTCTGCCCCAGTGTGGCTTCTGTCCCCCAAACACACCAGCGCAAGCACGGCATGGCATCTTTTTGCCTGCGTACTTGCGTAGCCCCGTGAACGGCTACGGAGCACCGCTGGTTCATAGGACAAACCACAGGAAGAGGCCATGGAGGAAGAAGAAGAGGAGGGGGTGGAGGAGAGAGGTGTGTCACAACCAGTAGTAGCATTTTGGAGGCGTGGCGGTGGAACAACCTCCAACACTACTGCACCTTGTCCTGCATCCTTCCCAGCTGCCAAAAGAGTGACCCAATGGGCCGTGAAAGAAAGGTAACGTCCCTGTCCATGCCTGCTGGACCATGAGTCAGCGGTAATATGCACCTTACCGCTGACCGCCCTGTCCAGCGAGGCCAAGACATTGCCTTCCACATGCCGGTAGAGAGCCGGAATAGCCTTCCGTGAGAAAAAGTGGCGTTTGGGAACCTGCCACTGAGGAACCGCACATTGCACAAACTCACGGAAGGGGGCCGAGTCTACCAACTGAAAAGGCAGCAGTTGAAGCGCTAGCAATTTAGCCAAGCTAGCATTCAACCGCTGGGCATGTGGATGGCTGGGAGTGAACTTCTTTCGAAGGTCCAGCAGCTGGGGCAGGGAAATTTGCCTGCTAGAATCGGACGTCGGTGTACTGCTAGCAGAGTGGCCGCAAGTACTTGGCTGTGACACACCTAATTCTACACCTTCATTCCTCTCAGTGCATGTTTCTGAGAGGACTGAAGTTATAGTGGGGTTGGAGATCCCAGCTGATGCGGTGCAAGGAGAGGTCCGCTTTGTTCTTTGGTGTGGGTCTTTGAGGTAGGCTTGCCAACGAGCTGCATGGCAGGTCAACATATGTCTGGTCAGGCATGTGGTACCCAAGCGGCTGATGTTTTGGCCACGCGATATACGCTTGAGACATATGTTGCAAACAGCAGCTGTGCGATCTGATGCACTAGCCTCAAAAAAGGCCCACACCAAGGAACTTTTTGAATGACGGGCAGAGGCAGCGCCCTGCACAGGCGGAGCTCTGCGGTGTGATTCCGTCGGTGTACTGCCCTTACGCTGGCCACCAAAGGGCATCCTGCCTCGTTGGAGATGTGCCTCCTCCTCATCCTCCTCCTCCTCCTCTCTCCTATTAGGCACCCACGTGGAGTCAGTGACCTCATCATCCCCTCCCTCCTCATCACTGGAGCCAATCTGGCAGTATGCTGCAGCTGCTGGAACATGACTGCCAGATTGGTGTCCTTCTTGAGCATCCCCTCTGTCTGCTCTCACGCTACTGCCTTCCTGTAGCTGGGTTTCATCATCAGACCCTTCGAAACGCTGGGCATCCTCCTGGAGCATGTACCCAACACTGTGCTCAAACAGTTTGGGGGACTCCTCAGGAGGAGGACATGGTGGGTCTAGGGAAGGAGTGACTGATGATGAGTCTGACATTGATACCAGGGAAGAGGACGCTTTGGCAGCTGCTTTGCCAGTACCCTGAGCCTGGGTGAGAGAGGATGAGGAGGAGGAGGAGGGCTTGGTCATCCACTCTACCAAGTCTTCGGCATGATGTGGCTCAACATGTCCAGCTGCCGAAAAGAAGGACAAGCGTGTCCCATGGCCATGTGCTGATGACAATGCACCGCGTCCACGACCAGCACTGTTGCCCCCAGACACAGAGCCTGCTTGCCCTCTTTTATTGCCTCCTGACTGTCTGCCTCTCCTTGTTTGCCTTCCAGACATTCTAATAGATGGCCTGCAGGGAGATGGGAAAAAAGCAATAAGGGCTACCTTCAGGTGTCCTTCTCTGTCCCTTTACT
This sequence comes from Rana muscosa, assembly GCA_029206835.1. Taxonomy (NCBI): domain Eukaryota; kingdom Metazoa; phylum Chordata; class Amphibia; order Anura; family Ranidae; genus Rana; species Rana muscosa. The sequence goes on from JARGYO010005626.1 coordinate 43,526,136, forward strand.
TAAGGATTTCTAAATATGGTTGAGGATGATTGCTTTTGCACAGAATAGCACAACGACAATTTCCCTGACTGTCCAAAAAACAAGGATTTCAAAGATGGTTGATGAGGAATGCTTTAGCACACTATAGCACAAGGAGAATTTCCCTCACTGTCCTTCCCTGTCCCTAGAAACAAGGATTCGCACAGTAAAAGACACTGACACTCTCCCTACCTATAGTTTTCTGTCCCTAGAAAAACTGTTTTTTTAAAGCACACTATAGCACAAAGAGAATTTCCCTCACTTTCCTTCTTTGTCCCTAGAAACAAGGATTATCACAGTGAAAGAAACTGACACTCTCCCTACCTAGAGTTTTCTGTCCCTAGAAAAAATGTTTTTTTAAAGCACACTATAGCACAAGGAGAATTCCCCTCACTTTCCTTCTTTGTCCCTAGAAACAAGGATTATCACAGTGAAAGAAACTGACACTCTCCCTACCTAGAGTTTTCTGTCCCTAGAAAAAATGTTTTTTTAAAGCACACTATAGCACAAGGAGAATTCCCTCACTGTCCTTCCCTGTCCCTAGAAACAAGGATTCGCACAGTAAAAGACACTGACACTCTCCCTACCTAGAGTTTTCTGTCCCTAGAAAAAATGTTTTTTTAAAGCACACTATAGCACAAGGAGAATTCCCCTCACTTTCCTTCTTTGTCCCTAGAAACAAGGATTATCACAGTGAAAGAAACTGACACTCTCCCTACCTAGAGTTTTCTGTCCCTAGAAAAAATGTTTTTTTAAAGCACACTATAGCACAAGGAGAATTCCCTCACTGTCCTTCCCTGTCCCTAGAAACAAGGATTCGCACAGTAAAAGACACTGACACTCTCCCTACCTAGAGTTTTCTGTCCCTAGAAAAAATGTTTTTTTAAAGCACACTATAGCACAAGGAGAATTCCCTCACTGTCCTTCCCTGTTCCTAGAAACAAGGATTCGCACAGTAAAAGACACTGACACTCTCCCTACCTAGAGTTTTCTGTCCCTAGAAAAAATGTTTTTTTAAAGCACACTATAGCACAAGGAGAATTCCCCTCACTTTCCTTCTTTGTCCCTAGAAACAAGGATTATCACAGTGAAAGAAACTGACACTCTCCCTACCTAGAGTTTTCTGTCCCTAGAAAAAATGTTTTTTTAAAGCACACTATAGCACAAGGAGAATTCCCTCACTGTCCTTCCCTGTCCCTAGAAACAAGGATTCGCACAGTAAAAGACACTGACACTCTCCCTACCTAGAGTTTTCTGTCCCTAGAAAAAATGTTTTTTTAAAGCACACTATAGCACAAGGAGAATTCCCCTCACTTTCCTTCTTTGTCCCTAGAAACAAGGATTATCACAGTGAAAGAAACTGACACTCTCCCTACCTAGAGTTTTCTGTCCCTAGAAAAAATGTTTTTTTAAAGCACACTATAGCACAAGGAGAATTCCCTCACTGTCCTTCCCTGTCCCTAGAAACAAGGATTCGCACAGTAAAAGACACTGACACTCTCCCTACCTAGAGTTTTCTGTCCCTAGAAAAAATGTTTTTTTAAAGCACACTATAGCACAAGGAGAATTTCCCTCACTTTCCTTCTTTGTCCCTAGAAACAAGGATTATCACAGTGAAAGAAACTGACACTCTCCCTACCTAGAGTTTTCTGTCCCTAGAAAAAATGTTTTTTTAAAGCACACTATAGCACAAGGAGAATTCCCTCACTGTCCTTCCCTGTCCCTAGAAACAAGGATTCGCACAGTAAAAGACACTGACACTCTCCCTACCTAGAGTTTTCTGTCCCTAGAAAAAATGTTTTTTTAAAGCACACTATAGCACAAGGAGAATTCCCCTCACTTTCCTTCTTTGTCCCTAGAAACAAGGATTATCACAGTGAAAGAAACTGACACTCTCCCTACCTAGAGTTTTCTGTCCCTAGAAAAAATGTTTTTTTAAAGCACACTATAGCACAAGGAGAATTTCCCTCACTTTCCTTCTTTGTCCCTAGAAACAAGGATTATCACAGTGAAAGAAACTGACACTCTCCCTACCTAGAGTTTTCTGTCCCTAGAAAAAATGTTTTTTTAAAGCACACTATAGCACAAGGAGAATTCCCTCACTGTCCTTCCCTGTCCCTAGAAACAAGGATTCGCACAGTAAAATACACTGACACTCTCCCTACCTAGAGTTTTCTGTCCCTAGAAAAAATGTTTTTTTAAAGCACACTATAGCACAAGGAGAATTTCCCTCACTTTCCTTCTTTGTCCCTAGAAACAAGGATTATCACAGTGAAAGAAACTGACACTCTCCCTACCTAGAGTTTTCTGTCCCTAGAAAAAATGTTTTTTTAAAGCACACTATAGCACAAGGAGAATTCCCTCACTGTCCTTCCCTGTCCCTAGAAACAAGGATTCGCACAGTAAAAGACACTGACACTCTCCCTACCTAGAGTTTTCTGTCCCTAGAAAAAAAGTTTTTTTAACCACTTCCCGACCGCGCCATGTACAAAAGACGTCCACAGCGCGGTCGAGTTATCCTGAGTGGACGTCCCAGGGACGTCCTCACAGAATCTTGCTCCCGCGCGCCCCCAGGGGCGCGCTCCAGGATATGTCCATGACCGCCGGGTCCGGAAGACCCGGCGCATCACGGATCACGGTAGATGGCCGCTAATCGCGGCCGTTTACCACGTGATCGCTCCGTCAAATGACGGAGCGATCAATTGTAAACAGACCGGCGTCATTTGATGACGCCGGTTCCTCCCTCCCCTCTCTGTACCGATCGGTACAGTGTGAGAGGAGAGGGGAGGGAGCAGATCATGTCCGCTCCCTCCCCCATGTCAGCTGTGGGCTGGATCTGTGACAATTGCAGTCACAGATCCAGCAATCCATCCATCCCTGCTCAGCCATCCCTGTGCAATACTCTGCCAATACTCTGCAATACACCCTGTGCAATACTCTGCAATACACCCTGTGCAATACTCTGCAATACACCCTGTGCAATACTCTGCAATACCCTGTGCAATACTCTGCAATACCCTGTGCAATACTCTGCAATACACCCTGCCAATACTCTGCAATACACCCTGCCAATACTCTGCAATACCCTGTGCAATACTCTGCAATACCCTGTGCAATACTCTGCAATACACCCTGTGCAATACTCTGCAATACACCCTGTGCAATACTCTGCAATACACCCTGTGCAATACTCTGCAATACCCTGTGCAATACTCTGCAATACCCTGTGCAATACTCTGCAATACACCCTGTCAATACTCTGCAATACCCTGTGCAATACTCTGCAATACACCCTGCCAATACTCTGCAATACCCTGTGCAATACTCTGCAATACACCCTGCCAATACTCTGCAATACCCTGTGCAATACTCTGCAATACACCCTGCCAATACTCTGCAATACACCCTGTGCAATACTCTGCAATACACCCTGTGCAATACCCTGCCCATACTCTGCAATACCCTGTGCAATACCCTGCCCATACTGTGCAATACCCTGCCCATACCCTGCCATACTACGCAATACTCCACAATACCCAGCAATACTCCACAATACCCGGCAATACTCCACAATACCCAGCAATACTCCACAATACCCGGCAATACTCCACAATACCCGGCAATACCCGGCAATACTCCACAATACCCGGCAATACTCCACAATACCCGGCAATACTCCACAATACCCGGCAATACTCCACAATACCCGGCAATACTCCACAATACCCAGCAATACTCCACAATACCCTGCAATACTCCACAATACCCTGCAATACTCCACAATACCCTGCAATACTCCACAATACCCTGCAATACTCCTCAATACCCCGCAATACTCGTCAATACCCGGCAATACTCGTCAATACTCCTCAATACCCGGCAATACTCCTCAATACCCGGCAATACTCTGCAATAACCACTTCCCGCCCGCCCGCCGGCCGTCATATGACGTCCTTGACTTTGTGCGGAGATATCTGAATGATGGGAGCAGCTACAGGCATCATTCAGATATTCGCTTTTTCAGCTGGCGATTCCCTACACCATAAGAACAATCATAGCGGCTGTTCCACCGCTTGATCGCTCTTACAGAAGGTGAGAGGGGATGCCCCCCCCTCCCGCTGCCCTCCGGTGCTTCTACCGACTCACCGCTACGATCAAAGCCAAGATTGTTTTTTTTTTTTTTTTTAGGCTTCCCAGCCTAGAGGTGAGATGTGGGGTCTTATTGACACCCCCCCCCCATATCTCACTGTAAAGAGGACCTGTCATGCCATATTCCTATTACAAGGGATGTTTACATTCCTTGTAATAGGAATAAAAGTGCTAAAAAAAAATAATTTGGGGCGGAAAAACATGTCAAACTAAAATAAATAAAGTAAAATGAACAATAAAATATATATTTTTTTTTTAAAGCGCCCCTGCCCCCGCGAGCTCGCATGCAGAAGTGAACGCATATGTAAGCCCCGCCCACATATGAAAACGGTGTTCAAGCCACACATGTGAGGTATCGTTGCGAACGTTAGAGCGAGAGCAATAATTTTGGCCCTAGACCTCCTCTGTAACTCAAAACATATAACCAGTAAAAATATTTAAAGCATTGCCTATGGGGATTTTTAAGTAGCGAAGTTTGGCGCCATTCCACGAGCGTGTGCAATTTTGAAGGGTGACATGTTAGGTATCTATTTACTCGGCGTAACTTCATCTTTCACATTATGCAAAAACACTGGGCTAACTTTACTGTTTTTTTTTTCTTTTAGGCACAAAACAGTTTTTTTTCCGTAAAAAACGCGTTAGAAAATTTCTGCGCAAATACCGTGCAAGATAAAAAGTTGCAATGACCACCATTATATTCTTTAAGGTCTTTGCTAAAAAAACATATATAATGTTTTGGGGTTCTATGTAATTTTATAGCAAATAAATGATGATTTTTACATGTAGGAGAGAAATGTCAGAATTGGCCTGGGTGCTCCAGAACGCCTGAAGGTGCTCCCTGCATGTTGGGCCTCTGTATGTGGCCACGCTGTGTAAAAGTCTCACACATGTGGTATTGCCATACTCGGGAGGAATAGCAGAATGTGTTTTGGGGTGTAATTTGTGGTATGCATATGCTGTGTGTGAGAAATAACCTGCTAATATGACAATTTTGTGGAAAAAAAAAAAAGAAAAAAAAATCTTGATTTTTGCAAAGAATTGTGGGAAAAAATGACAACTTCAAAAAACTCACAATGACTCTTTCTAAATACCTTGGAATGTCTTCTTTCCAAAAAGGGGTCATTTGGGGGGTATTTGTACTTTTCTGGCATGTTAGGGTCTCAAGAAATGAGATCGGCCGTCAGTACTTCAGGTGTGATCAATTTTCAGATATTGGCACCATAGCTTGTGGACTCTATAACTTTCACAAAGACCAAAAAATATCCACCAATTTGTACTTATTTTTACCAAAGATATGTAGCAGTATAAATTTTGGCCAAAATGTATGAAGAAAAAATACTAATTTGCAAAATTTTATAACGGAAACAAAGAAAAATTCATTTTTTTACAAAATTTTCAGTCTTTTTTCTCTTATAGCGCAAAAAATAAAAAACCCAACAGTGATTAAATACCACCAAAAGAAAGCTCTATTTGTGTGAAAAAAAGGACAAAAATTTCATATGGGTACAGTGTTGTATGACTGAGTAATTGTCATTCAAAATGTGAGAGCACCGAAAGCTGAAAATTCGTCTGGTTAGGAAGGGGGTTTAAGTGCCCAGTTGTCAAGTGGTTAAAGCACACTATAGCACAAGGAGAATTCCCTCACTGTCCTTCCCTGTTCCTAGAAACAAGGATTCGCACAGTAAAAGACACTGACACTCTCCCTACCTAGAGTTTTCTGTCCCTAGAAAAAATGTTTTTTTAAAGCACACTATAGCACAAGGAGAATTCCCCTCACTTTCCTTCTTTGTCCCTAGAAACAAGGATTATCACAGTGAAAGAAACTGACACTCTCCCTACCTAGAGTTTTCTGTCCCTAGAAAAATTTTTTTTTTAAAGCACACTATAGCACAAGGAGAATTCCCTCACTGTCCTTCCCTGTCCCTAGAAACAAGGATTCGCACAGTAAAAGACACTGACACTCTCCCTACCTAGAGTTTTCTGTCCCTAGAAAAAATGTTTTTTTAAAGCACACTATAGCACAAGGAGAATTTCCCTCACTTTCCTTCTTTGTCCCTAGAAACAAGGATTATCACAGTGAAAGAAACTGACACTCTCCCTACCTAGAGTTTTCTGTCCCTAGAAAAAATGTTTTTTTAAAGCACACTTTAGCACAAGGAGAATTCCCTCACTGTCCTTCCCTGTCCCTAGGAAAAAGGATTCGCACAGTAAAAGACACTGACACTCTCCCTACCTAGAGTTTTCTGTCCCTAGAAAAAATGTTTTTTTAAAGCACACTATAGCACAAGGAGAATTTCCCTCACTTTCCTTCTTTGTCCCTAGAAACAAGGATTATCACAGTGAAAGAAACTGACACTCTCCCTACCTAGAGTTTTCTGTCCCTAGAAAAAATGTTTTTTTAAAGCACACTATAGCACAAGGAGAATTCCCTCACTGTCCTTCCCTGTCCCTAGAAACAAGGATTCGCACAGTAAAAGACACTGACACTCTCCCTACCTAGAGTTTTCTGTCCCTAGAAAAAATGTTTTTTTAAAGCACACTATAGCACAAGGAGAATTTCCCTCACTTTCCTTCTTTGTCCCTAGAAACAAGGATTATCACAGTGAAAGAAACTGACACTCTCCCTACCTAGAGTTTTCTGTCCCTAGAAAAATAGGATTTTTATAACAGCTTACCTGTAAAATCCTTTTCTTGGAGTACATCACGGGACACAGAGCGACATAGTCATTACTAATGGGTTATATAGATACCGTCAGGTGCTGGCACTGGCAACTTCCAAAACCGGAAGTACCCTCCCCTATATAAGCCCCTCCCATCCGGGAGCACCTCAGTTTTGTAGCAAAGCAATAAGTGTCCCTAAAGAGGGGCGGGAGCTCTGTGTCCCGTGATGTACTCCAAGAAAAGGATTTTACAGGTAAGCTGTTATAAAAATCCTATTTTCTTTCTCGTACATCACGGGACACAGAGCGACATAGTCATTACTAATGGGATGTCCTAAAGCAATGCCAAATGAGGGGGGGGATACACCATATATAAGCTGAGCGCTATCAGACATGAGGATCTTTTGCGGCCTGCAACACACTGCGCCCAAAGGCGACATCCTCCTGACTTCTAACGTCCACCTGGTAGAACCTAGTAAACGTGTGTACCGAAGACCATGTTGCGGCCTTACAGATTTGAGCCAGGGAGGCCTGGTGATGCACTGCCCATGAAGTTCCAACTGCTCTCGTGGAGTGCGCCCTAACTTTGAACGGAGGCGGTCTACTTCTCAAGTCATAGGCTTGTATTATGACCTGTCGAATCCACTTGGCTAAAGTAGATTTTGACGCTGCCTGACCCTTTCTGGGGCCTTCCGGCAGAATAAACAAAGTATCCGTTCTGCGAATCTGAGCAGTGGCTTTTAGATAAGCTTTAACTGCTCTTACTACATCCAAAGAATGCAATAACTTTTCCTCTACCGAAGTAGGTTTGGGGAAAAAAGAAGGAAGAACCACATCTTGGTTCAAATGAAAACTCGATACCACCTTAGGAAGAAAGGCTGGATGAAGACGTAACACTACTTTGTCCTTATGGATAACCAGATATGGCTCCTTACAGAACATAGCTGCTAATTCCGATACTCTTCTAGCCGAACAAATGGCTACTAGAAAAATCAATTTCCTGGTGAGAAGCCCCAAGGAAATATGCTGTAATGGTTCAAATGGTTGTTTCTGTAGAACCGACAGAACCAAGTTTAGATCCCATGGACATATGGGAATATTAACCGGAGGACTAATACGCATCACTCCTTGTATAAAGGCTTTGACTAGTGAATGCGAAGCCAAGGGCCTTTGAAAAAATATTGACAAGGCCGAAATCTGACCCTTGATAGTACTCAAGGCAAGCTTCCTATCTACAGCCCATTGTAGGAAGTCCAGAATCCTACCTATTACGTATTTACGTGGATGCCATTTCCTGGCCTCACACCAGGCGATGTACGCCTTCCAGATTCTATAGTAGATCTGCCTGGATACCGGTTTCCTGGCATTGATCATGGTAGACACCACAGCATTAGAGAGCCCCCTCTTTTTTAGAATGTGGGCTTCAATAGCCAGGCCGTCAAACCTAGGGCTGGTAAGGAAGGGTGGTATATCGGTCCCTGCGAAAGCAGGTCCGGACGATGTGGGAGGGTCCAAGGACTCCCCACAGACATTTTTACAATCTCTGCGTACCATGCTCTTCGGGGCCACGCTGGAGCCACCAGAATCACTGGTTTCTTTTCTACCCTGATTCTGCGGAGTAATCGAGGTAACAATTGTGGCGGTGGGAATGCATATATCAGCTTGAACTGATCCCAAGGGAACACTAGGGCATCCGAGCCGCAAGCTAGGGGATCCCTTGTCCAAGAGACAAACCTGTCCACCTTTGCGTTGAATCTGGATGCTAGCAGATCTACATCCGGTGTTCCCCACCGCTGACATATTGTCCGAAAAACCTCGGGATGAAGGGACCATTCCCCTGGGCATAATTGTTGGCGACTTAGAAAGTCCGCCTTCCAATTCTCCACCCCTGGAATGAATACCGCAGATATGGCTGGGACATATCTTTCTGCCCATCTCAGGATGTAATATACCTCCCTTTGGGCTGCACGACTCCTGGTGCCCCCGACGATTGATATATGCCACTGCTGTGGCATTGTCTGATTGAATTCTGACAGGGGACCCTTGGAGTTTGGATGTCCATGCTACTAGGGCATACTGGGCTGCTCGTATCTCCAAGAGATTGATGGGCAGGGCCTTTTCTGCATCCGACCATCTGCTCTGGAGAGACTATTGCTCCAGTACTGCTCCCCAGCCTATAAGGCTGGCATCTGTAGTGACCACCTTCCAAGAAATCGGACTGAAGGATTTCCTTTTTTCCAGATTCTGGGGAACCAACCACCAACGGAGGCTCTTGCGAACGGAAGGGGACAAGGACATTGTAAGTCTAGGGCCTGAACTTTTTTGTTCCAGGCTGACAGTATGGCCCCTTGCAAATTCCTTGAATGGAATTGACCGTAGGGTACTGCTTCGAATGATGCCACCATCTTTCCCAGCAGCCTCATATACAGGCGTATGGACGGCTGTCTTTTTTGTACCCACTAAGTGGATCAAATCTTTCAAAGACAACACCTTTCCTCGAGGCAAGAATATTTTTCTCTGGCCTGAATCCAACCTTAGCCCCAAGTATTCCAGACTTTTGACTGGTTTTTAGGGGTGACTTGTCTCGGTTGATAATCCAACCGTGAGATTCCAGATACTTGATTGTCTTGTGAATGACCACGTCTAGTTTTTTCACTGAGTGGTCTATCAGCAACAAGTCATCTAGATATGCCATTATCATTACACCTTGTGTTCTTAGATTGGCCAATAAAGGGCCAGAATTTTTGTAAACACTCGTGGTGCTGTGGCCAAACCGAAGGGTAAGGCTCTGAACTGAAAATGGCGCCCTTCTACTGCAAAGCGTAGAAATTTTTGGTGGACTGGAAAGATGGAAATGCGCAAATAAGCATCTTTGATGTCGATCGCGGCTAACCAATCCTCCCCTTGTAGGGCAGTGGCCACCGATCGGATTGACTCCATTGGAAAGTCCTGATATACAGGAATTTGTATAGCCCTTTTAGAATTAATATGGGCCTCCCGTCCGCGTTTGCTTCGGGACTGTAAAGAGGTTTGAGTAAAACCCGAACCCTCATTCTTCCAGGGGAACCTCCATAATTACTCCTTGGAGCAATAGTTGTTCTAGTGCCAACAGGAGGGACTCTCTCTTCCGGGGATCCCTTGGCACGTTTGACCTCAAAAAATGGGAAGGAGGAGAGTCTTTTAACTCCAAACTGTATCCCAAACATACTGTGGAGAGCACCTATCTGTCTTGATCGTGTCCCGCCAGGTCTCTTGCGAACAACTGGAGTCCTCCCCCCACCCGACTGAGTGGGGGCTTCAATGAATTTAACTTTGGGGGAGGTTTTGTACCTCCCCTGACCCAGGGTTTCTCATTACCCTGCTATTGTCCCTGTTTTTTACCCCCGGGAATTGACCGAGGAGGCCGTCGGAACTGTTACACAGCCGATGCCCCAGGGACTGGAGAAGCAGGCCTCTTAAAGAGGGACCTCTAACTCTGTTTTTAACCGGCAAGAGCGTATTTTTACCGCTGGAAATTTTCTGGATATATTTGTCCAGGTTTTCCCTGAATAAGCGTTCACCATGAAATGGGACGCTAACCAGCCATTCTTTACAGGGAGCTTCAGCAGACCAGTTTTTGAGCCATAGAAGCCTACGCATATTTACTATAGACAGTGTAAGGCGGGAGGCCTGATGGACTGAATCCTTTATGGCGTCAACCGCAAAGCTTGAGGCTCTAGGTAGATCAGCTAGGGCAAAGCCTGCTGATCTGTCAAGTCCCTCAAGACCTGTTTCAACTGATCCTTCACTGCTTAGCAGACTCCAATAGCTGCTACTGCTGGTTGTGTCACCAAGCTTGCTGTAGAAAGAAGCAGATTTTCATAAGGACTCCAATCTTTTATCTATTGGGTTCTTGAACATTTGGACATTATCCACTGGACATGTCAGTGATTTATACATACAAGAGATGGCTGCGTCCACTGTAGGGACCTTCCATTTCTTTTTTTTTTTTTTTTTTGATGAACTTATCCTCCATGGGATAGACCACCGGAAATCTCTTGGGGGAATAAATATTTTCTCAGGACGTTCCCAATCCTGGTAAATGAGCCCTTTCAGTAAAGGGTGAAGTGGAAAAGAACAGACAGTCTGGGGGCTTCTAGCGACCCCAACGAGGATACAGTAGTGGTTGATGGTTCCGCAAGGTGCATTTTTAAATGCTGATCGGACCATGTTAGTCAGAGACTGAACCCATAATCTTTCAGCTTGAGATGCTGAGAAAAGGTTCCCCCACTGTTGATTCCTCTATAACAGAATCAACCTCATCCTGATCCCCTTCAGGCAGGTCGATCCCTGTATGGGACTGTTGCTCTGCTAACAGGCACTCTGAAGGAGGAGACGGAGATCGGGCGTGCTTTCCCTGACAGGGAGGCAGCGATAAATGTTGACAATCTCTCTCTAATCCTCCCAGAGCTGAGGAAAAAACCTCCTCTGTTACATACACAGGAGCAGGTGAACTGAGGACAGCCCCAGTACCAAGTACCCCTGCGGGGTCTCTACGGTCACTTACCTCTGAACTTCAGGGAAGACTGGTGCAGCAGAAGTATGCCCAAGATCCTCCGAGCCCGATGAGACCCCTTTCGCTTCCTGGAAGATTCAGTTCCGGAGCTTCTGGACGGCATATTCCTAAGCCTAAAGCTGAGGTATTCCAGCCGTAATACACCACTTTTACTGAGAATAGCCTAGCACAATTGCTGCTATATCACAGTTGGTGTCTACTAATGTGCCTTTCTAGGGGATGCCTGTATCAACCGCTTGCTGTATGCCTTTAAATGTTGCCAGCTCTGTCTCTGTACTTCATAGCCAGCTCACTAGAATATTGTGGTTTTTTAAAACTGCTGGGACGCCCGCACATGCGCAGAAGCGCTGCGGCGCGCACAGAGCGTCATCCCCCAGGCTCCGCCCCCTTTCCCGGCTCACCTCTATATATAGAGGCGCGTGCACGCGCGCGGCCACGTGCGCCCTCGGCGCTAATTTCAAAAAATGGTAACAAGGGACAGGAGCCAGGGCCCCTCTTTGCCGCAGGCCGGGGGATGGACGAGCACTGCAACATGGCAGAGGAAGCAGTTTCCTATAAGAGAACTCACCATCTGCCTGGACTTTGCTCTGCTGAGAAGAAGCTAGTCCACATGACAAGAAAACATTCCACAGCGGCCTCTAGTGGACAAACACAGGTACCGCAGTCTAATATATTAATATATATATAAAAAACTTTTTTTTTTTTTTTCTTGACCACCATTAAAAATTATTACATTTTTTTAGTAGTTACAGGCATGCACAGAATTTTGCGGGAATACCATTAGGTAACAGACAGAAAGACAAATTAGGCTTGGGGGTCCCCCAATAGAACCAAGTTCCTGGGAGCCCCCACTTACCTGTTCCCCGCCGCAGGACTTTGTTTGGTCCACAAAAGCCCAAACTTCACCTATCACGGCAGGCATTGTAATCAAACCTTCAGGGACCGGGTTCCCAAGGATTCCACTCCCCTGGACCTGTATAGCACCCTGCACAGAAAACATCTTGGTCGTGGGTATGACCAGAGCTCTGGATCCCAGGGTCCAGCTCTCCTAAGAGAAGCATTACAGGCAAAACCTTGCTCTTCTCTGCAAGGCCCGGGTACCGACCGTTTAGCTATGAAGCTTTTTTGGTCGGATCCGGAATAGCTTACTGAGGCCCAAAAGAACCTGTACGCAAGCTCAGTGAAAAACACATGTTTCTTCTTGGCCAACACCTTAGACACTGGCAAAAAACTGAGGTGCTCCCGGATGGGAGGGGCTTATATAGGGGAGGGTACTTCCGGTTTTGGAAGTTGCCAGTGCCAGCACCTGACGGTATCTATATAACCCATTAGTAATGACTATGTCGCTCTGTGTCCCGTGATGTACGAGAAAGAAAAATGTTTTTTTAAAGCACACTATAGCACAAATAGAATTCCCTCACTGTCCTTCCCTGTCCCTAGAAACAAGGATTCGCACAGTAAAAGACACTGACACTCTCCCTACCTAGAGTTTTCTGTCCCTAGAAAAAATGTTTTTTTAAAGCACACTATAGCACAAGGAGAATTCCCTCACTGTCCTTCCCTGTCCCTAGAAACAAGGATTCGCACAGTAAAAGACACTGACACTCTCCCTACCTAGAGTTTTCTGTCCCTAGAAAAAATGTTTTTTTAAAGCACACTATAGCACAAGGAGAATTTCCCTCACTTTCCTTCTTTGTCCCTAGAAACAAGGATTATCACAGTGAAAGAAACTGACACTCTCCCTACCTAGAGTTTTCTGTCCCTAGAAAAAATGTTTTTTTAAAGCACACTATAGCACAAGGAGAATTCCCTCACTGTCCTTCCCTGTCCCTAGAAACAAGGATTCGCACAGTAAAATACACTGACACTCTCCCTACCTAGAGTTTTCTGTCCCTAGAAAAAATGTTTTTTTAAAGCACACTATAGCACAAGGAGAATTTCCCTCACTTTCCTTCTTTGTCCCTAGAAACAAGGATTATCACAGTGAAAGAAACTGACACTCTCCCTACCTAGAGTTTTCTGTCCCTAGAAAAAATGTTTTTTTAAAGCACACTATAGCACAAGGAGAATTCCCTCACTGTCCTTCCCTGTCCCTAGATACAAGGATTCGCACAGTAAAAGACACTGACACTCTCCCTACCTAGAGTTTTCTGTCCCTAGAAAAAATGTTTTTTTAAAGCACACTATAGCACAAGGAGAATTTCCCTCACTTTCCTTCTTTGTCCCTAGAAACAAGGATTATCACAGTGAAAGAAACTGACACTCTCCCTACCTAGAGTTTTCTGTCCCTAGAAAAAATGTTTTTTTAAAGCACACTTTAGCACAAGGAGAATTCCCTCACTGTCCTTCCCTGTCCCTAGAAACAAGGATTCGCACAGTAAAAGACACTGACACTCTCCCTACCTAGAGTTTTCTGTCCCTAGAAAAAATGTTTTTTTAAAGCACACTATAGCACAAGGAGAATTTCCCTCACTTTCCTTCTTTGTCCCTAGAAACAAGGATTATCACAGTGAAAGAAACTGACACTCTCCCTACCTAGAGTTTTCTGTCCCTAGAAAAAATGTTTTTTTAAAGCACACTATAGCACAAGGAGAATTCCCTCACTGTCCTTCCCTGTCCCTAGAAACAAGGATTCGCACAGTAAAAGACACTGACACTCTCCCTACCTAGAGTTTTCTGTCCCTAGAAAAAATGTTTTTTTAAAGCACACTATAGCACAAGGAGAATTTCCCTCACTTTCCTTCTTTGTCCCTAGAAACAAGGATTATCACAGTGAAAGAAACTGACACTCTCCCTACCTAGAGTTTTCTGTCCCTAGAAAAAATTTTTTTTTAAAGCACACTATAGCACAAGGAGAATTCCCTCACTGTCCTTCCCTGTCCCTAGAAACAAGGATTCGCAGAGTAAAACACACTGACACTCTCCCTACCTATCCTTCTCTTTCCCTAAACTAAAGGAATCCAGGTTAAGCAAGAAAGAAATAAATGTCACTGTCCCTGCCTATGCTTCTCTTTCCCTGCTCCGGAACACACTACACTAGGCCGCCGTGCTGGCGGCCTTTTATAGTGTGGGGCGTGTACTAAACACCCTCAGCAATAATTGGCCACAGGCATCCTGCCTGTGGCCAATCATTGCTCTCCTCGCTGCCGGCGCTGTGATTGGCCAAGCATGCGGGGTCACAGTGCATGCTTGGCCAATCACAGCGCCTGGATGACACTGCGATGGCGTAGTGCATTGTGGGCCGTTCGCGTCACTCGAATTTGGCGCGAACGGCCCAAATCGTTCGATCTTCGTCGAACGATCGAACAGCCGATGTTCGAGTCGAACGTATGTTCGACTCGAACACGAAGCTCATCCCTACTGGAGAGGGAGCCCCATGGTCCATACATAATAAAATGTACTCTCACCTGATAATTTTAACTGGGTAATATGAATAGTACCAACGTAGTTTATTGGGACCGAGTATATATTATATCAAGGGAAAGTCTAAACCTCATCATATATGAGACCTTTGTGTATAGCAATAAAAATTGAAGCACAGAGAATGCAAAGGGGCCATAGCCAAGCCATCAGTAAAGATAAGATAATCTATAATAAATCAATCCATCTATGATACTAGTACCACCACAACACTAATGAGAGCAATCAGTACACACCTAGAGAGCTTGTATCACAGGGTGAAGATTAGTCCGGACATAGGGACACACAGATGGGGGTAGTTGCCATAATGTAAGGCTACACAGGGTGCCTTATATACACGCCCCAATCAGGTGTGCGGTGTAGTACAAATTTTTAAGGTGTCGAGGGAGTTGGATGCCTAGGTAGGGTTTTGCATCTTCCTTCCATCGGAAGGGAAAATTTCCTTGACATTGAGTGACTGTGCGTTTGGGTAGGGAGATATTTAGGGCGTAGGATTTGGAGAAATTGATTTTGAGATTAGAGATTGTTATAAATTAGCGAAGCTCTGAAAGTAGGTTGGGAAGAGATGTGGGGTTCTGTAAGAAAAATAAGTATATCATCGGCGAAGGCCGCTAGTTTATATTCCTTGTCGGGGGTAATGGTATGTACCCCTCTAATATCTGGGTTGGATTTGAGGCAGCGTAGAAAGGGTTCTAAGGTGAGTATAAACAATAGAGGGGAGAGGGAATAACCCTGCCTCGTACCGTTGCGTATGGAGAAGGCATTTGACAGGAGGCCATTGACACGGATCCTAGTCATCGGGTTAGCGTAGAGAGCCATTATGAAGCCTAATAGGCGGTTACCCAATCCCATGAATCTAAGTACTGCTTCCATGTAATCCCAGGCCACCCTCTCTAATGCCTTCTCCGCATTGAGGGATAGGAAGAAGCCAGCTTGTTTATAAGGTGGTCAGGAGGTAGTGTAAATTAATCGCTTTGGTCGTATTATCCCTGGCTTCCCTACCAGGGATAAAGCCCACTTGGTCACGGGTAATGATGGAGGGGAGGAGAGGGAGTAATCGATTAGCTAGGATTTTGGCAAAAATTTTGATGTCTATGTTTAATAAGGTAATTGGTCTATAATTTGCTGTTTGGGTGGGGTCTCTTCCTTCTTTTGGTATGAATGACGTGTGCTTCAAGCAAACCTGAGGAGAGTGGGGTAGCTGCGGAAAGGGAGTTGAATGCTTTTAGGAAGGGGGCCGATTATATGTCCGAGAAAGTTTTGTAATAAACGGCAGATAGGCCATCTGGGCCGGGACTTTTCCCCGGTTTAAAATGTTTGATATCCGCGTCCCATTCATGCGTTGTGATTGGGCGATCTAGTTCTTCTAAGGTGTTTGAAGTGAGTGGTTTGGGGCAGAGTAGACCTGGAAGTGGGGTTTAATGTCTGCGTTTCAGAGGCGGAGAGGTTGTACAAGTCTGCATAAAAGCATTTGAATTCTTGTGCTATGTCTTTTTAGTGTATTACCCGATGGGGTCTGTAGTTGGTGCACTGTTGCTTTAACTTTTTTCTAGCGTAATACTTGTGCTAGTAAGTGGCCACTCTTGTTGCTGTGCTCTTAGAAGCTTGTGAGAAAGTGTATTTCTCTTCAACTTTTGTCCTAATTCTTCAAGGAGGAGTTTGCGGGTCTCTATAAGTTCTTGGTGGGTGTGTTGGGCTAGGTTGCGTTTATGTGATCTTTCTAGTGTTTGTATTTTGGTAAGAAGGTTACTGATAAGTTTCTGTTTTTTGCGTTTCAGGGCGGAGGCAAGTGAAAGCCTGCGACCACCCTTATTCAGCGGGTCAGACAAGGCTTAGCAGAGTGGTGTCCTCACTAGGATGTTCCTTCCACATGCGGTCAGCTGTAAGCGTTGAGCCCGCGATCACAAGCAAAAATCCGAGAGGCAATAGTGTAGAAGTTCCTTCAAAGTTTTATTAAAACGTTACAAAAGAAGATGTCCCATCTTTTGTAACTTTTTAATAAAACTTTGGAGGAACTTCTACACTATTGGATCTCTTCTTGTTTTTCGTTTTGAATAACATACTGGTTATCCACCGGACACCTGCCTCTGCATCGATGGAAGAGTATACGCACTGATGTGTATGGATTGCCTCTCGGATGTCTGCTTGTGATCTAGGGCTCAACGCTTACAGCTGACCGCATGTGGAAGGAACATCCTAGTGAGGACACCACTCTGCTAAGCCTTGTCTGACCCCCCTGAATAAGGGTGGTCGCAGGCTTTCGCTTGCCTCCGCCCTGAAACGCAAAAAACAGAAACTTATCAGTAACCTTCTTACCAAAATACAAACACTAGAAAGATCACATAAACGCAACCTAGCCCAACACACCCATCAAGAACTTATAGAGACCCGCAAACTCCTCCTTGAAGAATTAGGAGTGGTCGCAGGCTTTTTGGTAAGCCTTTATTTTCACCTGAGGTGGCGGGCTGCACAAGATTTGATCCATTTCACATATGCTTCTACAGTGTTGTTCTACACCGGAACACTCAAGCTTGAACTGTTCACATACAGTATGTTTACTAAGAACGTCATGTTATATGGACATTGCACAATTCCATAATTTTTGTATTTTTGTACACTTTATCATCCAGCGCTACACTTGTTTGTATATATTTACCAAAGCAGTGCTCCTGTCGTTAGTTAAGATGACTGGCTTTCATATGTTAAGCCTCAAATCACTTTAAAGCGGGGTTCCACCTGCGATTTTTTTTTTTAAAGTCAGCAGCTACAAACTCTGTAGGTGCTGACTTTTAATAAGGACACTTACCTGTCCTAGGCGCCCGCAAAGTCGGCTCCCCCGAGGCCGATCTCTCAATTGCGGCAGGTCCCCGCGCCGCCATCCTCACTAAGGGAAAGAGACAGTGAAGTCTTGCGGCTTCACTGCCCATTTTCTACTGCGCATGCGCGAGTTGCGCGGTGCTTTGTGAATGGGCCGGCTGCTCTCTGGGATACACACAGTTCCCAGAAG
This sequence comes from Rana muscosa, assembly GCA_029206835.1. NCBI lineage: Eukaryota > Metazoa > Chordata > Amphibia > Anura > Ranidae > Rana > Rana muscosa. The sequence continues at coordinate 43,543,945 of JARGYO010005626.1, forward strand.
GCAGCGCGCACCATTTAACTGAAGATATCGCGAGTAGGACGGGGAAGAAGACCAGCCGCGGAGGATGAACTTCCGCATAGCAACTGATATTTCTGGTAAGTAAAACATTTTTTTTTTTTTGATTTTTGGTAAAAAAAAAAAAATTCAGGGTGGAACTCCACTTTAAACAGCTGCCATCCACAGTATGGGCTAGATCAGAGCTGCATACAGAAAAACTCCACATAGTACAGTTCCATTTTACCATTTATTGCAATCCTCCAATCATTTAAACATGACGCCTGCCAACAATCTGCATAAAAGCTGGTCCCTTGTGTAGCGCTACCCCCAGTTAAGAGGGCCGCTGGTTCTCGGTTGGTTTGGGCCTTGTGTACAGCCCCGCCAACCCCCGGCAATCTACTCAACCCACTATGGCACAGTTAGTCTAGGGAGTATTTGCTTCATAGAATCCTATACCTGGTTATACACAGTCTCACAGCAGGATAGGCAGCTATAGGCAATGATAAAACACTGAGTGATAAACAGGAGTGATAAACTAAAACTGATTTACTTTGGTATAAAGGTCAATGTTAAACATATCACATAGCATACATGTAGAATCCTGCAGCAATAAACATACTAATCAGTGATAGTGCAGAGTGATCACCCGCCACGTGCAGCTATCCTCTCTAGGCGCAATGTGGCGCACCAAACAAAGTTTTTAACCCCTGGTCAGGCCTGACTCAGATAAAGCTCAGTCTCTGTGGGAACAATTCTTCGCATGCAGATGAACGGTGGTGCACATACAGGAACAGTATTTGTAATCCAATAACGGTTAATAAAAGAAGAACACTTCACCGGAGACTACACAACTCAGTTCCGCCACTAGTCTCCGGCGGGATAGTAACTACAGCACGATGGGCCAAGGCAGTCAATAGGCCTAATCAAAGTACAAGTTAAAGAAGTGAGCAGGTGCTCGCTCACCCCTCCGGACGTGATCCCAGTCCGGGCTTCCACCACTGTGTTTCCGCAACGACAGGGTCTCCGGTCCAACTGATGTCAGCAAACTCGAAAGGAAATCAGGTACCACCCAGGCTCAACAGTAGGGTGGAAGGCTCTTTGGAAGGTATGCAAGGCCCAGGCTTCGGGCCCTGCACTGCAGCAGATCCGCACAGGGAGTCCTATTGATTGCAGTGCGGTGTCCAAAGAGGCCGGGCTTAGCCTCGCCCTCCCCTTTTATACCCAACCCATGAGTCTCTGCGGCAGTCCAATGCACCCTGGGTGCCAAACGGGGTTCTGGGTAACGTAGTCCATAGGGCCTCAACGGAGACCCCGCTACACACTCCCCCCACTTAAACTCTTTGGTCCCCAAAGATAACTGTCAACAAACCCTATGCACAACATTTGACAAAGTTGCGTATGATGTCAGCAGAGGAAGTGCCCACCAAAAACAAGAGGGTGAACTTCCTCGACCAGAGGTCACACTGTCTTTAGTGGCCTGCCTAACTGTGCCAGAGGGTGAGTTGGGGTTGCCCTCCACTAAATGAACAGTGGAGGGATCAGGGTCTTCCACACTCCTCCTGGCAGTGACCACAGTGTCTTCCGAGCTCTCCCCCATTTGTGGGTAAGTCAATTTTCAGGGAGGCCTTATGGTCCTTCTCATCCTTTGTTCTCTTGGGATTTCTGGTTCAGATACTGTGGGTTCCTCTCCTGGCACAGACTTGGGGGTTTCCACTGGTTCTGGAGCACTTGACTCAGGAGCAGAGAGATACATGGAGTCTCTTGAGTCCTCCTCTGAGAGTGAGTCACAGGCATCTTCCCAAGAATCTGATAAGGGACTGGACAGGATGAACTCAGTAGCTTCTGCATTCAGTGTACTGTCTATGGCGTCTTCAGTAGGTGGAAGATCTATAGCAGAAGTTTCTGGGGCCTGGGAAGGCCATAGCCATTCAAGTTCTTCTCTCTCATCCTCACTTAGCTCAGAGACATCTGTTTTCTCAGCTCGAGGGGTTTGGGACCGAGTGTTTGGCTTGGGAGTATCCAAGATGGAAGTTGGCTCAGGGGAATCCCTCACAGGGGGTATCCGAACTGTTTCGGCAAGTTGAAGTAGGTGGTTCCGATGCCAAGTCTTTAATGGAAAAAAAAAAAAAGAAAAAAAAAATGGACCTACCCTTCCTTCCGGCTTTAGCTTATAGACAGGTAGGCCCGACAGCTTCTTGAAAATGACATAGTGTTCAGGCCTCCATCGGTCTGCAAGCTTGTGTTTTCCAGGGATCCCCAAGTTCCGCAGCAGCACTCTGTCCCCAGGTTGTAGATCTTGAATCCGGACTCTCAGGTCAAAGTTTTTCTTGTTGCAAGCTCCCCTTTGATCTGAGGCTATTTGGGCCTGCTCATGGGCCAACTTTAAACTGTGTCTGAGCCTGTCTACATAACCTTTGAGGGAAGCAGCGGAGGAATGGTCTATGGAGGTGCCAAAGGCCAGGTCTACGGGTAGTCTTGCTTCTCTCCCGAACATGAGTCGATAGGGTGAGTACCCTGTTGCATCACTTGTGGTACTGTTGTAAGCATGCACGATTGCTGCTATGTGTTTGCTCCAGTGCTGCTTCTTCTCGCTACTTAGAGTCCCCAGCATGTTGTGCAAGGTTCGGTTGAACCTCTCCGGCTGAGAATCCCCTTGTGGATGGTAGGGGGTGGTTCGGGTGTTCTTGATCCCTAAGGAATCCAAGAGCTTCCGGATCAGCCAACTTTCAAAGTCCCTTTCTTGATCCGAGTGGAGCCGCTGTGGTAGCCCGTAATGTACAAAGTATTTCTCCATGAGCACTTTGGCTACAGTAGAAGCCTTCTGGTCTTTGGTTGGAAAGGCCTGGGAATATCGGGTGAAATGGTTGGTTATCACCAGAACATTTCCTAGTCCACTCAGATCGGGTTCAAGGCAGAGAAAATCAATGCATACCAAATCCAGTGGGCCTTGACTTTGTAGATGGCCCATTGGGGCAGCTTGGTGGGGTAAAGTCTTTCTCTGGATGCAGCGTGCTCACGAGTGGCAGTATTCTTCGACTTCGGCCCTCATGCAGGGCCAATAGAACCGGCTTCTAACGAGTTGAAAGGTCCTTTCAGCTCCCAAGTGGCCGTGGTTGTCATGCAAAACGACCAGGACGGTCTCTCAATGTTTCTCAGGTAGAAACAGTTGCCACTTGTCTTCTAGAACATCAGAGGGGCCCCTTCGGTAGACCACTCCCTGATGAACCTGTAACCTGTCCCACTCCTTCCTCAACAGGCGAGCTTCCTTCGAAGGGTGACGCAAGTGTCTATCTGGATCCTGACTTTGTAGGGCATCCAGGACCAATTTCCCCAAAGGGTCTTCCAATTGGTCACATCTCAACTCCTTTTTGGACAATTTTGGCAAGTCATCTTCCTCCAGCTGGGTTACCCCACAGTATTGCTTGGGGACCCCTACCACGGTGACCCCTATTTCTTCCGCTCTTGAACCACCACTGGCCTGGAGTTCAGCCCCCTGACAGAGGGCCCACACCCCGTCGGGTGCCACTTGGGTCCAGTCTTCTGTACTGCTGGCAGGGGTACGAAATCTTCTCAACAAGGCGTCTGCATCTCGATTTCCAGCCCCAGGCCTGTATTTCAGGCTGAAATTGAAAGCAGACAGTGCCGCCAGCCATCTATGTCCTGTGGCATCTAGCTTTGCTGTGGTGAAAAGATAAGTAAGGGGGTTGTTGTCAGTTTTCACGGTGAATTCAGCCCCATACAGATAGTCTTTGAGTTTGTCAACTACAGCCCACTTGAGGGCCAAAAACTCCAACTTATGAGTGGGGTAGTTCTTTTCGGAGGGAGTCAGACTCCTGCTCACATATGCAACGGGTCGCAGTTGTCCTTCATGCTCCTGATAGAGCACTTCTCCCAGACCATCGTGACTGGCATCTACGTGGAGTTCATAAGGTTTCTTTGGGTCTGCGTAGGCCAGGACAGGGGCAGTGGTTAGGCTTTTCTTCAACATCTAGAAGGCCTCTTCACACTTCTTGTTCCACTGGTCTTTGACTGACTCCCCCGGCTTCCTGGGGCCCGAGTCATCCTCTTCCCCTTCTGTCTTGAGCAGTTCATTCAAGGGTCTGGCAATCCGGGCAAACCCTTCCACGAACCTCCTATAATAGGAACAGAATCCCAAAAAGGATCTGAGTTCTGTTACGGTGGTGGGCCGTGGCCAGGAGGTGACCGCCTCCAACTTCTCGGGGTCTGTGGCTACCCCATCTTCAGACACTATGTGTCCCAGATAGTTAACTGATGACTGATAGAACTGACATTTCTCGGGTGAAAGCTTGAGTCCCTCCTCACTGAGTCTTTTCAAAACTTTCTCCAGTCTTTCTTCATGTTCCCCCAGAGTTCTCCCAAAGACAATGATGTCATCCAAGTATACAAGGACTTCGATGAGGTTCATGTCTCCTACCATCTTTTCCATGAGGCGTTGGAAAGTGGCTGGGGCTCCAGACAGACCTTGGGGCATCCGGTCAAATTCAAAGAACCCCACAGGAGTTATGAAAGCTGTCTTCTCCTTATCTTCCGGATGCATAGGGATCTGGTAGTATCCGCTCTTGAGATCCATGACACTAAACCACCTGGCTCCAGACAAGCTCTGTAAGGCATCCTCTATCCTTGGAGTGGTATACTGGATGGGTATGGTTCTCCTGTTGAGGGTCCTGTAATCTATACACAGCCTCAATGATCCATTCTTCTTCCTGACCACCACTATCGGAGAGGCATAGGGGCTTCTAGACTCCCGGATAACACCGGTTCGCTTGAGCTCGGTGAGCTGTTCCCTCAAGTCTTCAAGGTCTGCTAACGGGACTCGCCTGACCCTCTCCCTGAAAGGCTTGTCTTCCTGGAGGCGGATTCAGTGGGTGGCACTCTTTGCACACCCCACATCGAACTCATCTTGAGAGAAGATCCTTCTCCACCTGGTCAACTGGGCTTTTGCTCTCTCTTTCCAAGCCCTTGGCAGGTTTGGGTTCTCCATGCAGAGCTTCTCCCAAATAGTCTTTTCTCCCTCGGTACTCTCCACATCTGACAAGACAACTGGGGCAGCAGGGCTCACCTGGCCCAGCAACATCCTGGCTGGGATCTCCATGGGACCATCCGTAATGTTCCTGACACTCACAGGTACCTTACAGTGTGCCTTCTTCAAGGCCCTCACCGGGACCACTTCTGGGAGTACTTCTAAGCCCGAGTGTGCTTCCCTTGGGTCGGGTTCCAACATGACAAAGGGCCCAGGTTGCTCCCAAGTAAGCTTCACAGTGGCTCTGAGACAGGTTACTTCACCGGGCTGCAACACTATTCCTCTCTTTCCTAGCCTCCAGACTTTCCCTACTCCCTCTTCCGGGCCTTCTGCTCTAAGACCAGTCGCTGGTAGGCTGTCTTCAGCATTGGGTAGATCTTGGTGACTGTGGGGTTCTTTCCTCATGCTAGAGGGACCAAAAGTCTCCGGACCAGGTCCGTGTTGGTCCCTATTATGAGGGAGCTCTTGTTGGCTCCGGCGGTCGGGGGCACACCACAGCCAGGGTATCGAACACTTCAGCCTTCCCGGCCACAGATGGGTCGAAGGTCAGTTTTATGGGTAGGTAACCATCATACGGAAAACTTTGAGTTCCAACTCCCCATATTTCCAAATCTTCAATCCTCTGGATGGGTAGATGACTTAGATGCTTATCATAGAAGTCCCGGGATAATAGGGTCACTTGCGCCCCAGTATCTAATATGGCTCTTGCGTAGACTCCCTCCACTTGAATAGGTACAATGGGGGAGGGGCCTACCAGCTTCTCTAGATATTGCTTTGAAGGGCTCTTTCTTTTGATCCTTGCACTTTCCCTTTGGACCCTCTTTCTTCCATTTCTCTTTGGACTTTAGTCTCTCTTGTGCTCGGTATGCATTGATCTCCCTCCTTTTAATGGGTGGGCCTACCCGCTGAGGGACTTTATTCTCTTTCTTTGATGTATATTCCCGCTGGGGAACACTGTGCTTCTTCTGAGGGGGTTTTATCCTCTCTCTTTCTGTACTTCTCCTTCAGTTTGGAGCTCACTGTGGATGATGGGCACCCGGTTGACTCCTTCACCGGGGCCCTCTGAAGTTTTCCACCGACTTGCGGTTATTCCGTTTTTTTTCTTGGGACTGGAACACACTTTTGCGATATGGCCAACTCCTCCGCAGTTGAAACAAATCGCATCCCCCCAATCTCGTAGGGAAGCGGGCGCTGAGGTATTTGGGAACAGTTCCTTCTTTGGTCCTTCCCTTTCTGGTACCCTTGAGTCCTTTGCCATCAAAGAGGTCAGCATCCCCAATACCTGGGACATCTGGGACTTCAGGGTATCCACCTCTGAGTCTCTTTCGGGAGTCGTGGCCGACCTGACCATCACCGCTGGAAGGTTGGTTGGTTCGACTAGTTGGTTCCTCCTCTTGTCTTCCAACATAGCCTCTTCCTCTCTGACCATTCAGATTAATTCGGGTATTCCAGGCTCTTCCCGTCCTGTCGGGTGCATAGCGCTAATGTGATGGGGTCCAAGGGCTGAGCTCCCCTCAACACCTGCTGGACACGGGCCTCATCCACTCTCCTTGGGTCGATTCCCTTTTTTAGTATAAGCTTATGCAGGATCTTATCCAGACGTCTCATGAACTCTGACAGTTTCTCCCCTTTCTTTTGGTAGCAGTGCTCCAGCTGGTAAGTGAGCTCAGTTACTTTTTCCGTTCCCTCGAACACATTCTGCAGAATGTCCAGATAATCCTGTGCATCACAGTCTTTCTTGCTCAGCTTAAGGTTGCGTATGGCCTCCAAAGCAGGCCCCTTCAAACTCTCAGTGATTCTTTGTTTCTTTTGGTGTTCCGGGACTTCCCATTCCTCTAGGGCCTGAGTGGCTCCATCTAGCCACTCCTCAAATCCCTCTTCTCCCGAAGGTACAGGTTTCCTTCCAGAAAATATCCTGAGTTTCCTGTATCCCGACATCGGGTAATCTGTAGGATCCTTCTTACACTGGACTACAATCTCCCCCAGAACAGCGCATAGTTCTGCGCTGAGGGTGGCCGGTGATGATCCGGGACTCTCTGTACCCTTCTGCTTTCCTGCTTTAGGGGATGGCGGTGGAGATATTTGTGGAGGTGATGGTTTTGCTGTTTGGAACCATTCTCCCTTGAGTGGCAGCGCATGCATCAAGTTATAGGTCTGATCATCCATTGTTTGTATGTTTGGACTTTTGAAATGCTCTGGTATTTCGTTCTTCCATTCTACTAATGCTTGGGTGAGCGAGGAATTTGACCTTACATCCGTCATCCATGCTTTCTGGCATGGCGATAGTGTCATTATTAGCTGCTTTATCGCTCCTTCTTGCCAGATCCCCGGGAGTTCAATAACTACTGCCGCGGCTGAATCGTGCCAGCCACTCCGCACCACTGATCTACTTCCAGCGGGTCCATGCCGGTACTTTTTGGCGTGTTTACTTGCTGTATAAGGATCCCGGACGAGGCCCGTACGTGTAGCGCTACCCCCAGTTAACAGGGCCACTGGTTCTCGGTTGGTTCGGGCCTTGTGTACAGCCCTGCCAACCCCCGACCATCTACTCAACCCACTATGGCACAGTTAGTCTAGGGAGTATTTCCTTCATAGAATCCTATACCTGGTTATACACAGTCTCACAGCGGGATAGGCAGCTATAGGCAATGATAAACACTGATACAGGAGTGATAAACTATAACTGATTTAATTTGGTATAAAGGTCAATGTTAAACATATCACATAGCATACATGTAGAACCCTGCAGCAATAAGCATACTAATCAGTGATAGTGCAGAGTGATCACTCGCCACGTGCAGCTATCCTCTCTAGGCGCAATTTGGCGCACCAAACAAAGTTTTTAACCCCTGGTCCGACCTGACTCAGATAAAGCTCAGTCTCTGTGGGAACAATTCTTCGCATGCAGATGAACGGTGGTGCACATACAGGAACAGTATTTGTAATCCAATAACGGTTAATAAAAGAAGAACACTTCACCGGAGACTAAACAACTCAGTTCCGCCACTAGTTCCCTGCGCCTCTAGGCCCCTTTACATTACACATCCCCCTGCGCCTCTGGGCCCCTTTACATTACACAGCACCCTGCACCACTGGACCCTTTTTCAATACACAGCCCCCTGCACCCCTTTACATTACACAGCACCCTGCGACTCTGGGCCCCTTTACACTACACAGTTCCCTGCGCCTCTGGGCCCCTTTACATTACACATCCCACTGCGCCTCTGGGCCCCTTTACATTACACAGCCCCCTATACCCCTTTACATTACACAGCACCCTGCGACTCTGGGCCCCTTTACATTAGACAGCACCCTACACCTCTGGACCCCTTTACCTTACACGGCACACTACCCTTCTGGACCCCTTTACATTACATAGCACCCTGCACCTCTGGACCCCTTTACACTACACAGCTCCCTGCACACCTTTACATTACACAGTACCCTGCATCTCTGGACCCCTTTAAATTACACAGCACCCTGCACCTCTGGGCCCCTTTACATTACACAGCACCCTGCATCACTGGCCCCCTTTACATTCCACACCACCTTGCACCTCTGGACCCCTTTACATTACACAGTACCCTGCACCTCTGGGCCCCTTTACATTACACAGTACCCTGCATCACTGGCCCCCTTTACATTACACAGCACCTTGCACCTCTGGACCCCTTTACATTACACAGCACCCTGCACCTCTTTACATTACACAGCACCCTGCGCCTCTGGACCCCTTTACATTACACAGCACCTTGCACCTCTGGGCCCCTTTACATTACACATCAACCTGCATCTCTGGACCCCTTTACATTACACAGCACCCTGCATCTCTGGACCCCTTTACATTACACAGCACCATGCACCTCTGGGCCCCTTTACATTACACAGTACCCTGCATCACTGGCCCCTTTACATTACACAGAACCCTGCATCTCTGGACCCCTTTACAATACACAGCCCCCTGCACCCCTTTACATTACACAGCACCCTGCGCCTCTGGGCCCCTTTACATTAGACAGCACCCTACACCTCTGGACCCCTTTACCTTACACAGCACCCTGCCCTTCTGGACCCCTTTGCATTACATAGCACCCTGCACCTCTGGACCCCTTTACATTACAAAGCCCCCTGCACACCTTTACATTACACAGCACCCTGCATCTCTGGGCCCCTTTACATTACACAGCACCTTGCACCTCTGGACCCCTTTACATTACACAGCACCCTGCATACCTTTACATTACACAGCACCCTGCATCTCTGGACCCCTTTAAATTACACATCACCCTGCACCTCTGGGCCCCTTTACATTACACAGCACCATGCATCACTGGCCCCCTTTACATTACACAGCACCTTGCACCTCTGGACCCCTTTACATTACACAGCACCCTGCACCTCTGGGCCCCTTTACATTGCACAGTACCCTGCATCACTGGCCCACTTTACATTACACAGCACCTTGCACCTCTGGACCCCTTTACATTACACAGCACCCTGCACCTCTTTACATTACACAGCACCCTGCGCTTCTGGACCCCTTTACATTACACAGCACCCTGCACCTCTGGGCCCCTTTACATTACACATCACCCTGCATCACTGGCCCCCTTTACATTACACAGCACCTTGCACCTGTGGACCCCTTTACATTACACAGCACCCTGCAACTCTGGACCCCTTTACATTACACAGCACCCTGCATCTCTGGACCCCTTTACATTACACAGCACTCTACATCACCAGGCCCCTTTACATTACACAGCACCCTGCATCTCTGGACCCCTTTATGTTACACAGCACCCTGCATCTCTGGACCCCTTTTTATTACACAGCACCCTGCATCTCTGGACCCCTATATATTACACAGCACCCTGCATCTCTGGGCCCGTTTACATTACACAGCACCCTGCATCTCTGGGCCCCTTTACACTACTCAGTTCCGTGCGCCTCTGGGCCCCTTTACATTACACATCCCCTGCGCCTCTGGGCCCCTTTACATTACACAGCACCCTGCACCTCTGGACCTCTTTACATTACACAGCCCCCCTGCACCCTTTTACATTACACAGCACCATGCATCTCTGGACCCCTTTACATTACACAGCACCCTGCGCCTCTGGGCCCATTTACATTAGACAGCACCCTACACCTCTGGACCCCTTTACATTACACAGCACCCTGCCCTTCTGGACCCCTTTACATTACACAGCACCCTGCATCTCTGGACCCCTTTACATTACACAGCACCCTGCACCTCTGGGCCCCTTTACATTACACAGCACCCTGCATCACTGGCCCCCTTTACATTACACAGCACCCTGCACCTCTGGGCCCCTTTACATTACACAGCACCCTGCATCACTGGCCCCCTTTACATTACACAGCACCTTGCACCTCTGGACCCCTTTACATTACACAGCACCCTGCACCTCTGGACCCCTTTACATTATGCAGCACCCTGCACCTCTGGGCCCCTTTACATTACACATCACCCTGAATCTCTGGACCCCTTTACAATACACACCACCCTGCACCTCGGGACCCCTTTACATTACACAACACCCTGCATCTCTGGACCCCTTTACATTACACAGCACCCTGCACCTCTGGGCCCCTTTACAATACACATCACCCTGAATCTCTGGACCCCTTTACATTTAACAGCACCCCGCATCTCTGTATCCCTTTACATTACACAACACCCTGCACCTCTGGACCCCTTTACATAGCACCGCACCTCTGGACCCCTTTACATTACTCAGCACCCTGCACCTCTGGACTCCTTTACATTACATAGCACCCTGCACCCCTTTACATTACACAGCACCCTGAATCTCTGGACCCCTTTACATTACACAGCACCCTGCGCCTCTGGGCCCCTTTACATTAGACAGCACCCTACACCTCTGGACCCCTTTACATTACACAGCACCCTGCCCTTCTGGACCCCTTTACATTACACAGCACCCTGCATCTCTGGACCCCTTTACATTACACAGCACCCTGCACCTCTGGGCCCCTTTACATTACACAGCACCCTGCATCACTGGCCCCCTTTACATTACACAGCACCTTGCACCTCTGGACCCCTTTACATTACACAGCACCCTGCACACCTTTACATCACACAGCACCCTGCATCTCTGGACCCCTTTACATTACACAGCACCCTGCACCTCTGGGCCCCTTTACATTACACAGCACCCTGCATCACTGGCCCCCTTTACATTACACAGCACCTTGCACCTCTGGACCCCTTTACATTACACAGCACCCTGCACCTCTGGGCCCCTTTACATTACACAGCACCCTGCATCACTGGCCCCCTTTACATTACACAGCACCTTGCACCTCTGGACCCCTTTACATTACACAGCACCCTGCACTTCTGGGCCCCTTTACATTACACATCACCCTGAATCTCTGGACCCCTTTACAATACACACCACCCTGCACCTCGGGACCCCTTTACATTACACAGCACCCTGCATCTCTGGACCCCTTTACATTACACAGCACCCTGCACCTCTGGGCCCCTTTACAATACACATCACCCCGAATCTCTGGACCCCTTTACATTACACAGCACCCTGCACCTCTGGGCCCCTTTACAATACACAGCACCCTGCACCTCTGGACCCCTTTACATTACACAGCACCCCGCATCTCTGTACCCCTTTACATTACACAACACCCTGCACCTCTGGACCCCTTTACATTACACAACACCCTGCACCTCTGGACCCCTTTACATTACACAGCACCCCGCATCTCTGTACCCCTTTACATTACACAACACCCTGCACCTCTGGACCCCTTTACATTACACAACACCCTGCACCTCTGGACCCCTTTACATTACACAGCACCCGCATCTCTGTACCCCTTTACATTACACAACACCCTGCACCTCTCGACCCCTTTACATTACACAGCACCCTGCACCTCTGGACTCCTTTACATTACACAGCACCCTGCACCCCTTTACATTACACAGCACCCTGAATCTCTGGACCCCTTTACAATACACATCACCCTGCACCTCGGGACCCCTTTACATTACACAGCATCCTGCATCTCTGGACCCCCTGCATTTTAAACAGACCCCGCTTCAGTGTATCCCCCCTTCAGTGTATCCACCCCTTCAATGCAGACCCCCCATTTCAGTGCAGACCCCCCATTCAGTGCAGACGCCCCCTTTCAGTGTAGACCCCCCGTTCAGTGCAGACACCCCCCCGTTCAGTGCAGCCCCCCCGTTCAGTGCAGCCCCCCGTTCAGTGCAGCCCCCTCGTTCAGTGTAGCCCCCCTCGTTCAGTGTAGCCCCCCTCGTTCAGTGTAGCCCCCCGTTCAGTGTAGCCCCCCTCATTCAGTGTAGCCACCCCTCATTCAGTGTAGCCCCCCTCATTCAGTGTAGCCCCCATCATTCAGTGTAGCCTCCTCGTTCAGTGTAGCCCCCCGTTCAGTGTAGCCCCCCCATTCAGTGTAGCCCCCCGTTCAGTGTAGCCCCCCTCGTTCAGTGCAGCCCCCCTCGTTCAGTGCAGCCCCCCGGTCAGTGCAGCCCCCCGGTCAGTGCAGCCCCCCGTTCAGTGCAGCCCCCCTCATTCAGTGTAGCCCCCCCTCGTTCAGTGTAGCCCCCCCTCGTTCAGTGTAGCCCCCCGTTCAGTGCAGACACCCCCTCATTCAGTGTAGCTCCCCTCGTTCAGTGTAGCCCCCCTCGTTCAGTGTAGCCCCCCTCATTCAGAGTAGCCACCTCGTTCAGTGTAGCCCCCCGTTCAGTGTAGCCCCCTCGTTCAGTGTAGCCCCCCGTTCAGTGTTCAGTGCAGACGCCCCCCTTCAGTGTAGACCCCCCGTTCAGTGCAGACGCCCCCCCGTTCAGTGCAGCCCCCCCAGTTCAGTGCAGCCCCCCCGTTCAGTGCAGCCCCCCTCGTTCAGTGTAGCCCCCCCTCGTTCAGAGTAGCCCCCTCGTTCAGTGTAGCCCCCTCGTTCAGTGTAGCCCCCTCATTCAGTGTAGCCCCCCCTCATTCAGTGTAGCCCCCCTCATTCAGTGTAGCCCCCTCGTTCAGTGCAGCCCCCCATTCAGTGCAGCCCCCCGTTCAGTGCAGCCCCCCTCGTTCAGTGTAGCCCCCCTCGTTCAGTGTAGCCCCCCCTCGTTCAGTGTAGCCCTCTCATTCAGTGTAGCCCCCTCGTTCAGTGTAGCCCCCATTCAGTGTAGCCCCCCCTTGTTCAGTGTAGCCCCCCTCGTTCAGTGTAGCCCCCCTCATTCAGTGTAGCCCCCTGTTCAGTGCAGACACCCCCCGTTCAGTGCAGACACCCCCCGTTCAGTGCAGACACCCCCGTTCAGTGTAGCCCCCCCTTGTTCAGTGTAGCCCCCCATTTAGTGTAGCCCCCCCGTTCAGTGTAGCCCCCCCTTCAGTACCTCAGATCAGCGCAGTGGCACATGCACAGCAGGTCCCCTCCCCCTGTTTACACATAAACAGATAAACAGAGAGGAGGGGAAGGCGGCTTCACTCTGCTGCTCGACATGCTGTGACATCCGGGATCACACAGACAGGCAGCCCGCGGCCGCGAGAGGTGAGGAGGGGATTGTAGGTGCAGCGGTGTCACCCTGCACCCCCCCCCCGCACACCCCCTCCCACTCGCCACTGTAGCTAGCTTGCCTCTCCCTGCCTGTCACAGTGTGGCGCTGCCTAAACCCACGGTGCTGCCACCGCGGGTGTACTGTACAATCACGGAGGGGGGTGCCGGTCTGACACCCCCCCAGTGTGTGGTACCCGGGGCGGCCCGCCCCCCTCGCCCCCCCCCCTTAGTACGCCTCTGCACTGAGCTGTTCCCGGGGAAAAATACCCAATACGCTCTGGCCTGCCTGTGTTCCAACACTGGCCTGTGGTGGTAACGCCACCATCAGGCAAACAATGGGAAATCCCTCCAAGCACAGCCATAGCCGGAACAGAGGCTGATTTAGCCTTAACCATCAAAGTCTGAGCTAACTACCAGCTCAGACACCCACTAAATTTAAACATAGCACCTGGTCATCAGGAGCAGGGCGCTACATAATGTTTGGGGGTAATAACTCATTTTATAGCAAAAAACACAGATTTGTACACGTAAAAAAAGTGCCAGAAAAAGGCCTGGTCTTCAAATGAATGGATAAATCAGCTCACTTTCTAAAAAGTGGGGGTTCACATCATCCATATTGTCATCATGTGTTGGTGCTGTAAGGGAGAGCTGACAGGTCTTTCCAGGGAGAGCGATTATTCTTTAATTTTTTATTCTGGCATTAGTATATGGCTCCCCCCCCCCTTCCCGCCTTGGTAGTACCTGGATTCCCATACCTTTTATTTGACAATAGCTTGTCTATTAGCACTACAAATAGCCAGAATTGAATAATTAGATTCACTCGCTATAGACCTCTATGAGGTTTTCCAAGCAAGATTAAGACCGCATTCACACCTGAGCGTAGCGCTTTGAGCGTTTTTACCGTCGTTTTGTCGCGCAAATTTGCGCCCGTCGAAACGCTCGTTGTCGCGCTAGACGCTTGAATCGGGCGTTTGCATTACATTCTATGACTCCTAAAATGCCCAAATCTGCCCGATTCGCGCGACAAAAAAGGGTCCGGAACTTGTTTGAGCTTCAGGCGTTCGGCTTCAGGCGTTTTTGAGTGGAGATGTGAACCATCTCCATAGAGAATAATGGATTTTTTCCCCTCTAGCCTTTTGTAGCTTCAGGCTTAGGGCTACAAAACGCTCAGGTGTGAATGCAGCCTTATGGAAATTTGCTTTATTTGCTTTTCGTATACTTTGACTTCTTTTAGAGAACTAGCACACTTTATGATAACATGTACAATATACAGTATTTCTAAATTAACATACATTCTATTTTGCTTCTTCTATTCAAGGTCAAATGTCAGATTGGAAATTCCGCAGCAAATTCCTGAGATTATTGTATCTCGGTGTCAGAGTAAATTTAATTCTTCTACCATTATCAAACTGGTATTTATAATGTATATAAATTGAGTTCCTAAAGGATGGCTTTGGATTCAGTACACATCAAGGGAATTCCATTTTACAGAAGTTGGGAGCGCTGTCTCCAAAATAAAAAGTAACGTATTTTTGTGGAGTAGTCCACAAAAAATAAAAAAATTCATATGGCAGAGAAAGCAATTTTCGAGGAAATCTTTAACTGAGCAGGTGTAGTGATTATCAACTCATCATGGAAAAATCACAACGAGACTTTCAAATAAGAAGATATCTAACATTACCTGTAACAAAAGGTTAAAGTGGAACTAAACCCTCCTATGCTTTACAGCCGAGGAAGCTGCCATCTTAGCCTCTATTTGATCTTCAGTTGCCATGGTGCTGCACATGTGATCAGTTAGAACATCAGCCGTTTGATAGTTACTTATTCTCTCAACCAAACTGTCAAGCTAACAGTAAGGCCCCTTTCACACTGGGGTGGGAGGTGCGGTGGCGTTAAAGCGCTGCTATTTTTAGCGGCGCTTTACCATCGAATTTGTGTCCCATTGCTTTCAATGGGCAGGAGCGGTGGAGGAGCGGTAAACACACTGCTCCTTCACCGCTCCAAAGATGCAGCTAGCAGGACTTTTGGAGCGGTCCTGCTAGCGCACCGCTCAAGTGTGAAAGCCCTTGGGCTTTCACACTGGAGAAACAGCAGCCGCTGTTTCAGGTCGGTTTGCAGGCGCTATTTTTAGCACAATAGCGCCTGCAAACCGCTCCAGTGTGAAAGGGGTCTTATCAATCATGGCTTGCCTTGATTGTAACTCTTTTAGGTAACTTTTAGGTCTCATGCACACAGGCCTTTTTTTAACTCTCCTAGAAGCCAGAAGGTTTTTTTCAGAAAAAAAGCTTCACACTTGTGAAAGTGTCTAAAGCTTTTACATGCTTTTACAGGTGTTAAGCTCTTGGACGTTAATTCATTTCATTGGCCAGAATAAATAGTGTTGTGAGCTGGGAGAGAAATCCTGATGAGAACTGAACACATCTGCGAATCAGATGCGTGCCCATAGAAGATAATGGGCCTGAATTTGCACCTGAGCCGCACCGTAATGCCTAGAAAATGCACACGTTTTTTTGGGCAATGCGCAGTGCGAATGCATCGCACATATGTGAACCAGCCTCATTACAATCAATGTATTTTATAATGTTATGCGAATTGGATGCGGTGTAAGCTGCAACCAATTTGCATAGGTGTGAACAGGGCCTTAAAGCGCCTGCTACTTACCGCTGCTAAAAGCCTATGCGTGCATTGAAATGTAGGCTAACATGAAGGGGCGTTTAGAGGCAGGAAAAAAAATAAGTCAGACGGACCCTAGAAGTCGCTGTAAAAACATCTAGTGTGCATGAGGCCTTAAAGTGGTATTAAAACCAAAACCAAAAATGTAATATATTGCAGCTAACCAATCATTCGATGTGGTGGCTGCATTTGTTTTATTTTTTAGGGTTTTTTCCCCTCTGTTCTCGCCTGGTGATCTGGCCTGTAACACACCTCTTGTATTAGAGTGCCAATCTCTGAATGAATGAGCACAGGGGGCACCTTTGGACAGCAGCATTGTTAGACGGAGGGGAGTGTTAGATGTGCTAGCAGACTTAAATACACTAACAAATTGAAGCCAAATTTCAGCTAATACTTTTTAGGCAGTTACAGCAAACAGTTTTGTTCCTTTTGGAATGAAAGTTTTACATAAATAAAAGCTGATGATTTTGTAAGCACCCCTGCTAGTCTCACCTCTGTAGCTGATACATTCTCCTGAAGAGCTTGTTCTTTTGAAATCAATAGACTTACTAGCTGGATCGTCAGGTGAAAATAAAGGGGGAAAAAAAAAGCCTAAAAAAGAAAATTAATGCAGCCATCGCAACTAATATAGTAAATGTTGCTTTTTAGGTTTAATGAAACTCTAAAATGATGGTTTTGGTTCCGCTTTAATATTGCTTCGATGCCGGTAAATGTAAATGCAGTGAACTGCTAATTCAACATAGAAAACACTAATTATATTGAAGTCAGAAAGTCCAGGAAATTGGCTTAACCTGAGATCTATATGAATTTTCCATTTCCCTTGCAACCAACCCAGTTATGATCTCTTGTAATTACCCTCCTTTTAGATGTTTTTTTTCATTGTGTATGTAATATTTTCTAGAGAAAAAAGTGACGACAAAATCAGGTGTGCAATAGTGTTGGGTGAGCGTTTTGGCCCGAGCATAGGTCTGGGCCTGAACATTGTCTGTTCGCCCGTTGAGCGAACACCAGAATTGTCGGGGCATTCGATCGTTTGTTCGGCCTGCAGAACACCCAACAATGCAGTGCATGCTACACAGTGCATTGGAAGCCCTGATTGGCTAAAGCAATGAAGGCTTTGCCCAATCAGGGCACATGGCACTGTCAGAGCCATGATTGCACACAGTCATGATGACTCTCTCCAATTATGGCTCATTGCTCCTAGTCCCACCCCACACTATAAAAGGTTCCTTCCCAGAGAAGCCATTTGCAGTGTGATATTGATGTGGAGAGCGATAGAACAGGGCTCTGTTCATTGCTACTAGCGAGTTAGTGTGCTATAGTGTGCTATTGTGATTCTATTGTGAGTGTAAAGTATCAGTGTAGTGTGATTATAGTGATAGTGCAGTGTGAATGTAGGTTGACTGTTCAATTTTACTTTAGTGTCAGTTTAGTGTGAATTTAGTGATAGTGCAGCATGAGTGTAGTGCGGCCGTTCATGTTTACTGTAGTGTCTGTTTAGTTTATCAGGGCACTTTTACTGCAGTATATTGAAGTGTGTTAGTGCACGTTTACTGCAGAATATTGTAGTGTGTCAGTGGATTGTGTCTGTGTAGTGAGTACTCAAGTTAAATTGCACTAAACACCACTTTCCATTGATTAAAGTGCATCCAAGTACACATTTCCCCAGCTCTATTACATTTCCATAATAAGCCCCCTATCATGTCTGGGAGGACAACAAGGAGAGGCAGACATTCCCATGGCACTGTGTGGGGGCCAGCAGCATATGTGTTCACAGGCAAAGGTGGACGTGGTCAGTCCTCAGGCAGGGCGCCATTTTCTCTGTTTAGTGATGTTGCCCATGCTATCCAGCCACAGCATGCAGAGGAGGTGGTGGACTGACTTACTAAACCATCCTCATCCTCCTCATCCTCCGTCACCCAAGCAGAGACTAGTGCACAGTCCACCGCAGCTGCCAGAGCAGCTTATTCTGCCTCCTTATCCACAGCTACTCCTGCCATAGCCCCAGCATCATGCATGACGGAGTCAGCTGAGTTATTTGAACACAGCGTATGCCACTTGCTCCATGACGATGCACAGCCATTACTTGATTAATCAACAATACCTCTATAAGGTTATGGTGTGAGGGCACCACCAACACCCAAAGCCCAATTTTCCGCACCTGTTACTTCTATCCAACGTCTGTGAAACAGACACCAGAATTTAACCAAAAAAATCTCTAAGCCCTGGTTCACACTGGTACGTGTAGCGGCCTCATCCCATCTCTTTTGTCTAGGGGTATGTCACACGACAGGGTGAGATGCGCTACGGTCCATGTCCTCCCCATAGCTGTGGATGAGGTGAAGGCCAGTTCCAGATATTTCCTCGGGCCTGTGTGCTTCTGTCTAGAATTAAGTCCTGCTGCGCCAACACTTCCCTCTGCTCCCATTAACCAGAGTTCCACACACCGATCAAAGTCCAACTCTTGTTTTATTGCATATCTCACAATAAACAGTGCTTCAGTAGCCAACTGGTTGCGACTTGATAACATTTTGATACAGGGGATGAGCAGGTCGAGGCACTATCCTGGTTGTCAGCTAAACCACTGCGATCTCGCCAGCGGTTACTATAGCCTTAGCTAGAAAGGACTTAGAACTTGAGAGTCTCTTCCAGCGACTCAAGAGAACATAGATAGGAGTACCTTCGCTGCGTTGCGGCCCCTGTCAGGGGAAGATGTCCCTCCAAGGGAGTTACCAGAGGCCCATCCGTCACTGGGTTGATGCTGCTCCAGACTCTCCGAATGGGTAACCTCCCCGGCCTCCTCACCTCAGACATGGGCCCCATCCACCTCAGGGACCCTCGGACTTCTCCACCCTCGCGGGACCCAGTCGAAGTCACTGGGCCCCAGGCCTCCTGGTTTAGTACCTCACCCCAGGCTGAAGGTGCCTGGGATGGACTCCAACTCCATTCCGGTCAGGCCTAGGGCACCTGAGCCGGAATGCGGAACCGCCCGCACCCAGGCCTAAGGTGCCTGAGCCGGAATGCAGAACCGCCCGCACCCAGGCCTAAGGTGCCTGGGCGCGTGAAGAAGATCCTCCAGAAGACCTTGTGGCTAGGGCGTCTCCCCCTTTTATCTCCTCCCATCGACACCACGGCAGGTTCCCCGCCCTCGCCGTACCATCTCCGGAAAGGGACAAAAAGGGTAGCACTGTGATGGCCAATCTACCTTGAGCCTACGGGTACCCCGCCACCCACAGGCCAAGGAGATTATTACACCATCCAATCCTCCACGAACACAAATGGTCCACTATTCCATACTTACACACCTGAGTGTCCCACCTAAATTTAGAAACCCGCTACATACGATTTCAGGTGCGACATGCGATTTCAAAATCGTACCTGAAGTCGCACCCCATGGATTTCAATGGAAATGTGCTAATTGGTGCGACACAAGACACTAGCGATTTCCAAAAGGTTTTTGTATTACCTTTTTGTGATTTCAGGTCGATTTAACATCCATAGAGTGCTATGTAAATCGACCTGAAATCGCAGTACTGTTTATATCAGTGCGATTTGGAGCAGTCTTTTTTTTTTTTTGGTGATGTCATTGCAGCTTCAGCTGATCTGTCCCCTCCCCTAGCAGGTGTTTTCGTGAGGAGTTTGGAGCAGGACTTTTTTTTTTAACCCTGCCAGCGCTATGTGTATGAAAACAGCTAACCTGTCCCCTGCCCTAGAAGGTGTTACAGTGAGGAGTTTGAAGCAAGACAGGTTTTTTTTTCACAGCCAGCGCTGCTATCTTTATTAAGTCACAAATCAGCTTGCTTTTCATTGGAATAAGTACAAATCATACTATCTGCAAATCACAAGTAGGCTCCAGAAATCGCAAACAAATACAAAAGAAATCGGAACAAAATCAGAAGTGACTGGGAAAGAAATCGGAGTGCCAAATCACACTCATATGCCCAGGTTCACACTGGGGCTGCGGGAGTGAAGCCGTGCGAGTTCAGCTGAACTCGCGCGATTTCACTCCTGCCTGTCAGTCCCGATTTCAGCTCGATTACAGAGACATCTGACACAGATGTCAATGTAAATCGCGGCTGAAATCACAAAAAGTAGTACAGAAACTACTTTTTGTAATCGGTGCAGCGCCGCAGATGCGGCGTCGCACCGATTAGGACGGTGCCATTGACCGCAATTTGCGGCAAATATCGGCGATTTGACATGCGATTTGACATGTCAAATCGCATGTCAAATCGCACCAGTGTGAACCAGGGCAAAACATGAGATTTGTAAATCTCACCAGTGTGAACCAGGGCTAATCTTGTTTCGAGTGCACTAAATTGTGGTCTCGTCATACAGACTGGCTGCACGAGACTTTGTTTATAAAATAAAGAAGGCTTGCAGAGAAAATGAAATTTTTTTTGCCTTTATAAATGTAATTTTTGCGGCAGGTTCTATACATGTGTAGCGATACCCTCAGTTAAGAGGGCCGCAGATTAGTTTGGGCCCTGAAGACAGCTCCGCCAACCCCCGGCAATTTACTCGACCCCCTTCTGGCACAGTTAGTCTAGGGTAATATATATATATCTTATGCTCTATGATTAAGTTCAGACACCAATGCAGTGATAGAAGAATAACGAGTTTACTTCTACTGGCAATAAAATCAACAGTTATCACAAATCACAGGAATATATCTGCAGAGCCCTGCAGCAATAAACACACTATAACTAGTCAGATATGGCGCACACGCGCCACGTGTAACAGTACTACACTATGTGCCCTATGGCGCAGCAACTAAACAAACTATCTAGATGACCATATAACTCAGTCTCTAGGAGGGGGGGGTAAAATTCTTCGCATGCAGGTCTTTAAACGGTGGTGCACATTTCAGGAACACATTTATAATCCAAGGGGGGGGTAAAAATGCCAACAAAGTACACTCCACTAGAGATCCGTTTGAATCAGTTCTGCTATGGATCTCCAGTGGGGGAAAAGAACTGAAATAGGAACTGGTGGGCCACGGCAGTCTGTAGGCCTAACAATGGTATACAGTATTTGTGGATTGAGCATGTGCTCGCTCACCCCTCCGGACGCAATCCCAGTCCGGGAACTTTCACCTGCTGTGTTTCCACACACAGCCTCTGCAGCGGTCGGGTCTCCGGCTCAGCAGCGGTTGAAGAAACCAAGTCAGATGTCACCCAGGCTCGAGATGGGGTGGAAGGCTCTTTGGTAACTGCGCAAGGCCCCAGGCTTCAGGCCTTGCACAGCAGCAGGTCCGCACAGGAGGATCTCTCCACTGAAGTCTTGTGTCCCAAAGAGGCCGAGCCTAGCCTCGCCTCCTCCTTATAAAGCTCCACCCATGAGTCTCTGCGGTGACAACATTGCACCCTGGGTGCCAAACGGGGTTCTGGGTAACGTAGTCTCTCTCCTCTGCTTTCACTTCCAGTAAAGTCTCTTCTCTACTCCCTCCCGACTCACCTCTCACCTGGAAAGTCCTGTCTCTCTGTATTAAAGGGGAATACCCCGCTACACATGGTACAGATGCCCCATTTTACAGGAGACTAAGGCACCATATTTAACCACTTCCCACCCGGCCTATAGCAGAATGATGGCCGGGCGGTGGTTGCGTTATCCTGACTGGATGCCAGCAGGACAACAGCCGCCATGCGCCCGGGGGGGCGCGCATCGCGGCGATCGGTGGTGCGGTGCGTCAGTCCAACAGAGGCTCTTTACCACGTTGATCAGCTTTTCCTCACTCGCGTCTGACAGACGCGAGTAGAGGAGAGCCGATCGGCTGCTCTCCTGACAGGGGGGTCTGTGCTGATTGTTTATCAGCGCAGCCCCCCCCCCTCGGATGCCCGCCCAGGACCACCAGGATGCCAGAATGGACCACCAGGGATGGCCAGCCCACTGGACCACCAGGTATGCCACCTAGACCACCAGGGAAATGCCAATCTGTGCTCAGGCAGCTGCCAATCAATGCCCATCCACAATGCCTGCCTGTGCCAGTGCTACCAGGAATGCCTATCAGTGCCATCTATCAGTGACGCATATCAGTGCCACGTATCAGTGCCCAGCAGTGCCACTCATAAGTACCCATTAGTGCAGCCTTTTAGTGCCCATCAGTGTCGCCAATCAGTGCCCACTAGTGCCACCCATGAATGCCCATCAGTGCCGCCTATCAATGCCCATCAGTGCTGCATATCAGTGCTCATCGTCAGTGCCACCTCATCGGTGCCATCTTATCAGTGCAGCCTTATCAGTGCCCATCAGTGAAGGAGAAAATGTACTTTTTTACAAAATTTTATAACGGAAACAAAAAACTTTTTTTTTCAACATTTTCGGTCTTTTTTTATTTGTTTAGCAAAAAATAAAAACCGCAGAGGTGATAAAATACCACCAAAAGAAAGCTCTATTTGTGGGAACAAAATGATAAAAATTCTGTTTGGGTACAGTGTAGCATGACCGTGCAATTGTCATTTAAACAGCGACAGCGCTAAAAGCTTAAAATTGGCTTGGGCAGGAAGGGGGGTAAGTGCCTGGTATTGAAGTGGTTAAAGGAATTCTTAATTTTTATTGTTTCACTTTAAGCATCCGTAAATCACTGCTCATGTAAAAATTATGTATTTTACAAACTTTTTTTTATTGACACATGTCCCCCAGGGAGGTACCCGGACCCCCATACCCTTTGTATGCCCAATAACTTGTATAATAAGCCCTCAAAATGGGCACTTTTGATTTTTCCAGTTCGGGTCCCATAGACTTTAATAGGGTTCGTTATTTGGCTCTTAACGTTCGCAATGTTCGAGAGTTCTGGTGCGAACCAAAACGGGGGGTGTTCGGCCCATCTCTAGTGTGCAACCGAAAATAAATTTTCCTGGAGCATCATGGCAGCATACATTGGGCTGTGGCTCTGCCCCCGCAACCTGATAGGATTGGTAATTATACGTTTTCATCTAGCCCCCAGCACAGCATTCTCCTTTTTGTCCTCACCTGATTGGGACTGGATGGATCGCATACTACCCTTTACCGCATCTTCCCCAGCCAGATTCAGCCTCTCCTGGGTGGAAGTTCCTGTCCTGTACAGCCTCTAAACGAGCTCTATGGCAGGACCCCCAGTCTGGTGGTCTAGGGGGTGTGCTGGCCAGTGTTGCAGTATTTTTTTAATCAAGAAAAAGTTTATTGAAGTATAAAACTGATCTACAGCCATACACTGCATACGAGCGGTAAGTGACAATATACATATGAAGGCACAATGCGTATAAATCAACAAAGAACAACCGTTAGCAATTGTACGGAGTATATCCATTCCAACATCCAGGTGTCTGGTACTGTACACCATTAGTATAATTTGAGAAAAGGGGAGTTATGGAACTTTAAATGAGGATTGACGGGGCCGTTCCGTCCCCTCCTCCATCCCTATTCGATAATTTAAAAGGAAAGCAAAGGGCAGGACTTTTCATGAAGCACACGGTAGCAGGGTAAACACGTTGGATAGAAACAGACTTTAATTGGTTCAAAATTTCATAGTTTCATTTTTGATTATTATGCGTTTTGCTATAAATCAAAATTACTTTGAACAATACAATAGAACCTGATGTCATGTAATAATTAGTTATTTATTCCAACGAGGAATTCATAAATATACAGATACATACAGATACATGCAATACTAGAAACATATTAAAATACAATGCATTGGGTATATGTACAAATAAATGACCATAATAAAACTTTAAAGAAAAATTGCCAGGAATAAATTGACGGTAAGAACGCTCATAGCATCTGAATAAGTTAGGTACACTTGACGGTAGTTGTAAATTCTACGCGTTTCGGGGCTTAAAGCCCCTCATCAGGAGTAAACCGTAGTAGCCATCTATGAAATAGAAAAGGGAATATCAATAATCTAAAAGAAAAAGAAAATAGGGGAAAGAAAAAGGGGAAAAATGGACAAGTGCAAGACATGAGGTGGTCCCTTCCCCACGTGTGCACTTAGCCCATTAAACTTACATGTCTAGATTTATAGCAAAACACATAATATTCAAAAATGAAACTATGACATTTTGAACCAATTAAAGTCTGTTTCTATCCAACGTGTTTACCCTGCTTCCGTGTGCTTCATGAAAAGTCCCGCCCTTTGCTTTTCTTTTAAATTAGTATAATTCGTTTTGATCAGTAAATATGTTTCCCTGCATACATAAAAAAAATAGGACATAATACACCAAAAATAGTAGAAAACACCTACTTGAAGTTTAACCACTTGCCAACCGCCGCATGTACATTTCCGTTGGCAGAATGGCACGGCTGAATTTGCCGCCGTGCGGGTGCACGCGTCGCTGGTGGCAGGGCGCGCGTGCCTGCGGGTCCCGCGGACTCGATTTCCGCCGGGTGCCCGGGATCGTCTCACAGGGCAGCAGAACAGGGAGATGCCTATGTAAACAAGGCATTTCCCTGTTCTGCCTAGTGACATGGCAGGGATCTACTGCTCCCTGTGATCGGGAGCAGTGATCGCTGTCATGTCAATGGTAGCCCCCCCCCCCCACAGTTAGAATCACTTCCTAGGACACACTTAACCCCTTCATCGCCCCCTAGTGTTTAACCCCTTCCCTGCCAGTGTCATTTACACAGTAATCTTAAAGCACCACAGCCCTTGATAAGCTGCTGCCTGTCCCACCTGTCATGACGTCCCTGCGCTAATTTTTTGCTGTCTCTGCTCCGGGACTCTCTTTTCTGCAAGTGGCTCAAATCGGTCACTCATCTCCAGTAGCAACTCGACTGCTCACCTATTCTCTGTCGCACTCGATGTAAACAAGCATTTCCCCAGTCTTCCTAGTGACAAGGACCGTGACCACAGCTCCCTGTAATCGGAAGCGGTGATCAGTGTCCTGTCACACACGGCCCATCTCCCCTACAGTAAGAATCACTCTCTAGGGCACACTTAACCCCTACAGCGCCACCTAGTGTTTAACCCCTTCACTGCCAGTGTCATTTTCACAGTAATAAGTGCATTTTTATAACACTGATCGCTGTATAAATGACAATGCTCCCAAAATAGTGTCAAAAGTGTCCGCCATAATGTCGCAGTCACGATAAAAAAAAGTTCGCCGCCATTACTAATAAAAAAAAATTATAAAACAAATGCCATAAATCTATCCCCTATTTTGTAGCCGCTATAACTTTTGCGCAAACCAATCAATACACACTTATTGCGTTTTTTTGGTTTTTTTTACCAAAAATATGTAGAAGAATACATATCAGCCTAAACTGAGGAAAAAATTGGCTTTTTATATTAAATGAGTATATATCCGCGCTTAGGACGTGAACTAGGTTGCAGCCTCCCCTGATGAGCTCCCCAATGGGGATTCTAAAAGTGAAAATAAAAAGGTGTGGGGTAGTGGCGCTACCAAAAAAAGAGACTGAAGAGTGATAGAAATGAAAAGCGACTTGATGTATCACTCTTCAGTCTCTTTTTTTGGTAGCGTCACTACCCCACACTTTTTTTTGGGGATATTTATTATAGTAAAAAGTAAAAAATATTGGTTTTTTTTCAAAATTGTCGCTCTATTTTTGTTTATAGCGCAAAAAATAAAAACCGCAGAGGTGATCAAATACCACCAAAAGAAATCTCTATTTGTGGTAAAAAAAAAGGACATCAATTTTGTTTGGGTGCAATTGTCAGTTAAAGCGACGCAGTGCCGTATCGCAAAAAATGGCCCGGTCATTGGGCAGCCAATTCTTCCGGGGCTGAAATGGTTAACTACCATGGCCTAAATAACAATATTCCTGAGCAGTGGCGTAGCTTGGGGGTGCGAGTGGGCAACATTTGGGGGGGGGGAATCCCACGCCAATGTGTGTCCCCTGGCTCCGTCCTCCTAATTTTGATTTCCTGTGTCCCCACGCTTCGGCTGCCATGTTCCATCGCAGGATGGCCCCTTTCTCCCTGTGATTGGGTGAATGGAGTCATGTGCAGAGGCAGGGCTGGCCTGTCCTCGATCGCTGGTGAGCGGGGCTGGCCTCTGCTTAGCTGTGAGCCGCTGCTGTCTTCTCCTCTGGAGTCCGTACCGGATCCCAGATCGTTTCCCTGTCATGGCAGGCAGTCTGGCAGTGTGACAGACCGCAGAGGCAGAGCAGAGCAAATGGAAGAAAAGCAGGTGAGTGAGAGACTCCCTTGTGAGTCGTGTTGTTGGCCCGGGAGGAGTGGACATGGTCTTGGGAGAGGGAGCAGCCAGTAAGTCAGTTTAGTGTGTAATTTAATGTGCAGTGTAGTGGTCGGTTTAGTGTGTAGTGTAGTGGTCAGTTTAGTGTGTAGTGTAGTGGTCAGTTTAGTGTGTAGTGTAGTGGTCAGTTTAGTGTGTAGTGTAGTGGTCAGTTTAGTGTGTAGTGTACTGGTCAGTTTTTTTTTTTGTATAATCAATTTTTTTTATTTTATTATAAGCTTCAACATTTTACATTTCCATCCAACATTGTACGTTTACATAGGGAAAAATGAGCATTGCAAGACAGAACTAAGTACAAAATTATCTTATCGAAATAATTTAACCCCTCCCCCCCAAGAGAAGGAAAAAAAAAAAGTATATAATTCCCTCTCCCCCCCTCCCTCAGCGCCATCCCTGGCTGCGGTGGAGTAAGTCTACTCTGTCCCCACTCACTCCTTTCTTTTTACTTATGTTGTGTGTTATCCTACTGTGTCCTTATTTGTCCCGTGAACAGTGCCCCCTCCTACTTCCAAAGAGGCCACTAATGGCCATGGTGTCTATTCTTTTTATGTGGGGGGGGGGAAAAAATGCAGGAGAGAAAAAGAATATATATATATATATATATATATATATATATATATGTGTGTATTTATTTGTGCCTCGTGGTTAGGTATTGATTACCCATTGTTGTGTATAGCGGCCCCCATGGCCAAATTCCCCAGCTTGAGAAAGAACAATCAAACTTTAGAAAAAAAAAGAAAATATATGTGTATTTATTTGTGCCTCGTGGTTAGGTATTGATTACCCATTGTTGTGTTTAGCAGCCCCCATGGCCTAGTTCCCCAATTTGAGAAAGAACAATCAAACTTTAGAAAAAAAAAGCATGTGTTTATTTATTAATTCCCCTCTACCAGGGCCTCTCAAGAGGCCACTAGTGACCATAGTGTTTAAATGTAAATGATTGTACCTTGTGATATCTTCGCCCGTGTTTACGTTCAGGTGATCCTCCCAACCTACTCTTCCCCCAATTTTAAGTGACAGACCCATATTCCCCATGGGAATAAAATGAAAAATTGTGATATCCTCGCAGTGATCATGTACAATCTCTATCCTAATATTACTTCCAGTCCCTCTTCTCTTGTGTGTGCCCTATTCCTTATCCTCCACCCCCCCTCCCATCCCTCCCCTGTGGGTGGTGAATCAAGCAAAATTTGTTCGGTTCCTTCTTGGGGACAACCCCCAAGGGAGACACCACCAAATCCGTCATTGGAACCTCCGTGAACGGCCCAGCCATGCGCCCCAACTGCACTTCCTTAGCCAGTTTCTCTGACCAAGGGCTGCCGCAGGGCGGACCGGAGGTTCCTGGCCGCCGGGGGAACGGCAAAGGGCGCACAAGGAATCTTAAACCCGCTGGTAAAGCCCTCCTCCAACCACCTAGCAGCACCCTGTCGGGATATCTATTGAGAAAGGGAAGCATCCTTTCCACCCGAATTGGAGTCATTCCCTTTACCCGCAGAATCTCCGGCACGGCCCTTGCCGCCCTTGAAGCATTTGGAAAAGGCATGGCTGCCCCCGCAACCTGAACACACGTGTTTGAAGCGACAGTTTGCGCCGTACTTACACGTGCCCTCATTAAACTGCCAGCAGTAGCCCCATTTCTTCTTGGTCAGTTGTCCTGAGGCCGCGGCACCTCTGACCCCACCCTGAAAAAACTGATTGGAGGCCAGAGACGCCGTCATCAGTCTCATCCACAAGTTGATGTCCTTGTGATCCCAACGCAGCCCTGGTCTGATGGCCATCCTTTGCCGGAACTGCTCATCGTACCGCAACCAAGCTACCCCACCATACGTCCGGTATGCTTCGCAAACGGCCTCCAAGTAAATGAACAGCCCAGAACAATGTTCCGGGGCCTTCTCCCCTATCACACAGGCCATGAACGGGGATGTGTGGTGTGTGTGTAAACACACACATCCTTGTTCTGACAGGAGTGGAGAGACAGATCGTCTGTTCCTACTAAGTACGAACAGAGATATGTCTCCTCCTCTAGTCAGTCCCACCCCGCCCCCCACAGTTAGAAACACACACACGAGGGAACACGTTTAACCCCTTTATCGCCCCTAGTATTAACCCTTTCCTTACCAGTGACATTTACACAGTAATCAGTGCATTTTTATAGCACTGATCACTGTATAAATGTCAATGGTCATAAAAATGTGTCAAAAGTGTCCGATCTGTCCGCCGCATTATTGCACTTGTGTTAAAAATCGCAGCTCGCCGACATTACTAGTAAAAAAAATAAAAAAATAATAATACTAAAAATACCATTAAAAAAAAAAACATAAATATATTCCCTATTTTGTAGGCGCTATAACTTTTGTGCAAACCAATCAATATACGCTTATTGCGGTTATTTTTGGTAAAAAAAAAATATGTAGAATATATATTGGCCTAAACTGATGAAGAAAGAAAATTTATTTTTTCACTTTTTTTGGGGGGGATATTTATTATGGCAGATAGTTTAATATATATATATATATATATATATATATATATATATATATATATATATAATTTTTTTCAAAATAGTCCCATTTTTATTTGTTTTTTTTGTTTATTGCGCCAAAAATAAAAATGGCTTAGAAACTTTCTGGTTGAACTGCAGAGTATACGGCAGGATATCCAGAGATGGGGCAAATTCACTATCCTTTTTTGGGATGTACAAGTCCATATGTCGGACCTTCCTTTGGTGCAATAAACATGCAAGAATAAATTTGACAAAGTTAGTGCTGCCTAAAGCCTGTGGAGGCATCAGCCTCCCTGATATACTGCGTTTTTACTGGGCGGTTCATCTCGCGCGAATAGTTGACTGGAAAGTGCTTATCCGATGTAAAGATTGGGTGTACCTAGAGTGTCTGGTCTTGAATTCTGATTTACGCTTTGTCCCTTTGGATTCCCAGGGATCATGTGCCTTCCTCCGCTTTGACACATCCCCTTATCGGACCCACTCTTCACGTATTTAGTAGGGCTTGTTTCGCACACACAGTTTCCACAAAATTTTGCCCCATTACCCCAGTTAAGAACAACCCGGATTTTCCCCCGGGCATAGCCGGAGCCTTTGTGAAGACAAAGTCTGTATACGGAGATGCTGGCCAAACACTTTTTCCGTAGAGGCCGCTTCATAGGATAAACCGAACTTGTGAATCTTTTCAATACAGGCGTGTTTTGGTCCTATATCCAACTTAAACACTTTTTAGATGACCCATTATGCAGAGAAGGCTTTACCATGACAGTACTGGAGTCAATATGGTCTAGCTCAACCCCTCAGAAACATGTTATCTCTGCGCTTTACACTTCATTGTTTGGGAAAACGTCAACAATCTTACGCTCTGACCATGCCTATTGGGAATCTGCACTGGGAACAGAGATAGATGAGGGAGGTTAGGACTGTATCAATCTCTATATTCACAAAGGATCCTTAACCGCATGCCGACCGCCTCCTGTACTTTTACGTCGGCAGAATGGCACGGCTGCGCAAAGTAACATATATTTAAGTTACTTTGAATTTTGCACCGCAAGCTCCATGACCGTGCCCGCAGGAACCGCGGACTCCATGTCCGCCGGTGTCCCGCGATCGTGTCACGGAACTGCAGAACGGGGAGAGGCCAGTGTAAACAAGGCCTCTCCCTGTTCTGCCTATCGACAGGACACTGATCGTCTGCTCCCTCTCATCGGGAGCAGCGATCAGTGTCGTGTCACAGTAAGCCCCGCCCCTACACAGTTAGAATCACTCCCTAGGACACACTTAACCCCTTCCTAGCCCCCTAGTGGGTAACCCCTTCCCTGCCAGTCACATTTATACAGTAATCAGTGCATTTCTATAGCACTGATCGCTGTATAAATGTGAATGGTCCCAAAATAGCATCAAAAGTGTCTGATGTGTCCGCCATAATGTCGCAGTCACAATATAAATCGCTGATCACTGCCATTACTAGTAAAAAAATAAATATATTAATAAAAATGCCATAAAACTATCCCCTATTTTGTAGATACTAACTTTTGCGCAAACCAATCAATAAGCGCTTATTTCGTTTTTTGTTTTTTTTTACCAAAAATATGTAGAAGAATACATATTGGCCTAAACTGAGGAAAAAATTAGCATTTTTTTTTTTTTTTTTTATATATATATATTTTTCGGGGATATATAATATAGCAAAAAGAAAGAAAAAAAAAGCAATATTTTTTTTTTTTTTTTTTTAATTGTCGCTCGATTTTTGTTTATAGCGCAAAAAATAAAAACCGCAGAGGTGATCAAATACCACCAAAATAAATCTCTATTTGTGGTAAATAAAGGACGTCAATTTTGTTTGGGAGCCACGTCGCACGACCGCGCAATTGTCAATTAAAGCGATGCAGTGCCAAAATCGCAAAAAGTGGCCCGGTCATTTGGCAGCCAAATCCTCTGGGGCTGAAGTGGTTAAATGTCTCAGTACAAGAAAATGGCTATAACCTGAAAACACGCTGGTACAGAATACCAGACCGGATTCATACATTTTCACCCTCAGTTTAGGATCAATGCTGGCGATGTGGCAGAGAGATGAGCTTGTTCCTCCATATTTGGTGGAGCTGCCCGTCACTTCAGGCATAAGGTACATGATGTGATAATAAAGGTGTCCTCTCTCTCCCGCTGGAGTATTGCCCCGGCACAGCATCTAAAACGCCTAAAAAGCGGTACTACAAGTCGGTTGTGATGCACATGGTCAACGCTGCTAGGATGTGCGTACCTGTTTACTGGCGGTCCATATCTCCTCCACCTGCAATGACCGAATGGTTCCATCGAATTAACCATATTGTGGAGATGGAGGAGCTGATCTATATATCATTAGATAAAATCTCAAAATTGACTGCTACATGGGAAGCCTGGACGACCTTTAGAGACTTCCAGTTATACCAGGAGCTCAGAAAAGATGCAACCTGAAGATGATTAGGGACCCTATAACCCCAGATCCTGAGGGTCAATCTGTGTTACGCTAAAGGAGGGACGCACGTTCCAATCAATGGATGTTGGAGAGGGCAGTTGGTGATGTCCTCACCCTCTTTCCCTCATCCTTGCATGCCCATTCCCTCAACTTCTCCTTCCCACATCCTTCTTTTTTATTTGATGGTGTCATAATTAGATGGAGCAGGAGCTCTCCTAGTTTCCTATTAGATCTTGTACTAACAAATTAGGCTTCTGGTGAACCACCTTTATATTTGATGTTTATGCTTAATAGGACCTGACAAGGATCCCTAAACAGAATGCCCTTTATTTGTTTTTCTTTTCTCTCTTTTTTTGTTTTTTTTTGTATCTGTGGTTGTTTCTTGTCCTCTCCGTGTTTGACCCATACTGTTATTGTCATTCAAATGAGTATGGAGGGTTTATGGAATCTTTTGTATTATCTGCAAAACCCTAAATTGTTTATGACAAAAAAAACAACAACGCAGAGGCGATCAAATACCACCAAACAAAATCTCTATTTGTGGGGGAAAAAAGGATGTAAATTTTGTTTGGGTACAATTTCGCACGGCCGTGCAATTGTCAGTTAAAGCGACGCAGTGCCGTATTGCAAAAAAATAGGCTGGTAGAGCATTCCTGATCTCTGCACTGTGTACGTACCACATTCCTAATCTCTGCATAGTGTACGTAGCGCACTCCTGATCTCTTCGTTGTATATGTAGTGCACTATTGAACCCTGCACTCTGTACGTAGTGCACCCTTGAACTCTGCACTCTTAATGTTGCGCATGCCTGAACTCTGTTCATAGCGCACCCCTAAACTCTATCTCTGTAACGTTTTGCACCACTGAACTCTGCACTCTGTACATCTCGCTATTAGCTATTATTATTTGATTATTTATGTTCGAAGGTATCCTCCGTGTTGTTACCATGCAATCTTTTACTGTTCTGAATTGTTAATTTATATTGTTATTGCTGAACCAAAATTCTTTGGTAAGAATAAAATACGCATTAAAGTTTTTTTTCTCTATCTTATCTTCTTAAAATTTGATAGTCATAGCCCCAAAAATTCTAAGAAGTATCTTTGTTTTTTTAATCTCATGGACAAAATGTTAGAAATAACGTATATATCATACAATCATTCCATAAACACATACCACATACACTTCATATATAATATGAGGAAAATATGTCCCCGGATTAAATTTTTAAAAATCTTGTCACATTACCCCATACCTCAGTCTGGGTGCGAGGCCCCTGATCACTTGACCTTCCCAAATATTTATACTATTTCCCAGCATGCTCAGCAGCCAGTTTGAATGGCTGAGAAAAGTATGCATATTCATAACCTAGGTTCACTGTAACTCATCATACTAATTCCAAAGGTAACAGTGCCACCTATTAACAGAAGGGAGGAACCACAGCTAAACCAGGCTTAGGAGAAAGCCCAAATGATCACTAAGGCCTCGTACACACGACCGATTTTCTCGTCGTAAAAAACACGTCGTTTTTTTAGACAAGATTTTTGTTAAGCTTGTCGATTTTCTCGTCAAGCTTTCTATGCGTACACACTGACATTTCCCAATTTCCTCGTTGTTCTCCGCGCTCACGTCCAGCACGTACGACGGCACTATAAAGGGGAAGATCTTTTTTCTTGCCGCCACCCCTTGGGCTGCTTTTGCTGATCTCGTGTTACCGCGTGTGAAGTAAAAGTTTGGGAAGAGACGATTCGCGCTTTTCAGTCTTCGTACTTTTCAGATCGTTTTCTGCGGTTCAGTTTGTGCTTGTGGGTTCGTATCTTGACTTTCAGGGCGTCTAGGCAGGTCGTATCTGTTTTACAGTGCGTTCTTGCCTGTTCGTTTCTGTTTTTCAGTTCGTTATTCATAGGCCTTGCTGTTCTAAAGTGCGTTCTGTTCTGTACGTTCTGATAAGATGACCGTTTCTTATTAGCCATGTCGCCTGGACGTTCTCGTCGTCGAGTTCGTGCTGTGCGTGCGCTTGGTGTTGGTCTGCTTGTTTTGGACCAAGACCAGTCTATGAATGGTGTGGGGAGGAGTTCATGGACCAAGAATTGGTTTCTCCAGCGGGACCAATTCTGCCATATGCCTCTGCTGCGGGAGATCGTCGAGAATAATCCTGAGGACTACAGGAATTTTCTGCGGATGTCTGACCCCGTATTTCAGGAACTGTTGGCTTTGGTGTCCCCCTATATTACCAGGCAGGACACCGTTATGCGGGAAGCCATCAGTGCTGAGCAGAGGCTCATCGCCACGTTACGTTACCTGGCGACAGGGAGAAGTCTTCAGGACTTGAAGTTCACCACAGGCATCTTCCCCCAGGCTCTGGGCCTCATAATCCCAGACACCTGTTCTGCTATTATACAAGTCCTGCAGGAGGACTATATTAGGGTAAGTTTTCTCCATTAACATCACATTTTATGTATTACATGTATGCTAATGTATTGTATTTCTTTCATCCTTCCCTAATTACCATGATTGTAATATGCTGAGAATGTCCCCTTTGTCCCCATGCATGCTGGAAGCTTTAGATTGCCCCTTTTTTCTCCTCCATAAATATTTCCCTTCACTAACTTTTCCAGCAGGGGCGCCTGTTGCTCCAAATGTTTGGGGGTCCCACCCCAATTTATGAACTAAACTTCCTCCTTTTTTGCTCAGGTGCCTATTAAACGCCCCCAGTTGTCCCCTCTAATGCAGCCATTTGGTTCCCTCCAATGCAGCCATTTTCCCCCCAGCCCTGCACTTACCTTCTTGTGGTCAGCGCCATCCTTCTTCTGTCCTTGATGTCTTCTCCTTCCCTTGATGTTGCATCAGCCAATCATGTTACCATTAAACAGACTTGGTGAACATGATTGGCAGAGCAGCCTGCCAGTGTTTCCCCAAGGAATGCCCCCCCCCCCCCGCGTCCCCTATTTTACTTTTCGGAAGCCAATTACATCCCTCAGGTTGTAATGTGCAAGACTATTTTACTACCTGTTTCTGCTATGCAATTTGAACCCCCTAAATGCCGCAATTATTCATATGTCGGTCGCTAAACAAGAGGCCATCCACCTGAATAGTGGGCGGCATAGACAATACATAGGTTAATGCAACGCATGAACCTATGTATTGTTCTGAGTGATGGGCACAGGAGAGAGGGGACAGTGCTCCAGCGCCCACTCTGGACGCACCGCCACTGCAATGCTATCCTGTGGCCAAACACATTTCCCTCCCCCAAAATAATTTAGTAATGGCCCATCAGAGGGGGTGATGAATCTGATAAATGAGCCTTCCCTTATACTTATTTTAAACACCTTAATAAACGTAGAATTTGATTGATGTTGGCCTTGATTTTTTTTTAATCAAATTTCCTTGTAATGTCTGACTTTGGTATTCTAATATTATTTCATCTTGTTTCACTCCACAGCTTCCTTCCACGCCACAGGAATGGCAGACTGTGGCATCGGAGTTTGCCACGCGGTGGGACTTCCCCAACTGCGGTGGTGCCATAGACGGGAAGCACGTCCGCATCGTGCCGCCACCCCGTTCTGGGTCCTACTACTACAATTACAAGGGGTTTCATAGCATTGTGCTGATGGCGGTGGTGTCAGCACGGTATGAATTCCTCTATGTTGATGTAGGGAAGAATGGCCGGATGTCCGATGGGGGATCCTTCATCCAGACGGATTTTGCCCTCTGTCTCCAGAGTGACGACCTTGCATTGCCACCGGATGCAGGGAATATTTAAGGACTCCCCTTTGTTTTCTTGGCTGATGAAGCCTTCGGACTCGGACGGCATCTTATGAGGCCATTTCCACAGAGGACCCTGACCCCAGAGAAGAGGTTGTTCAATTACCGGCTGGCCAGGGGCCGAAGAGTTGTCGAAAATGCCTTTGGCATAATGGCCAGCCGGTTCCGCCTTTTTATGACTTCAATACACTTGGCGGACTACAAAATAAACTATGTCGTATTATGCTGCTGTGTGCTACACAACTTTCTGAGCCAAAAATCAAATTCCTATATGGCCTCAGTTTTGCCAGAGGCTGGACTTTCCCCTGCAAATCCCCTGCCGGGCCTGGAATCTGCCCGTCCTGGCTTGCCCTCCCAAAATGCCCGTGAGGTTCGGGACAAATACATGGAGTATTTCACGGGTAGGGGGGCAATTCCTATGCCAGCCTATGTCTAAGGATCCCAATAAAAAGCTTGTTTAAACCTTTAATTATTTGTTCTTTCCTGTCTCCTAGTTTGTATTTGTGCATTTGTAGTGCCAAGTGTATTTTACTTTAGTAAATAACAACCATTTCACTATGTAACCTTACAAAATAACCAAATAAGCTTAGAGGGTATTATAAAAAGAAGCTACACGTTGTTTGTGGTCAAATATTTTACTCTGTGCACATTCTCACCATTTTTAGTTTTTTCAGGTTTTTTGGGTTGGCCTGGCCCCAACCCAGCAATTTTTTGCTTATGAAAATACAAAAATAACAGTTGCATTCCAAAAATTACAACATTGGATACCTCTGAGCAATCTGAGACATTCACTTACACAAACTATGTCTCTATGTGCCCGTCCTAATATGGGGTCCTGCCACCCCTTGCCCAGGCAAAAATTGAATATGCACACATTTGGGATTTTTTACATCTATGAAGTTTACAATCCTGATCCCTATTGTCAACATGTGCTATCTGCCATCAGGGGTGATCAATGGACGTGTTTTGGGGGTGCAACCCCTTCCTCAGTTCACCGACTTTAGATACGAGAAAGGGGTTGCACCCACAAAAGACGTACATGGATATCCCCTGATGGCAGATAGCACATGTTGACACACTGTGTGCAGATTCAATTTTTGGCTGGTTTGATTGTCAAAAAAATTGGAAAAGTTGCAAAAACAAACATGTAAAAACAAATGTGTTTGGATGGCTTATTGAATTCTCCCCAAAACATCGAGAATGTCTTTAAATGTTTGTTCCATCACATGGATTCTTTGTTTAATAAGGTCCAGTTCCGTGCTACATTCCATCACTTGCTGGATGAGGCGGAGGGCACTGTCAGCAGAGAACCGTGTACTATCCTTCACAACATTTATATCCCCTAAAAACAAAAAACAAAAAGGTATTATAACTCTGCAGGCCTACATCTCTTACCTGAAGCTGTGGTGACAGATACTGACCTGTTGTGGTGACCAGATCCACAACGTCATCCACCTCTCCTTCCTGCACTTCTCCTTCCTCCACCTCAACTTCCTGCACATCTTTCGGTTGTGGGTCTTTGGGAGTTTGGGGTTGCTTGGAAGTTGTGGGGTGCATGTGCTCCCTGGAGTGTCCTCCTCCCAGTCTTCTCTCCCCTATGAGAAGCAAACAAAAGGTCAATTTATCACACTGTAAATCTCAATGTTAAAATAAAAACAGGCTAAATTGATTGGAAGTGTGGTACAAGTGTGTGTTTGGGCGGAATTTAAAGAAGAATGCATTATTTATGACCAAGAATATGCTTAGTATTCACCTTTGGATGTAATTTATTTGACATGGAGGCACCACAAAAATTCTTGTATGCACCTGTGTGGGACACCCAAAAAAGGCGGGTCTGGTGGCCCACACTATAGTGCTCCAAAGTACAGATGTGGAAGCAGCTGCTGAGTGTCCTCTCCTTTACACTGATAAACGTTTGCATTTCATTCTCTTTACAAACACATCATCTAGACGAAAAAATACGCCACAATTTTGGAGCAAAAATGGCAGATGTATAATTACTTTTGTGGCTCTAAAATAAGCCAAAACCGCGGATAGTGGCCGAACGAAGTGTCGGTAACGTAACGAACGATTACTGTGCCCAACCAAGTTCAAAATATTACATTTTGGAAGCGAGTCCAATATGAGAAACCAAAATAAAGAGCAACATGTCAGTTTAGAAAAAGATTAATATCAGAAAAGTCTACATTTTACTTACTTTTAGCGAGCATTCTCTTTATGCTCCTCAACTGCTCTGGCTCCCTCAGTTTGAGGTCTGACCACCTCTTTCTGAGCTGCTCATTTGAGCGTTTCACCCCGAAATTCGCCTTCAGACTCTTCACGACTTTAGTGAGGATTTTGGCCTTCCTTCTATTTGGTTTGCTATACGGCCCATGCTTGGCATCATAATCAGCCTTGAGCAAGATGTCCACCATCTCCGCCATCTCCGCCAAAGACATATTCGATGCCTTGAATCTCCTCCTTGATCGTGACGTTTCCTCGGTCTCCGGGCTTGTCTCCTCCTCGTTAGTTGCGGAATTATCAGACACCTGCTGTAACTCCGCCATATCTGTCTGCACGCCGAAAGAGAAGGGGCGGGGAAAAGATGTTAGTTAGAACGTCATGGGCGGGCGACGTGTGCGGAGCGACGTGTTCGTATTTTGACGCATGCGTGGTGTGTATATAGCAAACACACATGTGACTATAGTACGTTCGGTGTGCGGAGAGAGGAGTTCAAGTGACGGACGTGCGAACGAAGGTATGTGATTTTGTGACTTGTACAAATTGTTGGCCTATACTGTCTTGAGAATGTTGGAGGATATATATGGTGACTAGCATGTTAAGGAGGTTAGACTGTTTGCCTCACATTAGTTATATATAATTTATTTAACTTGCAGATACAATATGAATGTCTTTATAAGCGACAAGGATTTCCTGGCGGAATTTATTGACCGGGTAAGGGAGCTGCCCGCTCTGTGGGAGACGAAAAACCCCATCCACAAAAAAAGAGGGGTGAGAAAAGCAGCGCTGGAGAAGCTGCTCCCATTTGTGCATACCAAGGTGCCCACAGCCACAGCAAAACAAGTGGACACTAAAATTGGGAGCTTGAGAGGTACCTACAGGACTGAACGCTCTAAGGTGCTGGCTTCTCAGAGGTCAGGAGCAGCAGCAGATGATGTGTATGTCCCGATTTTGTGGTACTACAACAGGATGTCCTTCCTGGATGACCACATTGACACAAGGCCATCACTCTCCACTCTTCCCCCCAGACTTCCCTGCAGCCAACCTGAGCCTTCTCTGGAGCAAGTGGAGGCAGCCATCCTGGATGATCCTGATTTGGCCATCTGGAGCCAGGTATAGTATTTTTCGAAAATGTATTGGGATAAACTTAATGTTTGACAAATATGTCAAGATGACAAACATAAAATATTTTGGATTCCACAAGTGAAATCAAGATCTGTAGACATTATTCTGCACTTAATTGGGTGCTAAATAGTCAATCTGATGTAGTGGTAAATTTAAAGCAAGGATTTATGGATTTACATTCTAATTGCTTCAATCAGGATTACAAAGTTTGATGCAAAGATTAAACCAACATATTAAACTATGTCCCTTTTTCATACACAGGATGAAATCAGCCAGGAGGAGGGTCTGGAAACTGTCAGGCAGGAGGAGGAAGGGCCCAGTGGCAGCCAGGAGGTGGCAGGGCCCAGTGGCAGACAGGAGGTGGCAGGGCAAAGGAGAAGCACCAGATCCCAGGTGCCTCCCATCCGGCTTCACAAAAGAGGCAGGAGGGACAGGAGCACGAGTGAGGCAGCAATGGCCCTTATTCGTGAGGCCCATGCCACCCTCCAGGAGCCCACATCCCCTGAGGCTAAGTTCAAGGTGATGAGCATGGAGCAACGCCTCCTATGCGAGCCCCTGCTCATCACCTTGCTCAACAAGGGGGTGATGGAGAAAATTACCCCCAATACCGCCATATGTGAGGTGGCACAACTGACCCAACCTCAACCTCCACCTCCCCCTTCTTCTTCTGCCCCACCCCCTTCTGCTACACCTCCCCCTTCTTCTTCTGCCCCACCCCCTTCTGCTACACCTCCCCCTTCTTCTTCTGCCCCACCCCCTTCTGCTACACCTCCACCTTCTTCTTCTGCCCCACCCCCTTCTGCTACACCTCCCCCTTCTTCTTCTGCCCCACCCCCTTCTGCTACACCTCCCCCTTCTTCTTCTGCCCCACCCCCTTCTGCTACACCTCCACCTTCTTCTTCTGCCCCACCCCCTTCTGCTACACCTCCACCTTCTTCTTCTGCCCCACCCCCTTCTGCTACACCTCCACCTTCTTCTTCTGCCCCACCCCCTTCTGCTACATCTCCTCCTCCTGACAGGAGTACCCCTCCAGTGGGCCAGCCTCCAGCCAAACGAAGAAGGAAGGCTGCAGGGAAGGCTTCAGGGAAGATTGCAGGGAAGGTTGCCAGGAAGAAGAGGAAGTGATGGCCTTGCTTCATTGTGGTCGGACAGAAGGCAGCCTGTTGTAGTACCACAGACTTGGGACATATATCTCACCTGCTGCTGTTCCTGACCTCTGGGAGGCCAGCATCAGATTGTGTTCAGAAATGTTGGCCTTCTCAAGCTCCCAATTTTAGTGTCCACACAGGGTTGCTGTGTGCTCTGGGGTCCCTGGGATGCACAAATGGCAGCAGGTTCTCCAGCACTGCCTTCTCTTTATTTTATTTTTAAACATGAATAAATGTGATTTTTGTTTACGTTCATACTTGACTATGTGTATTTGTAAAAATTAAAAATCTAGCTTTGGAGTAAGCAGATACATTTGACTGACAAAAAAAGGGACAGATAACAACCCCCCAAAAGAATAACTAAATCTGATTATCAAAAAAACATGGTGGGAAATTTAACTAATATAGAGTCCAAAATTAAATGGGAGATCACTACCAAAACATTGCGAAATTATAATTAACATCATTTTTAAAAATATTACCATTTAAATTATTCCTAAAAACTTGCACGATATAATACACATAAATCTTCTTAAGAGCAGCATGAAAAAGGTTAAAAAATAAGTCATAACTCTGTGTGAATATCAGCAGCAA
This sequence comes from Rana muscosa, assembly GCA_029206835.1. NCBI lineage: Eukaryota > Metazoa > Chordata > Amphibia > Anura > Ranidae > Rana > Rana muscosa. The sequence continues at coordinate 43,584,236 of JARGYO010005626.1, forward strand.
AAGAAGGTCACTCGTTTGGATTAATGTAACATTCTAACGAAGATTTCAAGGCAGAACATTTAAACGATGCAATATTTTTGAGCGTGACGAATGTGCTCTCTCCATTACGAAGGCTTGTTTTACCAGAAGATGCGCTCCCGTCTCATAGTTGCTTGTGAGCATGCGCGCTTTTGGAAGAGTCGTAAAAGCATACACACGAACCATTTTCTCGTCACAAAACAGCCCGACGAGAAACACGACGAGGAAATCTGGAATCCTGACGAGAAAATAGAGAGCAGGTTCTCTATTTTCTCGTCAAGATTTTCGGCAAATTTCTCGTCGTAAAACCATACACACGAACGTTTTTCTCGACAAAAAAGCTCTCGCGGCACATTTCTTGCCGGTTTTGGATGAGAAACTCGGTCGTGTGTACGAGGCTTTATGCCCTGTACACACAATCGGATTTCCGATGGAATAAAATCCGATGGAATTTTCTGTCGAATTCCGATGAAGCTGACTTTCATCAGTCTTGCCTACACACCATCATACAAAATTCCGACCGTCCAAAATGTCGTGACGTAAAACACTCCGACGAGCCGAGAAAAATTAAGTTCAATGCTTCTGAGCATGCGTCGACTTGATTCTGAGCATGCGTGGGTTTTTTCTCCGTTGGAGTTCCACACAGACGATCAGAATTTCCTATTGTTTTTTTGCCATCGGAAAAATTTAAAACATGTTCTATTTTTAAAAACCGATGGGAAAAAAGTCAGATGGGGCCCACACACGATCGTTTTTTCCGATGAAAAAAGTCTGATGGACTTTTTTCATCGGAAAAACCGACTATGTGTACAGGGCATAAGACTACAAATCTGCCAGATTAACCACAACCCAGCAAAGCCAAATTTACTTGTAGCCCCTGATGGGGACAAGAGTCCTACATACATATTATCATTTGTAAAACAAATATTGTACATTGTACATACAGTATGTAAAAAAATAAAAAATAAACTATTATAATTTCCCTTTCTTTTTTTTTTTTAATTTGTTTATTTGTAACAGAGAGACCGCTCTGCACGGACCAATACAGCACATACAGTATAATACATAGCACACGCGGCAATCACTGGTACAGGCGGGTGTATTCTATTCAATTATAGCAACATATATATACCTATATATACATATACATACATATACATACACATACAGACAATGCCTGCCATAGGTGTTCATGTATGGTCCGTTATCCGACATCCCCCAAAGGGGGATGTGTGGTTATGTGCGCGTCAGGGGAACAGTATGTGTGTGGATGGCCCACACTATGGCCCCAGGCGTAGTCCCCGCCACCCCCTACCCCGGGGCAAACGGGAATCCCACCCCAGAAGCTTCCCCTAAAAAATCCGGTCCTGCAGGGCCAGCCCCTCAACTTTTTTTTTTGTTTTATACAAATACAAAAGAAGAGAAATACAAGATTAGAGAAACAGAAAATATGAGAAAAGGTAGAGGGAGATGGAAGAATGGGGGGGGGGAGATTGAAGGGGGGGGAAGGAGCTGTGAGTGCGAGCAGGGATATGGTAGAGGGGGGGAGGGGGGATCCCACCCCTCCGTAGATTCCCCAGCTGGTCATTGGCATCCCCAGTCGGTCATCAGTAGAGTCGGTAGGCCCGGACGGGTAGCCGTCGTTTAATCTAAATGACTGTCTCGTCCACGCCTCTAAGTCTCTGACCCTCCACGGAGTATTTGAACGCGTTCCACAACTGCCAGGTCTTTTTAAAAGTCTCCTGTCGCTCTTGGCTGGTAAGGATCAAGTCCTCCAGCTGGCATATGTCGTCTACCTTTTTAAGCCAGAGGGAGATGGACGGCGGGTGGGGTGATTGCCAGTGAAGGGGGATGCATGTCTTAGCAGCGTCCAGCAGATGTCTCACAACTGATTTTTGGTAGGTTCGCAACGGTGTATCTGTTGCGTGGAGTAGGAAATAGGCTGGGTCGTCTGGCACTTCACGGTCGGTGAAGTCCTGGGTAATTCGTCGGACCTCCCCCCAGAAATTCCGCAGTCGGGGGCAGGACCAAAAGATATGCAGGAGGGTTCCTTTCTCCTCCCGGCATCTCCAGCAAAGATCCGAAGACGCCGGGAAGAGAGTATGCAGGAGGGCGGGGGTCCTGTACCACCTAGTGAGGATTTTGTAATTAGTCTCCTGGAATCTAGAACACAGAGAGGATTTATGGGCAAAGTGAAGTATCTGTTTCTTCTTCCCTTCGGTGAAATGACAATTCAGGTCCCTCTCCCACTTAGTTAGGTATGGTATGGGGCTGCCCGCTTGTGGCGTAATCAACATGTCATACGTCAAGGATAAGGAATGAGGGAGCGTCCCTGATTCCATGCAGAGTTCCTCTAGCACTGTGGACGTGGAACGGGTGGCATCTTGGGGGGGTGGCTGGCTCTGCAGGAAGTGACTGAGCTGATGTGCTCGCATGAAGTCTAGTTTGTATGGTCCCGTACGGTCTAATAGTTCTGCGATCGTTTTCCACCGTCCCATAGTACTGAAATGCTCCGCCTGATAATGTCCCGCCGCTTGTAAATCGAGAAACCTCCTATCTTGGATGCCCGGCAGAAAGTGAGGGTGCCCCAACACAGGTCTCAGCGGTGAGTCAGGAGTCGAAATTGAGGGTTTTGACAACAGTTGTGCGCAAATCTTGACCGTCGTACCTATCAGCGGGTGTCGTTTAAGCTCCGAGCGCAGGGCCGCGTGGCACCATGGTGCTCTACGGAGGGGCACCATGCTCTGTGACTGCTCAATTTGCGTCCAGAGTTTGGCGTCCTTATGTCGGCACCAGTCTAGGAGCCTGCTGAGGTGAACCGCTTGGTAATAAACCCGAATATCCGGCATGGCCAAGCCTCCGTGTAGCTTCGGGAGGGAAAGCGTATTCCTGTTAAGGCGCGGGTTTTTCCCTGCCCAAAGGAATCTAGTAAAGACCGAGTGGATCTGTTTAAAGAAGGATCCCGGAATGGAGATCGGGAGGGCCTGCAGTATATAAAGGAATTTGGGTAAGATTGACATCTTAAGAATGTTACAGCGGCCCAACCACGAATGCATTCCACTGTCCCATTGGTCCAGGAGCTTCTGTACTTTCGTTAGAAGCGGGGGGAAATTAAGCTTAAATAGGCGGGAGAACGATGCAGGGATATAGGTGCCCAGGTATTTCAGGGCATCCTCTGTCCATTTCAGGTTGAAACTGGTTTTAAGCCTCGCCAATTGGTGTGGAGGGAGCCCCACCCCCATAGCCTCCGATTTGGAGAGATTTATCTTCAGGTTGCAAAGCTTACCGTATGTGTCAAACTCACACAGGAGGCGCGGAAGAGAAGCAGAGGGGCTTGTAAGCGTGAACATTAGGTCGGATTGGAGATTCATGTTTGCGACACTGCGATACGTGGGCCTGGGGGATCGGATGATGAGGTGGGTAGCGGCGGTTTACTCGAACCCGACGGCCAGGGTCAGAGCGAATGGAGTCCTCTCGGAACCACTTCCAATAACGAATGGGACATGGCAGGGTTGTCCCCTGTCGCCCCTGCTCTTCGCTCTGACCCTGGAACCCTTTTTGTGCCACGTACGGAATAACACTGGCATCACTGGGGTGAACGCCGGTGGTACACAGCATAATTTCCCTTTCAATCATCTGACACTTTTGCAAACTATTACATCTGCTTGTTGCAAATAAGTACATAACATATCTATGGTTTGCTCTAGTCACTTTTTGTTGAGATGATCACAGATGTACAGTAAATGGTCTCTATAATTGAATGGTTATACAAATAATTTATTAGCTGTGATGCAATGCAAAAGTAATGGTGATATTATTAATGCAAATACAACTATTATATTTTTGTCAGATTCAAGTTTAGAGACAAAAGAGAAATGCAAACCGGGAGTGAAATTAGAATACCCCAGTGGATATGTTATGAACAATATCTGGTACCCGAAGACTTGCAACATGCAGACTAGGGATGAGCTTCGTGTTCGAGTCGAACATACGTTCGACTCGAACATCGGCTGTTCGATCGTTCGACGAAGATCGAACGATTTGGGCCGTTCGCGCCAAATTCGAGTGACGCGAACGGCCCACAATGCACTACGCCATCGCAGTGTCATCCAGGTGCTGTGATTGGCCAAGCATGCACTGTGACCCCGCATGCTTGGCCAATCACAGCGCCGGCAGCGAGGAGAGCAATGATTGGCCACAGGCAGGATGCCTGTGGCCAATTATTGCTGAGGGTGTTTAGTACACGCCCCACACTATAAAAGGCCGCCAGCACGGCGGCCTAGTGTAGTGTGTTCCGGAGCAGGGATAGAGCAGCATAGGCAGGGGCAGTGACTTTTATTTCTTTCTTGCTTAACCTGGATTCCTTTAGTTTAGGGAAAGAGAAGGATAGGTAGGGAGAGTGTCAGTGTGTTTTGTGCTTGTGCTATATTGTGCTTAAAAAAAACATTTTTTCTAGGGACAGAAAACTGTAGGTAGGGAGAGTGTGTCAGTTTCTTTCACTGTCAAAGTCCTTGTTTCCAGGGACCTGGAAGGACAGTGAGTGAATTCTCCTTGTGCTAAATTGTGCTTAAAAAAAACGTTTTTTCTAGGGACAGAAAACTGTAGGTAGGGAGAGTGTGTCAGTTTCTTTCACTGTCAAAGTCCTTGTTTCCAGGGACCTGGTAGGACAGTGAGTGAATTCTCCTTGTGCTAAATTGTGCTTAAAAAAAACATTTTTTCTAGGGACAGAAAACTGTAGGTAGGGAGAGTGTGTCAGTTTCTTTCACTGTCAAAGTCCTTGTTTCCAGGGACCTGGAAGGACAGTGAGTGAATTCTCCTTGTGCTAAATTGTGCTTAAAAAAAACATTTTTTCTAGGGACAGAAAACTGTAGGTAGGGAGAGTGTGTCAGTTTCTTTCACTGTCAAAGTCCTTGTTTCCAGGGACCTGGAAGGACAGTGAGTGAATTCTCCTTGTGCTAAATTGTGCTTAAAAAAAACATTTTTTCTAGGGACAGAAAACTGTAGGTAGGGAGAGTGTGTCAGTTTCTTTCACTGTCAAAGTCCTTGTTTCCAGGGACCTGGAAGGACAGTGAGTGAATTCTCCTTGTGCTAAATTGTGCTTAAAAAAAACATTTTTTCTAGGGACAGAAAACTGTAGGTAGGGAGAGTGTGTCAGTTTCTTTCACTGTCAAAGTCCTTGTTTCCAGGGACCTGGAAGGACAGTGAGTGAATTCTCCTTGTGCTAAATTGTGCTTAAAAAAAAAAAATTTTCTAGGGACAGAAAACTGTAGGTAGGGAGAGTGTGTCAGTTTCTTTCACTGTCAAAGTCCTTGTTTCCAGGGACCTGGAAGGACAGTGAGTGAATTCTCCTTGTGCTAAATTGTGCTTAAAAAAAACATTTTTTCTAGGGACAGAAAACTGTAGGTAGGGAGAGTGTGTCAGTTTCTTTCACTGTCAAAGTCCTTGTTTCCAGGGACCTGGAAGGACAGTGAGTGAATTCTCCTTGTGCTAAATTGTGCTTAAAAAAAACATTTTTTCTAGGGACAGAAAACTGTAGGTAGGGAGAGTGTGTCAGTTTCTTTCACTGTCAAAGTCCTTGTTTCCAGGGACCTGGAAGGACAGTGAGTGAATTCTCCTTGTGCTAAATTGTGCTTAAAAAAAACATTTTTTCTAGGGACAGAAAACTGTAGGTAGGGAGAGTGTGTCAGTTTCTTTCACTGTCAAAGTCCTTGTTTCCAGGGACCTGGAAGGACAGTGAGTGAATTCTCCTTGTGCTAAATTGTGCTTAAAAAAAAACATTTTTTCTAGGGACAGAAAACTGTAGGTAGGGAGAGTGTGTCAGTTTCTTTCACTGTCAAAGTCCTTGTTTCCAGGGACCTGGAAGGACAGTGAGTGAATTCTCCTTGTGCTAAATTGTGCTTAAAAAAAACATTTTTTCTAGGGACAGAAAACTGTAGGTAGGGAGAGTGTGTCAGTTTCTTTCACTGTCAAAGTCCTTGTTTCCAGGGACCTGGAAGGACAGTGAGTGAATTCTCCTTGTGCTAAATTGTGCTTAAAAAAAACATTTTTTCTAGGGACAGAAAACTGTAGGTAGGGAGAGTGTGTCAGTTTCTTTCACTGTCAAAGTCCTTGTTTCCAGGGACCTGGAAGGACAGTGAGTGAATTCTCCTTGTGCTAAATTGTGCTTAAAAAAAACATTTTTTCTAGGGACAGAAAACTGTAGGTAGGGAGAGTGTGTCAGTTTCTTTCACTGTCAAAGTCCTTGTTTCCAGGGACCTGGAAGGACAGTGAGTGAATTCTCCTTGTGCTAAATTGTGCTTAAAAAAAACATTTTTTCTAGGGACAGAAAACTGTAGGTAGGGAGAGTGTGTCAGTTTCTTTCACTGTCAAAGTCCTTGTTTCCAGGGACCTGGAAGGACAGTGAGTGAATTCTCCTTGTGCTAAATTGTGCTTAAAAAAAACATTTTTTCTAGGGACAGAAAACTGTAGGTAGGGAGAGTGTGTCAGTTTCTTTCACTGTCAAAGTCCTTGTTTCCAGGGACCTGGAAGGACAGTGAGTGAATTCTCCTTGTGCTAAATTGTGCTTAAAAAAAACATTTTTTCTAGGGACAGAAAACTGTAGGTAGGGAGAGTGTGTCAGTTTCTTTCACTGTCAAAGTCCTTGTTTCCAGGGACCTGGAAGGACAGTGAGTGAATTCTCCTTGTGCTAAATTGTGCTTAAAAAAAACACTTTTTCTAGGGACAGAAAACTGTAGGTAGGGAGAGTGTGTCAGTTTCTTTCACTGTCAAAGTCCTTGTTTCCAGGGACCTGGAAGGACAGTGAGTGAATTCTCCTTGTGCTAAATTGTGCTTAAAAAAAACATTTTTTCTAGGGACAGAAAACTGTAGGTAGGGAGAGTGTGTCAGTTTCTTTCACTGTCAAAGTCCTTGTTTCCAGGGACCTGGAAGGACAGTGAGTGAATTCTCCTTGTGCTAAATTGTGCTTAAAAAAAACATTTTTTCTAGGGACAGAAAACTGTAGGTAGGGAGAGTGTGTCAGTTTCTTTCACTGTCAAAGTCCTTGTTTCAAGGGACAGAGAAGGACACCTGAAGGTAGCCCTTATTGCTTTTTTCCCATCTCCCTGCAGGCCATCTATTAGAATGTCTGGAAGGCAAACAAGGAGAGGCAGACAGTCAGGAGGCAATAAAAGAGGGCAAGCAGGCTCTGTGTCTGGGGGCAACAGTGCTGGTTGTGGACGCGGTGCATTGTCATCAGCACATGGCCATGGGACACGCTTGTCCTTCTTTTCGGCAGCTGGACATGTTGAGCCACATCATGCCGAAGACTTGGTAGAGTGGATGACCAAGCCCTCCTCCTCCTCCTCATCCTCTCTCACCCAGGCTCAGGGTACTGGAAAAGCAGCTGCCAAAGCGTCCTCTTCCCTGGTATCAATGTCAGACTCATCATCAGTCACTCCTTCCCTAGACCCACCATGTCCTCCTCCTGAGGAGTCCCCCGAACTGTTTCAGCACAGTGTTGGGTACATGCTCCAGGAGGATGCCCAGCGTTTCGAAGGGTCTGATGATGAAACCCAGCTAGAGGAAGGCAGTAGCGTGAGAGCAGACAGAGGGGATGCTCAAGAAGGACACCAATCTGGCAGTCATGTTCCAGCAGCTGCAGCATACTGCCAGATTGGCTCCAGTGATGAGGAGGGAGGTGATGATGAGGTCACTGACTCCACGTGGGTGCCTAATAGGAGAGAGGAGGAGGAGGAGGATGAGGAGGAGGCACATCTCCAACGAGGCAGGATGCCCTTTGGTGGCCAGCGTAAGGGCAGTACACCGACGGAATCACACCGCAGAGCTCCGCCTGTGCAGGGCGCTGCCTCTGCCCGTCATTCAAAAAGTTCTTTGGTGTGGGCCTTTTTTGAGGCTAGTGCATCAGATCGCACAGCTGCTGTTTGCAACATATGTCTCAAGCGTATATCGCGTGGCCAAAACATCAGCCGCTTGGGTACCACATGCCTGACCAGACATATGTTGACCTGCCATGCAGCTCGTTGGCAAGCCTACCTCAAAGACCCACACCAAAGAACAAAGCGGACCTCTCCTTGCACCGCATCAGCTGGGATCTCCAACCCCACTATAACTTCAGTCCTCTCTGAAACATGCACTGAGAGGAATGAAGGTGTAGAATTAGGTGTGTCACAGCCAAGTACTTGCGGCCACTCTGCTAGCAGTACACCGACGTCCGATTCTAGCAGGCAAATTTCCCTGCCCCAGCTGCTGGACCGTCGAAAGAAGTTCACTCCCAGCCATCCACATGCCCAGCGGTTGAATGCTAGCTTGGCTAAATTGCTAGCGCTTCAACTGCTGCCTTTTCAGTTGGTAGACTCGGCCCCCTTCCGTGAGTTTGTGCAATGTGCGGTTCCTCAGTGGCAGGTTCCCAAACGCCACTTTTTCTCACGGAAGGCTATTCCGGCTCTCTACCGGCATGTGGAAGGCAATGTCTTGGCCTCGCTGGACAGGGCGGTCAGCGGTAAGGTGCATATTACCGCTGACTCATGGTCCAGCAGGCATGGACAGGGACGTTACCTTTCTTTCACGGCCCATTGGGTCACTCTTTTGGCAGCTGGGAAGGATGCAGGACAAGGTGCAGTAGTGTTGGAGGTTGTCCCACCGCCACGCCTCCAAAATGCTACTACTGGTTGTGACACACCTCTCTCCTCCACCCCCTCCTCTTCTTCTTCCTCCATGGCCTCTTCCTGTGGTTTGTCCTATGAACCAGCGGTGCTCCGTAGCCGTTCACGGGGCTACGCAAGTACGCTGGCAAAAAGATGCCATGCCGTGCTTGCGCTGGTGTGTTTGGGGGACAGAAGCCACACTGGGGCAGAGGTCCTGTCTGCTCTGCAGGGCCAGGCCGAGAGGTGGTTGACGCCACGCCAGCTTAAGCCAGGAATGGTGGTTTGCGACAATGGCACCAACCTCCTCTCCGCCCTCCGACAGGGACAACTGACCCATGTGCCCTGTGTGGCTCACGTCCTTAACCTGGTGGTGCAGCGGTTCTTGGGCAGGTACCCGGGCTTACAGGATGTCCTGAGGCAGGCCAGGAAAGTCTGTGTGCATTTCCGCAGATCTTATAATGCCAGTGCTCGCCTGGCTGAGCTGCAAAAGGAGTTGAACCTGCCCAAGAACCGCCTTATATGTGACATGCCCACCAGGTGGAACTCAACGTTGGCCATGCTGCAGCGGCTGCACACGCAGCAGAGGGCCATCAATGAGTACCTGTGCGACTACGGCACCAGGACAGGGTCAGGGGAGCTTGGTTTTTTTTCTCCACGCCAGTGGGGCATGATCAGGGATGCATGCACTGTCCTGGCACCATTTGAGGAGGCCACGAGGATGGTGAGCAGTGACAGTGCATGCATCAGTGACACTGTACCTCTTGTCCACCTGTTGGAGCACACGCTGCGTGGAATAATGGACAGGGCACTTGAGGCAGAACAGAGGCAGGAAGAGGAGGACTTCCTTGCCTCTCAAGGCCCCCTTTACCCAGACAGTGTTCCTTCTGTCCCACCCATCGCACAGGAAGAGGAGGAGGAGGAGGAGGAGGAGGAGGAGGAGGAGGATTGTGTCAGCATGGAGGTGGAGGCTGGCACTCAGCATCATCAGCAGCAGTCTTTTAGGGATGATTTACAGTCCCAAGAAACCAGTGGACTTGTACGTGGCTGGGAGGAGGTGGCTGCGGATCATGTCGTCCTTAGTGACCCAGAGGACTCCGGAGCGAATGCCTCAGCAAACCTACGCTGCATGGCCTCCCTGATCCTGCAAAGTCTGCGGAAGGATCCTCGTATTCTTCGGATCAAGGAGAGGGACCATTACTGGCTGGCCACTCTCCTTGATCCACGGTACAAGGGTAAGGTTGCGGACCTTATGTTACCGTCGCAGAGGGAGCAGAGGATGAGACAACTCCGGGAGGCCTTGCAGAAAGGTCTGTGCAACGCGTTCCCAGAGACTGGGAGGTTACAAACTCCTGGTCCTGGACAACGAGTTGCTGAGGCTTCGGCCAGTCAAAGAAGGAGCGGTGGGGAAGGTGGCCGTCTGACCGATGCGTTCAGACAATTCTTTAGTCCGCAGCCCCAAAGTATGATCGGTTCCAGCAACCATCGCCAGCGTCTGATAAACATGGTGCAGGAATATCTAGGGGCAAGGTCAGACTTGGACACCTTCCCCACCGAAAATCCTCTGGCTTACTGGGTCTTGAGGATGGATCACTGGCCAGAGCTTGCACAGTATGCAATTGAGCTACTGGCCTGTCCTGCATCCAGCGTTCTTTCGGAACGCACATTCAGTGCTGCTGGAGGATTTGTCACGGATCACAGGGTGCGCCTGTCCACCGACTCGGTTGATCGACTGACTTTCATCAAGATGAACCAGTCTTGGATCACCACCAGCTACCACACACCTGATGCTGATATAACAGACTAATTGATTTTAACATGTCACATCCCTTCAAGACTGATGCTGATGCTGAGTGCCTGTGCTGTTATGTTGACTGGCTATCCTCCTCCTCCGAGTCCTCAATGATACGATTGATGATGATAGCTTGGAAGATCATTTTTGTTTATGGGTGCCGCCACCAGTGGCTAAGGCCTAATTTTTCAGCCCCTGTTTTACAGGGGCGTGTAATTACAATTTTTTTAGCAATAATTTGCCATAGGGCTCATTGCTGTGCTCCAAGTACAGTATCTGTGAGGGGTTGGAGTGTTGTGGCACCAGTGCCTAAGGCCCAATTTTTCAGCCCCTGTTTAACAGGGGCGTGTCATTACAATTTTTGAAGCAATACTTTGCAACAGGGCTCATTGCTGTGCTCCAAGTACAGTATCTGTGAGGGGTTGTAGTGTTGTGCCACCAGTGCCTAAGGCCCAATTTTTCAGCCCCTGTTCAACAGGGGCATGCAATTACAATTCTTGATCTAATAATTCACAGCAGGGTCCATTGCTGCACCCACCAAGAGTAACTCTGAGGGCTTACAGTCTTGTGGCAACGCCACCACCACCACCACCACGAAAGGCCCAATTTTTCAGCCCCTGTTCAAAAGGGGCATGTAATTACAATTCTTGATCTAATAATTCACAGCAGGGCCCATTGCTGCACCCACCAAGAGTAACTGTCAGGGCTTACAGTGTTGTGGCACCAGCACCACCATCAAAGCCCCAATTTTTACTACCACTGTTCAACAATTATATGTAATTAAAATTCCTGATATAATAGTTGACAGCAGGGCGTTCCAGCACCAACCAAGAGTAACTGAGTGCTTACAGTGTTGTGCCAACACCAACAACTAAGGGGCCTATTTCTGCAGAGTATATACGGCAGGTCCCTACTTTCAAACATCCAACTTACAAACGACTCCTACTTGCAAACGAAAGAAGACAACAGGAAGTGAGAGGAAATCTACCCCTAGAAAGGAAAATTCTCTCCTGTAAGAATAAATATGGGAGAAAGGGGTCTCATCTGTACTGATGCTTTATCAGCAATCCTTGTTTCAAGAAAAACACCACATTTCAAAAACAGTTGTCATTGGGACGGAAAGTGAGGTGAAATGTTCTGAACAGGGGCACAGACAGCAAAACAAATGTTACAGGGGTGATAACCCTTACCTATGTTTCCCAAAAAGTTTAAAAATAGATTTTTGGGCTGGAGCTACACTTCAACAATGTACCTGTTCAAAATTACAAACAGATTCTACATAAGAACAAACCTACAGTCCCTGTCTTGTATGCACCGCCTGTATACGGCTGTTCAGAGTATATAGGGCCTTTTTTATTTTATGTGCGGGGTTCCCCTTAATATCCATACAAGACCCAAAGGGGCTGGTAATGGGCTGGGGTAGGGGGGGGGGTCATGGGGTAGCTATGCCATTTTTCTTAAAGAATTTCATCCATATTACCGGGACCAGACATTACATTAAAGCCGCAAGCAGTTTTAAATGGCTTTTTTTTCCTTTAGAAGTGTCATTTTGTGCAGGGACAGTTCTAAACACGGGAAACACGTGGCACTTCACAGGCATACTTTAGACACCCCCCAGGTACGATATTTAAAGGAATATTTGACTTTTTTTTTTTCACTTTATGCATCATTAAAATGACTGCTCCCGAAAAACGAACGTTTTTAAAACTTCTTTTTGCATTGATACATGTCCCCTGGTGCACAACCCGGGTTCCCAAACCCTATTTATGACAATAACATGCATAATAGTTGTTATAATTAGCACTTTAGAATTCGAACGTTCGCATCCATTGTATTTAATAGGGTTCTAATGTTCGTTCGAACTTTCGGTCCGTTCGCGGGTTCTGGTGCGAACCGGACCCGGGGGTGTTCGGCTCATCACTAATGCAGACCTACCATGAAGTAGAACAACTAAATGCTTGCATGAAGGGAAGGTTCTTCTATATGTTTGGGGACTCAACCATGCATCAGCTGGTAAATTATTTTGAAATGAAGTTGAAAAGTAAGTATTGCTAGTATAAAACTGATTATTTTTTTAAATCTACATATCATGCTCAGTTTAAACGTTAAGGGTGTACCTAGCCACATTCTCAGTTGAGTTTGTAAATAATGGACAGAAGAGAATACTCCTTTGTGCTTAAGATCTATGAACATATACAGTATGTACAGGGCATTTTTGCGGGGGGGGGGGGGAGCGCAGTTCCGGCACTTCCAACACTGAATGTATGCAATGGCAAGGGGTGCTGGGGTGTTCTGGAGGGCCAACTGATGCTGGCTGCTGGGGGATCTATTGTTGTTGGAGTGGATCTATTTTTGTATGGTAATTTATTGTTGCTGGTGAAGGATCTTTTGTTACTGGGGGTTCAATTGTTGCTGGCAGGGATCTACTGTTTAGGGAGGGTCTACTGTTGCTGGCTTCTGGAGAGTCTATTGATGCTGGCTGCTGAGAGATCTGTTGTTGCTGGTGGGGGTCTATTACTGCTGGCTTCAGGGAATCTATTTTATTGATTTTCTTATCACCAAATTCCATACAAATTACTTAGCACTACGAATTAATACTTGGCTCTATATTCTCTAAAAGGGGCCGTACTGGGAGCTGGGTAGGGGGTGGAACCAAGGGTTGGTGCTCAGAGGTAAGTAGGGGGCAGAGACGCAAAGTGACTTAGAAGGGGGGAGTTCCTGCACCTATTCTCTGAGAGAAAAAGCACTGCATATGTACAGTGCCTTGAAAAAGTATTCCTACCCCTTGAAATTTTCCACATGTCATGTTACAACCAAAAACGTAAATGTATTTCATTGTGATTTTATGTGATGGACCAACACAAAGTGGTACATAATTGTGAAGTAAAAGTAAAATGATAAATGGTTTTCAAAATGTTTTACAAATATCTATGTGAAAAGTGTGGCGTGCATTTGTATTCACTCCCCTGAGTCAATACTTTGTAGAACCATCTTCCGCAGCAATTACAGCTGCAAGTCTTTTTGGGTATGTCTCTACTAGGGATGAGCTTCGAGTCGAACTCATGTTCGACTCGAACATTGCCTGTTCGCACGTTCGCCGAACAGCGAACAATTTGGGGTGTTCGCGGCAAATTCGAAAAGCCGCCGAACACCCTGTAAAAGTCTATGGGAGAAATCTAAAGTGCTAATTTTAAAGGCTTATATGCAAGTTATTGTCCTAAAAAGTGTTTGGGGACCGCAGTGTAAAAAATGAATAGACCCGCCCCTTCTCACGTTCCCCATCAGGTCCACTCAGCCAATGATGTAGGTGTAAGGCTGAGCGGACCTGATGGGGAACTAATAAGGGGCGGGTCTATTCATTTTTTACACTGCGGAGGAAGTTCCCCATCAGGTCCGCTCAGCCAATGACGTAGGCGGGGTCTGAGAGACAAGGGCGCCCCCGCCCCCTCGTACCTCAGACCCCGCCTACGTCATTGGCTGAGCGGACCTGATGGGGAACTTCCTCCACAGTGTAGGTCCGCTCAGCCAATGACGTTTCGAGTGGAGACTGCAGCGCTGGACATCGGATCACCGCGGGACACTAAATGACATCGCTGGAATGTGTTTTTTTTTATTTTTAATAAAGGACTTTTCCCAACGGTGTCTGTGTGGGGTTTTTTTTTTTTTTTTTTTTTTTTTTTTTACACTTTCTTTGTGAAATGGTAGGGTTACAATGTACCCCTTACCAATTCACATGGGGGGCGGGATCTGGGGGTTCCCTTTGTTAAAGGGGTCTTCCAGATTCCGATAAGCCCCCTGCCCGCAGACCCCCACAACAACCGGGCAAGGGTTGTGGGGATGAGGCCCTTGTCCCCATCAACATGGGGACATGGTGCTTTGAGGGGTCACAGACCCCCAAAGCATCCTCCCCATGTTGAGGGCATGTGGCCTGGTACGGTTCAGGGGGGGCGCTCTCTCGTCCCCCCTCTTTTCCTGCGGCCTGCCAGGTTGTGTGCTTGGATAAAGGGTCTGGTGTGGATTTTTGGGGGAACTCCAACCCAAAAAAAAAAAAAAAAAAGGGTGTGGAGTTCCCCCCAAAAATCCACACCAGAAGGGTCTAGTATGGATATTTGGGGGGGAACCCCACGACTTTTTTTTTTTTTTTTTTTTTTTATCAATGACTTTTCTCTATATTGCCGGGAGCCATTACAGCCGCAAGTGCTTTTTAATTACTTTTTTTCCTTCAGAAATGACATTTTGTGCAGGGACAGTTCTAAGCACTGCTTTACAGTCATACTATACCCCCCCAGGTCCGAAATTTAAAGGAATATTTCACTTTTATTGTTTCACTTTAAGCATTATTAAAATCACTGCTCCCGAAAAAACGGCCGTTTTTTAAAACTTTTTTTTGCATTGATACATGTCACCTGGGGCAGGACCCGGGTCCCCAAACACTTTTTTGGACAATAACTTGCACATTAGCCTTGATAATTAGCACTTTTGATTTCGAACGTTCGAGTCCATTGTATTTAAGAGGGTTCTAAAGTTTGCGCAAACTTTAGGTCTGTTCGCAGGTTCTGGAGCGAACCGAACAGGGGGGGTGTTCGGCTCATCCCTAGTCTCTACCAGCTTTTCACATCTAGAGTGACATTTTTTGAAAATAGCCCAAGCTCTGTCAGATTGGATGGAGAGCGTCCGTGAACAGCAATTTTCAAGTCTTGCCACAGATTCTCAATTGGATTTAGGTCAGAACTTTGACTGGGCCATTCTAACAAATGAATATGCTTTGATGTAAACCATTCCATTGTAACTCTGGCTGTATGTTTAGGGTCATTTTCCTGCTGGAAGGTGAACCTCCACCCCAGTCTCAAGTCTTTTGCAGACTCCAATAGGTTTTCTTCTAAGATTGTCCTGTGTTTGGCTCCATCCATCTTCCCAACAACTCTGACCAGCTTCCCTGTCCCTGCTTAAGAAAAGCATCCCCACAACATGATGCTGCCACCACCATGTTTCACGGTGGGGATGGTGTATTCAGGGTGATGTGCAGTGTTAGTTTTCCGCCACACATAGTTTTCCTTTTAGGCCAAAAAGTTTAATTTTGGTCTCATCTGACCAGAACACCTTCTTACACGTGTTTGCTGTGTCCCCCACATGGCTTCTCGCAAACTGCAAACAGGATATCTTATGGCTTTCTTTCAACAATGGCTTTCTTCTTGCCACTCTTCCATAAAGTCCAGATTTGTGGAGTGCACAACTAATTGTCCTGTGGACAGATTCCCCTACCTGAGCTCTGGATCTCTGCAGCTCCTCCAGAGTTACCATGGACCTCTTGGATGCTTCTCTGATTAATTCTCTCCTTGCCCGGCCTGTGAGTTTAGGTGGACAGCCATGTCTTGGTAGGTTTGCAATTGTGCCATTCTCTTTCCATTTTTGGATGTTGGATTGATCAGTGCTCCGTGAGATGTTCAAAGCTTGATATATTTTTTACAACCTAACCCTGCTTTAAACTTCTCCACAACTTTATCCTTGGCCTTCATGATGCTGTTTGTTCACTAAGGTTCTCTAACAAACCTCTGAGGGCTTCACAGAACAGCTGTATTTGTACTGTGATTATATTACACACAGGTGGACTCTATTTTCTAATTAGATGACTTCTGCAGGTAATTGGTTCTACTAGATTTTAGTTAGGGGTATCAGAGTAAAGGGTGCTGAATACAAATGCACGCTACACTTTTCAGATATTTATTTTTAAAAAAATGTGAAAACCATTTATCATTTTCCTTCCACTTCACAATTATGTGCCACTTTGTGTTGGTCTATCACATAAAATCCCAATAAAATACATTTAGGTTTTTGGTTGTAACATGACAAATTGTGAAAAATATCAAAGGGTATGAACATAGGCGTGTGCCTGGGCACACCCTAATCACCGCGTGTCGGGCAGATTCCCCCTGCTGCTTGGCTGCAGAGAAAGGGATTGTGGAATCTTTGTCCGCAGTCCCTTTATTTGTTTCAAAAGTGAGACATTAGGGGCCTGTTTAGACCCCTGATATTTCACCAAAGCCCCCTGTAACGTACCTTGGGTGTGAGCCTGACGTGCGGAGAGGGACCTCCCGTACAACCCCGGGTCGGAGACCACTGGAGTGGGGACAGTGGTGGTAAGAGCACGGTGAGGTAAGGGTGCCTGTCTGATCCTCACTGCTTGGAGTGGTCGAGCCGAGTGGAGACTGGAACGGCTGGTTCCGGAAGCAGCGGATGCAGGTCAGCAGGTGCAGCTTGCAGAGCAGAGGATGCAGGTCAGCAGGTGCCGGTTTGCAGGGCAGGGATGCAGGTCAGCAGGTGCAGGTTTGCAGAGCAGGGATGCAGGTCAGCAGGTGCAGGTTTGCAGAGCAGGGATGCAGGTCAGCAGGTGCAGGTTTGCATTGCAAAGGATGCAGGTCAGCGTGTGCAGCTTGCAGAGCAGAGGATGCAGGTAAGCTGGTGCAGGTTTGCAGAGTCAGACAAGCCGGGTCATACACATCAAGGTAAACATCACAAGTGGCAGGCAGAGAGTAGTCAAAGTCCAGGCCGAATCTTGGCAACAGGCAGACTGGCAGATAACTGAGCAGGGTCAAACGAGCCGAGGTCAGGACTGGAGACAGAAGCGTGGTCAGGAAGCCGGGTCAAACACAGGAACAGGATACAAGCACAGAATCAGGAACTCAGGGAACAGAAGCAGATCAAACCGCAAGGGGCAACATCTCTGGAATGTCTTTTATAGGAAGTACATGGGAGGAGCAAGGGGTTCAGAGTTCAACAGTAATCAGACACCAAGCAGAGTAGTCTAATGGATCAGATAGGTTATCCAGCAGATCAGGCAGGGAACTGTCCAGCATCTCAGATAGCTCCGCTGGAAGAGTCAATGCCAGACACAGAAGAGGTCCCAGGTTCAAGCCCAGCACGTCCCTGACAGTGCCCCCCCCCTTAAGGGCAACCTCCGGGTGCCCAATAGAGCTCTTTTCTGGGGGTGACTGCGAAAAAAGGCCTGGATTAACTCTCGGGCGTGGATGTTCTGTTGGGGTTCCCAGGAGTTCTCCTCCAGACCGTACCCCTTCCACTTGATCAGGAATTGAAGCTGGTTCCCTCTTCTTCGGCAGTCCAAGACAGCCTCCACCTCGAACTCCTCATCACCGTCAATGATTACAGGCTTGGGTGGTCCCGATCCCCTGTCTGGGAACGGGTCGGGCACTGCGGGTTTCAGCAAGGAAACGTGAAAGACTGGGTGAATCTTCAACGACTCCGGTAAGGCAAGTTCATAGGAGACCTCGTTTAATTTCCGTTTTACTGGGAAAGGACCGATGAACTTGGGTGCCAGTTTCCTTGTGGGGCAAGCCATCTTAAGGTTGGTGGTCGATAACCATACTTGGTCATCCTGTTGCAGGCATAATTCCCCTCTCCTTTTCCTGTTAAAGATCCTTTTATTGGCTGCTTGTGCCTTAGTCATGGCTTCCTGTAATATCCTGCTGTTACGGGTCAGGAAATCAACAATACTCTGGACCGCTGGGACTGTTGAATCAGGGATGAGATCAGGTAAGAAGGTCGGGTGAAACCCGTAGTTGGCAAAAAATGGCGATTGACCTGTAGCCGAATGACTGGCGTAGCTAAAGGCAAACTCTGCCAAGGGTAGTAAAGCTACCCAGTCGTCTTGAACGAAGGTGGTGAAGCATCTGAGGTACTGTTCGAGCGTCTGATTCGTTCTTTCGGTTTGCCCGTTAGTTTGGGGGTGATAGGCCGAGGACATGGACAACTCAATCTTCAGGACCTTGCACAAAGCCTTCCAAAAGCGAGAGGTGAACTGCACCCCTCTATCCGAAACGATGTCCACAGGGACCCCATGTAGCCTTACTACTTCCCTAATGAAGACCTGGGCAGTTTCCATGGCAGAGGGCGTGCCTTTGAGAGGCACGAAGTGGGCCATCTTGGATAGACGGTCAACCACTACAAAGATGGCTGTGCAACCTTCAGACGGGGGGAGTTCCACTATGAAGTCCATGGCAATCATTTTCCAGGGACGGTCAGGGACTGGTAAGGGTCTGAGCAGACCCCAGGCCTTGCTTCTAGTGGTCTTGCTACGGATACAGGTGGCACATGAACCTACATATTCCCTGCAGTCTTTTTCAAGATCCGGCCACCAAAACGTGCGTTGAATCAGTTCAAGGGTTTTATGCATTCCGAAATGGCCTGCCAGGGGATGATCATGACACAAGTTTAACACTGTGACTCGAACTTCTTCTGGCACAAAGATTTTGTCATTCTTCCAAAGTAACCCGTCCTTGGGTACCAGAGTGATTCCAGAGGGACCAGACACACCTGTAGAAGCTTGCTTCAAGACATACATCAGGCTAGTTTGTAAAAGTAAGAAGTTGCCTTCCGATAGAATGGTATCTGGAGCTGACACCTCTTTTGGATCATCAAACATGCGGGAAAGAGCGTCTGGTTTGGTGTTCTTGGAGCCTGGCCGGTAAGTTATGTGGAACGAGAACCTAGAGAAAAATAGTGCCCAACGTGCCTGGCGTGGTCTCAGACGTTTGGCAGCTCTCAGATACTCTAGGTTCTTGTGGTCTGTGTAAATGAGTATAGGATGCGCTGCTCCCTCCAACAAGTACCTCCACTCCTCAAGGGCAGATTTAATGGCCAGGAGCTCCCGGTCTCCAACATCATAATTCCTCTCGGATGGGGTAAGCTTACGGGAGAAGAAGGCTACCGGGTGTATCAAGTCCTTGAGACCTTGGCGCTGGGAGATAACAGCTCCAACCGCTGTCTCGGAGGCATCTACCTCAAGTAGATACGGTAGGGCAGGATCGGGATGACTTAGAATAGGAGCAGACGTAAAAAGTATTTTTAGGTTTGTGAAAGCAGCCTGTGCTTCAGATGTCCACTGGAATCGAGCATTTTGCTTCGTTAGCTGCGTAATCGGGGAAATAATAGCAGAGAATCCCTTGATAAACCTCCGATAAAAATTGGCAAAGCCAACGAAGCGCTGCACCCCCTTTTTATCTGAAGGTGCAGGCCAATCCAGAATGGCTGAAACCTTCTGTGGGTCCATCTTGAATCCCTCTGTAGAGATCACTAGGCCAAGGAACTGGATACTCTGTCGCTCGAATTCACACTTTTCTGGTTTTGCGTACAGTCCATGCTGGCGGAGACGACAGAGTACACTCTTGACGTGTTTCCGGTGCTGCTCAAGAGAGGAGGAAAAAATCAAAATATCATCAAGATAGACAACTACATAAATGTCCAGACAGTCTCTGAAAACATCATTGACTAGATGCTGAAAGGTGGCAGGGGCGTTACATAGGCCGAAGGGCATTACTAGGTATTCTTAATGGCCGAACCTGGTACGAAAGGCAGTCTTCCATTCATCCCCTGCTCGGATGCGTACCAGGTTGTACGCCCCCCGCAGGTCTAGTTTGGTAAACACAGAGGAAGTCCTGAGTCTTTGAAAAAGTTCAGGTACCAGGGGCAGAGGGTACCGGTTCTTGACCGTGATTTTATTTAATTCCCGGTAATCTACACAGGGCCGAAGAGAATGGTCTTTTTTCTCCACAAAGAAGATTCCTGCCCCTGCTGGAGAAGTGGAAGGACGGATGAAACCCCTCTTAAGGTTCTCATCAACGTATTCTTTCAGTACCTCAAGCTCCCGTTCAGATAGGGGGAAGATCCGTCCGAAAGGAATCTCAGCACCGGGAAGAAGCTCGATTGGACAATCGTAAGGACGATGAGGCGGGAGGACTTCGGCCCCTCGTTTGCTGAAGACGTCCAGGAACTCATGATATTGTTTGGGTACAGAAGCTCGTATCTCTGGATCTGAATCCAGGCATAACAGAGGCCCCAAGGTGCTGGGACGTGGAAGCATGCAGTGGCGTTGACAGTATGGTGACTGGAACTTAATACTTCCGGTTCCCCAATCAATCTGTGGATTGTGTGCCTGAAGCCAGGGTAGACCCAGGATAACTGGAAACATGGGAGATGCAATAGCATCCAAAGTCAATAGTTCCTTATGGTCCATGGAGGTGATCACAGGCAAAGGAGGGGTCTCCTGGGTCACTACTCCGGACTTGATGCGAGACCCATCTGCCAGGAAAATGGAAAGTCCCTGAGTCTTAGGTTGGAGTGGGATGTGTTGTTTTGCTGCAAAGTCTAGATCGACAAAACAACTACATGCCCCTGAGTCGATTATTGCAGTTACTGGTATTGTCCTCCCTGGTAGTTGGAAAGAGATAGGAAGAGCCAGGTGAGTAGCATTGGTAGATGGAGGTGAGTAGTTGGGAGAAGAGGTAGCCAGGACCTTGCGCAGCTTAGCAGGACAAGAAGAGACATAATGACCGGGTTCACCGCAATACAGGCATAGATAATTCTGCAGCCGACGAAGTCGTTCCTTGGCCGATAGGGAATGTTTCATTAGTCCAAGCTGCCCTGGCTTGACGGTCTGTATGAGGGAAGAGGGTTCAGTTAGAACCGTACTGGCACTGGCAGGGTACACAGGGGCTTGTATCCGGGGTAGCATCCAAGCTGGGCGGAGCTGTTGGGTAGACCTTTCTGCTCTGCGCTCCCGGAGTCGTCGGTCTATCTGGATAGACAAATTAATTAAAGTCTCTAGAACATCAGGAACACCGACCCGTGCTAACTCATCCTTCAGGCTTTCAGAGAGACCAAGACGGAACTGATGCCGCAGAGCCGCCTCATTCCACTGGGTATCCGCGCTCCAGCGTCTGAAATCAGTCACATAGTCCTCGACCGCTCGGCGGCCTTGCTGGAGCGCATGGAGAGCAGCCTCGGCAGTAGAAGTCCGCTGTGGATCGTCATAAAGTCGGGCCATGGAATCAAGAAAAGAGGGCAGAGAGTCTAGAACTACATGGCGGACTTCAAGTAAGTGATGGGCCCAAGCTTGAGGTTCCCCCTGCAGCAAAGCGATAACGAAGCCCACCTTGGTGGCTTCAGATGAAAAAGTCAGAGGTAGCAACGAAAAGTAAAGTTCACATGCGTTGCGAAACGCACGGAATTTACTCCGATCCCCGAAAAACTTCTCAGGAACAGGGACCCTGGGCTCAGGAGATGGTAACATTCCAATAGAGGAAGTTGGGGTTGGAGGTGAATCTGCAGAGGTGGCTTGAGTTTGTGTCTGCTTATCCATTCGGACATGGCTGCCCTGCAGAGACTTCACGATCTGAGTGAGAGCTGTAAGGTGTCGATAGACATTGTCCATAGGCAAGGTATCTCCTGCAGGCTCAGGCATGGCGGTTTGATACTGTAACGTACCTTGGGTGTGAGCCTGACGTGCGGAGAGGGACCTCCCGTACAACCCCGGCTCGGAGACCACTGGAGTGGGGACAGTGGTGGTAAGAGCACGGTGAGGTAAGGGTGCCTGTCTGATCCTCACTGCTTGGAGTGGTCGAGCCGAGTGGAGACTGGAACGGCTGGTTCCGGAAGCAGCGGATGCAGGTCAGCAGGTGCAGCTTGCAGAGCAGAGGATGCAGGTCAGCAGGTGCCGGTTTGCAGAGCAGGGATGCAGGTCAGCAGGTGCAGGTTTGCAGAGCAGGGATGCAGGTCAGCAGGTGCAGGTTTGCATTGCAAAGGATGCAGGTCAGCGTGTGCAGCTTGCAGAGCAGAGGATGCAGGTAAGCTGGTGCAGGTTTGCAGAGTCAGACAAGCCGGGTCATACACATCAAGGTAAACATCACAAGTGGCAGGCAGAGAGTAGTCAAAGTCCAGGCCGAATCTTGGCAACAGGCAGACTGGCAGATAACTGAGCAGGGTCAAACGAGCCGAGGTCAGGACTGGAGACAGAAGCATGGTCAGGAAGCCGGGTCAAACACAGGAACAGGATACAAGCACAGAATCAGGAACTCAGGGAACAGAAGCAGATCAAACCGCAAGGGGCAACATCTCTGGAATGTCTTTTATAGGAAGTACATGGGAGGAGCAAGGGGTTCAGAGTTCAACAGTAATCAGACACCAAGCAGAGTAGTCTAATGGATCAGATAGGTTATCTAGCAGATCAGGCAGGGAACTGTCCAGCATCTCAGATATCTCTGCTGGAAGAGTCAATGCCAGACACAGAAGAGGTCCCAGGTTCAAGCCCAGCACGTCCCTGACACCCCCAATGGACCACCTAAAATTAAAAAAAAAACAATAATAAAAATGATTGTAGAAAAATATTTAAAAACATAATGCAATTGTAAAAATGTAATATTAATAATAAAAAAATAAAAAACTACTGACACCAACCCCTGCCCTACTGACACCGTCCACTGCTCTATCGACGCTGTCCATTGCCCTATATATTTATACACACATACGCATGTGTTTGAGCTTTGGGGTGCACACCCTAATGCAATAGGCTGCGCACCCCAATGGGTATGAATACTTTTTCAAGGCACTGTACATATTCTTACTGTAACTGAGGTCAATCTATGGACATTAAAGTAAGTCAAAACCTAACTAAACTTAAACCTACTGCCACCCCCATTCTAAGCCCTATGCTAACTACATGAAAGATACATGTATACAGAATGGGGGTGGAAGTAGGTTTAAGCTTAGTTGAGCTAACATCTACTTTCATTACATGTACTTAACAAACAGATGCACTTTAAAACAAGTTCTCACTGACCTCTGAAGCTGAAGACACTGTGCCCTTCTGTAGCAGCTCTCTCCTCTCCCTGCATTCACAGAACAGAGAGGCAGCAGTGGGAGCCATTGGCTCCTGCTGCTATCAATCAAATCCTGTGAGCAGAGAGTGGAAGGGTGGGGCCAAGCAAGGCCGCTGTTAGAAATCATTTGGCCCCATAACATCCTACCTGAAAGTGCCCTCGACCCCACCCCTAGGCCCACCCCTGAACCTGCCCTCAACTAAAAAAAAATACAGCTTTGTCTTCAAGTGATATTTATCATCCCTTGTGATACTTTGGGTAGTGACAGGTCCTTTTTATAGAGAGATCAGGGTTTTATTAGACCCCTGATCCCTCCTCTGCCCTCCAAGGCAGTTGATCAGTTTGATTGGCTGCTTTCTTAGCTGGTACCAGCCAGGTAAAGGCAGATCCGAAACTGGAAGTGACGAACTCTTTAGAACTTATGGCCTCAGTTGTCAAGGGGATGGAGAAAAATATATTCCTCCTTCTTCTTTGTGCACTGCCAATCTGACCTGATGGAATGGGAGAGCCTAGGGAAACAGGAGGGCTGCGGCCAAATGCAACGGGGATAATTTTTGCTGCACAAAAAGTTTCATGGCCACAGCAGATATTATCTCCCCTCTGCTTCTTTGCAGTATAAGGGGGAGTGGTTGGAGGCAGTAAAAAGACATGCATGATATTTTTACCATCATTCCCTCCCCAAACTAGACATGTGCAAAACGGGAAAAAAATAAATCATTTCGGATAGATTTGTTATGTTAATTTTGTTTTTGAGTCGTTTCAGAATTCATTTAGTTTAATTTCATTTTGTTTAATTTCATTTCATTTAATAATTTTCGAACGAATTCCCATTTTTGAAACGATTCAAATTCGGATTGGTTGAAAAATGCTGACCGATTTGAATTCTGTGTGAAGAATAGTTTTACTGCTACAGGGCGGCAGCTGTGCACCAGATCACATATATATTTATACATGACCTGGCCTTTTAGGTAGGGCGCGCACATGCATGCAACTGGCAGCTCGCTCCTGCTGTGATCACACACAGCGGGAGTCCAGCACCAGGTACTGTGGACTCTATGTCCGCCGCTGATTGTTTATTACACAGACAGAATGGCAATCTGCCTACGTAAACAACGCAGATCGCTGTTCTCTCAATAGGGAAGGCATTGATGCTGTGTTCCTGCAAACCAGGGACACGGACCTATGCCTTCCCTTAGTAAAAACACCTCTCCCATAGTACACAAGCCCTGGCTAGGAACACATTTAACCCTTTGATCGTCCCTGATGTTAACCCCTTCCCAGTTAGTGTCATTAGTACAGTGACAGTGCATATGTTTTAGCACTGATCACTCTAATAATGTTACTGGTCCCCAAAAAGTGTCAGTGTCCAAATTGTCCGCCGCAATATTGCAGTCCTGCTATAAGTCGCTGATCGCCACCAGTACTAGTAAAAAATAAATAAAAATATTCCATAGTTTGTAGATGCTATAACTTTTGCACAAACCAATTAATACACCCTGTTCCAAATTATTATGCAAATTCTATTTCAGTGTCACAAAGATTAAATATTTTGTTTTTCAGTTTAACTCATGGATGGCATTGTGTCTCAGGGCTCTTTTGATCACTGAAAACAAATCTCGGACATCTGTGATAATTAGATTGCCAGGTGAGCCCAATTAAAGGAAAAACTACTAAAGGAGGGTGTTCCACATTATTAAGCAGAGCACCATTTTCAAGCAATATGGGGAAGAAAAAAGGATCTCTCTGGTGCCGAAAAGAGTGAAATAGTTCAATGCCTTGGACGAGGTATGAAAACATTAGATATTTCACAAAAACTTAGGCGTGATCATCGCACTATTAAGAGATTTGTGGCTGATTCAGAGCACAGATGGGTTTCGTGCAGATAAAGGCACATTGAGGAAGATTTCTGCCAGATCCATGCATCGAATCAAGAGAGCAGCTGCTAAAACACCATTACATAGCAGCAAACAGATATTTGAAGCTGCTGGTGCCTCTGGAGTCCCACCGTCAGGAAAGGCATGCCAGCGGCGCGCGCTGGTGCGCGCATGCACGGCAGCGGCGCGCGGTGACGGCTCTTGGCGCCAAACGGGGCTATTTGAGGGGACTAATGCCTGGGCTCCTTGCTGTCCAGTCTACAGCGTTACCTGAGACCTCTGATCCCTGTTTATCTGTATCCTGCTCCAGCTGACCTTATCTGGCTTTTTTTGACCATCCCTGCTTATCTGCCTGCATCTGACCTCGGCCTGTGTTGACTACGTCCCTGCCTGCTCCTCCTGCCACCTTGCTGTCAGCCTGTTGCCGAACCTGCCTGTATCGTTCCTGCCTGCCCCGTCTGCTGTCCTGCTGCCAGCCAGTGCCTAAACCTGCTTGTACCTGATCCTGCTTCACCTGCCTTAGACCAGTGTACCCACTCTTCCAGTCCATCTGACCGCACCTGCCTGAGCTCCCGTTTCCAGTCTGACAGCTGTTCCCGGGTCTGTTCCAGTTCCTGCTCCAGTTCCGGTCCAGCTCATCTACCAGCAACCTTGCCAGGCTCTTGTGCGACTCTGCACTCCTGCGCCTCCTGTCTTCACTACCAGGGGCCTCGAGTGAGAGGTGTAAGAGAGGCCTCCCTCCACATACCAGACTCTTCCACCAGGTACGTGACACCCACGGACATCAAGGTGTAGAGTCCTCCAGAGTCTTGCAACTGTGCATAAACCATTTGGCAGAAAAATACATGAAGACTACTTTTCAAACAGTCCTGTTCACTGATGACAAACGAGAAAAGAAAGAAAAGAGCGCACCAGCCTAGTGTAATATCGTTGGGGTAATTTATTGGATAAAATCAATGAAAAGGTACTCACAAAGGTACAAGAGTTGTTCACAATGTACAGATGATGCCATGGAAGGCTGCAACATGTAGAATCCACAACACACTCCAACAGGTCATAGAGGACATAATGGGACACACTGCCGGCTGACGCGTTTCGAAGTGTACAGCTTCTTCATCAGAGCCAAGCAGTCAGTTCACTGATGAGTTCCGTGCAACCCTGGATGGTCCAGATGGATGGAGTAGTGGATGGTTGGTGGACGGCCACCCTGTTCCAACAAGGCTGCGACATCAGCAAGGCGGTGGTGGAGTCATGTTTTGGGCCGGAATCATGGGAAGAGAGCTGGTCGGCCCCTTTAGGGTCCTCGAACGTGTAAAGATGACCTCCGCAAAGTATGTGGAGTTCCTGACTGACCACTGCCTTCCCTGGTACAGAAGGAAGAACTATGCTTTCTGTAATTAAAATCATCTTCATGCATGACAATGCATCATCTCATCCTGCAAAGAATACCTCTGCATCAATGGCTGCTATGGGGATAAAAGGAGGGAAAGTCATGGTGTGGCCTCCATCCTCCCCTGACCTCAATCCTATTAAGAACCTTTGGAGCATCCTCAAGCAAAAGATCTATGAGGGTGGGAGGCAGTTTACATCCAAACAGCTCTGGGAGGCTATTCTGACATCATGCAAACAAATTCAAGCAGAAACTGTCCAAAAACTCACAAGTTCAATGGATGCAAGACTTGTGAAGCTGCTATCAAATAAGGGGTCCTATGTTAAAATGTAACGTGACCTGTTAAAATTTTTAAAAGTTTAAATGTTGTTCAAAGTTTGAAATACCGGTAGCTTTTGATTTCAGTAAATATGCTGCAAACACAACAAATTACAATTTTCAGTTCTTTACAACCTATAAAGTGTTTTGAAACTTACTGTGCGTAATAATTTGGAACAGTGCATTGTAAGTTTTTTTATTTTGAGAAAAAAAAAACTTATTAGGAGGTTTGTTCAATATATTTCCTCTCTTCTAGTGTTTGTATACCTTTCTTGATATACCGAGGATCACGTACCTTTTTAATTTTTAGAGAATCAAAATCGTTTAGTAACCATATTGTGAAACACTTCTATATATTTATCTGTATTCAGGGGATTGAAGATGGACTTTTTTAACTTTGTAAAATTACCTTCTGGGTAACCAGAGGAATTTGAAACTGTTTTAAACAGAAAATACTTTACGTTAAGCGATCCAAATAATTTCTGAATAATCACGTAGGTATGAAATTTCATTAAGGTTCCTGGAAGGGGCGATCTTTAGGCCCCTATACAAGACCCTAAGTTCATCCCTCGTGAGGTCAGACCCACTATATATATATATATATATATATTGTGACAGCAGGAAGGTAAAGTCACCTGGTTGCATCCAGGGGGGTAGATATATTTCTCCCAGATTCAGGCTTTATGCCGACTTATACAACTAGGGAGGGAGTTGATGAAGCCCAGCTGAGGCTTGTGGGCTCATGGATGACTCATACCTCTAGGGAGAGTGCTGGGCGTCGTGCAGGCAGGGAGTTGATGAGACCAGCTGAAGCTTGTCAGCTCGTTTAAGGCCTCTATAAAAACTCCCAGCTTCATTAGGTGTTTGCTCATGCCTGGAACCAGACCTGTGTGGACTGTCTAGGGAGAGTGAACCCCTGTGCGGTGAGACAAAGCCTGTGTGGCTATTTGTTTGAACACTTACTAAACCAGGGACTTAGGGACTAGGACAGCACCAGGCTGATCCCAGTTGTTAGTTAGGGAAACCTGCATGTTTAGTCAGAGGTCAAGCTGACCAGGATTTATTTTGTTTATGTTTCTTTTTGGCTTTGCTGTGTTTTTGTCACTGTACATAGAGAAATAAACCGCACCTTTTGATTTTGAAAACCACAACCTCCGTCTGCTGGGCCTGTTTTTGTGTGGGGAGCCCAACCAGGGGGTCACACACACCCGCTACCGAGTTAACCCCCTCACAATATATATATATATATATATATACAGTATATATATATATATATATATATATATATATGTAGCGATACCTCCAACTAAGAAGGCCGCAGATTTAGTTTGGGCCCTGATGGCAGCTCCGCTAACCCCCGGCAATAGGCTCTACCCCCTACTGGCACAGCTAGTATTGACAGTAAATTGTATATCTTATACTTTATGAATAACTGAGCATTGAGACAATACTAAATTTAAATAAGTATAAGGTTTTACTTAAGCTCTTGGTAAGAAAGATATAACAGTAATCACAGTTTACAGAATAATGCAACGCTAACACACTAAAGAGCTGACATGCAACAAGTGCGCCACACGGGCGACTGTTAGTTAAGTGCCCTATGGTGCAGTAACCCAAAACACATTAGAAACCCCACCAGGCCTGGTTCTGAGATCTATAACTTAGTCCTTTTTTTCTTCACCGGCAGATCTTTAACGGTGGTGCACATTAACAGAGTACAAACTTTGTAATCCAATGGGGTAGGTAAAGATGGGTGGGAACTTGGCTATACGAACTGTAAGTTCAGCTATGGTACGGCTCTTCAATAAGGGTATCAGGAACAACTGGTGGGTCACGACAGTCTATAGGCCTATATGTAGTAACAGTATATCGTTTGGGCGTATGCCCTCTCACCCGCCCGGACTACGGTCTCCGTCCGGGAAACTTCCACCGACTGTGTCACACACACACTCAGTCTCTCCAGCGATCGGGTCCCCGATCCAACAAGGCTGTAGCTGAGCAAAGTCAGATGCCACCCAGGCTCGCAGAGGGGGTGGAAGCCTCAGGCTTCAGGCCTTGCACTCCGACACATCCGCACAGGAGGATCAGTCTGTGTAGTCTCGTGTCCCAAAGAGGCCGAGCCCAGCCTCGCCTCCTCCTTTTATAACCCCTCCCATGAGTCTCTGCGGCGGAACATTGCCGAATGGGGTTCTGGGTAATGTAGTCTCTCTGCATTAAAGGGGAACACCCCGCTACACACTCCCCCCACTTGAACTCTTTGGTCCCCAAAGATAAACCTTAACAAAGACTATGTACAACTCTAGACAATTCTACAAACGATGTTGGCATAGGGAATTCCCACCAAAACTGAGGAGTAGAATTACCTTGCCCACAGGTCACATTATCATGGGTGGCCTGCCTAGCTGTGCCAGAGAGTGAGCTGGGGTTGCCCTCCACTAAATGGTAAGTGGAGGGATCCGGATTTTCAGCATTCCTCCTAGCGGTAACTACAGAATCCTCTGAGCTATTCCCCATTTGTGGGTAGGTCAGCTTCTTAGGAGGCCGGATGACTCTTCAAGCCCTTTGCTCTCTTGGGGTGCCACAGGCTCCTCTTCCTCTGAGCAACCATCATGGGCATCTCCCCAGTAATCTGCTGAAGGACTAGAAGGGATGAACTCTGTGGCTTCTGGGTTTAGTGTTTCATCTGTGGTGTCTTCAGTGGTTGGAAGGTCTATGGTAGAAGTTCCTGGAGTTGGGGAAGGCCACAGCCAATTAAGTTCTCCATCCTCATTTCCACTAAGTTGAGAGGCCTCTCCATCTTCAGCTCGGGAGGCCTGCGACCGAGTGTTCGGCCTAGGAGTATCCAGGATAGAGGCCGGTTCAGGGGAGTCTCCCACGGGAGGTATTCTAACTGCCTCAGCAAGAGGGAGCAGGTGGTTTCGATGCCACGTCTTCAGAGGGCCCACCTTTCCTTCCGGCTTCAACTTGTAGACAGGCAGGCCCGGCAACTTCCTACAGATGACATAAGGTTCAGATCTCCATCTATCTGCAAGTTTGTGCTTCCCAGGGACCCCCAGATTGCGTAACAGTACTCGATCCCCGGGCTGTAGGTCTTGTACCCGGACCTTCAAGTCGAAGTTTCTTTTGTTTCGAGCTCCCCTTTGATCTGAGGCCGCTTGAGCTTGTTCATAGGCTACTTTCAGGCTGTGTCTGAGCCTGTCCACATATCCTTTGTGGGATGTGGCTGAGGAATGGTCCAGAGAGGTGCCAAAGGCCAAGTCCACAGGTAGTCTCGCTTCTCTCCCAAACATGAGTCGATATGGGGAGTAGCCTGTAGCATCACTGATGGTGCAGTTGTAAGCATGTACTAGGGCTGCTATATGTTTGCTCCAATGTTGCTTTTTCTCACTTTCCCAGAGTCCCCAACATGTTGAGCAAGGTTCGGTTAAACCTTTCCGGTTGAGCATCTCCTTGTGGGTGGTAAGATGTAGTTTGAGTCTTCTTGATTCCCAATGAATCCAGGAGTTTCCGGATCAGTTTACTCTCAAAGTCCCTTCCTTGATCTGAATGAAGTCACTGTGGCAGCCCATAATGGACAAAGTACTTCTCCATGAGTACCTTGCCTACGGTGGAGGCCTTCTGATCTTTGGTTGGGAAAGCTTGGGCATACCGGGTGAAATGGTCGGTTATCACCAGAACATTTCCTAGTCCACCCAGGTCGGGTTCAAGGCAGAGAAAGTCAATGCATACCAGATCCATTGGGCCTTGACTTTGTAGATGGCCCATTGGGGCAGCTTGATGGGGTAAAGTCTTCCTCTGGATGCATCGTGCACATGAGTGGCAGTACTCTTCTACCTCTGCCCTCATGCAGGGCCAATAGAACCGACTTCTGACAAGTTGAAAGGTCCTTTCAGCCCCTAGATGGCCATGATTGTCATGCAGGGCAATCAGAACAGTCTCTCGATGTTTCTCTGGGAGGAACAGTTGCCACTTATCTTCTGAGTCATCAGAGGGGCCCCTTCGGTAGACCACTCCCTGATGTACCTGCAACCTGTCCCATTCTTTCCTCAACAGGCGAGCTTCCTTTGAGGGATGACGCAGGAGTTTGTTTGGATCCTGATTCTCCAGGGCCTCCAGGACCAATCTCCCCATGGGGTCTTCCAATTGGTCACTCCTCAACTCCTTCTTGGACAATCTCGGCAGGTTGTCTTCATCCAATTGAGTCACTCCACAGTAGTGTTTTGGAACTCCCACCATGGTAACTCCTATTTCTTCTGCTCTGGAGCCTCCTCTGGCCTGGAATTCAGCTCCTTGACAAAGGGCCCGCACCCCGTCCGGTGCCACTTGGGTCTAATCTTCTACATCACTGGTGGGGGCATGAGATCTCCTGGACAGAGCGTCTGCGTCTCTATTCCCAGCCCCTGGCCTATACTTTAGGCTGAAGTTGAATCCAGACAGTGCGGCCAGCCACCTGTGTCCAGTGGCGTCCAGCTTGGCCGTGGTGAAAAGGTAGGTAAGGGGGTTGTTGTCGGTCTTCACAGTGAACTCCGCCCCATACAGGTAGTCTTTGAGCTTGTCTACTACCGCCCACTTAAGGGCCAGGAACTCCAGCTTGTGAGTGGGGTAGTTCTTCTCAGAGGGGGTCAGGCTCCTGCTCACTAGTGATGAGCCGAACACCCCCGGGTTCGGTTCGCACCAGAACCCGCGAACGGACCGAAAGTTCGTACGAACATTAGAACCCTATTAAATACAATGGATGCGAACGTTCGAATTCTAAAGTGCTAATTATAACAACTATTATGCATGTTATTGTCCTAAAAAGGGTTTGGGAACCCGGGTTGTGCACCAGGGGACATGTATCAATGCAAAAAGAAGTTTTAAAAACGGTCGTTTTTCGGGAGCAGTCATTTTAATGATGCATAAAGTGAAAAAAAAAGTCAAATATTCCTTTAAATATCGTACCTGGGGGGTGTCTAAAGTATGCCTGTGAAGTGCCACGTGTTTCCCGTGTTTAGAACTGTCCCTGCACAAAATGACACTTCTAAAGGAAAAAAAAAGCCATTTAAAACTGCTTGCGGCTTTAATGTAATGTCTGGTCCCGGTAATATGGATGAAAATCTTTAAGAAAAATGGCATAGCTACCCCATGACCCCCCCCTACCCCAGCCCATTACCAGCCCCTTTGGGTCTTGTATGGATATTAAGGGGAACCCCGCACATAAAATAAAAAAGGCCCTATATACTCTGAACAGCCGTATACAGGCGGTGCATACAAGACAGGGACTGTAGGTTTGTTCTTATGTAGAATCTGTTTGTAATTTTGAACAGGTACATTGTTTAAGTGTAGCTCCAGCCCAAAAATCAATTTTTAAACTTTTTGGAAAACATAGGTAAGGGTTATCACCCCTGTAACATTTGTTTTGCTGTCTGTGCCCCTGTTCAGAACATTTCACCTCACTTTCCGTCCCAATGACAACTGTTTTTGAAATGTGGTGTTTTTCTTGAAACAAGGATTGCTGATAAAGCATCGGTACAGAGGAGACACCTTTCTCCCATATTAATTCTTACAGGAGAGAATTTTCCTTCCAAGGGGTAGATTTCCTCTCACTTCCTGTTGTCTTCTTGCGTTTGCAAGTAGGAGTCGTTTGTAAGTTGGATGTTTGAAAGTAGGGACCTGCCGTATATACTCTGCAGAAATAGGCCCCTTAGTTGTTGGTGTTGGCACAACACTGTAAGCACTCACAGTTACTCTTGGTTGGTGCTGGAACGCCCTGCTGTCAACTATTAT
Organism: Rana muscosa; assembly: GCA_029206835.1. Classification (NCBI taxonomy): domain Eukaryota; kingdom Metazoa; phylum Chordata; class Amphibia; order Anura; family Ranidae; genus Rana; species Rana muscosa. The sequence continues at coordinate 43,616,701 of JARGYO010005626.1, forward strand.
ATCAGGAATTTTAATTACATATAATTGTTGAACAGTGGTAGTAAAAATTGGGCCTTTGATGGTGGTGCTGGTGCCACAACACTGTAAGCCCTGACAGTTACTCTTGGTGGGTGCAGCAATGGGCCCTGCTGTGAATTATTAGATCAAGAATTGTAATTGCATGCCCCTGTTGAACAGGGGCTGAAAAATTGGGCCTTTCGTGGTGGTGGTGGTGGTGGTGGTGTTGCCACAACACTGTAAGCCCTCAGAGTTACTCTTGGTGGGTGCAGGAATGGGCCCTGCTGTGAATTATTAGATCAAGAATTGTAATTACATGCCCCTTTTGAACAGGGGCTGAAAAATTGGGCCTTTCGTGGTGGTGGTGGTGGTGGCGTTGCCACAACACTGTAAGCCCTCAGAGTTACTCTTGGTGGGTGCAGGAATGGGCCCTGCTGTGAATTATTAGATCAAGAATTGTAATTACATGCCCCTTTTGAACAGGGGCTGAAAAATTGGGCCTTTCGTGGTGGTGGTGGTGGTGGAATTGCCACAACACTGTAAGCCCTCAGAGTTACTCTTGGTGGGTGCAGGAATGGGCCCTGCTGTGAATTATTAGATCAAGAATTGTAATTACATGCCCCTTTTGAACAGGGGCTGAAAAATTGGGCCTTTCGTGGTGGTGGTGGTGGTGGCGTTGCCACAACACTGTAAGCCCTCAGAGTTACTCTTGGTGGGTGCAGCAATGGGCCCTGCTGTGAATTATTAGATCAAGAATTGTAATTACATGCCCCTGTTGAACAGGGGCTGAAAAATTGGGCCTTAGGCACTGGTGGCACAACACTACAACCCCTCACAGATACTGTACTTGGAGCACAGCAATGAGCCCTGTTGCAAAGTATTGCTTCAAAAATTGTAATGACACGCCCCTGTTAAACAGGGGCTTGAAAAATTGGGCCTTAGGCACTGGTGCCACAACACTCCAACCCCTCACAGATACTGTACTTGGAGCACAGCAATGAGCCCTATGGCAAATTATTGCTAAAAAAATTGTAATTACACGCCCCTGTAAAACAGGGGCTGAAAAATTGGGCCTTAGCCACTGGTGGCGGCACCCATAAACAAAAATGATCTTCCAAGCTATCATCATCAATCGTATCATTGAGGACTCGGAGGAGGAGGATAGCCAGTCAACATAACAGCACAGGCACTCAGCATCAGCATCAGTCTTGAAGGGATGTGACATGTTAAAATCAATTAGTCTGTTATATCAGCATCAGGTGTGTGGTAGCTGGTGGTGATCCAAGACTGGTTCATCTTGATGAAAGTCAGTCGATCAACCGAGTCGGTGGACAGGCGCACCCTGTGATCCGTGACAAATCCTCCAGCAGCACTGAATGTGCGTTCTGAAAGAACGCTGGATGCAGGACAGGCCAGTAGCTCAATTGCATACTGTGCAAGCTCTGGCCAGTGATCCATCCTCAAGACCCAGTAAGCCAGAGGATTTTCGGTGGGGAAGGTGTCCAAGTCTGACCTTGCCCCTAGATATTCCTGCACCATGTTTATCAGACGCTGGCGATGGTTGCTGGAACCGATCATACTTTGGGGCTGCGGACTAAAGAATTGTCTGAACGCATCGGTCAGACGGCCACCTTCCCCACCGCTCCTTCTTTGACTGGCCGAAGCCTCAGCAACTCGTTGTCCAGGACCAGGAGTTTGTAACCTCCCAGTCTCTGGGAACGCGTTGCACAGACCTTTCTGCAAGGCCTCCCGGAGTTGTCTCATCCTCTGCTCCCTCTGCGACGGTAACATAAGGTCCGCAACCTTACCCTTGTACCGTGGATCAAGGAGAGTGGCCAGCCAGTAATGGTCCCTCTCCTTGATCCGAAGAATACGAGGATCCTTCCGCAGACTTTGCAGGATCAGGGAGGCCATGCAGCGTAGGTTTGCTGAGGTATTCGCTCCGGAGTCCTCTGGGTCACTAAGGACGACATGATCCGCAGCCACCTCCTCCCAGCCACGTACAAGTCCACTGGTTTCTTGGGACTGTAAATCATCCCTAAAAGACTGCTGCTGATGATGCTGAGTGCCAGCCTCCACCTCCATGCTGACACAATCCTCCTCCTCCTCCTCCTCCTCCTCCTCCTCCTCTTCCTGTGCGATGGGTGGGACAGAAGGAACACTGTCTGGGTAAAGGGGGCCTTGAGAGGCAAGGAAGTCCTCCTCTTCCTGCCTCTGTTCTGCCTCAAGTGCCCTGTCCATTATTCCACGCAGCGTGTGCTCCAACAGGTGGACAAGAGGTACAGTGTCACTGATGCATGCACTGTCACTGCTCACCATCCTCGTGGCCTCCTCAAATGGTGCCAGGACAGTGCATGCATCCCTGATCATGCCCCACTGGCGTGGAGAAAAAAAACCAAGCTCCCCTGACCCTGTCCTGGTGCCGTAGTCGCACAGGTACTCATTGATGGCCCTCTGCTGCGTGTGCAGCCGCTGCAGCATGGCCAACGTTGAGTTCCACCTGGTGGGCATGTCACATATAAGGCGGTTCTTGGGCAGGTTCAACTCCTTTTGCAGCTCAGCCAGGCGAGCACTGGCATTATAAGATCTGCGGAAATGCACACAGACTTTCCTGGCCTGCCTCAGGACATCCTGTAAGCCCGGGTACCTGCCCAAGAACCGCTGCACCACCAGGTTAAGGACGTGAGCCACACAGGGCACATGGGTCAGTTGTCCCTGTCGGAGGGCGGAGAGGAGGTTGGTGCCATTGTCCCAAACCACCATTCCTGGCTTAAGCTGGCGTGGCGTCAACCACCTCTCGGCCTGGCCCTGCAGAGCAGACAGGACCTCTGCCCCAGTGTGGCTTCTGTCCCCCAAACACACCAGCGCAAGCACGGCATGGCATCTTTTTGCCTGCGTACTTGCGTAGCCCCTTGAACGGCTACGGAGCACCGCTGGTTCATAGGACAAACCACAGGAAGAGGCCATGGAGGAAGAAGAAGAGGAGGGGGTGGAGGAGAGAGGTGTGTCACAACCAGTAGTAGCATTTTGGAGGCGTGGCGGTGGAACAACCTCCAACACTACTGCACCTTGTCCTGCATCCTTCCCAGCTGCCAAAAGAGTGACCCAATGGGCCGTGAAAGAAAGGTAACGTCCCTGTCCATGCCTGTTGGACCATGAGTCAGAGGTAATATGCACCTTACCGCTGACCGCCCTGTCCAGCGAGGCCAAGACATTGCCTTCCACATGCCGGTAGAGAGCCGGAATAGCCTTCCGTGAGAAAAAGTGGCGTTTGGGAACCTGCCACTGAGGAACCGCACATTGCACAAACTCACGGAAGGGGGCCGAGTCTACCAACTGAAAAGGCAGCAGTTGAAGCGCTAGCAATTTAGCCAAGCTAGCATTCAACCGCTGGGCATGTGGATGGCTGGGAGTGAACTTCTTTCGACGGTCCAGCAGCTGGGGCAGGGAAATTTGCCTGCTAGAATCGGACGTCGGTGTACTGCTAGCAGAGTGGCCGCAAGTACTTGGCTGTGACACACCTAATTCTACACCTTCATTCCTCTCAGTGCATGTTTCAGAGAGGACTGAAGTTATAGTGGGGTTGGAGATCCCAGCTGATGCGGTGCAAGGAGAGGTCCGCTTTGTTCTTTGGTGTGGGTCTTTGAGGTAGGCTTGCCAACGAGCTGCATGGCAGGTCAACATATGTCTGGTCAGGCATGTGGTACCCAAGCGGCTGATGTTTTGGCCACGCGATATACGCTTGAGACATATGTTGCAAACAGCAGCTGTGCGATCTGATGCACTAGCCTCAAAAAAGGCCCACACCAAAGAACTTTTTGAATGACGGGCAGAGGCAGCGCCCTGCACAGGCGGAGCTCTGCGGTGTGATTCCGTCGGTGTACTGCCCTTACGCTGGCCACCAAAGGGCATCCTGCCTCGTTGGAGATGTGCCTTCTCCTCATCCTCCTCCTCCTCCTCCTCTCTCCTATTAGGCACCCACGTGGAGTCAGTGACCTCATCATCCCCTCCCTCCTCATCACTGGAGCCAATCTGGCAGTATGCTGCAGCTGCTGGAACATGACTGCCAGATTGGTGTCCTTCTTGAGCCTCCCCTCTGTCTGCTCTCACGCTACTGCCTTCCTGTAGCTGGGTTTCATCATCAGACCCTTCGAAACGCTGGGCATCCTCCTGGAGCATGTACCCAACACTGTGCTCAAACAGTTCGGGGGACTCCTCAGGAGGAGGACATGGTGGGTCTAGGGAAGGAGTGACTGATGATGAGTCTGACATTGATACCAGGGAAGAGGACGCTTTGGCAGCTGCTTTGCCAGTACCCTGAGCCTGGGTGAGAGAGGATGAGGAGGAGGAGGAGGGCTTGGTCATCCACTCTACCAAGTCTTCGGCATGATGTGGCTCAACATGTCCAGCTGCCGAAAAGAAGGACAAGCGTGTCCCATGGCCATGTGCTGATGACAATGCACCGCGTCCACGACCAGCACTGTTGCCCCCAGACACAGAGCCTGCTTGCCCTCTTTTATTGCCTCCTGACTGTCTGCCTCTCCTTGTTTGCCTTCCAGACATTCTAATAGATGGCCTGCAGGGAGATGGGAAAAAAGCAATAAGGGCTACCTTCAGGTGTCCTTCTCTGTCCCTTTACTTAAGGATTTCTAAATATGGTTGAGGATGATTGCTTTTGCACAGAATAGCACAACGACAATTTCCCTGACTGTCCAAAAAACAAGGATTTCAAAGATGGTTGATGAGGAATGCTTTAGCACACTATAGCACAAGGAGAATTTCCCTCACTGTCCTTCCCTGTCCCTAGAAACAAGGATTATCACAGTGAAAGAAACTGACACTCTTCCTACCTATAGTTTTCTGTCCCTAGAAAAAATGTTTTTTTAAAGCACACTATAGCACAAGGAGAATTTCCCTCACTGTCCTTCCCTGTCCCTAGAAACAAGGATTATCACAGTGAAAGAAACTGACACTCTTCCTACCTATAGTTTTCTGTCCCTAGAAAAAATGTTTTTTTAAAGCACACTATAGCACAAGGAGAATTTCCCTCACTGTCCTTCCCTGTCCCTAGAAACAAGGATTATCACAGTGAAAGAAACTGACACTCTTCCTACCTATAGTTTTCTGTCCCTAGAAAAAATGTTTTTTTAAAGCACACTATAGCACAAGGAGAATTTCCCTCACTGTCCTTCCCTGTCCCTAGAAACAAGGATTATCACAGTGAAAGAAACTGACACTCTTCCTAACTATAGTTTTCTGTCCCTAGAAAAAATTTTTTTTTTAAAGCACACTATAGCACAAGGAGAATTTCCCTCACTGTCCTTCCCTGTCCCTAGAAACAAGGATTATCACAGTGAAAGAAACTGACACTCTTCCTACCTATAGTTTTCTGTCCCTAGAAAAAATGTTTTTTTAAAGCACACTATAGCACAAGGAGAATTTCCCTCACTGTCCTTCCCTGTCCCTAGAAACAAGGATTATCACAGTGAAAGAAACTGACACTCTTCCTACCTATAGTTTTCTGTCCCTAGAAAAAATGTTTTTTTAAAGCACACTATAGCACAAGGAGAATTTCCCTCACTGTCTTTCCCTGTCCCTAGAAACAAGGATTATCACAGTGAAAGAAACTGACACTCTTCCTTCCTATAGTTTTCTGTCCCTAGAAAAAATGTTTTTTTAAAGCACACTATAGCACAAGGAGAATTTCCCTCACTGTCCTTCCCTGTCCCTAGAAACAAGGATTATCACAGTGAAAGAAACTGACACTCTTCCTACCTATAGTTTTCTGTCCCTAGAAAAAAATGTTTTTTTAAAGCACACTATAGCACAAGGAGAATTTCCCTCACTGTCCTTCCCTGTCCCTAGAAACAAGGATTATCACAGTGAAAGAAACTGACACTCTTCCTACCTATAGTTTTCTGTCCCTAGAAAAAATGTTTTTTTAAAACACACTATAGCACAAGGAGAATTTCCCTCACTGTCCTTCCCTGTCCCTAGAAAAAAGGATTATCACAGTGAAAGAAACTGACACTCTTCCTACCTATAGTTTTCTGTCCCTAGAAAAAATGTTTTTTTAAAGCACACTATAGCACAAGGAGAATTTCCCTCACTGTCCTTCCCTGTCCCTAGAAACAAGGATTATCACAGTGAAAGAAACTGACACTCTTCCTACCTATAGTTTTCTGTCCCTAGAAAAAATGTTTTTTTAAAGCACACTATAGCACAAGGAGAATTTCCCTCACTGTCCTTCCCTGTCCCTAGAAACAAGGATTATCACAGTGAAAGAAACTGACACTCTTCCTACCTATAGTTTTCTGTCCCTAGAAAAAATGTTTTTTTAAAGCACACTATAGCACAAGGAGAATTTCCCTCACTGTCCTTCCCTGTCCCTAGAAACAAGGATTATCACAGTGAAAGAAACTGACACTCTTCCTACCTATAGTTTTCTGTCCCTAGAAAAAATGTTTTTTTAAAGCACACTATAGCACAAGGAGAATTTCCCTCACTGTCCTTCCCTGTCCCTAGAAACAAGGATTATCACAGTGAAAGAAACTGACACTCTTCCTACCTATATTTTTCTGTCCCTAGAAAAAATGTTTTTTTAAAGCACACTATAGCACAAGGAGAATTTCCCTCACTGTCCTTCCCTGTCCCTAGAAACAAGGATTATCACAGTGAAAGAAACTGACACTCTTCCTACCTATAGTTTTCTGTCCCTAGAAAAAATGTTTTTTTAAAGCACACTATAGCACAAGGAGAATTTCCCTCACTGTCCTTCCCTGTCCCTAGAAACAAGGATTATCACAGTGAAAGAAACTGACACTCTTCCTACCTATAGTTTTCTGTCCCTAGAAAAAATGTTTTTTTAAAGCACACTATAGCACAAGGAGAATTTCCCTCACTGTCCTTCCCTGTCCCTAGAAACAAGGATTATCACAGTGAAAGAAACTGACACTCTTCCTACCTATAGTTTTCTGTCCCTAGAAAAAATGTTTTTTTAAAGCACACTATAGCACAAGGAGAATTTCCCTCACTGTCCTTCCCTGTCCCTAGAAACAAGGATTTGCACAGTAAAACACACTGACACTCTCCCTACCTATCCTTCTCTTTCCCTAAACTAAAGGAATCCAGGTTAAGCAAGAAAAAATAAATGTCACTGTCCCTGCCTATGCTTCTCTTTCCCTGCTCCGGAACACACTACACTAGGCCGCCGTGCTGGCGGCCTTTTATAGTGTGGGGCATGTACTAAACACCCTCAGCAATAATTGGCCACAGGCATCCTGCCTGTGGCCAATCATTGCTCTCCTCGCTGCCGGCGCTGTGATTGGCCAAGCATGCGGGGTCACAGTGCATGCTTGGCCAATCACAGCGCCTGGATGACACTGCGATGGCGTAGTGCATTGTGGGCCGTTCGCGTCACTTGAATTAGGCGCGAACGGCCCAAATCGTTCGATCTTCGTCGAACGATCGAACAGCCGATGTTCGAGTCGAACGTATGTTCGACTCGAACACCGAGCTCATCCCTACTGCTCACATAGGCAACAGGCCGTTGTTGCCCTTCGTGTTCTTGATAAAGTACTCCTCCCAGACCGTCATGACTAGCATCTACGTGTAGTTCATAGGGTTTGGTTGGGTCTGCGTAGGCCAAGACTGGAGCAGTGGTCATGTCATGGATATGCAGTAGTGTTTGTCTGTAAGCTTACCTTCCTTCCCATGTGTTCATCTTAGAGGCCAGAACCCTTTCACCTGGCTTCCTTTATAATCTCCTCCCAGTCTGACTCCACCCCAGGCCCTATCACAGAACACTATATTAACCTGTGCACTGCAAGCCTGCTTTGCTGATCAACGTGTTTGTTAGGCATTGTGTGTTTGGGTTCCTGCCTGCCGTGTGCTACGTCTGTCTCTCTGTTACGTTATTGGCTTGTCCCCGACTATCCCTGCCTGCTCGTGACCCTTGACCTTCGACTTGTCTTTCGTTATCCTTGTCTGCTTGTGGCAGACAAAGAGCCTTCCACCCCCTCTGCGAGCCTGGGTGGCATCTGACTTTGCTCAGCTACAGCCTTGTTGGATCGGGGACCCGACCGCTGGTAATTTTATGGACTGGGAAATCGCATCGTCCATGAGACTTACTCTTTTGCCCCTCACCACGCCATTGATGGTCTTGGCGATTGATGGTACTGTTCTCCCAGGGGGACCTATCCGCTTCCAGACCCTCCCTGTTAAGATGTCGGTAGGGACACTCCACCAGGAGTGGATATCCTTCCTTATCTTACCCAAGGCCTCAACGCCTATAATTTTGGGTCTCCCATGGTTACAGCTCCATTCTCCTCATGTGGACTGGACTACTGGACAGATCCTGGCTTGGGGTCCCTCCTGTTCCTCGTCCTGCCTACCCAAGGTTGCCCCCTGTGAACCTGAGCCGGTCATTCATTCCAGGTTGCATAACCATTTACATTTCTCTGTCCCTAACCACCCTTGGACGCACAGCCAGGCTAGCTTGTCTACAAGTCCTGCAGTCGCTACGTCTTGCGATGCGAATCAGTTAGTCGCTACACCTGACTCAGCTATTCACTCTGCCTCTGTACTAGTTATGCCAGTCCAGCCCATGCCCAGTGAGCCTCCTACTTTTTCTTGTTCAGGACATTCTGCTTGTCCTTCAGCTATTCAGCTTGACTCCGGCGACATGTCACCTTCTAACCAACCTGACTTCAGGGTTCCACTGACATCTGCCCAGTCTGATGGTCCTGTGCAAGATGACCAGTTCCCCTTTAAGGGTCTAGGGGACCCTCCTCAGATTCCTGTTGATCCTCTCATGCCCTTGCTTATTCCTAGAGAGCCTTTGGTCCTCAATAGATCTTCTTGTCATCTCCCTACCTCGTTTTCGGTCTGTGAGGATAATCTTAAGTACGAGGTTAGACAAGTTCTGGATTCTCGGCTCTGCAGAGGCATTCTTCAGTACCTTGTGCATTGGAGAGGTTTTGGTCCTGAGGAGGCGTCTTGGATCGCTGCATCTGATGTCGCTGCACCTCATCTGGTGAGGAGGTTTCATCAGAGATTTCCCTTTAAGCCTGGGCCCAGGCGGGGGAGGGCCCATAAGAGGGAGGGTACTGTCATGGATATGCAGTAGTGTTTGTCTGTCAGCTTACCTTCCTTCCCATGTGTTCATCTTAGAGGCCAGAACCCTTTCACCTGGCTTCCTTTATAATCTCCTCCCAGCCTGACTCCACCCCAGGCCCTATCACAGAACACTATATTAACCTGTGCACTGCAAGCCTGCTTTGCTGATCAACGTGTTTGTTAGGCATTGTGTGTTTGGGGTCCTGCCTGCCGTGTGCTACGTCTGTCTCTCTGTTACGTTATTGGCTTGTCCCCGACTATCCCTGTCTGCTCGTGACCCTTGACCTTCGGCTTGTCTTTCGTTATCCTTGTCTGCTTGTGGCCCTTGACTTTCAGCTTGTTATTCGTTACGCTTATATCTCGTGCTGCTGCTTCCCCTCTTGTCCCCTTATCCTACGGGGCGTGAGCTAGGAGACTCTAGGGGCCGCGACCTGGACCCAGCCTGCAGCATAACATCCTCACCACTAGAGGCTCTGGAGAAGACCTGCTGGGTCTTAGACTCCGCGCCCTGGGGAATCTTGGCTCTAGCTTCCCATAGGATCCCGGTTGTGCTCCTCTGGTCCCGCTTTCCACAACCACCCAGTTTCCTATCCGCAGCAGTCAGCCATAGGGTTCACTACCTTGCGGTGCACTCCTGTCCCCCTACGGTGTGCATCTGTCACCTGGCCACAGGTGACCTGACAGGTCAGGCTCTTCTTCAAGGCCTGGAAGGCCTCTTCACACTTATGATTCCACTGATCTCTGATGGACTCTCCCGGCTTCCTGGGCCCCGAGTCATCCTCTTCTCCCTCAGTCTTGAGCAGTTCATTCAATGGTCTAGCAATTCGGGCGAATCCCTCCACAAACCTCCTATAGTAGGAGCAGAAACCCAAGAAGGATCTGAGTTCTGTTACTGTGGTGGGCCGTGGCCAGGAGGTAACTGCCTCCAATTTCTCGGGGTCTGTGGCCACCCCTTCTTCGGACACTATGTGCCCCAGACAGTTCACAGAAGACTGGTAGAACCGACACTTTTCAGGCGAAAGTTTGAGTCCCTCCTCACTGAGTCTCCTCAAGACTTTTTCCAGCCTCTCCTCATGTTCCTCCAGGGTTCTTCCAAAGACTATGACATCGTTCAGGTATACAAGGACTTCAATAAGGTTCATGTCTCCTACAGTCTTCTCCATGAGACGCTGGAAAGTAGCTGGGGCTCCAGACAGACCTTGGGGCATCCGGTCGAATTCAAAGAACCCTACTGGGGTTATGAGGGCTGTCTTCTCCTTGTCTTCTGGGTGCATAGGGATCTGATAGTACCCGCTTTTGAGATCCATAACGCTGAACCACTTGGCCCCAGACAAGCTCTGTAGGGCATCCTCTATCCTTGGAGTGGTATACTGGTCGGGTATGGTTCTCCTGTTGAGAGTCCTGTAGTCGATACAGAGCCTCAATGACCCATTCTTCTTCCTGACCACCACTATCAGGGATGCATAGGGGCTTCTAGATTCCCGTATCACTCCAGTCCTCTTGAGTTCTGAGAGTTGTTCCCTTAGATCCTCCAGATCTGCTAGGGGGACCCGCCTGACTCTTTCTCTGAAGGGCTTATCTTCCTGGAGGCGGATCCGATGGGTGGCACTCCTTGCACACCCCACATCGAACTCATCTTTAGAGAAGATCTTCTCCCATCTGTTCAGCTGGGCCTTGGCTCTCTCTTTCCAAGCCCTGGGCAGATTCGGGTTTTCCATGGATATCTTCTCCCAAGCATCTCCTCCTTCGCCCACCTCTGACAGGTTGACAGGGGCAGCAGGGCTCACCTGGCCTAGCAGCATTCTGGCTGGGACCTCCATGGGGCCA